>OU612058.1:165572314-166976951 GCA_914767635.1 Melanostoma mellinum
TCTCAAAATCACCAAGACCGAATTCAAAAATATTTGGCAGGCTGATTGGGCTGAACGTAAGCTTTCATTTGGTACTAGTCTCATAGGTGTACGCCCTGGGCCCAGGCTCCATAGAAGTATGCACCACCTCCTTTGTTGGTACAAGCAAAAGGGGATTCAAGTTGAGCCAACAGTTGCATATTCCCCTCAACAAAATGGGGTTGCTGAGAGGTTTAATCGAACTCTAACTGAAACAATAAGAGTTTTATTAATCCAATCGAGTGTTCCAAAAGAGATGTGGAATGAAGCTGCTCACGCTGCAGTTTATATGATCAACCGGAGTCCAACCCGTTGTTTGGATAATTCGATGACCCCAGCTGAATTATGGTTTGGAACGAAACCAAATCTTAATAAATTAAAAGTATTTGGTTGCAAGGCGTACGCTTGGATTCCAAATCAATGTCGGAGAAAACTCGAACCAAAAAGCAAGAAAACAGTGATGATAGGATATGCTCCAAATGGATATCGACTCTGGGATATGGAAACAAGAAAAATTAAAATATCTCGCGATGTAAAATTTGATGAATTCAATTTTCCATTTAAAGTCCTTGGAAAACAAATCGTTACAAAAGATGAACAAAAATGTATCCTATGGAGCCACGAGCAAGAGGGGCAAGATGAACTTGTAAGTAATGCTGTGGCTGATACATTAGAAACAGAAACTTTGCAAAATGAAGAAGATGCAAGTGAAGTAAACCAGTTGCTAGAAGAAGATGATCCGATAACTGAAGAAGCTATTAATGCGATCCCATCACAAACAAATAACAATCACCAAAAGGAGATTGTGAGGCGCAGTGACAGGGAGCGCCGACTACCAAGTAAGTTTGATGATTTTATCATGACTTCAGAAGCAAATTCTGCTGCTGTTTCTTTATGTACAGATTTACCTGAAGGTTATAACGACATATTGAATCGGCCTGATTCAGATTTATAGAAGAAAGCTATTGATATCGAACTTAAATCAATGGAGAAAAATTATGTTTGGAAAGTAGTCGATACTCCTTTGAATAAGAAACTCCTACAATCAAAATGGGTGTTCACTATTAAAGAAGATGAACATGGCAATCAAATCAAATACAAGGCGCGTTTGGTTGTGAAGGGATATTTACAGAAATTTGGAATCGATTACACCGAAACATATGCTCCAGTCGCAAAGTTGACAACAATTCGTGTTTTGTTGGCAATAGGCGTACATAGAAAGTATCAATTTCATCAACTTGACGTAAAAACAGCGTTTCTTCATGGTGATCTGAACGAAGAGCTTTATATGGCTGCACCAGAGGGCTTGCCAACCAGAGAGGGAAAAGCATGTCAACTTCTTAAGTCCATTTACGGCTTAAAACAGTCTCCTCGTTGCTGGAATCAGAAACTAAATGAACATTTAATTTCTATTGGATTCGAGCGATCAAATCATGATTACTGTTTATATACAAGATTTAAGAATGAAGATGTTTTATTCTTGTTAATATACGTTGATGACCTTCTGATTGTGGGTAAACCAATTTCATCGATAGAGAAATTGAAAGATGAACTCTCCTCTCGATTTGAAATGTCAGACTCTGGACCCTTAAGATTTTTTTTGGGTATGAAGATAGATGTTCTTGGAGATGGTTTACAAATATCACAAGAAGCAAGCATCGATAAAATTCTTCAGAAGTTTGGTATGATGGAATGTAACTCTGTTAAAAGTCCTATGGAGAAGGGCTTGCAACTTCAAGCAAATAACAAAAATGAAAAACTTGAAAAACCTTATCGGTAACTTCTGGGAAGTATTATGTATGTAATGCTTTGTTCAAGACCAGATATATGTTTTGCAATCAGTTTTATGGGAAGATACCAACAAAATCCATCTGAATTGCATTGGCAACACCTTAAAAGAATAGTACGCTATTTAAAAGGTACAAAGAATTTGAAACTTAACTTTAAATATGGTCAATTTCAACCAATTATTGGATTTGCTGACGCTGACTGGGCATCTGATATAGTAGACAGGAAGTCAGTAAGTGGGTATATGTTTAAAGTTTATGGAAGCACAGTGTCATGGTGTAGCAAGAAACAAACCACTGTTGCTACTTCTTCCAGTGAAGCTGAATATATAGCCTTAAGTTCAGCTACAGCAGAAGGAATATGGTTGCGAGGATTATTACAAGATTTACATGAGATCACTGACGAACCAACTTATATTTTTGAGGACAATAGAGGATGTATTGGAATGGCTCATAATCTGGAAAGTAAACGAGCAAAACATATCGATATAAAACATCACTTTGTAAGAGACAGTATTGCGAAAGGATTAATAAAAGTTGAATCAATCGGTACAAAAGAACAACAAGCTGACATCTTTACCAAAGCTATGGATCCTGTACACTTTTTGTATTGTAACGTGAACCCAACATTTTATACCAATTTCCTAATCGAAAAACGTTCAACCGAAAACACAACTGGCAACACTTTAATGGAATGGTATAAATGACAGGCGTTGCTTGTAAGCCAGTGTGTGTGAGTGTATAGAGAGACAGACAGACAGAGAGTAGACAGCAAATGTGGAGACAATGTAGAAGTTACTGGAGAGTTCTAGATGGCATGTCATTCGATATAAATAGCCCGCCCGAGGCAACCAGAGGGCAGTCTTGTTTATAGAGTGATATGGTTAAGAGTAAATACAAGTGATAGTCCAAAAGTCGAGTTGAGTTCAATAAGTGTATATCGAAAGTAGATACTGAATAAAGTGGTAGAATTAAATTGAAAAGTAGAGTTTTATTTTTGCGAACTAAGCGCACGTTACATTGGTGTCAGAAGTGTAAATAAAACTTATTTGACTAGTAAAGTGTAAAAAAAAAAAGTAAAAAGAAAATAATAATTATATACAGTGAAAATGGGTAAGTTGTTAGAAGAGCTCAACTGCATTGAGCTTAAAGGTGAGTTAGGTAAGCGAAATCTTTCTAGAGCGGGATCGAAAAATGAGCTCGTCCTGCGCTTGCGTAACTATTTGGAACAGCAAGGGGAAGACGTAAACACTTTTGTTTTTGAAATAGAAGTGGAAGAAGAGGAAGTAAGGGAAAGTGTAGATTTTTCTAGCATGATGAAACTTTTGTTAGAACAGCGAAACGAGCAAAAGAAGGAACAGCAGAATGTTCTCGAAAGACTCGAAGTACAACAAAAGAAGCTGATTGAAGAGCAACAGCAGAATATTCTCGGACGTCTGGAAGAACAACGAAACGATCAAAAGAAGGAACAGCAGAATGTTCTCGAACAACTTGAAGCACAACGAAATGAACAAAAGAAGCTGATTGAAGAGCAACGAAACGAGCAAAAGAAGGAACAGCAGAATGTTCTCGAACAACTGGAAGCACAACGAAACGAACAAAAGAAAGAACAACAGAATATTCTCGAAAGACTTGAGGCGCAACAGAATGTTTTGGAAGGTCAGAAAAACATTCTAGAAGGTAAATTGGGTAACATTGAGAAAAATGTATGTGCCCTAGACGAACGCGTTGAAGGTGTGGAGAAACAGCTTTCTGTTGTAGAGAATCGTTTCGAAATCGTAGAAACCCGATGTGATAAACAGTTCTCTGTTCTGACTAAGGAATTGGACCAGATCCGGAAAATCAAAATTCGAGAGTCTGCTGGGGAGTTTGCAAGGAAAAAGGAGATGAAACCCCCAACATTTGATGGACAGTCTTCTTGGCCAGTCTATAAGAGACAATTTGAGGCAGCCGCGACGACAAATGGCTGGGATGACGAAGACAAGTACATTGCACTGACTCTTGCTCTTAGAGGACCAGCAGCTGAATTACTTCAAACAGTTCCAGCTGGTAAGAGCGGCGATTTCAGTTCTCTCGTGGCAGCTATAGATAAACGCTTTGGAGATAGCCACTTGAAAGAAGTCTTCCGAGTCCAACTCAATAACAGAGTCCAGAAAAGGGGTGAAAGTCTACAGCAGCTCCAAGCAGACGTCGAAAGACTGGTTCACCTGGCATATCCGGATGCTGGAGAAGAAATCATCAACCAGCTTGCTGTTGAGTCCTTTGTTCGTGCCATTGCTGATATACATCTTCAGAGGTCTGTGCGAACTGCTAGAACACGTACTCTTTCTGAAACTTTAGCATTCGCATTGACAATTGAAGCAGCAGAACAGGCTTCTCAGGGAGTACATCGACTTAGAGAGGCCATAGTCGAAGAATGCTCGTGCCAAAGAGCTGAAATACAAAAGAACCGGAGCGGACTAGCAAGATGTTGGAACTGCAACAAGACCGGGCACTTACAGCGTCAATGCCGACTACCACCAAACAAAGCAGGTTGTCAACATTGTGGAAGCAAGAGATCCAGCCCAGAGCAAGGTAACAACAACACCAGCGTTGCCTATCAGCCCGTTTCCCATCAGGGAAACGAGTAAGAACCAACTTCGAGGGGCAGAGGCTGGTTTCTTGTATCGATGGCCCCAGAACCACCATCCAGGTCTCTCAGACCAAACGAGACAACAAAAGTCTGACTGTGGAGACTACTATTAACGGGAACAAACATGTGGCTACCATCGACACCGGTGCCACAGCCTCCATAGTACGTCGAGACCTGGTAAAGACGACGTGGCTTCATAACACCAATAGCTACCGTCTAAGAACCGCAACGGGAGAAGCAGCAAGAGTATATGGAGAAGTGTGTCTTAAGATCCGACTGGCCGACCTAGTGTTTACTCATCAATTCCTGGTGGCAGATATATGTGACGAGTGCATCATTGGAATCGACTTTATGAAACAGCACGGAGTTATTTTGGACATCGGTAATCAGGTTTTGAAGTACCAAAATAAGGAACTTCCAATGACTTATTCGAACGATAGTACGTCGACACTGAGAACTGTCATCAGGGAAGATCTTATTCTGCCTCCTTCTTCTGAAGTGTTCGTTTGGACAAAACTGGAAGGTGAGTTTGGAAGCCTTCGATACCTCATGGTGGAACCAGACCCAGAGTGTTCCTCCCAAAGCGTCATCATTGGGAAAACACTGGTAGCACCTAAGAACAAAATGGTCCCCGTACGATTACTAAACACCAGACCGTACGATGTAAGGTTGAAGAAAGGAGAAGTCGTTGGACGTTGCGAATCGGTTGCAGCAATTACGAAGATCACAGACGAAGCTCCGAGAAAACCTATAACTCCGGAGGAGCTCGAAACCATCAGAGCTAAAATACTGAATTCATCCAACCTTGATCACCAACAAACAAGGATGGCTGAAAGTCTCCTACAAGAGTACACTGATATCTTCGCATCGCAAAAGGGGCAATATGGTAGGACACAGTTGGTGCAGCATCGCATCAACACAGGAGATGCAAGACCGATTCGTCAACCTGCAAGACGTCTTCCACTGGCCAAACAAGGTGAGGTTGAGGAAATGATAACAGCAATGAAAAAGGACGGTCTTATCGAAAATTCCAAAAGTCCTTGGGCGTCACCAGTGGTGCTAGTGAAAAAGAAAGACGGAAGCACTCGTTTTTGTGTGGACTACCGAAGGCTGAATGATGTAACTAAGAAGGACAGCTATCCCCTGCCCAGAATCAGTGATACCCTGGATGCCATGGAGGGAGCGCAGTGGTTCTCGACGCTGGACTTGAAGAGCGGATATTGGCAAGTTGACATCCACCCTGATGATCGGGAAAAGACGGCGTTTTCTACAGGTAATGGGCTCTGGCAGTTTAAAGTTATGCCGTTTGGGTTATGTAACGCTCCGGCAACATTCGAGCGTTTGATGGAGTGCGTTCTTCAAGGACTGACGTGGAAAGCTTGCCTAGTCTACTTGGACGATGTCATTGTTTACGGGAAAACATTTGACCAACATTGTAAGAACCTTAAAGCCGTGTTTCAGAGACTTCGAGAGGCTAACCTTAAACTGAATCCAGAAAAATGTGCACTTTTCAAAACCGAAGTCAAGTATTTGGGACACATCATCTCATCCCAAGGAGTAAAGACTGATCCTGAAAAAGTTGACTCCGTCAAAAATTGGCCAACACCACAGGACAAACATCAACTCCGAAGCTTTCTGGGACTTGCCACATATTACCGACGTTTCGTTAAGAACTTCGCTGGAGTTGCAAAGAGTTTGCATCAGCTCACCGAAAAGGGGAAGCAGTTTAAATGGTCAGGTGAGTGTGAGAAATCTTTCCAGGAACTCAAATACCGCCTCTGTAACGCTCCAGTGCTGGCACATCCAACACCTGGCAAAACATTCATCGTCGACGCAGATGCAAGCAACGTTGGAATCGGGGCGGTACTATCCCAAGTGCATGATGGCGAAGAGAAAGTGGTGGCATACTACAGCAAGGTCCTATCGAAACCCGAAAGGAACTACTGCGTGACCAGAAGGGAACTGCTAGCTCTTATCTTGGCAACAAAGCACTTCCATAAGTACATCTATGGACAGAAATTCCTTCTGCGGACAGACCACGGTGCTCTGAGCTGGCTGTTGAACTTCAAAAATCCAGAAGGTCAAGTCGCAAGGTGGATAGAAAGATTGCAGACCTATGACTACCAGATCCAACACCGCAGAGGAAAGCTGCACTCAAACGCCGATGCATTATCACGAAGACCTTGCAAAGTGGATTGCAAGCATTGCAAGCGACAAGAAGACAAAGAAATCATTACCGCTCAGCGACTAAGAGCTGACCCCATAAGCGGATGGAGCAATGAGGAAGTGAGGACTGCTCAACAGGAAGATCCAGATATCGAACCCATTCTCGCATGGAAAGAAAATGAAGAGAAACCGGAATGGGGAGACATTTCTGACAGGAGTCCAGTTCTCAAAGCCTATTGGGCACAGTGGGACTCACTATATGTGCAAGAAGGTGCCCTCAGGCGAAGATGGGAATCCGCTGACGGTAAGTCATATGTGATGCAGCTGATCGTACCACAATCGAAAGTCAGTGAAGTTCTTCAGGAGATGCACGACGGACCTTCTGGAGGCCACCTGGGGGTAAACAAAACACTGGAGAAGGTGCGACATCGGTTCTACTGGTTACATGCTAGAGATGACGTGGAGAAGTGGTGCCGAACATGTGACAAGTGTGCTGCAACCAAAGGACCTGGTAGGAAGATTCAAGGTAAGATGCATCAGTACAACGTTGGATCGCCTTTTGAGAGGATTGCAGTAGATGTGGCTGGGCCTTTTCCAGAGACCAACGCTGGAAACAAATACATTCTGGTTGTAATGGACTATTTTAGCAAGTGGCCTGAGGCGTATGCCATCCCAAATCAAGAAGCCAAAACGGTGGTCGACCAGATTGTGTTTAACTGGGTTAGTAGGTTTGGCGTGCCTATGGAACTCCATTCCGACCAAGGGAGGAACTTTGAGTCAAACATCTTCCAAGGAGTGTGCGGACTACTTGGCATTAAGAAGACGCGAACCACACCACTTCATCCACAATCTGATGGGATGGTTGAAAGATTCAACCGGACCTTGAAAGAACACCTCACCAAGGTCGTAGGCGACTACCAAAGAGACTGGGATAGGCACGTACCACTATTCCTGATGGCCTATAGAAGTGCAGTACATAGCTCGACAGGACAAACACCATCTGACATCCTGTTCGGGAAAACCATGCGGCTGCCCAGCGAACTTAAATTTGGATGCCCCACAGAGGAGCCACAGGACACAAACGAGTATGTGGACGACCTCAAGGAGAGACTCGCTGACATCCATAAAAGAACAAGGGAACGGATGAAAGCCTACAGCGACCGGATGAAGACACGGTACGACACAAAAGCGACAACGTCAGGATTCCAAGCAGGAGATCGTGTGTGGCTTTATAATCCTCATCGTCAAAAGGGATTGTCACCGAAACTTCAGCAAAACTGGGAAGGTCCTTATACTGTAGTCACGAGGATTAACGACGTGGTTTACCGCATCCAAAGAGGACTAAGAGGCAAGTTAAAAGTAGTTCATTGTGACAAGCTGCATCGATATAGTGGCGAGGCTGCAGATGGAATTATTCGGGACGAACAATCCTAAGGAGGGGGCAGTGTAACGTGAACCCAACATTTTATACCAATTTCCTAATCGAAAAACGTTCAACCGAAAACACAACTGGCAACACTTTAATGGAATGGTATAAATGACAGGCGTTGCTTGTAAGCCAGTGTGTGTGAGTGTATAGAGAGACAGACAGACAGAGAGTAGACAGCAAATGTGGAGACAATGTAGAAGTTACTGGAGAGTTCTAGATGGCATGTCATTCGATATAAATAGCCCGCCCGAGGCAACCAGAGGGCAGTCTTGTTTATAGAGTGATATGGTTAAGAGTAAATACAAGTGATAGTCCAAAAGTCGAGTTGAGTTCAATAAGTGTATATCGAAAGTAGATACTGAATAAAGTGGTAGAATTAAATTGAAAAGTAGAGTTTTATTTTTGCGAACTAAGCGCACGTTACAGTATTTACGAACTAAAATTAATTTGACATAATAATGGTATTCGATTGAGAGAGGGTGTTGAAAAACAAGCAATCGATTTGATATAAGTAATCAAATTAATTTTATAAATTTTTTATTACGAATTCAAACTTTGTTCAAATAAGTTCTCAATAAATATTGTTATTGATATTTTCATTTTCGAAGCCAGAGCATTATTAATCTCAATAGATTTAAATGAATATTTTCGAAGATATTACAGATTTAAAAATTGCAAGGTAAAAATGTAAATAGTAAATAAGTAAAAATGTTGTGTATGAATATTCCAAAGATAGCTGGAAATCTTCATGGTATAGGGAAAGGGGAATTGTTTTAATCCAAATTTTAATGTTCATAGTTTTTCTGTAGTGCATTTAGTATCAGCATTGTAAACGTGCGAAGCCGGGGCGGGTCGCTAGTACGAAATAAAACAGAAAATTGAAAAAATACACATCGAAAACAAAATTAAAATTCTTCGTTATAACAAAGCATAATTTATTAACCAGCTAAGAAGGTGCGAAATGATCTTTAACAATTGTAATCCACAAGAAAGCAGCAAAATTCTTAGTGATGAGTTGATCAAAGTGACAAACAGCATGGTAGTTATTAAAGATGCTTCCAAAATGTCTAATGGATGGTTTAATAGCACTCTTATGCAACTAAAACGTGAAAAAATTATGAGATACCAAGAGTTCAGGCAGAACAACAACATTGAATCTTGGAACAGATACAGAGATTGCAGGAATATGTATAAAGCAGAGATTGTTAAATCTAAGAATACAGACATTAAACAGCAAATTGCGAATGCTGGTGACCAGAAATCAATGTGTCACATGTTTTAAATGGAAAAGGGCAGTGTATCCAACGTGTATTTTTTGAAAGCGTAAGCATAACAAAGAAGGAAGAGATAGCTGAAAAATTTAATGAATACTTCATCAAGAGTGTTTCGGAAATCAACGAGTCGATACCTTACGTTCTGTTCGCCCAACAAAATAGTTATACGAATACAACGTTTAAATTTAAAAACGTAGTACTATCGGAAGTAAAAGATTCAATAAAATTACTGAAAAATAAAAGAGATTTTAACTTTTTAAACACGAAAATGCTGATAGATGGAATAAACACAATCGGGCCGATGCTTGTAAAAAGTAATTAATAACTCAATGCAGAACGGATGCTTTCCCGAAACATGGAAAGAATCAATTGTCACCCCCGTCGAAAAAATAAAAGGGACTGATATATGTGAGAACTTCCGCCCAATTAACGCTCTTCCTGTGTATGAAAAGGTTAATGAGAAAATAGTTCACTCGCAACTAGAAAACTATTTCGAATTCAACAATTTGTTTATTGAGAACCAGTCAGGATTTCGAAAAAAAAGCATTCGTGTGAGTTGGCGCTAAATAATGTTCTTATAAGCTGGAAAGAAGAAATAGCTAAAAAAAAAGTTCGTTTTTGCCGTTTTTCTCGATTTCAAAAGAGCTTTTGAAACAATCGATAGAGGAATACTTATTGAAAAACTAAGTGGTTATGGTGTTAGAGAGAAAAGAACAACAATGGTTTAGCACGAATCTGTCGCATAGAACGCAAAGAACATCAGTAGATGGAATAATGTCTAAGAGTGCTGAAACGAAACATGGTGTTCCTCAAGGGTCGATATTAGGCGCACTCTTATTTGTAATCTACATAAACGACATTAAAGAAGTGCTTCGACATTCGCAAAAAGTACTTTTTGCAGACGATGCACTTATCTTTATTAATGGTGAAAATGGAGACGACTGCGTAAAACTAATCCAAGATGACCTCAATAGAGTAAACAAATGGCTGAAGGCGAACAAACTAAAGTTGAACGTGGCAAAATCAAAATATATGGCTCTGAACTGTAGTATTACACTGAATCTAGAGATCGACAACGAAAAAGTTGAACAAGTTGAATTTATTAAGTATCTAGGACTAGTGATAGATGAAAAACTAAAGTTTGATATTCATGTAGATTATTTAGTCACGAAAATATGTATCAAAAAAAAAAAAATGGATTCTTTAACAGAATTAGAAACAAATTGTCTTTAATGTGCGCAATTAATGTATTTAACGTAATGGTAAAACCTCATTTCGAGTATTGTTCATCAATTCTGTATCAATGTTCTGATAATGTTCTGTTAAAACTACAACGTCTACAAAATAAGTCCATGCGTACAATACTTAAATGCAATCGTTATACACCGATAAGAATTATGTTGAATATGTTAAAATGGTTGAGTGTAAAGCAAAGAATTTTCGTTAATGTACTATTTTTTGTTTATAAAATTAAAAATGGTCTTCTACCCCAATATTTATGCAAATATTTGAGATATGTCAGTGAATCTCAGCCATATAACTTGAGGAATAGAGATGATTTCAGATTACCAAACTATATTAGAAATATTACCCAAAACACTATTTTATATAAAGGATGTAGGCTATTCAATACACTGCCACATGAAACTAGAAATGAAATAGATTTCAAAAGATTTAAAAGATATGTAATTGAATTTATAAAACTTAAATACCCTAACAGTAATTAAATCAATATTTTAAAAATGTATATACTTATTTTTAAGTTAAAAATTATAAAATTGAATTTCAATAGCTGAGTTCTGCTAAATAAATCAACTAAACTAAACTAAACTATCACAAAGAGGAATGTCAACTAAAATGCTTAATTTGCTCTAAAACATGTATAGGTACAAATACAAGATAAAGAGTATGGAACGGCAAAAATGTGTCTGACTGGCTTGAGACTGTTTCTGGAGTAAAGCAGGGATGCCTCCTTAGTGCAACCGCATTCGCAATATTTACTGTCGATATATCAGACCATCTACCTGCTGGAAGGAGAGTTGCCGGACAAACTGTCAAAGTGTTGCTTTACGCAGATGATATTGTGCTACTAGCAGAGTTCCCTCAAAGCTTTCAGCTTATGATCAACAAAATTAACAACTACTGCAAATTCTGGAGCGTGAAAGTTAATCTTGAAAAATCTAACATAATGATTGTTCTTAATATACAAACCAAACTTAACAGCAATGAGAAATGGAGCTTTGATGGTGAAACAACCGAAACTGTTTCACAGTATAAATATTTTGGAGTAATCTTAACACCAAATATGAAACTAAATATACACCTTGAAATTTGAAAATAAACTATCAGCCTCCAAAAACCTCCTAAATGCCTCCTGGGCAAATTAAATTTAAAGAAAAACGAAATAGCTACCTCTGCAAAATTCCGTGTATTTGAGGCCGTCATGAGATCTACAATGTGTTACAGTGCTCAAACGTAGGGATATAAGGAGTACGAGGAAGACGAAAAAATTCTTCGTTTTTCCTTGAAAAAGCTTTTTCGTCTTCCTGTAACCACTTCTAACTACGTGCTCGCTTTAGGAAAGAGATCGCCTTGCCTTTTCAACTTCACACTGAAATTGTACTTCGACTACGTGCTCAAAGTACTCAAATACCCTGCGCTTAGACTTACTCATACTCACAAAATATTGTTTCAATAACAAAGTAGATTGGTCAAGACTTGGATTGCACTGGCAGCGAAATGTGATACTAACCTGAGTATGCAATATAATGATCTTTTAATTTTGAAGCAACAGCTATATAATGGTTTGGAAGCATCTGATATTCTATACAGACATTTAAACAAAATTCAAGCAACATCTTCCATTAATAGTTTGATATCTCCTGATAAAAATTATTTTAATGACTGTTATAAAAAGCTTAAGCTCGATATCCCGAAAATCGCAAAATGCAACATGTTGAATTTAAATGATGAGCAATTCAAAAAAACAAAAATCAAAAAGCAATCTTTGCACTACATGTAACCCCCAAATGAAAGAAGACACATTCCACTTCCTGGCAATATGTCCAATTTATAAAAATTTAAGACATTTTTATTTCAGGAAACTTTCATTAACAATGGAACAAACAAAAGACATTCTCAGTGGGGATAACTGGGTAACACTCTACAAGTTTAACATATAAAATATAAATATAAAAAAAGTATTCTAAATGAATTTTCATAACAGTAATAAAATAAAATTTAAAAATAGCAGAATAAAAAATCATAGAAATGAGAATATTAAACACACATATATGTCATGCCTTTAAATAAATAAATAAGTTAGAGACAAAAGCTTGCCCGACTGTGGGCAAGGCACTCAAAGTTCTCATAATTCACTATTTAAACTTCTCTACGAATACAGACGTTTATGTGCAGATAAGTCTCAATGTATTGGCAGTTAGTCGGTATGTTTATGGGACTAACTCTCCCCAGTTACGTATTTCTGAGGAGCTAATACCTGTAGCATGGAATCCTCAATGTCTACATCTGTGAAGCTGATCCACAGGACACAATTTGAGAAGAGTTAAGAAGATTTTAAATTCTTTTCTGTTCCAGATGGAGAATAAGGTGATTGCGATCTCTAGAAGGTAGAAATCAGCTTCTGTACTTGATAAATGTTGCCATCAAAAGAACTATTCCCTTTTCTTGAAGCCATGGTTATCGCTTAAACCTACCAAGAGCTAATCCTGCTTACAAAAGTTGATTTCAAAAAAGGAACTACAAGAAATGTCACACAGATTATACATCAAAGTGATTTACTTTACCTTATCGCATAAAGTAGAACGATGATTTTTTTTGGATATTCCACTTAAGATTTGAGTTACGACGATAGTTGCAAAAGTCTGGTGCGCGCTTTCTTAGAGTTCCTTTATTTTTATTTCACTTTATGTCATTCTAGTGAAAGCTTAAAGTTATTTTCAGGGAGAAGCTGAGTGTTAATGAGAAGGCATGGAAAAATAAACACATAATCTGATGTTGCATTGCATTTTACATTCAGTAGGAGTATTTCGTGGGAACTGCAATGACGTACATGGCGGATAATCAAACCGTTAGAAATAACTAAACTAGCATAAATCTCATAAAACTCAACTCATATAAAATAAAACACATCCAAAACCTTCGGTATAAAACTTCAAGTAAAGTCCTTTATTTCACCTTCGTATCTTGTGACATTAACTTCAAAGTCATTCTAAGTTTTCTAGGTTGACGTTCAATCTTGAATGTGGATGAACGTACACAGCCTGTGGGATGACACCCAAATAATGATAGCGTTCAAGACAAGCATTGAAAATGTTAAACCCTGAGGGTGTTTTGTTTTGATTTCTGATGACAGTTTTGTTGCTTAATAAAATAAGCAGAAGATTGTGATGGCGGTGGGGGTATGAATCAAGATAGGCATAAACGAGAAGTTTACTCAATAATCTTAATTAAGATCTGAAATATTTGAGTTAGGTTAGGTCAAAGTAGCTGTTAGCTCGGCTATTGAACTTTAAGAAAGTGGTGCCTGTGGCGTGGTAACTAGCATGTATAATTAGCATATGTGAAGAAATGGCAAATTCACCGAGAGTAGTCAAAGTCTCATGAAAAACATTACCTTACTTAGCCGTTCGGAAAATGCATAAAATTTAAGGTCCCTGAAATGCGTTAGGGCACGTGGTTCCCCGAGCTTTGTTACGCCACGCAATTTATTAACTTCTTACATAAAAAGAAATGTTAGATGTTTCCTTAAATTCTGAAAAATCATCTCTTAGTTTTAATCAGTTTATTTCGAAGAAGGCTGTGCATCTCAGAGACTAAGTATTATAATGACATAAGAGCAAGCTATGCACTTTTTGTTCAGTTAGTTTATTTTTCAATTTTTTTTGTACAATTATAACTACAATAAAAGCGAGCATGAAAGTTTAGAAAAAAGTCATGTGTTTGGAAAACTGGTTTTCAATTTCTCTTTTAAACTATTTTAGTTAAAGTTAAAGCAAATAAGTTAAGATTTTAAATAGAATAACCTGCTCAGGCTCACTAGTCGCTCTTACACCCCGCAATTTGTTCTCTGGTGTAAGCAATGCACTACATGTAAAGTAAGTAAATAGGAAAGTTTATGGCACAGAGCGAGTAGAAAGCATTAATAAAATCAGCAAAAAGCAGATGGGAAGATATTTGTTCATTGCTGATACGTCTTAGGCCGCGTTTCCATTTACAAGTAAACTCGCGGAAGTCTTGCAGAAGTTTCTTGCAGTAGCGTTTACATTGCTGTATGAATTCCTGCAATTTCTTCTGCAATAAATGTCTTGCAAGAAGCTCGCGCATCATACTGTCGCAATTTATTGCAGAGGTATCTACACTGGGGAGTCATTAATGTCGCAAGAAATTGGGTTATTTACTTAAAATTCAAATCATGGCGAGAAAACGTAAACGTTTAGCAGATGCAATTACAATTTTATTGATGAAAAAGAAAGAGAGATCAACTTGGGTGCGCGACTGTATTTTAAGAAGACGGGAAGCTCGTGCCTTCTTTAATTTATTGAACGAACTAAATATAGAAGACGATCAACAATACTTCAATTTCACTCGGATGACCGCGGTTGATTTGGAAGTTTTGTTATTGAAAGTGGGACCTACTATAAAAAAGCAGGCCACTCGATTCCGTGATTCAATTTCATTTCTTTTTTTTTATTCAATTCATTTTGCCATTGGCTCCTTAAATTATGAAGCTTCCGATACACTTCATTCTCATTTGTGAGGAACTCTTCCGCGATCTTTATAAGTATTGAATTTTTCTTAATTCGATTTTTATAATTTTCGTGCCGGTTATTCCATAAACACGGATTACACTTGTAACTTTTAATTGACTGTATTGTTTCTTCGCGAGACCATTCACGTTTTCCCTTTGGGCTCATTTTTTATTGTAAACAAAAACCAACCCAGCCGCGAGTGCAATATATACGAAACTATTCCGGTAAGCTGCAAGAACTGTCGCGAGTCAATGCAAACCTGTTTCAACCTGCAATTTATTGCACTCGCAAATATTCGCAAGAACTTATGCAAGAACTGTCGCGATCGAACTTGCTTCTCAGTTTCCACTTGCAAGTCACTGTCGGACAGACTGTCAGACATTTCTTGCAGAAGTTTTCTTGCAAATGGAAACGCGGCCTTAGAGTAAAAGTTTGAATTTACTATGGCTTTTCTGTTCATTTGGACACAAATTAAACTTATTCTTCCTGATATCTTTGTACAATAAGTGCGCTTAATCCCGCCCCGACATAAAACACGACCTTGAAATTACACACAATTCATAATTGGAGGCGATTTCAACGCACGCCACCTGGACGGATACCTTGAGTACTCCGCAAAGAGTAGCTATTTCTGACTGGCTATGTGATAATTCCCACAACCACTCTTTTGAGATTGTCTCTCAACCAATTCCAACATTTCCGCGAACCCCTTCGACACTTGACTTCCTCATGTGCTCACCTTACTTAATATGTAGAATTCCTACACTAACTAACTTCTTCTGCACTGCAATTGTATCTGATTCCGTACATTTAGCTGTAAAATTAGGTGCCGTGAAATAAAGTCGAAGGCAATAAGGCCGAATCGACCTCATTTCGCAAAAATTGGGAAACAAGGTCGAGTTCAACTTTCGACCTTACTACCAATTTTGGGAAATAAGGTCGAAAATGATTGTGGCACTAAATTTGTCGAAAATAGCGTTCGACTTTATTTCTCAGTTAAATTCGTCTTTATTTCTTTGTTTAATATTTTGCGATCATTGGCGTGCCCGGCGCGACGCGGGATTGGCGCGGGGTCGGGGCGAAGTCAGCGCGAAGTCGGCACGAGGTCGGCGCGGCGCGGCTATCATTGTTAAAAAAATAATTACTGTACGAGTAATTTACTTGTTTGTAATTTATTTTTTTTGTTTATTATTTGTTGTCAATTATAATTTTATATTTTTCTGTTAAATAAATTTATTATCGTATTCAACCTCGAACAACTAGGTTCATTATTTAACAACAGGTTATGGGCCCAGAACGATTCTCAATAAATCCAATATAATTGACTAAATAAAATAAGAAAGAAATCAGCTTATCAAATATGAATTCAAGAAAGGAAAGCTTTGCAGTTGAAAAATTGAACGGTGGTGAAAATTTTCACAATTGGAGTTTTGCAATGCAGAATTACTTGGAATTCAAGAAGCTTGATAAATGTATAGAACCTTCAGATGAATCACCATTGGTTAGCAAAGAGGAAAATGTTGAACTACTAAGTCAGGCTAAAACAATGCTAGTTTTATCGGTGGAACCTAACTTATATGTTCATATTAGGCATTGTAAATCAGCTATGGAGATATGGCGAACATTTCAAAACATGTTTGAAGATCGAGGGATGTTGCGAAAAATTGGGTTGCTTCGAACATTGATTTCCATCCGTCTTGAACTTTGTGACAACATGCAATGTTATATCGATCAAATCACATCGACAGCAAGCAAGTTAGTTTGTATTGGTTTTGTCATAGGAGACGAATGGTTGTCGGCGATTTTATTGGCAGGTTTAACAGACGACTATAGGCCTTTGATATTGAGCTTTGAAGGAAATGGACAAAAAGTTACTTCTGAGGAAATAAAAATGAAATTGCTAGATACCCAATTCGACAAAAATGAAAATGGAAATGCATTCATTGGAAAAAAAATTGGAAATGCTAATAGAAGAAAACAATTAAAAATTTTTAAATGCTATACTTGTGGTGGAAAAGGACATAAAAGCACTGAGTGTCCAACGAAACATGATAGTGAAAATGATTTCAAGATGAAGACTGGAAAAACTAAAGATACTTTCCTAGCATGTTTTTCAACTCAAAGTCAATATGATGAATGGTACTTGGATAGTGGAGCATCAAATCACATGACGCCTGATGATAGTTTATTGTTTCAATGCCAAAAATCAAATGTAAACAATATCAAGATTGCAAATAATTCAAGGATATTGGTAAACTGTGTCGGAAAAACAAATTTGTTTCTAGATAATCATGAAATTGAAGTAAATGATGTCTTACATGTTCCGGACTTAACAGCAAACTTACTATCAGTTTATAAAATTGTGCAAAAGAACAAAACAGTTGTTTTTAACAAAGAAGGTTGTACAATTTTTAACACTGATGATAGTGTTATGATTCAATGCAAACCTGAAAATGGAATTTATAAGATCCAGAATCAACAACCGATGTGCAATTTATCAAAGATTGAAACTGAAACTGCAGCATTATGGCACCGGAGACTTGGACATATAAATTACAAAAGTATGTGCAAAATGCGAAACAGTGCAGTGACTGGAATTCATTTCGAAAATGAAGAAATTGATTTGACAAATTGTAAAATATGTGCCGAAGGGAAGCAGGTTAGACTACCATTTAAATCAAGTAATAGTAAATCATTTCAGATATTGGAGTTAATTCATTCGGATTTAGTTGGACCAATGGAAAGTAAATCAATCGGTGGAGCAAAATATTTGTTGACCTTTATTGATGATTTCTCGAAAAAATTTTTTGTATATTTTCTAAAGCAAAAATCTGAAACTTTGAAGTATTTTTTGGAATTTAAAGCGTTCGTTGAAAACCAAACTAAAAAAAAAATAAAAAAGTTGAGAACTGATAATGGCACCGAATATTGCTCTAAAATTTTCAAAACTTCTGCAAAGAAAACGGAATTCAACATCAGTTGTCAAATGTCTACACACCACAACAAAATGGAACTGCTGAAAGAATGAACAGGACAATAATTGAACGTGCTAGATGTATGTTATTTGATGCTAAGCTTGATGATATTTACTGGGCTGAAGCTTGCAATACCGCAGTTAATATTATCAACCGTTCGATATGCTCAGCTTGGAATGACAAGACACCGGAAGAGGTATGGTCAAATATTAAGGTTGATTTATCAAATCTTCGAATTTTCGGCTCGGAAGTAATGGTGCATATAGCATATACCAAAAGAGCGTCGCAGAAAATGGTGCCGAAAGTCGACACAAATGATATTTGTCGGTTATGATAATGATACCAAAGGTTATCGTTGTATTGATCCTGTAAGCAAGAAACTGAAAATAAGTCGAGATGTAATATTTTATGAAAAAATCTATAAAAATGATGTGAATATGAAGACTGCAGGTGATTCTGATTCAGTGAGGGCAACTGAAATTTCAAGAATGTGGATAGATGTAGAAAATAGCGTTGATAAAGATTCTGTTAATGAGCCAGATGTAGAAAAAAGCGTAGATAAAGAATCTGTTATTGAATCCGATCAAGACCACAGTGCTGTTATGGAAAATCCTGAAACATCTGTTTTACGACGGTCATCACGAACACAAAAGTCCAAAAATTTTGACGAATATGTAACATATATGTCCCAAGAAGTAGATGAAGAAGACGATCCATCAACATATGAGGAGGCGATCTCTCGAAGTGACTTAAGTAAGTGGAAAGAAGCCATGCAAAGTGAAATGGATTCACTTCAAGAAAATCAAACATGGAATCTAGTTGAACTTCCTAAAGGTAAGAAAACTTTAAAAACGAAATGGGTTTTTTCTATCAAACGGAATGAAGACAACAACATTGAGAGATATAAAGCAGGGTTTGTTGCGAAAGGTTGTAACCAAAAGTATGGAATTGATTATGACGAAACTTATTCTCCAGTTGTTAGATATGCATCTATTCGATATTTGATGGCTCTTGCTGTAAAAAGAAGGAGTGCGAATCTGACCGTCGTGACGAACAGACTAACTTTCATTGTAGCGAAAAAAATTCAATGCTGTACTTTAACCGAGACGGCTGTTGCCGGTCATTAAAAATTTTCCTTGAGACAGTGACTCTAAACAAAAGTGAAAATTGGTGATAAAACAAATAAAAATTTTCCAGCATTAATGCTGGAAACTGAAAAAATTGATGAGAGTACAAGTACATCTCAATTAAGTGCATGTGATTTCCTTGCCAATCAAAAATATCATAAACCGAATCTAGTTGAAACCGGTTTACAGTCTGCAAATGAATTCGCAAACAATACTTCTCTTTTAAATCCGAACCCCACTAAAACAAACAATTTAAAGAGAGGCGCAGAATTATCTTCATCTTAACCATATTTTCCGTAACTCAATCAACTTCTTGGTCAAATCTGATATACATTTGTATTTGTGATCTACAATATTATGAACTTTTGAATGAAGCTCAACATTGGAACTAATTGAGTCTACTATACGATTTATAAGAGCATCGATTTCTAGGTTTGTTAAATTTCTTGTGTTTGGCCAGTCGATAGAAGACAAAGAGTTATGAAGAGTTAGCTGAAAAGCTCTCCAATCAGTGTCTTTGAAACTTCTGTAAGAAGGTAGAGTTATGAAAATAGGGCAATAATCTTCGAGAGTAACATCATAGCTTATTCCTCGATGATCAGAAATCGTTGTAAACGTTTTACAGGTGGAAGGGCTTATTGAATTCGTTGGGTTGAGGTATGAAGACATTATGAAAAAATCTAAGTAGGAGTTGGATCTTGGATAAGTAGGCTTGTTCGATGGGATCAAATCAAGAGTTAAGTATGGACCGCTATTGAACCAATTGTTCAGAATATTTCCGTTACTGTTGTGAATGTTATCTCCCCAAGTAGTGTGTCGGGCGTTAAAATCACCGCCTACTATAGCCGCATCATAATTGTTGATAAGAGCATTTAAGTTGTCAAGATCCCTAGTTAAATGCTGTCCTGCGTTTGATGGTATATATATACTAACAATCAACAGGCGAAAAAGTGACCCATTCGATCTTAAAAATGACACTGACGAAAGACACGCGGAAAATATTTGGCTATGAAAAGGGACTGAATTATACTTGAACTTATTGTCTAGTAGGATTACCGTTCCTCTTCCAAAGTCATTCCTAATAATATTGAAACCCTCGAACGAAGGTCTATACCTTTGAGATAATCTGGTTTCAGAAAGCAAGCAAACCTGAGGTTTTTTGGATTTTAAAGTGTATAAAAGCTCAAGTCTTCTTTCATGTGAAATTATTGAGTTAAAATTCATCGATATAATTTTGAGTTTAGTTGTAGCCATCATTATACAGCGATGGATGCCACAAACTCCAAGTAAGAAAACATTTTTTCTTCTTGGTTTTGGATCAGTTTATATTTAGGCCAGAATTGCCGTATTTTGGTTAAAAGTTCTACGAACGAAATATTGAACAACTTTTTTGCTTCGTTTAGAAAATCGTTAAGTTCACCTTTTTGAGCATTTGAATTGTTCAGTCCGCCTGAAAGAGGTTGCTTTTCATGGTGGTTTTTAATTTTAGCCTCAGAGTAGGAGCGCGATTGCATAGCCGGTGCTTTTAATTTATCAGCGAACGAAATATTGGGCTTAGTAAAATTATAGACCGATTCTTCAACGTTAAACCTTATGTTACTTACCGCTTCCTTAGCCTTTTGAGAGTAAGATACTTTCTTTTCTTTATATTTGATGTAAGCTGGACAACCTTGATAACTGGCTGCATGGCCAGTTTCTTGGCAATTTACACATTTAGTTGTTGGAACCTCTTCATTTTTTTCCCGTAGGGTTTTGAACGCACTTATGCAATCACTAGAGTCATGGTTTTCGCCACAAAGAACACAACGGCTAACGTAAGCGCAACATTCTCCAGAATGACCAAACCGCTGACAGCGGTAGCAGCGTAGCACAACCTGGTTACGTTTTTTTTCCCAATAAACACGCTGGCGAAGAAGATACCTAACACATATTAGATCCTTGATGGACTCTCCTACCTCTAACTGCACGACAAACATATTTAGTTTCAAATTCAATTCTTTAGTTCTGTTAGTTGTAAAAGGGGAAACCTTGCTTATTCTTACATTGGGAACCATGTCACTCAGTGCTTTTTCAATTTTGTTAATTGGGGTATCCCCATCAAGACCTTTCAACAAAATCGAAACTTTTTTTGTGTCTTTCGTAGGAAAGGAATATGCTCCTATGCCTGTACCGCGAAGGCGATCAATTATAAGTTTATGAACAGCAGAGTGGCTAACATAAACCTTTGTCTTACGATAACCCATATTAACATATTTATGTTCTAAATCCATAATATTACATTCAGTAGCTGCAAGCTTTATCAAATCATTAATAAGTGTGCAATTAGCACCAAAAATAAATATCGGGGGGCAAAAATTTACTTTTTTTTTAGCATTAGGCATTGAATTTGCGTTTAAAATATTATTTTCTGCATTCTGACTAGGCTGCTCATTTGTTTTGTTTTTGGTTGAGGTATCTGTGCTGCTCTTATCTACTGTCACATCAAACGGGTTTCCTTCTGAGTTCACCAGAGGAAAGAATTTGTTTTTTGATAGGCTCGATTCGGTTGTAGATGACTCATCTGGTTGATTTCTCAAACGTCTCGGCTGGTAGCTGCTTGCTGCTCTCTTTAAATTGCTCATGACTGTTGTCCACCCTAAGGTGTTATCATTGGTATCGTCGCCGTCGTCATTCATCATAGTTGCAAAAAATTTTGCCGGATTAATGCTTCGGTTTGGAGATGTTGGCGAAGATAATTCTGCGCCTCTCTTTAAATTGTTTGTTTTAGTGGGGTTCGGATTTAAAAGAGAAGTATTGTTTGCGAATTCATTTGCAGACTGTAAACCGGTTTCAACTAGATTCGGTTTATGATATTTTTGATTGGCAAGGAAATCACATGCACTTAATTGAGATGTACTTGTACTCTCATCAATTTTTTCAGTTTCCAGCATTAATGCTGATGTGACAGTAGATAAGAGCAGCACAGATACCTCAACCAAAAACAAAACAAATGAGCAGCCTAGTCAGAATGCAGAAAATAATATTTTAAACGCAAATTCAATGCCTAATGCTAAAAAAAAAGTAAATTTTTGCCCCCCGATATTTATTTTTGGTGCTAATTGCACACTTATTAATGATTTGATAAAGCTTGCAGCTACTGAATGTAATATTATGGATTTAGAACATAAATATGTTAATATGGGTTATCGTAAGACAAAGGTTTATGTTAGCCACTCTGCTGTTCATAAACTTATAATTGATCGCCTTCGCGGTACAGGCATAGGAGCATATTCCTTTCCTACGAAAGACACAAAAAAAGTTTCGATTTTGTTGAAAGGTCTTGATGGGGATACCCCAATTAACAAAATTGAAAAAGCACTGAGTGACATGGTTCCCAATGTAAGAATAAGCAAGGTTTCCCCTTTTACAACTAACAGAACTAAAGAATTGAATTTGAAACTAAATATGTTTGTCGTGCAGTTAGAGGTAGGAGAGTCCATCAAGGATCTAATATGTGTTAGGTATCTTCTTCGCCAGCGTGTTTATTGGGAAAAAAAAACGTAACCAGGTTGTGCTACGCTGCTACCGCTGTCAGCGGTTTGGTCATTCTGGAGAATGTTGCGCTTACGTTAGCCGTTGTGTTCTTTGTGGCGAAAACCATGACTCTAGTGATTGCATAAGTGCGTTCAAAACCCTACGGGAAAAAAATGAAGAGGTTCCAACAACTAAATGTGTAAATTGCCAAGAAACTGGCCATGCAGCCAGTTATCAAGGTTGTCCAGCTTACATCAAATATAAAGAAAAGAAAGTATCTTACTCTCAAAAGGCTAAGGAAGCGGTAAGTAACATAAGGTTTAACGTTGAAGAATCGGTCTATAATTTTACTAAGCCCAATATTTCGTTCGCTGATAAATTAAAAGCACCGGCTATGCAATCGCGCTCCTACTCTGAGGCTAAAATTAAAAACCACCATGAAAAGCAACCTCTTTCAGGCGGACTGAACAATTCAAATGCTCAAAAAGGTGAACTTAACGATTTTCTAAACGAAGCAAAAAAGTTGTTCAATATTTCGTTCGTAGAACTTTTAACCAAAATACGGCAATTCTGGCCTAAATATAAACTGATCCAAAACCAAGAAGAAAAAATGTTTTCTTACTTGGAGTTTGTGGCATCCATCGCTGTATAATGATGGCTACAACTAAACTCAAAATTATATCGATGAATTTTAACTCAATAATTTCACATGAAAGAAGACTTGAGCTTTTATACACTTTAAAATCCAAAAAACCTCAGGTTTGCTTGCTTTCTGAAACCAGATTATCTCAAAGGTATAGACCTTCGTTCGAGGGTTTCAATATTATTAGGAATGACTTTGGAAGAGGAACGGTAATCCTACTAGACAATAAGTTCAAGTATAATTCAGTCCCTTTTCATAGCCAAATATTTTCCGCGTGTCTTTCGTCAGTGTCATTTTTAAGATCGAATGGGTCACTTTTTCGCCTGTTGATTGTTAGTATATATATACCATCAAACGCAGGACAGCATTTAACTAGGGATCTTGACAACTTAAATGCTCTTATCAACAATTATGATGCGGCTATAGTAGGCGGTGATTTTAACGCCCGACACACTACTTGGGGAGATAACATTCACAACAGTAACGGAAATATTCTGAACAATTGGTTCAATAGCGGTCCATACTTAACTCTTGATTTGATCCCATCGAACAAGCCTACTTATCCAAGATCCAACTCCTACTTAGATTTTTTCATAATGTCTTCATACCTCAACCCAACGAATTCAATAAGCCCTTCCACCTGTAAAACGTTTACAACGATTTCTGATCATCGAGGAATAAGCTATGATGTTACTCTCGAAGATTATTGCCCTATTTTCATAACTCTACCTTCTTACAGAAGTTTCAAAGACACTGATTGGAGAGCTTTTCAGCTAACTCTTCATAACTCTTTGTCTTCTATCGACTGGCCAAACACAAGAAATTTAACAAACCTAGAAATCGATGCTCTTATAAATCGTATAGTAGACTCAATTAGTTCCAATGTTGAGCTTCATTCAAAAGTTCATAATATTGTAGATCACAAATACAAATGTATATCAGATTTGACCAAGAAGTTGATTGAGTTACGGAAAATATGGTTAAAACAACTTAAAAGACTCTATAATCGATACCTAAACAGAGTTAACCCTGAATATAATGAGCTTCGTGCAAAAATAGATTGTTTAAGTAGCATTATAAAACAAAATGTTAATTTAGACCTAAATAATTTCCTTAGAATGAAACTCAAACAAATTAAACCTTCCCCCCAAGCTTTCAAGGAAATCGACAAAGTAACAGGCCGAAAATTCTTTGGTACAGATATTTCGAAAGACACTCTTTTTTATAATGGACAAGAGCTTATAGATGTTCAATCAAAATTAAATGCTTTTAAAAGCTTTTATTCGACATCTCCATCTGAAATAGGAACAGATTATCAAACTTTCGAAAATGAAGTCATTTCGACAGTAAACCGTTTTAAAGAGTGTCACACTATCGAAAAACTTTTAACCTTTTCGTCAGATTGTTGTGCGTTTGACCCTAGAAGAGCACCGTTTACTTCACCTAACTGTGTTAATATTTCGAGAAGCTCGCTTAATAATAAAAAATCCTCTGGGATAGATCAAATCTCAAATTTTGTTCTCAAGCATTGTCCGTTTTCTTTGGATTGCGTTTTGTCACTTATATTTAACCAATGTGTTAATAATGGGTATTTCCCAAATGCTTGGAAAAAGGGTAAGATTTTACCATTAGCAAAGAAAACAGCTGCAAGAGAAGTTATTAACTTTCGTCCAATTGCGCTTCTTTCAAATATTGGCAAATTATTCGAAAGGATTTTAATAAATCATTTAAACACTTTTTGCGATGATGAAGAGATAATCCCAAGAAATCAATTTGGGTTCAGAAAAGGGAACTCCACAGAACATGCATTGCTCTTGTTTCAAGAGAAAGTTTTGCAAAACCTAAGAAACAAAAAATGCACAGTGAGCTTGGACATTGATCTTGAGAAAGCATTTGATTCTGTTTGGCATCAGGGTCTTATGTTTAAGCTTATTCAACTAAACTGTCCACATTGGTTGAGTAGAATAATACTCAGTTTTTTATCAAACAGGTCGAATTCCATATTTATTGGAGCTGAACGTTCAGAATTCTATCCTGTCATCACAGGCGTTCCACAGGGATCGATAATGGGGCCATTCCTATTCAATATTTTCTTGCAAGATTTTCCTCTCTCTGACCCAATGACTAATGAACTAGGTTCAATTCATTATGCAGATGATACTATCATATTGGCTAGTAGTACCCGACCATCTGTAGCTCTAAGCAAAATAAAGCAAGGGCTTCCTCTCGTCGAAAATTATTTCAAAAAATGGAGACTGAAAATTAATACAAGAAAATGTGGACTAACTTGTTTTAGAAACGCGAGTGGCAAAGGACATTACCTTGCGGTAAAAGAAAGCAAGTCTTTATCTTTAACAGTGAATGATATTCAAATTCCATTACAAACCGAAACAAAATACCTGGGAATAAACTTCCATAACCGATTCTTGTTCAATAAACATGCTAGGACGGTCCTTAATAAGGCAAAGATGGTTGTAGGATCGCTTAAACTTCTATTTAATTCAAAGAGCTTGTCAGAGAAAACAAAACTTCTTATGTACAAGACGCTTGTAAGACCGATTTTGACGTATGGGTTTTGTACGTGGCTTACGATATCACCTAGTGTTGCAAAAGAAATGGAGTTGTTTGAGAGACAAATTTTGAGATTTTGTTGCGGTCTGTTTAGAAGAGCAGATAAAAAGTGGTATTCCAACAAAGTTTTATATGAAGCAACTCAGGTAACTCCCATAATGAAATATCAAGTAGAACTTTTGATAAAAAAAATGGAGCGTATAAGATATCATGAAAACCCACTTGTAAGATCCTTGATGGGCTCTAATATTAATAACTGCCTATTTGATAACTATTATTTATCTCCATTTAATTTTCTCAATGAGGGGTCTTTTTCTCTTTTAGGACAAGATACAAACGAAACTACAAAAGTGCCGTTCTTTGAAAAGGCATCTCCCTTTAACTATAGGGGATGATAATTGTTAATTGTTATGCAATTAAAAAAAAAAAAAAAAAAATAAAGAAAATAAAACATTTTAGACATGTTTTGGTAGACGTTGCTAACATAAGCCATTGTTCAATGCAGATTGTTGATCTTTCCTTGTAATTTTGTTTTTTTTAAATTAATAGGGATTTCTTAATATCTGCACTATTTTATCATACCTGATATAAATTAAGATATCCTCCTCAAAACTGGATTTTTAGTTTTTAAGTTTTTTAGTCTAGTCCTAGTCATTAAGTTAAGAATGCCATAAAAGAGCAAAGCAGAGTATTGATCACCGGGAGCAAGTAATCAAATCAATATGTTAATTATCGACTAGATATTTTTATTTTATTATATTTTTTGAAATATTTTGAATTTATGTTACAGTCAGACATATCATGAAGTCGACCAAAGATGAAATGCGTACCTATTTTTTTTTTTTTTTTTTTTTTTTTTTTTTAAATATAAATGTACAGATTTTATATGCCTCAATAAAGTTAACTTGTAACTTGTAACTTGCTGTAAAAAGAAATTTAAAAGTTGATCAAATGGATGTCGTGACAGCTTTTTTACAAGGTGATCTGGAAGAGGAAATTTATATTGATCAACCAACGGAATTCAATGATGGTACAGCGCGAGTATGTCGACTGAAAAAAGCTATATATGGACTCAAGCAAGCAGGAAGGCAATGGAACATAAAATTAAACAGTGTGTTGAAAATGTTTGGTTTAGAAAAGTCAAAAATGGATCCATGTATTTACTTCAGTAAAACATTTGACTTGATTGTATCAATTTACGTTGATGACTTTTTAATATTTTGGAAAGATTCAGTGACTTTAAAGAAGTTAAAAGATGCATTGAAATCTTCATTTAAAATGAAAGATATGGGAGTTGCTAAAATGTGTTTGGGAATTCGTATTCATCAATCAGAAGGAAAAATCGAAATGGACCAAACTATATATATCCGTCAGTACCAAGCCAACTCTATAGGAGAGCAGACGTATTTTTGAAGAAGTTGTTTATCTACTTGAATTAGTATTAACAGTTTACCTCCAGTGCAGGTGTTTTTTTTTCTTTTTCTCATTCCCTTTTTCTTTTTTCTTATCATAAGCTTATCTTGAAAAAAAAAAAAAAAAAATCTTAAACAAGTGTACAGAGTGTTCCCTTGGTTACCCACCGCCATGGCGGTGAACAATCAAAACCCATTTGCTGGGTTAGACAAAGACAATCCCACGCCTTCGGCAAAAAAGAAAAAGTACAACAAAGAAATTAATGTGACAGATCAAGAATGGCCAATGTTACAAAATTCCGCGCAAAATCAAATTGACTTCTCTCGTTTTCTAATTATCACAAATTCTCCAACGGATAGTGACAAAACACCAATTGCAAATAGAAATCCAATTGTCATAGGTAAAGCCATCGATGGCATAACAACTCAATATAAAGACATAAAAGCCTTACGGAATGGTGATCTCTTAATACAAGTAAACAAGAAAGAAATTGCTGATAAACTAATTAAACACAAATCTTTAGGGCAAATCCCCGTTGTAATCAAATATCATCAATCCCTCAACTCTTGTCAAGGCAGAATTTATTCTTATAATTTAATTCAACTCAATGAAGACGATATCCTAGATTCTCTTAAGAAATTTAACGTCACACAAGTTAAGAAAATGTATAAAATTGTAGGCGATAAGCAAACAGCTACTGGAGCAGCAATTATTACGTTTGATGCCCCGCAACCACCTAAAGAAATTAAATTAGGCTGGCAGATTGTAACTGTCGACCCCTATTTCCCCAATCCAATGACATGTAAAAACTGCCAACGCATTGGACATACAAAAAATCATTGCAAAGAACCAACAAGTTTATGTGCTACCTGCGCAGAAATAAGCCCACACGTAGAAGAATGCAAGAGAGTATTTTGTGTAAACTGTATGTCAGCTGAACACTCATCCAAAGACCGATCTTGCCCAGTCTTTATAAAAGAAAAAACAATAATGATTATTAAAACAATGAAGCGTGGTACTATCAAAGAAGCTAGAGAAGAATATGATAAATCAGGACACTTTTATACACGTTATATCCCAACACAAAGAGTTAAAAAATCAATGGCAGAAATAATTAAAGAAAGAATTTCCAATGAAATATCGAATTCTAAACAAAACCTTATTGGAAAAACGTCTGACACCGAATCAATTCAAAATAAGCACAGCAACTCGTCTACAAATATTACAGCCCTTCCAACAACAAAAACAACAACTACAGAACAACAATATCCTACAACAAATACTCAAAACACACCAAAATCAACAACAACTCAACAATATTTAACAACAGATATTCAAAAACCACCAACCACAACAATAGAACAACAAATTCCAAAACATTATTCTCAAATAAAAAACTCATACACTTCAACAGATGAAACAACCGCAACAGCTTCATTGCTCGCATCAGCGAGTTCAAATCACGAAGATAGCAATAATTCTAATTCAGAAATGGATTGCACCGATGATACTGATATTGAATTATCAATACATAATCTTAAACATCAAGAGTTCAACGAACTCAAACCTTCTACATAAAAATGGCCAGCCAAAATAACAAATTTCACCTAAAAATTTTACAATGGAATATCCAAGGGTTTTTTAATAATCTCCCAAATTTGGATATTCTAATTAAAAAATATAAGCCTACTATTATAGCTCTACAAGAAACTAAAGTTTTAACGAAAAATGCACCAAAAACATATAAAGAATACACAGCTTACTTTAATAACAGAACACATGGCTCAAATAAGGACGGCACGGCAATTTTAATAAAAACAGGTATACGTATACCCCACTCATACTCAAGCTCATTCGACATTTTTTTAACACAAACGTTATCAATAAAACTACCTCAGCCAATAACTTTGCAGAATATTTACCGACAAACCCAAAACACCGCTTCCCAACAACAATACCTGAGCCTGGCTTCAAACAATCTTCCTCATAGTATACTAGTAGGAGATTTTAACGCAAATAATATTCTTTGGGGCTCCCCCTACACAAATAGCGCTGGAGCTGTTGTGGAAGATTGGCTGCAAAGTTCCGATCTTGTTCTTTTAAATACAGGATCTTCAACACATTTTTCAACAAAAAACACTTTAACTGCAATCGATTTATCCCTCGCCTCTCCTGAAATAGCTCTTAACTCTAATTGGAAGGTTCATGATTCTTTAGAGGGTAGCGACCATTTCCCAGTGTTGCTTGAGACTTCTGCAACGTACAAAATTGCCAACATCTTTCATTCCCGTTTCATCGAATCCCAAGCTGATTGGAACAAATTTGCCAACAATGCAGCAAAGGAAAGCGTTAATCAACCCCCATCTAACAATATTAATAAAGAGGCAGCTTGTTTAAAAAAAATTATTAGATCGGCAGCATCGACTTCTATTCCTTCCTCACATCCACCAATAAATCCTTGTCAACCGATCTGGTTCAACTCAAGTTTAAAAAAGTTGACAAATGAAAAGCGTGAAGCTTGGAAGCTCTTTAAAAGATCGCCTAACACAAAAAATACAATCGCCTATCGTCAAATAGCTGCAAGATTGAAAAGAGAAGTACGGCAAGCAAAAGCAGATTCATGGAAAAAGTTTTTGGAGACAATTAACCCATCAATGGAGGCAAAAACTTTATGGAATATGGTAAAAGCGTTAAACGGAAACTACTCTGCCAAAGCAATCGGGCCTATTGCTCATAACTCTACCACTATTTTAGATCCAAAAGAAATAGCTAAGTTGTTCGTAAACAAATGGACTGGATACAGTGCCAACAGTAACTTTGCGTATGATGTTTTAAGAAAGAAGAGCAAAGTTCAAGAAGAAATTAACTTTCAACCTGATACAGTACCTGATTCAATAACCATAAATGAATTAATGGAGTCACTCAGCACAACCAAAGGAACAACTCCAGGCGTTGATAAAATCTCTTTCCAAATGTTAAAACATCTTCCATTGGACGTTATAATGAGACTGGTTAGTTTATACAATAATATATTGAAAAGTGGTATTTATCCCCATGATTGGAAAAAAGCTGTTTTGATTCCCATCCCCAAAAATAATACGGACCAAAACTCTTTAGACAGCTACCGCCCAATATCCCTTTTAACAGTTCTGTCCAAATTATTCGAGAAAATAATAGGAAACAGACTTAAGTTTATTATGGAAAAACACCTTAACAATAGTCAACACGGCTTTAGACAAGGAAGAGGCACCCACACTTTGCTTCATATGCTAGATCACGCCGTGAACACAGAGTTAGCCTTGCGTCATCATTCCGTTCTTTTGTCCATGGATTTGGAGAAAGCGTTTGAGAGAGTCACTACATATGGAGTGATCAAGCAACTGAAAAATTGGGGAATCATCAAACATCTACTTCAGGTAATTTATTCCTTTATGTCTAATAGATCGGTCATCGTGAAGATAAACGGACATCTTTCAAATGCTACTTCCCTTCAAAATGGAATTCCACAAGGATCACCAATCTCAACCGTATTATATAATGCATACGTGGATTCACTACTTGTATTACTTCAAACTGAGCTCACACAAACGAAAAGTACCAGTATACTTGCCTATGCAGACAATATTTTTGTCTTATCATCAGGGAAACCAGATGAAATACAAAATATTCTGAGTTTGACCGTAAATAAAGCTCTAAATTGGTGCCAAGAATCTGGAGCGAAAATACCAGTAGATAAAATGGAAGCTTTGCATATTTGTAGAAAGCACAAATGTATAACTAATACCTTGAATATTGGGACCACAAATATCCCTCTTCTGAACAATGCTAAAATTTTGGGTTTGACTTGTACTAAAAACTGGAAGTGGCACTCTCATCAAAAGATGATATCACTTAAACTTAGCAAAGTAAATAATCTACTAAAAATAATTTGCAGCAAAAGCAAGGGTCCTCATATGAACACCGCTATAAATATTGCCAAAACATTGATAAGAGGAGCTATCCAACACGGGTTAACCATATATTCAAACTGGACTAAACAAAACGACCAAAATATCCAAGTAAAAATAAATACGGCGCTAAGAATCGCATTAGGAGCGTTACCAACTACTCCTATTGAGGCTTTATTGGTGGAAGCTAATATTTTTGACTTTAGAAATATGAAAATTATAGCTCAAAGTAAAATTTTCGCAAAAAGTATAGTAGACCCAAGGCATGCACTTCACATAATTTCCGGGTCGGGTTGGATACATGCAGAATCATTGAAGAATAACAGTGCAATTTTTAAAATAATTCGAATCTTAAAAGCTCTGAGAATAAGTATACCTGAAATCAACAATCTTAAAAGCCAAAACCCTCCATGGCTGTTCCCTCGAGATCTCATATATACTTCTTTACAAAAATATTTGAAACATGAGACTCCAAACGAAGTTTATAAAAAAGAGTTTGCTGAAGTCATACAAACTGGGAATTTTAGGTGTGTTCTGTATACGGACGCATCAGTCAAAGATGGAATAACAGGTTACTGTGTTTACAGACTTGACCATGTCTGCAACATGGTCATATTACAACAAATTACCTCACCTGATCATAGTCCCTACATTGGAGAAGTAATGGCAATACTAGGAGCATTTAAATATGCGTTAAACACTACTGAGAAAACAGCTATCTGTAGTGATTCACTCAGTGCAATTATGGCCATAAAAAATAATAAAAATAACACGCCTGTCATTCAAGCTATTCGAGGATATCTATGCTCAGAATATCCCCGCATTCGTCTTATATGGTCACCAGGACATGTGGGAATTCCGGGCAATGAAAAAGCAGATGCCGGTGCACGACAAGCAACTAAAATGCCGTTAGAATATATACAACCACCATTTGCAACATCAATATGGATCCAATCATCCAAACACATTCAAGAAGATTTGAAAAAGCGTTGGGAACATTCAAAATCATTTTTGAGGACACACAAGCCAAACCTTTCTGCCGTAACTTACAATTGCCATCTTAAACGATCTCAAGCAGTTCAGATTTCGAGAATCAGGTTTGGTCATACATTGTTCAACAAATCTCATCTTTTTAAAAAAGAAGATGCCCCATCATGCACTTTTTGCGGAGAAACTTTAACGATCAAACACGTCCTGCAAGATTGTAGACTAACTATAACTCATTTCAATGGAAATTTGCCCACAGTTGTAGAATTATTAGACCCTTCTATTCCTCCAAGTAATTCCAAATTACTCCCGCTTTTGTCAAAACATAAACTTGTAATTTAAAACTCTAATGGAAAAAAAAAAAAAAATTGTAAATGGTAAAAAAAAAAAAAAATGTATGTAAATTTATAACACTACTCTAAAAACAGCCATTATAGGCAATATGCCTCGGCTTTGTCCTCCGGGCAATTCAAATTTATTTGTATTGTATCCTTTGTAAATAAATAAATAAATAAATATATATATCCGTAAAATACTTCAACGATTTAAAATGGAAGACTGTAATCCAATATCTACCCCAAGTGATCCTAACCAAAAATTGTCAGTAAAAATGATTTCTGAAAAATTGGAAGAAAAAGATTACATAATAAAAAAAATACCACATCAAGAAGCAGTTGGAAGTTTGCTATTTTTGGCTCAATGTACTAGACCTGATATTGCTTTCGCAGTAAATGATGTAAGTAGATTTAATTCCAATTTTGGAATAGCACATTGGAAAGCTGTAAAAAGAATCATACGCTATTTGAAAGGGACAATTGAACTAAAACTAACTTACAAAAGAGTAGAGGTAACTTTCAAGAATTACATGGATATAGTGATGCTGATTGGGCATCTGATGTTGATAAACGAAGATCTTGTACTGGCTATGTCTTTAAAATGTCGAATGCTGCAATAACTTGGTGTAGTAAGAGGCAACCAACTGTAGCTTTGTGAAGTACAGAAGCTGAATACATGGCTTTGTCAGCTGCTATACAAGAGGCAATTTGGATAAAACAGCTGGCATGTGAACTTGATGGGAAACCAATTAATCCAATTAAACTTATGTGTGATAATCAAGGAGCTATGAAATTAGCCGAATCAGATGGATATCGACCTCGATCAAAACATATTGACATAAGATATCATTTTTTGAGAGAAGTAATCGAAGCTAAAACAATCGAAATAGTTTATACTCCTTCGAATAAGATGGTTGCAGATAATTTAACAAAAGCAGTTGGAAGTTGTCAGCATAACTTTTGTATAAAAGAAATGGGTTTATGTTAAGAATTTAAACATAAAATATTATTGAAATACTTAACAAGTGAGGGTGTTAAAAAAATAATTACTGTACGAGTAATTTACTTGTTTGTAATTTATTTTTTTTGTTTATTATTTGTTGTCAATTATAATTTTATATTTTTCTGTTAAATAAATTTATTATCGTATTCAACCTCGAACAACAAGGTTCATTATTTAACAACAATCATTAGTTTTGTGGTTAGAAAATTAAACTTCTTTATGAATTTCTAACCACAAAACTAATAATAGCTTAAAATTCGCGCGAATTTTAAGCTATTATTAGTTTTGTGGTTAGAAAATTTAACTTTTTTATGAATTTCTAACCACAAAAAGTTTCATTTTCTAACCACAACACTAATAATAGCTTAAACCGATAAATTAAAACATTTATTTTACAATTTAGGGGGTCAACTCACAAGTAACTTTTGAAATTTATTCTATAGAAACCCCCCCCCCACCTTTTAAAAAAAATTCAGCCCCCTAGTCCCGTAGCGGAGAAGCAAAGCGGCCCCATAATTTCTTTCTTCTTTATCCAACAGAAATTAAATTCGATTTTATTACTCAACGGATTTCGACTTTATTTCTCAACTTTTGGCATTCTTATTTTTGTCAAATATTTTCGTTTTTTCTTTTCGACATTATTACCGTTTCAATGGGAAATAAGGTAGAAAAATATTTTTGTTGTTGTTTTGTTTGTTTTATATCCCAAAAAAGGTAATAAGGCCGATTCGGCCTTATTACCTTCGACCTTATTTCACGGCACCGTAAAATTAAACCTTCGTCTTCGCACAATATTCAATGTTCTAGCTACTCGTATTAAAATTTGTAAAGTAATTCGAGAGTGGTGACAGATGTCATGAGTCAAAAACACACATTTAATCTTATCTCATTTAATTGATTGAAGAAGTTGACCCTAATGGCAGAGCTATTAAGGAAGAACTTGTGCTGGATTCAAAATGCGCCTCCAAAATAAAAGCTATCAGCTGAGAAACGACACTTAAATCATTTTATTAATATGTTTTTGTTTTCATTAATTATCTAACTAATTATGTAACCTTTCAACTTAACTTAAATTCATTTCTTGATTTCATTTCCATGTAATTAATTTTCTTGATTTGCCAAACACTTCTAATTTACCCTATGGTTCGAACGGTTGGATTATGTTTTTCTGCTAATTGCCTTATCTATATTTCTTATCTCATTTGAATTAGTTTTATTTTCTCATCGCCAAAGCAGTTGCATACCATTTCTTCTTAAACCGTTCTTATCGGGATGTATGATTTACTGTAATGTTAATGCAGATGAGGTAATAATGGCATTGAAAACTAGGAGTTAACTTCACTTGCTTAGCAACCACCAAACCAGCCGGTCGAGTCACAAGCTTAAATTGTTAATTGTCTTGTTGAGTTTATTAAAAGAGCACCGAAAGAAAAAACCTTGGTTGATTTAAACATGTTTCATTGTTAATCAACAATTCATCTAAAGTTGTGAAATTAACCAAGTTTCGTGATGAATTCAAATAAGAACGCATTTTCAAATCAAGTAGGTATGCTGCCGTGATAAATTTTTTTTTCAGGTATCATAAAAATGTTTAAATTAAGTATGTTCGTAGTTGATTTGAATATGTTCTAATTTTTAACCAACAACGTGATTGTTGATTTCATACTTGATCAACAACAAACATATTTAACTAACAATTAAGGCCGAAATTACAAAAACCATCACGTTTGTGATTGAAATACCAAATACACTGTTGAACTATCACCAATATGTTTGATCAACAATGTTCATACTTCTTTAATCAATAAAGAATAGTTAAAGTATCAGTAACATTTTGAATTCCAAAATTTTTCATACTTAAGCCCACAGAAAACGTGAATTCGCATAACGGAACTTCAATTCAATATGATAAGTTTCGTGACCATTTTATCTTAAGGGATAATTAATTATTCTTTATTGTTGATCAAGTATGTTCGTGAGAATTCAGACTAGTTTTTATTTGTTCAACAGTTTTAATGTAAAATTTCTATGATAAATGCCTGAATTGAAGTTTGACCTATCAAATGTATAGGTCAAACTTCAATTCAGGCAATTATCATAGAAATTTTTCATTAAAACTGTTGAGCATATAAAAACGTGGTTGAATTCTCACGATTCACGAACATACTTGATCAACAATGTTCATATTTTACCAACAATTCAGAATTGTTGACGAAACATATGGACATGTATGTTTCTAGTAATCACAACCGTTGTTGGTTAACAATGAAATTTAAAGAGTGGCAACACTGGTGTGAAAGTGAAAGTAACCCAAAATTTGTGTTCTTATAAGAAAAAAAGTGTAATTGTAAAAAAAACTAGTTTTTCAAAGCAAAACGAAATTATTTTCATTGTTTAAAAAGAAGCACAATCAAAAGCATCAATTAAGGCAAGTTTGATTTGAATTTATTTTCATTTGATGAAATTCATCTGCCGCCAAAAACTAGCTCAGTGACAGAATCATTTACAGTGTTAGTCACTTGCTAAATAATTTTATTCATTTAAAAAACTATTGCTGAATATGAACAAACGCTCTTTATCCGATATCTCACCCGAAAAAAATATGGATGATATCAAAAAAGGCAAAAAAAGATTCTGAACGATTGTCTGAGCTAACTATTCAGGATCTGAAATTCATATTTGATGAAAAACAACAACATTTAGCAACAAAGGCCGATATTGAAGAAGTTCGCTTTGACTTGCATGCTTTAAAACAAGAAAATGAAGAACTAAAAAAGCATCTCAGTTCCTTGCAAACAAAAGTCAATTATCTTGAACAACAAATAGAAAATGTACAAAGGCAAAATACGGACAGTAATTTAATCTTTAAAATTGCACCCAACACAGAAATTGATCAAGTGCAGCAGGTGACAGAGATTTGTGCACAGTTGTCAAATGACGCCAATATTATAGACCGAGAAGATGTAAAAGAAACAAAATCATGGAATCCCAAAATAAAAACATTTATTTGCAAATTTAAATCGAAACATAATCTTTTTGCCGTCCTTAAAAACACCTCAAAGCTCAAAGGCACTGCGATCTCAGTACAGAGGGACTATCCACCGAGTATGAGGAAGAGGATAGCGCACCTGCTACACGTTCGGAAGCTTCTTAAACATGTACACAAAAGTGCAAAAGCATCTGTAAAAGGTGACAGGCTTTTAGTCGAAGGCTTGGAGTTTTCATGGAATGAGCACTTGGGGTTGAGACACTGTGATAAAGATGGTATGGTTTGGAACAAAATTTTCAGCAGCAAATACATTTCAATAAATGCTAACAGTGGAAAATTTACTTCGATTCTTTTTAAGAAAAATATTCCTTCTACCAATTAGTACACCCAAGTACATGAATCACTTGGAAACAGGGCTGCCAACACTCTTCGTATCAACTTTAAAGCTGAGTGCAGACTATATGGTACATGTGTTAAGCTTGAGCGAAAATCGTTTGCCAAATTTAATGATGAGAAGTGTCATACGTCGAAAAACTGGATTTTACAAGGATTGGATAGACCTTGCGTCGAATTGTGGTATTATTCTTGATTTGGATGGCTCTAATTTAATCCAGGCGAGAAAAGCACTGTATGAAGTCATACAATGTATCGATGAAAATGAAAGATACTTTTTCATAGAAAAGGCGAGGTCATCTACAGAAAGGACTATCTATCCAAAACTTAATTATAACTCATATGAAAATAATTATTTTAAACACGATTTTTCAAGAAAACCCATTGCAACTATTTTTAAAGTTAGAGGTGAACTGCTAAGCTTGGGGTCGATTCTGTAACTGTGAAGCTGTGAAGTGATAAAAAATATCACAGCTTCACAGCGAATCCGATTCTCGTTCTGTGAAAAAATGAAAACAAACGTCAAAATTTCTTCACATGATAAATTATTTATCACAAAAGAATTTGTCAGTGAAGTTTAAATTTGAAAATGAAAATTCAAAAAAAGGGGGCAAAGGGCTTCAATAGCCCAAAAACAGTTTTTAATGGATTTCTTGAAGCAAACACAAGAATTGGAAAATAACAAGTAAACACATAATTTAAGATAATTTAAAACTATACTTATCTGCGATGCAAAACAATTCCATTTGCAGACCTATAACTGTTGACTGTTAACATATTCGTTCAAACGAGTGGACGGAAATAAGTGTTCAGTTGAACAGCTTAGGGAGAACCTTAAAAGAGGGACCGAATTGGAGGAAGTATTGGAAAGATCTTGTTTAAGTTTTATAAGTAAAAACATTATTGCAGACATGAAATCACTAAATGTTTTCTTTTACGCACAAAATTAAGTGTTCGAAGCCGCGACACCACCGCGAAGGAAAAAATCAAAGACATCACTGAAACAGGCTGGCGAATAATAAATATTACTACAATAAAAACGATAGAGTTGAATGAAGAGCTCCTCTGTTGTATTTTCAAATGGATTTTGTTCATTTCGGAGTGACCGCCGCAAAATCCTCATTTTCTTCCTGGGCAAATAATTACATACATATATAAAAAACAGCTTCTTCATAAGAAAAGACATTTTCGTATTGAAATAACCTTTGTTCACTAAGGCCTCTATTGTTATATACCAACTGAATAATTATGCCTGACAAGTTTTGAAATATAATTTACAAATTAAAATTAAAATTGACGCAAAAATGACATTTATCATTTAGTACTTTTTAGTACATACTGTCAGAGTGATTTATCATTATGAGTTCGGGAATCGCATAAAATTTTTTTGTGAAGTGATAAATGAAAAAGCTCTGTGAAGACTGAAATGAAATAATTTTTATCACTTCACAGCTTCACAGTTACAGAATCGACCCCCTTGAATTGTTTGCCGCACAGAAACGATTTGGTATCCATTTGTTCCTTGTGCAATATGGGGGTGGACGAAAACATTATCCACTTCATCGGAGTGTGTCCCATGTTAAAGGAGCTAAGGAGAATCTTCTTTGGAAAAAATTGTCTTAACGAAAACGAAATAATAAGTTACTTAAATGGAGAAGACTGGTTGCCGCTAAAAAACTATACAGCCGAGGCAATGTCCTAAAGACGAAGAATCATCGACGAAAGCTTCTGAATCATAATATTATTTGTCATTTTTTTCTTTCTTTTTTGAACTGAAAACCATATTTTTCTTTTGCTTGAACTTAAAGTACATATCTAAATTTCTCTTGTTCTTCTTGTTTTTGCAAAGTAGATAAAATTTGGAATATACTTAGTTAGTTATTAGTCAAATTCTGATAAATTTTTTTTTTTTTTTGGAATATTAATCAAAGCTGTATTAAAGTTTCAAAATGTTTTTATAAAACTAAAATAGTATGTTAAGTAAGAAATGCAAAACTGAATAACATTGTCACTAGGGCAGACGACATTTGTGTCATGCCTCATGCCTTAAATCTTATTCTTTTAAATGAAAATGTATATCACAATTTATTGAAATATTGAATAAAATAATCTAACAATGAAATTGAAAATGACGTTGTTGATTTGAGCAATGAATTGAATTGTAGCATTTAAATAAATAAAATGAGAATGCCAGCTTGTTCAATTTAAGTATGTTCGTGCTTGACGCAAAAACAAACAAGCTTCATGTTTGATTTTACCAAGGTTTTTCTTTCGGTGTTGGAATTTGTTTAAGCGTTTTTGAAAAATTTGGAGTGATGGGGACTCGTCGTGTTCAAATTGCTAGTTTTTTTTTACTTACACTCTTAAAACAAGCCAAATAATAGTTCATTACAATTTTAAAAATTATTTTGTGGTTTGCTTAACAAAATTTACAAACGATCAGCGGAGTTCCTCAGTTGTTGACAAAAGTTAAAAAGAAATTACGGTTTGCTTTGACAAGTAGTCAGATATTGAAAAGCCTCTCATCAGATTCCATTGCAAGGTGTTATAAGTACCCACTCATCGACATTATTATTTTGTAAAATTTCCATTAGTGTCCACTTGGAATTCGAACCAGCATCACAACGTTTAGGTGTTCATAGTCATATTAGCTTCCAAGCAATACATGCGCTTGAAGAGCTCTTTAAAAAAAAAAAAAAAAAAAACAATATCAGCTCTTAATAAGCTTATAATTCCGGTTTCTCAACACCATTTCACTTTATTAACTGACACTTAAATTCCTTAGGATACTTTTTACACTTGTCAAATGCTTTTCGATGGGCTCTTCTCAAATCCTACTTAAAAAGCCTTTAAAAAACACTTTTTCTGCACACTATATTATAAAAATTATTTGAAAAGATTCAAGTGTTTTTTCATTTTCACACGTTTTGAAGGGTGGGAAATTGACGATTGGCTGCCAAACATTCGAATACATTTAATTGACATTAATTACGGATAAGGAACTATTTCGTTTTCTACTCTGGAAAAAGCAGTAGTAGCCAAAGAGCACATTTAAGAAAATTTATTTCGTCGAAAAAGGGACATTTTTTATCGTAACCAGATCCAGAAGTGGCAAAAAACTGATAAAAAATATCACAGCTTCACAGCGAATACGATTCTCGTTCTGTGAAAAAATTAAAACAAACGTCAAAATTTCTTCACATGATAAATTATTTATCACAAAAGAATTTGTCAGTGAAGTGTAAATTTGGAAGGAGAAAAATTTGGAGTTTAAATGGAAATTCAAAAAAAGAGGGCAAAAGGCTTCAAAAGCCCAAAAGCAGTTTTTAATTGATTTTTTGAAGCAAAGGCAAGAATTGGCAAATAACAAGTAAGTACACAATTTAAGATACTTTGAAATAATCCTTATCTACGATGCAAAACAATTCCATTTGCAGACCCATAACTGTTGACGGTTAACACTTTCGTTCAAACGTGTGGACGGAACTAAGTGTTCAGTTGAACAGCTTAGGGGGAACCTTGAAAGAGGGACCGAAATGGAGGAAGTATTGGAAAGATCTTGTGTAAGTTTTATTTACTGTGGCAGACATGAAATCACTAAGAATAAGTGTTCGAAGTCGCAACACCACCGCAAAGGAAACAATCAAAGACCTTACAGAAACAGACGGGCGAGAACAGAAACGATAGAGTTGAATGAAGTGCTCCTCTATTGTATTTTCAAATGGGTCCATTTCGGAGTGACGGCCGCAATATCCTCATTTTCTTCCTGAGCAAATAATAACATATGTAAATAAAAAAATAACTTCTTCATAAGAAAAGACATTTTCGTAATGAAATAACCTTTGTTCACTACGGCCTCTATTGTTAAATACCAACTGCCATTTGTAATATGGTAGGGTATGAAGGTTTGGGGAAGGTAGTGGGATAAAGGAATAGGATTGGGAAAGGTAGAGGATTGGGTTAGGTAGTGGGAAAGTTGAGGTAGAGGAAAAATGATAGGATTGGAAAGGAATATGGAAAAGGAAAGGAAGGAATAAAGGAAAAGTAAAAAGAAAAGGAAGGAAACGGATATTGGAAAAGGAAGGGAAAAGGAAGTGTCGTGACGAAGAGACCTGGCACGCTTGCGATGCTCAGCTTAGCTCGCCGGATTAGGGGGGGATCTTGCCTCTTCGCCAGACGGAAACCACATTACAAAAACATATATCGTGCCAAAAACCACCACCACAAAAACCTTACCACACTTCAGGCACTGCTTGGTGACATCGCAGTGTGGCCTGTAGCCCACCCAACCATGGAACTCGGTCGGCCATATTGTCGAGTTCCCCGAACGCGATCACTGCTGCCAGGAGAAACCAATCACCAACGATGCATCGCCAACCTCCTCATCCCCCTGGAATCGTGCTTAGCACGCCATCACGACCTTTCGCGCCAAAAAGAAAAACCTCTCTTTCAGACCATCGACGTGATGTACAAATTTATTTAAGAAAAAAAACTAACAAACCGAAAATGAATTTTAAACAACTCAAATGAACTGACCAAAAATTAACAAAAATAAATCAAAACTCTAAACAACGCAAAACACTAACCATAAAATAATAAATTAACAGAAAAAAATTTTAATTTTTAATTTGTGAAAACAATAAGGTGTTCGTGTTCGTTCATTTTTCGTTTAAAATACCAACTGAATAAATAAAAATAAAAATTGACAAAAAAATGACAACATTTATCATTTAGTACTTTTTAGTACATACTGTCAGAGTGATTTATCATTATGAGTTCGGGAATCGCATCAGATTTTGTGAAGTGAAAAAAATGAAAAAGCTCTGTGAAGACTGAAATGAAATAACTTTTATTACTTCATAGCTTCACAGTTACAGGATCGACCTCCAGTATCGTTTAAAGAAAGTTTAGCATCATCGTTTGCGCAACTAGCAACTACTGATAGCTTTTCAGTTCAGCTAATGTTGCGCCTGTGGCTTGTGGCGTAGATAGGGGGGGATCAGGGGATATATCTCCCCCCCCCCCCCCCCATTGGGATCGATAATTGTTCAACATAAGTAGTCATGAACCAAAAAAGTTGAAGAAACACACTGTGAAATTGAGTACCTACTTCCTACATGAATTGAGTCTTATTAGTACTCACAGGATTGCACATTCTATACTTTAATTCTAAAGGGAAAATACAAAGTCAATTTCATCTGAAAGAAATTATTATTTCGGCAAATCACCTAATCTTTTGAGTTTCATTTTTTATATCGATTTTCCACGACTGGTCTTATAATCTCTAATAGCAGTTTACCAAACATTACTGTATTAACAATCCAGGCGATGCTCTTGCAAAGCTTATAGTGGAAAATCTTCAAAATTGTGTCTGGTAATTTCTTTTTTGATCGGCCAAGGGTACGACGGAGCAAGCAATATGTCTGATTGATAAAATGGTGTTCAGGCAATTATTCGCCAACAATTTGCTCCGGAGGATCTGTACGTCCATTGTACAGCACATTCTCTGAATCCTTGCTGTATCTGTAAGCGAAAGCGAAGAGACTCCACAAAAAAAGACATTAAAAAGGCTGAATCTGCCGCGATGGATCTCAAAATATCAAGCAGTTGAAGATTTTTAAAATCTTTTTCCGTTTGTGTTCGAGACTCTCGACTAAATAAGAACATTGGAAAGTGACGCAAGGAACTTAAAAAACGCTATGGATTTCGAGTTTTTGTATGGGTCAAAGGTTAAAAGTACGTCTTACCAACTCTCGTTGTCAATAAGTCGTGAGATTCAAAGAGCGAATTAAGACTTAGTCCGAGCTATGAATCTCGCTTAAGATTTGAGTGATCAACTAAAAATTTAAAGGGCAGAAGATGACTCATTTTCGAAAGTGTTTGAAGATGCAAAAAAAAAATTGCTCCTTGATATTGACGCTAAACATAAGAGAATAGTGAACCGACAAAAGAATAGTTCGAACCCTTCGTTTCCAAGTACAGAAGAATATTTTCGTGTTATTGTTTTCAATCCCTTTCTCGGTTTCTATGTAATGAACCTTGGAGAAAAATTTACAAACCATGAAAACATACTGGAAGGTTTTTCGGTTCTTTTCAAGGATTCTTGGTCTAAAATATACAAAGCAGCTGAAAAATTTAATGAAACTGTTGAGTTTTACCAAACATATTTGGCTGCCGAACCATCTTCTATTCTGAAAGAATAAAAAACTTGGAAGAGATATTTGATCCGAAGGAATAATACCTATAGGTACTTCCTCTAAGAATTCATTGTCTTTTATAATAACAGTGTGATAAGCTTTGGATGTTTAGTAATAGTAAAACTGTGTTTTCTCATCAAATTAGTTGTAAATCACAGGTCTTTATATTTATAAAAAAATAGTTAATTTTGGCTCATGAGAACAAACAGTATAATAAATTGTAACTCCTTTCAACTATCTTCAAAGTAAGAGATTGTTTTTCTACCATTCAGTTAGACAATGGAATTCCATACACCTCAATCCAAGGCAGTGTAGTTCATTTCCGACATTTGAAAAATGTCGTTATGATTACATCCCTGATAACAATAATACAATACTATCTTTTCATGAATAAAAGTAAAGTCTACTTCTCAACTTTGACATTACTTTCGACGAATTCAAAAAAGGCTAACTTTAGTGTACCCATGTTAACCCGATTTCTCTGTCGATACTGATTCTGGAGATTTAATTTTGAACTTTATTTTAAGTAGAATTATGAAATCTTTAAAGTTGTATTTAAATTGGAATCATATGGTTTTGGGGTTGCCTGATTTAAAATGTAAATGGGGTTCAAATTTTCATCGCCGAGCTTTCTTTATGTTTTTCTCAAATTTATTTTTTTATCATGCTTTAATTTGCTATATTTTTATAATTTTTCCTTGTAGATTTATGATTGTATGTTAGGTTGAGTCTATGTAGCTATGAAAGCACTGCGATTTCTAGTTGATATCTATTGTGCCAACCCATGGGGTGCTTCAGAGCAGTTCTTTTACTCATGAATTGAACGTGCAGTTAATGATCTTCTGTGGGTGGATGAGTTGCAAGCATATAAAGCTCGTACATCGTCTAAGATTTCAGGTCTAAGTTTTACCCGCGGCAAGTTCATAGAAACTTGGTCGCTCTAATGACGATGCGTGTTGAATGATAGTTTACTATCTAGGATAATCTCCAGGTATTTTGATACGTTACAGAATGGTACCGCTTCACCATATAGAGAAGGAAATATTAGACGGTCTATAATTTTTTACTTTTTCTGAAAGGGACAATTACTGTCTTATGAGGGTTAAAGTTGAGATTCGAACCACGAGCCTCTGAGTAAACAGACGGACATGCTAACTGCTAACATTGTATATAGAAACTATAGTAAGTTCAAGACACAATTTAACAATGCTTTGGACCGGAGGAGCGCGGTGGCGTAGCATTCGCTTCTCTACACACAATGGTGAAACAAATGGCTTGGAACGGAGACTGCTAAGTTGGACCGGAGAATATAGGTTCGCTACCAGTCAAAAAGTCTACATGGTAATACTATAGTTTCTAGGTATATACAATGATGCTAACCATCACGCTTGGAAACTTAAAGCGGTATTTTAATTTTGTTTATACAGCTATGGGTATGAGATTTTTTATGTCGTTGTCTTAAGCAAATATACGTTCCATAAGAATGTTCGTTTAAAAAAACTATTTCTGTCCCCTTAGATATTTTGTCCATTTACTTTTCCGATAGTAACAAAACATAATCTAAAATCGGGTGTAGGTATATCTCACTTGTGTCGCCAAGGTCTCAAAACTTGACTACTTCCAAAAGTTAGTTCTTAAATTACATTTAAAAAAAATTTGAAAACAGAGATTCAATGAATCAATAAAAAGCTAAATCCTTATGTCATAGATGAAACCAAACTTTAATCTGCGTACGTCAACGTTTTTGAAAAAAAAAAAAACCTAAGACCTTAAGTTTTTCAAAACCAAGAATATTCGACTTTTGTAGTAAATTTTTTTTAGGCTCACAACTTTGTTTGTAGAGTTGTTTGATTTTAACTGCCACGTTTCTGCATTCGAATGAAACGCATGCGTTTTCCGTTTGCTTATGTTTTTCCCTTCTCCAAACTCCAACACTCAAATTCAACAAGTGGTTCTCTGTCAACATATTTTGTGTGCACAGACACACCGTTTCAGAAACATCTAATTTTAACTTCCCTCTGGGAGACTCACTTTTTCGCCACAAAAACACCATAACAGGACAGTCGCAGCTCGCAGCCAGTAGCAACGTGTTTAGTTATCCGACCAATGCGTTCCACATGCAACATCTACTCTCTATCTCCGCTGCATTTCTGCAAAGACTTTTTTACTCACTGTCAAAACAACATCTTGCCGGGCTGTCAAAAGTAAATGTTTACAAAATTTCCCGCCAGATTTTCTACACTTACACAGCTCTACTGGCCAAGTGGGAGGGTAACTGTAAATGCAGTGCATTGTCATTGTCAGTCAGGTGGCATTTGAGCTTGTGTTAGTTGTAGTTGCTGGTTGGAAAAGAGAATCATCCCCATGTGGATGTTTGCTTGGTTTTTCTTTCTTTTCACAACAGAAAACTCTGCTGACTGTGTCGTCGTTGTTTTCGTTTATCTTTTGCCCCAAAATGCGAGTGTGGCCGGCATGGCACCAGTACTCCAGTAGTACAGCACAAGAGGGATAAAAATGAAAATTTTGTGGCATTGCCGCTAAGCCGCCACCATCGTGGATCGTGGGTGACTGAATTCAGTTGGTGCAGACTTTTTCGTGCGATTAGACGTGTATTGTCCTAACGGGAAGTTACGCGTAAGCAACTTTTAAATCTGTCTCAACGTTGTTTCTATTTTGTTTTCATTTGCATAGAAGTGTTTTTTTTTTCTACTGTTCGTTTATTCAAAAAGGGATAAAGAAAAATCGTTCTCCTTCGCAAATTCTATTCAAACATTGTGTGGCATTTTGTCGAGTTTATTATTAGTTCTTACTCTGAATAAGTATTGGTGGTGTTTGTTATAGATTTCAATAAGCTTAATTTAAGGATATACCTGCCTACATGAAAAAATAAAAAAAATAAAAAATCAGGTGAAACAAAGTGTTGACAGTGCAAAATTATTTAAAAAATTAAAAATTGTCTCGACGTGTTATCGTTGAAGTAAATTAGCAAACAAAAGCATAAGTTTGTTAAGTGGAAAATTGAAAAAAAGTGAATTGTGTCTGTGATTGATTTTCAGGGTTAAAAACATCAAACTACTTCAAAATCAAGTAAGTTCGAGCAACGAAGTTCTATCTTTTTTGAGGAAATTGCGTCTTATACTAAACTTTACTTAAAGACAACAATCAAACTAGACTGAAGAAAAAAATTTCATGTGTAATGCAAGTGCTTATTTTCGCATTCAGGTTTAATGATTGTTTGTTTATATCTACTTAATTTTCCTTAAATTTTTGGTCCCTAAAATCGAGTTATCAAGAAATGTTAAGAACTTCTGGGAGAAAATCTATATTGGCTAAGGAACCTACACATTGATTAAGAGTTCCAAATCTCAGACCTCAAACAAAAAAGCTTAACATTGCAAAACTTTCTTCGTCGCATGATAACCTACCTATCACCCCATGATTCAAACTCGCGTATTTGGAGTGCATGCAAGGGGAGATAGATTGTTAACTACAAATGAAGCGCTGTTTTCCCTAAAAATAACATTTTTGATTTAGCATTTGCGTTTATATTGAGCAACAAAAAAGGTAGTTCTAGTTTGCTTATAGTCCAATCTTCTTCCAAAGTCTTTTTCTCAATACAGCATACTTAGTATGAAATTGTCGTTGACATCTGGTTTAAGGAACTCTGGGGGAGATTGTAATTAGGACCACAGTTCAAATGAAGCAGGGCTATGCATTGTAAGAAGCTGCCGTGTTCTTTCAAAACGCAATGCCACTACACTAAAATCAAATTGAATAACTTAGTAATTTCTCCTATATTTAAATAAGACATAAGAATCTTGATCTACAGCGAAAGTGAGCTTATAAATCGTCTTTCTACTCATGCTGACGGGCGTATCATGGTGAGCGTATTTGCTTGCTACGTGGGAAGTTCGAGGTTCATAAAACATAAACGCATAAACATCAAGGAAAAAAAGTGTTCACATGGGTATTGCCTATTTTTTATTGTAAAGAATGGGTTCTTCTCCGAAAGTAGTTTCATGTCATGAAAAGCGCTTCCTCGACTAGCCGTTTGGAATTGACAAAAATACAGATATGGTTGAAAGAAATGCCCTAGGCCTCGCGCATTGCTTTGTTGGCAACTCTATTTATAATTATAACTAAAAATAGTGTTTAAGATCTATAACTTATAAGCCTTATTATAGCTACTTACTCTTTCTTACAACTGTCCAATTTACCTACTTTATAATAGTGATTTGCCAGTGCGTTGCAACCCTCAACAATGTTTCTACAGCAATTTAAAAACACATCGGTCATAATATAATGTAATACAAAATTTGCAGTCGTATTTTATGAAATACATAAATGTAAATTGTGTTGCCTGAAAAATTAACATTTAATTCAAAAAAGGTTGTTTAAGTCCGCTGATCAAGTAGATATTGCTGAAGTTTTGAATTATTGTTGAAGGCTTCCTCAGGTCTTCGTACTGCTGCAATACGAAGAATCTCTATCTCAGTTGCCGTTAACTTACTCTCTTACTTTTCGTAAATTGTCCAAAATGTACGCAGTCTAGACTCTAGAGTCTTCCCTTCGACTTAGAGTGTATTTTTCAAAGAAGATGGTGGAGCAATCCCGCCACTCATCCACCCTAGGCTTACTCGATGATTGATGTTGTGATCACAATTTGCTTAACTATTGATCATTGACAGTCTACCCACAACCTTTCAAAGCTTATAAACATACGAAAAGTTCTGTATGCAGGGATGTAGAATCCTCATCAGTTAAAATGGCTCCACTTTGTTTTTTTGTACTTTATTTTCCGTCAGGTAGTTAAGGACTGTAATAAAAAAGTGTCTACTAAGACTTATTATCTTCCTCTTCTCCTTATCACTAACAGCGATATGAACATTGTCATTATATAGTCATACGCTTGGATCCATTCACTCTCTTGGAGAAAATGCTTTTTCTTACTTTCAGGAAGTTAAATAATAATTAAAATATTCGAATATAGAGAATTCAAATATGTTTGTATATTCCCCTGAATTTTAGACCCCAGTGTTGAACAAAATACATTTTAGTAGAAATAAAGGACCAAGCACCAAACTCAAAGGGTTTGATAAATAAATTGAACAAGTAGTGGAACAACTTACACTTAACGCAATTCGTGGCATATCGCGTTTCAAGGACTTACAATTTATTGCCAATTTCGAAAGGCTTAGTAAGAAATTGCTTTTCACAGAGAAATTTTTACTCTTGGATGACTATTCAATTCCTCGAGAGAGGCGTAGATATACATTAATTTGGATGTTTCTTGGATTCGAACCTTGAAGTTCCCACGTAACAGGCAAGTTACAAGTACCATATGGGCACGAAAAAACTTTTTCAAAAACAAAATCAAAGTCCACAGTAATGCTAGGTTTCCACTTGCCATTTTTTAAGTGATGAATGACCTAATTTTCTGTCCTCGAGAAAAATGACAAGTGGAAATTGCAAAAATTGACAGTCATTCAACTGACGAACAGCGTCGGTCATTTTTTGGCAGTAAATTTGAATGACAAGTGGAAATTGGCTGATTGACAAGCGAAATGTCACTCCATCATTCACTGACATCGATATTTTTTTGGCATCGTGTTGAATCTTTTGTCAATGAAGTGACGAGTAATAACACGAGAAAACATAAATAAATAACACTATGGTATGGAAAAAATTCGAAAGGAAAGAAATCGTAGGCAGAGGAAATCAACGACGGGGTGGAGTGTTGAATCCTGCATAAAAATTGTAAGCAACGTGGAGGTGTTGTGTTTGAAAACCTTTGGAACTCCAACAGCAAGTCCTTTAAGAACCGGGACATGAATAATAATTCATGGGAAAGCATTTCTCTGGCTGTTGGAGTTCCAAAGACTGAAGCCATCTTGAGATGGAACTCTCTAATCGAGCTTGCGTATGATGCGATATATCATAAATCAGAACATTCTTTTGCAACAGGACCAACAATAGGTATAGCTGAAACTTTTATTTCATCTATGTTGTTGACTGTTCACCCCGGTATTATAGTGCAAATTATAAATTGATTATTGAAAATTATTTGCGTTTCAATTTTGAATATATTCATCAGCACTATCTTCCCGAACAAACTCAGGTTTTGAAGGTAAACGACTTTCGTCTTATTAGCATTTTACCCTCCCTTTCGAATGGTTTTGAGAAAATTATTTTTGGACAAATCGTTACATTCCAATGAACTTGGATTGATATCCCTGATTCCATCTGGCTTTCGTGAACATCATAGATGTTCTACAGCTATGGTAATAATTGTCGATGGTAAAAAAGTTAAATTTGATATGGATTACATAACGGTATTTTGCTTGTTCGATTTTTCCAAAGATTTTGATAGTGTGAATCATATGGTGCTTTGTCAGAAAATCAGATAGTATTTTGACTTAAGTGAGAAATCTGTGCGCCTGATAAAGAATTATTTGATCGATTGTCACCAAAGAGTTGTATATTGGCAGAAATGTTCTCTCTTTCGGTCGTTGTGTTCGGGAGATCCCCAAGGATCTATTTTGGGGCCATTATTATTTTGTCTATTCATTATTGATCTGCCAAACATTTGCTCGCTTTGCATCACTGTTCTATTCATATTTGTAAAAAAAACAACAGTTATTAAAAAAAACCTTTTTAATTGTGTCATTTCAAGTTCTTTTCTTTCTTGAAGTCGAACAAATGAACAAGGAAAAGGATGAATAAAAAAAGTTCAATAACACAGACTATATTTCATTCTCATATTCCCACGGAAACAAAAAAACGAGAACGGGAGCTTTAAAACTACAGACCACCCGAGCAACGCCGGCCGCCTCCGCCGCCAGCCGCGCCGGGCGGGTCAGCTAGTAAATAATCCTAAATAATTAGGTATACAAAACGGTTTCAGTGAATTTCATTGGAAACGCAATACTTATAAGGCTTGTCATTTGTCAACTACTGAATTGTAAACCTTTGACTTTGCAAACAACAGCTTTGGGCTGGTTCATTTTTTTTAAGCACATTTAGTGTGAAGAAGAAGGACGGTGCCGGTTCCAAAAGAATGGGTGAGAAAAACTATAAGTTTTACTCACATAAAATTGTCTGAAAAAATGTGAAATACAATTTTTTCTGTGCTTTGGCCTGCGTCCACCTGACCATTTATGTAGTTCTACGAAGAGTCACGTTTTTGTAATAATTACATATTATATTGTTAGGTAAAGGAACATAAAGATTATGAGCAATACAAATTCAACTTGAAGTTGATGGCAGTTCTTGGAAACATTTCTCAGAGCACACATGAGTTTCTTGTGTGCAAATGCAACAACATCTGACACATCCACCTCAGGTGGTTCTGCTATCTTGTCTTCTGCTCTTGGGCAACATTGACATCTGCCTCACTTTCAAGGACCACTTTCGTGGACTGTTGGTAATTCTGGCTGAACTCTTCTCATAATAAGGAGGCCATGCATGTTTTTTCTGTGCTAATCCTATTTACTTACAGACGTGTAGGATATACATTTTATACACAGCACAGGATAGGACTTAAAATAAAAAAATTTATAATTATAACAAAAATCAAATTAATTATTGCATTTGTCAATTGAAATTACAATTTTACTCTTCGAGTTTTTTGTTCAGCAAATAAATCTATAACCGTGTCATAATTTAATTCGTGTGCAATTCAATTTTCTATCGCTAAGATTGCAAGACTGGATAAGCGTTCCTGGCTCATAGAAGATCGCAAATAATTTTTAATTAGTTTCAGTTTGCTAAAACTTCTCTCACAGCTTTCGGATGTCGTGGGAAGCGTAGACTACATTCGCAAGTTAATACAAATATTTGGAAAAGCATCCTGCAAATCATGCGCATAGATCTGTTGCAAGAGAGAGAAGCCGTTAGCTTTATCTATGTCACCAAATAAAAGCGGAGCTAGCTCTTCAAAAACGAGTTCCGTTTTTAATTTGTGATATACATATATGGTTCGATTAAATACTATCATTATTTCTTTAGAAAATAGTTGAACAGGTTGGAGTGTTTGTGATGCGTCTTCACATATTTCATCGAATTGTTTTTTATGTTTCGGAATTCGTTTGTTTTGCAAAATAGGGTCAACACCACTTTTTTCAGCAACTTCTCTAGCCTCATTTATCCAATACTCCATTGGATTTTTTGCAAATTATTTAAAAGGTTATTCACAGCTACATGTTTCGCCGACCATCTCGTCTGACTACCTCGCTCAGAAAAAAAAAACATTGTTAAACCAAGAATTTTGCGTTTTTAAATGATTGTGAGCCAAAAATTATTAGAGCAACAAAATGTTGTTGACACAACAACGGATTTTTATTCTTTTAACAATTCAATTCTTAGTTTAAGAAAGAAATTGTTGAAATCAAATATGTCTTTAATATTCTTAAACTTTTTCAAAACCGAAAATTTGTTAGTTCAACAATCAGTGCCGCAACTAGGGCGGTGCCATCGGTGCCCAGGCACAGGGCGCATCCCCTGGAGGGGCGCAGAAACGACCAGACAAGTATCTAAAGGGTCCGCCAAATAACTCTTTTTTTTGAAAATGCTTTCAACAAAAACTATGTACTAAATATTTTCTCAAATTTCATCTTTCATTTGAAAGTACAATCCTTCCGGTTAATAATGAAATATAATTTATTTCAAGTGGCTGCCTCGGCTGGCCATGCTAACCTACACGATCGTTGCATTTTTAAGCACCTTATCGATTGTGTGCAGCTGTATTTCACCAATGGCTTCACGAATATTGTCCTTTAAAGCGTCAATTGTCTCTGGCTTGTCGGCGTAACACTTATCTTTTACGGCACCCCACAAATAATAGTCCAACGGTGTCAAATCGCAGCTCCGAGGTGGCCAAACGACATCAGCTCTGCGGCTGATAATGCGATCTTCACAAACAGGGCGCAAAACATCGAGTGTAGCTTCTAATGTACAAATAACGATAGCCATTGACTGTAACGGCCACTCCTTGCTCATTTTCGAAAAAAATGGCCCAATTATGCCTCTGGGACAAAATCCACACCAAATAGTGTATGTATCAGTGGGTGTATCGGCTTGTCAATGTATGCGTGCGGGTTTTCTGTGCCCCAAATGCGACAATTTTGCTTGTTTACATACGGAGCTGACGGTGCTTTATTTCTTCCAAAATCCGTGTGCAATTTTCGCACACATTTTGCAACATTACCATGATTTTCAAAGTAATAATGTCGCAATATTTCCCAGCGTTGTTCAAGCGTTTACCATATTCGTTCAGCGGAAGGATAAAACCAATTATCCGTCAAATCAAACATGAGCTAAGTGTTACTATTCACGAAATAAGCTTTAGATGAAAAAATAAAAACGTTAGATGGCGAACCGTTTAGTTTTATCTCATGGATGGTAGCGAGTACATTTTGTTTTATTGCGAACATGGTGTACTTTCTAAATCTATATCGCATTTTTCAAGCGATCTTGAAACAAGAACACATGTAAAGGTGGATTATCTTTTTCATACATTTAGTATGGTAACGTTCACACTAGTGCGTAATGTGTAGTGATGGTTTATGTATGGAACCGATACAGTTCTGACGCGTCAGTCGTCAAGTCACGATACATCAGACAAATATACAGATTCCAAAAATTTTGGAATCTGTTGACAAAGTGAATGTAGCTCTACAGTTTAAAACTATGACTATCGACAAAGCTTCTGAATTAATCAAGGGACTAACAAGCCAGATACAAAATATTCATGAGGCTGTGGACATTGTTTTCGAAAAGGCAAAAAGAATTTGTGAACAATGTGAGATTGAAGACAATTTTCCTAAAAAGCGACGAAAGCGAGTAAAAAGACATGATTTAAGTGAAAGTTCAGACACCGGCTACGACATTACTCAGCAACAAAGTTTCAAAATTCATATAAATGAAGCAATAGACAGAATCATTTCTGAATTAAAAAACACATTACTACATATTTTGTTGAAGAACTAAAAAAACATGCATCTGATTTGAGTATCAAATATTCTGAACATATAAAATTGCCAGAGAATTTTGGTCCAAAATTGAAACTTTGAAGAGTCAAGTTGAAGCGACTACATTATTTGAAAAATGTGAATGGCAGTCAAGATGGGTCTTCTCAAAGCTATAGTGGAACTGGATCTAAAGGAAATGTTTTCCATTGTAGTAGTCGCTATATAGATATTTTTAACGATGCCAGTGACTGTAGCTTTTTGCGAGAGATCATTCAGTAAGCTCAAATTAATAAGAACGAAACTGCACTCGACGATGGGTCAAGAAAGATTGTCTGGCCTACGGATTTTGCCGGATTTTGTCTGGCCTACGGATTTTGCCGATTGAGCAAGACATAGCACGGCTCCTGTCATATGAAAATGTAATCAAGGACTTTGCAATGAGAAAAGCGCGGAAAGTAGATCTTTAAGTAATCTAAAAGTAAGGACAGCCTTGGGTTACTATCGAGTACTTTGTTTCATTTCTGTATTTGAGCAAATATTTTTGAATAAACAATTTTTATCTTAAAGAAATATACTAAGTAGGTACTTATATACTTTGGTAAACAATAAATAGATAGATTTACTTGTAGGCACATTTGTTCATTTTATTTTCAGAGCCTGGTCAGAGCATTTTTGAGGGGCGCAGTTTTGAAAGCTCGCACCGGGCGCATAAAAGGCTAGTTACGGCACTGTCAATAATTGAACTCTTGTTTTAAATATTTTTTAAGGCAATAGAACCTATCAACAACCGAATTTTTGGTTTAACAATTTATTCTTAATTTATTCAAATATGAAAGTTGTTGACTTAAGAATCAAAAATGTTATTTTTTGTTGGTCGATCGTGTTTTTAAAATTTAGCTGTTATTTTAAAAACGCATTCTTGACCCTTAACAACAAAATGTTAAGCTGTCAAAAACTAGTTCTTGGAACAAGAAATAAATTGTTGGGGCGACAACTTTATTCTTAAAATACGACAAAACTAACTGTTAAACTGTTGCTCTGCACAAATCGAAGTTTTTGTCATTATTTAAACGTGGCCCAGTGGCAGTGCAACGTGCTGAAAATTAAGAAACTGAAATTAACTAAGAAACAAAACTATAATGGAAAGTGGTGAAACAAGTGAACACACAGTGATTAAAAACATTCACCCTGAAACCCTTGAACTATTTTTTAGTTGGGGAGTGTCCTTCCATGGAATATCCGCATTGGAAGAGTGCCATAAAGCATCCCCTGAAAATGTTAGAAAATGATTGATTCACATGAAATCGAGAATATTTTCAAGAATAGAGAGTTGCTTGCACAAAGAATAAAGTTTCGATATTGTTTAAATAATTTAAGAACAGATAACAATGTAAGTACAAACTATAATTTTTTATTCTATATAAAGTGGCGCACGCACAATTCCTTTGTTAAGTCTAGCACAATTTTACCACTAGGCTCATATCTCTCGATGATTTCTGGACAAAGTTAGAAAAAATATTAAATTACATATTAAAATTAAACACGTTTGCATAAAAAATATTTTTCCTTAGACGCTTTCAATTATAGAAAACAGATGTTTCGTTACGATTCCCATTACATTGGTAGCATAAGTCGTCCAATTGAAGCAAGCCAAATCAAAAGTATAAAGGTTAACGCAGCGGAAATGAAAACATTTGTAAATTTCATTTCAGTATTGGAGATCTGATTCCATATTCAGAGTAGGCTTACCAGCATTTGGTGAATTTTATAAAAATAGTTGACATTGTAACTCTTGATATACCTTTAATTCAGTTATTTTGACTGAACTTGATAATTTGATTGCGAGACGCAACCAATTTTATGTTGATTTTTTTTCAGGAAAAATTGAAGCCTAAATTTTATTTTATGCATTAGAGCACTGTAATAAGAGAAGTAAGTCCCTTAAAAAATATTTGGTGCTTTAGATTTGAAGGAAAGCATCAATATTTTAAGCAATATTGTCATGTTATAAATTCTAGAATAAGTGTTCCCTACACCTTATGTCTTAATAGTTCACTTCAATTGTCATATATAAAAATACAAAACTTATTTTTCCAAAATGATTTTTCCGAATTCTCCTTTTGTCCCAAAGACCGTAATGAATTGCTATATTAAGAAAACCTTTGCAACGATTTTTCTATTGGAATGTAAGTTTAGGGTGTTTTTTTTTCAAGGTACCTTTTTTAAAGTCAATAATTTTGTTAAATACAAAAACTCAACACTTAAGATATTAAAAATATATTTGTATACTGTAAGAAACTGTTTTTTGATATGTCAATTATATAAAAGTTTGTTCTTAGAAAATGTTCAGTCATTTCAAATAAAAGATCCTTTAATCCTGTCAATAGTAATTAAAAACATTGTAGATTTTTCCAAATGTGTAAGGAGCTTGACTCTCAACAGTTGAGAAGAAGTGTTACGATTTTAATTATCTTTCATGTAATACCTAAATATTATATGTTACTAGCTGTGCCCTCGACTTCGTCCGCGTGGAAGAGTGAAGTTTCAGCAGCATTTTTAATTTTTTAGGCTACTTATTTTGCAAATAAGACACGTTCATGCGTTTTAGTAAACAATTGTTATATTATTTTATTTCAGTACATTTTTGCACACGACGTTCTTACTTTTTCCATCTTTTGTCTAATAAAAAGGTTTTGAGAGTTTGATACACTCTTTTAAACTAAAATGACAAATCAGTGGGAATTAAGGAAATACGGGAATCAATATTTTTCTCCTTTCGCTGTTCCAGTCATTATTAAAACTTTTATATTGCCGCATTCCAGATATGTAATATGTAGGTGTGTACAATTCTTGATTACTCATTATTGGAACTGGATACTTGAACACCATTTTGCAGCCACTCCTGATAATTCCCAGGAAATGGGAGACTCTATAGGCTATAGGGTATGATGTAACTTGCTCAGTGCCCATAATATTGTCTACTGATAGATATTCGACAACATCCCCCTATACGTCAAACACAATATATTAGTTTATATGGTTAACTATCTCATTAGTCGGTGCCGAAATCGACTTTTCACACAGTCATTTACCGATTGCCAATATTTATTTGAAGATCAAGATAGTCATTTCTTCTCAGGTCAACTGTGTAATCGACAATTTGACAAAAATCACCTTACGGTGAAAGAACTTTTGAAATCGGTCCAGTAGCTTCAAGGTTCCCGTTTACGTTGCCGTTAACGTAGGAATATTGGGAAATCAAATACAGCCCATGTTCTTCTTCAGGCTCAAGACTATCTCTGCACCAAAATTCATACAAATATGTTCAATAGTTTGGGCGGTAGATGGTAACAAAGAAAAACAGACAGACGTAGTTGATTTCGGATCTATAGTGTTAGTAAGTATACTTCCGCTCCCATGGGAATATGGGGATAAATTGAAGTTCATGTTACTTTAAGATAGCGTAGCATTCTAACGGGGAAACAATTCTTGAAATCAGTTCAGTAGTTTCTTCCCGTTTACGTTTACGTTCTTGTGGGAATACAGGAATAACATATACATATAGCCTACGTCCATCTTCAGACTTACCACTATACAGGGTGATTCGCATAAGGTGTGACAAAAAGATAGGGTGTATAGGATGGACCTAGACAAGCAAAAAATCGTATGGGAGGGGGGGTCCATTTTCCCCCGTTTAGGCGGGAGGGGCAATTTAAGAAAAAAATCAATAAAAATGGAAAAAAAATTATTTAAAAACAACGGTAATACCTACAGATACAGAGTCGTGCTATAGCATTTTGAAAAGCCAAAAACTTATACATTAATTTAAATTTAAAAATAAGTTGTTCAAATAAATAGTTTTTGAAATATTAATTTTCAAAGTCAAAATTTTGAAAAAAAAAAACACAATTTTTTTTTCAAACCAATTTTTTTTTTAAATTTTACGTTATTAAGTAGTATTTTTCTGGCTTATTTTCAATGCTCTTATTTATTTTTGAACAAACACAAAAAACCGCATGTCAAAATAACCTGTAGTTTTTGAGAAAACCAAAAATTACAAAAACGACTTTTTTAAATTTTTTTTTTCTTAAAGTTGTTTTTTCGTTATTTGATTCTTAAGTGATTCTTAAGTGAAAAAAAGTAAAGAGAAAATTCACCCTTAATTTCTTAAATTCACTTAAGAATCAAATAACGAAAAAAAAACTTAAAAAAAAAAATTAAAAAAGTCGTTTTTGTAATTTTTGATTTTCTCAAAAACTACAGGTTATTTTGACATCCGGTTTTTTGTGTTTGATCAAAAATAAATAAGAGCATTGAAAATAAGCCAGAAAAATACTACCTTATTACGTAAAATTTGGAAAAAAAGTGTTTTTAAAAAAAAATTATGTTTTTTTCAAAATTTTGACTTTGAAAATTAATATTTCAAAAACTATTTATTTAAACAACTTATTTTTAAATTTAAATTAATGTATATATTTTTGGCTTTTCAAAATGCTATAGCACGACTCTGTAGATATTACCGTTATTTTTAAATAATTTTTTTTCCATTTTTAGTGATTTTTTTCTTAAATTGCCCCTCCCGCCTAAACGGGGGAAAATGGACCCCCCCCCTCCCATACGATTTTTTGCTTGTCTAGGTCCAACCTACACATCCTTTCTTTTTGTCACACCTTATGCGAATCACCCTGTATATTTGTACCAAAATTCATATACATAGGTTTAATATTTCTGGCGGTTTTTGATAACAAATAAAAATAGACAGTTAGATTTCATTTCAGACTTATGATATTAGTAAAGACTCCCATTCCCGTGGGAATATGGTGAACGTTCCCGTAGGAATATGGGGATGGCTTACAGCTTATGTTATTCAGGGATAGTGTAGCATTCTAACGGTGGAAGAATTTTTGAAATCGGTGCTATAGTGTCAAAGTTCTCGTATGCGTTCTCTTTCCCGTGGGAATATAGGGATGAAATATATAGCCTTTGTCCTTTCTGAAATCTTAGACTATCTCTGTACAAAATTTCATTTAAATCTGTTCATTTATTTGGGTGGGAGATGGTAACATAGAAAGACGAACAGACAGAGAGAGCTATTTTTGCATTTATAATATTAATGAAGACTGGTTCCCGTGGGAATAATCAAATGAAATGTAACCCATGTCCTTCTTCAAGTTCTAGATCATAATTTCATTTAATGGTAACATAGAAAGACGAACAGATAGAGCTACTTTTGCACTTATTAAATTAGTAAGGACTCCCATTCCCGTAGGAGTATGGTGATGAATTAAGGTTTATGTTACTCGGGGATAGTGTAGCATTCCAACGGTGGGAGAGTTTTCGAAATCGGTCTAAGTTCCCGAATACGTTCCCGTTCCTGTGAGAGTTTAGGGATGAAATATATAGCCTATGTACTTCCTCAGTACAACTCAATTTCATTTAAATCTGTTCATTTATTTGGGTGGGAGATGGTAACATAGAAAGTCGGACAGACAGAGTGACTTTCACATTTATAATATTAGTTAGGATTTACGAAGTGAAATAAATATTTTAGGTTTCTGAATTCTAGGTGTTTTTTTTTTTGCAAATAGTTCTTAGTGATTCTCAAATTTTTCAGGAAATGGATTCAACTTTCAAAATGCAGAAAAATGTTAAATTTGAATCAAGCTCTTGTTGTCACTATTGTCGTTTAAGTGAAATAACTTTCTAATACGTCCACAGAATAGGACAAACAGCAATAACGCTTTTAAAACAGAAAGAACGAAGCAGACTCTTTTTTAAGTCATAGATTTTTTACCTTTTCAGCAAAATTAAAACCCAAGACATCAAAGTTACCTCAGATACTGAGGAAAGCTATGCCAAGGTGAAAGCGTCAGCCTATGCCGAGCTCCGTAAAAAAGTTGAATCGCTAAGATATTTATCAAGAGCGTAGCGAAGGAGAGAGCTTAAAATTCTTTTTACTTAAAACACTGAAGAAGGTTACGAAGATATATAAGTAACTTCCTTCGAATTTAATAAAAAAAATTCTTAAAAAAATAACAAAGTAGCAGAAAATAGCTACTATCTCATCACTTTAATCTTTCTGATTGGTTATAGTAAAAAGCAATTTTTTTATTTCTTTCATGTTTGTATACAACTCTAGATGGCCATAGCGAATTTGGTTCTGTAAAATGGATGATAGCGAAAAGCTACTTCATTGTTTTTCTATACAGCGCTAGAAAGCCTACTACTAAAGCTACAAAAAAGCATTTTTTTCTGTTAAATGACTTGAGAGATTTTTAAAAAACGCGGTGTAACACCAACCTACCGCATATTTTCTCACTCGTTATACTGTTATTATACTTGAAAAGCTACTAAAAATCATTCGTTTCTGTCAAATGACTTGAGAGATTTCTAAAAAATGCTGTGTAAAACCAACCTACTCCATTTTTTTCCACTCATTATTTAAAATGCGGTGTAGTGCAGTCAATGAAGCGAAAAATAGGGCCTTACCTCCGAATTTTTTTACTGTGAACCGATTTGCATGAAATTTTGGAATTAGGCTCATCTTACCCTTAACTTCAAAAGTGAAAATGATTTGAACACCGCCACCACCCTGGGGGTGGTCGCCCTTTTCGGGGGCGAATTTTTTTTTTTTTTTTCAAAATAACCTCGGATATCGATAAAAGGCCTAATTTTAAGCAAAAAATCAAATATAAAGTTTTTTATTAAGTTCAATACTTTTCGAGTTATTGGCAATTAAAAATTCGCAATTTTTTCACGATTTTCATCTATTTATTGCAAATATCTCCAAAACTATACGTTTTATCGAAAATTATAAAATAAAACAATGAACAATTTGGTTTTTTTATAAAGTATTCTAAGAACAATATTAAGCTAGATATAAAAGATCAAAGCCATTTTTTATTATGTCTGAAATTTAATCGTCGTGGTCAATGCCATTTAGCGGCGAGCAGATGCATTTTATGCATTCTAATACAAAAGGATGTTTTGTAGTGCTTGAAATAAGCTTTAAAATGAGCACTTAAAATAAGTGAGCTGTAGTGCAAATAAGGAGAGCATCTAATGTTTTTTTCTTTTAAATCAATGGGTTTCATAAGTGCCATTTCCACCTAAAATTAAGTTTGTTATGAAGAGTTTGATAGATAGTATAAGTTTGGATGCTTCAGGACACATATTTTTCAAAAAAGTCACGATTAAAAAAAAAAAAATATTTTAAAATTTTTTAAAAACCCACTTTTTTTCATAATATCTGAAAAATGACAACAGATATGTATAAAAGTGTAAGGATAAAAAATTTAGGTATTTTTCTGACAAACAATTTGGTTTTTTAGTTTTTTCTGTCAGACAAAAATTGACGGAGATATGATTGTTTAAAGAGCGCGTGGCAGCGCAATCGCAGCCTCTCTTAGGCCCTTTAACCCTTCACCGTTTTAGCAAAAGGTTGTTTACTGCATATTGCAAGAAAGCATGTTGTAGCTCTCTTTATTACCTTTACAATGGTTTTTTATAAGTTGTGATAGCATGAAAATTGAAGGAGTTAAGGTTCAAAAACTCATTGATTTAAAAGAAAAAAACATTAGATGCTCTCCTTATTTGCACTACAGCTCACTTATTTTACGTGCAAAAGACTTTAAATAGTGCTCATTTTAAAGCTTATTTCAAGCACTAAAAAACATCTTCTTGTATTAGAATGCATTAAATGCATCTGCTCGCCGCTAAATGGCATTGACCACAACGATTAAATTTCAGACAAAAGAAAAAATATCTTTGATCTTTTATATCTAGCTTGATATTGTTCTTAGAATACTTTATAAAAAAACCAAATTGTTCATTGTTTTACCTGCTACAGTTTTGTTCTTTATAAAATTTTCGATAAAACGTATAGTTCTGGAGATATTTGCGAGTTTTCAATTGCCAACAACTCGAAAAGTATTGGACTTAATAAAAAACTTTATATTTGATTTTTTGCTTAAAATTAGGCTATCCGAAGTTATTTTGAAAAAAAGAAAATTCGCCCCCGAAAAAGGGTGGCAACCACCCCCAGGGTGGTGGCGGTGTTCAAATCATTTTCACTTTTGAAGTTAAGGGTAAGATGAGCCTAATTCCAAAATTTTATGCAAATCGGTTCACAGTAAAAAAAATTCGGACCTAAAATGCTTCATTGACTGCACTAGTGTAGTGGTTATTCAAAAATGCGGTGTAACACCACCTAAACAAACTATACCTGCATTTAGACACGTCCGTTTTATAATATACGAGCTGAGCCGCCCGGCGTTGCTCGGGTCTGTAGTTTTGAGTTCTCGTTTCTGTTTCTGTTCCCGTGGGATTATAGGGATTAAATATACGCTAAGTTACTGAGGGATTATGTGCCATCCCAGTGCCGAAAGAATTTTTGAAATCTGTCCAGATGTTTCCAATTTTCCGTTCCCACCCCCTTCCTGAGGGAATCTTCCGTTCCCATGGAAATCTCTTGAAATGGGTCAAGTAACTTTAATGTTCCCGTTCTCGTTCCCGTTTCTGTTCCCGTGGGATTGTAGGGATGAAATAAAATTTAAGTTACTGATGGAGGGGGATATTGAAGCACCTTTAAATAGTCCAGTAGTTTCTAAATTTCCGTTCCCAATCAAACCTTGATAGGAACCATCTTTAGACTAAACTATGTCTACCCTGAAAATTTCATAAATATGCGTTGGGTGGTTTAGGAGTCTATACCGGACATACATACATATGTACAGACATACATACATACATACATTACACACAAACATACATGCATCCTATTTTATATATATAGTATAGATGTTTTTTGTTGGTATAGACTGACGTTCTTTATAATAGTGTAAAGATGTTTTTTTTAACCATTTAACCACTTAAGATTTATTTTTTATCATAAAGGTTTTAGGTCAACCAATTCAATTTATTTTATGTGGAAAAAGTCAACCAAAGAGAGACATTTTTTTAAATCCTAACTAATATTATAAATGTGAAAGTCACTCTGTCTGTCCGGAATTCTATGTTACCGTCTCCTGCCCAAACTACAGAGCTGATTTAAATGAAATTTTGTACAGAGATAGTCTAGAACCTGAAGAAGGACATAGGATGTACATTTTATCCCTATATTCCCACGGGAACGGGAACGTGTACGGGAACTTAGAAACTACAACATCGATTTCAAAAATTCTTCCACCGTTAGAATGCTACACTATCCCCCAGTAACATAAACTGTAAGTCATCCACATATTCCTACGGGAAAGGGAGTCCTTACTAATATAATAAGTGTGAAAGTAGCTCTGTTTGTCCGTCGGTCTATGTAACCATCTCCCGCCCAAACTAATAAACCGATTTAAATGAAATTTTTTACAAAGATTGTTCAGAACCTAAGGAAGGACATAGGCTATATATTTTTTTCCTATATTCCCACGGGAGCAGGAACGTATACGGGAACTTTGACACTACAGCACCGATTTCAAAAACTCTTCCACCGTTGGAACGCTCCATAATCCCCGAGCAACATTAACTTTTACTCATCCCCATATTCCTTACGGGAACAGTCACCATATTTCTACGGGAGCGGGAGTCTTTACTAGTATTATAAGTACGAAGTTAAATCTGTCTGTCTATTTCTCTTTGTTACCATTAACCGCCCAAACTATTGAACCTATTTATATGAATTTTGGTACAGAGACAGTCTAGAACCTGAGGATGGACATATTCATATATGTTATGCAATATGTTTTATCCCTGTATTCCCATGGGAACGGTAACTTGGAAAATACAGCACGCATTTCAAAAAATGTCCACCGTTAGAATACTACACTATTCCCGAGTAATATAAACTTTAAGTCATCCTCTGGAAACGACCCTAATATTCCCACGGGAATGGAAGACTTTAGTAACATTATAAATCCGAAATTAACTCTGTCTGTCTGTTTTGATTTCCCGTTTTTCTTTAATTCCCACTGATTGGTCATTATAAATAAGGCTCAGACGCTTTAAGTTGCATGTGTTCGCTTAGAAAAAAATCCCATGGCAACTTTATGCGGCAGAATCACGTGAATCAATCCCACAAAACCTTTTTGTTTCGCAAAATATGGAAAAAATAAGAACGTCGTGTGCAAACATATACTTAAATAAAATAATATAACAATGGTTTACTAAAACGCATGAATGTGTCTCATTTGCAAAATAAGTAGCCTAAAAAATTAAGAACGCTGCCGAAAGTCACTATTCCACGCGGACGAAGTCGCGGGCACAGCTAGTAAATGATAAATCTCAACCAAAGACCTAATTTTATAAAAATAAATCTCAGTAAAAGAGCAAAATGTTGGTCGAAAATGTATAAATGTAATATCTCTCAGTGAGAAATGAGAATGAACAATGAAGCAATATGGTTTCCAATTATTTTCGAGCTCTGACATAACCCAACAACCAACTGTAGCTATCGTGCGTCGCTGTGGCCGTACATTATTTTTATATAAGTTTATAAAACAGAAGTTTAAATTTCAAAAAAATATATTTTAACAAGCAGATTGCCTGATCTTTATTCGTTGGAGCTAAATTTAAAACTGAACTGTGTTACAATTATTTAATTTAATTTATAAATCTCACTGACGGTGGAAGCATTGCTTCTGATTCATCTTCATCTCATGCTGTTGGATGATGACCTTCGTACTTTTTCTTCCTTTGTAAAAAAAAAATTTAAGGATTATCACGATGATCAAAAGAATGAATGCCCATGAACGAAATTGAGCCATAGGTGGTTATCATCTGTGTTTCTTTCTCTGATTGGAGCAGCTGAATTTCTCTCGTGTTGTTGATGTGGAGCTCGTCCATCATCTCTAGTGATAATATCGAATGGTACATATTCTTTTTCTATTGGGGATGGCTGTAAAATTGCTGGGAGGATAGTATGAGTCGACATTACTTTTTCTGAAGTAAATTTTCGGTCATTAATTGTTATGTTGGTGTAGTCATATTTGATGAGGAAGGTACAAGTGATATTCCGGGAAATTGATTCAGCTTGGAGAGTTCCGTTGGAGCTATTAAGCAGAATAATACCCTGGGTTTTTTCTTCAGTTGCTGGAATGTGCTGACCGCTGATAATGTTGCATGATGCTTTTTGACTTTTCAAAACATTCGGAATGTATGTATGTTGAGTTCACAATATTAACAAGATTTTTATTTTCACATGTAGAAATATCATTACAATTACTTATAAGACCAAACATTTCGTTTTTATTTGTAAGAATTTCTTTGTAATGAATTTCATTGACTATCCCATTTCTTTTGACAGGTTTGATAAGGATTTTTTTTATGAGTTTTGGGACTTGTTAGAGGAATATTGACATTATATAAATTTGAAATTGAATTTGTTATGATTTTGATTTCTGCAAAGTTTAAAGCTTCTTCGATTGTGGTAAAAGGAATGTGTTCTTTATTAAATGTATTTATTGCAAGGCTTATTTCTTCTTTAGATAGTATGAGTGAGTTTACAATTCCTAGTTTTGCCCAGTGAATAACTAAAGCAATATTTTCTAATTCCTCTTTTACAATTTTGAATTTATATTAAATTTCGGATATAAGGATTGAATTGAAACTTTTACTTTATTTTAACATTTTCTCAATTTCATTTGTTACTTTTGTGACATTGTTAATTCTTTCGTTACATAATTTGTTGATTACAACTTGTGTATTTGTATTCTCAAGGAAACAAGGCATCGTTAACAGTTGAGGAAAGTTCGAGAGTTGGTGTAATATTGTCATATTGATCTAGGTCAATCTCGTGAATAAGTTTAAAGTATCCGGTTTGTATTTTAGCTTGTCCAGTAAGTAAAGATACGAATTGAGAGTTGGAGAAGTCTAGTATCTGAATTTTTGTTGATGCATTATTGAGCATGCACCTGAAAATAGGAAATACGTTATTAAAACGTTAATTCCTGATGTTACTTTTATGTTTTATGTTCGTTCTTCCTGACTGTGTTCTGACAATTGTGTTTTTATTTTCCTTAACTACTTCTTTTTATATCTAATAGTTAACTTAGAGCCTAATCTTTTGTTGTGTCTTACGCAAATTATGTTTCCTGGGTTTAAAGTTTTAGTTGGTTCTCGTTTCTTATTGTGGTATCTTATGTCTTTATTTTGTTTCTGTATGATTCTATCGATATGTTGCTGTCGGATATTCTCACAAACTTATGTCTATGAAGTTAGCCGAGCTATTTTTGATTTTCAAAAAAAAGGAAAGTTGTGCTGAATTGTGCTCAATTTGTGCTGTTTGTGCTGACTTTTCTTTTCTTTTTTTTTTTGATATCTTCAAAATTGCGTGTGCTAGAGGGAAAATTCAAAATTCTGTGTGAAGTTAGCCGAGCTATTTTTGATTTTAAAAAAAAAAAAGAAGGAAAGTTGTGTTTGATTGTGCTTAATTTGTGCTGTTTGTGCTGGCTTTCCTTTTTCCGATATCTTCAAAATTGCGGTTTTTACAGCCGAAAGAGAAATTCAAAATTCGGAGTGAAGTTAGCCGAGCTATTTTTGATTTTACGGGATCTGTGGATGTAAAAATTTATCTTAAGACATTAACCCCGATCCCTGCTTCAACAACTATGTATTGTTTAGTACTTCACGATCGTGTAATTGATTACAATCTAATGACTGGTGAAGTAAGCAAACTAACTTAGAATCAACGTTACGGATATATTTGTTCAGTAGAAAAGTAGCCTTTAACAAGAACGGATCTCATCATGAACACTGCGTGTGTTGTAGACTTTCAAGGTTTCAGAGGAATAAACAATGAGTTTATTCTAAAAGAAATGGCCGTGCTTTTTAACAGTTATCACAAACATTTTATTCTCACGCCTCCATTTCACTCGGACTTTCTTCCAATGCCTCTGAAAAGACAAGCTCATTGGTTGTATGAACAACATCATGGTCTTGCTTGGGATGGAGAAAATACAGATTTTAAAAGAGTTAAGACATTTCTTCGAAGAAAAATAAAAAAAAATATAACTGTTTTGTTTACGTGAAGGGTGAAGAAAAGAAACAATGGCTATAAAAACTATTGAACAGCGGAGATGTGGAAATAATAAACATTGAAGATCTCTCTTACAAATGCCCTAATTTAAAAGAATTAAAAAGAATTTATTCTGATATAACCTTGAAATGTTGGTATCATGGAAAAGTGTGTGCACTCCGGAATGTCTATGATTTAAAAAGATACATTACCGAAAATATGAACCAAAAATAGCTGTAATAAATATTTTTAAATAAAACAAAACATTTTTTTTTTTTTTCAATATTTCAAATTAATTTTATTTCATAGCTTTGATGATGATGAAAATGATGATGATGGTGATGGCTGTTCTGTTTGTGAAACGGTTTTTCTTTTGTAACCATACGGAAAGAAACTGTGGTCTTCGAAAAATTGGCGCTTTTCAGCCCTTGGCGTGTGTGTTTTGTATTCTTCCACAGTTACAACTTGGTGTTCTATTGTCCGGCGAATATTACTGGACTTTACTATTATGCTGGCACCTTCTCCTTTGTCAGTAGATGATCTCAAAACAGCATCTTTTATTGTATTGAAGTTAATTTTTTGCGAAGTTTCATGACTTAAAATGCCCTTAACCTTACATACAGTATGTTCCTTATTGTCATAAGTACTGTGAAATTTATAAGAGTAATTCTTAGAGCCTCCACATACAAACTCACTTATGTAACTACCAGGACCGTAGCTGATCAGTTCATCCGTCATGTCACCTATGAAATCTCCGGTAGGTGGATCAGTAGTATAAATACCACAGTTGAACAACATTTTCTTGATCATCGGTATAATTCCATATAAAAAAGTCTCAATCCTTCTGATTTTCATCATTATGGAGTTCATGTGTTAGCCTGTGAGTAGGTTGGAAATTTGGAATGAGTTGACTGTTGAGGTTTTGTGTGGACGAAAAAGTGGTGGATGAAAATTTTTAGATCTATTTTAAGAACTGTGTGTGGAAAGAAATCTGTGGTTATAGGACAAATAATGTCATGTAAAAAAGTGGTGGATGAAAATTGTTGATATATTTTAAAAACTGTGTGTAGAAGAAATCTATGGTTGAAAATTAAGAATTTTATATTTTGTAGGGCAGCAGAAGATAATTTTCGAGGACTTTTGTCGAGACTGTGAAAATCTAATTTTTGAGTATAGAAATAGTGATGACAAGAAAGTGTGTCATGTATTTTGTTGTTATAGGAGAGTAGTATAAATACCAGAGTTGAACAATATTTTCTTTTTGATGATTTTTTTTAGTGTAAAATTTAAGTTTTCGGTGTGAATCAAGTTTTTGCGAGTGTAGATTCTGATCAGTGATGTGATGGAAATTTGGAGTAGTTTTATTGGTGGCTGACATGATGGCTGGGTGTAACCGATGTATGAATAGAATAGTATAGTGGTCAAGTAGGGAAAAAAGATCACTTGAATAGTTTTTTGGTCGATTTGAAATATGCTTGTACGAGTAATATTTGTGAACGCTGAAAATGGTAATATCATCTTGCTGTGTTTTTGGTGGTTGAATAGATAGCTGAGTGTGTACGATATGTATAGTGTAGTGGTCATGCAGGAAAAAAAGATCAGTTGTTTGTAATAAGTGTATTTTTAAAATGAGCTTGCAATGTATGGACTATGGATGGATATAGATATGACTTTAGGAAGGACTATTTTAGGGGAGGAAAAAAGGTAAACGTAAATTCTGACTAGTGATATGAACATGAAGGGCATTTGAAGTTGTTTTAAGGTGGTTGACATAATAGCTGAGTATATACGAGAATGTAGGTAAGATCACTAAAATAGTTTAAAGAGAGATTTGAAGTAAGTGTCATTAAAATTCATTGAGTTTACAATGCATGGATGGATAGAGATATGACTTTAGGAAAGTCTATTTTAGGGGAGGAAAGAAAAGGTAAATGTAAATTTTGACTAGTGATATGAAGGCTATTTGAATTTGTTGTTTTTGCTGGTTCTTTTAATAGCTGAGTGTGTATACAAGTATGTTTAGTGACCATACAAAAAAAAAGATCACTTGAATAATCATTATTAGATTTGAATTATGTATGTATGTTGAAAATGGTAATGTCATCTTGTTGATATTGATATTCATTGATTTTGTAATATAGGAATGGAGATATGACTTTAAGAGGTCTTTTCCAGGAAGGGAAAATAAAAAGGCAAAATTGTTCTTTCATATTGGAATTTATTGATTCATGAATTGGTAGCTGATGGAAAGCCGAGTCATTTAGTAACCCAAAGTCAATACTAGGAAATTCCATTTTTTGTAATGAAGTGTGGCTAGCACTGTGCGAGGGGGTCGTAATCAGTTGTGTAGTGGATTAAAGAAAATGATCTTCTGATGCGATGCCAATGTGGGTAGTGGTGAGATCAAAAGAACCAAGCGACCGTATATAACGTTCAGCTTGTTTATGAGAATATACGTATAAGTAATCTCTTATTTATGGCAGAAGAAGACCCAGGCGACCAATATGTGTTCAGCCTGTCTACTACCAATGGTGATGTTTATCAACGTAATGTTGTGTGATAACAATTCAGCTTTATTCAACAGACTGCGACTATTTTACATTTTGTTCGTCCTTTTATAGCGAAAAGTAGTACATTATAACTTATTTTAATCTTAACAAAAATGTGTTGCTTTGAGCACTTTTAAATTTAAAAAAAAATGTGCTAGCTATTATTACTATTTACATTTCAATGATTTCTTAGATAATTTAAAATTGTATGATATTTAATATAATATGTGTACTAAGGATGGCTGTTACAGTAATTATTATTTTTCGTAAAAACATCCTTTGATAGGTTGACTACTACAATTTTGGAGTAGGTAAGTTGCTGGGTTGATTAGGGTAACTTTTCTCATCTTAATAAAATGTCTGCTGTTCAACTGAGAGTATTGCCTTTTTTAATCTTCATAGATGTAGATAGAGTTTTAATCTTCATAGATGTTTTTTTTTTGTTTTTATTTGTGTCGATTAAATACATAAGTAGGCAATGTTGTGCTTCTTTTCCAGTTATAGGTATTTCGATTTGGGGAAATATTTATGAATCGGAACCAAATACTGTATAAGCGAAGGTATCGATTAGGAAGTAATTCATGATAATATTTTGATAACTACTTTAAAAACATTTATTTATTTATTTATTTATTTACTAGCTGACCCGGCCACGCGTTGCTGTGGCTAGCGTTTTTGTCATACGATATCGTTATAAAGTATTTAAAGGGAATGGTAGGAGAACATCAGACCTGGGGACTACAATGCTTTTTTACATAGATGCTACTTGTAAAAAAATCATGGCGACCTTCATTACTGATTCTCTACTACCGTTACCCCTTACTGAAATGAAATTATTGTTTATGAAAGAAGACAGAAACGTTAAAGCTGGTATGAAAATTTACTGGTTTGGGATTTGAAGGGGAAGAACTTTGAACACAATTGATCAAAATTTTGATATAAAGCAATAATCAAAACAAAAGAATTGAATTTAAAATTGTTTATTTTTTTCAAGTTTGAAACAAATGAGTATATATTACATAAATAACATGTGATAATTAAACTTATAAATAAGGTTGGTAGGGTGGATAATTTAAAATCTTCAAACAATAATAAATTCTTTTGATTTCAATTTAATTTAGCACTGATCGGTGCACAATATTTTTGGTTAACCTGTCTTTTGCTATCACAAAAAGGTTCGACGGCGTTCCTACGCGTAAGCAAAGCATACAACATATAGCTGCCATAAGAAAAACATTGATTTTCCAAATCTAAGCCATAAATGGACATTGTTTGGCCTTGAGACTTATTTATAGTCATGGCAAAAGCTAAACGAATTGGAACCTGTAATCTACTGAAGGGGATGGTAGAATCTGACGGAATCATTGGAATACGTGGAAACAGGACCACTTTTCCTTTAAACTTTCTAATTAAAATGATACCTTCAAGAATTTTTCCGGTTATCTTTTTAATGACCAAACGTGTACCGTTGCATAATTGAGGTGGATTTAAATTACGCAGGAGAATAGTAGTTGAACCAATCTTTAATCAATTTACTCCAAAAATAAAAAAGGAAAATTCACTGTATTTCGTTTACTTTAAAATAAATTTAAATTATACTTTTTTCTCAACAGCATTTGGTGGTCGATCATAAATTAAGATGCAAGCTATCCTATCTACCAAGTTGGATCAAACTGCACACGGTGTACAAATTTGATTAAAATCGGTTAAGTAGTTTAGGAGTCTATCGCGGACAAACATTGTGACACGTGATTTATATATATTAAGATTTATTTATTTATTTACCATCTATCGAGTTCATAACTCTTCTAGACTTAACAATATTTTCATAAACTATATTGGGAAAAGTAAAAGCAAATATTAACAATAAGTAGCAAAAAAAAATTATCTTACATATACGTACATATATAATACAAACATGCTACGAAACTAGACTCAAAACAATAGTTTTGAAAACATCTCTGCTTAAACATAAGTCTATATTTTGATAAACGCAATTAAATTCATAACTAGAACTTGAAATCGGATCTGATCTACCGTAGTTTGTATAAGATCGGGGAACAAAAAACAGTATCGGCCTCGTCCTCAACTGGAGGAGCATATAAAAAAAGAGAGAAGTTTAGGACAATAAATAAATACAGAGAACATCTCTAGCAAGCATAACTAAATAATACTTCCTCCTAGCTTCGACGCTTCGAGTCTTTAAATCTATTAACAGACATCTTATATTGTAGCTAGGTAAAATATTATCAACCCAATTTAGTTTACGCAAAGCGTACCTCGAAACTTTTTTTTGAACGGATTCAATACGATTTATACCCACCCTATACAATGGACACCATATACAACATGCATACTCAAGAACTGATCTTACAAGTGAAATATATAAAGATTTAATCGTGTAAGGATCCAGAAATTGTTTTGAGTTTCGCATGATGAATCCAACTAATTTATTAGCCTTAGAAATAACGTAGTCTAGATGCAAATCAAGGGATAGCTTTGAATCGAAAATAACGCCTAGGTCTTTTTGTCTATCCACTGATTCAAGTTGAATGTCAGAAATGACGTATGAATGATTTATAGCATTAGGCGACCTGGTAAATGTAATGCTCTTACACTTCGCTATATTCAAAAATAATCGATTTTCAAAACACCAAGCTGACACTTCATCTATATCACGTTGAAGTCGATAACAATCCAATACACACTTAACTGGCCTAAAAAGCTTAAGGTCATCTGCAAAAAGCAAACATTCAGAATATCGAATTCTTGGTGGTAGATCGTTTCTAAATAATATAAAGAGGAGAGGTCCTAAATGACTCCCTTGAGGAACACCTGAGTGATTAAAAATTTCTTTTGAAACAACCGTTCCAATTTTTACATATTGTTTGCGATTGGTCAAGTAATTTTCAAACCATATAAGTAGGCAAGAGTGAAAACCTAACGATTTCAGTATTCTTAGCAGAATATCGTGTTGAACTCTATCAAACGCTTTGGAGAAGTCTGTATAGATAGCGTCAACCTGATTTCCACGTTCGATACCTCTAATGCATCACTCAGGGAAAACCCTGTTGTTGGTTTCACCAATAAATTAGGAGACAGTTTTGAAGTTTTTAAGTTTTATTCTCATGAATACAAAACTTTAAAATTCCTATGGAAATTTATTAGGTTAACTTAAATTCAACATTATAGGTTAAAGATTTCTTACGTTTAGTTCTCCATTTGTTTCTTTTTTTTACTCTTAATATGCTTAGATTTGTTTTTTGTTTAGTTCTACTAATTTTACTGATTATTAAATCTTCTTTAGGTTAAGCTATTCAATACTTTTATAAGTCGAAATAAATACTTTCTTAAGATAGTTTTGTTCTGCTCGCGCGTCTCAGAGAAAAAAGATTGATTTATTAGGGCAAAAAGATGGCTCCCTTTTTTCTTAAGAAAAAGATGGCTGCCTATTTTTGATGGCTCGTCGGCTACCGGCTCGATTTTTCGATAGCAGCCGGTCCTGCCAAGTTCGCGTTACAGTCCCCCCGGTAACCAGGTAGGAGACCTGGATTACCTCCTTCTCCGAACTTGTGAACGTCAAGTACTGCGAGTTTTACAACAGGTCTTTTGTAAATTCCTCCTAACGTTTGTACCACCGCGCTCCGGACCACTCCATCTCTACCAGTTATCACCTCGAGAATTCTGCCTTTCGGCCACGTCTTTCTGGCGCTATTTGGGTCCACCACGATAACGATATCGCCCTCTTGAAGTTGTCTCTGTGGTTCATACCACTTGGTTCGTCGAGTCAGGTCGGGCAGATATTCGCGAATCCATCTTTGCCAAAAGGCTTGCGCGTACTTGCCGGCTGCTAGCCAATTCCTTCTCATGGCGGCACCGTCGTCAATGGGATGTTGGCTAAGACGTTCCTGATTGGCACATCCAATCAATAAATGGTTTGGAGTCAGCGCTTCACTATTTTCACAGTCTAATGGTACGTAAGTAAGGGGTCGCGAATTCACAATGCTCTCTATTTCTGCCATCATGCTTAACAACAATTCGTCGCAAGGGTTACTACTAGGCGATATTTCAGCCAGGACTTGTTTAACTGACCTAACCATGCGTTCCCAGCATCCACCCATGTGGGGTGTGACTGGGGGTATGAAGCTCCACTTTAACTCTAACTCAAATTCCTTAGCTACTGCGTCGCGGTTCAGCTCTGTCAAGGCCTGCTTTAGCTCGTTACTGGCGCCTCGGAAGTTGGTTCCATTGTCCGAGTATATCTCCTTAGGCATACCTCGTCTGCAGATGAATCTTTTGATACCCAAGATACAAGAATCGCTGGAGAGACTGTGCACTATCTCGATGTGAATGGCACGTAGAGTCAGGCACGTTAATAGCATGCCCCACCTTTTTTCGGAGCGTCTTCCGACCTTGACGTGTAGCGGGCCAAAATAATCCACTCCGGTGTACGAAAATGGCCTTTGAAAGGGTTGAAGGCGAGCGCTGGGTAGACCAGCCATGCGTGGAGGCAAAGGTACAGCCTTTTTGTTTTTGCAGTATTGGCACTGTCGTTGGACTTTTCTCAGAGTACGTCTTAAGTTTGGAATATAGTAATGTTTTCGAAGTTCATTTACTACCGTTTCGTTGAAAAGGTGGTGAATTTTAGCGTGATATTCGTAGACTATTAGCTGCGTTATCTTATGATCTTTTGGAAGGATTATTGGTCTTTTCGTATCGAAGGGAACATTATTTATGGCATCGATTCGTCCGGCTACGCGAACAATTCCATTCTCATCTAAATATGGTGAAAGCTTATACAGCGTACTGGATTTACTCAAGGAAACCTCACTCCCGGCAACTTTTGCTCTCGTTAATGCATCATACTCATCGTGAAAGCCCTCCTGCTGACATAGCTTATAGAGATATATTCTCGCTGCGACAGTTTCTTCGGAGTCATTTAAAACTTTTGGGGTTTTCCATTTTAAAAGGAAAATCTTGACAAAACGGAAAACATACGTCATTGTCTTGAGAAGACTTTTCCATCTTGAGAATCGGTTGTAGTCTAGCACAGACTTTGTTTGGTTCGAGCAGTGAACATAGCATTCCTTTATTTCTTCAGCCCCTTCATCGTCTGATTGGATCTCTGGCTTTTCTGAAGTGAACGAGATAGGATTTTCATGTAGGAACTTCGGCCCTTTATACCACCTACTCGTTGATCTGAAGTCACAGTTATTTTTATATTTCGACGCGTCGTCTGCCACATTTTCTTTACTGGAAACCCAATTCCATTCGTCTGCGTTTGTAGATTCGAGAATCTCTCCTATGCGGACAGCCACAAAACTTTTAAATTTTTTGTTGGTAGACTTTATCCAACTGAGCACAACTCGCGAATCAGTCCAGAATGTCGTACTGTTAAATTGAATTGTATGACTATTTGTTATGAATTTAGAAAGCCTGGTTCCTAACACTGCCGCCTCTAGCTCAAGTCGAGGAATTGAAATTGTTTTGATCGGAGCTACTTTGGTTTTAGAACTAATTAGCGCACATTCGACCTCATCCTTTGTAGTTACCCTCATGTATGCTACCGCTGCCATGGCCTCTTCTCCAGCATCAACGAAAACATGAAGTTCCACGTTGCTCCCGCTTCCAAATCTCAAATTTGTGAGATATCTTCTGTCTATAGATATCTTCTTTATATCAGGTATGAGGCTCAGCCACGTTTTCCATCTTTGAAACTGACGTTCCTTTATTTGCTCATCCCATCCTATGGCAGAGCGCCAGATCTCTTGGAGGATAATCTTCAATTGGATTGTGAAATTTGCGATTAAGCCTAGAGGATCGAAGACGCACATCAGCGCTCGTAGTACCTCACGTTTTGTCGGCACCTGCTTGCCATTCATTATGTCGTGCTGCGTTCTGCCTGTTTTGAAGGTATAAACAAACGCATCTGTACTTGGTGACCACCACATACCAAGAAGTTTTTCAAATTCGCTTTGACCGTTTTCGTTAAATGTTTTTAAAGGTTTCGTAGCTTTTGCTTGTAGAGCGTTTAAAACGCGTGGGGAATTTGAGACAAAATTTCTTATCTCGAAACCAATCTGTTTATGAATGTATATAATCTCTCTTGCAAGGGTGATGGCCTCCTCTTCAGTGTCTACGCTGTCTAGCAGGTCATCCACGTAGTGATTTGCAATAATTGCTTTGACCGCTCTAGGGTACTGACTTTCAAACCTCTTAGCATTCTTGTTTTTGATGTACTGGGCGCAAAATGGTGAACAGGTGGCACCAAAAGTCATGACCTGCATCTGATACACCTCGATGTTTCCACTCTCGATGTTCCTCCATAAGAACCTTTGAGCATCTCTGTCCTCTTCAAGGATTTTTATTTGATGAAACATCTCACGTATATCAGCTGATATGGCGACCTTCCTCTCCCGAAAACGGAATAAAACAGATGGCAGTAGCGGTACGTTGTCTGGGCCAGTCATTAGGCACGAGTTCAGCGAGACTCCTCCAACCTTGGCTGCCGCATCCCAAACTATTCTTAGCTTCTCAGGTTTGTTTACATTCAGAACTGGGAATATCGGTAGATACCAGACGCGTGGCATAGGATTTTGCACCTCACTCTCTGTCAGCTTCTTTGCGTAGCCTTTCTTGACATATTCCTCAATTTGCGAGTTGACCTTGGTCATCAATTGCGGTTGACTCAAAAGACGCTTTTCAAGGCAGTGTAGCCTTCTGTCCGCCATCGCTTTTGTTTCTGGCAGGCGTATCTGTTCGTGTTTCCAAAGCAGTGGAACTGCATACGAGTTACCTAGACAGACTGCCTTTTCATCCAACAACTGTACTGCTTTGCGGTCTTGATCTGACATCTCCTTTTTTGTGATTTTCGTACCTGCATTCTCCAAGGCAAAGAATTGCTTTACTGTCTCATGCAGTTGAGAATCTATTTGGACTTGACAATCGCAAAGGTGGATGTTGATGTTAGCGTTGTGGTTTTCTTGCGATGAGTCTTCTGGTGTAACGCCGAAGAGGGTCCATCCTAGTCTGGTTTTAATAGCGGCTGGCTGAGAATCTTTACCCTCCCTACTTTTCAATGGCATCCCTAGTCGCCAATGCTGCAGGCCAATGAGAATTTGTGGTTTTGCATTGAAGTATGAACTTAGTGGCAACCCTTTCAGATGGTTGTACCGTTTCTTCAATTCTTCAAAATCGAGCGACTGTCCTGGAAGACCTAATGATTTCACGGTGTGTGCATTTGGAAGTAAGTATTTTTGGCCACTGCCAATAGCTGATATCTCAAAGGTAATTTTTTTTGAAGATTCTTCTCTCCGATGCGTATTGGCCGTCCATTTAAGACATAGCGGTTCATTCACGCCATCAGCTTCAAGGGACTCAGCAAGTTTCTCATCGATGAGCGTTACTGACGACCCATCGTCAAGGAAGGCATATGTGTCGATGGATTTTTCTTTAAAGTGCAACCTCACTGGAACGACTTTGAATAGTGTAAGCCCCTTGTTCGAACGCAGAGTTGTTCCACTGTAGTAAGAAGGTTGAACAGCACCGTTATTGGTTTGTTGTTCCGTACTTGACTTGTAGCCATCGGGTCCCAGCTTTGATTCTAGGGTATTGTTATGCAGCAGTGTATTGTGACGAAAGGAGCATCCCATAACACCACACTGTTGAGATGATAAACAGCGTCGCGAACCATGGCGACGTAAACAAATTCGGCAGACAGAAAAACCTTTCACAACCTTCCATTTTTCAGAAAGTGGTAGCTTTAAAAACTTCTCGCAGGTGGCTAATGATTTACAAGTACCTTTGCAAGTGATGCACTCATTCTCTACTTTAGGTTTTGTTTCTTGGTGAACGTTGATACAGACTTTTGATTTTTTGTTCCTATTCTTATCGAATGAGTTTGGAACGGTCCACGTAACCTCAGACGCAGCTCTGGCATAATTGCTAAGCCAGTTATTAAACACCACCAAGTCCACCTGAGAAATAGTTTGTTTGAACATTCCCCAACTAAGTTTTATTTGCGTAGGCAACCTGTCAATTAGCTCTTGTAATAAGCAAGGATTATTCAAATGGGCTGAAAGATCCGTAACTTGCATCATTCTGCACATGTTGTCTACCTCCAGTGAAAATTGTATTAAGGTTTCTAACTTCTCATATTTCGGATCTGGTTCGCTTCTAATTTTCTTTATAAGTGACTGAATTATTACTTCGGGTCTACCGAATAACATCTTTAAAGTCGAGATTACATCATCGACTTGGTCTGGGTGCAGCAACCTATACTGAACGGCCTCAAGTGCTTTGCCCTTCAGGCATCGTTGCAGACGAAGCATATTTTCGCTCTTACTAAAACCACAAGCGTCGGATGTATTTTGCCACCAACTTATAAAAAGCGGCCACTCTTCCGATCGCCCTGTAAAATGCATTTGTTCTTTCGACATAAATTGCCTAGCCGCGATTTGAGATTTTTCTAAATTTCGAGTTGTACTCGTTGATACCCCTAAGTCCGTTTTTTTTTCATCAAGTGCAACTCTATTACCTCCCTGTAGGTTTGAATTTTTTAACCATTCGTGAACACGCACACCGCTGTCAGATGAATTTGATTTTGAAACGTCACCGTCGTTCACGTCAGATTCTAGTTCAAGAATTGCATATTTTTTCTCAATATACTCTTTGTCGCGCCTTTCTTGTAATTTACGTTCTTCTTCTAACTTAAGAAGTTGCAGTCGAACGTTTTTAGATATCGAGGTTGAGGTTGAACTCCTGGTTGACGAACCACGTACACTTCCAACGTTTAATGCTGGTGTGCATAGCTTCGGTGGATTACATTCATCACCTGCTGCTACGTTCCGCCTAGCCTCACTAACGATAGCACTATCCCTGCCTACTGTGTTTACGATTGTCGACTTATCGATCACCGGTTCTAGCCCTTCAACTACTTTCGTCGTCGCATCTATCTTCCTCATCGTTTTCTCATTTGTAGCCCGAGTTTTCTTTTTATTTTTTCCTTTAGTTGTAGTGGGATCAGCTGTTAGCATCCCTATGCACTTATTGCAATGCCAATCTACATTTTCTATTTCCGCCGATACACCTACGCATGGAAAATGGAACCAGTCGCCGCATGTACCACACTGTACCATAGGTGCCTTCTCATCTGGTTCTTTGCATTTTTTGCAATTATAGTTTTCCCTAACCCTACTTGTTGCTAGAGCATTGTGAATTGGCGAGCCCGAACTACGACTACTAACACTATGTGACATGCTGACTTACCTCGATTATAATGCACGCAATTATGCTGCGGTTGTTCTGGCGAATGAAGACGATGATGATGATGTGTTTTTGTTGCTTTTTATGCACGGATGACTGTGATGAACTCCGGATTAGGTTAGACTCGATATGCCGATGAATGTACAGATGAATGTGCAGATGAATGTGCAGATGAATGATGAGGTTATGTTTCGTATTAAACGAATTTTAAAGAATTTGTTGGTTTCACCAATAAATTAGGAGACAGTTTTGAAGTTTTTAAGTTTTATTCTCATGAATACAAAACTTTAAAATTCCTATGGAAATTTATTAGGTTAACTTAAATTCAACATTATAGGTTAAAGATTTCTTACGTTTAGTTCTCCATTTGTTTCTTTTTTTTACTCTTAATATGCTTAGATTTGTTTTTTGTTTAGTTCTACTAATTTTACTGATTATTAAATCTTCTTTAGGTTAAGCTATTCAATACTTTTATAAGTCGAAATAAATACTTTCTTAAGATAGTTTTGTTCTGCTCGCGCGTCTCAGAGAAAAAAGATTGATTTATTAGGGCAAAAAGATGGCTCCCTTTTTTCTTAAGAAAAAGATGGCTGCCTATTTTTGATGGCTCGTCGGCTACCGGCTCGATTTTTCGATAGCAGCCGGTCCTGCCAAGTTCGCGTTACACCTGTGTAAAATTTACCTAAATCAATGTATAACCTAGCCAAGACCTAAGGCAACTTTGAACCTGGTAATTTCTAATGCAACTTGCCTTATATTCCTAAGGCATTTCAGAAATTTACCTAAATTTGCAAATTTAACCTAGTATTTGGTGAAATTATGCTTTAGAAAAAGGCTAATCAACTATGTGAATTTGCCTCATGTTTTTGCTAAACAATGCTTTCAGATAAGATAAACTACCCTAGGCTAAGGACAGTTTACCTAGTGCTTAACATAAGAATTCTGCATATAAACTAAGGCAATTGAAACTCGTTTGCCTAGTTTCACGCATAATTTTACCTAGTTGCTAACATCAGAATTCTGCATATAAACTAAGGCAATTGAAACTCGTTTGCCTAGTTTCATGCGTAATTTTACCTAATGGCTAACATAAGAATTCTGCATATAAACTTAGGCGATTGAAACTCGTTTACCTAGTTTCACGCATAATTTTACCTAGTTGCTAACATCAGAATTCTGCATATAAACTAAGGCAATTGAAACTCGTTTGCCTAGTTTCATGCGTAATTTTACCTAATGGCTAACATAAGAATTCTGCATATAAACTAAGGCGATTGAAACTCCTTTGCCTAGTTTCATGCGTATCTTTACCAAGTGGCTAACATAAGAAGAATAAGAATAATAATACTTATTTATTCAGAAAATTAATAATGATAAAGAAAATTAATTAAATTTTATATATTCGTTGTTTTACATATTAAAAAAAAAATAAACTTAGTACACATTTTTTTAAAATTTTTTTTTCATTTAATTTTTTAGAAAATTAATAATAAACAGAAAAGTAATTAAACTATGCATTTTTTGTTGTTACATTTATTGAAATATATTTATTTAAATTAAGTAGGTACACATTTTTTTTTTTCATTTTTTCTTTCATTTAAGTGTTCATAAAATTAATAAAAAACCAAAAATATATTACATTATAAATTTTTTGTTGTTTTACTTATTAAAAAAATATAAAGTAAGTTAGCATGTTTTTTTATTTTTCTTTCGTTTAAGTTTTAAGAAATTTAATTATAAACAGAAAATTATTTCAATAGTTCTTTTTTGTTTTCTTACATATAAAAAATATAAATTAAGTAAGCATTTCTCTTTCATTTAAGTGATTTAATTAATTAATTATTAATTAATTAACTATTCACACTAATAATATACCTCAAAACACATGAAACTCAACCAGTCACAATCACGGATATACAGGGTGAATCGCATACGGTGTGACAAGAAGCTAGAGCGTATAGGTTGGGTTGAGACAAGAAAAAATTCGTATTCCCCTCCGTTTAACGGGAAGGCGCATTTATATAGAAAAATGACAAATTGGAAGAAAATTATTAAAAAATTATGGCATCTCCTACAATGCCATGCTATACCCTTTTGTAAAGCCAGAAACCGATTCTTTTATGGTGTTTTAAACAAAGTTATTTTAGTGACCCGTTTTTTAAATATTAACTTTCAAAATTAAATTTTTGAAAAAACAGTTTAAAAAAAATGATCAAAATAATTTTTTTCAAAATCTTACATAGTTAAGTATTATGTTTATTTTCAAAATTCAATGCTCTTATTAATTTTAAGTCCAACTCTGAAAACCAAGCTATTCAAAAATAACCGAACCCACAAATTGTTTCAACTATCAAAAATGGCAACATTTGAACTTCGCCTTGGATTTATTCGAGGTCAGAATAAAGGCGCCTTTGATGAAGCAATACTTGGAAGATTTTAAGCAAAAGCTTTCGGGAATGGACAATGGTAACTTATCAATTCAAACTTTTTTTCAAAATTTTAAGTTTGAAAGTTAATATTTTGAAAACGATTCACTAAAATAACTTTGTTTGAAAACACCATAAAAGAAAAGGTTTCTGGCTTTACAAAAGGGTATAGCATGGCATTGTAGATACCGTTATTTTTTAATACATTTTTTTTCCAATTTGTCATTTTTATATAAAATTGCGCCTCCCATCTAAACGAAGGGGAGCAGAGCCCCCCCCTTACGATTTTTTGCGTGTCTCAACTCAACCACGCTCTAGCTTTTTGTCACACCGTGTGTGATTCACCCTTTTTAAAGGTAACTTAAATAATTAAGTTAATTAAATTAAAAATTATAGTCCTATTTTAGTTTTGATGAGTTTTCTAGTTGAGATAATCCACGTGTTTTTTAATCTAATAAATGAAAAGATTAGTAAAGGTTTTAACAATTAAAACACTTTTTATATTTCCTCAGATGTACATTTCAAAAGCAATGCTTCCATCGTCAGTGATATTTATAAATTAAATTAAATTAAATTATTTGTCAAAAAACTAATAATAAACAAAAATGTTTCTAAACAAAACTACTGTTAAGTTGAGTTGAATCTATTAAAAATTTTTTTGAATATTGAATCTTTGATTGGTCCATCATCACTATTCATAAGATTATTTTTGTTTTTAAATATGTAAAATGATTCCAAAGCATCTAATTCATAATTGCTTTCTACATTTCTTATTAATTTTAAATTTTGCAAACTAAAGCTATGACTATTTTCTAGCATATGTTCTGCAACACTTGACTTTTCTTTTTCATTATATTTAAGATGTGCAAAATGTTCTTTAAATCTTTTTAGAATAGGTCTTCTTGTCTGTCCTATATATTCTTTTGCACAATAATTACATCCGATAGAATAAATTCCTGATTTTTGAAGTTGTTCAATTTTATCTTTAGATCCTACAATCAGATTTTTTATTTCTATTTCACTGCACTCACTCATACGGATATTATATTTATTAAAGATTGGTTTTATCTTAGATGTTATTTCTGGATAGAAATAAAATTTTGAATATTATTTCTTTTTTTCATTTCCTTCATTCCTTATTAGATCTAAAGTTGTAAAATTTATCAATTCTTGTTTTCTTCCAGTGCAATTGTTAGATCTTCAATCAATTCTTCGGTATATCCATTAATTTTGGCTATATCTTTAATTTTTTGGAATTCTTTTATTTTTGTTTCTATAGTCATTGGAATATTTAGAGCTCTAAAACTCATTGAGTGAAGAGCTGACATCTTATGTTCAAAGGAATGGAACGAGTCTGATGTAATGTATCTCAGAGTATTCGTTGGTTTTCTGTATATATCCAATTCGAAATTGTCTCCATTCCTAGTTATACTTAAATCCAGAAAATTTAGTTTCCCTTCGACTTCTTCTTCATATGTAAATTTAATTGATGGGTATTTAGTTCTATTTAATTTGTAAATGAACTGACGGAGTTCATGTTTTTTGATTATCGCCCATATATCATCTACATATCTTAACCAAATTCTTGGAAAATTTACTTGATTTTTCATTTGAAGGAATTTTTTCCCCTTTAAACCCAAAGCTATATTCTTGCAAAAACGTCCACACCAATTTGCATTGGGGTGGATTCAATAACAATCCAGGTATGAATTCATTTTGAATTTAATGTTGTCCAATGATACATAAAATTCTGTAAATTAAATTTTTCACCTACTAAGATAATTGCCGGTTGGAGGTGAGTTTTGTTCTTCAAACACTCATCGCGTTTGCTTTGGAGTACTGCATCTATGTGCGACGCGTCTACTTCCTCCAGGTTGAAGGCGTTCTTCGAGTCCTCTATGGTATATTTTTTGTACTTTCCACTTAAATTGCGGGAAGAAGGTGGCATTATCCCGTGCAACAGATTGCTGTACCAGATGTTGATGTTTTCTATCAAAATAAAGGATTTATTTTAATAAGTTTTAAATTTTTTACAAATAAATTGATAAGTTACCATTATCCATTCCCGAAAGCTTTTGCTTAAAACCTTCCAAATATTTTTTCATCAACGGCACCTTTATTCTCACCTCGAATAAATCCAAGGTGACGATGCAAAAATGTTGCCATTTTTGATAGTTGAAACAATTTGTGGGTTTGATGAATGTAAAATCCATATTTATCTAGAAAGATAAAAAAATCGACAAATGATATAATGGTATGATATAAATATTATTAACATCAATTTTTTCGAAAAATATTCCAGTATTAAATTTTGATCTTTGGCATTTAATTAGCATTTAATCAGCAAAAAATCTTGGTTCCGCTGAATTTTTTCAGCTAATTTCAAGGACATAACGATATGAATCAACAAAAAAAAAAAAAACAATAAGCAGAATTATGGAGCGGGTGGTATATTACCAATTCTTGGGCACGAGAATGTTTAAAGAGGGGCCAGTCATGTAAAATTTGGAGCACGTTTGTGTCTTGATTATTTACTATCATCATTCTTCTGTATTCCTGAGTTTCTCTCTATTGCTTTATAACAGATTCCCAATTCCTGTTATGTTTCAGCTCGCTGCAAATTTTGTTCATCTCGGTATCACTAACAGAATCTAGAAATGTGATGTGACTTTGGAATACTTGCGTCTTAGAAAATTTTATATTTCTTTATTTACCTTAATTTTTATGACTTTCGGGAATATTTGATACCAGTTTGATTTTTTTCGTCCCAATCTCATCTGGAAACTTTTGAGTAACGACCGCCTTTTCCCTCTGTACCGATCGTATAATTTTCCCTTTGGCGGAATTTTATTTTTCCCCGGGATAAAGTAAGTACTCTGAAATTTCTTTTTTTTTATAAAAACCAATTATTATTTATTAATAAACCAAAGTTTATTCGGCTTGAAAACAAAATATACACAATAATTATAATTCGTAATGGTATGAACACTTACCACGGTTTCGTTGGGAGATGCCTTAATTATTTCTTTAGCTTAAGTTTCACATTTTTTGACTGTTATTTTTACATTTGATTCAGTGAAATGTTGGATTATTTTATGTACCAGATTTGTTCGGTCGTCCGGTTCCAAGTGTTGTTTGGCAGCATAATTTTTTAAAATTGCTTTGCCTTTTTCTGTTTTGTTCAAAATATCAATTACTGAGATCTAAATTTAAAATAAACGTAAATTAATTAATAATGAGTCAGGTACAGGTTGAATAAAATTATTAATTTAAAAAAAAGTCGTGTAGGAGACGTTTCCACATTATTTTGTATCCAAAAAAAATTTTTTTTTTAATATTTGTTGAAATTTTAAATGGTTTTAAATATCATTTAGATAATTAAAATTTTGACTCAGAAACATATCAATCTTCAAAATCAAGCAAGTACTTTTGAAATGGCAGCATTGTGTCAGTAACAATAATAAGAAATTTCTTCAAACTGCATAAAAAATCTTTAAAAAGCTGCCACTTCAAAACTAATTGCTTGATTTTGAAGATCGAAATGTTTCTGAGTCACAATTTAAGTTATCTAAATAATGTAAAACACTCTTACTTCACAAGATTAGTAAAATATAAATACTTACATTGGTTTCCAACGTCGCCGTCGTGCTGGAAACAGGACTTCCTGTTGGGATGCTATCTAACCAGTGCCCCTGTTCTGTATCTTTGGCGATAAGTTATCGCATCGTTAAAAAATGAAACGATTCATTCCCTCTTTATCGCCCCTGGAAAGAACTGGGTTTCTATAAGTGCATGCGATAACTTTCAGTTTCGGTTTCAGTTTGACTGGAATTTCCAATGGAAGGCGATAAGTCTATCTGTCAATCTTGTTTATAAAATTTGTTGTGTACCTAAATTAAAGTGAGCAGTCTGAAATTCGGTTTTTTTTTGTTTTTAGTAGTTAAAACTTAAAATGTTCGCCTTAATTTTATTAAATGAAGCTCATGAGCGGCGTAACAGAATGCGAGTTGATTTATGTATAGTTGCCCGAGTTGATTTATAGTTGGTGGCAGAACAATTATGATTTGTTTCTCAGCGGCTTTTTTGTCGTAATGTTGTAAATGATTGAAACTTGCACTATACTGTCAGCCTTCAACAGAAGAAATAAATAAACAACGTTATTTATACTTGACTTATTTGTTTTATTCATTTTACATAAGAATACAATTAAGTTATAAACGTAAAACTTCTTTCCTCCATTGAACGACAGAAAATAATAAGTAGAATTAGCAAAATTAAGTCTTTCACATTGTATACAAAACAAACATTACGAATTACATTGCTTTTCGATTGTCGTTTGAATTTTTTTTAAAAATCCTGCCGTATGTGTAGTACGCCTAGCAATAGTTGAATAGTTTTTTTATCGAATCTTGCTAATGAGACGAAAACTTACAACTGATTACAACTGGTCCCGCTGCTTCCTTCAGATAAAAGTAGATGATTCTCTGTAAAAAATGGAATCCAGACCGCCCAGAATCCAACAACAAATGCAAAATCTTAAAAATCTAAATTAAAAATATTGGTTTTTGTTGTTGTTAAATAAATACAAGAGAGTAGCATTTACATTTGCCAGTTGTTGTCGATGAATCTGATACTAACTCGAAACCATTAAGAATTTCCAAGATGAGTTCGCAATTTAGAAAAACTGGCCAAAAGAGTTTTTTTTCGCTGTAGTTTCCTTGGTAGAAAGCAACTTCTTTGGAATTTGTGATAAGTCTGCTATTGACATAACGAAATTCTTCTTCTAGCCTCTGTTCATCGACTGTAAGACGTCCAGTTGGTCGGGGTAATCTTGTTAGCAACAGCGAAGAGAAAATATGCCATGGGATTTGAAGACGTCTATAAAAAGAGAAAATTCTGTAATTTCAAAAACGCAAAATATAAAAAAACAATAATTTGTTTGTTGAAGACCTGACTTTACACTGTGGTCGCCGCAAAGGAGTTTTTGGAAAAACCTAAACTTACCCAAAAAAGGGAGATGATAACAATTGGGTCCGTTGCGTTTTTTTGCAAAAAAGCAAATTAAAAATTATTTTATGTCGTCTCTCGTCTCACAACAAATTCCAAAATGAATTTGACATTGAGTAACTGACAAACAAGAGAAACAACATCGGCAACGACAAAAAACGCTGTACGACGTACAAGTATGAACTTTGTATTTAGCCCTGTTCACACTTTACAATTAGTTGGACAAACCTAGGTTTGACAAACCAATGTTTGACAGTGTGAACTCTTCATACGACCGCTTGTCCAATTTGTTGGATGGTTTTCAAAAATTTTTGAAAAACTAGAAGTTGGAGGGAGTTGATAGGTATGTGACATAAAGTTGGACGACAAATTGGATAAGTGTGAACGCAAAGTTCATCAGACCATCCAACTTCCATCAAACGAAGTCTGTCCAACTAATTGTATAGTGTGTACAGGGCTTTTCCTGACTATGTTTTGCGTTTGTTTTAAGATTGCGTTGATATACATATCTTTGATTTAAAGAAAATTTTAAAAAAATCGTAGAGCAAAAGTCCTTCCATTCAAGTATATTACGTTTCTTTTAGAAAAAATGTAGGTATACTGAAACACTTTTGGTCCAGGTTTTTTTTTTTTAAATTTCAAATAATCTGCAAATGTAATAATCACAAACTGTGACAAACTGAATACATGGTCAGGAAATACAAAATCGCAATCAAAAGTAAAATTGGCTAACAGTTCCATGCAAGTAAGTAGTAACCTTAACGAAAATTGTTGTGAAAACACTTTCTTTTGCTCATAAAAACAGAAACTAATAACAATACTGTTGAAACGTAAGATTTAATTATAGCAATATCACTATACATAGCAAAACATAATATGTATGAACTTAAAAAGAACTAATAACATAAAAGAACAAATTCATTCATAGAAAAAAAAAAACAAAAAAGAATTCACACGACATGAGTATTAAAAACTAAAAAAGGCATATCACAACCAATAAAAAATCACATAAAAAAATAAAAAAAACAAAGACTAATCCGCCTGTAAAGCTCCTAAAAGCTCCAATATCAGAGCAGATCTTCCAAGAATTTCTTGATTTTGTGCAATTATTGCACAGTTCTGCTCTTAAATTTTCTTGAGCCTACTTTCCATTTTATCTTGAAGCGCTCTGGCCTCTTTCAGCGCGCTTAAATACGATGGAATGCGATTCGGAACCTTCTTCTTCGTCTTTGTAGGTTCGGGCATGTTTCCTGAAGAGGATGGCTCTAATATTTCGCGTTTCGAATTTTCTTCAGGTAAATTTTCTTTTTCCAAGATCTAAAAACCAAATATATAATTCTTATTTAAAAAAAAATTGTTTTGAACCTACATCAATCACTGGTCTTCCCAGCTCAGGGGTGGAGCCATCGCCATCAACAGCGTCCAACGTAATAATTGTAATAATCTTTTCCTCCAAATCGCTGAGGGGACGAGGTCCGTCAGCAATGCTTCCACCACCTGTTTTGTTCATAAATGTTTTTAGGTCACTGGCTTGTTTTTTGCGGATGACTTCATGTCAATCCAGCACTTCATAAAAAAAAAATTGTTGAACAAATTTCTGTTTTGTTAAATTTATCTAACCTACCTTTTTCCACTGGTCAACTGTCTTCTGCACCGATCCTTGGGAGTTGAGCTTTGAGCTGATTAGCTCTCAAGTGTTCGAATTGCTGCTGTTCGCATTAAATTCACTGAACTGGCCTCTAGCAAAAGGTTTATTTTGCAGCATGAACTCTACCAACAGTTATTTTTGCGCTTTTGATATTCGCGAACACCTCTAAAAATTTAAATTTTAATATAAGTCCCTAAAATTTCAATATTTTTATATTAATTTTACCTTTTTGTGCTCAGCCATCATCATCCTCTTGTCTTATCGCCTGCTACGAACCCAGTGATAGAATTTGACGTATAAAATGAAAAGAATATCGACTTTTGACTATACAGAAACCCGTTTTTACCGCCTTTCCAGTATTTTCATTCCAGTTCGTTTCGCGTGATAAAGTTATCGCTTGTCATCGCTTACAGAACGCCAACGAAGCGATAAAACCAATTTTGTTTCAAATCTCACCGTTTCTCGACGAATTTTATCGATGCGATAGTTACAGAACAGGGGCACAGGATTCAACAAATAGCTGTTTGCTCTGTTCAAGGGGTCGAGGGGTTAAATTATATATGCCCTTTATTTGTATGTGTCAGCATTTACATGTATAAAATTTAAAATTGATTGATTTCAATTAGGTAACTTTTATTTCATAGAAACCTTACATTAGCTTTTTGCCAGAGAGATAACTTATGCTCAAAGATAACTTTAAGCTTGAACTCGTCCAACTCATAGAAGAGTTGATCTATTTGCCTTTCTTTTATGTATTTTAAGCATTCGATGTCAATTTTCTTTCCTATTTTTCAGAAAGCTAAATACCTGTATATATGTATAATTGTATATAGTTGGTCATAGAGCCCCCATGATCTTAAAAGGCAGGCTAGATCATCATCTCCACTAGTTCCTTGTAATTGTAATTGTGGGGTGAAGTCAATATTTTCTTTATTCTGATCCAGGGGTGTGAGTATTCCGTCATAATTTAAGACAAATATATCAGTCGATTCTGTTTGTATATCAGTTTGTGTATCAATGATAGAGGTTCTGGGAGTATTTTTGAGTTCTGTGTTTGTATTTGCATCCACGTTGACTGTTTGTTTTCTTCTTTAAATAAAATTTTTTTTTTCGAATAAGTTCACTACCACATAAAATTTGATGTGAGTTTACTGGTGGCCCGTGAAAATCCTTTATTAATTTAATAAACAATTCCCTATGAGTTGACCTTGAAGTTATTTCAAATGATAGATAGTGATCATTTAACACTGTGTTTATTTATTCACACACAATTTGCGGATTATAATTTCCATTTACAATAATGGCAACGATATGATAAAAGTTTACTTCGAATTCATATGTTATAGATAAATACTGCCCTTTTTTGTAAGTTGTTCCTCGGTATTCAACTTTTTCAAAGTGCTTAGAATGTTGTATCTAAGTAACTACCACCTTGTTTCATATTAAGTATTTCATTATGGGGTGAACAATAAACAAAGCTTTCCCTGGGTTTCATGATTTTATAAGCAAACTTGAATTGAAATTTTATTGCAACTGAAAGTAAAATATAAATTCGACTATTTGTAACTCTTGCATTTGATTTGAGTTCTTGATGTTTTGCTTCAAACAAAAATGACCAATAATTCCTTGGAAGCCCAGAGTATTGATAATACGTGGATAATGCACAAGGTTATGATGTTTGGGTTTCAAAGAATCTCCACATAATTTTTGATATAACATATTATGCTGCTCAATAAGTGATTCAAGTTCAATCACGGTTATATCATCATACCTTGGTAGAAGTAAAGTGTCAAGTAGTTTTATAAAAATAAGTACGAATTCCCAAACTTTATCATTGGCAGGGATAAAATGACCTACAATTAACGGATAGTGATGTATTTATGTCCACATTTCTCTTGCAGAAACACTGAATTTCTTTCTTTTTAAATGTACTGTAGTAATGTCTTTGAAAACATTTCCCTTTTCAGTATCTCCATAGCAAAAAGTCAATTTACTTTGATTTAATTCGTTTAATGTAAACACTTTGGTTTTAATATAATGCTCTATTACATGTGCTAAATTATAATGCGCAACATCTTCAAAAATATCGTGCATTAAGTCGATAGAAAAATTGTTTACCACATGGAAGGATGGAATTTTATTTAAAATTGAATCTTTATATACACCTGTAGAGGAAAAATCTTCATGAATGTGTTCTTAATAGTTCTCTTCTGTGCGAATAAGTGTTGGATCTTCTCTGCACATTTTTTTGGTAATTTCGTTAGACGCTATGCAAAATCTACAGAAATAGTTTGCGGAAAAAGATTTGCTAAATTCAAGAATTTGATTAAGCCCTAGGTTATCACCTAAGACAATACCCAAAATTGGGTATAAGATTTTGGTTATTCAAAACCACTTCAACTCCTTCATTTTCTAGAGAAATAATCTCATTAAGAAAGACATTCATAGTCAAATCATTTCCGTATATTTTAATGTCGTCTGCTTTAATTAATCCAGCTAAGTAAATATCGTGATAACTTCCAAAGATTGGGATAGAAAAGTATATACCGGTTATCTTGTGAACACCAGCATGTGATCCTAAAGGATTGTTAATTTCGAATTCGTCTGCGTAAAGATAATATGGAACCAATTTCTTATTTTTATACATTTCCTTTTTTTTGTTTCCATAACTTTCCATCTGTAAATTTTTCAATTTTTAATGTCGGATTTCGTTCTTCTAGAAAATTTGTAATGATCTATTGATTGTCTGACTTTTCAAATATTTTTCGAAATTTAAAGTTCAAGTCAAAAAGTACACCTTTGTCGACTTTTTCGCCCAAAGTGCTTTGTCCATTTACCATTATATTCGAAATTTCTCTATTGATGTCAAATTCTTTAGGTTTTCGGAACAAATCTCTTTTCTCCAAAAATTTTTGCAGTTTGTGTTCAGTATCCAGCTCGCTTAAAACCTCTTTGTATTCCCCAACAATATAAGCTATTTTTGTTTTATCCACTTCGCATATTTCTTCAGCAAAATTGTTTATAATTTCTAAAAGAGGTGAAATGTGGAAATGTTTATTATTGTGAAGGCCTAAGACGAATTCTTATACAATGTTCTCAATTTGTCTTTTTCTTGTGTATAATGGAATTTTAGGGATTTCTTCTCTTGTCGCCGCTTCATCAGGAATCAGGATCAACAATCGTTATTGTTTCCAAAGCATTTGAAGTACCGCAATCCAAATATGTATGTTCTTGTTTTTGCTCAGGCTCTAAATTTGATTTTTCTGTTTTATTGGTCCTTCTTAAGTGAATACTAAAACATTCCAAATTTGTGTTTTTATTACAGCCATGAACAATTTTCAAATGGCTGATAAGCTTATTTAAATCTTGAAATGATTTTAAGCAAATGAAGCAAGACATTTCTTTGAAAATAAAAAGGAAGAAATAAAAAAAAAAGTGATTTTTATAACATGTAAAGAAAAATATATTTTTTGTTTAACGACCCTCTTCAAAATATTTGTATCATTTACTTTCGTAATAAATTAAAATCCAAGAATTACACATGAATAAAATTTTTTTAAATAGATTTACAGGTAAGTTGACTGTCAAGCTTGGTTAATTTAAAAAATATGAAACGCAATTTTAAAGAAGTTTTTGACTTTCTTCGAAAAAGGTTCCAACGATTTTGATAAAACTTTATGAATGCAATTTCGTTTAGGACAGTCTATCTTTTCCTCAAAAAGATTTTTCAGAATTGTTTTATAGCGGTCCCTCTCATAGAACCGGTATTTTCAAATCAGGTTTTCTCGTAAACTATACATCCGATTTCAATAAAATTTTCGAAACAGGAAGTAAATTTTTAACCCTATGGCTTTATACAGAATTAATATTATTTGGTTTATGAAAGAGCTTTGACATTAAAATTTTTACGAAAACCTTCAAGGCTTACGAGAAAATCTTATGGGATGTAGATACCGTTATAAAACTTTTCCCGAAAAATTTATTCCAAACAAAACATAAAGTTTACACAAAAAAACCCATTTAGAAATTTTTATTAAAATCGTAGCAAGCATTTTTTAAAAAAAGGCGTTTTTCATAAAAAGTCATTATGTATCATTTATAACATAATACAATTATTGTGAGCACTATAAAACCAAGTATGAGGATGTATGAGAAATATCTTTAGCCTTCATGGAATCATGAACTTTGAACTTAAGTTTTTCTATGCAGAAAGATCGGATGGAGTACCTTTTTCATTTATCAGTATATATACATAAATATAAGTAATAATTGACCATATTTCTCATATACTTGTTTTTTAGTGCTCACAACTTTGATGAAATAACATTTAATCATCGACTGAATAAAACCTCAAATGAAGCATTGAGAGCAGAAGTGGCCAATTGAAACAAATAAGGGTTACGCCACTTCTGCTCTCAATGCCTCAAATATATATATGTTCTTTTTTTAACATTATATGGTTACCCATGTAGGTATAGGGTTTTTTTTTATAAATATGTATGTTCACTTAGATTTGGAAATTTATATATTTTACCTTACCACTAATGAGGTACTGAAAAAAACTAACTTTACACTTTGTCTTGTATATATTATTATCTTGTACATAGTTTGATCACTTTTAATTAAAACGTTTTGAATCACTTTTACTTCTTTAAAACACTTTCCGATTGGGGTGATTATCTTACTACTTACTCACTTGAAAGCCACTGCACAGTGCACAAATGATTTTATTTGGCTGATGTAACCAGCTTGCAACAAATTGGAGGGAAACCACCTTAGTTTCTTTGTAAATTTGCCTTAGGACAGGCTACTTTTACACAGATCACAAAAATAAATGGAAAAATCACCTTAGTTTATTGTAAATTTGCTTAGGACTAAGCTAATTTTACGCAGATTACAAAAAAAGGCGAATTTTATAACGGTGAATTACACTGAGTTGCCATGGCATACGTGCACGTAGACGTCTAGACTAACTTTCAATTTACAGACACAAGTTGGCTTTTTACTTTACACTTTGTCTTGTTTAGTCAAATCACTTTTAGTTGAAATGTTTTGAATCACTTTTGTTTATTTGAAACACTTTTTGATCGCGTTGATCTTACTCACTTGAAAGCCACTGAACAAATGATTTCATTTGAATGATGAAACCGGCTTGCAACAAATTGGAGAGAAAATCACTTTAGTTTTTTTGTAAATTTGCCTTAGGTCTAGGCTAATTTTACACAGATCACAAAGAAAAATGGAAAATCAACGTAGTTCTTTGTAAATTTGCTTAGGACTAAGCAAATTTTACACAGATTCCAAGAAATAGCCAATTCTATAACGTTGTACTGCCATGACAGATTATGCACGTAGACGTCTAGACTTACTTTCAATATACAAACAAAACAGAAGCAGGCATCCCAATCAGTGTTGCCAGAAACACGTATTTCACCCTGAATTTTGTGAGAATAAGCCGATTTTCATATTACAACAAATTTTCATGATAAGAATTCACAGAAAACATAACTGTAACTCTGTCCACTGAAAGTGATGGAGGAAGGGTGATGGAGAAGTCATTTGCATATACACTTTGTGATCTTTTCCACAGGCACTTGGGTTGAAATTTGTAAAAGTGAGGTGCAGGAGGTGCAGTATGGGTTTACTAGGTTTATTTCACATGTTTGTAGCGCACACAAAGGCTGACATTATCCGATAAGTTTATTGGTAGAAGGAAGGTAGAACTTATTTTTGAACAGAAATAGATAGAATGTAAATGTTCCTTCAACGGCGTAGGTAAAGCGATTTTTTTTTGCGATTACTTTACGTAAAGCCAAGAAAAGCGTATATGTAGGTACTATGAAAGACGACAATCAAAACAACAACTTGTTACACTCGGCTACTGCATCTACGAAAAGAAAAAAATTTGTATTAAAAAGCTAACAAATAATATACCTTTTGTTTTACTTACCCTGTGCGATCACTACACGCGTTGTTATACGTCAATAATAGATGTCCACATTAATTTTTGTCTTATTTTTTGGTTGGTTTTTTTTTTTCAACATTTTGTGTTGTTAAATTGTCCTTCTTGTTTCGGTTCGAATGAGGTTCGCACTGAAAAATGAAATAAAACAAGGTCAAAAATCGAAAAGAATCTATTTGTTTACTAAACGTATAGTGAAAATTACCTGGCAATCTGTTGAGGGTGTAATGGCTGCTAGTTGATAGACGATGGAGTAGTACTCACTCATGCAAGTGAATAGAATTTTTTTTTGTTCATGTCAACGCATGAATGGAAAAGGGCATGAGTAGTAGAATACGAGAGCGAAGAGCGCCGACGTATAGTCTTTGGGGCATTGTTGGAATTAAAAATATGACTGAACAATGGGTTCCACTTTCGCTTTGTGGGGGGTTGAAATATAAGATACCACAGGGTGATTGGGAAGGCAAAATCTTTTTGAAGAATCCCTAAAGTAGATTGCGGATAAAGAAGTGCACTTGGTGAGCTTTTGTTTTCTGTTATTGGAAATATGTAGGTGCAGGAGAGATGAACCAGTTAGTATTGAGAGATTACAAAGTAGAGAAAAATAGAAGAAAATGGATAGTGAATTTTCGGGTGGGTTGAGAGTTTAAGTTTGCAAGAGCAAGTCGGGATTCATTTCCATAAAACCAAGCAGTGCGGGCGGCAGCAAAATAGCTGATTTAAGACGATCATATACACCGAACTTGTACTTGTTACAAATAGTGAGGTAAAAGTTTTTCTTATAAAGACCTTTGAGTAAGGCAGTGAAAAATTATTGTCAACAAAAAAAAAAAAAAAAGAAGAAGGAAAATTAACATCAGCGAGCAACAGAAGACAACCAAGCAAAAATCGAAAGCAGAAATCCACGGTACTACCTTCCGGCGGTCACATAGACCAAGGACAAAAAGGTCGTGACCGACCTACATCGAACGAACGGGTTGGAGCAGCACCGGCACTGCAAGGAAAGAAAAAAACGGTCAACGGTCAACTTACAGTAAAGCAGAAAACAGGAAAAAAAAACAACGACAACAACAGGAACAAAGGAAAATTTGGACAAAGGCCAGAGTTCAAGAAAAGCCCGTGGGAACACCCGGGCTTACCAAGTAAAACCATTTTACATTGTTTTTTTTGTGCAAGAAAAAAAAAGGGAATAGGAAGGTAGGCCGTGGAATTCAGAATTCGTACGCGGTGGAAACAAATTTTTAAATAATACGCGGTTATGGAAAGATTATTGAAAGCTGAAAGCAACAAAATTGAATTTGAGACGAGTCACAGTGGCGGCCCGATAAATCGCCGTCACCAAAAAAAAGAAGAGAATGCGAATCGATGCGGATGCAGTTTTTCATTTAAATTTTAATAGCGTGATAGTTAATTTTTTTATTGTTTATTTATTTAATATTTTATTGTACATTTTTATTTTAATCGTTGGTTTTTTTTGTGATATCGAGGCGGCTCGAAGGGGTTTTCCGGTTCGTGTTGACTGGTTTGTTTTTTTTTTGTGTGTAAAATCTGGAGGTGAAAAGAAGACCCCCCCCCCCCCCCCCTTAAAGAAAGCTCTTTTTTTGGTTAGGGAGTAAAGTAGATTAGTGAAGGAGTGAAAGGTTTTCCCTTCAACAATCAGTGCCCTTGATTTCCAGAAACCCCATCAGCGTGGTCTCGTTGCACAGTAGTATAAAACGCCGACATTTTAACGATTTTGTTTTTTTTTTTGAAACTATTTTAAGTTTTTTTTTTTTTTATTGTTTTGTAAGAGCCAACAAATATTTCTCTCGTGAATTAAAATTCACATACCTTTTGTTTATTTTTGGTTGGTTTATTTGACAACCTGTTTTTTTTTATTTATTATCTTTTCGTTTTCATTAGTTTGTAAGTTTAAATTCCATTTTATGTTTTTGTTTTACATTTTTATTTCCTTTTTTAAACAATTAATAAATGTGAATCACGCTATTTATTCAGGAAAATTTGCGTGTTTGGTAATTGATTTCCGGGTGATAATGCTCTCTGAGGAGTAGTAATCACGTGGGGTGGGTAAGAAGGTGGTGAGGATGCAGTGGTAGGGGTGTTGGCAGTTTCGCAAGTTTTTGTTGGGGAATTCCAGACCATCGGCCGCCGGAGTTCCAGGTTGGGAGGGTTACAGGCCATGCTGCACCAAGACCAGCAGCTCCTGGAGTGTGGAGTACATCGGTGGTGGTTTTTTTCTGAGAAAGGCATGTATTTTGTGTTTTGGTCGAGGTGAGGTGCGACCGGGAAGTCAAGATCCCCCCTTACATCCGGCGAGCTAAGCCGTGCTAGCCAGCATGCCAGACTTCCCGGCGTACATTCCATCCCTTTCCTTACCCTTCCTTTCGTCCACATCCTCTTTTCCTACCTTTCCTTCTCCTAGTGTGAAATTCCCTTCACTTACCTTTCCTGTTTTGTATCATTCCAGTGGTGTTCCTGTTCCTTTATCCCACTAATTTCCTTCCTTTATTTACCGTCCAATATTCCACCATACCTACCTTGTTTGTTTCCTTCCAATTCAACTTCCTATTTCCATCTTCAAATCCTACCCTTCCTTACCATAATCCTCTCCTTTTGCCTCGCATCAAACTGCATATTGTATATCTACATAATATGTACATCAATAATAATATTGTAACAGGTCGATGTCTGAACATTGAAATTATAGATGCAAAATTAATATGGGGAGTCTCTATTAGAGCCACAGAAGCCAAACAAAACAGTTTTTAGAATTGTTGTCTGTCTGTCTGTATGTTTGTACCCGCATGACGCAAAAACTTCTACATGGAATTAAATGCGGTCTTCATAGATTTATTGGTAGTAGGAACGCCAACTTAAAATATTAGTAGGCAACATTTTATCACACGTGTTGACACACGGTTTTGATATACATATATATAATTTCCCTATAATTTATATTGTACGAAACACCCAATCCAAATCTAAAACACCCTTCTTCCAATAAATATTCACATTCCCCACCTCATACCTTGTAAAGTGCTATGAAAGCTAACGAGTAGACGCTTATTTTATCTGGCAATTTTGTGGTCACTTTAAACTAACTTAAATACGTCAATAAAGGCTGTGGAACATTCCAAAACTTTTTAAGAAAAAACTCCAATCATATAGAAATATCAAAGTGTTACAGTGCACACAATTATATAAAAAAGAAAAGAAATTAAGAAAAATCATTTTTATTTTCTCTCTGAAAAGTTGAATTAATTCAGTGTCGATTCCAATTTGTTCTTCAGTGCTCTCCGTCTCAGACATAATGTTTAAGTCTCCCCCTCTAAAACGCTCAAGCTCAAGAACTCGTTCAAATAAAAGAGATTCACCGGTAAAATCCTCACCAGTAAAATCGTCACCTTCCCCACCACGAAAAATTGCCGGCCAGCCGATGGGTGAAAATAACAAGACTTGGGATGAAATAATGGACGATAAACTACGCAAACAAAGTGAGTTCATTATATCTTTACTTGCTAAACAAATATCTCAAAGCGAAGCAAATGTCAAGGAAAAGATAGGAGTAGAAATAAACGAAATTAAACAGAGCATTTGCGACATAAACAAAAAAGTAAATCTCTTGGAATCTTCAGTATCCAACACTAATACCGATATGGTTTCTCTCAAAACCGAATTCGCCACACTATAAAAGAATCACTAGCACATACTAATAAAGAGTTGACAAGTATCAAAGTTCAAAGTCGATCTCTCTCAAAAAAATAGTAGCGTTTTACAATTAAAAACTGCTTTGCACACCACCACAACTGAACTAAACAATATGAAAAGCTCGCTTCACTCACAAGAGAACCGACAGGTTGCATGCGATGCTTTCGTATTCGGAATACCGTACTCTATTGGAGAAAATTTGACAAATGTATTTACCACTCTCTGCAACACCATCCGTATACTACCACCAACACTACAGAACATCTTCCGCACTCGCGCAAAAAACTCATCAAATGACACTGCAATCATGATCAAATTCTTATCAGCGTACGATCGAAATTTTGTGCTGACCTCCATCGCGAGTTTTCGTAAAAACACGAATCGTCAACTCTGCCTACGCGATGCGGATGCAGGGCACAGAGTAGATAACACAGAGTATCCACTTCCACCCCTTCAACCCAAAACACCCGCAAAAAATTTTTCAGCACGAATTCAAAATGGTGACCTATTTCTTGATAAAAAATGGAGTCGTGGTGAAGTTCCAAACTTCAATAAATAGAAAAAAAACAAGATGACACTTATTTTTGATAGTTGCAAAATATTTAATATTGTAATGTTTTATTTCTTGTAAGTAGGTATTTTAAACTAAATTACTTCGGAAACAATATTATAATAATGCTCTTTTCATAGCAGGGTAGTTATTCTCGGAGAACTTGCCAATCCTAGCAAAAAGCGATACCAGATACCAGTAGAAAACCATTTAAAAGGTTTTATGACGCGAATATCGAACTCCCACGTAGCAGACAGAAATGTTAACCATTTGCTCGAGTCCAAGATGTTGAAGCCAATCCCGACGATGACTTGGCTGAACCTGCAAAGAAGAAATCAACAAAAACAGATGCAGAAACTGCTACTAAAATATCGCCTTATTGTTTGGCTAAAAATTCAACTCCGTTCGCTATAGCCAATAAATCAGAACCATGAATTTGTTTCAGAGTCCCACCAATCCGGAACTGGGGCACTCAATTTGTTGTGATGAGATCGCATACGCAACATCAGAGATATGGGCCCACTTACCTTTCGAATATTCTCCAAATCCGAAATTATCTTCGCTTCAATAACCACTGGCGTTATGAGCAAATTTGATTCGTTATTTTGATGGGTGAGGAAGTTTCCATTTGCGTAAACCCCAGTAAGAAACAAAAAATCTAACGTGTTCAAACAACAACAATAAATTGAGCATTTTTTTCTAAACTTTATTATGATGTGCATATTTCATCTCTTGATCAATAAAATTGTGTGTGTCAATCGTAGAGAAGCGGATTTTTAATTCTTATGGAATTCCCACTGGTCCTCGTCGTCGTTGTTTGCATTTTCCCATGACATCCCTCCGAATGCGTGAATATGATTGTCCTTGATAGAAATTTGCCCGTTTGGTTATGTCGGTTGTTGTGTTCACTTCAAAAAAAAAGATCACATTCGTTATTTCCAAATTGCTGTACAATTAGTTTCCTCACCAAGTAAACACAGAAGTTTGTATAGAAAAAATTCTTCAAAGAACGGTTGTGTGGAAGTTTTAATTCTCCAAGCTGCTTTCACAAATCTCCAATGTGTTTGCTAAGCGCCTTTGAATCCACTGGTCCATTGACTTTCGCATTTTTCTTTTGCTATGGAACAACCATAATCTTTGTTGGCACTGGAATATTTAGGTGAGAGTTCCCTTGGTTTCTGGCAAAGCTAATGTTATGTCCACTGAGTTCACAAACGCACGTTTTATCTTGGGAGCTCTGGAGAAGAGCATTTAAAACGTTGTAAAGGGTATCACGATTCACGACACGAGAAAACTAGGATCTTAAAAAAGAGAGGTTTAATTAGTATTCACAAATTTACTTCACGCATGTAACCAACCGCAGATAAGATGTACGATTCTATTGAATATAAAAACGTTTAACAAATGGTTTATTAAAGTTCCCGAATATTATTGAGCAAAAGCTCTTTAATTTTGCAATCATTTCCTCGGCTGGATATATTTGGCTATTAATCGATTTCAGTTGTTTATTTATTTACGTAGAAATGTCATTTTTTGACCTACCACACCAGGTGCTACCGAGTGGGGAGCTTAGGCTATGTGCACATTGTTATTTTCTGTGAAACTTAACAAAGCGCCTGCATCGGTATGAATTTTTTTTTCTTATTTTTGTCTTTTTCAGTGAAATATTGGTCAAAATGGAAAAATATGATAATTCCTGCAACTTAAATTCATTTTTCTAAGTTCTGGGCTGTATGAAAATTAAATATTATCGATTTTTTTGCAACCAAAAATTTTTTTTTTAAATTTTCAAACTCAACTGATTTTTATTCTCTGACAAATCAATGGCGGCCAATGGCGGCTGTGGTAAACGTGGGTTCCCGGTCGTGGTAAACGCGGTTTGATTTAGCTTGTAGGCAAAAACGCACTACCTTGCTGAAGTGGACTCTCTGGTCAGTTTTAATTCATTTTTATTTCTTTTTCTTAAATCTACTTAGGAGCTAGCAAAAATGTATAAAACTAGCTTATATAACAACTTAACTAACTTACTGACCCTAAGCGGGTACTCTAAATTACTCAATATCTTAATTCTAATGCCTTTCGGCCTAACGATAACTTACGGATTTACAAACTAGAACTATGGTTAAAAACTAAGAAAATTTAAAAACGAAAAACTTAGTTTGCTGGATCATATTTTTTTTGATTTTTATTAAAACTACTTAACTACTTAAATCTATTTAAATCTACTTAAACCTAGAGCAGCCGCAGTAGCTTTTTTTTTTTTTTTTGTTTCGTATTTTTTGGAATTTTTATGTTTTATGATTTTTTTTTTTTTTTTGAATTTTTATGTTTTATGATTTTTTTTTTTGATTTTTGTACTTTTTTTTTTTTTTTGGTTTTTAATTTTTTTTTTTTTTTTTTTTTTTTTTTTTTTTTTTTTTTTTTTTTTTTTTTTTGCCACTGTGCCCACCCCCTATACCCTAAGACTTACACGCTAAACCTGTGTAAGCCAGCCATTGGCGACTCGCTATCAATATCAATTTGAGTTTCGTGCTCAGACAACCACCAGAACATGTTTGACATTTTAACAACGTCACGACGATCGCGATCTGACACCGCCCTACTGAACCGAAGGAGCTCTTCAACGTCTCCACCTACTGCGGTGACGTCTCGGTTGTAAAGGAGCCGCCGTTCCACGGACTTACGGCAGACGTGGTAGATTAGCGGAACCGCCAACCTATCCTGAATCAGCCCTTCCATATCAAAATAGAGGAAAGCCTCCGGTGGGACAAATCCACTGAAGCGTGTTCTTTCCAAATACTCTCTATTGGGGTAATAAGCCCCAAAAATCAGGCCATTGGTCGAGGTCATCGCTCTTACCGTGTGACCACGAGTCAGTTTTATAATGAAGTTGTCGATCCTGTTTATTTGAGCCCTGTTGTAAAGGACCTCATTGGGATAATATTTTTTGTACTCCGACTCTGGTGTTCTGTGCAATCCAAGACAGGTACGCAGACACTGTCTCTCAAACACCCGAATCTTTTCCATTTGAGACGCTGTAACATTGAACCACACAGGGCACCCATAGACAATCATTGGCCTTATGAGGGCCATGTAGCAAATCACCTTCACTCTGCTATCAAGTTGTCTGCTGTGAAACAGTCGCCTTGTCAGAGCAAAAGCTCCTCTAGCCCTGGCCAGAGCCGCATCCATATGTTTGTTAAAATATAGATACTGATCTAGCCAGAGGCCGAGGTACTTGACTACTACTTTGCTTGGCAGTGGGTGGCCATGTAGATCAACGATCACCAGCTTGCGCCAGTTCTTTCTCGTATCCCATGAGGCCCGAGCCAACGGGGTCCTAAACACAATTGTTTCCGATTTCTGAAAGTTGATTTTCAACTTCGAGTCATCGCAATATTGCTGGATCTTATCGAAGTCACGCTGCAAGAGTGTTCTGATGACTTCGATCTTTGGACCTGTTCTGTACGCGATTAGGTCGTCGGCGTACGCTATAGCATAGTGAAGAGAACCAATTAGATCGCCGGTGAAAATGCTTAACAAAATAGGCGAATTCACCGCTCCCTGTTGTAGACCGTTCTGTATTTTAAAAGTTCTGGTAGAAGTTATATTGCAACTTTTCACAACAAACGTTCTACCATGAAGCATGTCATTCAGAATATATAGCAGTGGTTTACTCATGCCATACCTGATCAACTTATAGAAAAGACCGTCTAACCAAACGGTGTCGAATGCCTTCTCCAAGTCAACCAGACATGCACCCGTACACTGTTTTTTAGCTTTGTTCCATTGAATATCAGATACTAGTTTAGACGCGGCATGTATGGTATCATGACCCGCCTTAAAACCGAACTGATTTTCGGGAATAATATTTTTGTCCTCAGCCCATGTAGACAGTGCTCTATTGAGAACCTTCTCGAATACTTTGCTGATACTCGGAAGAAGACTAATTGACCGGAGATTTGCTGGATTGGAACCATCCTTCCCTTTTTTAAGGAGAGGATGGACCACTGCCGTCTTCCAACGCACTGGATAATATGCATTATTCAGCGCATTGTTGAACAACGTGGTGTATATGTCCACCGCTTCCGAAGGGAGGTTTCGCAGCACAATATTGGGTATGCCGTCGACTCCTGCTGACTTCTTTTTCTTTATTTTGTGAAAGATGTCCACGAGGTCCATCTTAGAAACAAACAGGGTGTAATCCCCGTTTCGCTGGGCGATGACTGCATTTGCAAGTCGGTCGTCATTGAATCTAGTGAAACCAGGATTCTCAGATCGCCAATGCGAGATCTCGTCTCTAAGATAGAAGTGTCCAACAGAGGCTCTGTTCTCAAGGTCGTAATTAGGGCGAATGCACTCATTCACCTTATATACTTGCTCGAAAACAGCACCCACAGTCTCTACCTTCTCCTGAGCATCTTCCACTATAAAGTGGTCATCATCCAAAATGGCGTCATCTGGATCTATTCCCAATGTCAGAAGTAAGTCTTTGTTCTCTGTCGTCCTTTGAAGTTTAATACTCTGAAGGTCATTTTGATCTTTTCTCCTAAAGATTTTGTTTATTTCCGGAAACATACTCGGGTTGTTGGACTGCACAGCCCGAATTTTATTGTTCCAGAAACATGAAATGGAAATTCTATAGTTTTCTTTAATAAGTTGTTGGAGATTTTTGATCTGTGACCTCAGAGTTCTAATCTCCAAATCGTGTCGGTCAGTAAACCTCCTGTGCAAGAGTTTGAGTCTCGACAAGAGTCTACTTTTTTGTTTGTAGAGTGCGTCTATTGTCGCGTTTCTGTACATGTTCGTAGAGTCTTGTTGCCTATATCGGTATGAATTTTTTTTTCTTATTTTTGTCTTTTTCAGTGAAATATTGGTCAAAATGGAAAAATATGATAATTCCTGCAACTTAAATTCATTTTTCTAAGTTCTGGGCTGTATGAAAATTAAATATTATCGATTTTTTTGCAACCAAAAATTTTTTTTTTAAATTTTCAAACTCAACTGATTTTTATTCTCTGACAAATCAATGGCGGCCAATGGCGGCTGTGGTAAACGTGGGTTCCCGGTCGTGGTAAACGCGGTTTGATTTAGCTTGTAGGCAAAAACGCACTACCTTGCTGAAGTGGACTCTCTGGTTCTACTCTGTGATGCAGGGTTTGCTTCGGACGTTTCGATCTACATGCTAGAAAGCTTATCATCACACAACAAATTTTTACTGCAGCAGGCCCTGAAGCTAAAAAAAAGTAAACAACTTGTCTCGGTACACACAGCACGAGGATGTGTCTATGTTAAACGTCAGCAGAATGAACCAGCTGTTTTAATAGACTGCGTAAACAAACTAGAAGGAGTTGCCAGATTAGAAAATTGAACATCATAAATTGAAAAAGCACAAATTAATTAACTTAATATTAAATTCAAATTATTTTTTTTCTCTTCTTTCGTCTTTCTATTTTAATACTATTGCCTTATTTTTATTCTTAATAATATCTCTTTTTTCATATTTATTCTAATTTATAGATCTAGCTACCATAAATAAAAGTTCTTTTTTATTATACTCTTTATTCAATCGAATCTTTCACTGTACATTCATACTAAAAGAAGAAAAGGGAATAAATAATAGAGGAGAACTGAGGACGGTATAGTTGGAGCTGAACAATTTGAATTTACTTTCGATTCTGGTCTTGCTGCAGTTTTCTTTTTCTTTTTTTTTTCTCTTTTATGTATAGTAATTTTAATAATGAATGTAAGTGAACCATTGCGATGATTCGTATTCTGAGTAATCGAAAAGATGGCCTTAAGGTTTGTTTATTAAACGCACAGAGTTTGCTACCAAAAATTGATGAGTTCCGTGATTTGTTTGATGTCATCTGTGTGACGGAAACATGGTTGGTAGAGGGCTTAAGAGATAGTTAATGTAGCTTGAAGGGATATAAAATGTTTCGCGTCGATATAAAAGGTCATGTGGGTGGAGGCGTTGCAATTTTTGTCAGGAATGGTATAAAGTGTAAACTTAAGTGGACTTCACCTCCGATGCCCGATATTGAATATGCTTTTATTGAGATACTGGGAGAAGAGGAAAAGCTTTTGCTGGGTAATGTATACAGACCAAACAAAAATGTTGATATATCACCTTTCATATCCTTAATGGAGGATGTATGCCTTTATAGTCCCAATATAATTGTTTGTGGTGATTTTAATTCTAATATATTGGAAGATCATTCACTTTTCAATGACTTAATCTCATTTAATTTCAACGCTGTAAACACCTCTAATCCAACGCACTTTTCTAGTACAACGTCTACTTTGCTTGATATTTTCTGGGTGAGTAGTTTAGAAAAAGTACTGTTATATGATCAGCTTTCAGCTCCTTCCTTCTCGAAGCATGACTTAATCTTTTTAGCATTTGACTATAATCTAACCCCGTTGGTGCAAAATATACAATACAGAGACTTTAAACGCATAAATTATGTTTTATTAGAAGAAGAAACTAGACAATTAAACTGGAATGTCATTAACTACCTACCTACATCTGATCAGTAAATAAGTTTTTTAAATGAAGCCATTTCAACTCTCTATGACAAACATGTTCCTCCTGTTATCAAAACATCTGCTACGAATGGGAAACCTTGGTTTTCTCACCATATTCGGCAGCTTATTTTTACTCGCGATCAAGCTTATAAGCGTTGGAAACGATATAGGTTACAGGATCATTTCAATATGTATCGATGTTATCGCAACCAAGTTGTAGTGGCAATCCGCTCTGAAAAGCGTCAAATGTATGCAGACAAACTTAACCCAACGCTCGACGGACGAAAACTGTGGAATGATCTTCGCCAAATTGGATTAGTCAAAAGTAAAAACAGATGCACTGGTGACGTCGACTGCAATGAGCTCAACAAAATGTTCATATCTTTGCCAGCAACCCCCCATATCACAACTAACCGTACGCTTCCTACACTTAACAGCGATAGTATGATTGGCTTTGGTTTTAGTTTCAGGTCAGTTGATAGCATTGAGGTAGTTGAAAGTATACTGTCTATCAAATCAAACGCGATTGGCCTCGATGAAATGAACCCTAAATTTTTAAAAATTATACTACCTATAGTACTACCCCTTATAACTCATATTTTTAACACCATTTTGACTACAGGGGAATATCCGCTAGTGTGGAAGCTTGCAAAAATAATACCTATTCCTAAAACCTCAAAAAATTATGAGTTCAGACCCATTGCCATACTGCCATTTCTTTCGAAAGTATTTGAAAGAATTTTGCAAAATCAAATGACTTCATATCTAAGCAGCTCAAATCTTCTAACACCTAAGCAGTCAGGGTTTCGAAAGGGGCATAGTTGTATAACGACCTTGTTAAAGGTAACGGAAGACGTTCGACGAGCTTTGGACAAAGAATATATCAGCTTTCTCATCCTATTGGATTTCTCCAAAGCCTTTGACATGGTCGACCACTCAATTCTATGTGATAAACTTCTTCGTTTCTTCAACTTTTCGACTTGTTCTGTTAAACTTCTATCTTCTTATCTGTCCGGACGAAAACAGTGTGTGCAGTTGAACAATGTCCTGTCTGATCTTCTTCCGCTATCGCGTGGTGTACCACAAGGTTCCATTCTTGGTCCCCTCTTGTTCTCTCTTTACGTTAATGATTTACCGTCAATTGTTAAATATTGCTCTTTACAAATGTATGCCGATGACGTACAATTGTATTTTAGTTGTCCTTTAGGGCTCATAGAGAATGGTGTATACAGAATAAATGAAGATCTCGAGTGTATTTCGACTTGGTGTCAACTTAATAGTCTCCTGCTGAATCCTAAAAAATCAGTTTCTTTGGTTATTTCTAAAAAACCCGTCGACTTACTGTACTTTCCCCCTATAAATCTGCAAAACACACAAGTGACATATGTAGAAACGGCCAGGAATCTCGAGAGAAAACTAAATGTGACCTTCAATTGTCTTATACGCTACATTTACGGTCTACGTAAATATGACCATATTTCAAATTACTCCAAAGCCATCCTAAACATGACATTCGAAAATTTTCTTAAGTACATATCGCGCCCTTAACATGCTCACTAACATACTTCTGTGCAAACAACCCCCTTATCTCAGCGAATTAATAAGTATGGCATCCTCACATAGAACTAGAATGCTTGTTCAACCCCGCTATGGTTCTCTCTCATCCGAACGACAGTTCTTTGTGTACTCCACTCGTCTTTGGAACACTTTGCCGCAAAATATACGAGATATAAATGAATCAATGTTACCGCGGGGACACTATAGTGCCAAAAGGGACTCATTTTTTTTAACTTGGTTAGGGGACTCACAAAATTTAGATTTGGCTAATTTTTTTACGAATCCAAGTTACCTCTGCTCTATACAAATCATTCATCTTTACTCTGAAGTCAACGTTAATTAATATTTTCAAAAGCTTTGTTAAATTTTGTAGACAAAACTAATTTTGAGAAGAATGCATAGTGTAAACGTAGCTTTTATTTCACTCCTGAACACCTGAACGCTGTGTCAGCATTCAAACATTTTCTTTGATTCACTCATAGGGGCGCTTTGTTTGAGTGAAAGCAAAAACAATATTTTCTTTGTCAATTGTCTTTGTCATCTTTTTTATATTTTTATACGCATATGGTTTCTCCTCTGTATCTGCTCTGTGGTTTTAAGTAAATTGTAAATTACAAATTGCAATAAACAGCTACGCAACGCAGGTACTTTGTTTTTATTCGGCTATCGTTGTGGCAAAACAAGTTAAAGATCTAAAAATGGACAGGTAAGTTATGATTGTGATTTGTGACATTGTGAGAAAAAAAAACAACTTAAATTAATTTGTATCGTGTTCTTTAGATTTGTAATTAGAAAAGGCAAAGACAACAGCAACAGCGCAAGTGCAAGCACATCGAGAACGAGCCTGCAAAAAGAATCGGTCGCTGTTGCTGATAAAGCGGAGGAAACACAAAAGCAGGTTGGAAATCTTTCGGAAAGTCAATCTGATAACGAGGAGCAGGAGCAGAAGCAAAAACAAAAAAAAACACGATATTTTCGTAAACAATGGCTAAGCGAGTACCGGTGGTTAGAAAACAAAAATGGTTCTGCATTTTGCAAGGTATGCCAAAAACAATTATCCAACACAAAGTACAACTTATTCAGACATGAAAATCTGGATTTTCATAAGAAACAATATGAATTTAAGAAAAACCAAATAAAAATTAGCGACATGCAATCAAAAGGGGAAACTTTGTTAAAGAAGCAGGTAGAGCAAGCGGAAAAAATGTTGGTTTTGTTCTGTCTCATGCATCATCTCCCTTTTCTTCTTATGGATTTTTTACCTGAACTTTTACGAAAATGTTGTCCGGATTCAAAGATAGCCCAGAGTATTTCTTGTGCAAGAACCAAGGCAGTCAAAATTGTGAAAGAAAATCTGAGCGTCAAGGCAAAGAAATGATATAGCGGAGTTACTGAGAACGGAACATTTTTCTTTGATAACTGATGAATCGACTGATGTAAGTTGTTGTAAAGCATTAGTCCTCATAGCAAGAGTCTTCGACAAAAAGAAAAAAGCAGTTGTTGACATTTTTTTTGGGCTATTGAAGTTGCACGACTGCACCTCACAGGCAATTTTCGAAACTATCAAAGAACATTTTGAAAAACTCAACATTCCTCTTAAAAACCTAATTGGACTGGCAACTGATGGGGCAAATGTTATGGCGGGAGAAATAAATGGACTTAAGGCTAAATTAACAAACGAAAATCCACATTTATTTTTTTCTAAATGTATATGCCATTCTATCCATCTTTGCGCTAGCTATGCATCCAAAAAAATTCCAAACGAAATAGAAAAAACAGCAAAAAAAACTTGCAACTTTTTTGCTCATAGTCCGAAAAGAAACAGTGATTTCGAAATTTTTCAACAATTTACCGATATAAAAAAACATAAGATCTTATCGCTCTCAAATACCAGATGGCTTTCCTATGAGGCTGTTGTCAACAGGATCTTGGAACAATGGGATGCATTAAGACTTTATTTTATTTCATGTTTCTTAGAGGACCACAATGACGAAGCCAAAATTCTTGCCGAAACCATGGATGACCCTACTGTCAAAGTATATTTCCTGTTTCTTTCATATATATTAAAAATCATTAATGTTATGAATTTAGAATTTCAATCAAAGGATCTAAGAATTCATATGCTTCATCATATCTTTGAAACAAATACAAAACTAATTCTAAGTAATTTTATGGATATATCCAATGATATTCAAATTTCAGCATTAAACTTTTCAAATAACCCAGACCTTAAACCTTTGAATGAAATATTCATTGGGATGCGCTGTAAGGAATTCATGGAAAAAAGTAATATTGATATCGATAAGAAATTAGTAATCCAAACAAACATAAAAGATTTTTACATAGAATTAGTTGAACAAATAAGAAAACGATTTGATTTTGAAAACAAAATTATCAAAAGTCTGCGTATAATTGATCCAAGAGAATTGACTAAAAAGAATTCACTTGCCGATTTGAGTTTTCTCGTAGATGCGTTTCCAAATTTGTATGACACTTTTTATAAAGAAGACATTGTTTCGGAATATAAGATGCTTGGATTTTCTTCTTAGGTAATTGAGTATTTAGACAAAAATAATATAGAAGAGTTTTGGATACATGTTTTCAAATTGAGAAATGCGTGCGAAGAACCTATTTTTGAAAACATTTCAAATTTTATAATGAAATTAATGACATTTCCACAAAGCTCCGCAGCTGCTGAAAGAAAATTTTCAGATCTACAACTAACAAAAACAAAAAAATCAAATAGATTTGATTTGGAAACTGTTGAAGCAATCATGTTTTCAAAAGAACTAGTATCTTCAAACGAAAAAGTTTGGATTGCTGATGCTTAAAAAATGTATCTATTCCTTCCTTTTACAAATGAATTGTAAATTTGAAAAAAAAAGTTTTAAGATATTTATTGTGATATTTTTGTAAACACAATGTGAATTGTATTTTTTGTTTTTTTTTTATGAATTTAATCTATTTTAGTTTATTTTTTATGTCTATTTAATATTTATGTAAATATATTAATTATTTGTATCTATTATTAAAATGAACTTAAAAACTAAAACAAGAGACTCAAATAAAAAAAAAAATTTTAAGATGTTTATTGTGATATTTTTGTAAGCACAATGTGAATTGTTTTTTTTGTTTTTTTTTTATGAATTTAATTTATTTTATTTTTATTATTTATGTCTACTTACTATATATGTAAATAATATATAGGTTTTTTGTATTATTAAAACGAACTTAAAAAAAAAACAGAAGGGACTAATTTTTTTTCAAAAGGACTCATTTTTTCAGCCACTGGGACTCGTCAAAATTTGAGCCCGCGGTAACACTGTAAATGATGCTGTCAGATTGAAGATAAAGACAAAAACTCACTTTTCGCTTTTATAGACAACATTCAATGTCATTGTATAAAAAACCTCACTATGCCTGCCTTACTCTTTTTCTTTCTTTGCTCTCTTTCCTTCTTTTCTTATTTTCTATGTTATTATTTATAAATTTGAATGTATTTATTATTTTTCATTTTCCTTAATAAAAATCTTTAATGAATATCTTTTCATAATTTGAATTATATAAAACTTCCATTTATGAACTCCTATAAAATTGTTATATCTTTAGCTTTCATATGTATATGTAATAATATTGTTATTAATCTAAGCTTATATCTATCTTATAAGACAATCTGTCTTAATGTGTATAAGCGTTTCATGAAAAAAAAAAAAAAAAAATACTATGTTTCTCACGAAAAAAATGCAACACTTGCACTTCTTTCTCGATACTGTTTATTTCTTTTCGTTGCAATAAAATCCACGATCCTATTACAATTCGTTTCCAGCAAAACTAAATAATTGATGAATTGCATTTATGTAAATTAGTATAAATACTCATAATAAGTTAAGAATAAAGTCACTTGTTATAATTCACAAGTCAAAAGGTTGTTTTCTATTGTTACCCCGCACCAGTCGTAAGGAGCAATTAGTAAGAACCATCTCAACAAGGTTTGCTTGTTATTGTTACCCCGCACCAGTCGTAAGGAACAAAAACTAAGTAGGAACCAACCAGTCGATATCAAAAGAGGTTTCGACTTTAAACAATGGTGACCCCGACGTGATTATTGCTTCCCTCACCAGCCAGCAGTAAGGAGCAATTTTCATCAACATAAGCGTTGCCAGGGCTGAAACACTGGCAAACTTGCAAACACTGAAATCGGCTCATCTCGTTGAACTCATACTAGACGTGATCTTTTGCTTCCCCTCATCAGCAGTAAGGAGCAATTGTCACTACCAAACGCGTTGCCAAGGCTAAACATTGGCATCAACAAAACATAACGATTTATATCATCTTTAAAATCTATATACACACCGGATTTTTTTGGAAACCATGGAATAAAGTTGTGGCCAGGCAAAAAGCCATCACGGATGAGCTGCTACGTTTGCAGAGCAACATTTCTAAAGATGGACCTGAACGGAAGACAGCAGAATACGCGAAGAAGCGGCTGGATTTGATTGAAAATCTTTGGAGTGAGTTCGAAAAGAATCACAAAGACATCGAGAAGGTCGTAAAACACGATACACCATATATCCAGGCCGACACAGCTGGGAAGATCAAGCGAATCTACCAATCGCTAACACAATACCTTCTGTCCGTAATGAAGGCTGGGACATCGGAAAGACAAGCTGAAAAAGAATCAGCAAAGGAAAACGTGATGACGGCTGGGACATCGGAAAGATAAGCTGAAAAAGAATCAGCCAAGGAAAATTGTGAAGCTACTTCTCATTCGCTAACCTCAACACCGAACCAGGACACAGACACAACAAAAGTGTTTCGAAGGCAAAAGGCAATCGTGCAGTCATTGAAGCGATTGCTGGAAAACATATAGAGGAGAGCTCAGAAGATTATTCAGGCACATGTTGCCGCCTAAAGATCGACCGAATAAAAATCGTTTGGTCACAGATGGAGGAGGTTCATCAAAAAATTGCTGAACTCCTAGAAGACCCAGAGAATGCTGGTTATGACGTCGAGGAGTACTTCGCATTGGAGGACAGAGTCCAGAAAAATCTCCTCATGTTGTCAATCAAACTTGAAGGAGGCCATCCTGATCCCCGTCAATCTGACACATTGAGGCAAACGGCAAAATTATCTAAAATAACACTACCAAAATTTGATGGGAACTACACTAAGTGGAAGGAATACAGTGACTTATTTGTTGAGCTGGTGGACAGCAAGAGATAGCAACCTGCCAGAAGCTGTTTTATTTAAAAACAACGCTAACCGGTGAAGCTGAAAGCTTGATAAGGCACTTTACCACATCCGACAGCAACTATAAGGCAGCATGGCAAGTAGTCAGGGATCGTTATGATAACCCTCGTCTCCTTGTCACAGCGCATGTCCCGTTATAACACTTGAGAGCTCAAAGGCTATCAAAACTTTGCATGACACAACACAAAAGTGCATGTTAAGCTTAAAAGGTCTTAACATCGACACAACAAACTGGGATCCCCTTCTTATGTACATTCTGATTAAGAAGCTGGATCGAAACACGTTGACACTCTGGGAGCAGTCTCTTAAACAGCCTAAGGCCTTACCGGCCTTGAATGAATTTTTGTCATTCCTAGAGATGCGGTTTCAATCATTAGAAGCCTTGGGACCCAAAGGAATGAAAATGGGCTTAGATGACAACAGCAAACGGAGCAGAGTAACTCTCGCTTCCACAACCGAAACTAACAAATGTCAGATTTGTGGACATAAAAACCATGCCATATACCTTTGTCCAAAGTTTCTAAAACTATCACCCCAAGAGAGGCACAAAACTACGATTTCAAACAATCGATGCATAAACTGCTTGCGTTTTGGTCACCAAACTCCATCATGTCGAGCAAGGCATTGCAGCAAAAGCAACAGCTATCATCACACTCTGCTTCATGTGACAGCAAAGAATCAACATCAACAAGTTCCAGCAATAGATAACAGGACGACTTTATCAGCTATATCTAATAACGCAAAGTCATCTAAATATGTGATGTTGGGAACCGCCAGAGTTAACATACTGAATCATACGAACAGTCCTATCAAAGCAAGAGCATTGCTTGACCCTGGCTCTCAAATGAAATTCATTACTGAGAATCTCGCTTTAAAACTGCACCTCATTCCAAAACAAGAACCTTTGGAGGTCTCAGGAATGGGAGACAAGCGGATGAAAATAAGCAAGCGGTTCGATATATGCCTTCAATCCCTTGTTACTGGTTATAGTAAACAACTTCAGGTGTTTGTTCTCAATACTATAACAAGACAACAACCTAGTGAATTCATCGATACGAGTCATTGGAAAATACCCCGGAACATTAAATTGGCTGACGAGGACTTCAACAAAACAATGGAAATTGATCTTCTCATCGGTGTGGAGCTCTATCCCGAACTACTTTCTGTTGGTCAGATTCAAATCAAAAATAGTGGCCCAACCTTACAAAACACTTTGCTAGGGTGGTAGTCATGGAAAAAGTTGTCACACATCTGCCATCAACACTGTTCTGCGGTATGGGGGTAGACACTTCATCTACTAACCTAGACAATCTGGTTGAACGCTTCTGGAACCTGGAAGAAAATTTAGCTTCTCCGTCCCAAGCCATCGCAAAACCACTCACAAGGGAAGAACGTGACTGTGAAGACAATTTCTTAAAAACTAAAAGAAGATCGGAGTCAAGTCGGTATATTGTAACTCTACCCTTTGCAAATGACCCAAAAAGTCTAGGGTACTCCAGGGAAATTGCTGTTCGAAGATTCCTCAATCTTGAAAAAGGTTAGAAAAGAACCCAGAAATTCATAAGCAATATATCGACTTCATGAGAGACTTTATTGCCTTAAAGCATATGGAAGAGGCGGAACCAAATGATGTTCTTTATAAAGGTTAGGTTAGGTGGAAGTGGCTGTCAGTCAATGAGTACATTGCCTGACACACTTAGGCCGCAAGGGCCCATTGTGATACCACAGAGATCAGCAAGTTAATCACCTACTGATCTCAGAAACCCGGTGTAAGATTAACGAGTTGATCACTTATTAATCTTCCATTACGGGACTAGCCGGTTAATCACCTGCTAGTCGAACCACGTGGAACTTTTAATGTATTTTGAAAGACTTTTAGGGTCTATGTAAGCTAAGTCGCTAGTATCATCGAAGAAGAATTCACCGAGATGAGTTTTCCTCCTATGAAGTAGTGCAGGGCATGAGCAAAGAAGGTGTTGAACGGTTTCTTCCTCCTCCTCGTCCATGCAGCTCCTGCAGAAATCATTGGAAAACACACCAAGTCTTTTGGCGTGTCTCCCTATTAGACAGTGTCCCGTAAGAACACCTATGGTAGAACCTAGATACAGACGGTTCAGGGCCAACAAACTCTTCGAGCGTTTTGAGTCTACACACGTCCAAACTTTTTTGGTTGCAAGGCAGTTGTTACTCTCATGTTCTTTATAAAATACCACAATATTTTCTTCCACATCATTGCGTTTTACGCCCAGAAAGCAGTTCAACTAAACTGAGGGTCGTATTTGACGGATCCTCAAAAACATCTACAAATCTATCCTTGAAAGAAATCTTGCACACTGGACCAGCTTTACAAAACGATCTCGTTTCCATTTTGTTGCGATTTAGAACTCACAAATATGTTTTTACTGCCGATATTACCTAGATGTATCGTCAAATCCTTGTAGACAACTTCAGTAAACGGTTCCAACGTATAGTCTGGCGAGAATCTACTAAGGAACCCCTTAAAACTTATCAGTTAAATACTGTCACTTATGGAACTAAGCCAGCACCTTATCTAGCTATAAGATGCCTTCATGATCTGGCAGATACGGCAAATCATCAGCATTTACTTGGCGCAAATATCATTCGTCGAGATATTTACATGGACGATATATTAACCAGCAGCGATGACCTTAAAACCGCTACCCAGATGCAGTCAGAACTAATAAAACTTCTGGCTCAAGGCGAATTTCATCTAAAAAAATGGTGTTCCATCATTCCTGTACTCTTAAAAGGAATCTCAAAAGAAGACTGCGAAACTGAGATGCGTCTCCACGACCAAGAAGAAGGAGCTATTAAAACTTTGGGACTAACTTGGATGCCAAAATCAGACCAATTCATTATTAAAAGCAATTGGAACGGAGTGACAAAGATAACCAAAAGGACTATTTTATCTGATACAGCTCATATTTTTGATCCACTAGGAATAGTTAGTCCAATTGTCGTTCTAGCTAAAATCTATTTACTTTATATATTAACTGCAATGTCGAATGACCCTAATGATCTTGAGGCCTTAACTCCTGGATTGATTGGAGCCCCTTTAACAGCAATGGTAGATCCAGAAGCAGCTAGAGCACCTAACCTTACTCATGTTGCTAGATGGAATTTGGTAACATCTATTCATAAGGAGTTTTGGCGCAGATGGGCACACGAGTACCTACAAGAAATACAACAAAGGTATAAATGGAAACATCCTCAAGCCGATATCAAGCCGGGTACACTAGTTCTTATTAAGGAAGATAACTTACTTCCTCTTAAATGGCTTAAGGGAAGGGTTTTAAGAACTATCCCAGGACCCGATAAATTAGCAAGAGTTGTCGACATTAAAACCACTGCTGGAGAACTAAGACGATCCATTTCCAAAATTAGCCCTCTTCCAACTGAAGTTCAACCAAAGGAAACAACAGAAGATTCAGTTAATGCAGACCACATTAACAATTCAATTAAAACTCATGATAAAGAACCTCCACTTACAGTACATGTGGCAACAAACACAAAGACTAACAATCGACATCAGCTTCTAAGAATCAAAACTGATGTAAAACATCCACTTAAAGGTCGCTTCCCCCCATACAGGAACGTCTTCACCGAAAACGCGAAAACTCAGAACCATCATGTGTGCCAACTCAAAAAATTAAACTGAGTCCAATAAAAAGACTATTGGTTTGCCTGTTTCTAATAGGCAGGGACGGCATTCGGGCAGAATACTAAACCAAACGCAATCGATATTCAAAATTTCAAAACCAACCCTGGTTTATATTTCGAAGACATTGGGCAAGCGAAGCTTATAACAGACGAATGGAATCTCTTCGTTTATTTCAATATGACCAGTTATTGGCAAGAGTTCCAAGGAATCCAAAGGAGCATCAATCAACTAAGAGCTAGATGTGAGGCACAACTGATCCCAAATCCAAACAATCTTTGCAAACCCATCATTGATCATCTAGAATTGCGCCTTCAGGAATCAGAAAACTTAAATGAAATACTAAAGTACAGAAACGGAATGGCAATAAGAAAAAGAAGATCACCATTCGACTTTGTTGGCACTGTCGCAAATAAGCTATTCGGAGTTCTAGATCAAGAATACGCGCAGTATATAGAAGACAACATTCAAATGGCCCAAATAAACGAGAAGCATCTTCTTGAACTGAGCAAAAATCAAACCTCAATTATTGAATCTACCACAAATATCCTCAACAAATTGACTTCTATAAACGAACAGTTCACGACCATCAAACTACATTTGACAAACATTGACGATTCAATAGAGAATTTGAATAAAACCATGCAAAGAAACGAAATTCTTTACTACATTACAATTTTTGTTACTCAAATAATGGACAGCTTTCAACGAACTCAAATAGCAATTCTGGAATCTGTGTCCGATACTCATCATGGAAGAATAAACTCCTTACTGCTGTCTCCCACTCAATTGTTGAATCAACTGGAGAGAATTAGGTTGACGATACCAAGTTCACTAACATTACCTGGATACGACGAGCACAATCTTCCCAAACTGTATGAACTTCTTAGAGGAAAAGCACGTGTTACATCCTCGGCAATCGTATTTCTGGTCAAATTACCTCTATTGAATACACATGTGTTTCAGCTGTATAAACTTATACCATTACCAGTTCAGCATAACAAATACTTCATCTTCATACAACCAGCAACAGCATTCTTAGCTGTAACTCCATTCAGGGATCAACACTTTTCACTATCACAAACTGAATAGGTCTGTTCGTTGAACTTTCCCCAGGGTTGACCCAGGTTTTCTTGACAACCCTATTTGTTGTCAAAAAAACCTGGGCTTTCCAGTCCTCAAAAAACGCTAAACCACAAATCACCACACATCCCTGTCATTAAAAAAAAAATACATGCCATTTGACAGCCCCCAAATCGCCACAGCAAAAAGCTAGGGCGAGTTTGGGGAAAACCTATGGCAAACCTATGGCTCAAAAAACACTAAATTTGACATTCAGGGTGAATTTAGGTTTCTCAAAAAACGCTTTGTGGCGACCATAGGGCAACCCCAGGGCTTCAACGAACAGACCTAATATCTGGGTTGCATCCATATCAGCGAGAGAAATTATCTATGTATGTAAGCAGCGACATCCAGTTTTCAACGCAAATGCCTTGGAAAACCAATGTGAAACTTACATGTTAAATCATAAAAAGGAGCTCTCATCATATTGCAAACTAAGATCTACCGATGTTGACAGGATGTGGATCCAGCTTCATAATCCTAATCACTGGGTGTTTGCCTTTCATCACGAAGAAATAGTCTCGGCAGTATGCGGATCTGATGTTTTAACGGCAAAACTTCAATGCATAGGACTTATGAAACTAACAGCTAACTGTGTCATCAAACAACCCACCATGACTATTAATGCTCATAATTTATATGTATCAGAACTAAGTGCCTCTTTTCTGCCGACACTTAACTTGAGTGTATTCGTGGATAATTTTGAAATCGAGCCAATACAAGCTAAAAACCAGAAGAAAGAGGAAATCATCTTTCGAGGAGAAGACGACTTAACACTACTCAAATAGAAAATAGCGTATCAAAAAACACAGCAAACGCTACCAAGCAAAATCTCTCACCATGATGTTCATCAGTACTCGATTGGTTATCTTTCATTTTTTGGAGTTGTAATTCTGGCCACACTTTTGCTACTACTACGGAGGAAGATGGCAATTGCTCAATCCCCACATGCTATAGAGGTTGAGCTCAAAGATCTCAACGCCGCCGCCGGCCGGGGAGAATGTTGACACACGCTTTTGATGTATATATAATTTCCCTATAATTTATATTGTATGAAACACCCAATCCAAATCTAAAACACCCTACTTCCAATAAATATTCACATTCCCAACCTCATACTATATTTCTCACGAAAAAATGCAACACTTGCACTTCTTTCTCGATACTGTTTATTTCTTTTCGTTGCAATAAAATCCACGATCCTATTACAATTCGTTTCCCGTAAAACTAAATTATTGATGAATTGCATTTATGTAAATTAGTATAAATACTCATAATAAGTTAAGAATAAAGTCACTTATAATTCACAAGTCAAAAGGTTGTTTTCTATTGTTACCCCGCACCAGTCGTAAGGAACAAAAACTAAGTAAGAACCAACCAGTCGATATCAAAAGAGGTTTCGACTTTAAACAACACGAAAACATAAAATTTTGGTTGTTTTATAATATTTTACGAAGTCGCGGGCAAAAGTTAGTTTAAAATAAAAAAAGAAGCTCTCCGGGAGTGCCGACGGAAGTGAAAACAGAATTGAATTTTCAGTAAAATTTTAATGTAGGTACAGGAAAATCTTTTATAATATACTTATGTAGGTGTACATATAGAGGAACATCAATGAAACTTATGAGTTTTCATTCACAATTCCTCAATTCAAGTTGATGTTAAAATCACCACTCAAAATCATTGGGAAATCATCAAATCTCTCCCCAATTTTATCGTGAAGGTATGCAGAAGCGTCTTCAGACTAAATAAATAAATTTTTATATTAAAACTGTCGTATTGCACTTGAGGACGTAGTCGGTGAATTATGAACCCCTACTGTTATAACTTGCTGTCCATTTCCAGAAAGGCATCGATAAACACACAAATCGCCGATATCAAAAACATTACTACTAAACATATACTAGTGTAGGTACCTCGTATGCAAATCCATATGATTTGAGCAAAATATGGCAGTTGTATCAAACAACCTTTTACAGATAGCTGCTCCTGCTGCTGGACGATCGTGCCTTCTGAAACTAGCAACTAAATTGAAATCTGGAATATCATATCCATATTTCTTCGTCACCGTTGTGAAATTCTGTTAAAATCAATACATTCAATTTTTTAACGATAGTCGATAGTGTCTACAGATTTTGTAACTGCGCTCGTAAGCTTTGACAATAAAATGAAATAGTGCAGTCAATGAAGCATTTTAGGTGCGAATTTTTTTAATGTGAACCGATTTGCATGAAATTTTGGAATTAGGCTCATCTTACCCTTAACTTCAAAAGTGAAAATGATTTGAACACCGCCACCACCCTGGGGGTGGTTGCCACCCCTTTTTGGGGGTGAATTTTTTTGTTCAAAATAACCTCGGATATCGATAAAAGGCCTAATTTTAAGCAAAAAATCAAATACAAAGTTTTTCATTAAGTCCAACACTTTTCGAGTTATTGGCAATTGAAAATTCGCAATTCACGTTTTTCATCTATTTATTGCAAATATCTCCAAAACTATACGTTTTATCGAAAATTTTATAAAGAACAAAATTGTAGCAAGTAAAACAATAAACGATTTGGTTTTTTATAAAGTATTCTAAGAACAATATTAAGCTAGATATAAAAAACCAAAGCCATTTTTTATTTTGTCTGAAATTTAATCGTTGTGGTCAATGCCATATAGCGGCGAGCAGATGCATTTTATGCATTCTAATACAAGAGGATGCTTTGTAGTGCTTGAAATAAGCTATAAAATGAGCACTATTAAAAGTCTTTTGCACGTAAAATAAGTGAGCTGTTGTGCAAATAAGGAGAGCATCTAATGTTTTTTTCTTTTAAATCAATGGGTTTCATAAGTGCCATTTCCACCAAAATTAAATTTAATCGTATTCCGCCTAAAAATAAGTTTGTGATGAAGAGTTTGATAGGTAGTATCAGTTTGGATGCTTCAGGACACATATTTTTCAAAAAAGTCACAATTAAAAAAAAACAACAAATTTAAAAATTTTTAAAAAACCCACATTTTTCATAATATCTCAAAAATTACGACAGATAAGTATAAAAATGTAAGAATTTAGAAAATTTAGGTATTTTTCTGACAAAAAATTTGTTTTTTTAGTTTTTTCTGTCAGACAAAAATTGACGGAGATATGATTGTTTAAAGAGCGCGTGGCAGCGCAATCGCAGCCTCTCTTAAGTCCTTTAACCCTTCACCATTTTAGCAAAAGGTTGTTTACTACATATTGCAATTAAGCATGTTGTAGCTCTCTTAATTACCTTTACAATGGTTTTTTATAAGTTGTGATAGCATGAAAATTGAAGGAGTTATGGTCCAAAAACTCATTGATTTAAAAGAAAAAAACATTAGATGCTCTCCTTATTTGCACTACAGCTCACTTATTTTACGTGCAAAAGACTTTTAATAGTGCTCATTTTGAAGCTTATTTTAAGCACTACAAATCATCTTCTTAGATTAGAATGCATAAAATGCATCTGCTCGCCGCTAAATGGCATTGACCACGACGATTAAATTTCAGACAAAATAAAAAATGGCTTTGATCTTTTATATCTAGCTTAATATTGTTCTTAGAATACTTTATAAAAAACCAAATCGTTTATTGTTTTACTTGCTACAATTTTGTTCTTTATAAAATTTTCGATAAAACGTATAGTTTTGGAGATATTTGCAATAAATAGATGAAAAACGTGAATTGCGAATTTTCAATTGCCAATAACTCGAAAAGTGTTGGACTTAATGAAAAACTTTGTATTTGATTTTTTGCTTAAAATTAGGCCTTTTATCGATATCCGAGGTTATTTTGAACAAAAAAATTCACCCCCAAAAAGCGGTGACAACCACCCCCAGGGTGGTGGCGGTGTTCAAATCATTTTCACTTTTGAAGTTAAGGGTAAGATGAGCCTAATTCCAAAATTTCATGCAAATCGGTTCACAGTAAAAAAATTCGGAGGTAAGGCCCTATTTTTCGCTTAATTGACTGCACTAAAAGAAATGAAAGGAAAGGTGAATATTTGAGTAATGGTTTTTCAAACTATTTTCATGCAACCATTTCAATTCCATCGATAAATCATCGCGATGCGTTTTGATCTCTTTTAATTTGTTGTAAAGTTCGAATCATCGACCAGTGCGTCTCCTACTCTGCCATGATTCCAGCTTCACTCATCCACTTTATTGAAATGGTAGTAAAATATTTGGTGCTTTTTATTTTTTCTGCGTTGCATAAATCTTTCTCTGTCCTTCAATTCAATTCCTTTTTTTCTTCTCTTTATTTCTCCGAGTCGGTAAGTATACTAGGTAATGTTGCTATTCCATTCTTTTAAGTCATTTAACAGCTCAAAATTAATGTGTTTCTTGGCTCAATGGTAGAGTCGATGGCTATTAGACTAAGGGCCGGTCTGTTCAAGTGTGGTTAAATCTGTGGTTTGGTTACCAGAGATTTTGCTTAACCCGTGGTTATGGGTCTATGGTTAAGGAATTGCGTCTTTTCACTATATTTTCGGCCTTGGTTAACAAACCGTAGGTTATCGAGAAATTCCATTATTTTTCCAGTCTATCTGTCAAATTAATCACTAACCCCAATCAATGGTTATCTTTTTTGGTGACATGTGTTTATTGTCGGCAGTTCATAGTGAGTTATTTTATAATTATTCATGTTTTTTTTTCTATGTTATTCATAATTTTTGTTATTTTTGAAGAAAATTTTGAAAAAAAGCAACGATCTGCGAATTTCTCCAAAAGTGAAGAAGAAAAACTTGTAGCTTTGGTGTTAGAAAAAAAGAACATTTTCGAAAACAAGAAAACTGACCAATAATTCCTCGTCATCACTTACGCCACTACCATCAGAACTCCACAAATCCCAAACACAATTTCCACGTGAACTAAATTTGTAAATGAAACAGTATTTTATAAAAAAGAACTATAACAAGAATAATATTGGAGATAAATATAATGAAAAATTAAAAACAAACGCACTCCATCACACTGAATTGTTGTATAGCCAAATGATGAGTCGAAAATAATGCGTAAAGACAGATTAACCAAACGTGAAAAGACGAAATTCCAGTAAATCGATGGTTAAATAGCGTTAACCGACCAAAATCGACTGGTTAACAATTTCTCTGGTTAGTTAACCAAACCATTCATTTGTTAACCAAACCAAGGTTGAAAAGACGCATTCTATGGTAACCACTGGAAATAACCACGGGTTAAAATTAACCAAACTTGAACAGACCGGCCCTAAGGGTCTCAGGTTCGAATCCCAGCCCTAGCCACAATTTTTGTTTATGTTTTCACTTTAAATAAATAAAAAAACGGAAGTCATTGCTTGGAATCGAACCTGAGACGCTGGGCTATGACGAATTTACATACGAAATACAATGAGCCAAAAAATGGTGTCGGTCGCGAATTCATTGCTTTACCCCCATCGCAAAAGTGCCAAACGCGCCTAAAGAAGTTTTCATTTCAAAACTCTAACATGGTTGCATTGTGAATTGACACATATCTGAAAGAATAGTATAATGTAGAGTTTCCGTCGTTTTTTAGATTTTAATTAGATTAAAAATAAAATGAACGACTGGGTCGCACGAACTCGCACATTATGTTAGATAATGGGTATGTATTTTGACAAAAACAAAGCATATTTAGCAAAATATTAAATTTTTTTGAAGAGTTTCAGAGTTTTCTTAGAAAAACTAGAAAAACTAGTATGCAATATTTTTTCAGTAAATGTCTACCCAGGAAAAAGAAATTTGAAGATCACTCGGCCAGTTTTTTTTTTTAAGATTTTTTTTTAAATTTTTCGAAAAAATATTTGAAAATTTTTTTGGGTGTGTCATTATAACGGGTTTTCCATTGGGGACTATCCATTTTGTTTCTTTAATGTAAACACGCCCTTAAGGTCTTTTGACATTCTGTAAACGTCAGATTGCTCATTAAGGTCTACCATTTCATCATGGTGAGTTACACGAATCAACAACGTTTCCAAATTATTAAAGCGTACTATCAAAATTTTGAGTCAGTCGCTGCAACTTTAAGAGCGCTAACTCCAATTTTTGGTCGTTATAATCGTCCCACCCGTGCCGCAATTCTTAGTTTAGTGCACAAATTTGAATCCACGTTTTTGCTGCACAATGTTCCCGTGCCAGTGAGACAAAGATTAGGACGGAGTGCTGAAAATATCGCGGCCGTAAGTGCATCCGTTCAGAACGACCCAAATCAGTCAATTCCACGTCGTTCACAGGAATTGGGCATCGCACAAACCACATTGTGGCGTTTTTTTGGCGTCAGTTGCGTGGAATGGATATTAGTAACATGTGGCTCCAGCAGGATGGAGCTACAGCCCATACAGCTCATGCAACCATCAACATTTTGAAGAGGAAATTTGGTCAACGTGTTATCTCAAGAAATGGACCGATAAATTGGCCGCCGCGCTCGTGTGATTTGACACCTTTGGATTTCTTTCTTTGGGGCTATGTCAAGTCGTTGGTCTACGCCAACAGGCCAGAGACTTTGGAGGAGCTTCAAGCCAATATTGAACGCGAAATTGCCGCAATACCGGTCGATATGTGCGAGAGAGTGGTCGAAAATTGGGTTCAACGTATCGATCGCTGCAAGCGCGCCCGTGGAGGACATATGAACGAAATAGAGTTCCATTCGTAATGGTATTGGGTGTACTTTAATATGAAATAAATGTTTTTTTGATATCTCAAATGGCTGGCGCTTTTATTTAAAAAATAAAATGGATAGCTCTTAATGGAAAACCCGTTAAAAAAATCTTTAGTCTTAATGTGGGAAAATTATTTAAAAAAAAATCAATCCACCGGTTTTAGAAATATTTCGAAGTCCAAAATTTTGTTTTAGAAAATTATTAAAAATCAAAAAAAAGTTTTTGAAAATTTGAAATACTTATTAAATTATGATGGGTTCCTGTTTTAAAATTTTTACTGAAATCAGAAGATTAGTTTACGAGAAAACCTAATTTAAAAAACCGGTTTTATAAGAGGTATACCGTTATGAGACATATTTCGACAAACAAAATTTTAATCAAAAGAAGTATTTTTCACACGCGTGAAAAGCAGAGCAAAAGATTAAAACAAAGAAATTGCTACGCTCAACGACAAACATTTCAATTTTAAGCAAACGTAGAGAATCTCAATGGTGCAAAAACGATTTTAATGTTTATAAAACCACCACATAATAATTATATCTCAAGTTCCTACCTCGAGAGCGATTTGAAATTAGATATGGATCAAAATAACATGTTTCAACCTAATAAGTTCAAAGATTAAAAAAAAATAATTTTATAAGTTCTTACGTCAAGATTTGATGATGATCAAATCGTAAAAATTTGATTTTAAAAGTGAAATTTTTAAAGCTGTGACGAAATTTGCTCATTAATTAGGATAATGTTTCTGAACAAAGAAAACGAGGAATTTCGACTTCGAAAATTGGATATTATCAAAATATTAAAACATCAAAATCGAAAAATTTGGAAAATGATCTCCTGAATTAAATAGAGTAATCAACGCATGGAATTTTCATTAATGGCTCAGTTTTTTTTTTCTCCAATTTAAATTTTACAAATGTCTAAAAGAAATGTTGAGCAAAGATTTTTGGAAATAATTCAAATACAAAACATCTGTTCTTTTATTTTTGACTTTTGAGCATATAATAGGCGCGTTTTATTGAAAATTTTCTATGTGCACTTATGTGCACTTATCAATAAAACGATTTTTGGTTTATACATATTCATTTAGCACGTCACTTTCAATTTTCACTTTCAAAGTTGGTACCCTTTGCACTTGTTCTAAGGATAAGAAACATTAAAAATTTGCATTCTAAGGATATAAATGCATACCTTTTACTTTCCATTTCTATTTTTCTCTATTTAATTCTCGATTCTCAATTTATTTGCCGCATTTCAACTTTTTCATTTCGAAGTAAACAAACAAATAACAAATGTCACTTTAATTTTTTTTCGTAATGGCTGTGTTCAATTAGATTCATTTTGTGACTCATGTTTTTGGTTGCCTTGGTTCTGATGTTCTTATGTGTTCTGTCTGATGTTATTTTTTTCTGACCGATTGCGAAACTTTCATTGTGTGTGTGTGTGTGTGTGTGTTAGTAACTGCGTGTCTATTTATGTCCCCACCAAGTAACCACCTGACTCATCTATTAGCTATTAGGTGTGTTTCTTTACTGAAAATTCGCACGAAATGCACCGAAATTCGGTGAAAGTCAGTCTAATCCCGTTCCGATTTTTCGTAAAGGCTTGCCCAAACCAATGCGGTGAGATCGTGCGATGCGATTGCGTTAAGTCAAATCCCTATGCCTTAAGTCAAACGTTTATGGACGTTTGACTTAATGCAAAGGGATTTGACTTATCGCAATCGCATCGTACGATCTCACCGCGTTGGTTTGGCCAAGGCTTAACAGTGCACAAAAGAGAGTGCTCTCAAGAGAGTAAAATAATTTCCCCGTCCTGCGGATTTCCGCCACCAAAATTTCTGTGGACAGAAATCGTGCACAGCCAAAACAAATACCACAACTGCCAAACAGACGTTTTTCCAAGCGTTGCGTTGCTGCAAATGTTTTGTTCAAGGCGTTTCTTTACTTTTAAGACAAATACGCTCTTTCAGAGAGTTTCTGAAAGAATTTTACAACCTTTCCTTAAAAAAAAATTTCTGTGCACAAAAAGTAAAGAAACAGAATTATTCAATCTGTTGTCGAAAATCAGAAATATGAACGAACACAACCCAAAGACTGCCAACCTCTGGGTGCCAAAAAAAGAAATTTACCAACCATCCCTGTTGTGCAGTTAGCTTACTGCGATATTTATGTGCACTTAGGCTACTGACATAAGGAGTTGTTGTTTTCCCATGAGCGATGTTTTGCTGAAGTGCACATAAGTGCACATAGAATTTCAATAAAACACGCCTAATATTATATTTTTTAAGATTAATTAGAATGGTCAACATTGACCAATAAATTTCTTTTCCTTCGGTTATTATGTCACGATTTCAAAATTTTTTCCTGGGAACACTTCCCGATAAAATGCCTTGATTCTAGGCAAAATAATGATGGTCAAGCGAAATTCATAAAAACCACTTTACCTTAGTTTTTAAGTCAAATTAGCCTATTTTGTTTCACCAAGGACGTGTAGAATTTGCCTTAGTTCTAGGCAAAACAACAGCAACAATCTTACCTTAGTATTTTAAGTCAATTCAACCTATTTTGTTTTACCTAGAATGTGTAGAAATCGCCTTAACTCTAGGCAAAGTAATGATCGTCACGCGAAATTCATAAAAACCACCTCACCTTAGATTTTAAGACAAATTAGCCTATTTTGTTTCACCAAAGGACGTAGAGAATTTGCCTTAGTTCTAGGCAAAACAACAGCAACAACCTTACCCTAGTATTTTAGGTCAATTCAACCTATTTTGTTTTACCTAGAATGTGTAGAAATCGCCTTAATTCTAGGCAAAATAATGATCGTCACGCGAAATTCATAAAAACCACTTCACCTTAGTTCTTAAGTCAAATTAGCTTATTTTGTTTTACCTAGGACGTGTAGAATTTGCCTTAGTTCTAGGCAAAACAACAGCAACAATCTTACCTTAGTATTTTAAGTCAATTCAACCTATTTTGTTTTACCTAGAATGTGTAGAAATCGCCTTAACTCTAGGCAAAGTAATGATCGTCACGCGAAATTCATAAAAACCACCTCACCTTAGGTTTTAAGTCAAATTAGCCTATTTTGTTTCACCAAGGACGTAGAGAATTTGCCTTAGTTCTAGGCAAAACAACAGCAACAACCTTACCCTAGTATTTTAGGTCAATTCAACCTATTTTGTTTTACCTAGAATGTGTAGAAATCGCCTTAATTCTAGGCAAAATAATGATCGTCACGCGAAATTCATAAAAACCACCTCACCTTAGTTTTTAAGTCAAATTAGCTTATTTTGTTTTACCTAGGACGTGTAGAATTTGCCTTGAACCTGATTTATAAATTGGACTTATCATCGACAATTTCCAGTCATCTAAAAAGTTGCCAGTGGAAAGCGATAAGTTGAAAATTTTAGTAAGTGGAGGTGGAGCTGCAAGACTTAAAGAACACTTCTTAAGTAAAGCCGAGCAAAAATTATCAGGTGTTAAAGGATGAAAGCCTGGTCCACTGACAAAGTTAAGCTTACAAGATTAGTTAGTGTTTCACTACTTCGAATTTCATGCGAATGAGGAACGGAATCTAGAACAAAGTTAGACTGAAAATAAGACGCAAGCATATCACATATAACGTCCTCACTATTGGATGACTTATTTCTCACTTCTCATCCCGAAAAATACAGGGTTGTAGTATCATCTCCTTTAGGCAAATCAGACCATTGTGTCATATCGGTAGATTTTTCGCTTTCCGTCACGGTAAAAAAAGATAAAGTCCCTAAAAGAACTGTGTGGCAAAACGAGAAAGCCAATTGGGACGGCCTGAATAATTTCTTTCGAAATTTTAATTGGTCATTGTGCTTTCTCGACGGAAACGTTGATGCATCAGCTGATATGATATCTAACGTAATTTGTTCAAACGGGCCAGAAATAGCTGTAATGCTCAGATACAAAGGGCTAAGTTTTTACATGACCAAAAAGTAAGGCAAAAAATACTATTGTGTCCAAAAGGAAGTAAAAACTTTTGGTCTTTTGTGAAGTACATTAAGAACTCGACCACGTCATCGGTCCCAACGCTCGTCTTCAATGACTCTCCGTATGTCAGCTCCATCGACAAAGCCAATTTGCTGGCAGCTCAATTTGCTGCCAACTCGACACTTCCTCATAGCATATTGGCTCCACCTGAGCTCGAGTCTGCAAATTCTTTGATGAAGCAGATATTTTTCCGAACTCGCTCGGTTGCGAGAGTCCTTAAAGATCTCAACATACATAAATCCGCTGGTCCAGATGGTATCCCCGCCGTTATTCTGAAGAGGTGTTCTTCTACGCTGGCAAAACCACTGCGTAAACTTTTCCATCTTTCCTATTCTGCTGGGATTTTTCCGAGCAGATGGAAAACTGCATTTGTCCAGCCGGTCCCTAAAAAAGGCGAATCTTCCTCCCCTTCCAATTACCGTCCAATTGCACTAACGTCCCTTCTTTCCAAGGTCATGGAAACGTTGATAAATCGTCAACTTATGAAATATCTTGAAAAACGAAAGCTTCTTAATGACCGTCAGTATGGCTTTCGTAGCAAACGGTCCACTGGTGATTTGATGGCTTATCTCACCGAAAAGTGGAACCAATCTTTACATTGTTTTGGAGAAAGTAAGATTATTGCGCTTGATATTTCTAAAGCATTTGATAGAGTTTGGCATCAGGCTATTTATCGAAAATGCGTGCTTTTGGTATCGATGAGTCTCTTCTTCGTTGGATTAGAAATTACCTTTCCGACCGTTCAATACAAGTTGTATTGGATGGTTTTAAGTCTGATACCCACTTTATAAATGCTGGTGTGCCCCAGGGCTCCGTTTTGTCTCCGACTCTCTTCCTCATTTTCATTAATGATCTCTTGTCTGAAACTTATAATCCACTTAACTGTTTTGCTGACGACTCGACCCTCAGCTTCTCATATTCGTTTCCAAATTAACGTCCCTGCTCTTCGGATGTGGAACTGGAACGGTTGCGTATGATAAGCTCATTGAATTCTGACCTTGACAGCATTGTTGCATGGGGTCTTATGAACCGAGTAGAATTCAATGCTTCGAAAACTCAATGCTGCCTTTTGTCGTTGAAGCTTAACATTCCCCCATTGCCATTATCCATGAATGGTACCTGCATCGAAGAAACCGAAAAGCTGTCAGTACTTGGTATGTGTGTAAATGATGATCTTCGTTGGAATGACCACATATTTGAAGTCGCCAAAAATGCTGCAAAATGCTTAGGCTTCTTGAGACGATGCAGGAAGTTCTTCACCCCTTCTGATCTGGCTACAATTTATAAGGCTTTCATCCGCCCAAAACTGGAGTATAACTCCCATATCTGGTCAGGTGCTTCTCAAATATCTTTGCACCTCCTTGATAGGGTACAAAATAGAGCGTTAAAATTGATAGGTGATAGTTCAATCGTAGAATCAATTGATTCTCTTGAACATCGTCGAAACGTTGCCTGTCTCACTCTCTATTATCGCTTTTTTCACAAGCAGTGCTCTAGTGAAGTAGCCAGTTGCATTCCTCCCCTGAAACAATTTAGCCGCAACACCCGCCTCGCTAGGAATGTTCATCAGTTTTACCTTGAGCCCAACTTCGGACGTACAGTCAAGTATAGAGATTCGTATTTCAGTCGCACCACCCGAATGTGGAATGCTTTACCTGGCTCTGTATTTCCCCTTCATTACGATTCACAAAAATTCAAAAGCAACGTGCATCGGTGTCTCCTTTCAAATCCTCTCCTATTTCCCTAAATGCTCGCACTGTGTTTAACAACATTATAAGGGTATTCATAACCCCTTGATGTGCGCGCTAATTATAAAAAAAAAAAAAAAAGTATGCATCTGATAAATACTCATATTAGAGTCAGGTGGAATATATGATACAATAATATAAAGATTACTAACTCCAAATGGCAAGGTTACTTCCACACATAATGGTTCAGCAGTTTTGAATTCAAGAGCAACTTCTCTACATATAAAATATGATCTTAATAGGCGTGTTTTTCACAAGGATGTTATGTACAGTGCTCCCCGGTTAATTGCGTCACCTTAAATGCACAACTTTAGACGCATTTAACAGGGGAACGCAATTAAAAGAATCCCGGTTAATTGATCTGCTGTCCCATTTAGAAAAACCCCGCTTAATTGAAATGAAAACGCAATAAAGCGATTTTTTTTACGACTTTGGCAAGAAAGCCAAGAAGAACCTTTTTAATGAAAATCAAAATTTTATTGAACGGAAAATTAACATATAATGGTAAGACATAAAAAAAGAACAAAACAATTTCAGCCTAGGAATGATTGAAAAGGAACAATTTTTCATAATAACACAACACATAAATTATGAATTGGTACATAATCCGTGCGTATATCTTTAGCAAGCGTACAAGAGGGAATTAGTCAGATTTGCTTTTTATTTGGCTAGAACATTATATCATGGTAAGAATCTGTAATTTTCACCTGCATTGTTTCCTTACACATTTTCAAGATTTTAATTTGCAGTCGCTAAACTCTGATGTTTCAGCAAACAATAGGCTCGTTCTTTGAACTTTACCCAGGGTTGACCCAAGTTTTCTTGACAATCTTATGAGTTGTCAAAAAAACCTGGGTTTTCCAATTCTCAAAAAACGCAAAGCTACAAAATCACCACACATCCCTATCATTTGAATTAAAATACATGCCATTTGACAGCCCTCAACTCGCCACAGCAAAAACCTAGGGTGAGTTGAGGGAAAACCCAGGTCAACCCTAGGGCTAAAAAACACTCAATTTGACATTCAGGGCGACCTTAGGTTTCTCAAAAAAACGCTTTGTGGCGACCCCAGGGTTTTAACGAACAAACCTAATAATAAATAGGTGTGTTTCTTTACTGAAAATTCGCACGAAATGCACCGAAATTCGGTGAAAGTCAGTCTAATCCTGTTCCAGCACAGCGATTTTTCGTAGCAGTGCACAAAAGAGAGTGCTCACGAGAGAGTAAGAAATCTCACAACGATTTAAGTCATGTCAATTTGACTATTAACTTGTAGGCGCGCAACAATGCGACCAATTCATCATCCATCATTTAAGGTGTAAGCAAAAAGTGACTTCAATGATTTGGTTTTTTTCGTTCAATTAACCGGGCAATTTTGCTTCAAATTAAAAAAAGAGTTTTGATTTTTGGACCATTTAACCGGGAAACGCAATTAAGCGGAATGCATTTAAACGGGAAATCTTATGTATATTTCTTATGTGATCTTTTTTTTGCCTAGGTTTCAGGTCAATTAAACGGGTAACGCAACTAAGCGGGGGGTATTTATCCGGGGATTACTGTACATAACATGATATCCAAAAAAAAACGCTTCGTTTTTTTTTATTTGTGGGTTGGTGTTCTCGATCAGTTGTCAAACCAATAAAAGGCATAACAAATGAATTTTTTTTGGCCAAATCCGCACAAAAACGCAAAAACTGTTTGTTAAAAACCTAAAGCAATTGTATAGAGTGGAAAATAGAAATGTTCTGTAGTGAAATTAATGCAGATAAACAATTTTTTTTGTCTGTTTTTTGTTAGTTTAGAAATGTCAAAAATAGGTCCGTTCACAAAGGTAACAATGAATTTCTCTTGACTCTGTTTACATGCTGGGGTTGAATTTATATGAGATTGTGATTTAGATGTGAGCTGGAAAAAATATTTTGTTACTTGTTTCAAACGAATTAAACTATTAATAATAAGAAAGTACAACCATTTTTATGGCATACCTACTTAACAATTAGCTTTGAAAAAAATGTTAACATTCAAACAAAAATGTGAAAAGAAATATGCAAAAAGTGCTTTCAGTCAGTAAACAGACCCTTTTTAATTGCTATTACGTTGTTTTATGTATCTTAATATTCATTTACAAATCTAATTCTTGAAATCAATGAAATTCTAAAAATCAAAAATTTTCAGCAACTAAATTGCGGAGTGTAAGAGTGGGCATACGATTTTATTCAGGTACACATTTGTGAACAGACCCTTTGCCACCCATTTTGCTTTTGTTCGAGATACATGAAAGTCTCTAGACGCACCAACATTAAAAAATGAAAAGTCGAAAAACTCATTCGATACTCGAATAAACGTCAAAAGTCTATCCCAGACCAAATCTTAACCATCCTTTTATCCATAACATTGGTTGTCGGGGATGTTGTTTTTGCTTTGCATGTAAAATGATGTTATGTATATAACAGTCTTGTGAAAAAAACACGCCTAATGCTAGTAAAACATTACCACCTCTGACTAATCCAGTATCTGCAAACGATCTATCTCTTCTGAACACATTAAAATCAGAAGACCGGCATAGTTCAGTGGAAAGTACATCTTCAGACAACCATGTCTCTGTTAACGCAATAATGTGATAAGGGCAATAGGATACAGCAACGTAGAAATCCATCGTCTTAGTTTTCATACCACCAGCGTTTTGGTAATATACAGAGAGCATATCAATAGTGGTAATGGTATGAAGAGCAGGAGAGCAGTTGAAACTATCAGTTATTGAGGTTCTCTCAGTCGTTGGGTCTTCGCTTCTTGCTTCGAAAAAATTCGTGAACTACAGTATGTGCAGGCCAAAAAGATATATCACATAGCAAGTTGAAGAGCTCCTGGTTCCTCCCAACTTTGATTTCGAAGGAAGAGTACTCTTTCTCTGGCAACATCACAAATTTACGGATAGAGAGGTTTGATAAATTTAGTGATGAATTCTTCTTAGCAATGTAACTTTGTATCAAATACCCTAAAGTAGAATGAGAAAGGCGGGATACAAATATACTCCTTGCGGGTGGTAAAGCGATGAGTATGTCAACATTCCAGGGGTCCGAGAACAGAACTCAATACACTGGAAGAATAGGATCTTAAAGTAGAGTGAGTCACTTACGTGGCATTGCACATCTAAGCTTCTGACTGATCCAGAACGTAGTACCCTTGTAGCTGACGTTGAAGGCAATTGACGTTGTTGATCTTGTTGACTATGTTTTTTTTTTTGTTGTTGTCGTTTTTGCTGTTTTTGTTGTTGCTGAAGTTGTTGTTGATGTTGCTGTTGTTGTTGATGATGTTGCTGTTGATGATGTTGTTGTTGCTCTTGTTGTTGTTGTAGCTGTTGTTGTTGATGATGTTGCTGTTGTTGATGTTAGTGTTGCTGTTGTTGTTGGTGCTGCTGCTGCTTCTGCGGTTGTTGTTGTTGTTGTTGTTGTTGTTGTTGTTGTTGTTGTTGTTGTTGTTCTTGCTGCTGCTGTTGATGTTGTTGGTGTTTATGTTGTTGTTGTACGGAGATTGGCTTGGGTGAAGGGGTAAGGAGAATTAACGGAGGTTGAGATGACACAACTGGGGTCAGAACGTCCAGTTCATTGCTTTTAAAGGAATTCGACATAACACTTGTGCAGGCAACGTCAAAGTCGAAAATCTCTTTTAACTCCCTAAAAATTGAGTTCGCACTAGTAAACAGTTTTTTGAACTGAACAATTTTCCAATGTAGTTTATCTACTGAGATCTTATCATTATCCTGACAGTAAAAGTGAAAGCCAGGAACAGAAATAAACTTATCTGCATCTTTGCCTTTAAGACCGACGCATTTAGCATGAACTTGCTGAAGGCAAACATCACAAGACACCATTATATCACTATCATTAGTAAATTTTTTGCACACTAAGCAATTAAATTCGCTCATTCTCACTTGGGCGTTTTACGTGAGCTACACAAAAAGTAGTTTTAATTTTTTTTTTTATTAAAAGTGGCTCGGCAGCCCTTAACTTTGTTATTAAAATTGATAATTAATCAAAATTTCCTTAAAACTTGAATAACTTTTAAAGTATGTGACACACAATAAAGTATAACACCTTTTTTTAAAGCTGATGAAATTCTCTACAAGTTTTAAGTAAGAGAATGAAATAAATTGCACTCTGGGCAAAGTCTTAAGAACACTGTTAATGTTATTATTATTGACACTGTTAATTGACGAATGTGAATAGTCACAGTTTATAATAAATTTAATTTGCAGTTCGTACACTAGCACAATATAATCGAAGGATCCAGATGTTTTATTTGATAAGGCTACTTATAAAATCGATCTACGAAAACTAATAATGCTAAGCAAACGGCTGAAATTTATGAAATTTAAAAAAAAAAATCGAGAGCACTAAACTGAACACTTGATGATAAGACAGGGTTACCAACTTGAGACATCATTCTGTTTTCCTTGAACTCCGCCACGGCGCGCCGCCGCGCCGTCAGCTAGTTGTTGACGAGGTTATAATAAAATTGAAGACTGTTTAAAAAGATGGATGAGGAAGTCATGGAGATTTTGTAAGAGCTTTAGTCCAAAAATGAAAAGATGATGTGATTCGTTTTGCAAGGCTTTATTACCTACAAGCTACAACTGATTCTTATGCAACTAGTCAAGTGACTCGAAAGGTCCTAACATTATCAAGATGACGTTATATATTTAATACATAAGTCAAAATCATACGACATCGTTCGATCGATGACGTGGCTTAGGCACAATAATATAAAGAATAGGTACATTTATCACATAATTGAGTGAAACTCTATGCAAAGTAATCTCTTATACAATTATGTGTATTTTAGAACTTAAAGCGAATATGCAAATGCACAGTGCAGGGTGGTTCTAGTCTTTTTATTTTTAACAATTCTTACAATTTTTATAGGTAGCACCGTAGTAAAGTTTGATGAAAAGTTAAATTAATATCCACTCATAATCTACTTTGAGTTTGTGGTGGAAAAGGACCTTCCATCAATCGGAATCACTCGAATGGAAAATCCGTAACTTGAAAATAATAAAGAACTTATTATATAGGTGAGTTAAAGTAGCAAAATAAAGATTGATTCATCTGAACATTATACAGTGAATCACAAAAGTAAGTAAGCAGCCTTAAATTTAAATATTTTTGCCTTCAAACAATTGTTTTCAAAATGAATACAAATGACAAAAGTTTTTTTTTGTAATTCATTTATGTATTTCGAACCAAAAAACAACATTTGAAATAAACAAATTACTTTAAGAAAATATTCCGCTCAAACAACTAAAAAAAGTAACAAATTCATATCACAAAAGTAAGTAAGCAGCTAAAGAAAAAGTTGAATTCATGTACTATGTTGCAACGTTTACATCCGTTTAGTACTTTGTTGGGTACCAGTTGGATTTATAACTGCCTTCATAAGTGAAAGCATTGAGTTTAATCATCTTTTGTCGTAACCGCGTGTTTTCCAACTTGAAGGTCGAGATGCTCTCATATTTGCTCTTCTATGGCATTCAAATCGGCAGACTGAGGTAATGATTTGAGCTGGGTTCGAAGGTTTAAAACAACCACTCTTTGACAACAGTTGCAGTATGTTTAGGATCATTGTCTTGCTGGAAGACAAATGACTTACCTGGCACTTTCATGAAGGTTGTTCTTTTTTTGCATCTCAGAGTCTTAAGCGGTACTGAGCTTAGAGCAAGCTCATATGTACGCACTTATCTACGCTCTTCATCATTAATGCAAGTGTTAGTGGTTACTAAAAAACGCCAACACAAGCACAAAAGAACGTATTCGAACAAGGACATAACATTTAACATAATTAACTTTTACAACATCGATAAAACAAAATCAAACTATAAGAACCTTATTGAAAGTATAAAAAGAAATACAAGTAAAATAACCTATAACTAACTAATAATTAAATACAAATTAAATACAAATTAAATACAGAACAAAAATCATGCTTGTGGAGCACTGGTTTTTAGTTTTAATTTTAAACTACTTTTACTAAGATTGAAATCTGAAGCAAAAGGGTTAGAGTTGTATAACCTACTCATGCGAGCTATCGGCTCATGCATGCCATAGTTAGTTCTGTGGTGGTAGCAATGCAAAAACTCTAAATTACGTAGTTGGTGAGATCCTCCATGATAGTTGAATCCTATGTGGGAGAGCAAGTCGGGAGCATCAATCGAACCTGTTATAAATTGATGGAAAAATACTAAATCATTGTTGGTCCGTCTTTGTGAGTGGTTGAAGATTCAAAAGACGAATACGATTTTCATAAGGGGGTAGATTAAAAGGATCTTCCCAGGGAAGACCTTTCAGGGCAAAACGTATAAATTTGTGTTGTACTGCCTCAATACGAGATTTATGAACTTCATATAGAGGTGACCAAACCTGAGAAGCATACTCGAGATGGGGACGAACATGACAGTTGTATAAGGAAAGCGTAAATTCTTTTGCCCATCTCTTTATAAACCCAAGCATTGAATTTGCTTTACTTGTTATGAAATTGATGTGTTCATTGAATTCAAGGTTAGTACTAAAAATTACACCAAGGTCTCGGAAATTCGAGACTTGAGATAATGATTGCTGAGATATTGAATAATTTGCAATACAGGGAAACCTTTTGCGTGAGAACGTCATAATTTGACACTTGGAAGGGTTCAAACTAAGACCGTTTTTAGAACACCACGTAACAAAACTGTCGATATCTTTTTGTAATAAATTGCGATCTGACGAATATTTTATAGATTTGAAAATCTTCATGTCGTCAGCAAAAATTAAAATGTCGCTGTATAATATACAAGAAATGACGTCATTTATTGCAATAATGAAAAGCAAAGGACCAAGGTGACTCCCTTGTGGCACACCAGACAGACCATTGAAAGAATTTGACAAGACGTTACGAAATTTGACTTGATAAGATCTATTTCTTAAGTATGAACTTATCCAAACAATAAATACTGGTGGAAATCCAAATGCTTTTAGTTTATATAATATAATATTGGGTCTATGAAATAACTCCCACGAAATAAGTCCCACTTTTAAAAACGAAATAAGTCCCACCAAAAATTGCTATTTTGAAAGTGGGAGTTATTTCGTTTTTAAAAGTGGGACTTATTTCGTCAATTGGTGGGACTTATTTCGTTACGCGTTTTTATTTAAAGTGGGACTTATTTCGTTTTGAGTGGAAATAAATTCGTTTTGTAAGGTGGGAGTTATTTCATACCCGTAAATTTATATTTTTTCTTATGCAAAAAGTTATGGTTGTCCCTTTTACGAAATGTCCAATATTTCGTAAAAGGGACAGCCATAATTTTTTGTCCTTATCTCTCATGGCTCTTTTTGCTTGTATACGATTTTTCTTTATTATTCCTCTGCTCTGATTATTCATATTATTCGACGTGTGTTTTTTTCGAAGAGCCAAATTATTCTTATTTGAAATCTCATTAAACAAACATAATGACAAAGTGGGACTTATTTCGTTTATGAAAGTGGGACTTAATTCATTTAAGAAATATATTATTCAAGGGGGAGTTATTTCATTTTGAGTGGGAGTTATTTCATTTCAAGTAAATTTTTAAATCATTTCATTTTGGTGGGACTTATTTCGTTTTCAAAAGTGGGACTTATTTCGTGGGAGTTATTTCATTTTTTTAAGCAATTTTTGGTGGGACTTATTTCGTTTTTAAAAGTGGGACTTATTTCGTGGGAGTTATTTCATAGACCCATAATATTATGAGAAAGTTGGTCGAAGGCCTTAGAGAAATCAGTATAAATGCAGTCTAACTCATACCCTTTTTCGAGTGTATTAGAGCATTTATGGTAAAACGAGAGAAGATTAGTAGCCGTTGATCTTCTTTGCATAAATCCGTGTTGTTGATTACAGATTATATTCCTTGCAAAGAATGATATACTTTCGCAGACAACTTGTTCAAACAGCTTAGGAATGCATGAAAGCTTTGCAATTGGCCTGTAGTTTTTTATATCTATTTTTTCACCCTTCTTGAAAACAGGGGTAATAAAAGACTTTTTCCACAAACTAGGAAATTTTCCGGACTTTAAAGAAAGCTTGAAAAGGTATTCGAGAGGGAAGGCTAAGCGTGAAGAACACTTTTTTAAAACTATAGGTGGTATCATATCCGGACCAGATGAAACGTCATCATTTAGAGAAGAAAGGTAGTGAATAATTCTATCACTGAAAATGGGGATACTATTAAAACTTACTTGAGAACAGTGAGTTAAATACTCAAAATAGTTTTCATCAATTTTGAGAGGTGTACTACAAAAAGAGCCACCAAAATGATTTGCAAAGGCATTGCATATTATGTCAGGAGTATCCTTCAAAAGATTGCTATTATAAATAAAATTTGCTGGATAGCCGTCTGATTTCTTTTTGGAGTTAACAAAGGACCAAAAGCTTTTTGGGTCATTTTTAAGAGAGCAACTCATTTGAGTTACATAAGGCGTGTTTTTTTTTATGCTAGTATATAGTACAGTAAAAATTTCCCTTGGGGAACAACAACAAATCATTTTACTGTCGTAATTTTCCACAGTGAAAACAGGGATGGCATTGCTGTGGATTGATAGTTTCCAGCTTTGAAAATAAGATGGCGCCACCAATGATTTCAGTTCATCAAAGCTTTTTCGAAAGGACGTGTTCAAAAAAAATGTGGTATTCGCAAAGAAATTTTTTCTCTCGATTAAAAATTAAAGAAATAAAAACTATATTCATATTGAATTTTTGCCCTGTTTCTTACCTGGTGGTGTATATAATACAGGATTTTGCACTAGTTCTTTTTTGCTGAAGCTTATAGCTTTACTCATGGAATTATTTGAATAAAAAATATAGCCCAATGCAAGAAAAAAACAAATCAAACAAACAAACAAAGCAGTAAAAAATGGTCAAAAGGGAAAGATATATGTATGAAAATTAAACATTCTTCAATAGAAATTCAAGTTTGGGACTAGCAAGACGTGTTTCAACTTAATTTAATTTGGGTTGTGTTTATTTGTGCGGTAATATTATAGTTCAATTTCACGGTTTTGTTAATAGAATCAACTTATTTTCTTTCTAAACCTATCGAAAAGACTGGTGAATAGTGTAAAATTGCTTTACCACAGGCTTGGATAAAAAATAAATTGATTCTGTTTGCCAATGGAAAATCTCATCAAAGATTAGTTTTTAAAATCTTTTTACATACTCCCCGAACATACCCGAAAGTTTTTTTCAACAAAACAGCTGACTTTGACATAGAGCTTTCTTCACTACTGGACGATACCTCCAAAAATAGTAAAAAGGAGCTGTAAGAGAGAATCTGATGTATGGAAAATAAGAAAAAAAATACAAATTCATACCTGGCTTTGTATCGTTATTCATTTGATAGAACAATTAACGAAACAAACCTAGTATAAATTTGATTTTGTTTCATCTTGAATTTCACAGAGAGCTTTGAAAAGTAGCAGCAAGCTTTGACGTTGAGCTCCATCTTGTTGCTGAAAATAGTACTGAAAATACTGTGGACAGATCGTTTTTTTTTAACTCGAATGCTGTACTATATACTAGGTTAAAAAAAAACACGCCTATAGTTGGAATAAAGATTTTGAGAAAGCGTTCTGAAGTCTTCAAAAAGACTTATGAACACTTGGTGGTCAGTTAGAGAAAGAGTGGTCAAATAAGTTTTCCAGGCCTTGTTTCTTTTATTCCGCAGAACTTTCAGTTCTTTGGTAAACCACGGCTGGCAATAATTTTCTTTTTTAGTCAATTTTAGCGGAATTGTTTTATTAATGCAATCGTTTAAAATAGAGTAGAAACAGCTGACTGCTTCGTCAAGATTTGCTAGAGTTGATATTTTTTCAATACCAGCCCTGCTTAATTCATCCGAAAGCAAATCGAAGTTCGCTTTTCGGAAGTCAAAGGTATATGAACAGTCATATGGACTACTTCTTTCGTCAATCACATTGCTAAGTTCAATAAAGATATCTAATGGTGGGTGTAAGTCATCTATTCTTGTGATACCAGAATTTGATTGCATTACAACAGACTTAATAGCGTCCGAAGAAAATACTAAATCTAACATACGACTTTGATAGTTTCTAATACAGCTTACTTGCCGTAAGTCAGAAGAAATTATGTTGTCTAAACAGGAAAGCTCCTGTTGTGGTGAAGACAGGGAAGCTTTTTGAAAGGAACCATCATCAGAAGGTAGCCACTGAATGTATGGTAAATTAAAGTCACCCAGTAATAGAATCTGGCTTTCAAGATCGGATATTTCGAAGACATGATCCAAAATAAGAGATAGCTCAGCATAAACTGGTGCTAAGCTTTTAGGGACAATATAAACATTTATGATGAAAATATTTTTGGACAAGGTACAAACTTTCACACAAACAACATCAATAGACAAGTCAAACGGAAAGTGTATACGAGATGACATAAACGTGTTCCTGACCGCAATAAGAACACCACCTCCAACAGCTTCTGGTTTGTCTATATGCCGATCTTTACGGTAGACGGAAAATTCTTGACAGAGGATTTCGGTATATAAGATATTAAATTAGTCAAACCTATTCATCAAATAATCTATGAACACTAAACTACCGACGCCGGATGCTGCCATACAACCCCACACCATGACGTTGCCATCTCCGTGTTTTACGGTTTCGTTCGTTGGATCAAGCTCTGTGTTTTTTTTTTCAGATCTTCACGTTTCACGTCCGTTAAACTCATAGTTCATAGATATTGAACTTACTTTCATCGGAAAAAATTACATTATCCTGAAATCTGTTCCTTTGAATTCATAAGTTTATGCAAATAGAAGACGTTTTCCTCGATTTAATTTACTTATGAAAGTTTTCTTTCTAATATTCCGACCGTGGTATCGGGATTGGTGAAGCGCTCGAAGAATCGTTAAGGGGTTGCATGACTGACCTATTTAATTGGATATTTCAGTTGTTATCTTAAGCGCACTTATTTTCAGGGTTCTTTCACTTTTCTTTCAATAAAACGGCATTCCTGTTGAGTAAATTTCCGGGGCCGTCCAGAGCGAGGCTTATTTTTCAAACTGCCAGTGGTATTATGTTTGTTTATTATATGGTATGGTATGGTATGGTAGACGGACTTTTGCTCATAATTTTACCAATATCACATTCCAGAAAACACGCGGTTACCACGAAAGATGATTTTACAAGGAATGGTCTAAAATTGGTCAGTATATCACCAAAAATTTTTTAAACTCAATGCTTTCACTTATGAAGACAGTTATAAATCCAAGTGGTACCCAACAAAGTACTAAACGGATGTAAGCGTTGCAACATAGTACATGAATTCAACTTTTTCTTTAGCTGCTTACTAACTTTTGTGATATGAATTTGTTACTTTTTTTAGTTGTTTGAGCGGAATATTTTCTTAAAGTAATTTGTTTATTTCAAATGTTGTTTTTTGGTTCGAAATACATAAATGAATTACAAAAAAAAACTTTTGTCATTTGAATTCATTTTGAAAACGATTGTTTTAAGCAAAAATATTTAAATCTAAGGCTGCTTACTTACTTTTGTGATTCACTGTATATTTCTATACTTGACTTTTCCAATTTCACCTGAAGCTTCTAAGCATTTAGAACGAGCCGAATAAGTTTGTAAGCGTATAACATCAACAAATTTTTATTAATATTTATTGAAGTGAAAGGTTCTTTATGCGCGTTGAAGCACTTTTGCGATGGGGGTAATACATTGAATTCGCGACCGACACCATTTTTTGGCTCATCGTAAGTAAAATCGTCAGAGCCCAGCGTCTCAAGTTCGATTCCCAGTCATGACTTATTTATTTAATAAGTGAAAAGGTAAATAAAATTGATCGCCACTGCTGGGACTCAAACATGAGATCATGTGCCCCTATTCTGTAACTATCGCCTCGGCGATAAATGGTAGAAAATGGAACAAAATTCTATGAATTTAGTAGGATTTCGTTCCATTTTCCACCGTTTATCGCCTGCTTTTATCGAGGCGATAGTTACAGAACAGGGGCACTGAACTTACTAGGCAACGACTCTACCATTGAGTTAAGAGACATCTTAAAATATGGGAATTGTTTATGAATACAATCGTTGTCGCACAAGAGAATTGGTTTACGTTGCGTTATGAAGAGTAACTGATATAAAAGGTTTGTTCTTGGTTACTCAAGAAGATACATGGACGAGCTGGAAATTTCATCAGGGCAGAGTAGGACAGTAGGAGCACGGTTGACGTTTTGGTAGGATCCTATCAAAATTGGTAGGTTTTTTCAGCTTAGGTAGGTTGGTAGGTTTCAATTCAATTTGATCTTAAACAACTCTTAAACAAACATCTTAAACAACTCTTTTACAAAAAATAAAATAATCTCTAATTAATTTCTCAAAAGAAGTACACAAATGTTAGGTTAGGTTAGGTTAGGTTGAATGGGGGGTGCAGCCACAAGTGGCAACACCTCACTCGGATCTCGAGGATCCATTGTGCTCCCCGGGAAATCATAGGATGAGGAAATGGGAGGATTGGAGAGGTGGATGGTTATTGTGGTAGGGAACTCCCACTGAACCATTTGGAGCCCTGAGTAAATTTCAGGACGTTGCTCAGTGGGAGGTTAGAGATGTCGCCCAGTTCGTCGAAGAAGTATTCTCCGAGGGTTTTTTTCCGAGTGTGGGCTAAGCTAGGACACTCACAGAGGAAGTGAAAAGATCCCTCCTCTGCCTCCTCATCTTGGCATCCTCTACATAAGTCGGATGTGCTAATGCCCATTCTCATCATGTGGGTACCCAACGAGTTGTGACCCGTGAGAATGCCAATCAACAGAGAGAGCCGAGGTCTGCTTAGCTGGAGTAGAAATTTTGTTTTTTTCTTGGAAATATCTGGCCAAAGGTTTCTAGAGACTCGGCATGTTTCTAAAGATGACCACCTGTCATTGGCGATTATTAGAAAATTGTGTTTGATTCTGCTTTTTTCTTGCTCTAGTGGCTTTAGAACTGAAGTGTTCGCTTCGCTGGATTCGAGTGCTGACCCGATTTTTGCCAGCTTATCCGCCATTTCATTACCGATAATGTCACGATGTCCAGGAACCCAGGTTAAACTAACTGTGTTTGTCTCACTGAGCAGTCTAAGGTTACTGCGACAGCTGTCTACTAGCCTGGATTTTGTGATAATGGATGAGATAGCTTTAATGGCCGCCTGGCTGTCTATGAAGAAGTCAATATTTTTGTTGATCAAGTTTTGCGTAGCAAGGTGCTTCGCGGCTTCGCACACTGCGAGTACTTCTGCTTGAAAGACACTGCAGAAGTCGGGAAGCTTTATTGATCTATTCATGTTAGGGTAGTCTGAAAAGATACCTGATCCTACCCCTCCGTCCGTTTTGGAACCATCTGTGAAGACGGAAATGTGATTTTCTTTTATAACCCTGTTTTCCTCCCAGCTTTCTCTAGTCGGAAAGACTGTTAGGGCCACTGGATTGAAATCAATATGCGGGGGGGTATAGTCTGTTTGGATGTCTATATCTGTATGGTTCATGATGGTTCTATGGCCTGATATGCCTGTTTTCCAATTGTTGCATTGTTTGAGTCGCAGTGCGCTTTTGGCCGCCATCTCCTTAGTAAAGAGATCTAGGGGGGCTAGCGATAGGAAGGTTTCCAGAGCTGCAGTTGGTGTTGTTCTCATGGCACTGGTTGAACCAATGCATGCAAGCCTTTGGATTTTGGTCATGGTCTTAAGGTTTGAAGCCTTCTCTAATGATGGCCACCAGACCAGACAGGCATATGTGAGGATTGGTCTTATTATGGATGTATACATCCAGTGAATGGTTTTGGGACCAGGTCCCCGTTTTTTACCAAAAATTCTACTACAAGTGTAGAAAGCGATTTGAGCTTTCCTTTCTCTTTCTTTTAAATTTTCTTTCCAGTTAAGTTTACGATCAAGGACTATTCCGAGATATTTTGCCGTACCAGATAAGTTTATTGGTATTCCATTAATGGAGGGAGGAAGTATATCTGGAATGTTACGTTTTCTCGTAAACAGAACAAGTTCTGTTTTTGTAGGGTTGACGTTTAGCCCACAGTTTTTCGCCCAGCTGGTGAGCTTGTTTAGAGCTGTCTGAAGAAGTACACAAATGTAACCAGTGGTCGGATTCTGTAACGTTTTAGACGATTATCGTCTGAATTTTAGGCAGTAAAAATACGTTTTTAAGACTCTGAAAAATTTTATTGTGAAATGGATGCTTTTTGTGCTAAATCTGTTTGCTGCGGACTTTGTCAAAAAGTGTTTATCTCGGAATGTACTAATCTAAATGACTCAATTCTATCTATTCTAAATTCAAATGAGAATCTATTCTGGAAGTGTGATACCTGCAAACAATTTTCAGTTTTATCATGCATACCTAAAATCAATGATTTTTATTCATTTTTCATTGACAACAAAAGTGAATTTGAGAAGTTTAATCCCTCTCTTAACTCAAGTGCTAAAAGAAATGTTGGTGTAGTTACACGCTCAAAGGCAAATAATACCAGTTTAAATACTAAGAATCGAAATATTGAGTCGATGAATAAAGATGGAAAGAGCTGTTCTACTTCTTCGGCCTCAAATCGATTTTCTGATTCTCCTTTGCATTTAAAGTTAAGTAATAATACCCCCTTTCCGCACGAACCGAGAATGACATCAAATAGCTGGGAAAGGCTGCAGCGGGTGTTAAAAAACCGGTTCTTTCGTCGAATACCACTGAAAAAGCTAACAAAAATACAATTGGACCAACGATGAGTGTGTTGATTAGTGAAGTAACGACTGCTGTGCTGATAATATTGCCGCTGGCGCATGCGCTGATTCACCATTAGCTTCTAGCTCTCGCTCTCTGTCGGCTTGCACTTGCAAAGACAAAATTGATGCGAGCGCTTTCAATTATGTAAATACCTTAGTTGTGGTTGTAGATCAAAACCATTACTTAGCTTCTGATGCTGTAGGTCAACCCGTTTGCCTGGAAGATGTTGCTGAAAATTTTGTTGCTGTTGCTACTGATGACAATGTTGCTCCTGCTGATAAAGTTTATGTTGCCGAGAGAGATGCATTAAATGACAACAAAGCTGCTACCCTGTCTGTGGGTCAACATGATGTTGTTGCTGTCGCAAGCAAAGTTGCGATCAATGATGTTAGTAATGTTCCGGAAACTAATACTTCACATGACAATAGGTTCCCGATACGCATAAACAATGCTGATGATGCTTCCTTAACACTGGCAAATCCTGTAAAACGAACAAAATTACCGACGGGTCTCATTGGAAATAGAATACAACATCAGAACATTAAGATAGTCCGAAAAATTAAATGGTACCATATTTCGAACTTCCATCAAAACACTACCGCTGATTCGATTGTAAATTATATTGCTTCAAATCTAAATGCAAACCCTGATGATTTTTCATGCTTTTAACTTACCAAGCCAAAAGATATTGAACATGCTAAATTTGCTAATTTTAAAATAAGCGTCCCTGCTGAATACGTGAGTTTAGTTTATAATGCTGATTTCTGGCCCAAAGGAGTTATTATCCGCCCATTTGTTTTTTTTTTTTTTTCAAAAAACTAGGACTGGTCTGTTCTCAAACTTCTGAGGACAGCAAACAACCGATATTAATGGATGATTACTCAAGATCTTTTATCACAATGCAAGTGGTCTTAGAACAAAAGTTAGTAACCTTTTTTATACATCCAGCCATACTGAATACGACATCATTATTGTTACTGAAACATGGCTATATAATGGAATTCTGTCAACTGAAATTTTTGATAGTAGCTTATACAACGTTTTTCGAATCGATCGTTGCAGAACGGCTGATGATCGATGTGGTGGAATTTTAATTGCTACTCGTTTAACTCTTTCGGGCAATCAAATTGATCTACCCACTCCTGATGCGGAGCAAATTTGTGTGTCTATAAATTTTGTCGCTAGTTATGTACCTCCTAAGAGTGATTTGGAAATTTATTTAACTCATCGAAATAATATTGACTTTATATATAACTAGCTGTGCCCGCGACTTCGTCCGCGTGGAATAGTGACTTTCGGCAGCATTCTTAATTTTTTAGGCTACTTATTTTGCAAATAAGACACATTCATGCGTTTTAGTAAACTATCGTTATATTATTTTATTTAAGTATATGTTTGCACACGACGTTCTTATTTTTTCCATCTTTTGCAAAATAAAAAGGTTTTGTGGGATTGATACACGTGATTCTGCAACATAAAGTTGCCATGGGATTTTTTTCTAAACGAACACCTGCAACTTAAAGCGTCTGAGCCTTATTTATAATGACCAATCAGTGGGAATTAACGGAAAACAGGAAATCAAAACGTTTTCTTCTTTTGTCGTTCCAGTCATTATTAAAATTTTTATAGTGCCGCATCCCAGATGTGTAATTTGTAGCTTTGTACAATTCTGGATTACTCATTATTGGATTACTGGAACACCAACTTACTGCTAATCTTACTAACTAATCCTATGAAATTGAGAAACTCCATAGGGTATGATGTGACTTGCTCAGTGTCCATTATATTGTCTATTGATAGACATTCGCTAACATCCCCCAATACGTCAAACATAATTTACTAAATTATATGGCTAACTATCTCATTAGTCGGCGCCGAAATCGACCTTTCACACAGCCATTCCCGACTGCCAATTTTTATTTGAAGATCGAGATAGACATTTCTTCTCAGGTCAAATGTATTTTCGACAGTTTGACATAAATCACCCCGCAGTGAAAGAACTTTTATCGACCCAGCAGTTTTAAGGTTCCCGTTTACGGTGTCAATTCCGTAGAAATATAGGGATTACTTATTAGGCCCATGTCCTTCCTCAGGCTCTAGGCTATCTCTGTACCAAAATTCCATTTAATTCGGGTCAGTGGTCTGGGCGGGAGATGGTAACAAAGAAACACGAACCGACAGAGTTAATTTCGGATTTATAATGTAACTAATGTCTTCCATTCCCGTGGGCATATGAGGGCCGTTTCCGGAGGATGACTTAAAGTTTATATTACTCGGGAACAGTGTAGTATTCTAACGGTGGACATTTTTTGAAATGGGTTCTGTATTTTTCAAGTTCCCGTTCCCATGGGAATACAGGGATAAAACATATTGCATAACATATACGTCTATCCTAAGGTTCTAGACTGTCTCTGTACCAAAATTCATATAAATAAGTTCAATAGTTTGGGCGGTTAATGGTAACAAAGAGAAATAGACAGACAGATTTAACTTCTGACTTATAATATTAGTAAAGACTCCCGTTCCCGTGGAAACATGGTGACCGTTCCCGTAAGGAATATGGGGATGAGTAAAAGTTTATGTTGCTCGGGGATTATGGAGCATTCCAACGGTGGAGGAGTTTTTGAAATCGGTGCTGTAGTGTCAAAGTTCCCGTATACGTTCCTGCTCCAGTGGGAATATAGGGAAAAAATATATATCCTATGTCTTTCCTCAGGTTCTCAACAATCTTCGTAAAAAATTTCATTTAAATCGGTTTATTAGTTTGGGCGGGAAATGGTAACATAGAACGACGGACACACAGAGCTTCTTTCACACTTATTATATGAGTAAGGACTCCCGTTCCCGTAGGAATATGTGGATAAATTAAAGTTAATGTTACTCTGGGATAGTGAAACATTCTATCGGTAAAAAATTTTTGAAATAGGTGTTGTAGTTTCTAAGTTCCCGTATACGTTCCCGTTCCCGTGGGAATATAGGGATTCGATTAAATGTACAGCCTATGTCCTTCTTCAGGTTCTAGACTATCTCTGTACAAAATTTCATTTAAATCTGTTCCGTAGTTTGGGCAGGAGACGGTAACATAGAAAGCCGGACAGACAGAGTGACTTTCAGATTTATAATATTAGTTAGGATTTGTGTCCTAACTCAGAAAATGTTTGCATTATTGGTGATTTCAACTTAGGAGATATAATTTGGTCACGGTCAGATGACGATAAAATGCTTATACCGTGTAATATGAGAAAAAACATAGAATTTGAATTAATAGATCATTTATACTCTTTGAATTTTGTTCAATTAAACCATGTATTAAACTCCTTAAATAATATTCTAGATCTCGTTTTTGTTTGTAACGATGAGTTTAATGCAAATGTTTTTGAAGCTCCATTCCCTTTATTAAATAGCTCCATTCACCATAATCAAATTGTAATTGAAATCCGTGGTTATAATTACTTGGAGTCAATTGATAAATCAGCTATTAATTTCAATTTCGTAAAGGCTAATTTTGCTGATCTTGATTGTTTTCTTAGTAGGTACCATTGATTGGGATAATGAATTTAGACTTAAAAATACTCAACAAATGTTTTCAATATTTATAAACACTTTAAAAAGTAGTTTTCCCTCTTTTGTTCCATGCCTGTCAAAAAGAAAGTTGTCCAAGCCCCCATGGTACAATAATCAGCTCATACATTTAAAGAATTTGAAAAATAAAGCTCATGCTAAATATAAAAAAACCCTTAACATTACCGATTACAAACTCTTTTGTAATTATAGGAAAGAGTTTTCGGTTTTAAGTAAGTTCTTGCATAGGGGTCATTTGTTAGATATTGAGAGTAAGCTAAAAAACAATTCTAAAGCTTTCTGGTCATATATAAGCAACAAAAGGAAATCTGTTGGTATACCTAACACAAAGATGTATAACGATACTCAGTAAAATCATATTGACCAAACTCTTGAATTTTTCGCTTCATTTTTTGAGTCTGTATATTCGCCTTCGTGCCCTATAGCCAATTTCGATGAGAATTATATATCTAAAATAGATTTTGGATTATTGGAGCTTGACATTGATGATATTGTAAATGCCCTTATCAATCTGAAGCCAAGCCCTAAGCCCGGTGTTGATGGAATACCTGCTATCATACTAAAAGAATGTTATCGTTCAATTTCTAAGCCACTACTTGCAATTTTCAATGAATCGTTACTCTCAGGTATTTTTCTTGAAGAATGGAAAACTTCATTTTTGATTCCAATTTTTAAATCTGGATCAAAGAATAATGTTGAAAATTACAGAGGAATCTGCAAATTATCTTCGATTCCAAAAGTTTTCGAAAGTATAGTTAATTCCAAGCTATACTTTCACATAAAAGAACACATATCAGAGTATCAGCATGGTTTTGTTTCTGGTAATTCAACTGTTACCAATCTTGCATATTTTACCTCTTATGTGTCAAATGCCATTGAAAGTGGATATCAAGTTGATACTATTTACACTGATTTTAGTAAGGCAATCGATTCTGTTGTTCACGAAATTCTCCTAAGGAAACTGAAGAAATTTGGTTTTCATTCATCTATGTTGAAATGGATTGAGCATTGAGTCTTACTTAATTGGTAGAACACAAAAAGTATTAATTGACGATAGATACTCAAGATTTATTCATTGTACATCGGGTGTTCCTCAGGGAAGCCATCTGGGCCCGCTCTTATTTATAATTTTTATTGATGACATTGTGTCAACTATTCAATTCTGTAGATGTTTAATGTACGCTGACGATCTCAAACTGTTTCTGCAAATATTATTTATTTATTTATTTATATCTTTATTGACACGTAATAAATTACAATGCTGATAATATTTAACGAGCATTAGCTACCAGGACTATCAGCTCGAACTTAAAGAGAGTATTGATAACAATGAACAATGGAAAAAGAAAAAATATCTATTTGTAAATATATTGAATAGTAATGTTTGGATACTCTTATGGTATGTGTAAAAGAAAAAAAGAAAAAATTTATAAAATGTTGTCTAATTTTAGTGCGGATAAGTTTGTCAGTTTGATTGATGTTGTCTTCTGATGGGTTTTTTAGCAAGTAGGGCAATGAAGCGTTGGGAATTAGCAATTTTGCCGTCTCTTTGACCTTTGGGCAATCATACACAAGGTGTTTTACTGTGATTGTTTCGTTGGTGTTGCATAGGTGACAGTTTGCAGGGAGCATGGTGTTGGGTAGTTGGGTTTTTTCCCATTTGGATTGATGTGGGAGTAATGGTGAATGTATTGGCTCCAATCGTTGTGGGTTTTCTCTGTCCAATATTCATTAATTTCATTCCTTGTATCCCGGGTGTTTGGAATATAAAACGCACATAAAGGTTCTGTTATTGCCGATTTGGCAGCTAAATCTGCTGCTTCGTTTCCTTTTATGCCAGCGTGTCCTGGAATCCACATAAGTTTTTTGTTTATCCCACTACCAATTAATCGGTTGCGAATGATTTCTACTATGAGTGTACGGTTTCCAACTTTGCGAATTGCTTCTAATAAGGACAAGCTATCAGAGCAGATTATTGTTTTTTTTTTTTGGACCAGAGACTTCTATTGCTTTTAAGACAACCATAGCTTCGGCTGAAAAAACTGATGCTGATTGTCTTAGAAGTCCTTTTGAAATAATTGTTCCGTCTTGGGTGGAAACAGAAAATGATGTTCCAAGGTCGTTTTTGGATCCATCAGTGAAGATGAAGTTAAACTTTTTTTTTCTATATGCATTATTTCCAAGAAACTCTGAATATACTGCTCGTTTGGAGTTGATGTCTTTAGTAAGCTCCTTAAGTTTGGTGTTTACACTATCGCTTGATAAAGTCCAAGGTGGTTTGGCGCCAGGTCGGTTGACATTGTTCAAAATTGGAATGTCCATTCTTTGGGAAAATTGTATTGCATTATAAAGTGTGGATGGAGTTTTAGGGAGTTTCTTCTGAGCTAAGGATTGTTTGACGTCGGCTGAGACGAGACAATTTTCGGTAGTGCTTAGTTTTTGGATGAGTACCTAGAGATGTGTTGTGTTGAACACTTTGCTCTATTGAGGGCAGTCCGGCTTCGGCCAACATGTTCTTAATAGGTGTTGTTCTGAACGCTTTAGGGGAGTCCTGCTCAAGATGACATACTCCGGTAAGATGACATACTCGCATTTTCTCTGTTTATAAAGCCGCCACAATTCTCTCGAACATATCCAGACATGCATTTTTTCTAACTGTTTTGCCAGAGTAAACTTACAGCTGCCAGTATAGTACCTGCTGTCATCGTGATCGGTTCAAACGAAAAAGCTAGAGAATAAATTTTTTTACGAGTCATTGTTTATTTCAAAATTGCTTAAAAAATTAGGTGTTTTTCTATATCCTTTGTGTTTTATGTTTGCGTTTATGTGTATAACTGTATAGACAATATTTTTTGTGTGATTTTGCTCCTTAATTATAATGTTTTGATTCCTGAATGGTTGTAAAAGTTTTATTTCCTATCGGGTAAGATGACATACAGCTTATCAGTCTATGATGACATACTATAAATACTATGACATACCTACTAAAAAACACAAACCTTATTTTTTTATGTAAATATTTAAATGCAAATTTAAAGTACATAATTATATTTCACCAAGCATAAAACAAAAATCATGAAAGCTAAATGGCCGAAAATCTAAGTTGAAAATGTGAGTTATATACTGACTGAAGCTGAAGAGCCAAATAAAGCAGGCATTTTTACAATATGTCATCTTACCCTCATGCAGTATGTCATCTTATACCCAACTATGTCATCTTAGCCTTAGCCTCGGACTGTTTTTAACTAATTTTTTTAAATTAATTCTTTTTACTTTAATAAACTATTCATTCCAACTTTATTTTTTCCATACAATCATTAATTATTTAATTTTGTAAAGATTTTAACGCTAAGGTTTGTAGAAAATTTTATTTCTTACTTTAAACAAAAAGTATGTCATCTTGAGCACAATTCCCCTAAGGCTTAAACGTATGGCATTGTGATAGGATGGTTCAATTATTTTCAATACCGATCTAGAGCACTTTCCGTAAATACTGATTGCGTAGTCGATTTTCGCAAGGATGGTAGTCCTGACCAAACTTAGTAAGGAGTTAATGTGAACAAGACTATTTCTAGATGATAAATACTTAATTATGTTAAGTCTGGTAGCTAAGCTTTTCTTTAAGTAAAGACAGTGTTCTTTAAAATTAAATTTGCAATCGAATATTATACCGAGCAAACAGAGACTATCTACATTAATTATGGAATTGTAATTTGTGCTCAATGTAATGTTTTTGGAACAACTCGACTTTTTACAAATGTGTATAGAATCTTACTTTTTTCTAGTGAAATTTTTGAGCCTGAGTGAGAACACCAAGTTGAAATATCTTCAAGAACGTTTGCAAAAATGGAAGCAGTTGTTTCGAGGTTATTGCACTTAGTGAACAATGTCATATCATCAGCATACAAAAAATGGTCTAAATTTTTATATTTACTAATAACACAGGCCTGCAAAATGAGGGTCATAACTTGCTCTCTGGAATTTGATAGGTGATTCTAGGGTATTTTGGTACGCTGATTACGAATATGTCCTTAGTTTTTCTCCATCACCTCCAGACTTGTCAAAAAAAGGTACAGATAGAAAATAGGAAAAAAGTCACAAGTTCTCGCATTAAGAAAATATATATTGAAAGAAGTTCATATATTTAAATGCAGTTTAAAAGATCATTATTTTAACAAAAAATTAAGTCTATGATTAGGTCTCTATCATCAGTATTGACAGAGATATCGAGTTTAACACAGGTCAGGGTACACCAAAGTTAGCCTTTTCTTAAATTGCCAAAAATTGATGATAAAGTTGAGAAACGGACTTTAGTGTTGAACAATTTTTTTCTTAGAATATGACCAAGTATCTCATTTCAAAGTACGTAACACGAATTACGGAACACCCTGTATATGAATGAGCTCATTACTAAATTAAGCCAAAATACCCCTTTTTCGACATGTTTATTACGAGTTACTTATACTATACTTCTACTTATTTAGAAGTTTACAAATTACTGATTTGCATTGATGTCTATGTCCCTCTACACTAATTAAATGCAATAAAAACTAAGCTAAAGCAATTTAATGACTTTTTATAAATTTTAAAATGCAGGCGCTCAGAAATTTTAAATTTTCAATATCAAAAAATCCTGACGTGATGGATTTTTTTCATTATTTTTCTCGTAATCAGCACATCAGAATCTATAGAAAACGTTACTCAGATTTCAGAGAGGAAAACCATTGCAGACCTGTGTAATTTTAGTAAGGTCATTAAATGCTATATTTTCCACAACGTGAGTTTCTTAATGATAATATGAATTCCAATTCTATCAAAGGCTTTTTCAAAGTCTATTGATAGAACTGAAATATGATTTTTACAGGATAAAGCGGAGGCTACGTAAAAGTCTATGTGCAGAAGAGCATCCATAGTAGAGTGCTTTTGTTTAAAAGCCACTTGATTTTGACTTAGCAAATTTTTTTTTTCTAAGAACCAGAATAATCTCTTTGAAATAATTTTTTCAAGGATTTTGCTAGCGCATGGCAGTAATGATATTGGGCGATAGCTACTAATTTCAGTGGTGCTCTTGTATTGGTATAATAGTGGCTGTTTTCCATACTTGTGAAATTGTGCCGGTGTTGAAGATTTCATTGTATAGTTGTAAAAATCTGTTTTTTAAGCGTATATTCGAGTTTTTTAGCATGGTGTAAGAGATCCTGTCAAAACCTGGAGTTTTTCCTTTAGCATATTGAAGACAGCTTTCAAGTTCCATTAAATTGATAGGTAGCTCGATTTGTTTTGCTGTTTGAAGCCGAGTAGTTGAGTGAATCTTGTTTTTGGGATATAAACTGTGACGAAAAACTTTTGTCTTCTGAATATAGTGACCAAGTTTGGCTAAAAAGCTCCGCAATTTCGTATGGACAAATAAGATTGCCAGATGTAGGTCTTATAGTTTTCACTGACGAACTACTATAATTACCTGTAAGAAGCTTAACATCCGCCCACAGCTTTTTAGAGCTGGAACTGGGATTAATGTTTTCAGTAAGCTTTTCAAAGCATGCTGATTTGACACTTTTGCGCTATAAGATTTTGGTCGGAAGTTTGTTTTTTAAAGTTTTCCAAGCGTATTGTCTGACTGCTCTTAAGTTTGCGATTTCCTTATTCCACCAGGGTACTTTTTTTTGGCTGTTTGGTTTGTGATGTGTTTGGGGAATAGCAACGTTGGCTGCGAAACGAATGGATTTTTGGAAGATCGCAGTTTCATTATTGATGTTTTTCGATGGATTCCTTTCAGTAAGAAAGTTTAAAACTTTTGACTGATATAAGGCCCAGTAAGCTCTATCTGTTTGGAATTTAGGTGGAATTTTCGTTCTATGTCGCGGATATTCAAAAGACAGTGTCGTCACTATTGGGAAGTGGTCACTGCCGTGCAAATCGGGAAGCCTTGACCAGGAGGCGTTGGGGCTAAGTTGGGGTGATATGAAAGTTAAGTCGATGTGGGTAAGAGTGCCATGAGTGGAGAAGTGGGTAGGTTCCCCGTTGTTTAGAAGAACTAGGTTGGTGTTGTTAAAGAAGTCTTCCACTATTTTGCCGCGATTATTGAGGGAAGGTGACCCCCAGAGTGGGTTCCATGAGTTGAAATCCCCTGTGACTATAATAGGAGTTTGGATATTTGAAATTACATCTTCCAAGTCGGATGCATTGAATTTAAAATCTGGATGGATATACACTGAGATGATTGTTATTTTGAACTTGAAATCTATTTCAGCGGCTACGGCCGGAAGTCTAGAGCTTATGCTTATGAATTTATGGGGTATTGTTTTGTGTATTAGAAGCCCTACACCTTGGGTCGAAGAGGTATTCGAGGGTAGGTTTTGAAACAAAGACGAATAAGTCTTTGGTGTTTGTGGCTGGAAATTATTTCTTATGTGGGTTTCTTGGAGAGAAATTATTGAAGGATTTTGGTCGTTTATTAAGAGTTGGAGTTCATGGTAGTTGTTGAAGTAACCGTTAAGGTTCCATTGAAGGAATTTAAATAATGGTTTTGAACTTGTGCTAGACTTTTGCGCGATATAATCATGGCTATATTGCGAAAAATCTTGGGTGTTAAGAATAGGGTGGTTCAGGCTCGGACTCTGCAGTCCGGAGGTTGAAGCCCCCAGGCTCGTCGGGGAGCCTAGGCTATTCAAACTTCGGGCTGCAAAGTCATTGTTGGGGAAAATATTATTTTGATTATATTCCATCATCGTCTATTTCAATTGGTACGATGGGTACTGAATCGTAGGGCGAATTTGAAGCTTTGGATTGTGGAATGAAAGTAGTTTTATTATGAGTAGTATCGTTGTTTAAATTAATTATGTTTTGAGAATGTATTTGTTGGCTAGGCATGATTACAATGGGTGTAATGTTTGATTGATGTGCACAGGGGTTAGAGCCAGCGTTACCGTTGGATATTTTGGAAAAGTTGCAAAAAAAGTGGCACTCGAGAAAAAAAGGTGGCACTTGAAATAAAAAACGAAACAACACCATAGGTATATGTATGAAAATTGACTTATTGATAAAAATTTCACACATCTGAACGAACTCGTAGGAGTTGAAGAAAGCACATAATCTTAACAATCATAATCGCAAGTTTCAGTTTTTAGTCGGCTGGTGAGTTTATTTTTCATCAAATTTAGCTTGGAAAAAGCCCTCTCAGCGCAGCCACTGCTATGAGACAAAGTTAATATTTTTGCAACAAATTCATATAGCTAAGTCAGAAAAAGGTATTCATTCAAACTTTTTTTAATGTTAGCCACTTTAAACCAAATCTATTCGATATTAACAATTTAAAAAAAATTGGTTTAAGCTTCAAGCTTGGTTGGGCTTCAAGGTAAAAAAAAGACTTTTTTGCGAATTTTTTCTTAAATATGGATTGAGTAATTTTATTCGGACCTTTCGTACGTTATTGAGTATACTTTTGACAGTAAAAAGCTAATTTTTTCATGCACAAATATTGAAGCATAAGCCGGTAACAGAGCTTTCACAGAACGTCTTGAGTAAAAAAACAATTTGCGGTGTTCACCATAACTCGGCTGGAAATTATTTGAAAATAAGAAATCAAGAAAAATTAGCCAAGTTATGACCAAATCTTCCCCCCAACTTTCTCTGATAATTTTATTTTTTATTCAAAAATAAATTGGCGGCCATTGAAAGTGTAAACTGTTATTTTCCACTAAAAATTCCGCTTTTTTGGGGGTAGAAAACAAAATTTTTACTTAAGGTTGGGGGGCGGTATTTTATATGTCAAAAATGTGTATAAAGTTTGGAATGAATAGCTCAAGTAGTTTTGAAAAGACAGTGAACACGGACTTTGAAAAAGTAGTTTTGAGGAAAACGCGTCTAAAGTTTATGAACTAGTGTTAGAGCGTTAGAGGCCAGGAGATTAATAAGACAATTACTTTAAGAATATTGCTTCTATTGACCTAACATTTTAGGGACATTTTTTTGAAATGTTAAACAATAAGATTAGAGATAGAAAAAAAGAATCGATTTTTCGAAAGTTATTTCTAAAAATTTATATTGTTCAATTACCTTTTAGGACTAGTTTTAAATAAGTGATCTCTTGTTTCGACTTGATAAATTTGAAGTTTAAATGCCTCAAAATAGAAAGTTTTTCATTTTTGATGTCAATCGATTAAATATTTCATCTTAAAGTATTTGATAATGACTACGAATATTTTTTTTTAAATCTGAATTGCTTACTTTAGTTTTACTTGTGGGGAAAGCTAAAAAAGTGGCAAAGACTGAAAAGTGGTAGCTCGGTGGCACAACCTGAAAAAAAGTGGCATTTTGATACTAAAGTGGCACAGCGGTAACGCTGGTTAGAGCTAAATTGATTTGTGTTTGAGAGAGTTTGAGAAGATGATAAATTTGAGTATTGGGTATGGTTAGTTGTTTTTGTTAGAGAGTTTTGATTTTGGTTGTGGTGAGAAGAACTAGACGCTATGGTGGAATTAGAGATTTTACCTGATGAGGCTACTGCTGAAGTTGATGGTGAGAGGATATTGTTAGAAGGAGCAGAGATTTTTTTATCAGAAACCGGTTTTTGTAGGTTGGTTTCATCAGCCACTGAAAGTGGATTGAGTGGGCTTTTGTTGTTGATTGTAGGAGAAACCGGTTGACGTAGGTTAGCATTACTGGCGACATTGACATTGGCAAAGCTGTCGGGTAAAGTGGACGGGGGGTTTTGTTCGTTGTATATTTGCCTAGCCTCTGACATGCTGCATTTTTTTATTGTTTTAATTTTCAATATCTCTTTGGACTGCAAGTACCGAGAACAAGTTTTTGCTGACGATGGGTGATCTTGATTACAGTTTGCACAGAGTATACGATTGCATTTCGCTGGGGGGTCGGGGTGTGGGGTTTCATTACAAACCTCACATGCCGGTTCATTGTTACACCGTTTCGTTGTGTGTCCAAGTATTTGGCATTTGCGCCAGCGCATTGGATTGGGGAAATATTCCTCTACTTTGACGTTGTACCAACCAATGCTCAGAATAGTGGGGGAACGGAAGAGATCAAAGGTAAACAATACCAGACCATTGCATCGGCTGACATTATCTCTAGTTTTCTTAAATTTGTAAACGTCTGTGACGCCCTGAGTTTTCATCTCACGAATAATTTCTTGTTCATCGGCTTCAATTAAACAGGGAGCATATACGGTTCCTTTACATTCATTAAGGTTAGAGTGAAGTGACACTGTTATTGGGCAAATATTGGAAAGTGTTTTCTTAGCTAGAAAGAGATCGGCTACTTTTTTGGATTTGCACAAGATTAACAAATTACCATCTCGCAACTGGGTTATATATACTCGTAGCCTGTGCTAATACCATCGATGGCTTTTTTTGGTAGAAATACAATGATTTTATTTAGTGGTTTTTCCTTGTCTGCTGGCGCAATAACAATAAATTTGGGGTCGGAAAAGGGAGCGGAGTTTGAAATTGTGGCACTTTGTTTGTCTAAATGGGTGATGTTCGCGGTTTTTCTTCTTTTGCTATGCGGGTTGACATCGGCGAGGGACTCTATGTCGAGACCATCAAACCGACCACCCGAAACAACACCTGGCCCGGGGGCCATAATTGCAAAACTTCACTGACTACTTGAAATTGTTTTTTATTGTTTATTTATTTATTCTTTTTTTTTCTTTTTTTGTAGAAAAAACGAAAGGAAAGAAGGTTGTTTAATATGAATAGGTTAAACGTACCTCTTTGAATTAGATGTGTATACACAAACCAAACGCAAACGAACTGACCGGCTTGAAGGTTAGTCGGTGACTGTTCTGCAAATAAAACAACCTAGTGATTGTCTTAATGTGCAACATGACCTTAACAAACTATCTAGTTGGTGTCTTGAAAGTAACCTTAGCTTAAACATTAAGAAATGCAGTGTCATTACTTTTCACAGATGTATTTCGATGTTAAAGTATGATTATTGTCTTGGTCAAAATCACCTCAGTAGAGTTGATCAAATAAAAGACCTTGGAGTCATTATTGATGTTAAGTTAACATTCAGCTCTCATTTTGATTATATAATAGCTAAGGCCAATGCAGTTGTTGGTTTCATTAAAAGAAATTGTAAAGAATCTACTGATCCTCACACTTTCCTAACTCTTTTTATATCTCCGGTAAGGTCTATTTTGGAGTATGCTGATATAATCTGGAATCCGGTCTATAAAGTTCATTCAGATCGCCTAGAAAGTGTGCAGAGGCGTTTTACAAAATACATATTTTGGAAATTAAGATGGGAATTTTTTCCTTCTTATACGGCCAGATGTCAGCTACTGGGAATATTGCCTCTTTTCACCAGACGGAGCTCGCATGACATTATGTTTGTAAGAGATCTGTTGTGTAGTCATATTAACAGCCCCACCCTTTTGTCGCTTATACCTATCTATACTCCAGCTAGACCACTGAGGGAAAGACCACTTCTTTTTCAGCAATGGCATAGAACAAATTACGGATCTAATGAGCCTATTTCAAGAGCAATTAAATCATTTAATATACATTGTAGTTGTTTAGACTTACATTTATCAAGGAATCGCTTCAAGACCATTTTATTTAGTATATTAAAATAACCTTATTTATGTAAATTTTTAATTTTAATTTTAATTATTATTTGTTGATTCGGTGAACACAAAATAAAACACGAACAACGTTTTTGGTTTAACGTTTAGAATCAGAGTGTCTTCATTCTTTTCGACACTCCGTACTTATTACCTACGATCGTCACTATAGGTACCGGGTCAACCACGAAATCTGGGCCACACATACTGCAACCACCATATGCAAACCATATGTGCGTGCTATTTCTCACAATTGCTTGGTCTGCAATGTGACACTGCACAGTATGTTCCTCGTCGCTTTCTTTGTTAACGTATTTCGGTTCGCTTGACATGCATTGTTATTGTTGTGACATAACCAATGCATGACACTTGACACACTTATCGAAATCGAAGCGATTCCTAAGAATTGGGTTTTTGGTTTTTGGTTGAGTAATTGGGTGTGGGGCACAACATATTTCTATAATTTCAACTTGTAATTAGTCTGTTAAGCATAAGCTTGTAGATGAAGAATAAATAAAAAACGCGTTTAGAATTATTCATGCGATGCTTGGCGATTAAATGTGAAAATGGTTGGAACGCATTCGGAATTTATGCGATGCATGCCAATTTATTGGTTTTCTGTTCTATCCGGTCTCCGACAGCAAAGTAGTTGCGGAAGGGTTGTACGTAAACAAAAGAAAAATAAAACATAAATTCATTAGATTCTTTTTCATGGTTTTGAAATAAATTCATAATATTCTTTAATTTACATCTCAAATGAACAGGAGAAGAAAAGAAACGAACGAGAGGCCATGAAAAAGAAGATGCCATGGGTATGGTGATTTCCTTACATCTCATTCATCGAGAAAGTGTGCAGGTGCTTCTTGCCAATGACAAGCCCATGTTAAATTCGGCGCAGGGACATAACTCCTCGGGACATAAGTCCATTATGTCCCACTAAAGTGGGACACAAGTCCAAAACTGGATTATGGACCTATGTATTTAGTATTTAGTATTTAGTATTAATGTTTGGACTTATGTTCCATTTTACATGTTTTGTTTGATGCTAATACGATACCTTTGGGCGATGAAACTTTTCCAAAAAAGTGGCAATCAAAAGAAATTTGGACTACAATAAAAACGTGTTTTTACGGGTTTTTTCTTTTCTAACTACTAGGCAGGGCTACCATATGTCAAGGAGTCAGCGTAATGTCTTATAGTTAGAAAACCAAAGGTTGTTAGAATACCGCCGCTCGCTCTTCGAATTTATTAGCCAAAAACTGTAGAAAAATGTTAATGTAGCAGGGAAAAGAAAAAGAAAAAAGTGAAACAATTTCATTCTGCTTTCTTTTGTTTTCCTCAAACAGAAAAAGGTTGAATAAAATTAGAGAAAAACAATAGAAAGCGGAATAAGATTTTGTTTCTTAGAACTAAGAAAAATAATAGTTAAAATTCGCAAAGTAGAGATATGGTTTTCCAGAATTTGGAGATAGTATTTTATTTTATGAAGTTAGTAAAATTCCTTTGTTTGAGAAAGAAATTTAAAAAAATTTTAATTTTTGAGAATTTGAGAAATTAAAATTAAAAAATGCCCAAATGGCATTCTGTTGAATTCAAAATGACCGTTAGGTGTACTAAAGGCTGTCTTCTCCTTGTCTTCCTTGTTTACTTCGATTTGATGAAACCCGCTCGCTAGATCCAGTGTTGTTAAGTATTTTGAATCACCCAGTTGTCCAAGGATGTCTTCGATATTTGGCATTGGATACGCATACGCGATAGTCACTTCGTTGAGTTTCCTGTAATCAACTACTCTCCATTTTCGTTTTCCTTTCTTTGGTACAACTAGTAGAGGTGCGTTCCATGGACTTGAACTTGGCCTAATTATTTCGTCTTGCAACATTTTGTCTACTTGATTTTTTATTTCTTGTGTGTGAATTTGTGCTAAACGGTATGGTCGAATGTTGACTGGAGGTATATTTGGGTTGTCTTTATTTGATGTGTGATTCCGGACGTACTCGACACTCGACAGAGTATCATCGTCCAGGAAGAATAAGTGATTGTAATTTCGGCAAATATCTACAATTGATTTCTTTTCTTCACTATTAAGATGATCCAGTTTGAGTTGATTTTGAATTACATATACTCAATCTGTCGTTGATAATATTTTGAGTGATAAATGAATTTAGGTTGTAAATGTTGTAGTCGTTGGTATTTACGCATTCTAAATTTAGATCTTCTAAGACTACATCTTTGTCATTGGCGTTTAATACCGATATATATATGTAACCGTTAGTTGGTTCAATCAAAGCTGAGGAAGTATAAACTTGAGGAAGAATTTCTTGAGAAAAGTATATTTGATTTGAGAGTTCGTAAATGGGTCCATACTTAATAATTTTTTCGGATCTAGCAGGTATTGTAATAGGCTTTCTTTTATTTATAAAGTCTGTGGTGTATTTTTTATCTTTATAGTGGTATGTGAGGGTATTGTCTTTGTAATTTAGAATGGCATTAAAATTTCGGAATAGGTCTTCACCCAAAATTCCATCTTGTGTTAAGGGAAGTTGGCAGGGACTACGTGAAGTAGGTGTTTGATTTTTACGCCTGGTGTTATTTCAATATTTAAAAGAATTGTACCCAGTTTCGACGTTGGAGTACTACCAATGCCTTTTAACTCAGTCACAGTATTTGTATGGATCCAAAGGTCTTCTTTTAATTTATTTATTTTAATTAAACTCAGGCTCGCGCCTGTATCTAGAAGCATAATGCCATGATTGGTGATAGTGTCTTTAGAAATTATTTTAATTTCACTCTTGAAACTGGAAGCATTACTTAAACAGCCTATATATGAGCATTGCTTTTTGGTTTTTCATTTTGGTATTGTATACTTTTAGGATTTTGAGAATGTGTTTTTTGAAAATTATTCATATCGGAGCTCAACTGCCCGTTTAGGAAGTCTTGTAAGTTATTTATTTGTCTGTCGCTTCTATTTTGTCGGTGATTTTGATTTAGTAAACTATTTGTGTTGATTGTTTAAGTGAAACCTTTGTTGTATTTGGGATTTCTAGATGCGTTATCACGCTTTTTATTAAAATTTGGCAACTCGGCGTCTTTGTTTCTGAATGGATTTGAATTTGAATGTGGTTTTGGAGTTGAGCTTTCCTTGGTTGTGTTTGTATGAGAATTATTTTTAATTTGACTCAGTGGATTCAGTGGAGTTGAATTTATATTTGAACTAGTTTTGTTACGATACAGTGGATTCAGTGGATTATGAGAGTTTGAATTTATATTTGAACCATTTTTGTTCTGATGCAGTGGATTCAGTTTATTTTGAGAGTTTGAATTTATATTTGAACTAGTTTTGTTCTGATACAGTGGATTTGGTAGATTTAGTGAATTTGAATTTATATTTGAACAATTTTTGTTCTGATTCAGTGGATTTAGTAGATTTTGTGAATTTGACTCTATTCTATATATTCTTTGGTAGTTTCCCGAATTTTGGTGGATGGGCGTTGTACTATTCGGGTAGGCTCTGATTGGTGCCAACTTGGCGGCGCCCAGATGCTGTAACTTATAGTACACGTCAACTGTGCTTACTATACCTCCAAGCGGTATCCACTGGGACCTGGGATGCTCCGTCCAGAGCTGACCTGCTAAACTAGTAAGTGCGAGTGTTGATAAGGGAATCCGGAACAAAGAATTGTGATCGATCAACACTATAATTGCTCTGCGAACAATGACTGACTGCACGAATCTCAGTGGTCTACGAGAGCTTTCGTGTAAATGTCCCAGCGAATGAATTCGAAGGACAGAATCAACGGTGGACTTCAGCAGCCATAAAAGCAGAAACCCCTGAAAGAGCTACTCCAACATATTTGGTTTAAAGGTCTTTTGGGGTCTTTCAATACTAGGACAGGGTATTGAAGTAGAGATGGTGGCGGACGTGCTCCTGGTGAGCAAACGGCAGCACTCACACCCCTGCAGCAGGGTACTGACTCTGGATATTCCAGCCCTTTGTGTTCGAAGGGATCCAAAAGGACCTGGCCCTCCAGGTTGGGGGTTGTGCGTAGGGTTAACTACCCAACCACGTAAAAAAAGCCCAGTTCCGAAACAACAAACAGCCTTGGATAACGATAACGATTTCAAAGTTGACGACCCATGCAAACGAAAAAAGGACAACGACCTCCGGATCTGCACTTGGAACGATCTCTTAACGGACTAGGTGCCGCTGGAGAATTAGCGGACGCCCTGGACTGCTGCAAAGCAGACATAACCGCCATCCAAGAAGTGCGATGGAGTGGACCGGGCATAAAGAAGATGAAAAACTGTGACATATACTATGGCGACTGCTACAGACAACAGAAAAAGCGTTTATTTGGGTGCGGATTTGTCGTTAGAGGAAGACTCAGGGATAAGGTGATTAGCCAAAATCCAGTTAATGAGCGTATAATGACCATCCTCATCAGGGCTAAATTCGCCAACATTAGCCTTATATGCGCCCACGCCCCCACAGAAGAGAAAGACGACGATTCCAAAGACTGTTTCTACGAGCTCCTCGAAGAAACATATGAGCAATGCCCTAGATACGACGTGAAAATCGTTCTTGGCGATTTCAACGCAAAACTAGGGAAGGAGGACATCTTTGGAAACACAATCGGTAAGCATAGCCTCCACGACAAAACCTCCGAAAACGGATTGAGGCTAATCGATTTTGCTGCGGGGCTAAATCTTGTTGTAAGTAGTACACGCTTCCCGCATCTCAAAATTCATAAAGGCACATGGCGATCCCCAGATCAATTAACCGTCAACCAAATTGACCATGTTGCGATAGACGCAAGGCACTCTTCCAGTGTGCTAGATGTCCGAACTTTCCGAGGGGCCAACTTTGACTGGGACCACTACCTTGTTGTAGCCAAGGTACGAATGAGGATATCTTGTTCACGACCAGCACGAACTAACGCTGTGAAGAGATATGACGTCGGAAAGCTACAATCGCAAGAGATTGCCAATGCCTTTTCCAATCGAGTGTCCCTTCAATTATCCTTGAATCCCATGCCGCCAGCATTAAACATTGAAGACCAGTGGCAGCAATGCCAAGAAGCCATCAGAACCGCTGCCTCTGAGGTTCTGGGTTTCACTCGGCCACCAAAGCGAAACCCATGGTTCGATGAAGAATGTAGGCAGGCAAATGCAGCCAAGCAAAGAGCACGACAAATGCTTTTGCAAACACGAACGAGGGCTGCTTACGATCGGTATAACGAGATTTACAAGGAGAGAAGAAGGGAAGAACACCGACTTCTCAAAAAGAAAAAGAAGCAGCATGAGAAGCGCTCGTTTGAGGAAATAGAGAGGTGCCATGACAGGAACGAGATTCGGAAGTTTTACCAAAAGGTAAAAAGATCCTGCCAGGGTGGCAAACCCCGAACTCAAGCCTGTAAAGACCAGCAGGGAAACATAGTTATAGAGTCACAGTTGCTACTGAGGATCTGGAAAGATCATTTCTGCAGACTGCTTAACGGCGATGAGGACACAAATTCCGCTGTCAGGCAGACTGCCCCATTCAGCCTGGACGATGATCAAGAATGCCGTCCTCCCGACCTAGAAGAAGTTAAGCTTGCTATATGCAAACTTAAATCAAATAAGACTGCAGGTGCAGATGGCCTTGATGCCGAACTTTTCAAGGCAGCTGGAGATCAGTTGGAAAGGAGCATGCACCAACTGATCTTCATGATATGGTCGGAAGAAAGCATGCCCGATGAATGGAACCTCAGTATCGTATGCCCGATCCTAAAGAAAGGAGACCCTCACAACTGCGCCAATTATAGAGGAATAAGCCTCCTTAACGTCGCTTATAAGATCTTGTCTGCTGTAATATGTGAACGTCTGAAACCGCACGTCAACAACTTGATAGGTCCTTATCAATGTGGTTTTAGACCGGAGAAGTCCACAATAGACCAAATTTTCACATTACGGCAGATCTTGGAAAAAACCCGTGAACATAATATCGATATTCACCATCTCTTTATCGATTTCAAGGCCGCGTATGACAGTATCTACAGAGACGAGCTGTACAGAGTTATGTCTAGTTTCGGCATCCCTGCAAAACTCGTACGACTATGCAGGATGACTTTGGAGAATTCACGCTGCTCCGTCAAGGTCGGTAAAGAACTCACCGAGACCTTTAATGTCGAAAAAGGTTTTAGGCAAGGCGATAAACTGTCATGCGATTTCTTCAACATCATACTTGAACAGATTGTAAGAAACTCAAACGTCAACACCAGAGGAACAATCTTTCAAAAGTCTGTGCAATTACTTGCCTATGCAGACGATATTGACGTAATGGGAAGAAAAAAGTGTGATGTCATAGGTGCTTTTGCGAGTATTGAAACAGAAGCGGCAAAAATGGGTTTGATGGTTAATGAGGGCAAAACAAAGTATATGCTGTCATCAAATAAGGACACAGAACATCGACGAATTGGACAAAACGTCACAATAGACAGACATAACTTCGAGGTAGTACAGGACTTCGTCTACCTAGGATCCGCTGTAGACACGGACAACAACATCAGTGCGGAGATCAAACGGAGAATAACTCTTGCCAACCGTTGCTTCTTTGGGTTAAGAAGGCAATTGAGAAACAAAACCCTCTCCAGAAAAACCCACGTAACCTTATATAAGACCTTAATCGTCCCAGTCCTGCTTTACGGCGCGGAAGCATGGACCTTATCGAAAGCGGATGAGGAAACCCTTGGTCGTTTCGAAAGAAAAATTCTCCGAATGATCTTTGGTCCCGTATGCGAAGGCAATGTGTGGAGAAGAAGATACAACAACGAGCTGTATGAGCTGTACCGCGACATGGGCATAGCCAGAAGAGTACGCATCGCGAGGCTACGATGGTTGGGCCATGTAGAGCGGATGGACCCAAACGCTCCGGCTCGTCGGGTGTTCGAAAGCACATTGCAGGGAAATCGCGGAAGGGGAAGACCTCGTCTTAGGTGGCGCAATCAAGTGGAGGAAGACCTCAACCGACTTGGAGTGCGAAACTGGAGAGAGCTCGCCCGAAATAGAAGTCGTTATCGAAGGATGTTGGTTGAGGCCCAGGTTCACCCCGAACTGTAATGCCCACCTAAGGAAGGAAGGAAGTTTCCCGAATTTTGTATTGCCCCATTTTGTGGTGCATTGTCATGTCTGCTGTTGTTGTACTGTCTTTTCCTACATTGGTCTATCTCATGACCCATGTTTTTACAATAACTACATGCGGTTATTGACCCATGTAGGATTATTTGTGTTAGAATTTGGATTTTGTCTGTGACCCCTATTAAAATTTTAAAATCTGTTAGTGTTTTGCTGGAGTCGACACTCTATAGTGTTGTGAGTTTTCGTTCGACAGTTTTGGCAGTATTTGCCATTTACTGCAGAAAGAAGTTTTTCCTCTTCCATATAGCTATGTCTATTGCTACGTCTGTCTAACTCTGTACACCTAGCGCTTTTGACCATTGTTTTCAACTGCGGTATTAGCCCGTTGCAGAAACTATTTAGAATTGTTCTGCTATTTAAATTCCTAATAGTAAGTTTGCCGCGTTATCTTCGGTGCTAGCGTTCGCATTGTTTAGTTCATCGAAAAGAGCATTAGCCCTCTCCGGGTATGTACTTACAGGTTCTTTAAAGCCCTGCTTGAATTGAAAAATTTCGGTCTGTATCACTTGCACAGACCTAGTTTTCCTAAAGTTTTTGATTAAAGCCTCTTTCAACTCTTTCCAGGCATTGTAATCATTACACTTGAGTATAACGTTATATGCCCGGTTAGTTAATTTGGACTTTACAATGTGAACAAGGTCGGCTTTTTCGGGATCGGTAGTGGCCTTTTTAGATTGAAGGTCTATTAGCTGAATAAACCTATCTAAATTTCGTGAACTTCCATCAAACTCAGGTATGAGCTTAATGGCTTGTGAAACATTGAATGATGACATAATTGGTTCGGGAAGGGAAAGAGCTGAAACTGTGTTCTTAGACTCTTCACTTGAAGCCGGTGATGCGAGCAGGTTTTCAGTTTCGGATTCTGATTTGGATTTTCGCGAGCGAGAGACTTTTCTACTTCTAAGTGAAATATGTAGATTCAGACCAGGGTCGGACATAGGTGTTTAAAATTATATCTGGGATTAGGAATGATAGTAGGATACGATGTTTGTTTTAGGCATATACATTATACATATATAAAAAACTGGTTACAACTGTTTCAACTTAGCGTGAGGAAATCAAAAATATTTTTTTTTCTTAAAAAAAACACTACAATATATAAATACAAAAAAAAAAATTATATCTGGCTTACATAATCATTTTTTTACTTTTTCCTTGGGTGTTGATTGGTGTTGAATGTGTAGTTGTAGTAGTAGTTGTTGTTTTCTTGTTGATTGCCTCGGCGTGGCAATTTCGTCCTTCCTTCCTTCTTTTCGACCACAAGAATTGGCTTACCTCTGCGGGATGTATTTTTTTTTTCACTTACACTTTCACTTGATTGAGTTACTGTTCTCACGTATTTATGATTAGGCGTGACTTGCGCAACTTGGAACACGATTGAAATTTTTCGCTGATTAATTTTCTTTATTTTCTTTTTTTTTTTTTTTAAATACTTTTTCATCGTCTCTCTTTTTTTTTTGTTCACGACACTTTTTACACTATTACTTTCGGGAAAGAAGGCAGATGCTTTACACTTCTTTATCCCACCGCGCGCTGCCACCAATGTTGATTCGGTGAACACAAAATAAAACACGAACAACGTTTTTGGTTTAACGTTTAGAATCAGAGTGTCTTCATTCTTTTCGACACTCCGTACTTATTACCTACGATCGTCACTATAGGTACCGGGTCAACCACGAAATCTGGGCCACACATACTGCAACCACCATATGCAAACCATATGTGCGTGCTATTTCTCACAATTGCTTGGTCTGCAAACTGCAATGTGACACTGCACAGTATGTTCCTCGTCGCTTTCTTTGTTAACGTATTTCGGTTCGCTTGACATGCATTGTTATTGTTGTGACATAACCAATGCTCAATGCATGACACACTTATCGAAATCGAAGCGATGTCGTACGTTAAAGAAGCGACGGGTCAATTCCTAAGAATTGGGATTTTGGTTTTTGGTTGAGTAATTGGGTGTGGGGCACAACATATTTCTATAATTTCAACTTGTAATTAGTCTGTTAAGCATAAGCTTGTAGATGAAGAACAAATAAAAAACGCGTTTAGAATTCATGCGATGCTTGGCGATTAAATGTGAAAATGGTTGGAACGCATTCGGAATTTATGCGATGCATGCCAATTTATTGGTTTTCTGTTCGATCCGGTCTCCGACAGCAAAGTAGTTGCGGAAGGGTTGTACGTAAACAAAAGAAAAAAAAAAACATGAATTCTGAGGAGGGGACAGAATTAGAACAATGTAAACATTTTCATTCATTTTCTTCTGTTATTATTTCTTTCAGAAAAAAAAAAAAAAAAAAACAAAAACAAACTCAGTGCAATATCAAAGGTTGGTCGAGTTAACGCAAACCAAAACCGATATTGCCAGAAATTTCACAAACCGGCCGCCTGAGGAGACAAACGTCGTTACGCGTCAGTGTTTCCTTTAAGAATGGATACCATAAACAAAACATATGTTACGATCGGAACTTCTCTACGATCGTATGTTTCTCCGATCTGTTACCATAATAGGGCTGTATATGAATCAATAGTTTGACGACGCAATCTACGATAGACGATTGAACGATAACCGTCTGAACTGTGATTCACCTTTCGATTCTACATAGTTAGTAATAAAAGTAAACAGATTTTCCCAGTTTGAAATTCAGGAATTCGATTTCCAAGTATTTTTGTAAAGTACTAGGTATTCACATTAAATTCGTTTTACTCAATTTTGATGAAAAAAATTAAAATCATATGACCTCAAAAATATATTTTCGTTGCTGATAAGTTCACTTTCAATGTTAAAAACATCAATAACAATCAATTTAAATTCAACAAGTAAGCGAAAGCTAGTAAAACAAAAAACTAACCCAGGAATACTGAGTAAAGTCCGATTGTGATATACATATGTAGGTTGTTTTCCATGTTTTGACAACTAAATCTTATCTTAAGAATTTTCAGACTGTTTTTTCCGTCTGAAAATCTATGTTCGAAAAACTGAAAAATCTTACTGTCAGCTATGTAAATGTCAGCTGAAACTTCTGACACTTTTGACCAATCAGAGCGACGAAAACTGACAGTAGTTTTCGAACTCCCGGTGCATTGAATGCGAGCATTCGGTTGTTAACGCTTTAAATTATTTGTTGGCACTTCGAAACAGATTTAAGATTTAACAAATTTCGTTTTTAATTTACTGACCCTACCTCACACAGCAGCAGAAAGGAAATTTTTGATTTGTCTCTTATAAAAACCAAACTAAGAAACAAATTGGGATCTAATGTAATAAACAGTATAATGTTAGCAAAAGACTTGGCCGCTGACAACATCGGTACCTATGCCTAAAACTTAAAGCTGTGTTGCTGCGAAAACAAGTTTTTTTTATTTTAAACTGAACAAACAAAAGTTGAAATTAACACACATTAAATTGGAGGCCACTTTCCTTCTACTGTACGGGAGTTGGGGCTTGAAAATTTGTTTACAGGTTGGGGGGGGGGGCATTTTAATAGAATAAATTTCAAATATTACTTGTGAGTTCACCCCCTTAATTGTAAAATAAATGTTATAATCTTTCGGTTTTAACCTCACTTTTTTTTCTCTCTTTAAAATCATAAAAATTGTATGAAAACAAGCACTACCGAATAAAACAACACTTCTTTTATATACATTTCACTATTTTATTCCGAAGAAATCATTAATTTAACATTTTTAATTATTTAAAAAATGTTTACTTTGACTTGTTTTGACATTAAATTCAAATTCAAATAGTAATTTATTATTATTACATAACTTACACAGCAAGATACAGTATCTTTTAAAAGTAGTGCAAGCTTCGACTAAAGTTCAATTATAATTTATAATTTTAAGTGAAATATGTTACATTAAATCATTGACAACGTTCCTTTCTACAATAAAACTTAATTTTTTTTTTCTATTTAGACTAGTTCTATATTACAGGTTTCATAGATTATCTAGAATATCTAATCTGATTTTAGGTAAATGTTTTAATTGTTTAATTTACATAATATTTACAAAAAAGAAAAAAGAAATAATAGAAAAAGAGAGAAAAAAGGAGATAAAAAAGGGAAAAGAGTAATGGGAGGGAAAGGAAATTCAAAATCCAGTCATCGTCCTGGTGTCATCAGGAATTGCTTCAGTTTATATTTGAACAGAGCTGTGCCGCTTATAAGTCTAATAACTCGAGGAATGGAGTTCCATAGACGTAACGCGTGAACAAAAAACTGTCGTTCGGAAATCAAGAAATTGTAGCGGATAGGAATGAGATCAAGAGATCTACTGGATTGAGCAAAACGGATCCTGTTGAACAGTGTCATTGGTTGACGCGTCTGCATGACGCTGTGAAGCAAGGTCAGTGTTTTCATTTTAAAAATATCTTCCAAGTCAAGACCAAAAATTGATTTTGAGAAAGCTGAAATGTGATTATACCTTCTTATGCCGAAAATATAACGTGCTGTGCTGTTATAAGCTACTATGAGTTTGCGCTTATGTTCAGAATCACAGTTATTGAAAATTTCGCAACCGTAAAGCATTATTGGTATAATAAGCGTTTTAGCTAAAATAAGTCTTGTTTTTAAAGGTGTAACCGAATGTGTGGACCAGAGAGTTCGAAGACCAGCATAAACCCTAAAAACAATACCAAGGTTTCTTGCGGACTCAACAAAATCGATAACACTGTTATTCAATCAATTCAAATGAAACTTTTTGTGGTTAGAAATTCATAGAAAAAGTTTCATTTTCTAACGGCAAAAATCCCACTTGCCTTTTATGAATTAAAAAGTTCTCACTTAAAAATACCGTCTGGTATCACTTAAACAAGTAGTGTCAAAGCAAGTCAGAGTAAACATTTATAAATAATTAAAAATGTTAAATGAAGTGATTTCTCCGGAATAAAATAGTGAAATGTATATATAAGAAGTGTTGTTTTATTCGGTAGTGTTTGTTTTCATTCAATTTTTATGATTTTAAAGAGAAAAAAAAATCAAAAGTGAGGTTAAAAACGAAAAATAAAAACATTTATTAAATAATTCAGGGGGCTAACTCACACATAATAATTTGAAATATAATCTATTTAGATGCCCCCAAACCTGTAAAAAAAGCCCCAACTCCCGTACAGGAGAAGCAAAGTAGAGCCTTAAATTGAGCTTTCAAATTGAAAAGCAAAATCAAAAACAAAACAGATACTTTTTTACGTTTTTGTTTTTACTTTATAAAATCTGTATGCATTTCAAGCGGTCTACCGCCCATCATCAGCAACACGACTAAAAACATACTTACATCAAGTGTGGCTTTGTACAAAGTAAATATGTACATAAAAAAAATTATTAAAACGCTTCGTTCTCTTCATCCTCATCGTCATCTTCAGTGTAGCGGGAAATTTTCAAAGGTACATATTGTAGGGGCGGCGAGCAAACTTGATGTAGGTATATTAAAATAAAACAAACTGGAACTGCAAACGAGCTTCACTTTGCGACAGTATATTTAAAAACTGGCTCTCTTTACAGTATCGAAGACTGTATAGGATAGGAAGATAGTAGGAAAAGTTAGATAGCTGATTATTATATATCATGAACATATGTCGGGATGATCGCAAGATCGTTAGGCCATTACACACACAAAGATTTGGTATCAGTTAATTTAAGATAAAATGCTAAGAGCACAGTGTGTCTTACAAGATACTTCTACAACTCAACCATTCTGAATTTGAAATCGTCCCGATTACATAAATTGTCAAACTATACTTTCAAATAACTGTAGGTACATTTTTCAATACACTTATGGAATTTAAGAATACATTTGAGATCGTAAAAGCATATACGAACATTATAATTTGCAAGATTTTCAATTAACATTTCGTTCGAATAGTCATTTAAAAACAAAAACACATACATAGTTAATATATTAAGAATTAAGACGAAATTTCTATTACAAAACGAATTCTGTTGACAGGTAATAATTTCATTGGCGGTTTGGCTAGGTTACATTGCTTGAAAAATCGTTTTTAGTTCAAAAAATTTACTGTACTATATCTATATATTTATATATATAATATATATTTTTTTATTTCCATCACCCTGGAACCGCATACAATCTCATATTATGTGGAGAGCTTAGGTATGCCTTTGTAGGGTAACCTTGTCAACTGCAAACCATCTATATCACCGATTGCATATCTATCATTTGACAGAACCGTTTTTACCACATACTGTCCTCGATACTTGGCTAATAGCTTTTTATTTACACCTGGTACATTAACGACATTTTTGATCATAACATAATCGCCTGGCTTATAGTTTGTCGGACTCTTATGACGATTATCATAGTTTATCTTATTTCGTGATTGTTCCATTTCAATATTTTCTTGAGCTGTGTTCCTAACATCTTCTATATTCAATCTTTCAGTTTCTACGTTTTTAATGAGAAATTCTTTTACTTTGTCACAAAGTTTTCCCTTTTGATCTTTTCCAAATTTTAAAGTGCTTGGAGTGAAACCGCTGCTCCGGTTTACACTGTTATTAATAGCAAACTCGACTTTTTCTAAATGTTTTTCTCAATCTTTTGTTGTCAACGCTTCACACTCTTTGGCCAACATTGGCGTAATCATGCGACTAAGCCGTTCCACCTGTCCGTTTGACTGTGGAGAGTGGGTTGCCCCCTTAACATGCAAAATATTATTTTCATGCAAAAACTCTGCAAACTCTTTCGATGTAAAACATGTCCCGCGGTCTGATATAATGCGGTAAGGTATAGAAAAGTTGGCAAAATATGTTTTCAAGCAGTCGATGGCTTCTTTACTTTGTGTGCTTTTATTCGCGTACAGCTTAGTAAATTTGGTGAAACCATCCACCACTACTAGAATGTGTTTCTTATTTGCACGAGATCTGGGAAATGGACCCAAATGGTCTACATGAAGTGTATCGAAAGGAAGTTTTCCTTTTGGAATAGGATGTAAGGTTCCTTCTGTTTTTCCTGATTCAGGAGAGAAATATATGCACTTTAAGCACCCTTTTATAAAAGTTTTAATTTTTTGTTTCATTTTGGGAAACCAATAACTCCCTGACAGGTATTCAAAACACTTATCGACACCTAAGTGGCATAGTGACTCATGATGGGTCCGAATAACCTGCTCTTCCATCTGTGAAGGAACATAAAAATTATCTTTTCCATTTATTTTCCGGTATATTAGACCGTCAACCATTTCAAAATGAGAGCTTGCCGACTTACTTAGCTCATCGGCAATAGCTACAATCTTTGGATCGTGCTTTTGTGCAGCCGCTAAAATGAATTCGAACGATTCATCATCTACATGCGAGACATTGAAACATCTACTTAAGGAGTCTACATGAGGCATGCGATCACATTTTCGATGCTCAACAGTATAATCAAATGATTGCAGCTCTAATGCCCACCGTGAAATACGAGGATTCAATAGCTTTTTATTCAAGGTAAGAACCAGAGCCTGGCAATCTGTCACGACCTTGAAAGGAATTCCAAGCAAGTAAATTCTAAATCTTCTTAGCGCATATATTATTAACAAAGTCTTCAGTTCATAGCTGTGGTACCTGCTTTCAGCATCTGTGGCGCGCTTGGAAAAGTAAAATACTGGGTGGAACTTCCCATCGCTTTGTTTTTGCAGGAGAATTGCTCCAAATCCTAACGTACTAGCATCGCAGTGGAGTTCTGTAGCAACATTTGGACTGTAAATTGATAGAATTGGAGCTGAAACTAGTTTTTCTTTTAACCCTTTAAAAACTTCTATTTCTTTGGGGCCAAAAAAAACGGAACATCTTTTCTAAGTACATAGGTCGTAAAGGGGTTTGGCTATATTCGCGAATTAGTGTACTCGTATAAATTTTCTGAAGTATGAACAGAGTCGCAAAAAGCTATGAACACTATTAGTAGCGGTAGGCAGAGGAAAAATTTGAATAGCTTTAAGATTGGCGTCGTTTGGGCTTACACCAGCTTCGGATATTGTATAGCCTAAATAAGTCATCTTACTTTGTAAAAAAAGACATTTGTCTAATTTAAGTTCTAAGCCCTTGTCAACTACGATATTGATTACTTCTTGAAGGATATCTATGTGTTCTTCGACAGTCTCGGTCGCTATGAGGATATCATCTAAATAGGTCACAATTTTTGACTTCAAAATCATTTCACCAAACACATGTTTCATGTAGTGCTCGAAGACAGAAGAGGCGTTCTTAAGCCCAAAAGGCATCTTTTGTGAATTCGAACTGACCGATAGGTGTAATAAAAGAGGTGTACTTCGAGGTGAGGTGTACCTACTTCGAGTTCAACCGATGCGTAAGAAGTAGACTTTTTTTTTGAGCTCCGCAAAAATTTTGTAAAAACTACTATAACGTTTTGGTTTTAAATTAACAATAGTGCACTAATATCATAACAAGTGTCAATAGCTACAAATTGGTGTGACTTTTTGCTAAATTGGATAAAGTATCAAAATACAAAATCAGTTTTAATTTCTGTTCCTAAATAAATAAATCAAGAATTATGTCGAGTGGAGGTTCCCATGAGCGCCAGAGAAAGTTGAGATCCGACAAATCATCACTCTCTTCACCAATCTCAACAAATTCGCCGAGGAATAACACTACAATTTCAACCAACGTGTTATGGGATAGAATTGAAGAGCGCTTTGACAAACTCACAAAAATTTTAAGTGATTCCATCGCTCAGCAAATGAAGGTGGAAATGGATCTCTTGCACAATAGACTTATAGACCGCATACTGTCTCTTGAAAATGATTTCAACCATAAAATAAAAGCCGTTGAGCAGAAATTTCATGAGCGTTACAGATTACAGTTCCATCAACAATACTCTCCTTGCATTCAATGATCGACTCAGTCAATGTGATACACAGTGCAATAATATCGACACTCTCCAAGAACAGTTGTCATTAGTTCAGCTGCAGGCGCATGATCACGAGAACGAGAATAATCTCCTTAAAAAACAACTGGATGCGTTATCCAGGCAGAACATATCGGGAGACTAGCTGTACCCGCGACTTCGTCCGCGTGGAATAGTGGCTTTCGTCAGCATTCTTATTTTTTAGGTTACTTATTTTGGAAATAAGACACATTCATGCGTTTTAGTAAACGATTGTTAAATTTTTTTTATTTAAGTATATGTTTGCACACGACGTTCTAATTTTTTCCATTTTTTGCGAAATAAAAAGGTTTTGTGGGATTGATACACGTGATCCTGGTTGCCATGGGATTATTTTCTAAACGAACACCTGCAACTTAAAGCGCCTGAGACTTATTTATAATGACCAATCAATGGGAATTAAAGGAAAACGGGGAATCAAAACGTTTAAAATTTGTAATATTAGTAAGGATGTCCATCTTCGGGTTCTAGACTGTCTCTGTACCAGAATTCATATAAATAGGTTCAATAGTTTGGGCGGTAAATATAAACAAAGAACAGCGGTAAATATAAACAACAGACAGAGCTAATTTCGGATTCATACTGTTACTAAAGTCTTCCATTCCCGTAGGAATATGAGGGCCGTTTCCGGAGGATGACTTATAGCTTATATTACTCGAAAATAGTGTAGTATTCTAACAGTGGACATTTTTTGAAAATTCCAAGCTCCCGTTCCCATGGGAATACACGAATAAAACATATTGCTTAACATATTTGTCCATCCTCAGGTTCTAGACTGTCTCTGTACCAAAATTCATATAAATAGGTTCAATAGTTTGGGTGGCTAATGGTAACAAAGGGAAATAGATAGACAGATTTAACTTCGTACTTGTAATTTTAGTAAAGACTCCGTTCCCGTGGAAATATGGTGACCGTTCCCGTAAGGAATATGAGGATGAGTAAAAGTTAATGTTGCTCGGGGATTATGGAGCGTTCCAACGGTGGAAGAGTTTTTTAAATCGGTGCTGTAGTGTCTAAGTTCCCGTAAACTTTCCTGCTCCCGTGGGAATATAGGAAAAAAAAATATATAGCCTATGTCCTTCCTCAGGTTCTGAACAATCTTTGTAAAAAATTGCATTTAAATCGGTTTATTAGTTTGGGCGTTAAATGGTAACATAGAATGACGGACAAACAGAACTACTTTCACACTTATTATATTAGTAAGGACTCCCGTTCCCGTAGGATTATGTGGATGAATTAAAGTTTATGTTACTCAGGGATAGTGTAGCATTCTAACGGTTTATTAGTTTGGGCGGGAGATGGTAACATAGAACGACGGACAGACAGGGCTTCTTTCACACTTATTATATTAGTAAGGACTCCCGTTCCCGTAGGAATATGTGGATGAATTAAAGTAGATGTTACTCAGGAATAGTGTAGCATTCTAACGGTGGAAAAATTTTTGAAATCGGTGTTGTAGTTTCTAAGTTCCCGAATACGTTTTCGTTCCCGTGGGAATATAGGGATAAAATATATAGCCTATGTCCTTTCTAAAGCTCTGAGCAATCTTTGTACAAAATTTCATTTAAATCGGTTAATTAGTTTGGGCGGGAGATGGTAACATAGAAAAGTGATCACACAGAGCTACTTTTGCATTTATAATAATAGTGAGGACCGGTTCCCGAGGGAATATTCGAATGAAATAAAGCCTATGTCCGTCCTTAAGTTCAGAACAATCTTTGTACAAAATTTCATTTAAATCGGTTTATTAGTTTGGGCGGAAGATGGTAACATAGAACGACGGACAGACAGAGCTTCATTCACACTTATTATATTAGTAAGGACTCCCGTTCCCGTAGGAATATGTGGATGAATTAAAGTTTATGTTACTCTGGGATAGTGAAGCATTCTATCGGTAGAAAAATTTTGGAAATCGGTGTTGTAGTTTCTTAGTTCCCTTATACGTTCCTATTCCCGTGGGAATATAGGGATAAAATGAATAGCCTATGTCCTTCCTCTGGTTCTAGACTATCTCTGTACAAAATTTCATATCAATCAGTTTGGTAGTTTGGGCGGGAGATGGTAACATAGAAAGCCGGACAGACAGAGGGACTTTCACATTTATAATATTAGTTAGGATTTGGTTCTTCACGGTATTCCGCTCATGGAGAATGAAAACATTGTGGAGACTTTTCACAAACTCTGTTCTCTTTTAAAACTACCAACATCAATGCCTCTTCATATTTTTTGTACTGCACCTGTAAATAAACCAACAAATAAACCATCAGTTTCGCCCATTATTGTGAAACTCCCGCACACGCACATCAAAAGGCAATTGCTAGCTGCTGTGGCAAATTTTACAAAAACAAACAAACGCCCCATCTCTCTTGCTGATCCTTGGCTTTGATAGCAACAAGTTTGTTAGAATATACGAGAGTCTGACAAAACAAAACCACTCTCTATTCAAAAAGGCCAATGAATACAGGAAACAGGAGGAGTCAAAGTATATTCTCGGTATATACCAGAGATGGAAGAGTTTTTGTAAAAAAAATTCCCTGCGAGTCCACCACTCTACATTAACAATTTGTATGCATTGGATTCTATTTGCATTAATGCCGCAGCTGTCTATGTTGCTTCTGATGTCGCTGGTAAATCATCTGGTGTTGCTGTTGCTGATGTTGCTGTTGCCGATGTTGCTGTTGCTGATGTTGCTGATGTTGCTGATGCTGCTGATGTTGCCATTGAATTCTGAGTATTCTTATTTATGTATTTTGGTTTTATCTATTTAGTATTACCAGCCTATGTTAATCAAAAATTACTCAATACTAATTTTCTATTATTATTTTTTTTTTCCTTCTTTTTTGTGTGCTATTTCCGTTCATCTTATTTTCTTAAATTTTTGCATTGCTCTTAATATTATGAAACAGATATATATATCTATTTTTCTTTTTTTTATTATTATTTTTCTGCTTTGATATTCTCTTGAACTAGCCATGCTTTACAATCAACGCTGCCACTTTACTCCTTTAGCAGTAGATCTACTGCGTTTAGGCCAAAATGAAAATCTACTGCGCAGCAAAACGAATATGCTCCTATTTAAAGAATTTTAAATTAACATAGCATTGGTGCATTTTAAAGAGTTTCAAGAATCTTGAGAAGCAATAGTATTTTGGGTTTATCTTCCACACGTTGGCTTTCTATGGAATCAATAGGCTTTTGGAGCAGTGGCAACCGTAGCAATATTATTTCAATTTGCAATTATTCGAAAATCAAAGTTCAGCAACAGAAATTGCCAAATTTTTTATGAACCCGATAAATAAGCTGTATCTTTTTTTTCTTTCATTTGTGCTAAATCTAGTAAACCAGAGCAATGAGCTTTTTCAGAGCGAATCAACTAAAATTCATTTGCTTTATCAAGTAATGCTAGATTTCTACCTTGCAATACTTAAACAAATTATAAAGCTTGATGTAAAAACCCTCAATGTAAATTTTGAAGATTCTGCTCTGTATTTGCTACTTTCAGACATGAGAATTTTGCTTTTCATATACACAATCCCATGACATTCGGAGTGTACATTTGCCATGGCACTCAGTTACACCTTAACAGAGCACATAATGTTAGCAACCGAAAATGGGCAAATTTTTTACAGAATCAAATTGAACAAAACGTTCAATTTGATTCTGTTAAAAAAATGGGCAAATTTTTAACAGAATCAAATTGAACAAAACGTTCAATTTGATTCTGTTAAAAAAATGGGCAAATTTTTAACAGAATCAAATTGAACAAAACGTTCAATTTGATTCTGTTAAAAAAATAGGCAAATTTTTAACAGAATCAATTATCAAATTGAACAAAACGTTCAATTTGATTCTGTTAAAAAATAGGCAAATTTTTAACAGAATCAAATTGAACAAAACGTTCAATTTGATTCTGTTAAAAAAATGGGTAAATTTTTAACAGAATCAAATCGAACGAGACGTTCAATTTGATTCTGTTAAAAAAATGGGCAAATTTTTAACAGAATCAAATTGAACAAAACGTTCAATTTGATTCTGTTAAAAAAATGGGCAAATTTTTAACAGAATTGTTGAATGCATTCATTATTACTTAAGTAAATAACAACTCTTATACAGTCGATATGTGAACACACTTTCTTATGCTCTCTCTCACTTTCCAGTTTCTTTCCAATATACATATGTCAATCAAATCTATGTATGAAGATGAACGTATAATAAAACTCACTCTTGAATTGTACTTCTAACTGATCGGTCGTTTCTCTGTTAACAGGTTATGGGCCCAGGCAAAAGTATATAGTTTACCGGTACTCTTAATTTTTTCACAGTAAAGCATCCTGTTATTTAGTTGCGGATTAAAGTTGATTTTTTTCTTTTTCGTAACTTGAAGAATAATATTCAAAGAAGAAAGAGGTATAGGTAATATTATGGAAAGTGATCTAATTAAAATTGATAAGCTTCTCAGCGCCGATCAGTGGAGCACATGGAAGTTTCAAATAAGAGTAATGCTTAATGCTGGGGATATTTTTGATGTGGTAACAGGTGTCAAGTCGTGTCCATCAACAGATCAGGTCGATAAGGTGTTGGAGTGGCAGAAAATGGACAGGAGAGCGCAGAAAATAATTGTGATGAGCTTGGGTCAGCAAGTTCTTGTTCACGTAATGAACTGCACTACGTCACATGGCATGTGGAAAAAATTAGAATCTGTGTTTGAACAAAAGGCTCAAACCAATATTCATCTCATCCAGCAGAGATTTTATAGCTTCTGTAAAGATCCGACTGATGATATCGCCACTCATATTTCGAAGCTTGAATCGATAGCCCAACAATTAAGTGACTGTGGCGAGTCGATATCACCTAACATGCTCATTACAAAGGTTCTTATGACTCTACCGTCAGAATATAATCATTTTTATTCTGCTTGGGAATCAACGGCATCGATAAATAGGACGATTGAAAACTTAACGGCACGTTTGATTATGGAGGAGTCCCGTTTGGGTTCTCAATCTAGCAAAGAAGGTACAGTTAGTGCTTTGGTGGCTGGTAGAAACATGCGGTCACACAATTCTAGTTTCAAACACAATTCAAGCAAGTTGAAGGGGAAACCAGGCAAATGTTTTGTATGCAAAAAATTTGGGCATTGGAAGAAGGACTGTCCATCTCGATATGGTAATTTTGCTCAGAAGGAATCATTTAGCCATGCACGTGATGCTTTTGTGTGTACTTTGGTAGCTACTAGTGAAGCAAAATCACATGAATGGTTTCTGGATTCAGGCGCCAGTGATCATATGACCTTTCGCAAGGATTGGTTTAGTGATTATACCGAGTTTGATCATGCACAATTTGTTAGAGTTGGGAACGGAGAAACTATAAGGGCGTTTGGAAAAGGGACAGTTAATATTCTTTCTTTTAACAACAAAGATTGGTTGCCCAGACGTATTACTCACGTGTTATTCGTACCCGACATCCATATAAATTTATTCTCGTCAAACGCTGCGATGGATAAGAACTTAAATTTGGTTTCGGACAGATCAAAGTGCGAGTTTCTATAGGACGGATGTGTCGTTGCAGTGGGAGTACGACATGCTTCATTGTTTAAGATGAAATTCAAGATGGAAGAACCTGCTATCGCATGTGCCAGTACGAAAGTGGAATCCATTCACACGTGGCATGAAAGGTTAGCTCATCAAAGTGCTCACTATGTCCGGAGCTTTCTTAAACAGCATGGTATAGTTTTTCTCGATGAAGACAATTTCTTCTGTGATGCTTGTGCCTTAGGAAAACTCCATAGATTGCCATTCGATAAAAGTACTAGCAGAGCAAGCATGGTAGGTGAACTTGTTCATGCAGACCTGTGCGGCCCTATGCAGCATACTTCAATAGGTGGATCCAAATATTTCATCTTATTTAAAGACGATTATTCCCGATTTAGAGTTGTCTTTTTCATTAAAGAGAAAACAGAAGTTCTAGATTGTTTTAAGGCCTTTATTAACAAAATAGCGGTGGAGGCAGAGACGAAACTTAAAGTTGTCCGGACAGACAATGGGCTTGAGTTCGTGAACGCTGGTGTAAGGTCGTTGCTTGGTAAAGAGCATATACAGCATCAAACTTCAGTGCCATACACTCCACAACAGAATGGCAGGGCGGAAAGGGAAATGCGTACCATCGTCGAGGCGGCAAGAACTCTAATTCATGGAAGAGGTTTACCTTTGGCATTGTGGGCAGAAGCTGTAAATTTTTCTGTGTTTGTTTTAAATGCTACGGCACCCACAGACATTGTTGGGAAAAGTCCAGCAGACTTGTGGCATGCAAAGGCGCAAAAGATAGTTTTTTGTGATTTTAAACTGTTTGGAACAGATTGTTATGCGCTCATACCTTCACAGAAACGACGTAAATGGAACGCAAAGTCGAAGCCAGGTATATTTGTAGGATATCCAGAAAATACTAAAGGATATCGGATCTACTTTCCTGGAAGCAGCAAAGTTGAGGTTAGTCGAGATGTGGTTTTTAAAAATGTGCCCTCTTCAGATCAGAGATGTGTTCAAGTTCTTAGTAAAAATGTTAGCCAACAAGAAGAACATAAATGTGATGAGGAAGATGAGACAGCCAAAATAAAAGAGGAACCAAATACTATTAATGAAGGTAAAGAAGACTCCACACAAGAAGTAAATTTAAATCAGCCTATCAGTTCGCGTTTGAGAAGTAGATATCATTCGGAATCTGCTGTGGCATACTTGGACAGTGAGGCGTTTATTGCTTCATTTTCTGAACCAATACACTACGACGATGTTTTCAAATCTAGGAATAAAGAGAAGTGGCAAGTTGCTATGCGTGAAGAAATAGAAGCGTTCGACAAAAATGCGACGTGGGATCTCGTTGAGCTTCCAACTGGAAAAAAGGTTGTGGATAATAGATGGGTCTATAAAATAAAACAACTTAATGCTAATGATCCGGAAAGATTTAGGGCGAGATTGGTCGCAAGAGGATTTTCTCAACAGTTTGGTATTGACTATACCGAGACTTTTAGCCCAGTTGCTAAATTTGGATCAATAAGAGCTATCCTCGCTATTGCTGCGAGTAAGAATTTGATGTTAAAACAATTTGACGTCAAAACTGCTTTTCTGAATGGGGACTTGGAGGACGAAGTGTACATGCGACAGCCTGAGGGATTTGATGATGGATCTGGCCGGGTGTGTAAACTTAAGAAAAGCCTTTACGGGCTCAAACAGGCTTCGAGATGCTGGAACATTAAGTTCACAAAGTTCCTGTGTTCATTTGAACTAAAAGCGACGGAAGCAGACCCTTGTGTTTTTGTTGGAAGAAATGTCATGATGGCGCTTTACATCGATGATGGGCTTGTAGCAGGGAGCAAGGACGACATCGATCAGCTAATGAACTACCTGAAGGAAAATTTCGAGGTCAAAGTCTTTGAAGCGCAGTGTTTTCTGGGTTTGGAGTTAGATCGAGCTTCAGATGGGTCAATTCATCTGACGCAGACTCGATATACTGATAAAATTTTAACGAGATTTAAGATGACTGATGCTAATCCTGTGACCACACCGGCAGAAAGTCTAATATACAAAGAAAACGACACGAATTTACCGAAATTTCCATATAGAGAAGCTGTTGGCAGTTTAATGTATTTGGCGATTGGCAGCAGACCAGACATTTCATTTGCTCTGGGTGTTGTTAGTCGACACTTGGAAAAACCGACCAATCAAGATGTTGCGGCTGTCAAGCGTATTATACGCTATGTTAAAGGAACAAAGCTTATGGGTATACTTTTTAAATCAAATAACAAATTAATTTCAAGTTGTTTCAGTGACTCGGACTATGCTGGTGACACTGAAACAAGACGCTCTACAAGTGGTTTTCTGTTTTTGCTTGGAGAGTCACCGATTTCGTGGTCGTCTCAACGTCAACAGTGTGTGGCTCTCTCCACAATGGAAGCCGAATATATGGCAGGTGCACAGGCAGTCAAGGAGATGATCTGGCTTAACCGGCTTCTGAAAGAACTATTGTCTGGTGGAAGCAGTAAACCGATACTTTATTTAGACAATCAAAGTGCCATTCGTCTAGTAAAAAATCCTGAGTATCACAAGCGCAGTAAGCATATCGAGGTTAAATTTCATTTTATTCGAGAGAAATTTTCTGAAGATGTTTTTGAACTTTCCTACATTCCGACTGATGATCAACTAGCCGACATTTTTACAAAACCTTTGCCAAGAACCAAATTTGAATTATTGCGAAAACTTATTGGTGTAAATTAATTTTTTGAATTTTCATTTTTCATTAAAACTTTTGTGCTTATATAAATTTTTGAAATCAGTAAAAGAGAAATCTGCATTTACTTTAAATATAAATGAAAGTGGGAGTGTTGAATGCATTCATTATTACTTAAGTAAATAACAACTCTTATACAGTCGATATGTGAACACACTTTCTTATGCTCTCTCTCACTTTCCAGTTTCTTTCCAATATACATATGTCAATCAAATCTATGTATGAAGATGAACGTATAATAAAACTCACTCTTGAATTGTACTTCTAACTGATCGGTCGTTTCTCTGTTAACAAGAATCAAATTGAACAAAAGAAAATTTCCATTAGTTAATTTGGTAAAAACTGACAACACAAACTCTTTTTGCACATTAACACAACAAATAAAAATATTATTTGAGCCAATGAGCTTACGGATCCCAAAAACGATCAGATTCGCCAGGAATTATCGATTTTTTCAATAAATTTAAATTAACTATTGGATGGCAAATGCGTAAGAAACTAATGATTTAACATGAAGGTGCCAGTACCAATATGTATAATTGTATATTCTCCAATTGTGATTTTTGTTAATTAAATTTATTGTATTTGTTTTTTTTTTGTAGCTCTTGAGTTCGCTTATGAAGCATTTTTGAGTCGAATATTTATGAGACATTTATAATTGTTCATTTTAACATGTGATTTCTTGTGAATTAAGTTGATTGAAATTTTATTTTGTTTTTGCTGAGTTCCTTTTAAAACTTGTTTTTTTTTTTTTTAATAAAATGGATTGAATTTCATTTTTATATTATTTGTTATATTTTGTAAAATCTACTGCGCTCTTGTTGAATCTACTGCGCTTTTTTCACATATATACTGCCCTCAACCGTCTTTTAAGTGGCAGCGCTGTTTACAATATTTATTTTCATCTATTTTTTTTTCTATTTCTTCTTAGCTTCTCTGATATGTGTAGGGTGGGTCTCTCTCGATTCCTTGAGAACGATTTGTTGTAATTGCTGGCGCTTTGGAGCCTGATACGATAAGATATGTTCTTAATGCTATGTGTAAATTTTATAACGGGTTAAACATATGCCATTTGAATGCCGGTAGTTTAAGGTCAAAGTTTACAGTTTTGCACCAAATGCTGGGTACTTCTAGAATGGACATTGTCATGGTTTCGGAATCCTGGCTCAACTCTAATGTTCAATCAAACTTTGTTGCAATTCCAAGTTTTTCTCTGCATCGCAATGATCGTAGGGACAGGGTCGGTGACGGTGGTGGTGTTTGTATGTATGTTAGAGACTACTTGTCGACCAAAATCGTTTATTCGTCTTCCCTGTGTCCAATTGAGTTTCTTTGTGTAGAAGTTAAACATGAATCTGAAAAGTATCTACTAGTGACAGTATATTGCCCTACGCGGATTTTTATGGAAGAGAATTTTGTGGAGTTGGAAGATACGATATCCAATTTAAGTAGGATCTATAATAAAGTTTTAATAGGAGGAGATTTCAATGTGAATATTTTAGAAAACAATGGCACATGTCAGCTTTTTCAATATTTTTGTCATAAACTCGGCCTTGAAGTGGTTACTACCGGCTGGCCAACCTGCTATCAATCAACCAGTAATCCGTCGTTAATTGACATGCTTTTAATAAATTCAGTAACGCAAGTAATGGGGAATGACCAACTAAGTCTTACGTCAGATTTTAATCATGACTTGATATATTGCTCACTAAACTTTGATTTGCGTAGGGATACTGTCAAAACATTACAATTTAAAGCGACTAATCGAACTGATTTACTCAATTTACAACAAAATGTGTCTGCCTTTGGCCTAAGTAACATCTACTATGCCCCAGATATAGATTCGAAAGTTTCCATCTTAACTAACGTTACAAGTGAACTTTACGAAATATATGTTCCAGTTGTAACGAGAGTTGTGAAGCCTAATAGTTGCCCGTGGTTCACTCAGCAAATTAAAGTGTTTATTAAAGAAAGAGAACGGTTTTACAGATGCTTTAAAAGAAACCCGTCGGAATTTAATCGACGTCAGTATGTTTTCGCTAGAAATAGAGTAACCTCTTTGATTCGTAGCTCCAAGCACACTTTTTTTATGAAACGCCTTGATCCCCATCTTAATCCAAAAATCCTTTGGAAAAATTTGAAAGACGTTGGGGTGATTGAAAATGAAAAACCCAAATGCTACTTTGATCCCACTGAAATGGCCACGGTTTGGTACCTGAATCCAATAGCGCGGTTGCGTTTAATTTTGATGTTGATAATTCAAATGGCTGCTTTGAATTTCGGTGTGTAAACGAAGCTGATGTAATTATTGCAATGCGGTCAGTCAAATCCAATGCGATTGGACCAGATGAAATTTCACCCAAATTTGTTAAATTAATCCTGCCAGTACTTTTGTGTTTTCTTGTGCACATCTTTAATTATTGCATTTACAGCCATCAATTCCCTGTAAAATGGAAGTTTGCTAATGTGTTCCCTGTACCCAAAAGCTCAAAACCCACCAGTCCATCGGAGTTTAGGCCAATCAGCTTGCTCTCATTTTTTGCCAAGGTTTTTGAAAAGATTCTTGCACAGCAGATTCAGGATGATTGGGACATGCTCAATAAACTATCAGTTTGGCAATCAGGTTTTAGGAAAAAACATAGCTGTGAATCAGCAGCTATCAAAGTGACCTCTGATTTAAGAGCAGCTTTGGACAAGGATGATATCTGTGTCATGGTAATGCTTGACTTCTCTAAAGCCTTCGATAGTATTGATCACTTAGTGCTTCTAAGAAAGCTCAAGTCAGAATTTCAATTTTCGCTTTCTGCCCTTGATCTTATTTCAAACTATTTAAAAAATCGGTTACTAACGGTGAAAACCAATAATGGTGTATCTAGTATCTAGTCCAATTCTTGTCAATAAGGGTGTTCCTCAGGGATCTGTTTTGGGACCGTTATTGTTCTGTGCTTACATAAACGATTTACCAGATGTAATTGCCAATAGTAATATACACATCTATGCAGATGATGTTACTTTATATCTATCCGGAAGTTTTGGCTTATTAGAAAACTGCGTTGCTAGAGTAAACGAAGATTTATCTCAAGTTAATTCTTGGGCTGAGTCAAACAAAATTCTGTTAAACCCAAATAAATCACTTGGTATTGTTTGTTCAAGACGAAATATATCTCTGGATGTTTTACCCTTGCTTGTGCTAAACGAAATTTCTCTGCCCTATGTTGAACAAGTTAAATATCTTGGTTTTAAAATTAATAGTAAATTGAGTTGCTGCGATGCTACATCAGAAACAATTTGGCGAGTCTACAGTGGATTGCGTACCCTAAGAACTTCATCTAACTTACTGTCACCGAATATGAAATCACATTTAGTAAAATCATTGTTGTTACCTTTTTTTACCTATAATACTTTAGTTTACCCCTGTTTAGACTATGAATGCAGGCGTAAGTTAAATGTAGCGTTCAACGACTGTTTGCGTTATATTTACGGTCTACCAAGACATGTAAGTGTTTCAAATTTTAAAACTTCTCTTTTAGGAATGAGTTTAGATGCGTTTTATGAGTACAGGTCACTTCTGAAACTTCATGACATAATCCATAATTGTTGTCCCGAGTACTTACACGCATATCTTCATTTTCTCAGATCACCAAGAGGACTAAAATTAGTTTTACCACGGTTTACACATAGCATTGGAGAGCGTTCTTATTTTACTAACGCAATTAGACTGTGGAATAATCTTCCACATCGTTTGCAAAGAATCATTTCGTCAAAGGGTTTTCGGGGGGAGTTGCTCAATCACATGTCGGGAAGGGTTTGAAGAATGGTTTTAATTTAGTTTTTAATTATTATTCAATTTCTCTGTTTTTATTCTTTTTCTATTATTTATATCTTTTTTTTATTATTTATAATTTTTTTTTTATATTTTGTTATTACCTTACTAACATTAACTTACTGAACAAATTTATTGTGATGAGCTACAATTGTAATTTAAATTTCTAAATACTTAACTATAAGATCAATCTTGAAGTATGATGTTAAATAATTTTTAAGATAATAAATACAAATACAATACAAATAGTGCAAATAGTGCATACTTGGTCGAATCTTCTTCAAGTGGAACATGATAAAATCCGTTCTTCAGATCAAGGGTAGTGAAATAACATTTGTTTTTTAGCCGATCAATGTTGTCCTCAATCAGAGGTAATGGATAATTGTCGCGCAAAGTGATTTTATTCAGTTCTCTGAAATCAACACATATCCTTAACTCCTTATTTTTCTTTTCTACGAGTACTATACACGATGTACTATAGGTGACGCGTATTGTGAACTAGACTCTCTTATTATTCCCATACAAAGCAGCTCGCTAATAATTTTTTCTTACTCAATTTTATGTGAATAAGGTAGTCTTCTAGGCGAACAATTTTCATTTTAAATTGGCTGTCTCCTGAACAAATTTTATTTCTACCTAAGTAAAAAGCTAGTTTCACTATATCTTTTACCCGTTCCTGAATATTTATATGATATAACGTCATTGATTTGTATACCATACTAGCTGAGCCACCCGGCCTTGCTCGGGTCTGTAGTTTTAAGTTTCCCATTCTCGTTTTTCCTTTTCCGTGGGAATTTGGGGATGAAATATAATCTTTCTTACTGTGGGACTATGTGGCATCCTAATGCTGAAAAAAAAAATTTGAAATCTATCCAGTTCCTGAAGGAATCTTCTGTTCCCATGGAAATAAGCGAATGAAATATAAGTCTATGGCACTGAAAGATGATGCAACATCCCAGATTTGAAAGAATTTTTGAAATCTGTCCAGAAGTTTCTAAGTTTCCATTTCCAACCCCATTCCTGAAGGATTCTTCCTTTCCCGTGGAAATATGTGAATGAAATGTAAGTCTATGTCACTGAGGGATAATGTAAAATCCTAGAGTTGAAAGAATTTTTGAAATCGGTCAAGTAACTTTATGGTTCCCGTTCTCATTCCCGTTTCTGTTCCTGTGGGATTATATGGATGAAATATATTAAGTTACTGATGAAGAGAGATAATTTAGCACCCCTAGTTTTGAAATCTGTGGAGTAGTTTCTAATTTTCCGTTCCCAACCCCGTTCCTGTGGGAATATGGGGATCAAACCTTGACAGGAACCATCTTTGGACTAAACTATGTCTACCCTGAAAATTTCATAAAAATCCGTTGCGTGGTTTAGGAGCTTACCCCGGACATACATCCTATTTTATATATATAGATTGATTCTAATTTCTGGTCAGTTATGTCAATATTTCTTGAATAAAATCGGTTTCATCATTTGACAAACTTACATGCTGGTGCAATTGACAATGTGCACTTGACGACGGTAACGACAAACCTGAAACAAGATGGTTCTGGGCAAAAGACAAATCTGGTGAAGTTGCATCGTCGTGGCTTACATCTTTCTTGTTGATTCTCTGCAGTGCCATACCATTTTTCCCAATGAAATTTCTACCGAGCACAACAGGATAACTCATCGAACGATTTTTTACTACGAATAAATTAAAATTAGTAGGTAATTTATCATAAAATACACAAGAATTAACACTTCCCAATATGTGAAGAGGACTGCTGTTGACTCCGCAATAAGAATGACTGTTCGCTTCCAAAGGTGTAATCACGAAAGGTGGCAAAAACTTCTCTTGGATAAAACTTATCGGGCTCCCTGAATCCAATAGTGTTGTGAGTGTGATCGAACTTTGTACTGCACCATCAGAGAATTGATAAAAGACATCCTTCTCAAATTCGTTGGCTGTTGAACTCCGCTGCTGTTCACAATTGTTGCTGGTGTAGTTTGTTTTGCTGGTGTATTTCTCGCACTGATGAGTTAAAACTGGTTTATTGCTTGCACAGTTTTTGGCAATGTGTCCACGGTGGCTGCACTTAAAGCAAGTGAACTCTTTCTTGTGATAAGAACTATTGGCAGGTACACTAGCTTCTTGTTCGGTAGGGCGATCTCTTGCTCTAAATAAATTTGATGATTGATGATTGTGGCGGTGCCCTGACATAAAACCATATGACATAAGGCCATATTCGAACATATGGCGCTAAGACGCTTTGAATTGTGACTTAAGGCCATATTCGAACATATGGTCTAATGACGCTTTCTTAAGCGTCTTAATGCCATTATGGTCTAATGACCCATTCTTCCGTTTCCCAGTTAAGAGTTAAAAAAATAAGCAAAAAACATAATAACAACGAAACTGAATTTTTCGTTTACTCCAAATAAAAAAAATATCTCATTATTTGCAAAAATAAATCTTTGATAATCAAATTAACAATTTAAATTTCAAGAAAGTATTTTAAGAATATATTGTTAGATTTTTTTCCACTATTCTTGTGCAAAAAGAACAGAGGGTTGGATTTTTGTTTTTATTGCAATTTTCTGCTAGCCGAGCAAGACATTTTAAGCACAATTTAAAGTGCAACAGTTAGGTATGAGGTTGACGAAAAAATTCCATTGATCAGAGAAAACTTGCATTCATTCATTCATTCATACCTCCATCAAATCCTTTCTTCTTAATCAGTTGCACAAGCGGTCGTTTCAATTTAGAAAAAATGGAATTAAAAGAGCTTATAGTCAAAATTTTTGCGAAGGGTTTCGATTTTCGAAAAGGCAGCAAATTTCTTTATATTCCGGATTTCAAACAAGTTTATAAATGAAAAAAGTTTCCCAGAGGAGTATCGATGTGTGGTGTAAAAATAAAAATTCTCACGAATTCTGTCTGTGTGTCTGTCTGTCTGTCCGTATATGGATCTACAGCCTGAACCGCTTGACCAATTTTCTTCAAAATTTGCAGTTATGGTTTCTAGAGTACCCCACAGAGGAGTTTTTGGAATTGGGTCTCTAGGTTTTGAAATAACGGTACCTGCCATACAACCGATATGACAATACCTACCTAAGTACTCAAATACAAAATATCTATGTATCTACTCAGATACAAAATTTTTAGCTGAAGAAAAAAATGAAACACACTCTCATCAAGTTGCGTACACTTGACCAAGGAATTCCATTCTACTAGTGGTGCTATTTTCTAACCCCTTTCCCTTTGTGCGTATGCCGTATGCCTATGTCCGTTTCATTCAATCCTTCCTCATTTCACACCTTTTTTTTACAATGCAAGCTACTGCTACCAGCAAAAAAAACAACAGGCACACAGTTTGTAATGAGAAATGAGTAGCACAAAAGATCACAAAATAAGGTCATAGGTATAGAATATATGTAGATGATATGTATGAGGGGATGCATAACGCATAAGATCATCTGAGCGATACTCCGTTTCCAAATCACAGAGAACAGACAAAAAGAGAAAACGGCACTAAACTTGGTGGCGGATTTGTTTCGAACTAAATGTGCGTATGTATATGTTTTTAAGCAAGATTTTCTAGAAAAAACCCAAAGTAGACAGTTTTTCTAGAATTAATTGTTCAAATTCTGTAACCACAATAGTATATTTTTTAATTGAAACTGATTGAGGTTATATCAAAGAAAAATACCAACAAAAAATTGAGGTTCCTTTGGCTTCTCGTTCCTCAGAAATCGTTTGCAAATATGACTTTATTGAAATTGAATTTTAGCGGTTTGGAGAAAAAAATATTGATTTCGGGCTCGGAGTTTAGTTCAGGAGCTTTATTACCTTCAAAAAAATTTATATATATATGTGCTTGAAAACACCCACGCCTTGCCCCATGCTTTATAAGTTAAAAAAAGGTAGTTTCACCAACTTCTCGTCATAACACCTGTTTCAAAACACTTAAAATTATTACCAACAATTTTATAAGATGCGCCTGATATCTACCTACAATTTCCTTTTTATTTCATGAAAAAATATTAATAAACGGGAAAGTTATTACCATAAGAGTATGCTGAAAACCGAAAAATTGCAACAAATTGAGGAAGGTTTTTTTCATATAAGGAGACAAAATTTGAAAAAAAAAAAACGCTCGGAGGTTAGTTGCATATTTTCTAGTTATAAAACGAAAAAGAAAAAAAAGTGGGCACGACTGGGTCGCACGAACTTGCGATTGTGTTCTTAATACGATATCAAAATCTAAAGGCTGAGTTAAAGGTTTTGGTATTTGCTCTTCATAATATATTTTGTGGTACAGGGTTGCCAACTACACATTAATTATGAAAATTGAATTAAATCAGCAGTTTTTCCAAAAAACGGTTTTTTATTTTTCACTTTTTTTAAAAACTGTTTTTTGAAAAGTCGAGTATGCAAAGTTTTAGATCTTAATAAGAGTTGTTTTGACAAAAAATTTGAAAAAAATCAAAGTTATACTTTTGAAGTTATTTCAAAATATCAAAATTTTTTAAAAATATTTTTAAAAATTTCCACAACTAAATTTTTTTTAATATTGATATACAGTCTTTTTGTAACAGTTTACGACTTTTTAAATCTAAAGTTTCGTCAAGATCATGTAAGCCATTAACGAGAAAGTCGGTTTTGAAAAAAACGGTATTATGGGAGGTACCGTTTTTAGGCTTTTTCCAAAATTTTTTTTTACATTATAAGAAAGAAAATCCAAAATTAATCCCTTGCACAAAATTTTATCGAAATCGTTGGAGCCGTTTTCGAGAAAAATAATCATATCGGTTGTATGGCAGGTACCGTTATTTCAAGACCTAGAGACTCAATTCCAAAAACCCCTCTGTAGACTGCTCCACAGACCCTAACTGCAAATTTTGAAGAAAATCGGTCTATTAGTTCAGGCTGTAGATCCATATACAGACAGACAGACAGACAGAATTGCAGGACCCACTTTTTTCGTATTCTCTATCATCGTAATGTCATATTTAATTGTTATCTCAAAGTTTTTTTTCTGCACGATTGCAAGACTTGCCTTACCTATAATCGCAAGTAAAAATAAAAAGTTCATAAATACGGATGCCCCGACCAAAATAGTGAACAAATCGAAATTTTCAATAAAAAAAAAAACAGCTTCCGGTCCCTATAAAAACCATTAGGGAATAACTTTCAGCATTTGAATGATACACAAATGTTTTTGTGTTTATCATCTCTACAATACATTTTGTTTCATCAAATTATCAAGAAAATTGCAAAAGTTATGAAGCAATAAGTCAACGCACCTTTCAAATTTTAACGAAAAATGCTAGGGACACCTAGCCTTAAGGTCAATCGTAATATTATCGTACTTTATATTATTTAATTATTATCATAATATTATTGTGTCGTATTATTTATATTATCATTCATGTACCTTAAGTCATCAGTCCTATTATTTATTTTTCGTACTATATAGTGGAGGGCCGTAAGCTTTTTTACCTAGGAATCCAAGGCCAGTCCATGGATTTTCATGAAATTTTCGAAAATGTGTTTTGAATGGCATATCAAAAAAAAGTTAAAAGAAAAAATTTCACCGCTCTCAATTTTTTAATTATTTTTAAAATTAATTATTAACTTTAAGAGTTTTATTTAATTTATTTAGAGTGTTTTGGATACGGTTTTCCAAAGGGTAAGAATGGAAAGGTTTGGTCAAGACAAAAAAAAAATGTATAAGAGGGGGCGTCTATATCCCTCCATGTAGGCGAGAAGGGCAATTTTATATGAAATTTACTCCATTTTTTAAAAAACTATTAAAATTCAACTAAGCCACTTACTTTCTCATACTTAAGTGTTTTTGAAAGCCTTTGCTCTGTTCTTTAATAAAAATTTTAATTTGAGTTCACTTAATGAAAAGTTTTGGAGAGATCAAGCCTCAAAGTCAAAATTTTGAAAAAAAGAAAATATTTTTTTCTTAATTAATTTTTTTTTCATAATTTTGCCCCACAAAGGGCCATTTTTTCTTTTCATATTCAATGCTTTTATTAATATTTACTCAGAGCAAAAAACCGAACAAAAAAATTTTTCTTGGTTTAAGAGAAATTAAAATAAAACGAAAGGTACTTTTTTCCAGAAAACAAAATGTCGTTAATTTCCCGCTAATTGAACTTTTTTCGTGGTAATGAAATATGAAATGTGTCTTACATAGCATATAAAAAAAAGTTAAAAAAAAAAATTTGTATGATCTTAATTTTAATATATGTACCTAAATTATAAATAATTATTAAAATTTTAGAGTTATCTTCTAATTATATTAGTTTTAAGATAAGTTTTAAAACTAAGACCTTTAAATTGGTCTCAAAGAACAGCACATATACTTATTTGTTCTCTAGATGCTTTTTCTGATCAAACGTGTTGATGAATCCAAAAAAATATGGTTTTTTGCCAAATAAATACTCGCGAATTTTTCTACGTGCATTTAGTATGCAAACAAACATATATCAATAAGGGATGCATCAATTTTATTAAAAAAGAGAAAAACTACACATCAGCATGCTCCCCACCTTAAAAAAAACTTCGAGCCGTTAATTTAACTGATTTAAATCTCTTTGAATGGTTGAAAATTCAAAATTTGGCAAAAAACCACATTTTTTCGGTTTCATCAACTCGTTTGACAGGAAACAGCATTTAGAGCACAAATCAGTATATGTGCTGTCTTTTGAGACCAAAGCTCAAGTTTGTAATAGGTCTTAGTTTTAAAACTTAACTTAAAACTAATATAATTAGAAGATAACTCTAAAATTTTAATAATTATTTATAATTTATATTAAAATTAAGATCATACAAATTTTTTTTCTTATTTTTTTTTTTATATGCTATTTAAGACACATTTCATATTTCACTTCCAGGAAAAAAGTTAAATTAGCGGGAAATTAACGACATTTGGATTTCTGGAAAAAAGTACCTTTCGTTTTTTTTTAATTTCTCTTAAACCAAGAAAAATTTTTTTGTTCGGTTTTTGCTCTGAGTAAATATTAATAAAAGCATTGAATATGGAAAGTAAAAATGGCCCTTGGGGCAAAATTATGAAAAAAAAATTAATTAAGAAAAAAGTATTTTCTTTTTTTCAAAATTTTGACATTGAGGCTTGATCTTTGCAAAACTTTTCATTAAGTAAACTCAAATTAAAATGTTTATTAAAGAACAGAGCAAAGGCTTTCAAAAACACTTAAGTATGAGAAAGTAAGTGGCTTAGTTGAATTTTAATAGTTTTTTAAAAAATGGAGTAAATTTCATATAAAATTGCCCTTCTCGCCTACATGGAGGGATATAGACGCCCCCTCTTATACATTTTTTTTTTGTCTTGACCAAACCTTTCCATTCTTACCCTTTGGAAAACCGTATCCAAAACACTCTAAATAAATTAAATAAAACTCTTAAAGTTAATAATTAATTTTAAAAATAATTAAAAAATTGAGAGCGGTGAAATTTTTTCTTTTAACTTTTTTTTGATATGCCATTCAAAACACATTTCCGAAAATTTCATGAAAATCCATGGACTGGCCCTGAATTCCTAGGTTTTGCCTTTTTTATGTCTAACGGTCCTCCACTAATAAAAGACTTTCTTGTCTTACTTGTACTTCCATATGTTCAATAAACTAAACTAAACTAAACTAAACTAGACTAAACTAAACAAAGACTCATAAAAAACTATATTCGAGAGCTATTTACATGCCATCAAAAATCAGAAAAGCAAAAAATATCATTTAAAAATCGCAGTAGAGGAAATGTTTGAAAACTCGAAAGAATAAGTTCTTACTTTTGTGTTGGCACAACTTTTCCACGAAAAATATAGCCGGTGGACGCTTAAAGAAAAAGGTATTTTTTTAAAAATCTTTTATATGTCTCCAGCCTCCAGCGTGCTATTGGTTCTTAGTTCGTGCGGGGTTCAGACTACCGGCTGAGCACCGTTTACCGCTGGCATTTGGAAATACGCCTCGCGGCTGTATTTTGCGACATTACAATGCGCATGCTATCGGACAAAGCACAGAGCATGTCGGACATGTACAAAAAGTGCATCCTCCTGTTCGATGAAATGGTTGTACAACAATAGAAAGAATATAACGCCAAAGATGACATTCAGTACGCATATACTGACTTTGGTGAGCATGAACGCACCAATCAAATAGCCTCCAAAGTTATTGTTTTTACTTTGCGAGGGCTCAATAGGAATTGCTAAGGGAAACTTTAGAGAAAGTGCTTGAATGTGGCTTAAACTTTGTTGCCACAAGCTGCGACCAGGGCGCGAACAATGCTCTGGCGTACAAGACGCTCGCAGTGAACTACGAAGTAGGAGCAAATAAGCTCTATATAGAAATAGGCAATCAGAAATTCTTCCTCCTTTATGACTACTGCCATATGTTCAAAAGCGTTCGAAACATCCTGGTTAAACACAAAATAAAAATCAATGACGATATTGTGGACTGGGATGTAATCGACAAGCTATATAACGAAGACTCGAAAGGTGTCTTTCAAGTCTGCCACAAGTTGAAAGAAGAACATATAACTCAGAAACCGTTCGGGAAGTTTTCTGTAAAATTGGCAACTCAAATTTTCAGTTTTAACGTGTACACAGGAATTTTGTGTGGCATCAAATGCAATGTGTACAAAACTGAGGGGGAAAAGAAAAAGGCCGAATCAACAGCTGCATTCAATGTACGAATGAATGTTCTGTTTGATACTTTGAATACCGGCCAGCTTTATTCAAAAAATCTAAACAAGAAAGTGCTATCGGATGACACCGACACTTTAGAATATCTGGAGAATGCCATTGACTGGATTTCAGATTGGAGATCTGAAGGCAAACACAAAATTCCATATTGCTTTAAAGGATTAAAACAAACGCTAAGGCTGCGCGCACAGTAGTGCGAGAAAGCGATGTGATGCAAGAATCGATGTGACGAGCTATTCGAGATGCGATATTGTATGCGACAAAGTGCGCACAGTAGAAGCGATTTTGTGCGGTTGTGTTACTTGATTGTTTTGTGTTAAAACAATATGAATTCGTCATCCAATGTTAAATTTTATTCCTCTATGTCCTGTCCACACAACATAGCGGGCACTGGTTTAATTTTTCTTTAAAAGTCAAAACAAACACTTCTCGCACAATATCACTTGAAAAAGTGGTCGGAGCAGTTTTCGTGCGAGCAGCTTGCGAGAACGTTGCGACAGACTCGCAAGTGTAGCATAAAATATCGCTTCACTGTACGCACGTGGATAAGAAAACATTTAAACGTTTTTCTCGCATTCAAACGCTTCTCGCATCGCATCGCTTTCTCGCACTACTGCACTCAGAGAAAAAAATACCATAAACTTTCAATGGTACGACCATTGATTTAAAAAGACGCTTTTTAATAAGATTTTACTATGAAATCAATAGTTTCTTGGTAAATTCAATGGTATTTGGGGTATTGATCCAATAGTTTTGAAATTATTAATGCTAATACGACGTATATAATTAATTTAATGGGAAATACTCCTGATTTAATAATATCCTACCATTAATAATTAATACCACGTACTTTTATGTTAAAGGTCCAATACTATAAATTTCTAATAGTTTCGATACCATTAAAGAACATCGTAGTTAATAATTTGTCGAATTAGTTCAATGGGACGGCTCATGGATTGAATAGTATTTGACTATTAACTCAATAATGTTGACACTATTATCCAAGATAAAGTACTCATTTTGTTGAACCATTAAAAACTATTGATTGAATAAGATTTATCTTATTGATATTATTAATACGGACTATTGTTTCAATAGTCTCATGTAATCAAATAGTTATGAAACAAGATCAAAACATTAAATTAATAGTGTATCCCATAAGATCAATGTCTTCAATTTAAATATTTTCGAATATTCGAAATTATCGCTCGAAATGTAACACCCATTGTTAATTTAATAGGAAATACTATTATTATGACCAAAAAAATTAATAACACAAACTATTGCTTGAATAGTTTTATGTAGGCAATTTAATACTTATAAAAAAAACAAAAATAAATTAATAGATTATCCCATTAAAAAACAGAATAGTCAAATCAAATAATTTCGATAATATATAAGGACAAACTTTTATTATTTACAATTTTTTTTCGAGAACACGGAGTATTGTTTTTATAGTTTCATGTATCCTATTTAATATATATAAAGGTTCACTGACAAAATAAGTAAAGATTAGCATAGCCATAAGGTAAAACGAATTCCCAAAGCTAAATAAAAAAGAATTTGCATGTTTAAAGGTTCATATTTTATAATCTTTCGTAAGATCGGTTCCTTAACTTGAATTAAAATGGTTAAAAAATTTAAGTTTATGATTTTATTTTTCCCTGAAAAACGATGTGCCACGAAAAAGTTAATTTTGAACTCCGTGTAAGGAAAAAGTGATGCAACGCCGTATATTCTACGTATGAAACAAACAGGTACGTATATAATATTCATATTGTTATAGCAACTATTATCATAAATATTTATTTTAATGTACAATTTTAAAAGCAAATTTTCATTTTTATTTAAAACTTTTAAAATGATCAAAATGAACAATATTTCATTTTTTTCTAAGGTTTTTTCCCTATCCGCATAAATAAAATAATTTCTCAAATTTAAAAATACTACGCTACAATTTATTAAATAAAAGATGAAGTTAAAAATTCAACAGTAAAAACACTTTTTTTATGTTTCCTTAGATGATCATTTCGAAAGCAAGGATTTCGTCTTCACTGAAGATGACAGCTTTGCATTTTTGTTTTTACTGCTGAATTTTTAACTTTATCTTTTATTTATTAGATAAAAAACACGTGTATAATCTCAACTAGAAAATTTAGGTTATAGCTGTGAATTATTTGTTTTCTGTACCTACTCAAAAACAGCTCTCAGCTTTCTATCGAATTCTTTGAGATTCACCCTGTCATTAGAAGATTTGTCTTCATTTTCTCGCATCCTATAACTTTAATAACTTTCCATCATTGAAATTATATGATTGCTACTATACTTATAGTAAGTATTTTTTTTTAATATGAAATACTATTGATTTAACAACTTTAACTATTAGCAATTATAGTAGGTATGCCCTTTTGCTCTTGTAGAACTAAAATAGTTTAACAATAGGGTGACCTGTATATTTCTTGTAAAATAAGAAAAGAAAATACTGAGTTTTCATTATTGCAAGTTGTATAGTTTGATTTTGCTCCAAAAATAACCTTATTTCCGATACATCCTTCGTCTTTTATTTAACATATAAGGCGTATGAGTAGGAATACTCTCCACGTGTTAATTAGTTCAAAACTACATAAGGTAAAGGCATACACAATAGTGTACGTGAGTGAAGCCACAAACTTGAAGAACAAAAAAAAAAAAACAATTTGAGCTTCGTTTGCCAATTCGCTGGGATAAAAAAAAAGGATTCTATGAAAATAAATGTAAAAAAAATGCAGTGCTGCGTGAAATTTTGAAAAAACACAAGATAACATTGAGTTTACAAGTTTTTTGGCTTCACAGTTAAGTTTCGTGTAATAATACACTATCCTTTAATAGTTCAAAATTGATACTTTATGTAATTTTGAAATTAAAAAAGGCAAAATAGTTGAAAATAAAATATGAAAACTCAATTGACTTGATTGTTGAGCTTTATTTGTCAAATCAGAAATTTTTGGCCATGGGTGCATTAATTTTGTTAAAAAGTAAATTTTAAATTCTGTGAAAGTGAAAAGTGATGCAATGCCGTATATTTTGCGTATGAAACAAACAGGTACGTATATAATGTTTGTATTATTATAATAACTAATATCATTAATATTTAATTCAACGGACAGTTTTAAAAGCAAATATTCATTTTATTCAAAACCTTTAAAATGATCAAAATGAACAATATTTTATTTTTTTCTAAGGGCTCTCCTTACCCGCATAAATAAAATAATTTCGCAAAGTTAAGACCCCTACCTCTAAAAATGTACATACAAAAATTGGTTGTTTGAAATGTAATTTCCTACAACTTTGTATTTATTCTTACTAGGCCAATTGATACGATAGTAAACTTGTTTTAGAGACTTAAGTCAAAAAATAACAATCGTAGGCAAAAAGTTATAGCAAATTAAATTTTGAACAACTTTCATTATATAAGTTTTTTGTCGAAACATTAAAATAAGCGAGTTATTTAACAATTTAACAACCATTTTTCGAATTTTCTAAAATCAAATTCAGATAAAGCCATTCTCTAGAAGTCCCGTTAAATTTTAATAGTATTTATCCCATTACCTCAAAGCGATAATAGTATATCCCATTAAGGGGCACAGTTCTTTACGAAATTTATGGTATGTATCCCATTACTTTATTCCAATTAATAGTATATCCCATTGAAATAGTAGAAGTCCCGTTAAATTTTAATAGTATTTATCCCATTACCTCAAAGCGATAATAGTATATCCCATTAAGGGGCACAGTTCTTTACGAAATTTATGGTATGTATCCCATTACTTTATTCCAATTAATAGTATATCCCATTGAAATAGTAAGGTTTCGCTAATTTAGGATGGAAAATATTTTGCCATTACAGTCGTTGCCATTATATAGGTAGTTGTCGTTTAGTTGTGCTGCTAATAGTGAAATAAAATATTTGTTCAAAAAATTAGTAAAAAAGACAAAAAACAAACGAAATTGAAAACTATTGAACTCAGGTATTTTCTATATAATTTATCTTGATAATAAATGTGTTTCATTGAGTGTTTTATTAACATTTTTCAAGTTCTCTAAAATCAAATTCAGATAAAGCCATTCTCTAAAAGTCCCGTTAAATTTTAATAGTATTTATCCCATTACCTCAAAACGATAATAGTATATCCCATTAAGGGGCACAGTTTGTTACGAAATTTATGGTATGTATCCCATTACTTTATTCCAATTAATAGTATATCCCATTGAAATAGTAAGGTTTCGCTAATTTAGGATGGAAAATATTTTGCCATTACAGTCGTTGCCATTATATAGGTAGTTGTCGTTTAGTTGTGCTGCTAATAGTGAAATAAAATATTTGTTCAAAAAATTAGTAAAAACGTCAAAAAACAAACGAAATTGAAAACTATTGAACTCAGGTATTTTCTATATAATTTATCTTGATAATAAATGTGTTTCATTGAGTGTTTTATTAACATTTTTCAAGTTCTCTAAAATCAAATTCAGATAAAGCCATTCTCTAAAAGTCCCGTTAAATTTTAATAGTATTTATCCCATTACCTCAAAACGATAATAGTATATCCCATTAAGGGGCACAGTTCTTTACGAAATTTATGGTATGTATCCCATTACTTTATTCCAATTAATAGTATATCCCATTGAAATAGTAAGGTTTCGCTAATTTAGGATGGAAAATATTTTGCCATTACAGTCGTTGCCATTATATAGGTAGTTGTCGTTTAGTTGTGCTGCTAATAGTGAAATAAAATATTTGTTCAAAAAATTAGTAAAAAAGACAAAAAACAAACGAAATTGAAAACTATTGAACTCAGGTATTTTCTATATAATTTATCTTGATAATAAATGTGTTTCATTGAGTGTTTTATTAACATTTTTCAAGTTCTCTAAAATCAAATTCAGATAAAGCCATTCTCTAAAAGTCCCGTTAAATTTTAATAGTATTTATCCCATTACCTCAAAACGATAATAGTATATCCCATTAAGGGGCACAGTTTGTTACGAAATTTATGGTATGTATCCCATTACTTTATTCCAATTAATAGTATATCCCATTGAAATAGTAAGGTTTCGCTAATTTAGGATGGAAAATATTTTGCCATTACAGTCGTTGCCATTATATAGGTAGTTGTCGTTTAGTTGTGCTGCTAATAGTGAAATAAAATATTTGTTCAAAAAATTAGTAAAAACGTCAAAAAACAAACGAAATTGAAAACTATTGAACTCAGGTATTTTCTATATAATTTATCTTGATAATAAATGTGTTTCATTGAGTGTTTTATTAACATTTTTCAAGTTCTCTAAAATCAAATTCAGATAAAGCCATTCTCTAAAAGTCCCGTTAAATTTTAATAGTATTTATCCCATTACCTCAAAACGATAATAGTATATCCCATTAAGGGGCACAGTTCTTTACGAAATTTATGGTATGTATACCATTACTTTATTCCAATTAATAGTATGTCCCATTAAAATAGTAAGGTAATGGCAGCAAGTCAATGTCCCTCAAAATTGGGTTTTTTCAATGAAACTTTGATTCACTTCATTTTAACAAAAAAGTTTAACTAATTTTTTTTAATTGATAAATGTGCTTGTGAAGAAGATATTATTTATTACTAAAAACAGTTTGAATAATATTCCTAGCAAAAATGGCAGAATCAATATCCCGTAAAATCAAAAACTTTGAAGGTTTTGAAAAAATCATTTTTTTGAAAATGTTGGAAGTGCTGCCATTCCTAAACTGTTTGTGCTAGGAATATGATTTGAACTGTTTTTAGTCAAAAATCTTACCCTCTTGACAGGCACATTGATTTCATTTATTAAAAAAATATTTAGTTGCAACAAGCTTTGCTTATGTATCTTTCCAAATGTATGTTTAAAACGTGTGGCACTATTTGAAATGCATTTTATCACAAACAGTCATGGATAAATGTAATATCGGAGATGTAATAGAGCTTGCTGCTCAGGATTTAATCATTGAGGATCAAACTTATTTAAGCAATGAAAATTCAGAAGAAATTCCAACCTTCGCGGAATCAATGGCTGTATTGGTTGAGAATGTCGAAGATCAAAACGAAATCAAAAGTTTAATTTGCAAGCAATTCGGATTTGAGGAAATGGTGTACAAGCGTGTGATTGGTATGACGATATACATATCACAATTATAAAGCAAACAATATTGTTCTTAAATATATTTTTATAGATAATGGGTTTGATATTGAAAGCCTTATGGTTGCAACTGAGTCAGAAATAAATGAGCTATTTCCTGCTCCCCTTTTGGGTACTAGAGCAAAATTCAAATTTCATTTAAACGTGTGGAGAAAAAATGTAGGTTATTTAAACTTTAAAGTTCAATAGTCCTTTCAATCCTTAATTTTGTTTTTTCATTTTTATTGTTTTTTTTACTATAAGTTGCCGAAGAACGTTTCAGAGGCCTGTAGAGATTGGATCGAAAATAATTGTTCTATCAGTACTCCTACTCCACATACAAGTGGGGGATACAGTAACATAAGTTCACCCACATCTTCACATGCTTCTCTTGGTGATGAGACAAGCATTGTCAATGGTATCACCCTCAAAAATTTACTAAGAAAAACAGAAAAGGGACAGGGCGTGTTGGAATACTACGAACAAAAAAAAAACTTAGATGAAACAAATAAACAACTTTTAATATCCATTATTGTTGAGAGCTATTTATTTAGCAAGAAAGGGATGACAATGCGAGATATTGAAAAAGCCACAAATGCTATTCATTGTCTTTTTCCATCTGAAAGCAAAGTGAGTTTTTTTACTTTAAACTAACACAAACTAAAAAAGTACAGAACTTTACATGATCATCGGTCATTTCAATTCATTTAATTTCATATTTTCATTTTGCTAAAGGAATATTATGTGCACAAAAGAGGTCGTGGGCTTAATCCAACCGGTAAGCTTCACGATAAGGCCATTAATGCGCGGATAAAATTGAGAAGTTTAAAAAGACAACTAATAACCGAGGGCATCGAGGACGAAGGTAAAAAACAAAATCGGTTTTAACTTTTTCTTTTTGTAATTCTGTTTATTCCTATAGAAACTTTCGTATGTGATCCCCCAAATGATGAGATATTAGCTGAAGTTAACTCCGAAGAAGCTGAGCAAACCATTATTTGGCTGACGCACAATAATGAGCCATGGTCCGAAGTTCAGACAAAATGGACTACAGTATTCCAAAAGCGGAGCTTGGATATAAAAACTGAGGGGTTAAATGTCCTAACAAAATGGCCACTGTTTAAGCATTCTCTTGGGCATACGCTTGTAAGTCAATATGACATCTCTTTTTTTTATTTTACTTAAAAAAGGTTACAATCAGTCAGTTGTAACATATTTATGTATTTTTATATTATGTATTCCTTAAAAAAGACATGAAACATTGATCCAGTTAATTTTAACATTCTTAAAATTAATAATTGCAGGTTGAACTCGACTACGAAAAATTAAAGCCAACGAATAAATCCAACCTTTTCCAACTTTGGCCAGCATTCGTTCAAAAAATTATACCTATTTTGCAAAAGCAAATTAAACACAAGGCCTCATTGGAATTACTGAAACAACTTCAAGATACTGACACAAGTAAGATAAAAATTTTATTTATTTACGTATTATGTTTTTATCTATAAATATAAAGCAGAAAAACTTTTCGCACTGGTCTACAAGGCAAGTGCAATTCCAAATGAAATTCCAACCAGTTTTTTTTGCATTACATGGAGAATCAATTTCCACTTCAGATACAGTCCACTGCGGATAGATTTTCTCAACAAAAGTCCTTTTTTTGGAAATGTTTGGAAACATTTGTACACAAAATAATTTAATAAGTTAATTAATACGATTTCAATATGTTATTATTTTTTCAGATTCACGCGATTTTTTAATTCTATCCTCTCTTCATGCTGTCTTGAAGCCATCAGTCATATCAATTGGAAGAAAGGATGCAAAAAAATCTAAATGGAAGCCATCAATTAAAGATGCCCAGGATTCCTGTTTTCTTTGCTGTTCTTCAGTGTCGGAATACAAAGAGAGGGTAGAATCGTTGAGGGAAAAATATTCAACAAAGGGACTTACACTGCAGCCATTAATAATTACAATAGGTAAAGATAAGCAAAATTTAGAAACGTTTTACACCTTTTATGATGGTATTTTGTATAAATTTTCAAATTTATTAAAATGTTTAGACATAACTTTTAAGCTTTACCACGTTATGAACTTCAAATACCCAAAAGAGGGTAAAAATTTTTACCTTTTTATTGAAAGCTTCTTCTACAATTTTGCTCGTCAACCAAACCCTAACATAAATAGCCTCATAAATTCATTGCGTGAATAAAAAATTAATCATCTATATACTAAATTGATTACCTATACTTAAAGTCAAAATGAAATGTTTTTTGTGTGTTAGAAATAATTTTTCGTCTGAAAGTCTAATATCTCATTTGAAATCCGATCACATCTTGAAAGGTTTGGATTTTTTTTTATGTTTAGAAAAAGATTGCTTTCAAAAATTTCAAAATATTTACACGTTTAAACGCCACTTACAAAGAGTTCACGAAAATAAAATTTATAAACCAAAAACAAATCCCATTTCTAACGAAAGAGTTCAAAGTGAATTAATTCCGCACGAAAGTAATCCGAGTTCAAGTTCTTGTCCTTCTTATATTTCAGAATCTCTTGATCAAACATGTACGCAGAATATACTATCTAAGCTTACAACAAGCTCTGATGACTTCGCAGTTGATTTAGCTGGACTTACTTTTGCCCTATCTTTACACAAAAATGATAATTTCAATAGAAAAAACGTTTCAGATATTATCAATCAAGTTCAAATGCATGTCATTGACCCCCTTTCAAAAGCTATTGTTTTGAAAATTCTCCCCTTTATTGAAACTGAAACAAATAGGGCTACTGCTATTCATTTACTAGATCAGTTTTTGCTTCCTTTCAAGTCTATCAATACAGAATATAAATTAATACAAGAATTAGAAAGGAAAGGTTTCTTTAAGAAACCTATGTATTACACCATAAATGAAGAAGTATTTGAAGTAATTGTTAACAATGCCCCCACATTAGATACTAATAAGGTTACCGGAGTAATCATGCCTTTAGAATTTCAAATTCAACAATTCTTTCAATCTAAAAATGTTTTATATGAAACATTTAAGAACACAAACATGCTAAATAGTTGTGCACCTGGTTTCTACAACAGCTTAATAAATGGACAAGTTTGGAAGGAAAAGACAGAGAGTTTTGAAAATAAATTAACACTACCTTTTATTTTATTTTTTGATGATTTTTGTATAGACAATCCTCTCGGTTCACACGCAAAAGATCAATCGATCTGTGGTGTTTACTTTACTTTTCCAACCATTCCTAAGCATCATCTATCAAAGTTGAGAAACATTTTTGTTGCCGGTTTTTTCAAAACAAAAGATAGGTCATCGTTTGGTAATTCTTTTTCAATGAAACCATTTGTTGATCGTATAAAAACTCTTGAAAGTGTTGGTTTGGAGATAAATGTAAATAATAAGAGGTACCACATATATTTTATCTTAGCATTTGTTGTCGGGGATAACCTAGGTCTCAACACTTATTTAGGATTTTCAAGCAGCTTTAATTCAAACTTTTATTGTAGAGCCTGCAAAAGAAGCAAAAGTGATATGCAATCTGACGTAGTTGAGCATGCTTCATACCTACGTAATCTTGATAATTATCTAGCTGATCTTGAAATAAAGAACGACAAATTAACTGGTATTAAAGAAAATTGCGTTTTTAACGAAATTAAGTCCTTTCATGTGACGCAAAATTTTTACTTTGATATCATGCATGATATTTTCGAAGGCGTTTGCCGGTATGATATATCAAAAATCTTAGTGCACTTTATCGATTGCGCTAAATTTTTTTCTATTGAGGACCTTAACAATCGTAAGCAGTTGTTTAACTATGGAGAAACGGAAATAGGTAACATTTCGCCTCCATTTGTACTGTCGTTGTTAAGAGTTAACAATTTAAAAATGACTGCTCGCGAAACAATGACTTTTATACATTTTTTGCCTTTGATGATTGGAGATCTTGTACCAGCCAATAATAAGATATGGGAACTTCTTTTAACACTGGTTAAAATAATTGATTTAATACTCTTAACAAAAATAAATGAATCACAACTGAATTCCTTGGAAAACTTAATTACCAAACATAACTCTATGTTCATTAAGATATTCAAAGAACCACTGAAACCTAAGTTTCACTTTTTGGTGCATTATCCGTCTGCAATTCGAAAGTGCGGACCATTGAGAATCTTGTGGTGCATGCGTTTTGAAGCTTTACATAGACAAAACAAGCAGGCTGCAAAAGCTACAAACTCAAGGATCAATATTTCATATACTCTTGCTTTTAAAGCCGGACTAAAATTTTCTGACACGCTTGTTAAACAAAGTTTTTTTGATAGCGATTTTATTTTTGATGAGAAGTCAATTTATACGTGTAACTTAGATCTCCTCTATAAGAACATTAACTATGGCAAAACTAGCCTAGCTCTTTATGACGTGAATTGCATACTAAAATTGATTTTTAAGGGAAAACTATACAAAAAACATTTCTTTTTTACTAAAGCTGAAGAATCTTTATTGCTTTTTGAAATTCAAGAAATTTGTATACTTGAATCAAAGTTTTATTTTCTTTGTGAAGAGTGGAACGTAAAATATTTCAATGAACATCTGCAGGCATTTGTTATAGACAACCACCAAAAAACTTTTTCCTTGCACTCAGTTAATGATCTTGACAGCCCGCCAATTCACATTCATTATTTACACAATGGATTAAAAGTGTTTCGGGTAAAAAAAATTTAAAAACATTTGCTTAACATAAAAATAGGTATCTCAACATACAAAATTATTTTAAACTCATAACTTTAAATTTGTATCTTTATTACAGAAATTATGTTTAGTTAAGTTTTTTGTTAAATAAAACCTACATATTTAAAACACTTAAACTTAAGAGAAAATATAAATTGTAAAATATTTTAAAAAGTTTAAATAAATGTTAAAGTAAAATTGTAAAATGTTACTTGAATACTTGTTTTAATTTTTTTTGTAGATTTTTATTTAAACAGGTTATGGATAACTATCACTGAGTATAATGTAAAAGTGAGTATATTTTCAAAAGAACTTGGATCTAATCTGCAATAATGCTTTACCTTTTCAGCTTTTTATTTTTGGAACATAGTGGTACGTATTGTTTTTTTAATATCATATCTACCAATTTAATAGTACATAGCTCATAAAACGCAAAGCGTATGTTGTTACTATTAAATTGATATAGATATCACATTAAAACAATAATGCGTGGCATTAATTCTGAAAAATGTATACTATGAAAGTCATAACATAATACTATTAAAGCATAAGTACTTAACTATTAAAACAATAGTGCAACCCTATTAAAAAATTAGTACTACACTATAAAATCAATAGTACCACACTTTTGAAACAAAAGTGCTACACTATTGAAATAATAATACTACACTATTAAAATAATAGTATAACACTATTAAAACACTGGTACTTGACTATTAAAACAATGGTACAACACTTTTAAAACAATAGTACTACACTATTCAATCAATAGTACTACCCTTTTGAAACAAAAGTGCTGCACTATTGAAATAATAGTACTACACTCTTGAAACAATAGTACTACACTATTAAAATAATAGTATTACAGTCTAAAATCAATAGTACTATCCTTTTGAAACAAAAGTACTACACTATTGAAATAATATTACAACACTATTGAAACAATAGTACTACACTTTTAAAACAATAGTACTACACTATTCAATCAATAGTACTACCCTTTTGAAACAAAAGTGCTGCACTATTGAAATAATAGTACTACACTCTTGAAACAATAGTACTACACTATTAAAATAATAGTATAACACTATTAAAACACTGGTACTTGACTATTAAAACAATGGTACAACACTTTTAAAACAATAGTACTACACTATTCAATCAATAGTACTACCTTTTTGAAACAAAAGTGCTGCACTATTGAAATAATATTACAACACTATTGAAACAATAGTACTACACCATTAAAATAATAGTATTACACTACTAAAATACTAGTACTTGACGATTAAAATAATGGTGCATCACTTTTAAAACAATAGTACGAACAATAGTACAACACTTTTGTTTTAATTGTACTACATTTTTGTTTTAATACGGTTTTCCTATTATTTAAAGGCGATTTACCATAAGATCTTAATAGTTTATATACCATTGAATTAATAGGTATCGCATTGAAACAATAATGCGTACTATACACTTTTGAAAAACATACCATAGAAATTGTAAGATTATACTATTAAAGCAATAGTACAACACTATACATCCGTTTACCAATATATACATTCGAGTTCGAATTTCGAAACTAAGCAATGGTATTCCACTGTTGAATCAATAGTATTACCAGATTAATTTTCAATAGGACATTGCTTATTAATTTTAGTCTGTTATAGTACCAACCATTGATTATTAATAAGAGAGACTATTATTTCAAAACTATTTAACTTTTAAAACAATAATACAGACGTACCATTATAATAATAGTTCCAAAACTGTTACGGTAATGGTCTGTGTCCTATTGACCAATTTTAATCGTAAAAAATCATTGAAACAATGGGAATTCTTATTCAAAATATGGTTTTTTTCTCTGAGTGTGTGCGCTCAGCGCTCAGCTTATAAGAGGAATAGTTCAGATGTGGCGTCATCTTAAAAGTGATGAGCAGACCTATTTCCTGTTGTCTCAGTTCAATACCGATGTCATAGAGAACCTTTTCTAAATGGTGCGAAACAATAGAGGTACGTACGACAAAGAGCAATCGGTATGGAGATTTGTTCGCAATTTGAAGCTTATCATGTTCCAACACCACAGATTACCAGAACATTCAGGATATGAAGATGCTGGAGCGGAACCTCTAATTGGAACAGACGACTTGGCAAAGGAGTTAAAGTTCAAAGTAACCACAAAGAAGAAAGACAGTGAGAAGTCAAATGTGGAAAAAACAATTGAAAACTACCTGATAAGCCCAACAGATCCAGTCGTTGAGGAAGCTGGGAACGATGAAAATGATGATGATGCTGATGACAACAATGAATATGATGACTCCTGCGAATGTGATCAATGCAGAGAATGCGATCTGGACAAGGAGAAAGAAAATGACTCACAAACGGATGAAATAGAACCAAGTGAAGAAATGCAAAGAATGGCGGCACTATATTATTCGGGCTTCGCAGCTGGAAAGCTTAAGAAGGAGCTTGATAGCGGAACCGGCTCTGAGTTTATGATAAGTATTAGCGAAGTTGAGAGAAGAGAACAACTGCTACTTATTGAACTCAGGGCATATGAAAGCAGAGCAGCTACAACGGAGGAATTTGGGTCACTAACTGTACCCTCAGCAAAATTCGAGAGCATGGTGCAAAATGTGCAGGAAAAATTTGAAACACACTGCCGAAAACGCCAAAATATCAGAAAGCTCATGGAAACTTCGATGAAAACTGCCCTCAAATTTGAAGACGAAGAGCTGAAAACACCATGCACGGATCCGGAACATAGAGCAGCAATTATCAGATATCTGTTGACAGGTATGATGTTGTTCTCTACTAAAAAAACCAAAGAGGAGCTGCAGACAATAAAGAAATATAAGAAAAAATACGTTTAGGCTAAGTTTAGTTTTAAGCAAAAAATAGTAAAATTTAATACTTTTGTATACTTATTTTACAAAATAAATCATGATTGTTATTATTACCATAGTTTTTTTAATAAAATATATTTTCTTTTATGATATATATATTTAATAAATTATATTATATATAATTCGTTTCGAAACCAAAAACTTCCGAAAGCGAATATTGTGTACTCTTTATTTCTAAAGCGGATTCGAATCTACTCCTTTGAAAGGCAAATTCGAAAACTACTTTTTTTATTTTATTCATTTATTTCTTAACTTTCTTTCGAAACGAAATACAGAGCAGGGCACGAATACGATAACTTTGGCGACAAAAAATAATAACGGCTTTTGGTAGAGGGGTTCAATACAAGCTTTTTTTACTATGGAAGGGGGGGGGGGGGTCTATCTCCCCCCGTTTAGGCGGTAGGGGCAATTTTATAAAAATTGACTTCAAATCTTAAAAAAAATATTGTAAAACAACGGGAAAATTTACAGATACAAATTATACTTTTTATGACAGCCAAAAATTTGCACTTTATAAAAAATTTTAAATAAATTGGTTTCAGTTTATAATTTTTGAAATAACTGACTTCAAAGTCAAAATTTACGAAAAAAAAATTTAAAAAATCACTTTGAGTATTATGTTTCTCATGATTACAAATGCCAATAAAAAAATAATAGATGTAGTTAGTTGCTTTAATAAATTTTTTATCAAACGCTGTAAACTACTTTTTTATATGTCTTATAGTTTTTGAGATAATCGAAAAATAGTAAAACTATTGAAGTATGCAATATTTTCAAAAAATTATGGAAATACATACGAATTTTCAATAATGTTAGGAAATAGACTAGTGAAAGTATAAAAAGTATAAAAATCATCAGGCAGGTACTTATGTGCAATTTACTTCCGTATGCAACAACTTTCCGCATGGCCCGCTTCGCGGGGGCTCATTATTTTAACCCTTTTTCCACAGGGTTTAGCTGCTCATGCTAAATATGAAAATAGCAATTGAATTTTTCTAACTGCAAGTTTTGATTGAACTGAAAAAAGTATAAAAGTATAAAAATTCATCAGACAGGTCCTTATGTGCAATAAATTTCCGTATGCAACAGCTTTCCGCATGGCCCGCTTCGCGGGGGCTCATTATTTTAACCCTTTTTCCGCAGGGTTAAGCTGCTCATGCTAAATATGAAAATAGCAATTGTTTTCGGATCAATAATTTCCTTTGATTTTTCAAAATTATACAAAAAAACAAACCATTCCTAATACAATCCCAAAAAAACCATATCTGGTATCACTGAAACAAATGGAAATGTCAAAATAGAGCCATGAAGTACATGTCATCAGAAAGAAAAACACATTATTCTGTCATTTTACAGTGAAAAAAAGTATTCATGAGATTTACGATGCAAGCAGTGAGATGCCTGCAACCCCTTGCTTCTGCTCCTCATAAGCTTTGGGGTGCAAATTTTTTATATGAAAAGTTTCTTTTAAAATTAGAAAAATTTTTTATTTTAAAGAAGAAATATAGTTTTACTATTTTTCAATTATCTCAAAAACTATGAGACATATGTTTGATAAAAAATTTATTAAAGCAACTAACTACATCTATTATTTTTTTATTGGCATTTGTAATCATGAGAAACATAATACTCAAAGTGATTTTTTAAATTTTTTTTTCGTAAATTTTGACTTTGAAGTCAGTTATTTCAAAAACTATAAACTAAAACCAATTTATTTAAAATTTTTTATAAAGTGCAAATTTTTGGCTTTCATAAAAAGTATAATTTGTATCTGTAATTTTCCCGTTGTTCTATAATATTTTTTTTAAGATTTGAAGTCTATTTTTATAAAATTGCCCCTACCGCCTAAACGGGGGGAGATAGACCCCCCTCCCATAGTAAAAAAAGCTTGTATTAAGCCCCTCTACCAAAAGCCGTTATTATTTTTTGTCGCCAAAGTTATCGTACTCTCCCCCAGAGTAGGGCCCCAGGTACAACCTCGTTAAAAAAAACGCATCCTGTATTTTACCTCCTGGGTGATGTGGAAAGAAATACACTAGATTAGTTTTTCTCTTTAAATATTTGCTTACTTTACTATGCTTTCCTATATTTTTTTTTTTTTTTTTGTAATGTAGTACATTTTTATCTTTTATTGATTGTGCTGTTTAATTTCTAATTTTTACAAAATCTTCTCTAGGTAAGTTTTTCCGAAATACCCGTCGAAATTTTTTTTACATTAGCCGAGTTTTATTGGGAATTTTTATATTCACTTCACATAGGCGCTCAATGAAACGCTGTACTCACTTATACAACTTTATTCCATAAACTCCATTTACCAGCCATCCCTGTTGTTAACTTCTGCAAGTGATTTGTTTTTGTCCACTTATCGTTGTTCACTTGAGTTGTAATTTTCCCATGGGCGATGTTTTGCGATGTTTCAGATTCTAAATTAAACTTGGCTATTGCTTTCCAGTTAAATTCTTTACAATTTCCATTTCCAATAAAATTTAAAAATTGTTTCTTAAAAAAATTTTTGTTTTGCTCATTTTTACTGTTTTCTGATTTAAAAAATTTTTGAAAGAGACTTGCAAGTCAACGTCGCAATGTTATCTTTCATATCAAAACAATTACATTAGCTTTACCACCCTAAAAGACTATGGCACATACATTCACCAAACGCGGTTTTGGTTACAATGGTTACTTTCATTCGTTCAAATTAAAACATGTATATGCCTCTCTTTCCAACCCATTACGCACTTGCCCGCATAAATGATATATTCCACATCAGCCTTACCAGCTGATTTAGTATGACAGGCGACGTTTGCGCCTCCTAACGAACAAAGAAGGAGATAAAAAAAGCTATCCAGTAAAATTACTTTAAAAAAAGTTTCATCTACGAAAAGGTTATCGATTTAGGTTTGAAATTCACTCATCTCATAAATGATTCTCTGTCCAAGTTGTATCCAAAGTTTTACATGATGATAACTAGTGCAGAAGCAGATCTTTGCCGAAAAATCAATTTGAACACCTTTGGTGCGTTCCTAAATGGCTTCGATGTTACGCGATGCTGTAGTGTCAAAATCATCGTTGTTATTGTGTATGTTTGACTTTGTTACAAAATCATGATTGCATTTAGGAACGACTCGATGTTACACTTTGTTGGTCTGTCAAAAATAAGAATAAAGTATTTCTTAAAATATAAAACCAGCTAAAAGAAACTCCTTTTTGATGAAGAAAAAAAAAATTCTGAAATGAACAAGATTGAAAATCAATAACTGCTTACAGAATTTTGAAAGATTAATGAAAAAAAAACCAAAACAAATCTGAGCAACAACAATTCTAGAGGGGTTTGACAGATCAACATCGAAACTCAAGTCCCAGAGATGAGTTGGAAAAAGTTACGAAACGTAACATTCTGACAGTTCAACATTGCATTTAGGAACGACTCGATGTTACATTTCGTAACTTTTTTGCATTTAGGAACGACATAATGTTACCCGACGTTACATCGCGTAACATCCAAGAATAAAAGAACAGACCACTGCGCTGTGGTTTTCGAAAGTAAAAGTTTTTCCATGAATAACATCAAATTCTGTCTTTTACTCCTTGCTGCTACTATCAAAAAAACAGAAGCAAAGCAGCAGATGCAAATATCTGAAAAACTAGGGACCTTATTACGACACTTTTCTGGTAGGAGAAAGTTTTTATAAAATTTTATTGTCAATTATTTCTACCAATTTAGTGAGGGTATGCACTATGCACTTCAATAATCAGCTTACGATGTTAACACAAATTTAGAATGAAAAAATAGAATGAAATGCCAACTCCTTTTGAATATGAAATTTTCAACTCCAGGGAATCTTGATCAAAGTTGCATTTTTGTATTCCTCACATAACTTGTTTTCGTAATGAGGTGTTCAGACCTTTATTTATTTTTTCAAGCAACAAGTTATGAACATACTGAATTGTTGAGAACAAAAAGGGATTTTCTAATTAGCCAGCATTAAAACAAGAATTTCCTTAAAAAAGAAACAATTTTTTTTGCAAAAGTATGGGGTTTGAAAAGCACGAAACATGCACTAATTGCATTAGGAGATAGGAGGTACCTATACAGTGTACATTACAGTATGTAAATGCTTAAATTACTGTTGCAGGCAAATTGTTCGTGTCTTCTTCATATTGTATGGTAAAAACGCACGGTCACAGTCAAGCCTGACAGAAGTTTTTTGATAGCTTTAAGTAAATAAAACAGTTTTCACTATTAGCACAGCTTTGTAATCGCTAGACGTGTTAAAATTTAACGAATGTGAAGAGGACTTGTTTTTTTGGTTTGGGTTTCTTAGAACTATTTATTTTCAATCAACTATACACTTCAACCAATTCTTTCAGTTGAGTACATTTTTCACCATAAGGCTTTTCATTTATTTGTCCAAAGTTTTGCATCTAAACAAAGCATTTCTCAAAGATTCTCTGTAACAAACGACAAAAGAGATTTAAATCAGTTGTAAGCAAGTTGTTGAGTTGGTGCTATAAATAAGAGAAACAAGCAATTTGCCTATTTCTCGAGAGACGGCTGTCCTTTTATGCTTTTTTACACAAAAAAAAAGACACAAGTCTTAAGTATTAAAGATTTCGGGACAAATACTAAGAAATAATCCAACCAAAACAACAAAAGAATGTCACAGCTGTTTGGGAGGCTGAACATAAATTCAAATAGGAAAATATATAACAACTCTAATATTATGAGATCTCGAACAGAAACAAACGCTTGTGTTTCATCGTTTGTGGCATACGAAGTGCCGTGAGCTGTTTGTATTACACACAACACTACACCGCAAAGTAGTGTTAAATCGAAGTCGTTGTTTCCTATTGAACAAAAAAGGAGTAAATTATGTTCGTGGTGTTTTCATTTTACCATTTTATTTTCTTTCTACCCATATTATTGTGCATATCTGCCTGTGCCTTTGTCTTTAAGCTAATAACAATAAATTCAGAAGCGAAACTTTTAATGAGGGGATTTGGATTTATTAAAATACTTATAGTTGGATCTAACGCAAATCTTATTCTTTGAATTAAACAGTTCAACGAAACTTTTGCATAAACATCATATCTGAAAAGTGAGCTTTACTGAATTCGCATTTGATGAATAACATCTGAAGTCTCACCTCTTTACAATAAACAAAAGTAATTTTTTTTTTTCTTTTTAATAATTAGCGAGCAGATCAAGGGGTTATGAATAATCTCAACAGCCTTATTTATAAACTCGTATTATCGGTGGATTAAATTTACTACGAATCTAATACGCCTTCAATACTGTAAACCTTATTTATAAAAAAAAAAATCAATTTTAGGGACGCTTAAACTGGTCCATAGGAGTATTAAAGCCGGCGTAAGGTGTTATTAAAGTCTAAATGTCATTTTGAGAATAAAAGTGTATAAGAAAAATACTGTTCAAATTTTTCGAAGAAAATTGTAAAATTATTTTGGATGTGTGAATGATTTAAATTCTTTTAACGCCTTAACTACGAGGTAAATAAATGTACAAATGAAAACTAATATTTTTTGTTTTATTTTAACATTTTAAATAAATAAGGATTCGCTCGACGTGGCGTAAGGGAGGAGGAGGTTTAAAAGCTACATCTAGTATTAACTAATCCGAGGTTGAAACGAGTATTAGTGAAATCTAATAAACAAAGCTGATAATGTGTAAAACACAGTGCATTCATTTAAAATAGTATGAGAGGATTTAATAGGGAACAGTTGCTGCCAAGATCAGAATTCAATGAAACAATTTCACATCCGAAGAGTAGGGACGTGAATTAGGAAACGAATCCGAAAAGCTGAGGTTTAAATCGTCGGTAAAGCAATTAAGAGGATTAGAAGTTTCAGACAAGAGGTTATTAATGAAGATTAGGGAGAAAGTCGGAGATAAAACGGAGCCCTGGGGTTCACCAGTATTTACAAAGTGGGCACAGACTTGAAACCATCCAATAGAACTTGTATTGAACGGTCGGAAAGGTAGTTTCTAATTTAACTACGAAGTGACTCATCGATACCAAAAGCACCAGTGGATTTTTTGTTACGAAAGTCGAAATGTCGCCCATTAAGAAGCTTTTGTTCGCTCAGATATTTCGTGAGTTAAAAGCTTATCAACGTTTCTATGGCCATGGAAAGAAGGGAAGTTAGTGTGATTGGAAGGAAATCAATGGGGATTTTCATTGATAAAAAGAATCAATCTTTTTTGGTCCAAATCTGTCAAAATGATAATTTTGACACTATTTGCGATCCATTGGTAAAACATAGCTGAATTTTTTTTGCAATTTTGATTCAGTTTTTTTTTCGAGTTTTAGACAGACCTTCTTCTTAATGCAGCAACACCAACACAATCATTTGTCAGTTTGATTGTTTGATGGACACTTCTTTTACCAACAGGTTAAAAACACTTACACAATGACAAAAAGAGATTTTCTCGCTACCGTGTCCCATTGGCAACGAAAAAACTTAAGTCTTTTATAGAACATTAATTTACCAATGCAAAGCCTTTTAAGATTCGCTTATTTTAAAGACGTGCTATACAAATCCAGTTTTCCATATGTTCGGGAAGAGCCAAGAAGAATAGGAAGGATAGAAAACCTTATGCAATGCTTTTGCCTGTATAGAAGAACATTTCCTCAGTGATTAGTATTATGCTTTTGCAGCGGACTGTATAAGTTCCAAGTATAAAAGTTAGAATGTGTAAATCCAGTTTGAATAAAAAAATATACTTTATTCATTCGAATCTTTCTTAACCTTCCGATGACAACAGGGGTGCTATAGTACACAAGGCTTTCTTATTTTAACTGTAATCTTGTTTTCGCTTCACTTCTCTTTCTGTCATTCTATGTACCTATTTGTCATTTAATACCTCAGGTCTTATTTACTGATGAGCAGAGCAGTCCCCGCGGTAGGCTGTAGTTTTTGATACAGGAGCGGATACCGTATAAACTGGGGTTGTATAGAACCCCATGTTGTTATTCACGTAGGCGAAAATTTTTAAGACATTTTTTTTCTTAATTGTGTAGGTTAATTAAATGGCATCCACTAGTCGGGAAACTATCGAAAATTATATAGAAAATCTTTTGGAATGTGAGGATGGTGGAATGTAGTCAGGTTCAGACGATGATTGCTCAGATATAACAGATCATCATTCAATACAATCTGTAATGGATGATGTTATAAGTGGTCAATTATCGGATGAAGAAGAGCCGCTTGCAGAAACATCGAAGAAGATTCTGAACGGCAAAAATGTTTAGTAAACTAAAGGAATTAGGTTTACAAACTGACCAAACCTCATATGGACCGACATTTAGATCACAGAACATTTGCCTAAAGAATTAACTGAAGGAATAAAAGGGGTTCTAGGGCACCTCATGAAGTCCAATGAAGGTGATCCCCCTCTTAAACTTCAGAGGCAATCACGGTGTGCACTTTGCCCACGAAAGCAAGACCGCAAGAGCAAGCTTTCGTGTTATAAAAAATGTCAGTGTCCTGTATGGCCTGAGCACAGAAAAGAAAGGAGGTGGTGCATATTTCTATGGAGCCTGGGCCCAGGGCGTACACCTATGAGGCTAGTACCAAATGAAAGCTTACGTTCAGCCTAATCAGCCTGCCAAATATTTTTGAATTCGGTCTTGGTGATTTTGAGATAATTAGACTTGAAGTTGAGCGCCGGAAGTGGGAAAAATCTTACATTTCTGCAAATAATTACGTTTATCTCGAAAAGCATAGCACGTAGGACAATGATTTTGGTACCATATGAAAGATCATAAAAATATCTTTCATTTCATTCAAAATACAGTTTTCAAAATGCCTTATATTTTGAAAAACAGACCTAAAAGTTGTTTGAAAAGAAACATTTTCGTTGACGTTTGCCAGCCAATATCTCGAAAAAATCAGTGATGGCCTATAATTTTTTTTGCACCACTTTAATCCTTAATTGGTAAGCTTTAATTTGATATATAATTACGCTATCATACATAAAGCATATCACGTACATTATACACAATTCCTAAAAAAAATTAAACAAAAAATATGTTCCACAGCAAATGCATTTTTTCATTTAATTTTTCGCAGTTCCTACTTTTTTTTTTTACTAAACATAAAAACAAAATACATTTTAATGCTGCAAATGAGAAAAAAATGACTAATCTTCGTTTAGATCTATCAAAATACCATCCAAAAACAAATCTAAAAAACTGGTTGCTAGGTACCAAGCTTAAACATACAAGTCCGCGACCGTTAGGCCTAATTCATTGATAACTGATTGTTGGCTTGTGAGTAAATTATTTAGGGACACAAAAACAAGTAATTCACAATTTCGCGGTCTTCAGGTGTTGTACTCCATTAACGAGAGAAAAATTGTAGCAGCGCTCCAGATTTAGGAAAAAAGTGTTTTGAATTAAAAAGTGTGAAAATGAGTAATGCTAATAACTGTGCAAATTGATTCAATATCGAAGTATTCAAAGCCATGAAATGCGGTTAGTTTTAGCCTCCTGGATAACACCAGATGAAGTGAGTTGCAGTGTTTATTTTTTTGTTTTGTTTTTTAATATCTTATTTAAATTAAAGATATCTGAGTCAGGGGCGTAGCGAGGGGGGGTGTGGAGGGGGTGTAGCACCCCCCAACGATTTTTCCGAGTCGGCAAATCGAGGAAGAAAAACAAAGTAGATTTGTCGAGTTAAGTCAACTCAACCAAAAAGACACGAATGGAAGTGTTTGTGACAGTGGATTTGTTGCCAAAAAAATAACAAATCGGCAAATTAAGTTAGAAAAATAAGTAGATTTTCCGATTGCCATGCCGACTCGAGTGATCTCAACCAAAAAGACACGAATGGAATCATTTTTGTTTCAACTTAGTAATTCTATAATCAGGGTCCTGGGGGTCAATTCCCGATCTGTGAAGCTGTGAAGTGAAAACATTTATCACAGCTTAACCGAAAATTCGAGTCTCGATTAGTGAAAATCCAACTTCAAATGTCAAATTTTTTTCATATGATAAATTTCTTTTCATTGCCGTATGAGTCGGTGAAAAAATTCAATTATGAAAATGAAAAATGGCAGCAGAACTCAAGTGCGGAAAAATCCAATTGGAATCCAATTGGAAAATGGGAGACAACTGTCAAAATTTACCATTTAGAACGTTTTAGTACTTTTTAGAACACAGTTTGAGAACTACTTTTCATTTTGAGATCGGGAATCGCTTAGAGTGGTTTCGTGAAGTGATAAAATGAAAAAACTGTGTGAAAACTGAAATGATATTTTTTTTCACTTCACAGCTTCACAGATCGGGAATTAACCCCATGTTTCACAGTTAATACAACACTAGATTTTTTTTTTTTTTTTAGATTAGATTAGATTTTTATTTCCATAAATAATATTTACACCATTCATTAAAAAAATAAATATCTTTAAAGCATGGCTTTTTGCCGTCTGCCTGATTGACAACTTGTTATATTTACATACATTTACTTTTCTTCATTTTAAAAATGTTTTTTTTTTTTTTCCTTTAATCTAACATAAATGTTTAAAAATTTTCATTTATAATTCTGCTTCTATAAGCTAATGCTATTTTACAATATTGGAACATTGCTGGAACTTCAATTTCATTTAAATATTGTATTAAAAGCTCATTAGATAAGAAATCACTTCCAAATATCTGTCTTCTCGTCTCTCGCAATACAGGGCATCTGCCAATGAAATGAAATATGTCCTCTCGTTCTCTCATATTACACATTTCACACTGCAAAGGTAAATCTTCACGATGCGGAATGAAGTTGAGATTCAGGAGTTCACCTCGTATTTTAAACATCGTCGCAATTTGCTCAGTCGTGTATTCATCACGGAAGTAATTACTATGGTTGAGGTTGTGGTTCAGTCTACTGTATAACATCCTGTAAATGGAGCTTTCTGCTTCAGCTGCATACACCGCTCTGTAACGATCATCAACTTTAGAAATGAGCTGATATAAGGACGGCTTCCACATTCTGTAATTATCTGTTGTAAGTTCTATATTTGCTTCTTCCGCTAATTCAGTCCACTCCTTAAACCAACCTGATTTGTTATTAATAGCTTGAAGTGCAATAATAAGTAATACAACACTACATTTCATACAAAAAACAACTATTTTGAAATGATACATCACATATAATTTTCTGTTTCACAGATTTCATTGGAAAGATTGTTGATTAAATGGTAATTGTTAAGTATTCCATAAATATGGTTTTATTTTTTTATTATTAATAGTTTAATTCGTTTGAAACAAGTAACAAAATATTTTTTCCAACTCACATATTAATCACAATCTCATATGAATTCAACCCCAGCATGTAAACAGAGTCAAAAATATACAAGAGAAATTCCTTGTTACCTTTGTGAACGGGCCTATTTTTGACATTTCTAAACTAACAAAAAACGAACAAAAAAAATTGTTTACCTGCATTAATTTCACTACGGAATATTTTTATTTTCCACTCTATACAATTGCTTTGGGTTTTTAACAAACATTTTTTGCGTTTTTGTGCGAATTTGGCAAACAAAAATTCAATTGTTAACTTTTATTGATTTAAAGTTAAAAATTTGACCGAAAGGTGGAAGAGTTAAACGTTTTTGACGCTTCATGACTGATTCGAAGCACATTGGAGTTATTTCAAGAAATGAACAATGATGACATTCAATTAAATGCTTTGATAAAAAGTTCTTCATTTGCTGAAAAACTAAAGATAAGTCCCGAAAACGATTTTTTAAAACATCATAGAACGCGTCGGTTACCAAAGAGAATTGATGAAAATTCTGAAACTGCTTTTGTATTTGATCTAGAAACATTTTATAGAAAAGAGTTCAAAATGGTTCTTCAAACTTTTATTTCGCACGTTAAAGATAATCTAACAGATAATTTTACCATTTTTGAACCTTTCTTAAAAATTTTTAAAAATACCCGCTTCCAGAGCAAATGCCTACATAGAACTAGTCAAATCTATCATAGAATTAGATCCATTTTTTTTTAAAGAAGATGTGGACTGCTATTTATCGGAACTGCAAATTCTTCGTTTTACTTGTGAGAAATGCTCAAATTTCGATGATATTGTCAAAGAGGTAATCAAATTAAGATATGTGATTCCGTTAGCCTTTAAACTAGTTTGCTACATGTTAACTGCTCCTGTGACGTCGGCTTCTTGTGAGCGGTCATTTAGTAAACTTAAAATAGTTCTTAATTATTTGCGTACGACGATGGGTAGTGATAGGCTAAATTCATTAATGCTTCTGTATTCCTCAAAGGATGTTGTTGATAATATTCAACCTAGTGAGGTCGTCAAAAAATGGGCATTATTAAAAGACCGGAGAGTTGGAGTTTAAATTCCAATTGATGAACTGTTTTTTGAATAATGATAAAATTTTTAAAGACTAAAATCAAAGAATATGTACTCTTTCTCATACCAAATACTATATTGTAATATTATTTCTTATAAATACTTTTAATTTTTTTGTTGTTATATCGTTAGGTATATTGCAATTATAAACTGATTTTATGTTAATAAATGAATTTCTGTGAAATGAACACTTTTACGTTTTTAAATAGTTTTATTTATTTATTAGCTGAGCCACAAGGTATAAAATATAAGTTTTTCTTACTGTGGGATTATGTGACATCGCAATGGCGAAAGAATTTTTGAAATCTGTTCAGTAGTTTCTAGGTTTCCGTTCCCAACCCCGTTCCTGTGGGAGTATGGAGATAAAACCTTGAAAGGAACCATCTCTGGTTTGAACTATGTCTACCCTGAAGATCTCATAAGAAACCAATCTATAACTTACATAAATAAATACATACATCCTATTTTATATATGTATATAGATTTATTTTTTGATGCAGTCGGCAAATTCTGAAGACTAGTCGGCATTTCATTAAAATTCACCCCCCCCCCCCCCCATGGCTTGGAGCCTCGCTACGCCCCTGATCTGAGTCAGATTTGGTATGCTTGAATTGTTATCGAATTATTGAAAGGATCACTTCAACAAATCACCCTAATCCAAATCGCGAGTATGGACATTTAAGAATTTGCCTTTGCTGTGGATCTTCGTTAAGATCTCGCAGAAACCGCAACGTACCTCTTAACTGTCGTCAGCGGTCTATCTTGAATCAACTGTTACCAATTAATCAGGTTAGTTTTAATTTTTTTTTTTTTTTTTTTTTTTTTTTTAATCAAACCAGGTGCTTAAAAATAATTTCTTAGCATCGTAATTTGCAGAGAGTTTGCCTACCTTGTTGGCTCCGTGCAAACCGCTCTGGGCGTAGACGTCGTCTGTTGCTGAACAGCTACATGACCCACCGGTAGTTCAGCAAAAAAAATACAATCTGCTGTGTACAAGCGTATTATTGTGACTGAAAGACGATGTATATTTCATGGCTGTCTAGGATCTGAAAGGTTTAGAGTTCCAGAACTTATTCGCGAAAGATTATTGATGGACCATAAATTGTTTGTGCCGGGAAGTAGCATAGGTTATGCAGTTCCCATCTTTCACTTCGCAACTGGACGTCATTGGTTGATATGGACAGCAATGTTTCTGACTTCACTGGAGCGCAGATGGATGAAATGTTGTCGCTTTTAAGTAATACTTCTATGAGGGCAATTGATTTTAGTGATATTAGTACTATCAATCCTCATTTATGTTATTATTGGCTTGGTATTACCCCTACAGAGTTTGCGGAACTGCAGAGCTATGTTCCAGCATTACTTTTCATCCAACCATTGAAGATAGTGCCGATGCGAACGTTCTGCTAGAACTGGCTTTAAATCGTTTTAATACTCCTAATTATTTTATTTATTTATTAATATATTTGATGCAATGTTAAAATTACATAAAATGAAGCATTGAGGCACTAACAAAAAAGCCATCAGCCTACGCTCAAATTTGAAAGAAATGGTTTACAAGATTATGATGTTTAGTTACATTTGTATGAATTTTGTTTTGCATATTCTAGAATTTAGGTTTTCTATACTGATTTATATTTTGTTAAACAAATTACATTGTTTTAAAAATTCTATAGTTTTTAGACAATTTTCTAGGTTAGGATTTTTGATGAAGTTAATGTGGTCGGTCCTGTGGGCGGCCGATTGGAGTTGTGGACAGGTCGTCAAGATGTGTTCTACCGTTATTTTTTGAGGGTTGTTGCAGAAGATACAGGAGATGTTGGTTGCATTTTTGTCGATGAGGTGTATATGCGTAAGGTGCGTATGACCTAGTCTTAGTCTAGTGATGGCTCTCAATTCTGGTCTTTTGAGTGTATTAGGTAGGTGAACAGTAGGGCGGATCGAAAAATCACTTTTTTCGCGGATCGCTTCGTAATAGCAAAAAACAGTCATTATTAAGTATAAAACTAAGATATCCGAAGCCTGGGGGCGGACAAATGATGTCTTCAGTTAACGCATCGAGCTCAAAGTTTTTTTTCACGGGAAAGATGCACACACGTATCCGACCGACTTCGTTATTACATATCTCGGCTCAGGAGTGACCAATTCATTTGAAATTTTGAGGACTTATTTTACATAACAAAAGGAGGTTCTCTATTAAATTTTAGCCCTCCAGGTGATCTAGAAGCTAAGATAAACGCAAAAGAAGTTGATGAAATAACGTAATTTTTGGCATTTTTTGTGTTTTTCTCAGCTTTGAACGACTCTACGTGGCACAATTTTGCAGTTATTGAAACGCAGTAAAAAAGAAATTTTTTTTGTCTTTTCAAGAGCTTTACAATCATATAACTAAGTATGGGATTTTGATAAATATTAATCAAACAACAGTGCAAAACGTGCGAACTCTCTTATAGTCTATTTCTATTAATTATGTGGTAAAAAAGGGCATATAAAGGAACTCGAAATTGAATGGACTTTTATTGCATGAATCGATTAATGGGTTAATTTTAAAGAAAAAACCGAAAGTGCTATTAAATTAGAAGGTGCAAATCGGAGATATGGGTTCTAAACCATCTTCATTCGTTTTTTCAATATATCTTGAAAACGAAGCAAAATTTTGATGCAATTCCAAGGACATTTTTTTAGAGAGCAAATTTTCCCATCGAAATGCATCTTTTTAAAAACTATAAATAAAAAATTTTTATCCAAAATTATAAAATTCCCGACAGAAAAAAGTCAATTTTTGCCAGTTTTTGAGTTTTGTCAGTTTTTTTAATGGCATTTCTTTCTGGTTGCAGATAGGTATAGGCAATTATTCGTTAAACAGAAAGTAAATAAAATTTTCTTTAAAATGCTATATCAGAGAACTTTTTATGTTTGAAATTCACTGAAATATTGTAACTTAAAAATTTACTGACAATATAAAAGGATGAAAAACGACGATAAATGTCTGTGTTTAAGTTACATTATTTCAGTGAATTTCAAACATAAAAAGTTCTCTGATATAGCATTTTAAAGAAAATTTTATTTACTTTCTGTTTAACGAATAATTGCCTATACCTATCTGCAACCAGAAAGAAATGCCATTAAAAAAACTGACACGATATCGCAGTGGCGTAACCCAAGCACCACGGCTAGCAAGGCTTCCTTACTCATAACATCTTTATGCAATTCACAGTTTATTGTATCAGTTTTGTGTTTGAGTGATGTGTTGTCTTTAACACAGTCCTTGAGCAAGTTACTACAATCTAAATCTCTTTGCCTAAATAGCAGCGCAATGCTGGTGAAGAACACGATTTCCGTTCATTAAAGTCGCCGGGAGAACATACATAACAGTTTCCACAACATCTGGCAGCATGCAAAGAATTTATGTGATCAGTTGAATGTTCAGTTGAGAATTCCTCGTATTCCACGTCATGGTGGACGCCAAATTCACCGAACTAATTTTGACACTAATTCAGCTAAGGTATGCTACAGAATCTCGTTATACTCACCTCTACTTGACTTTGTCCTGACCAATTTGCATGAAAGACTTCGACCAGAAACCTTAGATGTATTTAAACTTACAATTTTTATTCCGCAAAATACAATTCGATATACATAATACTGACAAGTTGGATACCACCGTGCAGTCGCTAATAAATCGCTTTAGTCAACTCTTTGAGTTAAATACAGGCACAGCATGTTTTTTGCTCAAAGATGAGCTGGTTTTGTGGCGGGAAAAATGGTTAACGGAAAAGAAGCAGAACAACCATCTTCCCGTTACTGCTCTTGAGTTGATGGATAAATGCAATAAGGATGTGTTTGGCATTATACACAGTTTTCTTTTAATCCTTGCAACGGTTCCGGTTACAAATCCCGATCGATGTTGAAAAAGTAATAACAAGGTTTTCAAAAACCGGCTTCAACAAAAAGTTAGATTTTAGCATTTAATTAACTGTTTTAAACTAATTTAACTTATTTTTTTTAAAATAATTTTTCTAATTCTTTTAAATAAAAAATGTATTCTTATATTTGATTGAGTTTATATTCAATTACTGCAAATCATTGAAAAGGAAGAAAAACTGCCCCCCCCCCTTATCAAAATCCTGGAACCGCGCCTGAGTGTTACCACTTGATTTTGTTTGATCCTGAGTTGCAATTTTATCGAGGCACAGTTGTTGAAGAGCAAACTTTTCATACACCGTACTCGCATCGAGTTCCATATGCGAAAAAATTTGAAATTTAAGATCATAAGCGCTTCCTAGACATTTCTTGGTGGATGGAACTTTTAGCACGGTTCCGGCGTCTAGTGCATTAAAACAAATTTTAATATTGCACATTGCACATGGTGACCACGTAAGAATTACATTTTATTACCAAAACTACGACCACTTTTTCATCTGTATATTATTTCCAGACGTATCCATTTCTGTAGATCCTTTTATCAAATAAGTCAGAGGCCATATATACGCATGTATTTGAATACATTAAAAACAATATTTTGGATTTGAGACCACTGTCTTTTACTACGGATTATGAGACGGCCCTCCGTATTGGTCTCAAAAATGTATATCCTAATTCCTAACGCGAAACTAACCGGGTGTTGGTTTTGGTTTCATTTTACACAAGCATTGCGACGACATGCTGCCAGTAAAATTCCTAATTTTATGATGACAATGCAAAAGAATAATGAATTTTACAGATTTTTTCGTAAATTCCTTATCTTGCCTCTCCTTAGCCCGAAAGATTTGCTGACGGGATATGAGATTTTGAAAGATTAAGCTCTTAACGAAACGGAAAATGCAATTTTCCAGCCTTTTTTGACGTATTTTGAAAAGCAATGGCTCAGAAATGTATGTAAAAATATGTACAGTAATCCCCGGATAAATACCCCCCGCTTAGTTGCGTTACCCGTTTAATTGACCTGAATCCTAGGCAAAAAAAAGATCACATAAATATACATAAAATTTCCCGTTTAAATGCATTCCGCTTAATTGCGTTTCCCGGTTAAATGGTCCAAAAATCAAAACTCTTTTTTCAATTTGAAGCAAAATTGCTCTGGTCTCGGACGAATTAAAGACCATGGTGTTTGCAGGCGCTACCATCAGGCGTCCGGAACTTACAACGAGGCATCAAGACGGGGTCGTCATTCCCCTAGTTGACCGATTCAGTTCCCTCCAGCGGCTACTACATACAGTAGCTTATATGTTCCGATGGCGGAACCAGCAATTCCGTAAGCAGACAGTTTTGGGCGCAGACGAACTACAATATGCAAAGGAAAGGCTCATCATACTAGAGCAAGCTTCGGCTTTTCCTGACGAGCTTCAAGCAGTACGTAAGCGGGCTACCTTGGCGAGCACTAGCCCCCCACTATCGCTCAACCTTTACCTGGACCCCAGTGGAGTGCTCCGAGTTGGAGGACGACTCACTCATGCCGCACTCCCATATGAGCAACGGTTCCCGATCATTCTTCTGAAAGTCGGAGCCCTGGTTTGGCTCCTCATCATGCACATCCACAAGACGACAATGCATGGTGGAGTCCAATTGATGCTACAAACACTCAGGCAACAGTATTGGATCTTGAACGGCTGACAACTGGTCCGGACGGCCCTGCACAAATGCGTCATCTGCCGACGCCATCGTGGAAAGTTGATCAAGCAACAGATGGCTCCACTGCCTAGCCATCGAGTCAAGGCCACAAGCCCCTTCCTGGCCCCTTAACGCTTCGCATTGGAACGAAGCGATCCCGGACTACAGTGAAGGGTTACCTGGTTATCTTTATCTTTTTTTTTTTTTTTTTATAATTTACGCGCACTTCAAGGGGTTGTGACTACCCTTATAATGTTATAGAACACAGTGCGGGTGTTAGGAAATTAGGAAAGGATAAGAAAGGAGATGCCGATGCACATCACTCTTGAACTTCTGTACATTATACTGCGTGGGGAAAATTGAGTTGGGTAAAGCATTCCACATTCGGGTTGAGCGGCTAAAATATGAATCTCTATACTTAACTGTACGCCCGAAGTTGGGCTCAAGGGAGAACTGATGAGCATTCCTTGCGAGGCGGGTATTGCGGTTAAATTGTTTCAGGGGAGGAATGCAACTGGCTATTTCACTAGAGCACTGTTTGTAAAAGTAGCGATAAAAAAGAGTGAGGCAAGTTACATTTCGACGATGTTCAAGAGAATCAATCGATTCTACAATTGAACTATCACCTATCAATTTCAACGCTCTGTTTTGTATCCTATCAAGTAGGCGCAAAGATGTTTGAGAAGCACCTGACCAGATATGAGAATTATACTCTAGTTTAGGGCGGATGTAGGCCTTATAAATTGTAGCCAGATCAGAGGGGGTGAAAAATTTCCTGCATCGTTTAAGGAAACCTAAGCACTTTGCCGCATTTTTGGCGACTTCGAATATGTGGTCATTCCAACGAAGGTCGTCGTTCACACACATACCAAGTACTGACAGCTTTTCGGTTTCTTTGATGCAGGTACCATTCATGGATAATGGTAATGAGGGAATGTTAATCTTTGAGGACTCTTGCTACCGAACGAGTACGGAAAAATATCTGCTTCATTGCACAGTTCTTACTCTCAAGCTCAGGTGGAGCTAGAGTGCTGTATGGTAGTGTCGAGTTGGCAGCGAACTGAGCTGCTAGCAGATTTGCTTTGTCGATGGAATTGACGTAAGCAGAGTCATTGAAGACGAGCGTAGGAATTCTTAACAAAAGACCAGAAGTTTTTACTTCCTTTTGGACACAATAGTATTTTTTGCCTTACCTTTTGGTCATATAAAAACTTGATCTTCTGTATATGAGTATTGCAAATGTTCCTGGCGCGCTTAAACTTATTTCTGTTTTCAATGGTAGGGTCATTTTTGAAAATCTGAAAACATTTTTCTCTTTCCCTAATCATCTCTTTACAGCTCGAATCGAACCACGAATTTTCTTTGGGGATGATGCTCTTTGATCTATGCGGAACAAAGTTAGTCATGCCGTTGAGAATTACGTTAGATATCATATCAGCTGATGCATCCACGTAACCGTCAAGAAAGCACAATGACCAATTGAAATTTCGAAAGAAATTATTCAGGCCGCGGCCGTCCCAATTGGCTTTCTCATATTGCCATACAGTTCTTTTTGGGACTTTTTCTCTTTTTACTGTGACGGAAACAGGGAAATCTACCGACACAATGGTCCGACGTGCCTAGAGGTGATGACACTTTAACCCTGTATTTTTCGGGATGAGAAGTGAGAAACAAATCTAATGTGTTGGCCAAATGGCGAGAAATATCCGGAACCCGAGTAAAGATTTAATTCAGCAAAGATCTCAACACACCTACCTCCGGGTGTTGTCTGGCCAGAATGACGAAGCCACCCAGAATTGTGTACATTGAAATCACCCGCAATTGCGATTTCAGTGAGAGGGTAGTGGGAAACAATTCTTGAAATGGAATCAGATAGCGCATCAAACTCGTTAGAGGTTGAATTACTATCTAAATTGGGGCTTCTATAAATGAAACAATAATGAATGATGTGCTTATGGACGCTGAATTTTAACCACATGAAGTTGAAGTTCTTAGTTGAACAGAGGCCGTATTGTGGTAGAACTTGATAGGCAACATCATTACGAACATACACGGCGAGGCCATAAGAGGAGAAGAATAAAGGCACTAAGCAATAGCCAGGAAGGGAAAACTCTGTAGGATCAGAATTCTCACCTACCTGTGTTTCACTTAATGCCAAAACAGCTGGCCTGCATTTAGCAGTATGGGCGTACACTGCAAAGAAATTGGATCTTAGCCCCCGAATGTTGCTAAAATCAACACAAAAATTACCACGAATTACAAAACACAGAAGTACAAGAACAAAATCACCACAAAGACGCCACTAAGTAAAAACATCAAGTGAAGTTCACTGCATGGCCATGAAAGCTGTCCATTTGGAAGCAGTCGAGGACCTCTCCGCGCAGGCATTCTAAGATGCGTTAACGCGGTTCATCAACAGACGTGGTCGCTGCCGAGACTTATACAGTGACAATGGGACGGCATTCGTTGGGGCCAACCGGCATCTACAAGAAGAATTGAAAATATTTCAGAGCGATCAGGACCGGCAGCACTTGGCCCATGCTGGCACTCGGTGGCACTTCATTACACCGGGTGCTCCTCACCAAGGCGGCCTCTGGGAGGCTGCCGTCAAATCAGCGAAGCATCACTTAACTCGCCTGATGGGTACGCAATCACCTTGGTACCACCAGTTTCATACCTTGGCGACACAGATTGAAGCCTGCCTCAACTCCAGGCCCTTAGTACCATTGCATGACGACTTGGACGAGAAGTTGGCCTTTACACCTGGGGACTTTCTCATTGGCACTCCACTCCTGATGGCCATTCCTCAACCCCATATCCCGGATGTTCCTCTGAACAGGCTTAAACAGAACCAGTGGCTCCGGCAGATACACCAGGAATTCTGGAAGCGTGGGTCTGATGAGTACTTGGTAACTCTTCAGACGCGCAACAAATGGGAGAAACGCGAGCCGAATCTCCAAATCGGAGACATCGTCCTGGTACGACATGACAACCCACCTCCCACTCATTGGCGAGTCGGTCGAGTCACAGCAGTGCATCTGGGCAGCGATGGACTGGCCCGGAATGCCACCTTACAGACAGCGTTTGGAGAATGTCGACGACCGATGTAGAAGCTTTGCCGGCTCGTCGATGTAGAAGCTGATACCATAGCTCCCGGCTAATATTCTTCTTCACATCATCTTTGAACCATCTGGTTCAATCGGGCAGGATGTTCGGTCAGTCACACGATGACCGAATTAACTATTCAATGGAATGCTGACAACGCATTCCACGCATCAACTAAATGTAACAGTCACCATCGCCGTCCTCATAACATGGATAATCGGTCACCTCAAATATCCAAATTTGACGACCCAACTATAAACAATAGCAATACCCGCCCGATGAATTGAACCTCAGCATTGTTTCCCCGGTCCTCAAGAAAGTAGGCATTGTCTACGGAATAACGTAGGATTTTTTTTTTTATATTGCGTAGTTCATTTGTTATTAACAATTATCTTACAATTTTTTAGGCAAGTTTTTCACTTTTCACTTAAGAAGGGCGCCGTTTGGCCAAAAATCAATATATCACAAAAATCCTACGTACTCCAATAGCAGTTAGTATATTATCAAAAAAAATTCATTTGCTCATTATTATTTAAAAAATTACAGGAGCTGTTGGTCTGGCCGTGTACCCCGAAAAAAAGACGTCGTCGCAAAAACGCTGCACAGCCACCATTTTGTAATGAATCGCTTCGAAAAAATTATTGTAAGCAGACACTGATAAAGATAATAAAATCACGTTTCTGTTATCTCGATTTATTTTGTAGTATTTTTCAAAAAAAAAATCTCCAAAAAAGCCAATTTTTTCAGCCTCTAGGGTGCCCTAACCCCTTAAACACACTATTCCTGTTGGATTTCCAAAACATGCAACAAGTACATACAAAAAGGAGAGGTACCAAGATAGGCAACTTCAAACGAGTTAAAATTTGTTCCTATTCCAGAAGAGGTTCGAAAACTTTCACCTTTAGAAGAAAGAATGGTGTCACCGTTCATAAGCTTTATGCAAATAAGAGCACTTGAGCCGTTTGCTCTCAACAGTGGCGTAGATAGGGGGGGATCAGGGGGGATATATTGCCCCCATTGGTATCGTTAATTGTTCAACATAACCAGTCATGAATCAAATACGTTAAGGAAACACACTCTGAAATTTAGTACCTACTTCTCACGTGAATTAAGTCTTATTAGTAGATACTCACAGGATTGTACATTCTATACCTACATTCAACGCGAAAAACACAAAGTCAACTTCGTCTGATAGAAATTATTCAGGCAAATCTCCTAATCTTTTGAATTTATTTTTATATCGATTTTCGACGTCAGGCATGAATAAAATCTTTTGGTTTAAAATCTCTAGTACAGCAGTTGACCAATCATTACTGTTTTAACAATCCAGGTGATGCTCTTGCAAAGCTTATAGTGGAAAATCTTCAAAATTGTGATTTGGACATTTCTTTTTTGATCTGCCAATTGTACGACGGAGCAAGCAATATGTCTGGTCAATACAATGGTGTTCAGGCAATTATTTGCCAAAAATTTGCTCCGCATGATCTGAACGTCCATTGTGCAGCACATTCTTTGAACCTTGCTATATCTGTTTCCAGCAAAATACCAGCCATTAGAGATTGCCTAACCACAATTAAAGCAGTTAACAATTATTTCAATACACCGAAAAGAAAAGATATACTGCAAAAAAACACTAAGCGAAAGCGAAGAGACTCCACAAAAAAAAACATTAAAAACGCTGAATCTGACGCAATGGATCTCAAAATATCAAGCAGTTGAAGATTTTGAGGAGCTATTTCCGTTTGTGTTCGAAACTCTCGACCAAAGAAGAACATTAGAAAGTGACGCAAAGAACTTAAAAAACGCTTGAGTTTCTTCTTGATTAGCTTAAAGGTTATAAGTATGGTTTACCAACTCTCGTTCCCGTTAAGTCGTGAGTTTCAAAGAATAAACTTAGACTTGGTCCAAGCTATGGATCTCGTCAAAGATTTAAGGGATCAATTAAAAATTGAACGGGCAGAAGACGACTCATTTTCGAAAGTGACTCATTTCCTAAAGTGTTTGACATTGCAAAAACAAATAGCTGGAGGCCTTGAAATTGGCGTTAAACATAAGAGAGTAGTGAACCACCAAAAGAATCGTTCGAATCCTTTGGTTCAAAGTACAGAAGAATATTTTCGTGTTACCGTTTTCAATCATTTTCTCGATTTCTATGTAACGGACCTTGGAGAAAAATTTACAAACCATGAAAACATACTAGAAGGGTTTTCGGTTCTTTTCGTCAGAAATAGACAAAGCAGCAAAAAAAATTTAATGAGACGGTTGAGAGACGGCAGCCAAATATGTTTGATTTGGCTGCCCGAACATCTTCTGTTCCTGTAGAATTAAAAACTTGGAAGAGATATTTGATCCGAAGGAATAATACCTCCTCTAAGAATTCATTGGAAGCGCTCAATAGCTGCCCCGAAGAAAGCTTTCCTAATATACAGGGTGATTCGCATAAGGTGTGACAAAAAGATAGGGTGTGTAGGTTAGACCTAGACAAGCAAAAAATCGTATGGGAGGGGGGGGTCCATTTTCCCCCGTTTAGGCGGGAGGGGCAATTTAAGAAAAAAGTCACTAAAAATTGGAAAAAAATTATTTAAAAATAAGTCTTACTATAGCATTTTGAAAAGCCAAAAACTTAAACATTAATTTAAATTCAAAACTAAGTTGTTCAAATAAATAGTTTTTGAAATATTAATTTTCAAAGTCAAAATTTTGAAAAAAAAACATTTTTTTTTTCTTAAAACCACTTTTCTTCCAAATTTTACGTTATTAAGTAGTATTTTTTTGGCTTATTTTCAATGCTCTTATTTATTTTTGATCAAATACAAGAAACCGGATGTCAAAATAACTTGTAGTTTTTGAGAAAACCAAAAATTACAAAAACGACTTTTGTCAAAATTTTTTTTTTAAGTTTTTTTTTTCGTTATTGGATTCTTAAGTGAACTTACGAAATAAAGGATGGATTTTCTCTTTACTTTTTTTTATTGAGAATTCACTTAAAAGTCCAATAACGAAAAAAAAAAATTAAAAAAAATAAAAATTTGACGAAAGTCGTTTTTATAGTTTTTGGTTTTCTCAAAAACTACAAGTTATTTTGACATCCGGTTTTTTGTGTTTGATCAAAAATAAATAAGAGCATTGAAAATAAGCTAAAAAAATACTACTCAATAACGTAAAATTTGGAAAAAAAGTGGTTTTAAGAAAAAAAATTATGTTTTTTTTTCAAAATTTTGACTTTGAAAATTAATATTTCAAAAAGTATTTACTTGAACAACTAAGTTTTGAATTTAAATTAATGCTTAAGTTTTTGGCTTTTCAAAATGCTATAGTAAGACTCTGTAGGTACTACCGTTATTTTTAAATAATTTTTTTCCAATTTTTAGTGACTTTTTTCTTAAATTGCCCCTCCCGCCTAAACGGGGGAAAATGGACCCCCCCCTCCCATACGATTTTTTGCTTGTCTAGGTCCAACCTACACACCCTATCTTTTTGTCACACCTTATGCGAATCACCCTGTATATTTTATTAAAGATATTAGCCGACTTAAACTGCTTAAACAACTCTTGAAAGAACTTTGTCCAGTTTAAAGAGCATAGAAACAATGCAAAAGTATGACCAACGAAGTGAGATTCCTAAATATATATCTATTTTAATGACAGTGAGAGGTTATAAGTGTTTTATCTTAGAAAAATAGATTTTATTTTGTGATTTATTTTTTCAATTAGTATTATTTTACTTATTAGACACATCATTGTTTTTTTTAGTTCATATTCAAACTAATGCGTAAATAAGGATGGCAACTCTGTGCGAAAAAGAAGTGACACGGTATTATTAATAGCTCCAGAAAAAAACATATTTTCAGTGAAAAATAACAAAATATTATACTGTGAGAAAAAATATAAACATTATTAACTGTGCTTTGTAAAGAAAAAACAAAAAAATTCTCACCAAAAACAAGTGATTAAAGTGTTAAATGTTTAATAAAAGATCTCTCGCGGATACGTCACCCGAACAAATTCTTTCTTTGCCAAAAAAACAACAAAAAACAATAACAACCATGGCAGTCGGTCAAATGTCAATTGAGGACCTGAAAACAATTATGGGAAATCTCCTGGATGACAAAATCTCTAACTTAGCAACAAAAGAAGATATATCAGGAGTCTGTGAAGAGATCCAGCAACTCAAATCTAGAAACTCACAGCTTACAAAAAACCTTGAAAAAGTGCAAGAGGAATGTATTTCACTCAGGAAAGAAGTTGAGTTTCTATCCAAGAAGTCTTGCGAAAAGAATCTCGTTGTCCGCATCGCTATGCAGCCGAACACCAACATTAACCATCAAGAAGAAGTCAAAAGAATGTTTACATCGTTATACCAAATGCAGCATAATAGTGGAAACCAACTCTAAGGATTATGCCGATGAAATGCTACAAAATACCAGTAAACTCAAAGGGACTGGTATGTTTATTCATAGCGATTATCCACTAGACTAGAAATATAGCAGAGAAGAAAATTAGCTGGTATAGGAGATGGGACGACATAGCAATGTTGAGCGGTGTTTCAGTGCAAACCGGGGAGACAAATGAATTTGGGAGAGAAAAGTTTAATTAAATCCTTGAAAAACTGGATGTAAGAATTATTGATGATCTAATTGGAGAAGCTAGAGACTCCTCAAGAAGATCAATGTACCCAAATTTGGAATATAATCTGAACGATCTTAATTATTTCACAAACAACCTGAGTATATACGAAATATCGAGTATTTTTCGCTTAAGAGGAGAGCTCCTTGATCTAAATTATAGGCCTTATTCTACTGGCCAGGTATCCTTTTGCTCATTATCATGGTTGGCAATGTTTAAAACATTTGTTTTAAACAATTGTTTAAAACACTGATTTAAACACTACAAAAAAACATATCACGTTTAAAACTTAATTAAAAACAATTTGTTTTAAACATGTTTAAAACACATAAAAAAACACATTATACTTTTTGTTAAAAGACATTAAAAACTCACTTTATGGTACGTTTTTTAGCAAAGAGTTTGCAACTTCGATATTACTAGATGGGATTCCCCTAACTGACAAAATGACAAGCGGTAAAGCGGTGATTCACCGCCGGTGAATGTTCATAAAACGCGGGGACTCTCCGCCCGCTTGTTTTTGTTCAGGTAAATACAAAAGATTCAATTCATGTTGTACTTGTGTAATGTCCACACGTACTTTTTTTATTTCAATAAGTGTTTTTGAATTTTGTTTAGTTATCAATGTTAACAGGGCGGAAGAAGGACCCACTTTGGGGTAACTTTATAGAAATTCCAGCCTCTAGTTCTACTGTTGGAGTTGGCGGAAAAACAGGGCTTTAAATAAACACAGTTCGCTTGAGAAATGAAAGTTGAGGGTTCAATTGAACTTTTAATTATTAATTTCATACGTGTGTAACATGTACACATGATTAAAACTTGTTTAAAACATGTTTAAAACATGTTTAAAACAAGGCATTTAAAACAACAATGAAACATTAATAAAAAACATGTTTTTTTTGTTTCTCAAAAAAAATATAATGTTTTGTTCTTTTTAAAAAAAACATGTTTTTTTACCAACCCTGCTCATTATGCAATCTACAAGAACAAAAGAACTCGTATCACTTTTTATCGAAATGCCCAATTTTAAAAGAAATAAGGTTTGTTTACTTTAGAAAAACAATATTAAGCGAATCTGAATCTATAAGTATTTTAAATGGAGAGAATTGGAAGCTCCTCGCTCGGTATTGCATAGAAGCCATTAATTATAGAAAAGATTTCATAAATTAGCTCAAGGTCTGTATCCTTAAATTTAACCATTGTTGGCAACCCTGGTTCTAAACGTTAAAACGCTAATTTATAGTTGCTCCACTAAATTTACAAATTTAAAGGTTTTTAAAAGTTTAACTAGTGCTAACTAAAGTATTCAAAAATTAAGACATCTTTCTTCAACCATCTCATCACGAATTAGATAAAAAAAGGTGAGTCAAACAAGTAAACGCAAAAAATAAATAATTCGCCATGAATCGTACACCGCCAAAAGTAAACATCAACGCAACGTCAGGTAAACCTAAAAGACCCCGCTCCGATGAAACACCAGAGAAAGATAAAGCTAATTGCAGCAGAAATAACGCATCGGTAGGAAGTATGCAAATTTCCGATCTACAACTCCTTTTTGCGAATCTTCTAGATGAAAGATTACAAAATATGGCAACAAAATCAGATTTAGAGTGCATTAGTCACGAATTAAAATCACTTCGCACCAACAACAAAGAACTGAAAGAACAGGTTCAAAGAATGGAAGTGAGATGTAATGCACTTGAAAGACAGGTTGAGATGCTAGAGCGCAAAGCAAATGAAAAAAATCTTGTTGCACATATTCCAACTCAAAACGGTGAGGATGCGGCTGAGAAAGCAAAAGTTCTATGCATGGACATGATGAAAACCAACAATGCTTCGCTAATTACATGCGCAAAAATTATTCATGCTGGGGAAAAAATAACAAATGTCATTGTGCAAATGCAAAATAGCGATGATGTTGACAAAATTCTAAGAGCAACGAGTGTGCTAAAAGGCACAGGCATCTCTTTACACAGAGACTACCCACAGGCCATGAGAGCAAGAAGAAGACAGCTGATGAAAATCCGAAACGAGATCTACGCAAGGAATAAAAACATAAAATCACAATTTAAAGGCCAAACTCTGAAAGTGGACGAGCATATCTTTTATTTCGACAAAAATAATAACATCCAAGCAAAAAATGGAAATGTCAAGGATATTCTTCGCGATTTGTTAGGAGAGGACTGTCAATATGTGACAATGACAGAAAAAACAAGTGCTGCCAATGATCAACAATTTTTAGAGAATGCGCACTCAGGCGCTCAAACTGTTCCGCAAACTCAAATCCAACTTCAATCGCGTATTAACCGTGGATTGAATATGAAAAAGAACTTTTAGTGTAAATGCCGTCTGCCAAAATGAACTTTTTAATAATAATATGCGTAGAATTAATGTTAAGAATTATAAATTACTCTCATATAACATATCTGGGTTAGTAAATAAATCTTTATGTGTAGATTTTTATGATTATATAAATAATTTCGATTTAATATTTTTATTTGAAACATTTGTCACAGACAAGAAATATCATTTATATGAAAATAAGCTTATTAATTTTAAATTTGTCTGGATACCTGCTATAAGAACCAACACTAGAGGTAGAGCAAGCGGAGGATGCTACTATGGGTATAAAAAAAACATTCAAGACATCAAATGCAGCTTTCTATCTGTAAATGAAATGACTGTTTTAGACCTAAACTTCGATAACAAGTCCCTTCGAATAATACCTGCTTATATTAACTGCAACCATTGGGAAACTGATTTCAATATACTGCAAGAAACACTTAACTGCGGAAACCACAACAACGTTTTAGTTATTGGTGACCTAAATGCTCGTATTGGAAATGAAGCTGGTGCTGAAAACAATCTACAAGCTAAGGTGAGGCGATCCAAAGATTCAATATGTAATGCAAGGGGAGTAAAACTCCTGAATTTATGCGATGAGTTCGGGCTTCGTATATTAAATGGAACGACGGAGTCGGATGAGATGGGAAATTTCACATTTGTTGGAAGACAAGGGACCTCAGTAATCGATCTGAGCCTCTTGGGTGGAGATTGGAACTCATACGTTAAGGACCTGGAAGTTGATCATGTACCTTTTTCTGAACACCTGCCTATTGTGGTAACATTTGGCATTGAAGTGGCGGAAATTGATGTTATACGAGAGATGAAACTAATACCTAAGCTTACATGGAAAGAAAAACATGCAACCATTTATAAAAGAAACCTAGCTCGGATTTTATCTTCACGAGAAATTGATAACTTTGAGCAACTAAATAAATTAATTAGTGAAGCATATCCTTCAAATAATAACGTTGATTATGGAGGACGTGGAATAAGACAACCATGGTTCGACAAAGACTGTATGAGAGCTAGAAAACAATCCTTCACATGGCTAAAACTGTTTCGAAATTCAAATAGGGATCACTTTAAGGAAATATATATCCAAACCAATGCAAAATATAAACGAATGTGTAAAGAAAAGAAAATAGCTTATCATGAAACTCAGGCTTCAAGGTTAGCGTTATGCAAAAACGCATCTGATTTCTGGAAAACTGCAAAAAATGTTAACGGGAAAAAATTCGTTATTAGTAAGGACTTGAGCCCAGCGTTATTGGCTTTACACTTCATTAATCTTTTAAATCCAGAAAACCCAAGAAGCTCGCTTCAATATGCGATGCCAGCGTTTGTTGATGAATTCTTGGACTGTGAAATAACGGAGCTTGATGTCAGTACAGCTTTAAAAGTACTCAAAGATGGAAAAGCACCTGGGCCAGATAGAACTCCAACAGAACTGTACAAATACGGAAACACAGAGCTTATGAAACAAATTACAATTTTATTTAATAAGATTGTGGAAACTGGAGCCATTCCCAAAGAATTCAAGGAATCACTTATTTTTCCGATTTTCAAAAAAGGCGATAAGGCAGATCCAGCAAGCTACAGAGGCATATCATTCCTGAACGCGTCATACAAAGTCTTCACGGAAATCTGGAGAAATCGACTGGCATTGTGGATAAATCGTAATGATAAAATCAAAGAGTACCAAGCGGGTTTTAGATCAGGATACTCCACAGTGGATAACATTTTCGTCTTAAGTAGTATAGCAGAATCCTACCACATAAGAGGTCTTAAGCTATATACATTTTTCGTAGACTTCAAGGCAGCATTCGATACCGTGGATCGCAGAGCACTTCTCTACAAATTATATACGAAAGGGTTATCAAGGAAGTTCTGCACTTTAATGGAAAGAATGTATGATGAGACTTGGTCAACAGTTTGGAACGGTGAAAATCTTTCAGAGCCATTTCAAACAAAATTTGGTGTGAGACAAGGATGCTCCTTGAGCCCTTTGCTATTTGCATTGTTTATCGATGATATTACAGATTACTTACCAGGAGGCATTGAGTATGGTAATCATAAAATAAAAGCCCTTTTATTTGCGGACGACATTGTCATAATGGCTAATTCACCTGAAACATTGCAAATGATGATAAACAAACTGGTCGAGTACTGCAACATGTGGAACCTTACTGTAAACCTAGATAAATCAAAAGCTATGGTCTTCAAAAAGAACTCTGGAAGAAACGCAGGAAATGAACATTGGTCTTTCAACAATCAAGCTATAGAAGTAGTCAGGGAATATAAATATCTTGGGGTATACTTCACGCCAACCCTCAATATGGAGAGACACCTCAAAGAAAAGCTGGTGAACGCCAAATCAGCAATAAGCTCAACCTGGAATAACTGCTTCGCAAACAAGCATGTAGCTCACAGCAGCAAATATCGAGTGTTTGAAGCTGTATCGGAGTCTGTGTTACTCTATGCAGCGCAAGTGTGGGGTGCCAAACAGTATGAGACAGTAGAGAAACTGCTGAGATATTTTGTGAAAAGGATCTTTCAACTTCCAATTTCTACTCCAAATTATGCGATAATGCTCGAAACTGGACTATCACCGCTCTTTATCAAGACCCTCAAACTTCAGGTGGATTATATCCTAAAGGTGCTGAATATGCCTAACGGAAGACTACCCAAGATAGCTGCGCTAAACACAATCAGGAGCAAAACCGGATGGTTTGGTGAATGGATGGATCTGGCACGTGCATGTGGTAGCCCGTTGAATCTTGACATCGAACAACATACCTCGTGGAAGCCAATTCTCTATGGGCTGATCAAGAAGGTGGACTGGATGTGCAGGGATGATTTCCTCAGGGAAGCGTCAAGCTCGGTTCACAGAGCAACGTATAGTGTGCTAAACCACAACTTGAAGGAATCAAACTACTTCCGAGATGAATATAGCATCCAACAGATCTCAATGACGGTTGAGCTAAGAGTGGAACTAGTTAAACTCAATTATATACCACACCGGGAGGATCTACCAGTAATATGCAGCATTTGTAACCAAGGAGTTCGAGAAGATGTTGTTCATTTTTTGGGAAAATGCCCAACACTTAGAGAGACAAGAAGATATTACTTCGGCGAAGACTTTTTAGACGAAGAATGTATTCTTCTTTTGTTAAATGAAGTGGATGTGAAGAAATTAACTAACTATTGTAGAATAGCACTAGCTTACCGGGAAAAAATTATAAATGAAAACTTTTAAGAAAAAACATGAATATATCGATAGAAGCAATAACTAAATATGCAATTTAATAAAATATGAAGTATGTATTTATAAAATAGAAATTATGTCAATCGGCAGACGGCAAAGCCATGTCTAAATTGATTATTTGTATATATATATACCATTGGTTAAAAAAGATATCTTTGTAATGCAATTAGATTCATTGTATTTAAGAAAATAGAAATAAATAAATGTTGGTACTAAAACAGTTAAGCATGAGAGACTCATAGAGAAAATTTTATGTTATTTTAAATTTGAAAATATATTAATGTATACAATATACATACATATATAATAATCATTTGAAAGAAAAAAAAAACAAATAGTTGGCGTCTGGCAGACGGTTTAACCAAGGCCATAATTAACTTATATAAAATTGTTATTATATTCTTATAGATCTGAAATAAAGTTATTATTATTATTATTATTATTATTAATGCTTAAATATATTATCTTTAAAAAATATAATTTTTGATGGCATACATTCAATGAAGTCTTATTATTTGTTTTTGCTTTTAATTATTAAAACTTAAAAAAAATGAGCCAACTAGAACTATCCCCCCCCCCCCCCCCCATTGCGAAAAGCTATCTATGCCACTGGCTCTCAATCCGCAGTTATCAATGAATGGTAGTGTTGTTAACATTCAAGTTGACGTAAATGATATGTTTTAAATATTGCCACGACAATTTGACGACATGAAAACTATCCAGTTGAAATTGAAGCGGAATTTAGGTCACTCAATTGATTATATGTTTGAAACGATTAGACCTGCAGCAGTTTGTGATATACTGAAATATCTTGTCAATACACCACTTTACCTAAAATACAATATCAAAGTCCAACAAAAAAATTTCGAACAATTTAAAAAACAGTATGACCAACAAGTTGACGTTGTAGTTGAAGAAACAGACCAGGAAACAAATACTTCACAAAATAATGTTGAAATACTATTAAATAAAGGCTTAGATTTATTCGAATGCTTCTACAATCAAGCCCATGAGCCCACAGATATTAATGATGAAGTTTTGCTTATAAAATATAAATCGCAATACTGAAGCTGCTGAAGGCATTCAAGTCATAGCGCCTGGACAAGGGAAGCCCCCAGTGCCATGGCACTTGCATCCGGATATGTAAGAATCAAGTTTTCCGAAAATTTATTGCGGCCACTCCTTGGGAACATTCAATAAGATATCTTATGCTGAGAGGGCTGAGTCAGTAGCTAGACGCTACGACCGCAGGGGTTGCATTCCAGCAAATATTCTCTACATGGCAGCAAAAAATTAAATTTAAAAAGGTTGCCTAAGTAACACAAACATATGCTTAAGAAAAAGTAAGATTTCAAATACTATTACAGCCGAAAATATTCTGAAGAAAACTGCTGTAAATACTTTTGTTCATCATGATGATGGATATCGTGTTTTGAATCGGATTCCTTTATCAGCATCATACTGGGAGTTGAGAAACAAACAACTCATGGCTATGATACGCCAATTGGGAAAACCAACTTTTTTCTTAATATTATCAGCAGCTGAAAGTAATTGGCCAGAACTTATACAGCTGCTTTCGAAATTACTTTACGGAAAACATCTTACCATTGAAGAAGCAATCTCTTTGTACCAACACGACAAAACTGATCTTATCCGAAGTGACCCAGTTACATGTGCCAGGTATTTTGATCAAAAAGTAAGTAAGTTCATGAATTACTTAAGAGATGAACATGGACCCTTTGCTCTTTGGAAATTATCGCCATTTAGACAGCTATGAAAAAGTTGAGTTCGAATTGAGAAGCTCTCCACACGAACACATGTTTTTGTGGTTGGAGAACGCCCCTATTTACACGGCTGAAAGTGATGCAGCAGACATTTTTAAATGCACTCCATTTATCGATATCCAGTAGGAAATTTCCGAAAATTCACTACTGAAAATGCTGCCTTTTCCTCAGGGAAAAGGTGCTGCACTAGTGAATTTCCTACTGAATCCTTTGCTGAATTTAACATGGGCTTGTAATTGGCAAGAAGCACCTGCACACTTTCTCGATGAATGAGATGTAAGGAAATCACCATACCCATGGCATCTTTGTTTTCATAACCTCTTTTTCATGCGTGAATTCCTCTATGGGAATTTATTACAGAAATGTGTTCTGAGGAGTATGTTTTTCACAAGATACTGATATAGTGGAGGACCGTTAGACATAAAAAAGGCAAAACCTAGGAATCCAAGGCCAGTCCATGGATTTTCATGAAATTTTCGGAAATGTATTTTGGATGGCGTATAGAAAAAAGTTAAAAAATAAAATTTCACCGCTCTCAATTTTTTAATTATTTTTAAAATTAATTATTAACTTTTAGAATTTTATTTTATTTATTTAAGGTATTTTAGATAAGGTTTTCCAAAGCGTTAGGATGGATAGGTTTGGTTAACACAAAAAAAATTTGTATGAGAGGGGGGGTCTATATCCCTCCGTGTAGGCGCGAGGGGCAATTTTATATGAAATTTACTTCATTTTTTAAAAAGCTATTAAAAATCAACTAAGCCACTTACTTTCTCATACTTTAGTGTTTTTGAAAGCTATTGCTTTGTTCTTTAATAAAAATTTTAATTTGAGTTCACTTAATGAAAAGTTTTGGAGAAATCAATCCTCAAAGTCAAAATTTTGAAAAAAGAAAATATTTTTTTCTTAATTAATTTTTTTTTCATAATTTTGCGCCACAAAGGGCCATTTTTTCTTTTCATGTTCAATGCTTTTATTAATATTTACTCAGAGCAAAAAACCGAACAAAAAATTTTTCTTGGTTTAAGAGAAATTAAAAAAAAACGAACGATACTTTTTTCCAGAAAACAAAATGTCGTTAATTTCCCGCTAATTGAACTTTATTCCTTGAAGTGAAATATGAAATGTGTCTTAAATAGCATATAAAAAAAAGTTAAAAAAAATTTTTGTTTGATCTTAATTTTAATATAAATTATAAATAATTATTAAAATTTTTGAGTTATATTTTAATTATATTAGTTTTAAGTTAAATTTTAAAACTAAGACCTATTACAAACTTGAAATTTCATCTCAACGGACAGCACATATACTAATTTGTGCTCTAAATGCTGTTTCCTCTCAAACGAGTTGATGGAACCGAAAAAATGTGGTGTTTTGCAAAATTTTGAATTTTCAACCATTCAAAGAGACTTAAATCAGTTAAATTAACGGCTCGAAGTTTTTTTTAGGTGGGGAGCATGCTGATGTGTAGTTATTTCTTTTATATAAGAATTGATGCATCCCTTATTGATATATGTTTGTTTGCATACTGAACGCACGTAGAAAAATTCGCGAGTATTTATTTGGCAAAAAACCATATTTATTTGGATCAATCAACATGTTTGACCAGAATAGCATCAAAGTGTCTATTTTTGCTCCTTTTTTTTAGGAAATTAGTCATATAGGTTTGGCTACTTTGCCGTAGTCTCTAATAAATTTCCGGTAGTATCCGGTGATGCCTAAGAATGATTTAATTTGTTTTGTTGAGGTAGGTAGTTTGAAATTCTGTATGGCTGAAATTTTGTTAGGGTTGGGTTTAATACCCTCTGTTGTAACTATATGTCCAAGGAATTCCGTTTCTTTTTTCAAGAATTCTGTTTTATCTAATTGTACTTTTAGATTTACTTCTTTCAAGCGCTTGAATATCTTACTAAGTGATATTATATGTTCTTGCAAAGATGTCGAAAAAACAATAATATCATCAAGATATACAAAGCAAATCTTTCCAATATATTCTGATAAAACAGAGTTCATCAGTCTTTGGAAAGTAGCGGGCGCGTTCTTCAATCCGAATGGCATACGAACAAATTCGTAATGACCATTTGCAGTTGAAAACGCTGTCTTCTTCACATCTTCATCCGCAATCTCGATTTGATGAAAGCCTTTGGCCAAATCGAGGGTTGTGAAATACATCGACTTTACCAATTTATCGAATATATCTTCTATATTCGGAATTGGAAATTTATCGTCTATTGAAACTTCGTTCAATTTGCGATAGTCGATGACGATTCTCCACTTCTGTTTCCCAGAGGCGTCTTCCTTTTTTGGAACGACCGGACCCAAATAGGAGCAGAGTAAGGAGATTTGCTTGGGCGGATGATTCTTTGCTCAAGCATCTCATTTATTTATTTACTTCTGATTTATGAACTTCAGGGTATCTATAACTTTTGGTATATATGGGGATATCATTTACCGTTTTTATACTATGCTTAATCGCATTAGTAAATGTCAAATCGGTCCCTTCTTGATAGAAAATACTTGAGTATTGGGCTACTAGTTTTATTATTTCTTTTTTTTTTGTAAATTTTTCGAGATTTTATCAAAATAAAGAATTTATAATAATAATAATAATAAATATTATTTCTTTTTTTTCTTCACCGTTAAGGTGGTTTGTTCTTAATTGATTTATAATAGGATCACTGCACATTTCAGTATGATACATTTCTATTTGCGGAACCATTTTTTCGTATTCGATTGTATTTATGTCAGGTGTTACCATTTCTTCTTCTTCCTTTTTATCAAAGAAGATGGGAATTTTCGTTTCCCCAATCAGAAGTGATTTTTTTCCGAGATCAATGATGGCTTTTGCAGGAAATAGAATATTGTTTCCTATTAGCCCATCAAAGGTCTCATGGAATTTGTATTCGAGGAACTCTGCTGTTTTGTTCAACATGCCGAGTTCTTCAAATAACGGGATTCTTACTTTAGTATCCGCTTAGATTGGTATATCTGCTGCGGTTTTCAGTGTAATAGGCTTTTTTAACTTAATTTGCCATTTTGGGTGGCATATCCCAGGATTAATTATACTGGCTTCAGACCCAGTGTCTATTAGAATTCTTAATTTGTATCGTTTGTTCTTGGTTGTAATTACTATATAGGGAAGTCTATTTGTGGGCTGGTCTCCCGAAAATCCAGATTTTGTACGTTTAGTTGCCTTGCGTAGCTTCCGGATGTCGTATCCATCGGCTCTTGCAAGGTATTTCCCCAGTTTCCTGAATTATTATTGCTATATTATTGCAATTTCTGAACTGACTAGAACTAGAGTTTCTATATTGTCCTGATCTGTTACTTTGGTTAGAGGAATTATTATTATTGTTGTTGTTTTGAAATTGACCTGAGTTAGAATTTCTGTACTGTCCTGAGTTAGAGTTTCTGTACTGTCCTGAATTAGCGTTTCTGTACTGTCCTGAATTAGCGTTTCTGTACTGTCCTGAATTATTGTTTGTATTAAACGGGTTTCTATTGTAATTATTATTATTACTTTCGCAGTTCTTTTTTATTTCTATTGAAGGAATATTTGTTTTGTCTTGAGCTGTTTTATTATTTAACCTCCTAAGTGCAATCTTAATTCTATCGTAAAAGTTTTGACAGCTATCATAAAATTGTAATCCTCGCAGTTCATCATATAGCTGCTCTATAGATTTTCTGTCACCAAAATATTGAAAAAGAATTTTTTTTATCTCCTCCCAACTCTGCACTGAACTATTGATATCTAAGGCTTCCCTAGCTCTACCTATGAGCCTACTTTTTATTATGTCTAGGAAAATAAGTTGACTGTTTCCGTCAAATTTGTTTAGTGAGGGTTGGACCCTATCTAGTAACTCTATAAAGCTGCTTAAATCTTCTATACTACCATTAAATTTCGGGATGTTATTTAAATATTTAATGGGATCTAAGTTAATAGTTAAGGTATTGTTTACCGCCATGTTTGATGTTGTTGCTCCCGCTGTTGCCGATGTCGTCATTCTTGTGAATAAAGATGTTAGTTCCTTCAGTGTTTCCTGTGTTGTAGTTGCACAGTTGTTATATTTTTTGAAATAGATTTTCTGCACTTGATACTGTTCGAGAGCTGTTCTTTTTTTATTTTGTTTGCACTTATGCACACTATATTTTTGTTTAGTTATACTGTTCTTTGTCGAACTTAACTTTGAACTTTGCACTTAATCGCGCGTTGTTATTTTGTTTGGAGAATATTTTAACTACTTGCACTTAATCGCGCGTTGTTAGAAAATATTTTCATGTTCTTTGTCGAACTTTTTGTCGAACACTTGATCGCGTTTTGTTCTTTTGCCGTACTTATTCGTACTGTTTTTACCGTACTTAATCGCACTTTTTGTTCTTTTGCCGTACTTATTCGTACACCGACTGCGCCATTTACGTGTCCAGAGTTCCGAGCGGGTTTAAAAAAAGCAACAAAGTTGTTTTTCTTGTTTTTTTTTATTATTTTTTTCTTTATTTATTCGTTACTTATATATATATAGTACAGGTTGGTAACACGTTATTAATTATTATTATATTAAACTGGAACTAGAAGCCGCTGTCCAAAGCGAGGCTGCACTCCTAGAACCAGATGAAAATTAGAACTGAACTTGACTTTTATTATTCTTCTTGAGGTAACCTCTGTATTAATATATTTGGGAAAGGGAAAGGAATGCACTTGTTGACAAAATATTCATATTTCATTGTCGTTAGCGAAATATGAATACATTGTTGTGCTTTAGGATGAACAATAAAAAGTGGTTCCAGACACGTTTTGCTGGCTAAGCAAAAGTGGCGTGGGAACCCGTTGGGGAACTTGAAAATGCCGTTAAGCTAGGGAAATGTGGAAGGTGGTGAAAAACAGGTTTGGGTGACGTCTCAGACGTAACTCTATCTCTAATGGAACCGATGCTGGACCTAACTGCGATAATGGAGCTTTAAAGTTACCAACTCTTGTTTTATTTTTTATACATGTTTCGCAAGTCTTACAAATGATTTTTATGTGTTTGTGCATATTTTTGAAATAAAATGTTGATGTAATTGTTAATATCATTTGCTTAACACCAATATGACCATGCGAATCATGTATTTTCTTGAGTAATGTGATACCATAGTCCTCTGTTAACCATACTTTCTCTTTTTTATTTAAAGTTCTGTATATAATTTTATTTTTTATTTTACAATATTTATCAAATTTTAACTGTTTTTGATTTTCTTGTATGTCTTGTACTGTTAAATAATTCACTATTTTTATTTGTGATTTATAATTATCATTTTCTTCGGAAAGGACTGGATTTCTCGAAAGACAATCAGCTTCTGTATTGTTTATACCCGGATTATATTGAATTTCGAATTCAAATTGTGAGATGAAATTTAAAATGTGTAGTAATTCTATGTCTTTGCAGTTCTTTATATTAAAATTTCGCAATGGTTCATGATCAGTAAATATTTTGAATCTTTGGCCTATTAAATAATATTGCCAATACAATATTGCTTCTTTTATTGCTAAGCATTCAATATATATTGCTCTTTTTGTTTTCTGAGATTTATTAAGTTTTCGTGAGAAATAAAATACCGGCTTAACAGATTCATCTTCTTGAGGTTGTTTTAAAATTGCACCAACACCTTCTATGCTAGCATCCGTATAGATGTATATTGGTTTATTTGGGTCGAATATCGCTAAGACAGGCGTTGTGCATAAATATTCTTTAACTTCTTCAAAACTTTTTTTACATTCATCTGACCATACAAATTTTACATTTTTTCGTAAGAGGTTATGTAAAGGTTCTAAAGTCATTGCCGACCTAGGAATGTATTTTAAATAAAAATTCACTTTGCCCAGGAACTGTCTTATATTTTTTCTTGTTTTTGGTTCAGGGAAATCCTTTAAAGCTATTAAATTATCAGTAATCGGCTTAATGCTATTATTTGATATTCGATGTCCTAAATAAGTAACTTCTCTTTGTGCAAAACAACATTTATTTGTATTTAACTTTAAACCTTGCTCTTGTAAAACCTGTAATGTTCTTTCAATGTGTTGCAAATGATCAGAATAGTTATTCGAAAAAATCAATATATCATCTGTATAATTTATAGCAAAAGAATCCAGGTTGTTATTTCTTATTATACTTGATAAAATTCTTTGAAATATAGCAGGAGCTGATTTTTGGCCGAAAGGTAAGCATGCCCATTGCCAGTGTCCATGGTGTGTCACAAAAGCAGTTTTGTATTTATCTTTAGCCCGCAAAGGAATAGACCAGAAGGCTGAATTGATGTCTAGTTTGGAAAAGTAAACACACTTTCCTACACGAACAACAAGATCATCAATTCGAGGGAATGGTTGACCTTCGGGGACAACTATTTTATTTAACTCACGATAGTCAATACACAACCGTGATTTTTTTCCCTCTTCCTTCTTATAAACTAAAGTAACAGGGGAAGCATATGGGCTATATGACTCTTCAATAAGTCCTGCTTTCAATAATTTTTTTTATTTGAGTTTCGATTTCTATTTTGTCCGGAATGGAACATTTGTATGGTTTTCTAGATACATATTTATTTTCCGATATCAAATTTTTCTTTAGCAAAAACACTATCATATTTTTTTAAAAGATCATTCAAAACATTACTATTATTTTCAATAGGTAAAATCAAGCTCTGATTGCATTCAAAATTTTCATTTTCAAGCATAGGATTGCAACTTTGAGTAATTTCTAAGTTTTCATTTTGACATAATCGAAACTCTTTAATGCAATTCAGCCCGATTATCAAATCTTCTTCAAATAAATCACTTTTCATAATCAAAAATGAAAATTGTTTTTGTATATTAAGTATTTTCAAAGATACCGTTACTTCACCATGCGCATCTGTGAGACCACTCATTGTTTTTATCGTTTGAATCCCGCTTAAATTGTTAATCAATTGTAATTTCTTAAAAAACTTGTAATTTATTAATGACACATTGGCTCCGGAATCATAAAGCGCAATTGCAATTTCATTATTGATTATAACATTAAGTTTTATAAGCGGGATAAAATTCAGTTTTTTGATTCTGAGAATCTTATATTAGCAGGTCTAACTTTGTTTCTGCATATAGTTTCTGAATGAAATCTATTCGCGTAGCCAGCTTTCTCACAGATTTGACATGGTACGAAGTTTCGCTTTTGTTTATTTATTTCAAATTCATATTTGCTCGTATGCGTACTATTGTTTGATATAGGATCGAGCTGTCGCAAGGTAGACATAAGATGTTCGATCGTTACTAATTCTTTCTTATTTAAACGCGATCTTACAAACTTCGGTAAAGCTAAAATAATAAAATTGATTTGAGAACTTATGCTCAGGTCTGGATCGACATCAATAAGAAGATTTATCTTTTTTAAAGCAAAATCTAGGAATGGACCATTTAACCAACGAAAAGAATAAGCGTTCTCAATTTCACTCCATGATTTCTCTCCAAATGTATTTAGAAAAGATGTCTTCCAATAATCCCAAGGTTTATCCATAGAACACGTTTTATATAAAGATGAGAACCAGTCTAAAGCAGGTCCTTCCAAGTTTATTTTTAAAGCTTCGGGGAATTGTTCCTCACTTATTTTAAATCTATCACATTCGAACATAAATAAATTTAACCATGACTTTGCATTTTGATTTTTACTTGAAAATTTTTCTAGCATCATATTATTTGAAATAGACCGGATGGGATTTTCGATATTTGGTAAAGGGGTATTGGAAGTGCGTTGGGGGGAAAAATTTATTGCCTCTAAATAATAACCACAAAAGACTACATTACCTTCTTCATCCAAGTATGAACTTTGCAACTCTTTCTTTAGTGTGATGGTAATATTTCTAAATTTTCCTCTTGTATTTAGGCTCTTCACTGCTCCTTTGATAATAGACAGTTTCGCCAATTCAATATGCTTTTGGATTGGTTGATTCTCAATTGGAAAAGAAAAAATTTCTTCTTGGCCCAAAATTTGAATGGTTTTCACGTTAACCGTAGTTTTGTTTTCCCAAGCTTCGGAAAACAAACAGAATTTAACCTTGAGGTCTTCCATCTTAATTGTTGATTTGTAAGTTTCAGTTTTTATTGCTTGAAACTTATATTGTTTTAATCAGTCCAATAGGTTAATAACGACACAAGTTGATGTAGAACAGAACTATTAAAATTTAATTATAGATTAATAAAATAATTTAACAATAATTTTTGAATTACCTAAATCAACAATTATGTCGGCTTAGGGTTCTGTAACCCAACTTCTTGAACAATTGAAAACGAATGAAAAATTATATATCAAAACAAAATATTAATAATTGAAAAGTAAGATCATTTACACTAGTTATTAATAAAGCAAGTAGTTTTTAACAAAGTACGAGATGTGGCAAATGTAGTCATAATGGTGGCTAAGTTTGTATGTTAGATGGCAACAATCAACAAACTTACAAGTATATGCCTCACTACGCAGCTTATCGAGTTCTAGATTCTTCTTACCCATTGAAGTTAAAATGAAATTGGCCAAGTCTCTTATCTTACCTTACCTTTGGTTGTGAAATCTTTGCTGACATGGACTCTGAATCACTCCGAAAAGCCAATATGGCGTTTAACTATGGCGTTTTAACTAGTTTTGTGTATAATCTACGTAAATATGATCACGTTTCAAGTTGTGCGCGTCAAATTCTAGGATGTAACCTTGGCTGCTTCTTTCGATTCAAAAGTTTGTCTCTACTCGTCAAAATAATGAAAAATAAATCGCCGGGCTATCTTTTTGCTGAGTTAAACCTGTCGGCTTCTGCTCGAAGCTTAACGATACGACCCAAAACACATAGTTGCGTCACCTCGCGTCGCCAGTTTTTCATTCATGCTGTGGAAGCTTGGAATCATCTCCCTCTATCACTTAGGAACAAGTTTGGACACAAACTGTTTTCTTCGTTACTATTTTCATATCTATCACTGGAATCTTCTGACTAATTTTAATTTTAATTTGCATTTATATAATATAAGAAAATTCACGATTTTGAAACACTTTGATTCATTCCCTGTTTTCTTCTCATCCCTTTAATTTTGTATTATAATTCTTAATAAGACATTACTTTTAAAACTGATTGTAATTTAAAACACTACCTGTATTATTATAAGAAATAAATACTAAAAAAAAATGTACGAATTTCATTTTAAAAGAGTATATGCTGATTTTCTGATAAAAGTAGTCTTTTTATTTATAAAATTGAAATTTTTGTTGATTTCATTTATTTATATATTTATTTACTTATTTAATGATATATTTATTTATTTATTTATTTATATTTATTTTCACTATTTTTCTTAGCCCTCTACTTTTCATATTATCATTGAGTCTTTGGTATTATTAGACTTACTTATTGATGAGTATGTCTACTGGGGATACCTCGTTGAAAAAAAATGAGTGTGTAAAGTCTACCTCATGGGTCACTTGGAAATGGCTTTAAAATAAAAAGATGGCAATAGTCAAGTTAAAAATAATACTTAGGTATACTATATAGAAAAACAAAAGCCTTGAGATATTGTACTTATTACAAACTTGCAAGTACGTGCGACCAAGTCGTGTTCATTTTTTTCTTTGTCTTTTGTATGAATGAGATGAAGAACTAACCCTTCTGCATTACACTTTTGCCAAGGAGCGCATAGTGTATAAGATGATGTTTAGAGTGGCACTTAATCCATTTTTCAAGACACAATCCACTTACTTTCAAAGGTGGATTCCTAAAACAACACCCGACCTACAACTAAAAATTCTATTTCAAGTTTATTTTTCACTTATAAAAAGCGCAGAAGGGAGTGGCAAAGGACCATGGCATTCCCATGCACTATAACTTACACAGCCTCAATCCCTTCTTCTATAAAAGAAAGTAACAAACATAAAAACTGCACCTGGAAAAAGATAACTTATTATGATGATGCTTTTCATGGAAGGTAAATATTCGTTATTTGAAGTTAATTTTATTTGAAGATAATTTGTGGAGAAAAAAATTCAACAACGAACTGTATGAGTTTTACTGCAACATGGGCATAGTTAGAATTTTTACATAATGTACAGACAGTCAAATTTTTCGAAATTGAAAGTCAACTGGTATGAAATAATTTGAAGCCAGCTAAGAACCAATTTGACAACAAATGAAAATGAATTGAAGAATAAAACTAAAACTGCTCTAAAAGTGAACAGAGTGTTAAGAAAAACTTATTTCTAAGTTTTTTTTTGTGCTGTTCTGAAATCAAATAAAAAAAAAAATTGATTGAAAGCCAATTGCCTGACAAGTTGTAAGTCGTCTTCGTCACATCTGAAACACGTACAGGAATTTGAAAGATTATATACAGGGTGATTTGCATAAGGTGTGACAAAAAGATAGGGTGTGTAGGTTGGACTTAGACAAGCAAAAAATCGTATAGGAGGGGGGGGTCCATTTTCCCCCGTTTAGGCGGGAGGGGCAATTTAAGAAAAAAATTACTTAAAACGGAAAAAAAATTATTTAAAAATAACGGTAATACCTACAGAGCCGTGCTATAGCATTTTGAAAAGCCAAAAACCTAAACATTAATTTTAATTTTAAAATAAGTTGTTCAATTGAATAGTTTTTGAAATAATAATTTTTAAAGTCAAAATTTTGAAAAAAAAACATAACTTTTTTTTTAAACCATTTTTTTTCAAAATTTTACGTTATTAAGTAGTATTGTTCTGGCTTATTTTCAATGCTCTTATTTATTTTTGATCAAACACAAAAAACCGGATGTCAAAATAACCTGTAGTTTTTGAGAAAACCAAAAATGACCAAAACTACTTTTTTCTAAGAAAAACCTTTTCTTTTAGTTTTTACGTTATTGGATAATTAGGTGAACTTACGAAAGAAAGGATTAACTTTATATTTTTCTTTTTTTATTATTAGGCTTCAAAACATAGAATAAAGTGACAAAGTACTTAATGAACCACATTTCACACATTTTTTCATTGAGAACACCTGCGGGAGAGCATTGGGTTGAAATTGACCTGCCAACTTGTTTTTATTACGGAGGGGTTCTTACATTATTTAATTCTTGGTTAATTTATGAAAGAAAGGATTAACTTTCTATTTTTTTATTATCTGTCTTTGTTGGGATTTGTGGATTAACCATATTTCACCCTTTTTTCAATGAAAAAACCTGCGTGAGAGCATTGAATTGACATTGACCTGCCAACTTGTTTTCATTGCGGTGGGGTCGGTTTGGCGAACGAGGTCTACATTATTGCTGAGATATGAAACTGACCACAATTACTTTCGAAGGATATTCTGGACGGATGAAGTTTAATTTACCAGAGACGGAGTAACAAGAAACAAACCAAATCTCAACACCGCTTTAGCTGTAACGTTTGGCTTGGTATTGTTGGACAAACAGTTATTGGACCCAGGTTCCTGAGTTCAGTTATTAATGGAGAATCCTATCTACAGTTACTACGAGAACTTCTGCCCGATTTGATTGACAACGTTCCATTGGCTATAGCAGACAATTTAATATGCCAGAAAGATGGAGCTCCAGCACACTACAGCCACATTGTTAGGAACTGGCTTGATGACCATTTTAGTGACCGTTGGATTGGAAGAAGAGGTCCCACAGAATAGCCACCTAGATCACCAGATTTAACTCCGTTAGATTTTTATGCTTGGGGATTCATGAAGGGCTATGTTTACGAAAAGGAAATAGAATTTTTGGCTGAACTGAAACAACGGATTGAAACGGCTGCAGTCAAATTACAGGAACATTTATCAGGTATAAATTTATGTGCAGAAATAAGAAGGCGCTATAGTCTTTGCCTTCTTCAAAATGGGGATCATACTAAAAAAATTTATAAGAAGCTTTAGATAAAAATATTATAATAAACAGTAACTTAGTATTTTTATCTGAATATGCAAGTATTTCAATTTGGATTGATTTCAAGATTAAGGCTTTCTTATTTCGCAATTGCATTTTTCTTCCATTGACTAGGTAGCGCGTGATGTTGCATGATTATAAAAACAATATAAAGCTAATTATAACCCTTAGTTCTCACGCAGGTGTTCTCAAAAAAAAAAAAAAAGTAAAGAGAAAATTCATTCTTTATTTCGTAAATTCACTTAAAAATCCAATAACGAAAAAAAAAAATTTAAAAAAGTCGTTTTTGTAATTTTTGGTTTTCTCAAAAACTACAGGTTATTTTAACATCCGGTTTTTTGTGTTTGTTCAAAAATAAATAAGAGCATTGAAAATAAGCCAGAAAAATACTACTTAATACGTAAAATTTTGAAAAAAAATTATTTTTTTTTTCAAAATTTTCACTTTGAAAATTAATATTTCAAAAACTATTCATTTGAACAACTTATTTCAAATAATAAATTAATTTATAGGTTTTTGGCTTTTCAAAATGCTATAGCACGACTCTGTAGATATTACCGTTATTTTTAAATAATTTTTTCCCCGTTTTAAGTGATTTTTTTCTTAAATTGCCCCTCCCGCCTAAACGGGGGAAAATGGACCCCCCCCCCCCCTCCCATATGAATTTTTGCTTGTCTAGGTCCAACCTACACACCCTATCTTTTTGTCACACCTTATGCAAATCACCCTGTATATAAACTGATGGCTTGCCATATCTTGATCGTGTAGCGGCAGGGTAAGTTATATTCTGATGTTCTATAAAATACAAATTCATACAGTGACATTTATATACAGGGGTGTTTTGGATTAGATGCGACAAAAGCTCAGGACGGATAGGTTGAGTTAAGACAATTAAAAAAATCGTACTGGAGAATGGTGAAAGGTAGGAACTATTTTTCAGAAAATCCCTTTTTACTTACGATTACAGGTACTACAAGGCAAGTTTTGCAATCGTGCAGAAAAAAAGTTTTGAGATGAATCGGAAAATGTGGGTCCTACAATTCTGTCTGTCTGTGTGTCCGTATATGGATCTACAGCCTGAACCGATTGACCGATTTTCTTCAAAATTTGCAGTTATGGTCTCTGGAGTAGCTTACTGAGGGGTTTTTGGAATTGGGTCTCTAGGTTTTGAATTTTTTTAATTTTTAATTTCGATTTAATTTAATTTTTGGTGGGGGCAAAACCCCCATTTATTAAGCTTAATACTAACTTACAAACTAAGAAACTTAATAGCTAAGACTTACTAACTAGTTGGACGGCTGAGGAGACGAAGTTTAAGGCAGGGAGTACTCATATTGAAGTCAAAACAAGAGGAGTGGGAGTTGACATTCCTCAGCATTCGGGAGATTGGTTCATTGGAGCCGTAAGAGGTTCGATGGGTAGGAAGATAGAAGAGACGGGGATTCCGGGTGTTACGAGTGTTAGTATTTAGAAAAAGGGATTCGTTAAGGGCTGGACAGTCAATGGTACCTGTGAAGATTCGGTGAATGAAGAGAACGTCAAATATTTCTCTTCGATCTTTCAGCGTATTGAGGTTGAGGAGTTTGATTCGATCTTGATAAGGAGGTAATATCAGGGGATTACTCCAATTAAGACCTCGAAGAGCAAAACGGAGGAAACGGCGTTGAATGCTCTCAATTCTGGCAATGCAAGCGTATTCAAGAAGCGGACGGACAAATGAAATGTAAAGGGATCGGGTTACGTAGGGGTCAGCAAATTCCTTGGACCATCGTTTCACGAAGCCAAGTGCTGAATTAGCCTTAAGGATTATATCGTCGATATGCTTGGGGAAATTTAGCTCACGGTCGCAAATAATCCCAAGGTCCCGGATCATCTCAACGGTGGATTTGACCGTTTAGAAGAAAGAGACGGGGAGGAGATTTGATGCGCTTACGTGAGAAGGCTATTGATTGGCACTTGGAAACATTTAGCTCCAGGCAGTTTTTTGGAGCACCATATTGAAAAATTGTCAGGGTCATGTTGGAGGTGGGAAGATTCTTCAGAAGAAGAAATGATCCGGTAAAACTTAGTATCGTCCGCATAGAGAGAGATAGAGGAGTGTTTGATGATCATTTCAATGTCGTTAATACTGAGAATGAAGAGGAGAGGGCCTAAATGGCTGCCTTGGGGAACACCGGATGTAGCTAGAAAGCGGCTGGATAAGGCGGTTCTGAACCGAACGCTGTAAAAACGGTTTTCTAAATAAGAAGAAATCCATCTCAACAGAATGAGTTCAAGGGTGGAAAGTTTAAAAAGAATAAGTTTGTGAGAGATTTTATTATTTATTTTATTTACTAGCTGTGCCCGCGACTTCGTCCGCGTGGAATAGAGACTTTCGGCAGCTATCTTAATTTCTTAGGCTACTTATTTTGCAAATAAGACACATTCATGCGTTTTAGTAATTTATTGTTATATTATTTTATTCAGATATATGTTCGCACATGACGTTCTTATTTTTTCCATCTTTTGTGAAAAAAAAAGGTTTTGTGGGATTGATACACGTGATTCTACCACATAAAGTTGCCATGGGATTTTTTTCTAAACGTACACCTGCTACTTTAAGCGTCTGTGGTCTGAGCCTTATTTATAATGACCAATCAGTGGTAATTAAAGGAAAACGGTGAATCAAAACATTTTTTCCTTTTGTTCCAGTCATTATTAAATTTTTTATAGTGCCGCATCCCAGATGTGCAATTTGTAGCTGTGTACAATTCTGGATTATTCATTATTGGATTACCGGAACACCAACTTGCTGCCACTCCTAATAATCCTAAGAAATTGAGAAGCTCTATAGGGTATGATGTGACTTGTTCAGTGTCCATAATATTGTCTATTGATAGACATTCAACAACATCTCCCAATACGTCAAACATAATTTATTAGTTTATATGGTTAACTATCTCATTAGTCGGCGCCGAAATCGACCTTTCACACAGCCATTCCCGACTGCAAATTTTTATTTGAAGATCAAGATAGACATTTCTTCTCAGGCCAAATGTATTTTCGACAGTTTGACAAAAATCACCCCGCAGTGAAAGAACTTTTATCGACCCAGCAGTTTTAACGTTCCCGTTTACGGTGTCGATCCCGTAGAAATATAGGGATTAGATAGATATTAAGCCCATGTCCTTCCTCAGGATCTAGGCTATCTCTGAATAAAATTCCATTTAAATCGGATCAGTGGTCTGGGTGGGAGATGGTAACTGTCTGGAACAGACAGAGTTAATTTTGAATTTGTAATATTAGTAAGGAGGTCCATCTTCGGGTTCTAGACTATCTCTGTACCAAAATTCATATAAATCGGTTCATTTGTTTAGACACACAAAGTCAATTTCGGATTTATAATGTTACTAAAGTCTTCCATTCCCGTGGGAATATGAGGGCCATTTCCGAAGGATGACTTAAAGCTTATATTACTCGGGAATATTGTAGTATTGAAACGGTGGACATTTTTTGAAATGGGTACTGTATTTTCCAAGTTCCCGTTCCCATGGGAAATCAGGGATAAAACATATTGCATAACATATATGTCCATCCTCATGTCCATCCTCAGGTTCAGGCAAAGAGAAATACACTGAAAAAAAAATTCTTCATAAAAATTACGAAAACCGTTTATTGAATTTTTGTTAGTTGGCACAACAAACATTTTGTTGTCACAACAAATTTTTAATTGTCGCAATAAACGTTTATTGAATTTGGATTTCCGAAATCAATAAACGTTTATTGGGACAATTAATTTGAGTTTATTGATTTGAGTTTATTGCCTCAAACAAGTATTTATTGACTTTCAACCAACCATTTATTTTCCCAACAAACTGTGTGTTGGCACAAACAACTATTTATTGACTATTTATTCTCCTAATATTTTTTTATTATCAGTTTGTTGCCGCAAACAACTGTTGATTGAATTTCAACCAACCATTTATTGTCCCAACAAACTGTTTGTTGGCACAAACAACTATTTATTGACTATTTATTCTCCTTATATTTTTTTAATTATCAGTTTATTGGCGCAAACAACTGCTGACTGAACTTCAACCAACCATTTATTGTCCCAACAAACTGTTTGATGGCACAAACAACTATTTATTGACTATTTATTCTCCTAATATTTTTTTATTATCAGTTTGTTGCCGCAAACAACTGTTGATTGAATTTCAACCAACCATTTATTGTCCCAACAAACTTTTTGTTGGCACAAACAACTATTTATTGACTATTTATTCTCCTAATATTTTTTTAATTATCAGTTTGTTGCCGCAAACAACTGTTGATTGAATTTCAACCAACCATTTATTGTCCCAGAAAACTGTTTGTTGGCACAAACAACTATTTATTTAATTTCAATCAACCTTTTATTGTGCAAACAAACTCTTTATTGGAACAAACAATCATTTATTGCCGCAAGTTAGTCAAACGCAAAGTTGTGAAGAATAAGACGGTTTATTCATTCTGTGTAACGTGGTCGTAAAAATTGTGTAAAAAGTAAAAAATTAAAAAAAGACTGTGAATATATAAGAACCAATAAACTTTTGAGTTAAGACGTTTCAATAAGCTGGATTGATCCTTAATACATACATACATATGTGAGTATTTTCTTTATCATTGCTTTATTTTATTATCTTTTGACTAGTAAATGGTTTATTGGAAATTTTCAATATTAATTCTTGCATAGTTAAAAAGTTATTTATCTGAGTGCGTGGTTAATTTCTATTCTTATATATCGTCGGTATCCTCCAATGATACGAAATTCATAGTCAATCTCGTGTTAAAAAAATTCTATGTTTATTTAAATTAGTTATATATTTATTGAATCCAAAATAATTCATTCCATGTCCAAAAAATCCCCACGTGCAGTGTAAAAGCAACTCAAGTAGACTTGTGTCCAAAAACCAATAAATGGACTTAAGCTTATTTTGCAGGATTGCCACGATATGTGAGTTAATCTTGCATTTGTTCTTTCACTTCAAAAAAGTTATTCTACTTATTGGTTCCGTATTTCAATATCTTTTAGCCATTTTGTTACTATTTTTTATTCCAATAAACCATTTATTACCCCAATTAACTATTTGTTGATTTCACATAAGTACCGATTTTTCCGCTCTTTTTCTTAAATTATTCTTTTTCATCATGCAATTGAGGATTTCCATAAAATCAGAAGCTTAAACAACTGTTGGAGAAAAAATGATTTGTTTTGTTTGCAGTGCTAAATTAACCGACTTAATCACACTTATACAACACTTAAAAAAAGTACATTATTTGAAATCTTTTAGCACTTTTCGCTGTAGGGAAAATTTGTGTACGCAGTCATTTCAAAATTTAAGTAGCTTAAGGAAACATTTAATCAGAAAACATAATGAGAACTCTGAGGTTCAAGATTTAAAATTTGATGATTTAAATTCCAGTAATGTTTTAAGTGACGAACAAGAATCCTTTAATTTCAATGAAAAATCCTTGCCTAATGAAAATTTAGAAAATTTAACGCGTAATAATAAAGAAAAGATAAATATAGAAGACTCTGTTAAAGATATCTCCGATTCTGCAATTCGTTTTTTATTGATATTGCATGACAATAACAGCTTTTCAAGAAAAAACATATCTGATATTCAAGAACTTGTAAAAACGTATATTTTGAATCCAATACTTGATTTGTTTACATCGTTTTTCCATAAAAATTCAGACCAATGTGATATTGAATTCCTAAACGAGATGCTAAGTCTTATTTCAAATTGTCGTAATCTTTTCACGCAATATAATACAGAGTATATGTTATTTAAATGGCTTAAGAACCAAAACCTTATAGAAGACGTGCAATCTTTTTCTTTGAACAAAGAAGTTCAAACAGTTTTTAAAAACGGAAGACTTGCATATGATGTCAAGGACATTAAAGCAGTTTTAATGCCTTTAAAATTTCAATTTAAACAATTTTTCGAGAAAGGTGATATCTTACATAAAACAATTTGCTATATGGAAAAGTTAAATATATCCAACGAAAATAAATCAAATTTTATTCAAGGTGAACTTTGGAAAGAAAAAGTTAAATTGTACCCTGGAAAAGTGCTTATTCCATACTTTTTATATACTGATGACTTTGAAATTAACAATCCTTTGAGTTCACATGCTGGTGTTCATTCAATGTGTGCTGTCTACTACTCATTTCCTTGTCTCCCTTATAAAGAGTCCAAGTTGGACACTGTATTTTTAGCAGCTATTTTGAAATCTTCAGACATTAAATGTTTTGGAAATAATGTATGTTTTCAAACTTTAATACGAGAGCTTTATAGCCTGGAAATTGACGGAATCGATATCAGATCAGAAGCTAATGTTTCAACAAAAGTTCATTTTATCTTAGGTCTTATTTTAGGCGACAATTTAGGCTTAAATTCATTTTTAGGTTTTAACAAATCTTTTTCCAGCTTTTCTTACTGTACTGCAAAGTAAAAAAATCTGAAGCTCAATTATTATCTTTTCAAAATGTTGATTTACTTAGGGACCGTTTCAATTACGGAAACGATATTCTTCTCAGTAACTCTATGGAAAAAGGAATTCAAATTGAATCGCACCTGAATCAAATTCCATCTTTTCATGTTACCGAAAATTATTGCGTTGATCTGATGCACGATTTATTCGAGGGAATATGTCACTATAATATATGTCATGTCATACAATATTTTATATTTACGGCAAAATTTTTTTCCTTGGAAACACTTAACATAAGAAAACAATGTTTTGAGTACGGGCCAATTGAAATTGACAATATGTCGGGTGAAATAAAGTTAAAACACATTCAGAGTAAACATCTTAAAATGACTGCCCGAGAAATGATGACTTTTATTTCATTCTTTCCTATAATGATTGAGGACCTTGTACCTGATGATAACGAGGCTTGGAAATTTATTATAAATTTCATTGAAATAATAGACTATTTGCTTCTTTTTGAAATCAACGATAACATAATTTCCATGTTAGAACAGAAAATTCGAGTCCACAATGTAGAGTATGTTCGTCTTTTTAGAGATACACTTAAGCCAAAGCATCATAATCTAAAATATTATCCTTATATTATCAAAAAATCAGGTCCAATTAGAAACATGTGGTGTTTTAAGTTTGAAGCAAAGCATAAACATTTCAAGTTGTATGCACATGCGATAACATCGCGGAAAAACGTTTGTTTGACATTAGCCAAAAAATATCAACTTAAAACTGCAAATAAATTCTTTTGCAGCGAAAATATATTAAAAAACTTTGAAATACATGAAAAGCACAAGATAGATAGTAATTTTAAAAGCATTATATTTGGGATGTTGCAAGAACCTACATCCAACATAGAATTTTATTCAAAAGCCAAAATAGAAGGTTTTATTATATAAGCAGAATTTCTACATTGCGTGTTTCAGAAATGATATGTTTTTATACTCAATATTAGATACATATTGTTGTTTTGAAAAAAGCAAGTGTATTGTTTTTTTGCCAAAAAATTAATAATGTTCAATATAATCCCCATATTCTATCTTATGAAATTGATGAAAAAGAGTTAGGTGAATTTTCTTTGATATCATTAAAGGAAATTGTTGGTCCACCAATTAATTTAATTAAAACAGCAAAAGGAAAAACAATCTTAAGGGTCAAAGAATATTTTTATTCTTACGATCATTAAATGGCTGCTTACACGTTCCCTTATTCACACATACATGAGACACATATTATTCACAAAATACTACACCAAACACCAAATACCATTTCTTATACATACATTCATAAATTAAACACTGCAATCCATCCAAACACAATGACAAGTAAGGTGAGTAATTTTTCTATAAAGTAGATTCAAAGTTACTCTTTTAGGCCGGCTATTCATTACAACAAAAAAATTTAGGTGCATAAGCATACGCCACGCAATACCACGTTTATGTTTATGCAACTTCACAACCAAACACGATAAAGTTTCAATAGCAAGTGTAAAAAACATATGTTTTGACAAGTAAAATCTTAAGTTCAGATGTTCAGCCAAGTTTTTCCATCTGAAAATCTATGTTCGAAAATCTGAAAATCTAAATTCGAAAATCTGAAAATCTGAATTGTCAGCTGAACTTTTGTATGGAAAACTGACAGCAACTTAAGTTAAGATTTTCGAAGATGGTGCTTCTGAACCAGAGATAAGAAATTAATTAGATGGCAAACTTCACACACACATTGAAACTGCCTACAAGCGGATTTCACCTCTACTACTTTGAGTACAGCTTCCACTCCACCTTTACTTTACACAAAATCTCACTACTACCACTTTGAGTACAGCTTCCACGTATTCACAGACAGAGGATGTGATTACAAAAACAACAATGTAAGCAAAGGGTTGTTGCGGGGCAAGAGAAGTAAAGGTTTGCCATCTAATTAATTTCTTATCTCTGTTCTGAACGCAGCCATTATCTTTCTCATTTATATGCTTACAATCTGTTAGAAAATATCTTTGCAAAACGCAGTCGCAAATTAAAAATGGATTGCTTAATCACGGACGAGGAAATCATCGACGGAATTATTTCTTGGCTCCATGAGCACCGAAGTTGGCAAAATCATCAGTGTGGAGGCTTTAACGAACGATGAGCTGCAAACATATCTTGCCCAATGTCATCATCAAGAAGGCGATTGCGCGGATCTGTTAAGAAGTTGGAATTTGGAGTCTCTTATACAACACTTTAAAGGTCATTATGGTAATTCTTTATTTTCTTCTGTATTTTGTGGTATTTATTTTATGAGTTAAGGCGGGACACTTTCCCGAATTCTATTTTTGTCTGCACCTCTGTCTACGGTCGTCGATCGGATTCGCTTCAACAACTAGACTGTATGTTTTTTTGTGAACGCCATAGAAACGAGGAAAATAATTATGGTGTATACGATTCATGAAATTAACTTTATGTCGTTTTCAATTGGCAATTCTAGAAGCAAAAAAAGCATTCGGTTTTCAAATTCAGAAGGGAAATTCTCTTCTTTTCAGAATCAGAACTGTCACTTTCTGTCACTTTTGCCCAATTGAACGCATTTTTTTGTTTCCAGATTGCCAATTGAAAACGACATTAAACTGGCATCTAATCGTTAGGCTGAGGCGGTGTAGGCGACTGCACGGGCCTTGCGTGAGGCCCTTTTTAACTCTTCGCGAAAAGTGCATTAAATGTATTTTTTCGTTAAATATTTCCGAAAAAAGACCAGGTGCTAGACGGAGCAGAAGAATGCCCTTTAAATTTTTTAACGCATTTTTTCTTTTTTTAATACAAAATTACTTAGTTTTGTATTTTTCGATGATACAACTAATCTGAGGATTAGGGGCCGATTATAGCTTTCATTGAATCGTATCATGGGAAATGTTTGAATAAATTTTTTAGCATGTTATCTTTTGGCCAGGAACGTTAATTATGTACCAATCGATCGGAAATCACTCAAAGAATTTTTTTGACAAAAAAAAAATTCAAACACACGTTCATTTTTTTCTAAAAATGTGAATTTCTATTTCCAAGGAAATCAATCTTCCGGAACAACTGAATTTTGATTTCCATCATGGAAATAGAAATTTACATTTTTAGAAAAAAATAAATGTGCGTTTAAGCTTTTAAACTCTTTTCAGTATTACAGATTAATATTTTTTGCGTTGGTTCTTACACAAAAGATTATTTAATTTTAACACTATCAATATTAAATACAGAATTTAAATATATCGAAGATATTAAAATCAAAACTTTTTCCTGTGTTATGATAATGTGCAACCCCAAAATTATTAAAATGAATGCCAAAATTTTTAACCGTGTATTAAATGAATTTATTTTTTTTTTCTCAGACGAAGAAGTTGATATAAATTCCTTAAAAGAAATTGAGTGTCACCACTTGCCGCAACTTTTTAGATCATTCAAATACTCAACGCTCATCAAGTTCGAAAGTAATTTGAGAAAATGGAGAGAATCCATAGGAAAACCGTTGTATCAATATTCTCAAGCGCATTTGAATTTATTTGACGATCGCCCCAGTTCATCAGGTAGATCTTCTCCCTATCCTGTTTCCAGACCACACACTCCTGCCTCATTGACTAGATCTAATATTTGTGCTGTAGCACTATCAACTATTTTGAATAGTAACGAAAGTTCTATTTCAATCGCTCAAAGCTACGCTGAGAACAAGAAATTGACTGAAAAACAAAGAAATCAGTTAGTTTCTATTATAGCGCAGTATTTTGTCTCAAACAAAATCCATCTTGAACTAGGTGGCAGCTACAAATTGGAAAAGGAAATGATTGAACGATTCCCTACTGAGAAATTGGTACGTTGTTTCGTAAAATTCCAAAAATCAGGTTTAACAAAAATAATTAATATCTTACAGGAATACTACAGGTCAGGAAAGAGGGGGAAGATTTACAACAAGTATTGCAATCTGAAATTTACTTTGAAGGCGATGAATACACCAACTTCAAGTAAATCGAAAAATGAAAAGATTGAGGACGAAGACACCGAAATGCGTTAGTATTATCGTATTCCTTTAATTTTTGTTTTTATTTTACGCAGACTATTTCTGAGTCTGATTATTTCCGAATTCCTTACGCCAATTGCCACCTTCGATACGAAAATACTCGACAAATGCAAGGAAAAACAGCATTCCAAAATAAAATAACTATCGTGGAATTTTCGATTCAGAATTTTTGGTTATACCTTTCCGGTGTTATGAGTTCTATTTTGCCAAGTACAATAATTTTGCAGAACACTTTGTCAATTATGAACCTTGTACAATATAGTTCAAAAACACTGTTTTGTAACTTTTTTTAGAACAGACTTCATAACTCCGGAACAGTAAGTCGCAAATAACCAACAATTCTGAATCAAAAATTCCATGATAGAATTTCCCTCTTTTTAATGCAAATTTATGTTTTTCAGTTCCCGAAATAAATGCTGATAAGTGCTATGAGTCACTAAAATTTGATAACCTTAGTTCGGAGCAATTCGACAAATGTTGGAAGGCGTGTTCCAAATACAGATTGAACGACATTAAAAATTCAACAACAACTTTGGAAATTTTAAAAAAATGGCCGCACTATAAACTGCCTCACGGCTACAGATTTGTAAGTCCAACTAAGATTTATATTTCTTTATGTTGCATTTGGAAAAGTTAATTTTCCGTCGGCTGTTTTGATCGTTTTGGGTGTGGTTAAGAAAACAAATAGATTTCTTTGACTTTTCCAAACGAATAGATTTCTTTGACTTTTCCAAACGTTTCGGCAAGGGTTCTTTCTATTTGTTTTCTTTACCACACCCAAAACAGCCGACGGAAAATTAACTTTTACAAATACAACAGAATAATAACGAAGTGATCAATACATAAAACCTTATTTATATTTCTTGTAACTTTAAAATATTTACATACATATGTATAAATATGTTAAAAAAAAAATACTGCAATGCGAATTACATTTTTTCCATTTTTTTTTTCTTAAAGGTAAACATGGATTTCGAGTATATGTTTACGAATCACAACTCTCTTCTTGAGCGCTGGGATGAAGTAGTTTCAAAAATCCGCGAATTCCTCCTAACAGAAGACCGCATAAAAGAGAAAACGATAAAGGACGTTCTTGCAAAATTAGAATGCACTGATAGTGGAGAAAGTAAGTTCAATATCAATATACTATCAACTCTGAATAAATCGGAGATTTCGGTATCATTCCATTCCTTTCATTTTGTTGCATTTCGTTAAACATTTTTGAAGCTAGTACCTCGAAATGGTTGCAAAAAAATGGCATGAAGAGATTTTTTTTCTATGGATATGTTTTTAGAAACCGTCAATCTGCAGCCTTATTTTTTTTCTGGAACTGATTCTTTACATTTTATGCATATTTTAGCAAAATTTGATTCTGCAGACGGACGATTTCATAATTAATACGAACACTTAACATTTCCTCATACTATTTTTTTTACTACTTTTTTGATAAAAGTTTTGGACGTGGTCTCTCGTACTTAATGCACTTCACACGATACGAGTTTATTTACATTAACATTTACATTTACATCACACTGCTCCGCCGATAAAAATTTAAAATTTATACTAAATAACTAAATACATACATATATCGCAAAACTATATACCCATGTTTTCATATTAATTTTCAGACTGCCGGGATGCTGCTCTCTTGTGGGCGCTTCATGGGTACTTGGTCCCAACACTTAAATCAGTGCGAAAAGATCGGAAGGGGTTGAAAACCACGGTGAAGCCAACAATAAAAGACTCCCTCCTTTTCGTCGGATCAACAATGCAAAATATTGAAGATCACATTCAATACATCAATACAAAAGGTGATAGCGTGCAACCGTTCATTATTTTGGTAGGCACAGATGTGCTAAATTTTAAAGACATTTTTTTATATTTCGATGGTGTAAAATTCCCTTTTATAAGTTTCATCCGCGCCGTCGATATTTGTTTTAAAATATTTTTCCTTTTTAATTTGGAGTTTCCAAATTCAAGTTCCAATTTCTGGAACTTCATTAATTCACTTTATTTTAAAAATAACAAAAACAACTGCTCAAAAGCACACATATTACTTAATGTAATTAACGAATAGAAACAATTTACTTGCTCTAAAGCAAACATTCATTGCTAAATTTTATTTACGATGTAACCAATTTGTTATTTCAAGTAAAAACACTAAAAATATATCATTGTCATCCTAAACACTAAAAATATATCACTGTCATCCTAATTTCAATACTTTTTTTATTGGACTTAAGTGGACTTCTAATTTCAGGAACAAAATCTTTTAAATTTCAGAGAAGGTTGGAAAGAAATATAAAACGTAAGTATAGGTACATTACATGCTCTTGCCACAATAAATCATTTATGCAAATTTTAGTAATATATTGAACAATTTATTTACTTATGTATATATGTATATCATCAATGCTTATGTTTACTGGTAAATAAAAATTTAAATATATTACTTAAGAATTAAGCATAACGTTATTGCGGCAATAAACTGAATTCATTGCAACAACAAATTCGATTGTTGGAGCAATAAACAATTTAATTGCGCCAATAAACTGAGTTCATTGCACCAACAAACGAATTAGTTGCGCCAATAAGGGAATTAATTGAGCCAATAAACAGAGTTTATTGCGCCAAACAATAGTTGGTTGATCTCAATAAAATAGTTACTTGCGCCAATAAACGGAGTTTATTGCGCCAAACAATAGTTAGTTGATTTCAATAAAATAGTTACTTGCGCCAATAAACGGAGTTTATTGCGCCAAACAATAGTTAGTTGATTTCAATAAAAAAATTACTTGCGCCAATAAACGGAGTTTATTGCGCCAAACAATAGTTAGTTGATTTCAATAAAATAGTTACTTGCGCCAATAAACGGAGTTTATTGCGCCAAACAATAGTTAGTTGATTTCAATAAAAAAATTACTTGCACCAATAAACGGAGTTTATTGCGCCAAACAATAGTTAGTTGATTTCAATAAAAAAATTACTTGCGCCAATAAACGGAGTTTATTGCGCCAAACAATAGTTAGTTGATTTCAATAAAATAGTTACTTGCGCCAATAAACGGAGTTTATTGCGCCAAACAAAAGTTAGTTGATTTCAATAACATTGTTACTTGCGCCAATAAAGGAGTTTATTGCGCCAAACATCAGTTAGTTGTTTTCAATAAAATAGTTACTTGCGCCAATAAATGATTTTATAGCGCCAAACATCAGTTAGTTGCTTTCAATAAAATAGTTACTTGCGCCAATAAAGAAGTTTATTGCGCCAAACAATAGTTAGTTGATTTCAATAAAATAGTTACTTGCGCAAATAAAGAAGTTTATTGCACCGGTAAAATCTGCCCTTGTTTTGGGCGGTTTTTTTCAATTATCGCTTTATTGCCACAAACAACTCTTTTATTGAAATCAACTAACAATTTATTGAAATGAAAATCAATAAACAGTCGTTTGTTGTCCCAACAAACTTGTTAGTTGGACGAGTTTTAATAAATAAATTTACTGTCCCAAACAACTTTTTGTTTGTCATAACGTACCTTTTTGGTTCAGTGTAGACAAACAGATTTAACTTTGGACTTATAATATAAATAAAGACTCCCGTTCCCGTGGAAACATGGTGACCGTTCCCGTAAGGAATATGGGGATGAGTAAAAGTTTATTATACTCGGGGATTATGGAGCATCACAACGGTGGAAGAATTTTTGGAATCGGTGCTGTAGTGTCAAAGTTCCCGTATACGTTCCTGCTCCCGTGGGAATATAGGGGAAAAATAAATAGCCTATGTAATTCTTCAGCTTCTGAACAATCTTTGTGCAAAATTTCATTTAAATCAGTTTATTAGTTTGAGCGGGAGATGGTAACATAGAACGACGGACAGACAGAGCTTCGTTCACCCTTATTATATTAGTATAGAATCTCGTTCCCGTAGGAATATGTGGATGAATTAAAGTTTATGTTACTCTGGGATATTCAAGCATTCTATCGGTGGAAAAAATTTTTGAAATCGGTGTTGTAGTTTCTAAGTTCCCAAATACGTTCCCGTTCCCGTGGGAATATAGGGATAAAACATATATCCTATATCTTGCCTAAGGTTCTGAACAATCTTTGTTCAAAAATTCATTTTAATCTGTTCATTAGTTTGAGCGGGAGATGGTAACATAGAAAGGTGAACAGAAAGAGCTACTTTTGCGTTTATAATAATAGTGAGGACCGGTTCCCGTGGGAATATTCGAATAAAATACAGCCTTTGTCCGTCCTTAAGTTCAGAACAATCTTTGTACAAAAATTCATTTAAATCGGTTTATTAGTTTGGGCGACGAACAGACAGAGCTACTTTTACACTTATTATATTAGAAACGACTCCCGTTCCCGTAGGAATATGTGGATGAATCAAAGTTTATGTTACTCAGGGATAGTGTAGCATTCTTACGGTGGAAAATTTTTTGAAATCGGTGTTGTAGTTTCTTAGTTCCCGTATACGTTCCCGTTCCCGTGGGAATATAGGGATAAAATATAAAGCCTATGTCCTTCCTCAGGTTCTGAACAATCTTTGTACAAAAATTAATTTTAATCTGTTCATTAGTTTGAGCGGGAGATGGTAACATAGAAAGGTGAACAGACGGAGCTACTTCTGCATTTAAAAAAATAGTGAGGACCGGTTCCCATGGGAAAATTCGAATGAAATACAGCCTATATCCGTCTTTAAATTCAGAACAATCTTTGTACAAAATTTCATTTAAATCGATTTATTAGTTTGGGCGGGAGATGGTAACATAGAACGACGAACAGACAGGGCTTCTTTGCTTCTTTCACATTTTTTATATTAGTAAGGACTCCCGTTCCCGTAGGAATATGTGGTTGAATTAAAGTTTATGTTACTCTGGGATAGTGAAGCATTCTATCGGTGGAATAATTTTTGAAATCCGTGTTGTAGTTTCTAAGTTCCCGTATACGTTCCCATTCCCGTGGGAATATAGGGATAAAATGTATAGCCTATGTCCTTCTTCAGAATCTAGACTATCTCTGTACAAAATTTCATTTAAATCAGTTACGTAGTTTGGGCAGGAGACAGTAACATAGAAAGCCGGACAGACAGAGTGACTTTCACATTTATAATATGAGTTAGGATTAATAGAGATAATGACACTGGTTTTAGTTTTGCCTTCATAGCAAACTATGTCTGACTTATCATGAAGCTAAGCCAGGAAAATCCGGATGTTTTCGTATGTCTTTTTGTCTCTAAGTCTAGACAGGGCGTATCGTGATTCTGTGGAATCAATAGTTTGCTGGGTAAGTTTAACTGTGGGAGGCAAAAGAGGGTCAAAACTTGTAGTTGAACTGGAAGGGGGTTTAAGTGTGCTAGGATTTAGTATATGGGAGCTTATAAAATAAGGGTATTTTGCTCCTGAAGTAAGATCGAAGGATGGGAAGGGTGATTTATCCATAGAAGAGGGTGTTGAGTGGGATTGATAAGAGGGTTAAGAGGTACAGTGAGCTGTGGGAGTTAAATTAAAAGAGACCCTTTGCTGAGGCTTAGAAGGAACATGGCTGTTTTGGAAATGGTGGGGACGGTTTGAAATCAACTTTGGAGCACCGGAGGTCCTACCAACGAGTTCTTTATTGGGCCAGAAAAATTTGGGAAAATTTTTGTTTTAAAAGTCCAATTGGGATTTGAATTTTTATTTGGGATTAAAGGTTTTGGAGCCTGGTTGGGGTTTGGTGTTATTTTCGGGATAAAGGGTTTAGGTTGGTGATTAAAGTTACTAAAAATTGATTTTATCTGTGGCTCTATAGTTGAAGAGTCAATTAAAAATGAAACCAGCATATCATCCAATTGGATCCCATTTCCGGAACATTCAAACATCCAAGAGTATTAAGTTGGAATACAAATTTTAAACCGCCTTGCCGTCATTGAGATACACTTAGTTAAGTTGATCGAATAACGAGACTTGGAGAGAGAGCGAACCCATTCAACTTTGGTTGATTTTGGGGCGTTTGTAAGCAGAAACCACGAGTTGTTAACAGCTTCCATTTTCTATAGTCTGTTATTCCATTCCGACTCAGTCCAAGTAACCCCAAATTTGTTAAGCTTCTTCATATTAGAGCGGACGGGCTCAGGATTGGGAGAACTACTTTTGTTAAGTTGGTTGTTGTCAGTTGGAGGATTAAGGGTTTTATCCGCGTTCACCAGTTCCTCGAGAATAGAGACATTGTTATGTTGTTGTGGGGCAAGTATGGAGCTGTTGAAAGTTGCCGTTGTTGGCTGCAGTTGATCTGGGATATCATCAATTTTTCTGGAGGTCGCTCTCAACTCATCAGAAATCTGTCCAATCGATGATGTAGTCGCGGCTTGAAGTAACGGTACATGCCATACAACCGATATAATAATACTTATTTTTCTCGAAAGCGGCTCTAATGATTTTGATAAAATTTTACGTGAGGTATTATTTCTGAATAGCTATTCTTATGATGTAAAATTTTTTTTTGGAAAAATTAAATAAGCTGAGATGATGACGGTTCTGGGTTCTCGATTTTCGTTCTTCGAAATCAAACCTCGGTTATGTTGTTTTTCGATTCCACAGCTTACATACAATCTTTCTTGGAATCGAAACTCTCGTCTGGTATGGATCGCTGATTTGTTTTGCTCTGAGGTAGCAAAGTCACAATACATTTTGATAGTTAAATTTTGATGGCCGAAGTTTTCACTACGTGATTTTTTTTCTGTAAATTAATTACAAATTTTTTATGAAAACTAATTAAATACAAGAGTTGATTTTGAAGAATTACGGTGGTTCAAATTTGGTTGGATGGGTGTATGCGGTGATATGCTTAGGCTGCGCTCGTATAAAAGGGTATTGCCTTTTCTTCATTGATGGAAAGGATTCCTTTGCCCATTAGTGCCATCGCATCTAGGTATCGAAGCTCGGAATGTTTCTCTTCGGCCATGATACTCCTCAACAGTTGATTGGTTGATTTTCAGTTTTATTTAACAGCGCAGCGTTAGAAAAGACAAAAGGAGGACTTCGTAGAGTATTTTGTCTCTGAAGGACTTCTGTCGTTGACGTTGAAAAATTAGTTCTATTTAGATTATTAAAACTTTCCTTTTTTTTGAGTATTCATAAAAGCACTTTTATACTGGTTCTGGATGTAATCAGCCAAAAAGAAAGCATTACGTATTGTAGCATAACAATTTTGTTCTCTAGCAGGGTGCTGAGTCCGTTTCTTCTCCTCATCACGTGGACAAGCGACAGTGTAGTTTGCCTTTTGGAGAACTGCTGAATGAGAATTGAACCGTAATCTGTCTTTGGAGTTTATACCAAGGTACTTGACGTTTGATTTCGTCTTTAGTTGTGTTCCGTTAGGTTGTTTGATTGTTGTTTTGTCAGTTTGAAACTGATTTCGTGTTCCGAAATCTTAAGTTTCTCTTAAAGCAAGACTAATTTTGTTTATGCCCTTTTGACGAATTTACTGTGATCTGTACTGTGTTGAATGAACTCAAATTCATCACTGCAGTGCTTGTTTTGTTGTTTAGCATATTTTGGTGGTATATAGTAAGAACTTTAAAGGATCATATTATTATAAGAAATGGGCACGACTGGGTTGCACGAACATGCAATTGTGTGCTAAGTACAATATGGAAATCTAAAGGCTGAGTATAAGACTCTAGTTTTCGGTTTTCATAATTAATTTGGTGGTACAGGATTACCAATTGCCCATTTTTCGTGAAATTTGAATAGTATCACATATTGAAAAAAGTTAAATTAATTAATCCAAAGGCTTTTATCGAAAATATAAAAATGCCATTGCTTTATATTTGCCAGGTTATGGGTATATATTCTGGATCTTTCCCGACGATCAGTAACCTTGTCGCGGTGGGGGGGCTTAAGTAGTTTTACTTGAACCGAGCTCGTTGCCAAAAGGTGGTCAAAGGATGGGGAAAATGAATGAAACTAAGAATTGATCAAAAAACAGTATGGAAGATAAACTAAAGGATATTTATTCTGTAGGTGGCATTCGTCAAAGCGATAATCCACCCGTAGTTTTCTCGACTGCGGCAGGGGCGATTCTAGAGGCCCCATCTGACATACAAACTTCCGCCTTTTCAGGTGTGTATTATGGTTCAGCTGTTGATCAGAGTGGTGCTACCACAGGATCAAATGTGGCTGAAGAGGCTGACCTTGATTCAGTGGTGGCATCCTCTGGTAAATAGCTTTCCAAAGGCCAACAGAGAAAGGAAAGAAGCTTAGCAGTGAATTCTCAGTGCTTTAGGGTGGTCACAAGCACGGGGTCTAACTGCAACCCTTTGGTGGCGGAGGCGAAAGGAAACAGATCTGAAGAGGTCTTACCCTCCAGACTTTCAGTGCAGAGTGCAAAATCAAACATCGTAGCCATTGAAGAGCCATGGGCCTGGAAACGTCGAGTTCGTGGTCTTGGATGTCTACGTGGTTATAACATACTCTATGACATACGGTCTGACTTGCCCCGGACTTCTCATCATATCGAGATCTTTTGCACCAACTAAACTTGGTCATTTTTGTGGTCAGGACCTGGTTGCGGCGATGGAAAAATACGAAACGAACGGTGAGTGGCAAACTTTCGTCATTGCGTCTACTTTCCCTGGAACTCCATTTTACCTCCTCCCTGTCTATTGGGAGTAGAGTTAGTGGAGTTCTGTGAAAGCCGGAAGTTGGGGTTTATCATGTGCTGTGTTGCTAACGCTCAAAACATAGCATGGGGTAGCACCAAATGCAACATGAGAAGCAACCATCTTCTTAGTTACATTCTGTCTTCTAACATTAACAATGTTGGCAATAGGCCAACCTTTGTTACGTCTTAACGACAGGACGTAATTGACTTGACACTATCTAACAGATATGCCAAGGAGATTACCAACTGGAAAGTTTTGCCGGACGTGTCACTTTCAGACCACAGATATATTCAATTCCATGTAGCAAATGTGGTCTCTACCCCCTTAGTTACAAGGAATCCCAAAAAACTAACTGGACACTTTTCAATGATGAGCTTGGTAATTTCGTCAAAACTCTATCAGGCACAGAGTTGAGTAAAAGTGACATGGGCTCCGGAGGGGACAGTGGGGATGTTTTATTAAAAATCGTGCTAAAAATATTCTGCAAACAAGTTATGGGACTTAAAATCGTCCACATCAATGCTCAAAGTATGGCTCTTAAGATCGATGAATTTCGCTTTTTGTTTGAAAAATCGGATATAGATGCGATTTGCATCTCTGAAACATGGTTTTCTCCTGACATTGAGGACGCCTCTTATAAATTGAATGGCTACATTCACTTTCGTGCCGATAGATGTAGTCGTGGTGGTGGGGTTGCGGTTTTCACCAAAGAAGGATTAGCTTGTAGAAAGGTTTGTTACTCCCCATCTTCCTATGAATATTTGTTTGTAGAAATATTTGGTGTAGAAAACAACATTCTTCTGGGGGTTGTCTATAGACCCAACAGATATGTTGACCTGGAACCATTCTACTTCACCAAATTTAATAATCTGTGGTGATTTAAATAACAACATTTTAGCTGATAGTAGCTTTAGCGAGCAAATGAATTCCTTCGACCTTCATTTTGTAAACTCTACTGAGCCTACACATCACAGTCAGACGTCAAGTACCCTTTAAGATATCTTTTTTCTGACTTGTAACGATCAAGTCTCGTTCTACAACCAGCTTAACGCTCCAACTTTCTCACGCTATGACCTTATTTTCCTCACTTATGACTTCCAAACCATGCCTAGACCCAATAGTCGTCTATCTTAAAAACGTGACTTTAAAAATTTTAATAGTTTTTCTCTCGAAATGGACAATCGTTCCATACCATGGGAAAATATTTTCTTAATGCCGGCACCGAATGACCAGGTGAAGTTCTCAAACATGTAACTCAGTACATGTTTTTACTTATTAACTAGATTTAATCAATTGGTCGACTTAATGATATGTCTGACTTCATCAAAGTTTAAGTAAATGCCATTTAAGTTAATTACATTAAATTGATTATGCATTGTAAATTAAGCTTACATTATTATTAAAGTGTACACTTGCTCCTAAACCTCAACAACTGCCACGTCCCGTTAAAAGTCAATAAAAACCGCAAAGATTCAAAACCCTGGTTTTCAAATTCAATTAAAGATTTAATTAATCAACGGGATCAAGCATACAGGCGGTGGGTTCGTTCTAGGGTCGTAGAACTATATGAAGTATACAGAGTGCTACGAAACAGGGTGGTGATGGAGATAAGAGTAGCAAAAACTCATTATTACTCAAGTAATATTAATAAGTAAAATAGGTAGTGGGAATCTCTGAAAAACTTGCGTGAACTTGGACTTGGTTGACAAAAACCTCAGTCGCAATCCAATATTAATGATGATGAACCTAACAAAAAGTTCGTAACACCTGTTAACATCACCCCCTTAATTGGTAACGAGGTTCCTATTGAAAACTTTTCGTTTCATCTTTTTGATTTTCTGGGGTAAGTCAACTCGACGTTTTAGAAAGTGTTCTTTCAATAAAATCCAATGCAGTCGGAGTGGACGAAATAAATCCTATTTTTCTCAAACAGTGTTCTCACAACCGGTATCTTCCCAAAGCAATGGAAGTTGGCTAAGATTATACCCATTCCAAAAAATGCAGCAAGGAATGAAAAAATCTCTCAAAAGTTTGCGAAAAAATAATGCAAAAACAACTAAACGAGTTTGTAATAAGGAACAGAATGCGTTAGTCGATATTCAGTCAGGTTTTCAACCTAAGCACAGCTGCACTACTGCCATATTGAAAGTGGTTGAGGATATCAGGAAAAGCCTTGACAACAATGATGTTACTTTCTTGGTTCTCCTAGATTTTTCGAAAGCCTTCGATATGGTCGACCATGCTCAACTCCTTAAAAAACTACAGTTCTCGTTCAACTTCTCTACTGACGCAATTAAACAAATTAAATCTTATTTGAGTGACAGAATGCAGGCCGTCTGTATTGATGATACACTTTCAGGATTCCTTCCTGTGCAACGTGGTGTCCCCCAAGGATCAATTTTGGCCCCACTGCTCTTCTCATTATACATTAATGAAATTGCATCCATTATCACCCGAACATCTAGACACTTTTACTCCAAATTAATAAAAGTTGTTCACTCGGGCTGATAGAGGATTGTGTCATGTGTCATCACAATTAACGAGGAGCTTGGTTTGATTTCTGACTGGTCGATTAGTAACGGTTTGAGTCTAAATCCTACTAAATGCAAATGTCTTGTTATATCAAAAAAAGCTTTAGATTTAACATACTTTCCATCAGTTTTATTAAACAATATTGCACTAGAGTTTGTTAACACCGTGAGGAACTTAGGGATTGTCTTTAACAGAACACTGACTTGGAACAACCATATTTATTCAATTGTCGGAAAAGTGTATGGAGTTCTCCGTACTCTATGGCACTGTCAACAATTCACATCAATTAATACACGAATAATACTTGTAACGACCCTTATCATACGAGCTTACTCATGGCTGTGAAATATTTCTCAACTGTGATTCCTCTTGCAGAGCAAAATTAAAATTCGCATTCAACACACTATTCGTTACATTTACGGACTTCGGAAATATGATCATGTCTCACATTTAAGTATGAGGCTTCTTAATATGTCGCTTGAAAACTATTTAAATTTTCGCACAGTAAAAATGCTTTACAGTATTATACAATCGCATAAACCACAGTATCTTTACGAAATTCTTTGCTTCGCGGAATCAAACCGTTCGATCACAATTATTCTTCCAAGATTTAATTGTCTAACATCTAACTCGTACATAGATGTAAATTTTGATAAAAAGCGACGGAGGTAATAGTGAAAAAAAAAAAAAAAATATGCCTTTATTTTTACACGACTTGACACAAGACGAACATACTTATATGGTGACAATTATGATTTAGTATTACACTACACCATATATATATAGAATCATTGCCATATATATGGTAACATTAAAATACTGCCATATAAATATGACTATCAGACTTACAGTCAATCACAAAACTAAGTAAGCAGCCTTAAATTTAAATATTTTTTCACGTCCGTCAAACTCATAGATATTGAAGTTACGTTCATCGGAAAAAATTACATTATCCCAAAAATCTGTTCCTTTGAATTCATAAGTTTTTGCAAATAGAAGACTATTTAATTTGCTTATGAAAGTTTTCCTTCTAATATTCCAACCGTGGTAACGGGGCTAGTGGAGCGCTCGAAGAATCGTTAGGGGGTTGCATGACTTACCTGTTTAATTGGATATTTCAGTTGTTATCTTTAGCGAACTTATTTTCACTGTTCTTTTACCAATAACGCATTCCGGAAAACACGCGATTACGACGAAAGGCGATTTTAAAAGGGTTCTTTATGAGGAATGGTCTTAATTGGTCAGTATATCACTAAAAATTTGGTAAACTCAATGCTTTCACTTATGAAGGCAGTTATAAATCCAAGTGGTACCCAACAAAGTACTCAACGGATGCGGATGTAAATGTAAATGTTATATGAATTCAACTTTTTCTTTAGCTGCTTACTTATTTTTGTGATATGAATTTGTTACATTTTTTAGTTCGAGCGGAATATTTTCTTAGTCCAAGTAATTTGTTCATTTCAAATAATATTTTTTGGTTCGAAATACATAAATGAATTACAAAAAAAAACTTTTCTAGTTTATTCATTTTGAAAACGATTGTTTGAAGTCAAAAATATTTAAATTTAAGGCTGCCTGCTAACTTTTGTGATTGACTGTATATGACGATGTTGTGCCATATTTTTTTTGTCCACTTGTCATATTTATATCATAGTGTAATACCGCCTTTATTGTGTGAAAAATATAAAAAAAAAACACAAATTTATTTTCTCCTGTTTAAATGAAAGAAATACATGACTTGCCTCAGTTCTCAGTTCATCGTTGTGGGGTACAGTCATGCCGAAACCTTTTTTTTTTAAGTGTAGGCATAGGTATACCTATCTTAAATATCTCTATTTCTTTTCAAAAGTGGATAAGATCTGATCATCTTAAAATAACGTGTAATGATTGCTCGAACATTTTTCATGCAAAATGTGCTAAATTAACTGCTACCGAGATTGATTACATGAAAAAAAAAACCAATCAATCTGAAGATGTCCGTCTTGCACTAGCCATCGAAGACAGTCATTTTCTCATTCAACACCAGCAGCAAATCCGCTTTGCCCAACACTTGCATTCTCATCACCATCTACATCTATACCTACCATTGCAATCATCGCCAAGGTCTCTCAACCAAATTACATAGATCAACAAAGAAAATAACAACTGCAACCGATACACTTCAAGGCGAAACACAAATTACATTAGAAATGGTATATGCTAAAATTGTAACGATAGAAAAAATTCAAAAGCAGCAAATTGATGCACTCATTACCAAAAATAACGACAGTGAAAAAAAATGCATTCTCTGGAGCAGAAGGTCAACAACCTGGAACAACAGCTACTTGCCAACTACATTGATTTGATTAGATTAAGTGATTTTCATTCAATATTTTATAAAACAATTAAAAGTATACAATATCAGATATAGCATGGCATTGCCGTCTGCCAGATTGACAAATAATTAAATAAGTTTGGTTACATTTAACAGATCCAAAATTGCAAGTAGTAAAGCAAATATAAATTTAAATTGATCACATAATAAGTAATACAACAACTGTTGAGAGTCACGGCAACACTAGCGCTACTGACATATAGGTGGCGCATTTTAGGCTAGGTCAATTATTCGCTATTGTGACTTCATCACATCTGCAAACTAAAAGAATAAAATGTCTTCCTTTTTTGTAAGAATCGCAAAGGCTACGGTCAGAAACCAAAATTAGAGTAATTAGTAAATAATTTTGCCTCATTTCTCAAACCCAATTGATTAATCTGAATACTAAACGTAAGTGTTTATCTTCTTTGAAAATTAGTAGCATCAGTAAATGAAAATTGTTTTTTTACTTAGGAAATTTTAAGCGGCACGCTACGCTAATAAATTTGCGAAAAGTTCGGAAATTCTGTTTTTCATTTGGGACTTAACGATCTTAAAATTTCGTTTACCGAATTTGCCTTGAGCAGGAAATTGTCTGGAACTATTGTAAGAAGTCAAAGGATTGAGCATACTTAACCACAAAGTCAGTGGGTAACCAACCACACGTGCTTAGCCAATACTGCCAAGGCGCTTAACTAGGTGAGAACCCTTTGATTTGTCTTTCCCTGTGCCATAAGACCAATAAATGCTGCGCACTCCGCGGCAACCAAAAAATCCGGATGATTTAGTCATCGCGAACGAAATGAGTCCTGCTGAAGACAACATCTCTGAAGACGAAGGAGAAGTTGATGACAATTTCGATGGCAAAGCTGATAGTGCCCCTATATCCGCAAAAAAACGTGGAAATCTGGTTGACTATACAACGGGAAGGAAACGTAACCTTTAAGGCAGATCTGCCAAAGTACCTGCATTTAATAACTGGCTTGGGAGTAATGTAAAACAACTCCCCGAAAGGCGACAGTGCTTTATTGAACGAGAATGCACATTCTTTTCCCCAATCAAAAAACAATACTTTCACAACAAAACTTCAATGATTCACAATGTATTCATCAGCTGCTTTGAGAGTAGCACCAGGATTTGCGGGTTCTCAGAAGAAGAAAATCGTGCACGCCTTCGGACAAGCCTGAGAAGAAAGGCACTCGACGCAGTTCGCAGCCGGTTATCACAACCCGGACAAGTAGCCAGGATAATAAACACTTTACAAATGTTATTCGGACGCCCTGAAATTATAATAAACACTTTGCTTAGTAAACTTAAACACGAACCGTATCCTAAAGCAGATAAATTAGAGTCAATTGTAAAATACTCACTAGAAGTTGAGAGCATCTGTTCCACAATGGAGGTTTCTGGGTGTTCAGCGCAATTAAACAACCCGATTTTGCTGCAGGAATTAGTTGAAAGACAACCTCCCACTCTTCGTCTGAACTGGTCTATATAAGTTAAGAAAACATAAGTTACTTTTTCAAAAAAATATATATTTTTTTGCAGGTAGATTACCTGACCTTTATTGTATCGAGTGTTTATTAAGACTGAACTTGTTACAAATAATTGACTACCGAACATGCATTCGATTTATTAATAATTTTGAGGTGTCAGCAGCCAGCATAGGTGTTTGGGTAACGTTATTCTTGGAATTGTTTATTGCATTCTTCGTTTGTTGTTTCTTACTAATTCCGTCTGTGAGAACGGAAATTAGGTCGTGTGAAGGAACTGCTGGCGCAACTCATGTTCATCCTCCTCTAAATGCGATAGTCCTCAATCGCTTAAAAGTATGGTATGTCGTTGAACTTTGATTGCGGATGGATGGGTGTTGACTTAGGTGATGTATTTGATTCTGGAGGGATGTGGATGTTCTTCATCTCAAGCTGTTGGATTTTTTATTATTTCTTTTTTTGTGGAAAAGTTTAAGCGTTATCACGATGATTAAAAGGATGCCCATGAACGAAATTGAGCCATAGGTGGCTATCATCTGTGTTTCTTTTTCTGATTGGAGCAGCTGGATTTCTTTCGTGTTGTTGATGTGGAGCTCGTGCATCATCTCTAGTGATAATATCGAATGGTATTCTTTTTCTATTGGGGATGGCTGTAAAATTGCTGGGAGGATAGTATGAGTTGATATTACTTTTCCTGAAGTAAATTTTCGGTCATTTATTGTTATGTTGGTGTTGTCATATTTGATGAGGAAGGTACCAGTTATATTTCTTGAAGTTGATTCAGCTTGGAGAGTTCCGTTAAAGCTATTAAGCAGAATAATACCCTGGGTTATCTCTTCATTTGCTGGGATGTGCTGACCGCTGATAATGTTGCATGATTTTTGATTGTTTTTATTGGGCTATTTGATCTATTATTCTTATATGCAATTAATAAATTAATCCATTTTTAAAATTTTTTTCCCGACGTTTCGTTGGTTATTTTCCAACTTCTTCAGAGGGTATTTTTTTTTTTTTTTTTTTTATTGGACTATTGTCAATTTACATTTGTTTTCATTTAAATTAAAAAAGTAGTCAATTTTTAATATATTGCACTTAACAGAAAAATTACAAAATTTAATAAATCAAATTAATTAAGAAACAGGACAAAACAGAAAATATCAACTAATTGTTATCACAGACTATTGTTTACTGTTGCATGATGCTATTTGACTTTTCAAAAGATTCGAAATGCATGTTGAGTCTACAATATTCACAAGATTTTTATTTTCACAGATAGAAATATCATTTATTTGTTTACAATTATTTATAAGACCAAACATTTCGTCTTTATTTGTAAGAATTTCTTTGTAATGAATTTCAATGACAATCCCATTTCTTTTGACAGGTTTGATAAGGATTTTTTCAAAGTTTTGGGACTTGTTAGAGGAATATTGACAGTATATAAAATTGATAGATAGATAGATAGATTATTTATTTATAAATGACTAACAGTTTTTTTTACACATTCATATATACAAAAAAATCATATAGCATGGCATTTGACGTCTGCCAGATTGGCAATAAACATTATTTCAATTACTGTAATAAGCTTTCACAATTAACAATTATAATAATAGATAAAAAAAAAATATATATATAACTTGAAAATAATAATAAGTTACTGTATGTTAACTCAAAAGTCTTCATTCATTATTCTTTCTCTATAACGTAATGCAATTTTGCAATAGTCATATAGCTTGACAACATTCATCTCATTCAGCCTACTAATAACTTGAGCCTCTGTCAAAAAGTCGCTTCCGAGAATGCTTCTTCTAGTTTCTCTCAAAGTTGGACATCTTCCGACGAAATGGATTACGTCTTCTCTTTCCTCTAAGTTGCATATACTGCACTCCAGTGGTAAATCGGTTCTGTGTGGTATAAAATTGAAATTGAATTTGTTATGATTTTGATTTCTTCAAAGTTAAAAGCTTCTTCGATTGTGGTAAAAGGAATGTGTTCTTTATTAAATGTATTTATTGCAAGGCTTATTTCTTCTTTAGATAGTATGTATGAGTTTACAATTCCTAGTTTTGCCCAGTGAATGGCTAAAGCAATATATCCTAATTCCTCTTTTACAATTTAGAATTTATATTTAACTAGCAAAACTCAATACTTTTCAATACTTTTCGATAAGAAATATTTTTGGTTTTTCCATAGTTGGTCGTATAAATGAATAAAGCGGATGGTTTTCCAACACGTGAATAACCAACATAAAGTTGGCCATGAGAAAAAACTGGATGTTTCAAACTTTAAGTTTACCAGTTAAAATTGTCGCTTCAATAACATACCTATTCATTAATCGTTTAACTACTAATCGGGTGCCATTACATAATTTTGGATGATTTAGATTTCTTAACACTATATAATTGGAATACCTACTTTTAATTGTAAATAGTAAGGCGGAATGCTTGGTAGATCCAATGAACTTAAAAACTCGATTGGATAGTTCACAGCTTCATCCGGATTCATGGCAGTATCAATAGATTTATACCTGGTATTTTGTTCATAACTTCCATATTGATACTTATAACATCTCTATTCGTACATGCCAACATTCATCTTTGGCTTAACCAATCTTAATTTTGGTAATAAGTTACAATATTAGGAAACATACCTTGTATTAACGCAGCATTCGATTCTTTGGCAATCTTATTTGACCATCAATATCAAGAGGTAATTCTCCATTTCGAATTTTTAATAATTGCTTGAAAAATTCTGCAGCTGTTGAATCATTCTGCAATAACACTCTTACATTTGAGAGAAAGCGTTTTCACATATTTCCACAACGTTATGAAGATTTCAATTCGTCAGCAGCAGTAGATCGAGGAATAACCGGAAGTTTTTGCCGGAAGTCACCAGCAAATAACACCAATGCACCACCAAAAAGACCTCTCAAACCTTGTAATGAACGATTGAATGCTTCTAATGATTTCTTGCAAAAGATTTTTCTGTGAAGAATATTGTATTCCAATTCGATGACTTTGCCAAAAATATGTTGGTGAAGTAGAATGGTACCCAAAGAAAATTTTCAGAAAATTGTAAAAAGAAAATCCGTTACATTCAATATCTAGAGCATTGTATAAATATTCTCGTTGAAACAGCATGCAATTCAAGCGTGTTGATCAAAGAGTTTATTGATACATTGGAAGCATTGTTTGTGCTTTTCTATGGTAGTACAATACCTTTTCAATAAATGCAAGAAAAGTTTAAAAACATTGGAAATTAAACATTGCAATTAAAAACTTGTCAAAATCTCAATGTACTGCTAGAGCTGAAACAGTAAAGGCTATGTGGATATCTTTTGAAGGCAAAGTAAATGCTTTAGAAGGAATAGTCGTACCTGCGCTTCTGGGCTTTTAAAAAAATCTTAGATTTTGATTTTATCAGTTCGTTATATTTTTACAAAAATGTCATGTTTAAAGTTAAATATTTGACCGAAAATCTAGAGGCGGAAGAGTGTAACGTTTTTGACGCTTACACCGAAAGAAAAAACCTTGGTTGATTTAAACATGTTTCATTGTTAATCAACAATTCATCTAAAGTTGTGAAATTAACCAAGTTTCGTGATTAATTCAAATAAGAACGCATTTTCAAATCAAGTATGCTGCCGTGATCAATTTTTTTTCAGGTAAGTATCATAAAAATGTTTAAATTAAGTATGTTCGTAGTTGATTTGAATATGTTCTAATTTTTAACCAACAACGTGATTGTTGATTTCATACTTGATCAACAACAAACATATTTAACTAACAATTAAGGCTGAAATTACAAAAACCATCACGTTTGTGATTGAAATACCAAATACACTGTTGAACTATCACCAATATGTTTGATCAACAATGTTCATACTTCTTTAATCAATAAAGAATAGTTAAAGTATCAGTAACATTTTGAATTCCAATATTTTTCATACTTAAGCCCACAGAAAACGTGAATTCGCATAACAGAGCTTCAATTCAATATGATAAGTTTCGTGACCATTTTATCTTGAGGGATAATTAATTATTCTTTATTGTTGACCAAGTATGTTCGTGAGAATTCAGCCAAGTTTTTATTTGCTCAACAGTTTTAATGTAAAATTTCTATGATAAATGCCTGAATTGAAATTTGACCTATACATTTGATAGGTCAAACTTCAATTCAGGCATTTATCATAGAAATTTTACATTAAAACTGTTGAGCAAATAAAAACGTGGCTGAATTCTCACGAACATACTTGTCTTGATCAACAATGTTCATATTTTACCAACAAATCAGAATTGTTGACGAAACACAAACGTTGTTAAAGTATCATGGACAAGTATGTTTCTAGTATCACAACCGTTGTTGGTTAACAATGAAATTGAAAATGACGTTGTTGATTTGAGCAATGAAAATTGTAGCATTTAAATAAATAAAATGAAAATGCCAGCTTGTTCAATTTAAGTATGTTCGTGCTTGGCGCAAAAACAAACAAGCTTCATGTTTGATTTTACTAAGGTTTTCTTTCGGTGTAATTACTGATTCGAGGCACATTGGAATGATTACATTCAATTAAATGCTTTAATAAAAAGTTCTTCTTCATTTGCTCAAAAACTAAAGAAAAGTCCAGAAAACGATTTTTTTAAACATCATAGAACGCGTTGGTTACCAAAGAGAATTGATGAAAATTCTGAAACTGCTTTTGTATTTGATCTAGAAACATTTTATAGAAAAGAGTTCAAAATGGTTCTTCAAACTTTTATTTCGCACGTTAAAGTTAATTTAACAGATAATTTAACCATTTTTGAAAATTTCTTAAAAATTATTAAAATATCCGCTTCCAGAGCAAATGCAACTTAAAGAATTAGTCAAATCTATTATATAAGTAGATCGGTTTTTTTTAACGAAGATGTGGACTGCTCCTTGTCGGAACTGCAAATTCTATTCTTTTTACTTGTGAGAAATTCTCAATTTTCGACGATATTGTCAAAGAGGTATTCAAATCAAAAGAAGTGATTCCGTTAGCCTTCAAACTAGTTTGCTACATGTTAACTGCTCCTGTGTCGTCGGCTTCTTCTAATAAAAACACCGGCGAGTTGAACTTTAAATTCCAATTTATGAACTTTTTTTTAACTAATAATAAAATTTTTAAAGACTAAACTCAAAAAATGTGTGCTCTTTCTCATACCAAATACTATATTATAATATTATTTCTTATACCTAAATACTTTTTCGTCATTAAATGAATTTCTGTGAAATTAACACTCTTACGCTTTTAATAACTTTTAGTTTTGTTTATTTACTAGCTGAGTCGCCCGGCGTTGATCGGGTCTATAGTTTTAAGGTTCCCTTTCTCGTTCTTCCACTTCCGTGGGAATATGCGGATAAATTATAATTTTTTTTTTTGCTGTGGGATTATGTGACATCTCAATGGCAAAAGAATTTTTGAAATCTTTCCATCTATGGGCTAATCTATGTCTACAATCATTATGCAGTCGGCAAATTCTTAAGACTTGTCGGCATTTCATGAAAATTCACCCCCCCCCCCCCCATCGCTTGGACCCTCGCTACGCCCCTGGGTAGATTGGTAGATATGTAATTATGTAGTTTATATATGTATATGGGTACTTCATGTAAATACGGTTCCCTCAGTTTGAAAGTTCTCATTAAAAAGGTCCTAAATGTTCAATTACTTATTAATAAAAATTAAGTCAACAAAAACTACCTTGACACAGTTTTTTACAATCACAGATTATGTACATATTATTTCTTATTAAATATGTCTTAAGTTATCAAATTTTTTAAGTTTTCTTTTTGAACATTTGGCTCTCGCATTGATAACTTTAAGTTTTGCTCTCAATCGCTCCTCAATATCATTTTCAAAAATAAATCCCTTAAGGGACATATTTTAAAACCTAAACTGCCAAATTACCCTTATTTCAAAATAGTTTGTGTATGAAATAAGCAAAGCAGACACAAAAACATAAACAATAATAAATAGTGTGACTATTGCTAGGTCACAATCTTCTTATGCCGAGTTTGGGAAAGTTGTTTAATTCGGGTGTCAGCTTCTATATATAGTTATTCAATGACTGCTTTTTAAAAAGAAACTGCTTCTAAAATTAAAAATGCACTGCGAAATAAATAAAAACCGTGTAGTAAAAAAAAGAATGCGCTCTAAAGAGATAACTTATTTGATATCTGAAAACCATTTTTACCAATAAAAGTATAGAATTTTTTTTCTTCTATTTTTAAGGTGCTTGTTTGATAGCCGCAAAATGTAGTAAGGAATACATCTAGGAGGAGTTATATTAAAATACATAGAAAGCATTGTGAGCATCTAGGCTGTTTGTATTGTAATTTTACATGGGAAAATAATTGAAACTTAATTATTTTTTTTAACTAACTTCCTTTATTTGAAAAAAAAAATTTTTTTGTCCTAAGCCTTCTACTCATACTCTTCTTTAATTAAAAAAAAAAAATTAAGAAAATCGGTCAATCGGTTTGGCCGGTTAGCAAACGTACACAAAACCAAACTTTAATTTATATATATAGATTTCGGATATAATGATTGAATTGAAACTTTTATTTTCTTTTAACATTTTTTCAATTTCATTTGTTACTTTTGTGATATTGTTAATTCTTTCATTATACAATTTGTTGATTACAACTTGTGTATTTGTGTTTTCAAGGATATTGTAAACTTTCATTTTAATTGTAATAAAATCGTCGTGGTCGGGACTGCCTGCAATCCACTTCCACGCTGTGCCTATAGAATCTATGGATCTTTTAACATTGGATGGCCTTAAATTGTGAATTAAATTTTGAATTTGTTCATATTCGTGGGAAAGGAAAGGAAACAAGGAATCGTTAACAGTTGAGGAAAGTTCAAGAGTTGGTGCAATATTGGTCAAAAATTTGTCATATTGATCTAGGTCAATCTCGTGAATAAGTTTAAAGTATCCGGTTTGTATTTTAGCTTGTCCAGTATGTAAAGATACGAATTTAGAGTTGGAGAAGTCTAGTATCTGTATTTCTGTTGATGCATTACTGAGCATGTACCTGAAAATAGGAAATGCGTAGTAGGTACGTTAATTCCTGATGTTACTTTTATAAATCGTTCTTCCTGACTGTGATATGACTGTTGTGTTTTTTATATCTAAAAGTTAACTTAGAGCCTAATCTTTTGTTGTGTCTAACGTAAATTATGTCTCCTGGGTTGTAAGTTTTAGTTGGTTCTCGTTTCTTATTGTGGTATCTCATGTCTTTGTTTTGTTTCTGTATGATTCTATCGATATTTTGCTGCCGGACATTCTCAAAATCTTCAGGAGTTATTCTTGGAAACCGACCAAAGAAAAGTTCTACCGGTTTTTTCTGTGTGGTTGAATGAACTTTAAAATTGTACTCGTTCGTAGCTCTTTCGAGCAGTTCTTCGAATGAGCGAGGAGTCTGTTATTATTTCGGAAGGGGTGGAATGGAACCTTTCAATCTGTCCGTTCACCTCACTTCTGTAAGGTGGGGTTTTGTAAATGCGTATTTTTAATTCATCCTCCATCATGGATGTAATGGAAGCAGAATTTAATACCTTTTCATTTTCGATAACTATGTTTTCCGGAATACAAAATGAAAATAGTATTTCTCGAAGTGGTTGTCTAATGTGAGTAATGGCTCTTGATTTAATAATTTTTGATTTTGCAAATTTTGTAAGTTTGCAGATGGCAGTTAGTACAAGTTTTTTTTCAGTTGAAAATATGTCAAGGTGAATAGTGTGGCCTGGATAGTTTGGTATAGGAGTAGGTTCAAGGACTGGTTTGTTCGGATGACGATCGTATTTACTTTCTTTGCATGTTTGGCAATTTTTAACTAATCTTTTGATCTTTGCTGCCATTTTCGGAAAGTAAAAGTTTTCAAGTATTTGTTGTCTAATTTCTTCTGGGTTACGGTGTGCTCTACGGTGTACCTACTCTTAAAATTTTTTCTTCTTGTTCACTTTCATCAGTAATGTCTTCAACCATAGATTGGGTAAACCTCACTTTAAAATTAGCAAAATGAAGTTAATAGATATTCTGTATTCGACCCATTATTTCTTCTGTTGTTGATAAACCGTTAATGTTACTGGGGTTGAGAAATTTCTTAAATATGGTTATGATATCTGTTTCTGTATAATTTGGTTGGGTAAAAGTTTGTCGGTGATATGTTGGAAATGGTATAAGGAACTCATGATTAGTTTTATTTCCGATCTTGAGAATCAATTGGTTACGGAAGACGTTAATTGGGATTTCTACCCCAATTAACAATTTTAGCTCTATATTAGCTCTTGCAGCGCTTAAAAAGCTGGGTTAACTGGCCGAATTAAATTCATGTTGCTCTGCAAGCGCTTCTAGAGCTAATAATTAAAAGCATTTTTTTCGACTTTGAGAGCTAGAATTAGCTCTATATCACTTCTTGTATAGCAATTGTAGTCTGCAGTAGCATTAGTGCAAGCGTTATCACCATTCTAGAGCTGCTTAAAAGCTACTTTCGTGGTATTGAAATGCACGAATAGGGCTCTAAATATGATGCTAGAATGGCTGTATGCTCTACAATAGAAACAAAATGACATTAGGGTTTTGATTTAGAGCACTCTACTCTATTAAAGATTTATAAAAGCTAGTTGTTTCACATTTTGCTGTAAAATGGAAATATAAAAAAGATTTACTTAAGTGTGAGTGAAAAAATAATAATACTAATAAAGACAATGAAAATTGTTTGCTGGTATTAGAACTTTGCAATAAGTAACTTTTCGAACATACACTCATAAATCTTGAGAGAAAGAGAAAATGTTCGAACTAATGTATAGAAAAAACTACGAAACATATTATCGTTACGGTGAAATCCTAACTAGTCCTAACTAATATTATAAATGTGAAAGTCACTCTGTCTGTCCGGCTTTCTATGTTACCGTCTCCTGCCCAAACTACTGAACTGATTTAAATGAAATTTTGTACAGAGACAGTCTAGAACCTGAAGAAAGACATAGGCTATATATTTTATCTCTATATTCCCACGGGAACGGGAACGTATACGGGAACCTAGAAACTACAACACCGATTTCAAAAATTTTTCCACCGATAGAATGCTTCACTATCCCAGAGTAACATAAACCTTAATTCATCCACATATTCCTACGGGAACGGGAGTCCTTACTAATACAATAAGTGTGAAAGAAACTCTGTCTGTCCGTCGTTCTATGTTACCATCTTCCGCCCAAACTAATAAGCTGATTTAAATGAAATTTCGTACAAAGATTGTTCTGAACTTAGGGGCGGAAATAAGCTGTATTTCATTCGAGTATTCCCACGGGAACCGGTCCTCACTATTATTATAAATGCAAAAGTAACTAGTAATTCTGACAGGGTAGAATCAGTTCAAAGAAGATTTACAAAATACATATTCAACAAAATGAGCTGGGGTTTCTGTCCTGATTACAAAGCTAGGTGCCTATTGCTTGGAATAAAATCCTTAGAATCAAGAAGAAAAATTCATGGTGTAATGCTTATAAGAGACTTACTATGCTACCACATAAAGTGTCCAACACTCCTTGCTCTATTACCTATACATGTACCAGCCAGGTCCACGAGAACAAGGATTTTCCTATTTCAAAAAATACATAGAACAGTTTATGGATGTAATGAAACGTTATCAAGATGTATAGCTGATTTCAATGAAGTGCCTTCAGAAATTGATTTTTCAATCCTTAGTAGAAGTAAATTTAAGGCTGATTTATTGTACTTATTTATATTTTAATATTTTATTCTTGGAGCACTATATCTGTTAGCTGTAAGACTGCTTGTAGATAAATAAATAAAAATAAAAATAAAAATAAAAATGATACTTGGAAAAATCTAAAACAGTTAAAATATTTAATTTTGGTTTTTTTACGGGCTTTTATTGCAACACCTTGCAATGGGAGTAGTTTTCCAAAAATTGAATCTTTTAAGTAAATTCTCATGACTGTGCACTGTGATAAAAAGGCTAAAAAGTGTATTTGACCTGCTACCAAAAACCTAATTGACTTTCCTCTTACCAGGGAGATTTAAGTTTAAGGTATGTGTAAATAAATCGTATAAAAGCGTTAGGTCTGGCAGTTAATACTGATTCAGTTTTTCGAAGCCTTCGAAAGGTATTTCCAAAAACATTTTGAGAAGGAAGTCGTCTGTTAGGATAAAGTTCCTGGTATCTTCGTTGTGCTCTTCTTGAATTTCCATTGCGAAACCCACATACGAATAAAATGTCTGCGTATTTTTCTTTCGTAAGTAAGGGGTAAAGACTGATTTTGATAAACTGACGAACGAATATGTTTTCTTCCTTCCCATTGAACATTCATACCTTAAACTTAAATCCAGGGTTGGGGGATTGAAGAATATTCCAGGCGTTGATGTTAGGTTCGAGGAAACATGTTTTGAACAGTTTGCCGAGATCGCGCAACGAATTGAGTCCAGAACCATGCACGAAAAGTAACTAATTATTTCAACGACAGAAATTTGATTAATACAATCTCTACAATCTTTTAAACCAGAGAAGAGTCACTCCGTCTGAATTTCCAACCGTGTGACTCAGAGATAAATTCAGAGTGCTCACTATTCAGCCTCAGATCACCAGAAAATACACATCATTTCTTAGTAATCTGCTCCGTTCTGAACGAAATAAGATGTGCCTTCTAGGGAAAACCTACCTCAACTTCGAGTGAAACTGTTGAACGAACAATATTGGACCATTGCACCAACCAGTGTCGATACTGCTGGCAATCAAAGAACAAAAATAGAAGAGAGCGAGGACATTAGCAAGCAAACACGGGTAAGGTCACACCTGACCATTCTAAACGACAAAAGCTAGGATTCCCCTATCTATTTGATACTGGGCATGCTGTCAAGTGTTGGTATTCTGGTGGTTTTCCAGTCTGTCGATTCTGGTTGAGGCTAAAGGCTACTAATTTAGATATGAGACTTTTTGAGAGAGTTCAGCGGTTTATAACTTCATTTCCTGTATCTATAAAAACTTAAACTTTTTTATTCAGTCCTTTGTCCAAAACTTAAGGACTCAATGTACTCCTCTCTTTTAAAGTATTGTCCTTTTACTCTTTGTATAGAAATTTACTTTTCAAGTTTTCAATACTCAGGACGAAGAACTATATCAAGTTTCAGCAAATGTTAGAGTATACACTTACACTCGTATTTTACTTAGTTTTCTGTTCGCCTGAAAATAATATGCAATTTAAAAAAAAGACAATCCTCTAAAGGACAATCCTTTGAAAAACCGACAGCAAATATTCTGGTGGTGAATTTTTTTTTACAGTAGCATGTCACTTCATAAAAAGAAACTTTCGTAAAGAGCACAGCAGAGTACACTTAACCTGGGGCATTTTTGACACAACTAAACCAAAAGTGCGTAATTAAACTAACCCAGCACTAAAAGTACTTGCACATGTTCATGCGGCACACCTTTGTGCTGTGTACATCTCACAAAATTATTCTCGCCTGAAAGTGATTTTGTAATCCAACTCTTAAAAAGAGTTACATAATATGATGACATAAGTGCATAAAGGAAAAAGAAAAAACAATATTCTGTGGGAAGAATTTAGTTCAATTCATTCCATGACTAGGGCGGTCTTTTTGAGTTTATTTGGAGCTTTGCATTTAAGAAAAAAAAGCCAAGGTGTATTCATTTGCACCCAGAGTGTGAGCCATGTAAAGTGTTACAAACAACACCTCAATCCATTCGTGTTGATTAGTTTAAAACAAAAATAGATGGTGTTGCCAATTTCACGCAAATTTTAGGCTGTTATTAGTTTCGAAACTGTATTGCAAAGTCAAATTGATTTTATTTACACATTACTTTTTTTAAAAAACGAAAATTTTTGGTTTTCACAATAAATCTACGACCAAAAAGCAACACTTAATTGCATATATAGTTTTTCGATCATTTGAGGGATGGTGGTGATAGTGCTAGCGCTACACACGGTTTTTTTTAACGAAGAGCGTTTTCCGACTGTTAAACTTTGAAGTAGTAGTGCTAACTTGGCGGAAATAAATTTTTTAAAACGCAAAAACAACAAACAAACAACAACAATAAGTGAAAATGACAGCATATTTCACATTTTTTCGGGGCTGGTGATACCAAATTTTACGAATTTCGAATTTCGTAGCATGTTTTACACTACGAAGGGAACTTAGATTTTTTGGGATTCGTAGACGTTTTCCGATTACGACGTAGCTCGTGATAGGGGTGATTATTTAAATATACAAAAAAGAAAAAATTTTCTTTTTTTTCGTTATTTTGGCATTAACGCGTCCTTGAATAATGTAAAACATGTGTGATAGTAGGTACAGCGACATGCGACAGCGGCACGTGACAGCAACACGCCTCATCAATGCGCCTCATCAAAACGCTTCATCGACACTCTTGAGCTACACACGTCAGCGACACTCGTCTGCGACAAGTGAAAAGCATCAGCGACACGCAACACGCATTGCGTTAAGTGTGATAGTACAAGTGACACGAGTCAGCAACACGCGTCAGCGACAGCGACAAGAGTTAGCTACAAGCGACACGTCATAAGTCAGTGACACACGTCAGCGACAAGCAACAAGTGTCAGCGACACGCGTCAGTGACAAGTGACATGGTTAAGCGACAAGCAACAAGCGTCAGCGACACCTTAAGCTGAAAGGAAGACTCAACACCGAGGTTGTGCGTCCAGTACTCAAACACTGTTCACATAGAGTTGCGCAAAATAGTTCCATAGCCGGACCGAACATGGAAAGGTTCTTTTTCCCATCGGAACTAGTTCCGGGAACCATGTCCGCGGAACTATTAAGGTTTTGAATAGATTAATGGGTAAATCACAGGGCGGTAGTAGTTTGGCCAAAATTATTATTATTATTAAATTCTTTACTATCCATTCATCAAGTAATACCAAGTTAAATTTCAAGGAACACAAATAAAAATAAGTGTAGTTAAACTTACCAATAGTCCACCTGAATACAATAAGGAAATCCAAATTTATTATTCGCAATTCACAATAGCAAAACAACTGAAAAAACCAATCGACAGATAAAAAGAAACAGAAAAAGAAACCACAAAATCTAAAATTACCAGTAATCCACTTCAATAAGACTTTGAATTTTCAATTATTAAAAGACTAGTCTAGAATTTAGATTTCCAAAATTAAATTATGACATGAACCTAGATATCAGAATAGCAAAACAACTAAAAAAACATTATTTAAAAAATGTTTATTCAGCAAAAGAAAAAATTTCAACTCACAAATCACAGCTTACCAAACTACCTTACCAGAATTTTGTAATTGGAATGGACAAATGAACAAACCAATTAAGAATTACGGTAAGCAAAACCAAATAACGATATGGGTATACCTAGACCTACCTATAAAACAACGAACATAAAAGAACATGAGAATCGGACCAAACAAAACAACAAAATTGAGCTGAACGCGATATTAAAGGATTGAAATGAATAACCAGCATTGTAAAAGACATGGATATGGAACTAGCAAGCAGCGTTGCCATAATGTGCCCGAACGGGCCATTTGGCCCTCTGTTTTTAATTTTGGCCCTTGGCCCGGGGCCAATAAGAAATGGCCCGCATATCGTATTTTTTTGTATTCCTCAAACAAAATAGATATTGTATGAAGCATACCCATATCATTTTATCGCTAAAAGTTGCATTGTGCTTCCTTCATAAACATTTCAAATCACTGAATTCGTTCATTCTTATTGCCATCGTCATGACATTTAAAGAGTGTTCAATAAGCTGTTCTAGAACAGTTTCAGACAGGTAAGATCAGGCTTTTGGTATTCAATGAGAAATTTTCTGTTCTTTTCTGATCTTTTTTGTGTTCAATGAGCTGTTCTAGAACAGTTTAGCAAAGCGTTTTCTGCACCTCCTTTTGAGAAAGATCCAGTTCGGTGAAAACTGTCAAAAGCAGCTGTTCTTTTTGCTCTTAGTTTTTTAAGCGCAATGTAATTTTGATTTGTTGCGAGAAGTTCAAAAATATTAAAAAAATCAGGAAAATAACGCCTAACCTTGTGCTGAAAATAAAATTACTTGTTTGTGACGAAAATACACTAAATAAAGTTGATATCAGAAAAAGAAAACTTTGGTAGTTTTTTTTCATTTTTGTTGTTGCTTTTTTTGACAAGTTTGCTTGTTCTAAGGTTCTTGACGTTTTTCACTGCTTCTGTGCTGTGCTGTTCTGATCTAAAAAAAAAGCCATTGAACACATCTTTAATAAATATTTATGTTGCCCTCTATACTTTTCAAAATTTTTTTTTTTTACTTTTCTCTGTAGTGTAGTGGAGTGGCCCGCACTTTTTGGAAATGGCCCTCAAAAAGGCCCTCAGTTTACTTTTCTTCGCGGCATCGCTGCTAGCAAGTGCACAATGAACCTGTAAAGAGATCGGACCGATTGATAGTTCCGGACATGGAACTACAATGTTTGCTACGTCGGAAATGTTTTCATCATGAACATAAGAAGAATATCAAGAAAGACATGGAACTAAATGAACAATAGGCGTGTTTTTTTTTATGCTAGTATATAGTACAGTAAAAATTTCCCTTGGGGAACAACAACAAATCATTTTACTGTCGTAATTTTCCACAGTGAAAACAGGGATGGCATTGCTGTGGATTGATAGTTTCCAGCTTTGAAAATAAGATGGCACCACCAATGATTTCAGTTCATCAAAGCTTTTTCGAAAGGACGTGTTCAAAAAAAATGTGGTATTTGCAAAGAAATTTTTTCTCTCGATTAAAAATTAAAGAAATAAAAACTATATTCATATTGAATTTTCGCTTCTTTTCGTTTCTTACCTGGTGGTGTATTTAATACAGGATTTTGCGTTAGTTCTTTTTTGCTGAAGCTAATAGCTTTTCTCATGGAATTATTTGAGTAAAAAATATAGCCCAATGCAAGAAAAACACAAATCAAACAAACGAAGCAGTAAAAAATGGTCAAAAGGGAAAGATATATGTATGAAAATTAAATATTCTTCAATAGAAATTCAAGTTTGGGACTAGCAGTACGTGTTTCAACTTAATTTAATTTGGGTTGTGTTTATTTGTGCGGTAGTATTATAGTTCAATTTCACGGTTTTGTAAACAGAATCAACTTATTTTCTTTCATAACCTATCGAAAAGACTGTTCAATAGTGTAAAATTGCTTTACCCCAGGTTTGGATATAAAATAAATTGATTCTGTTTTCCAATGGAAAATCTCATCAAAGATTGGTTTTTAATATCTTTTTACATACTCCCCGAACATACCCGAAAGTTTTTTTCAACAAAACAGCTGACTTTGACATAGAGTTTTCTTCACTGCTGGACGATGCCTCCAAAAATAGTAAAAAAGAGCTGTAAGAGAGAATCTGATATATGGAAAATAAGAAAAAAAGTACAAATTCATACCTGGCTTTGTATCGTTATTCATTTGATAGAACAATTAACGAAACAAACCTGGTATGAATTTGATTTTGTTTCATCTTGAATTTCACAGAGAGCTTTGAAAAGTAGCAACAAGCTTTGACGTTGAGCTCCATCTTGTTGCTGAAAATAGAACTGAAAATACTGTGGACAGATCGTTTTTTTTTAACTCGAATGCTGTACTATATACTAGCTTAAAAAAAACACGCCTAATATAAGTATCAAATCATAACAGATCGGACCGATTAACGAACATGTTTTCTTTCTCACTGTCTCCGGTGCATGCGCATTGCGCAATTGGTGTAAAGGTATGGAGAAAGGCAATAATACAAAACACATATTGTTGTCACTTTACTGCAATTTACAAAAAAAAAAACATTCTGCATAAAAATGTAACCTACTGATTTTTTTTTTGTAAATCGACTTCGTAAAATTTTTCAAACAGTGGCAACGCTGCATACTTGCCTACCCACCCTAGTTTGTGTACTCTGTAGACTGGGAAAATGCGAAAAATGTTCTCCTATCGTGTGTTGCTGTTGGGTCGGCATAAACAGGTAGCTGGTTGTGTGTTTGTTTTGCAACTGTGACATGTTCTCCCACGCATACTTTTTTTCTTGTATCGTCTTTGCCAGGTCGGACATGGACATGATTGAATTCGGATTGTGGAACGAACTGAAATGTGTCCGATAAAAGACATAGTTCCAGGAACTATACATGTCCGGAACTACCCAAGTCTAGTTCACAATCTTGGACAATCTAAAAAGTATGATAGTAGGGTACGTTGAACTTGAAAGGAACTGAGATGCAGATCATCTATACGACAGCGGGAGTAACAAAGCTTGATCGTGTTAGAAACATCAAAATCCGTGGAAGTCCTTAGGTCGAAAATACAATCGTGGAAGCAATAGAGCATGTTCAAATTTGAGAACTCTGCCAAAAAGTCAATATCATACAACGGTCAGACATGAACACAAAAGAAACAAATGGGCACGACTGGGTCGCTCGAACTTGCGATTGTGTGCTTAGTACAATAGCAAAATCTTAAGGCTGAGTAAAAGGTTTTAATATTTGCTCTTAATATATTTGGTGGTACAGTGTTGCCAACTACACATTAATTATAAAAATTGAATTAAATCACGCAAAATATTGAAAAAAAATTAAATTAAATATTCCAAAAGTCTCAAGCTCAATCGCTATTACATACAAACTCTTAAAATTAAATTAAAATCGTTAGAGCCACTTTTTAAAAAACCGGTTTCTTATTTTTTATTTTTTCAAAAAATGAGGTTTTCAAGTACACAGGAAAGAAACCGTTTCGAAAATAGTTGAAAAAACAAATTAAAAAAAAAAAAAAATAATGAAAATTCGAAAAAACTAGATTTTTGAAATATCGATGGGCATTTCTCCACTAAATGGAAAATCGCTGTCCCAAGCAAATTTTATGTAATAAATTTAAATTTTTCTCAGCTTTTTGTATCAATAATGACATAGTATTATGCATTCTTGGTACGCCACAGCTTATTTAGGTATTTAATAATGTTATATTTGAATAAATAAACCCCAAACACCCCAAAAAACAGTCCCCTGGTACGTCCCTATTAAAGAATTACAAGCCTTGTTACCAATATTAATTTTTTTTGCCGTTGATAACTGAATAAAAAATATCCAAATACATAAAAATACCATTAAATATCTTTATACTACTCAATTATATTTTTTACAAAAGAATTTATTCAAAATATCTACATATGTGCGAATGCTGTCCTCAAATATTTGAAACAGTCCCCTATTAAAATTTGAAAACCGCGCTGAAGTCAAATTTTGTTTTGGCGAGAAACATTTAGATCGTGAAACGAAACGCAATCGGTGTGAAGTTCGTTCGGTTGTGGAGCTAAGCGAGCAGCCGCCATTTTTTTTAGTGTGACGACTGCATCTGCTAGTGATCCACGCGTCACGGCAGTTAGGGAAACAGTCCCCTGGCAAGCCTTTTTTATACCATTTTAGCAGTTTTAATAACGACAACTTGTTTAAAATAATTAATTATCTATTATGGAGCCACATCTGTTTCGTTAATCTGATATGTTTAAATGATTTTGTTTTATTAAATATTTATGAAAAAATGAAAGGCCCCCGGCCAACAGTCCCCTGTCGTTTCATAGCATGGTTGTGATAAATGATAAGCTGTAGTAATTTTTCTTTATTTGTATTTTGGGTTTTTATTATTATAAAGACTGACTTTAGTGTCATACAATTATTTTCAAAAAACCGGTGAACTAAGAAGTTGATTAATTTGCTTTAATAAGTAAAACTTGTTTTAATACTGTTGATTTATTCCAAAAAATTACATATTTTAAAAACGATAAAGAAAAATAAAGACTTTGATTACTTTAATAAACCAAAATACTCGTTTTTGACCTTAAAACATATTCCAATGAATAGTTACAACAGTCCCCTCTCAGGGTTTTGCATAAAATCGTCCACAACTAACAAACAAAGAGGAAAATGTGTGGGCTTTTAAAAGATATATATTTAGTATGCTATTGCCCTTCATTTAACTAACAAATATTCTCAATATTTCATAAAATTTTGCTAAGGACACCCTTGTATGGACGAATTTCCAAATAGCAGAGAAACACCCAGATATGCAATCTTTCTCAAACAATTTAGGACTTCTCAAATATGAAATTTCGTCAAAAACGTGTTAGTCATTAGCTAGAAAGTCGCCTTTGAAAAAAACGGTACTATGGGAGGTACCGTTTTTAGACATTTTCCCAAAAATTTCTTACGTCAATAGAACAGTTATTCAAAAATAATATTTCACGTAAAATTTTATTAAAATCTTTAAAGCCATTTTTGAGAAAAATAGGTATTATCATATCGGTTGTTTGGCAGTTATATTTATTTCGAGATCTAAAGATCCAATTCAAAAAACCCGTGTGTAGGCTACCTCAAAGGCCATAACTAAAAATTTTGAAGAAAATCGTTCAAGTGGTTCAGGCTGTAGATCCATATACAGACAGACAGACACACAGACAGACAGAATTGCAGGAACCACTTTTTTCGTATTCTCTATCAACGTAGATAATGTCATGTTTAATTGTTATCTCAAATTTCAAACACTCCTAGTAAAAATAAATCACCGAGCATTCTGGTGGCCTCAGACATGGAATAATCCGAATTCGTAAGGTTGCCAAGCATTCTGAGGTTAAAGTTGCGTATCCCACTAGTGTAAAGCAGTTGAGTGAGAGAGCTGTGATCCCTTCAAGATCACGATACTCGTAACGCCAGAAAAAGAGGAAGATGGGTTGAATATTTTTTTATCATCAAATATATTATTTTGAGTTTTTTTAAAAAAAACTTCTTTAAATGACAGACGTTATAAGATAAGTCTGACCGACTTTAAAACTATCAATGCACAAATGACAGGGTAGAATCAGTTCAAAGAAGATTTACAAAATACATATTCAACAAAATGAGCTGGGGTTTCTGTCCTGATTACAAAGCTAGGTGCCTATTGCTTGGAATAAAATCCTTAGAATCAAGAAGAAAAATTCATGGTGTAATGCTTATAAGAGACTTACTATGCTACCACATAAAGTGTCCAACACTCCTTGCTCTATTACCTATACATGTACCAGCCAGGTCTACGAGAACAAGGATTTTCCTATTTCAAAAAATACATAGAACAGTTTATGGATGTAATGAAACGTTATCAAGATGCATAGCTGATTTCAATGAAGTGCCTTCAGAAATTGATTTTTCAATTCTTAGTAGAAGTAAATTTAAGACTGATTTATTGTACTTATTTATATTTTAATATTTTATTCTGGGAGCACTATATCTGTTAGCTGTAAGACTGCTTGTAGATACATGAAAGTCCAAAGATACTTCCTTTCACTCAAATTGTGGAACTTATTAAAAAAACTCTGTCTGTTCACCTTTCTATGTAACCATCTCCCGCCCAAACTAATAAACCAAAAAATGTCCACCGTTAGAATACTACACTATTCCCGACTAATATAAAACTCTAAGTAATCCTCCGGAAACACCCATCATTTTCCCACGGGAATGAAAGACTTTAGTTACATTATAAATCTGAAATTAACTCTGTCTGTCTGTTTTTCTTTGTCTATATTTACCGCCCAAACTATTGAACCGATTTATATGAATTTTGGTACAGAGATAGTCTAGAACCCGAAGATGAACAAGAACATCCTTACTAATATTACAAATCCAAAATTAACTCTGTCTGTTCGTGTTTCTTTGTTACCATCTCCCACCCAGACCACTGATCTGATTTAAATGGAATTTTATTCAGAGATAGCATAGAGCCTGAGGAAGGACATGGGCTTAATAAGTAATCCCTATATTTCTATACCGTAAACGGGAACCTCAAAACTGCTGGGTCGAAAAAAATTCTTTCACTGCGGGGTGATTTCTGTCAAACTGTCGAAAATACATTTGACCTGAGAAGAAATGTCTATCTTGATCTTCAAATAAAAATTGGCAATCGGGAATGGCTGTGTGAAAGGTCGATTTCGGCGCCGACTAATGAGATAGTTAACCATATAAACTAATAAATTATGTTTGACGTATTGGAGAATGTTGGTGAATGTCTATCAATAGACAATATTAGGGACACTGGGCAAGTCACATCATACCCTATCGAGTTTCTCAACTTCTTAGGATTATTAGGAGTGGCACCAAGTTGGTGTTCCAGTAATCCAATAATGAGTAATCCAGAATTGTACACAGCTACAAATTACACATCTGAGACGCGGCACTATAAAAATTTTAATAATGACTGGAACGACAAAAGGAGAAAACGTTTTGATTCCCCGTTTTCCTTTAATTCCCACTGATTGGTCATTATAATTAAGGCTCAGACGCTCTTAGTTGCAGGTGTTCGTTTAGAAAAAATCCCATGGCAACTTTATGTGGCAGAATCACGTGCATCAATCCCACAAAACCTTTTTATTTCGCAAAGATGGAAAAAATAAGAACGTCGTGTGCAAACATATACTTAAATAAAATAATATAACAATAGTTTACTAAAACACATGAATGTGTCTTATTTGCAAAAAATGTAGCCTAAAAAATTAAGAATGCTGCCGAAAGTCTCTATTCCACGCGGACGAAGTCGCGGGCACTGCTAGTATTAAATAACACGATAAAGACAATGCTGAGTAATAATTTCATGTGCCACTCTATTTTCATCACAAACATAGGTGTTGCACTTCGAAGATTTACAACGCGCCTTAGAAATATTTAAGTTTTAGTAATAAATAAAAACAAAATCAAAAAAATTTTATGGAGAAATTGGTATGAAAATTGGTAGTCATTACCAAAACCACCATTTTAATGACGCAACAAAAACATCTCCTTTAGAGCTACTATACAGCCCATAGTGCTACACTGTTGTCTTTCTAGAGCAGCATAACCAGGAAACAGGGTGCCTCATTTAAAAAGTTTTTGCAAAAAAATTTTTGACGACATTTTAATATTATTTACACACAACATGTTTCATGTTTATTCGATTTGTTCGCAGTGATCAATACACAACAAAATTGAAACTTGCAAAATAGTTATACATATGTATTATAATTTGTGACCACTTTTTTGGAGGTGTTATGTTCACAAAGTACATGTAAAATCAAATGTTTTCTTTCAATAAAAACACAAAAATACATTTTCCATGTTCTTTTTGCCAATAAAAATTTTACAAGAGAGAAAACTACACACAAATACAGGTCTCCAGCAGCTCATTTCACAAAGACAACTTCATAATTAGAACCTCAAAAATAGTTTGATCCCGAGCAAAAACTTTTTTTTTTATGTTAAAAAAATCTCGTCACATGTTGTCAATGTGAAAACTCAAATTGTTATGTCAAAAAAGCAGTGTTTTTTTTTATTTAAAATATTCATTTTTTCACTTTACTTTGACTTTATGACCCTGTCGCACCTGGAACGTCGAAAAAATTTATCGATTTATCGTGTTTTTTTTCCGCATAAAAATATTCATTACAGCTGAACTTACATGTTTTGACAGCTGAAAAACAACGTACATATATAACAGTGGAAAATTAGATATAGTAAATAGTAGAGTGAAACAATTCTCTTTTCCATAAATATGTTCCGAATGCAAAGTTAGAAACGAAATATATTCTATGTAAGAGTATCACCCTGTACATTACTTCTTCTTTATTCAATTATTCTATTTTTTGACACAATTGTTTTATTCTCAAGCTCCTTTAAAGTTAAGTTAACCTGCACTGTAAAGCGTTAAGCTCCCGATTAGCTCTTAGTACATCTCTCGAGCAGATGTAATGCCTTTGTAAAGCAAAGAGATTTAAAATGAGTTAGGCTCGTTTAGTGTTGCGGTAAAGGTTGTAATAAAGCATATTTATAGAGCAACTAGCCTTATAAGGTAAGAGCTTGGAGATGTTGTAAGGCACACATTTAGAGCATTAGGCTCGTGGAGTGTTGCGGTAAAGGCTGTAATAAAGCATATTTATAGAGCAACTAGCTTTATAAGGCTTAAGAGCTTGGAAATGTTGTAAGACACACATTTAGAGCATTAAATAAACTAAAAATTGCCAGAAGCTGTAACAAAGTTCAAAATAGAGCAGTAGCCACTTTTCACTCTTTTAAAGCTTTTCTAAAGCATATTTAAAACTTGCAGCTCCAAAAATGTTACTTGGGACAGTAGGAATAAAATTGTGTAAAGAGCTATCGTAGCTATGCTCAGTAATTGTCATTGTATTCACCTCTGACGTTAGTGGAAGTCGTGATAAAGCGTCGGCGACTATGTTAGACTTTCCTGGTTTGTATTTTAATTCGTAATTATACTCTTCCAAGACGGCTTTCCACCGCTTCATCTTTTAGTTTGTATTTTTGTTGCTGAGTGCGTAGGTCAGTGGTTGATGGTCCGTATAGATTTTTACTTTTTTAGATCCGTATAGGAAACTCCTAAGCGAGTTGAGAGCCCAGATGAAGGCAAGCATCTCTTTCTCGTTAGTGGCATACGCTTCTTCCGTTTTGTTCAACGTTCTTGATAAGGGTTTATTGTTTTGAGATAATACAGCACCCAAGGCATAATCTGAAGTGTCTGTAGTTAATTCAAATTCTTTGTCAAAGTCAGGATAATTCAAAACTACTTCTTGTGATACAAGAGAATCTTTAATATTTTGGAAAGAGTTCATAGCGTCTGTGTCAAGTTCAATGGCCTTATTTTTAGAAAGGTATCTGGACACTCGTTCGTCTTCCCCTCTTAAAAGGAATGTCAGGGGTTTTGATATTTTCGCATAGTCCCTTATAAAATGGCGATATATAGCCTGACATTCCAAGGAATGAACGTAAATCCTTCAGAGTTTTGGGGGTTGGTAATTCGGAGATGGCTTGAATTTTCTTGGGGTTAGTTTTTATTCCATTCTTGTCTATAATGAATCCAAGAAATTCGATTTCCTCTTGAAGAAATTCGCAATTATCCATTTGAACTTTAATGTTGGCACGTTCGAGTGTCTCGAAAATAGTTTTGAGATTTTTCAGATGTTCTTCTTTATTTTTGCCGAAGATGACAATGTCATCAATATACACATAACAACATTAATATTTCTTTTGTGAAACTCAATTTTATTGTTAAAGTCGTATTTGATGCTCTAAAAGATTTGAATCTTAACGTATCACTGTAAACTTTGTATTATGGAATAAACTATGAAACTATGAAACTATGAAAACATGTTCCTATGTGTTCATTAAGAATATCATCTAACGTTCTCTGGAAGATAGCTGGTGAATTTTTTAGACCAAAGGGGAGACGCAAAAATTCGAATTTTCCATTGTTTACGGAAAACGCTGTTTTTTCAATGTCCCATTCCCTAAGCAGGATCTGATGAAACCCGCTTTTCAAGTCGACTATTGTAAAATAATTATTGCTACCGAGGTTAGCGATTACTTCGCCAATGGGAGGAATAGGGTATCGGTCTGGGATTGTAACAGAATTTAACTTTCTATAGTCAATAACAAGCCGATATTTTTTTTCTAAGGATGCGTCCATTTTCTTTGGAACGATCCAAACCGGAGAGTTCTATGGGGACTTAGATGGTCTTATGATGCCATCTTTGAGAAGGTCATTAATTTGTTTCCCAACCTCCTCCTTTAAGGCTCTCGGATAGGGGTATGATTTGGAATAAATCGGTTCGGAGGTTGTAGTACGAATTTCTCCTTTAACTGATGTCACATAAGTTAAAGAATCATCGGGTTCAGCAAATAGTTTAGGATAATTGTTTACAATTTCCATGAGGTCAGTTTCGTCTTCTTTGTTCAAATTGGAAGTTCTGATATTTAAATTATTGATATTTTCTGAAACATGTTGTTTAAGAGGAATCATAATGTTTGGACAGATGGTCATATAGCTTTCTTTCGTGTGAACGACGGCGTTTCATTTTCTTAGCGTGTCCTTACCGATAATTCCATCAAATGATATGAGAGTTGGAAGAGTATAGAATTTAATTTTTTCTATATTGGGGCTAAGGAGTTGAACAAAACCATGATGTGTTATTTCTATACTACCTCCTACTGAGTTAGTTGGCCTCTCACGTGCGTGGACGTGTTTGATTTTCTCCTATATCAATTTGTTGAATTGTCATAAACCTGCTTCCATAATTATTTAACTCAGTTGTAATATAAAATACTGTGCATATATTTCTTTTCACTGAACTACAAACATAATTTACTAAATTTCTTAGTGCGGTTTCGTAAATATAAAAAATAAAAATAAAAAGAAAGAAAAGACAGTAAATCAAATTACAGAACACATACATTGACTCTTATATATAAACTCGTTTTTGCAATTAATATGTCAGCTAGTGCAAATTCCAGAGCGGAACGAAAAGGCAAGGATAGTTCAGCCGCTCTCAACAGTAAAACAAATTCATCAATTACCCCTCCAACAGAGATGACAGAGGGTAAGAAAACTGTTCTGCAGGGAAGTAAAGGGAAAACGAACTCGTCTTTGTCATTTGGCTCACCCGCTTTCATCAGCCAAAGCAATAACTCACACTTAAATAAGTCTGCATTGATTGAACTTGAAAATACGCTTACATCAAAGTTCTCCCAGCTATTCTCCGAGCTTGAATGTAAGCTTAAAAACATATTAAGTGAGTCCATTGCCGCGTTTGACGACCAGCTAAAGCGGTGTGAGAATGAAATTGTGGAGCTGAAGAAGGAAAACATAAAAGTCCGAGAGGAGCTGGCTGATTTTCAGCGCCAACAACGTCTCACTGATGTCATAGTGAGAGGGATTCCCTACACTAAAAACGAGAATACCATTGACATTGCCAAAAAAGTCGTCACTACCTTGCATCGTGAGCACACCCCCCACATTGATGCGTTTCGTCTTAAATCCCATTTGCATGTTGGTATTCAAAACAACAAAAACCATAACATTAGAAACTCATGCCCGTTGCTGATCCGTTTTTCTTCTCATGCTGAACAAAAAGCTTTTCTCTCTGCGTTTTACAAAAACAAAGGCCTCACTCTTGCTCAACTAGAAAGCTTGCCACATGATGATCAGCTAGCAAACTCCCATCGAATTTATATTAATGAAAGCCTTACATCTGCGAATAGCTCTCTATTGCGACACGCTAATCAATTGCGCAAAGAAGGTTTATTGTTCTCAGTAAGAACGAGGAATGGTTTCGTTTATGTTAAAAAATGTGATAAGGATTCTGAAATTAAAATCACCTCAACTACAACAGTTCCCTAAAAGGCTCTGTACCGCCGCGCCGTTCTGCTTGATGTCATCTGGAGCAGCATTGTGATCTATTTTCTATTAAATTCTCATTCATAATTATATATTTTCATTTCTATTTATCTTGATTGTATCGTATTGATTAATTCTTTCTTTTTAAATTTTATCTATTCTACTTTTCATTTCTTTCTCTTCTTCTGATCAAGTGGTGGTGTTAATATTGCTGCGCTTTCTGCTTTTATTTTTATTTTTAATTTTTTATTTGTTTGTTTTGTCGTACAAAATAGTACTCTCATTGTTTGTCTTTAAAATGGTTAATGTGTCTGATTGTGTTGATGAAACTGCAGTGCGAGCGGTTATGAAGATATTATGTAGTGCGCAAAGGGGATTAAAAGTCTGCTATATTAATGCTCGTAGTCTGAGTTTAACCAAATTAGATTATATACGTTATGTTCTTAGAGATACAGGGGTTGACATTGTTTGCATTTGTGAGACTTGGTGGTGTTCTGATAATTCAATTGATTTATATGAAATTCCGGGCTTTAAGCTAATTCGTAACGATAGGGTTACTACTACTACTGGTGGAGGAGTTGCGGTGTACTGTAGCGTGTCATTTACACACAAAATATTGAGGCAGTCCGAAGGAAGTGCAGTTGAATATCTTCTAATAGAAGTTACTGATGGCATAACGAAGTGTCTTATTGGTGTTTCTTATAACCCTAATCGATGTTTCTCCCCAGAACCATTATTTTCTGCATTGCAAGAGTTCACTGCGCTTTATGAGCACATCATTATTTGTGGAGATCTCAATGCCGATTTGTTAAAGTCCGATACTAAAGCTCACCAACTACTTGATTTTGGGCGCTTCGGCTGGGCTGTCTATTGTAAACTCATACGCAACTCATTTTTCTCCAATTTCCTCTCCAAGTCTTTTGGATGTCATAATGGTATCTAATGAATCATATGTCCTACTTCAAGACCAATTGTCCTTGGCCGGAATTTCTGACCATGACCTGTTATACTGTACTTATGGAGTTGATATGTCTCGCTCTTTCACTCCATCATTTTTTCAGTTCAGAGACTATATGATTCAATTAACTACAACGCCTTACAATTCGATGCCAGCCTTCTTCCATGGCGTCATTGCTATCAAGCCTCTGACGTAAACGACAAAGTAGATCATGTTGAAACTTTTGTATTGGATCTTTTTAATAGGCATGTTCCTATTAAGACAGTTTTTATACGAAATAATAAATGTCCATGGTTCACTAATAAGGTTCATTACTCCATGAAAGTTCGTAATAAGCTATACTCTAAGTGGAAACAACGACCAATACGTCACAATTGGGAACTTTTTTGCAACGCTCGTAATAATTGTACGTATATAACACGGAGGGCAAAAAAAAGATATTTTTTATCGAAACTAAATACTGACTTGCCTGCTAGGAAGCTATGGAGCAACTTACGTAATAAAGGTGTGGGGAAAAAGATCAATGTCAGTAACACTCTCGATGTTACAAACTTTAGCAACAGTTTTTTAAGTAGCTCAAATAACAACCTAAGATTTTTTCCAGTAGAAAGGCTTGTTTATAATGCTGATTTTAATTTCGAAGTTGTTACTGAGGTTGACATCATCAATATCATTCGTTCTTTAAAGTCGAATGCGGTCGGTGAAGACGGTATACCTCTGCGATTTGTAAAAATGATTCTTCAAAATATTATAAGTCCTATTACACACATAGTTAATTTTTGCATAACATCATCTAGCTTTCCCGATAAATGGAAGCTTGCTAAAATTATACCCGTTCCTAAGAAACCTCAGCCTTCTCTTGAAACAGACTACCGCCCCATCAGTATATTGCCATGCTTGTCAAAAGTCTTGGAAAAAGTGCTTGCTGATCAGATGTCACGTCATTTGGATCAACGTAATTTGTTATCTCCAATCCAATCTGGATTTCGAGCACGTCACAGTTGTACCTCTGCCATTATGAAAATTGTTGATGACATAAGAATTCAGTATGACAATGACAACTTAACAATTCTTTGTTTGCTTGACTTTTCCAAGGCTTTTGATAAGGTGGATCATGAATTGTTGTGCCAGAAGCTTCGATTTTATTTTGGCTTTAGTGAAAGATCTGTCCGTCTACTGCGTAACTACTTGTTCAATCGTTTTCAGAGGGTTGTACACAATGGAAGATCTTCTGATTTCAAGGCTTTGATAACTGGGGTACCACAAGGGTCAATATTAGGACCAATCTTATTCTGCCTTTTTATAAATGATCTTCCTTACGTTTGTTCAAATGTTTCCTTTCACCTTTACGCAGACGATGCCCAAATATATCTTTCGCGTCCCATAGGGTTGATTGAGGATTTGATTGAAAGATTAAATGAAGATCTTGCAAACATTTTTAATTGGTCTCTATCTAACGGACTGAATCTCAACTCTGATAAAACACAATTGATTCTTATATCCAAGAGGCAGTACAATACCAATGAAATACCTCCCGTATATTTAAATAAAAGGCAAATAAAATTTGTTGATGTTGTCATGAATCTTGGTTTTAAGATGAATAGGTCACTTTCGGCTGTTGACCACATTAATTATGTAGTAAGCCGGATATATGCGGGTTTGCGAAAGCTGTGGCTGTCTTCAAGCTTCACCCCCACCAATACAAGGCTAAGGTTGATCAAGTCATTGTTTCTTCCACTCATATACTACTCTACTACGGTATACTGCAAACTCGACTCCCATTCACAACATAAGCTGCTTGTAGCATTTAATGACACAATAAGATATGTATATGGAATGCGTCGGCACGATCACATCTCGCACTACCATGTTCTTATACTTGGTTGTACTTTTCAACAGTTTCTCAATGTCAGATGTTGTCAGTTCATGCACAACCTTATTAACAGCAGATCTCCAACATATCTCTTCGAAAAAATTCAATTTGCGCAATCCAACAGAACACGAAATATTATTATTCCCACTCATAATTATCTGAATTCTTCGCGGCTCTTCTTCATCCATGCTGTCAGACTATGGAATTCACTTCCCACCACGGTTAAACAAATAATTAGCGCTAACAAATTCAAAACATCCGCGTTACAGTTTATGTAAATTATTACAAACAATATTACTGTCACTACTCTCTTCTTCTTCTCTTTAAGCTTCCGCTCCAAAATCTTCTACTCTTTAAACATCTACTGTTCAATCATATTATTATTATCTTTTATTCTTTATTATTTTCTTTTGTATATATAACTTGTATTTTTTTATTTTTTTTTTATATTAATGTACTCCTTTTATGTTTATATAACTTATGTTTATTATTGTAATTTTTCCATTATCATGTACTATAAAAGACTATGTCTTATTTGCACTTACCTAAATAAATTGAATTGAATTGAATTGAATTGAATTGAATTGAGTAAGCATTTTTGTTGTTTGGAAGGGGATTTCTAATATACTTGGGTTGAATATAATCTCTGTTAGAGCCTGTGTCGATAAGAAATCTAAGTATTTGGCCGCTCTTCACAAAGTGTTCAATGTAGGGCGTTTTAATCTAAAAAATAAATGTCGTCTAGTTCTTCTGGTAATTCATGATCGGGATCTTCGTATGTGTCGACGTATTTGGTAATTGATAAATGGATTGATCATAAATCTGGTCCTCTTGGTTCATCTTTTGTTCGTACTCCTCCAAGTCCTGCTTATTTTGATTAGATTCATCGATATGATAAACTCGCTGCATTTTTGGCGGATGGACTTGTTGTGAGCACTGGTGTTGGCGTTTTTCAGGCATTGGTGGATTTCGGGGTCTGTTTTGATAATTTACTTTTTGTGATTTAATTGAATAATCAATGTACATTGGCTTCGGAGGAGGTTGGCGTTGATTCATTGGTTGCCTTTGTTGTTGTTGAAATCTTTGTTGATGTTGTTGATATCTTGGTTGTTGATATTGAGGTTCTCTATAAACTTGAAGGGGTTGAGGATTGCGAGGATTATGAAGTAATTGTGGATAAATTTCGCGTCTAGGCGCAGGAATTGGGGTTGGGGTTGGGGTTGGGTTTAAATTTCTTCTTGGAGGAACCGGTGGTGATGGCTGAGGAAATGTTTTTCGGATAGAATGTTGAGAATTGTTAGCATGTTGGGTTCGGAAGTCCACATTCTGCAATTTCAAACAAAGGTGAAAGGCCTGTGGAAGTTCCGCAGGTTCACGGATGCTTAAGAGTCTGGGTAGGTCACCCTTAAGCCCTCTGATAAAAGTGTCTAGAGCCTTATCTCTATAGCACTGTGTCATGTTATTTAGGGATTCCTGATTCATATTCATTGATCCAAGTTTACTTAGGATAAGTGAGAGGTGGTTATAGACTATTTGGTAGAATTCGGGTATGGAGTTATGTCCTTGTACCAAAGTCGTCATTTGGTATTCCAAGGTTCCCAAGTCCCTCTTATCCGCATAGTGTAATGTTAAACCTTTGGATATTTTTTCCCAGTTCAACGGGGTGTTATAGGACTCAAGTGCTATGTCCGCTTGTCCTTATATTTTATTTCGAATAACTGACAAAATGCCGTAATATTTGGGGGTGCCCTTGAGATGTGCATAGATCGTGAGTATTCGCTCAACACTCTTTTTCCATGAATTAAACTCTTCAGGCTGTCCAGTAAATACTCGAAGACTTTTCTCCACATCCGGAATTTTATTCATATCTGTTAAATTTGCATCATTAACCTTCTTAATGGGTTGATCAATGTCGTTATTGATGTCCGATGCAGGGTTCATTATAGCATTGAAAATCTGTTGTCCTTGCAAATGCTGAGTTTCTGCAACTAATCTTGTAATAGTCTGTATCATTTCGTCACTAATTTGATTAGGTGGAGGAGGTTGTTCTTGCGGAACTTCTAAACGCGGTGGTCTGATTAAATTATTAGGGTTTGATATGTTTAAATTAAATTATAGACACAGGTGGAGAAGATAAATTGCAAGTAATTAAGGATAGAGCGACAAGAATTTCTGTTTGTGTACTGTTTTCTTTAATATATTGTTTCACTTTAATATGTAATAAGTAAATAAAATTATTTGGTTCTAAATGCTATCAAACTATTATTTTTTCTTAAGATTTTCTTGCTAATTCGATAGTTTATAATTCAATTCTTAAGTTTTTATAGAATCGTTTTTCTTTTCAAAAAGAAATGTTCAAGAATTAAAGTTTCTTTTCACTTTAGATTTTCTTATTTATTTAAGATTTTTATTTCAAAAGGACTTACAGAAAAAAAAATATAACTGCTTTCATATTTTTGTGTCCAGGGTGTCGGGACTGCTCTCATCAGTGGCAAGGCGGCTTTCAACTACAACTGTGTTGATTGTTGATTCCTTTTTAGTCCCTTTTTTACAGAACTTACTGGAGGGCTTCTTTTTTTAAAATTCCTTCGCATTTTCACAATTGTCTTTTAGTAAATGGGTATTTACTATGTCACGCACAGAATTAACTTGTAACACTTTTTAGTAAATGAGTATTTACTTTATCGCGCACTTGTAACACTGTATAACAATTATGATGATGTTAAAAGCAGTCCCTGCTCGGGCGCAGGTAGATTACCTGACCTTTATTGTATCGAGTGTTTAATAAGACTGAACTTGTTACAAATAATTGACTACCGAACATGCATTCGATTTATTAATAATTTTGAGGTGTCAGCAGCCAGCATAGGTGTTTGGGTAACGTTATTCTTGGAATTGTTTATTGCATTCTTCGTTCGTTGTTTCATACTAATTCCGTCTGTGAGAACGGAAATTAGGTCGTGTGAAGGAACTGCTGGCGCAGCTCATGTTCTATATACGTTAACTTATATAAGCAAACACTTTCTGCTGCCATCATTTCACAATTCAGCTCTTGGTTGTTCGAAGTTGGTTGAGCGGCAAATGATGTGATGTTTTCAGGAAGCTCATGGCAAGAACAAAAATCACGACAAGAATGGCCACATTTGAATATCCACAACGAGATTACGTTAAAACAATGTAAAGTCTGCGAAAAAAATTGCTCTTCATTGGATAAATGTCAGATGTTCCGCGATTACTCAATACAAAAGCGATGGTTGGTTATAAAAAAAGAACTTGTCTCCGTCGACACAACAACCAATGCCGACTCAACCAGCTGTGCGGAGAAAATAATTGTTCCTATCGTCACCATAGGCTTCTTCATAATTTTTTCCCAATTAATCATGCCAATACACACAATAATGACATTAAAAAACACCACACAGCAAGAGAAGATTACTGTTGCCGCAACTCCGAATCCAAAAACCACCACCGACACAATTCCGTTGCTGTCGCAACTCGCAAACCAAAGCACAAGAGATCCACAGACTACGAATACAACGCATTCGAGTTCTAACGTGACACATTCATTATCGTATTAGGTACCATACCACAGGCACAGTTACCCGAAGGAGAACGCAATTCTCTTCAAAGTTTTGCCTGTTATATTGTAGGTACGGGATAGGAAAAAAGATAGAAACATTGCCGTTTTTGGACGACGGCGACGACGCCGACGGCTCGTTTACATCGCTAATGGAAACACAGTTACAGCTGTGGACAACTAATTAGAAACAAAAATTGCGTGTACTTTCAGAACCGTTGCTTACTTCAATTATTTTTCAAATTCATTTGTTTTTAACAATAATTTTAAGTTTTTATTCATTAATTAGGATAAACAATAAAATGTTTGGAAAACGTAACATTTTTCTTTTCCTCAATTTTTTGCAAGAAAGCTCCTTTTGTGGCGGACAACTAATTAGAAACAAAACGAAAAAGTGTATTTTGTTTTTTGTATCAATGTTTTTGAATATTAAAATATCTTTACTTTACAAGACTTTTAGTATTTTGTTGCAAAGCCTTTTTGCTTTAAAACTTCTCGGCATCTTGCTGGAAATTCCAGAAAGGCAACGACCCCAAACATACCTCTGGGATCACGAAAGAGTTTTTTATGAACAGCTCAATCACTGTTCTTCAATGGGTATCCGCAATTCCCGACCTTAATCCCATTGAACATCTATGGGCTGATGCCAAAAAATCTGTGGCGTCCAAAACTAACACAAACATGGACGTTTTATACCCCAATATTGAAGCCACCTGGAAAGATAAACCCGTAGGGCGCTGTAGGCGACTTATCGAATCAATGGAGCGAAAATGCCAAGAATTTTTAAAGCAAAAAGGCTTTGCAACAAAATACTAAAAGTTTTGTAAAGTAAAGATTAGAGTGGGTCAAAAAAATCGATTATTTTTTTTTACAAATGCTACGGAGAAATGGGTTGCTAGACACCTTAAAAACATTCTCAAAAAGTATGAGCTCTTAATTTTAATAGGAAGATCCTCCGCATCGCAGTTTTGTATATTCAGTTAATTTCTAACAAAAATTTGTATTGCGCATTTTGTAAAAGTCATTTATTGTCGAGTTATTAAATTCATAAACATAAATGAAATTTGTCCTAAAATAATCAAAATTAAATTCTTAATATCTTTCAAATGGTGAGGTTTACGGAAAAAATACAAGATACCTTTTTTGTAGAACATTAAATTTCCTAAAAAATTTCCTTGGAAAACTTTTCTGTTCAATCGATAAATGATGAGGTATGAATTTTTTCTATTGGACTGAGAAAAATATACAAAACTGCGATGCGGAGGATCTTCCTATTAAAATTAAGAGCTCATACTTTTTGAGAATGTTTTTAAGGTGTCTAGCAACCCATTTCTCCGTAGCATTTGTAAAAAAAAATAATCGATTTTTTTGACCCACTCTAATCTTTACTTTACAAAACTTTTAGTATTTTGTTGCAAAGCCATTTTGCTTTAAAACTTCTCGGCATTTTCGATCCATTGATTCGATTTAAGTAGCCTACAGCGCCCTACGGGTTTATCTTTCCAGGTGGCTTCAATATTGGGGTATAAAACGTCCATGTTTGTGTTAGTTTTGGACGCCACAGATTTTTTGGCATCAGCCCATAGATGTTCAATGGGATTAAGGTCGGGAATTGCGGATACCCATTGAAGAACAGTGATTGAGCTGTTCATAAAAAACTCTTTCGTGATCCCAGAGGTATGTTTGGGGTCGTTGCCTTGCTGGAATTTCCAGCAAGATGCCGAGAAGTTTTAAAGCAAAAAGGCTTTGCAACAAAATACTAAAAGTTTTGTAAAGTAAAAAACAAAACAAAAAAAAAAACAAAATACACTTTTTCGTTTTGTTTCTAATTAGTTGTCCGCCACAAAAGGAGCTTTCTTGCAAAAAATTGAGGAAAAGAAAAATGTTACGTTTTCCAAACATTTTATTGTTTATCCTAATTAATGAATAAAAACTCAAAATTATTGTTAAAAACAAATGAATTTGAAAAATAATTGAAGTAAGCAACGGTTCTGAAAGTACACGCAATTTTTGCTTCTAATTAGTTGCCACAACTGTAGCTGACGATTTACAACTGAAAGGAGAAATTTTGCCGCTGAAGAAGTAAATTCAAAGAGGGTTGATGTGGAAATTTCAGGAAGAACATTAAACAAAGAGTAAATTTTTGATTCATGACGTGCGTACTGTGGAAGACTTGGATTTGCCAGAGCAAACAATAAGCGCAATAAATTTAAACAATATGTAAGCGCAGTTGCAGGGCATTCCACTGACGTCATTCGTTAACGCAAAACCTCTTATCTTGATAGGTTTAAGGCATTGTAGTTTAGGGATGCCGCTTCTAACAAGAGAAGGCAAAGTAAACGAACCTGTTGCGACAGAAACTCGCTTAGGGTGGGTGGTGTTTGGTCCAAGTGAGGTAACCTCTTCCAAAAATCTGTGTGTAAATGTTCAAATGGATACTTGTTCGTGTAGCACAAGCGATGACTTGTTTTTATGCGATTCCTTAACAGATTACTTCGCAATGGAAGATATGGGCACGAAAAGGGCCTCACTTATGGCATCTGAAGAGGACAGAGCCCAAAAGATACTAGACAAACACTTCAAACGAATAGGAGATCGTTTTGAGGTTCCGCTTCTTTGGAAAAAGGATTGTTTGAAATTGCCTAATAGTGAAACTTATGCACATAAACGTCTGCAATGTTTAGAGTGACGGTTTGAAAGAGAACCAAACATTAAAATTTTAGTAAACAATGTAATCGAAGATTATGTAAAGAAAGGTTATGCTCGGAGGATCGATTCGAAGGCTGCTATAACCGCCAAGACATGGTACTTACCCACCTTCCCTGTAGTTAACCCAAACAAGCCCGATAAAATTCGCATCGTGTGGAACGCAGCAGCTAAGATAAATGGTATATCACTGAACTCCGTCTTACTGACCGGTCTCGATATTATCTCGCCCCTGCTTGGAAATTTGTTTCGTTTTAGAGAACGAAAGATAGGCTTGTGTGCAGATATAAAAGAAATGTTTCACCAGATCCGCATTAAAGAGGAAGCACAACGATTTCTTTGGCGAAATAATAAAACAAATGAAGTCGAAACATATATCCTTCAACGTCGTCACCTTTCTGTGCGCAATATATCAAAAATCGTTGCGCGGAAGATTTTAATCTTCAATTTCCCGATGCAGCAAAGGCCATTATTTGAGACCATTATGTCGATGATTTCATTGCTAGTTACGATAATGAGGTAGATGCAGCGAGAATCGCCAAAGATGTTATTTTAGTACATAGCAAAGGTGGATTTGAAATAAGAAATTTTCGGTCAAATTCTTCCGGTTTATTAGACAAATTGGAGCGCTTTAAGGCAGAAGAGTTCTCCAGCGTTTCTTTGTCAGATGCTGAAAAGGTTTTAGGCCTATGGTGGTCCCCGAAAGATGATGAGTGGTTTTTTAAATATAATAAGGACCGAATGAATCCAGAAGTGATCAGTGGGAAGCAACCACCAACAAAAAGGGAAGTTCTTCAATTTCTAATGAGAATTTATGATCCCTTAGGACTAATTGCTAACATTTTGGTAAACATAAAAATTTTACTACAGTCGATTTGGAAGTCTGGTGTAAGCTGAGATGAAAAAATAAGAGATGAGCATTTCGTGATCTGGAGTAAATGGCTTCGCCTGCTGCCTCAGATAAATAATATTGGAATCCCTAGAAGATATTTAACACAACTGGCCTTCGCGGATTCGGATAGTGCGGAGCTTCACACATTTTGTGATGCAAGTGATGAGGCCTTGGCTTCAGTCACCTATGTTCGAGTTAAATGTGGAGAAGAAACTGAGTGCCGTTTGAAAGCAGCGAAAACAATAGAAGCACCTTTACGTCACATATCGATTCCACGAATGGAACTGGAAGCTGCAGTTCTTGGGAGTAGATTGGCAGCTACAATATAATCAAAAGTCATTCTGTTAAGTTTAAGCGTCAAGTATACTGGACTGATTCTGAAACCGTCATCTATTGGATAAGGTCTCCAAGCCGAAAATTTCAGCAATTCGTTTCTTTGAGGATTGGCGAAATTCTTGAAAAAAAACCTCAGCAGAATTTTGGAAATAGGTCCCATCTAAATTAATTGTCGCTGATGAAGCGAGACCCGAATGAGCTTCGAATTTTTGTCGCAAAGTTCATGGTACAGGGGTCCAAATTTTCTGTGGTCAGACGAACAGTGTTGGCCAAAGTGTGACAACAGTTCCTTGTGTCCAGATAATGGAGTGGTCGAACATCTTCATCTTTCAGCTAAAAATGTTCATCAATCATGGATAATCAACTTTCATAAATTCACGAACTGGATAGAACTACTGAATTCTATGGCAAGGGTTTACCTTTTTAATGAATGGTACTTCACTAGAAACCCAGATCTTACTGTTCAACAATTCATTGATAATGCAGAACGCTGCTTGTGGAGGCGAGCACAGAGTGACATATTCGGCGAAGAAATACGGCTCCTCAATGGGGCGAGTAATGATGATGGAGTGGTCCTTCCAAAAACAAGCTTGTTGTATAAACTGTCGCCGTACTTAGATGACAACAATGTACTGAGAGTGTCCGGTAGAAAAGAGGCAGCAATCGCAGTCGATTTTGGAATTAAGAGGCCGGTTGTTCTCCCGAAGGATCACCACATAACGTTTCTAATTCTCGACCATTATCACAGTTGTTGATGAGGTGCGTCAGCGATTTTACATTTCCTCTTTGCGAGTTATGGTAAAAAAGGTACAAGGTAAATGTCAAAAGTGTTGCAACAAAAGGGTGAAACCAGTTGTACCTGTTATGGGTGAGCTTCCACCTGCAAGGCAAATAGCGTTTACTAGACCTTTCTGCTTTCTCCTATGTCGTTATCGATTATTTTGGACCAATACTCGTAACAGTTGGGCGACGAGTGGAAAAAAGGTGGGGTGTGATATTAACGTGCCTGACTACAAGAGCGATTCGCTTGGAAGTTGCCCATTCGCTCTCTAGCAGTTCCTGCATCCAAGCTCTGAAACGATAGATAGATAGATAGATAGATAGATAGATAGATAGATAGATAGATAGATAGATACAGATTTTTATTGAATCACAGTAAAATTTACATTACATCACTAGTTTTTACTTAACAAAAATCATTATAGCATGGCAATTGCCGTCTGCCAGATTGACAAATAAAACATAAAATATGTAATGAGCCCTAATCATAGGTACAATTCAATATTAAAAAAGGGATTAACAATTTTTTAACAAAATAGAGTACATAAACAATAGTTAACAAATTTTAACGGAATTGAACAGAAAAACAATCAAAAATCTTCGTTCATTATAGCAACTCTATATCTTAGCGCAATTTTGCAAAATTCGTATAGTTTTACAACATCCATTTCATTTAATAAACTTATAACTTGATCTTCGGATAATACATTTCGGCCTTGTCACCCGAAAAGAGTCGGTTCCCATTAGAACACCGTAATTAAATCGGAATGAGCGCTGTTAGTGACAAGATGGGGAACCGTCTTGTACTACTGCGTGCTGTTGTCATGTGTTATTTGTTCTATGTAGTATTTGTGTAGTTAGTCTTGTGGTGTATCAGCCAAATGGTCTTTGTCGCCCGGCTGCAAACCCCCTACTCCGCAGATTTATGTGTGGAGTAGGTTTCATGTAAATGTAAATGTAAATGTACATTTCGGAATATACTCCTCCTGATTTCTCTGAGAATTGGACATTTTCCAACGAAGTGCACAGTATCTTCTCTTTCTGCCAAGTTACACATATTACACTCCAGCGGTAAATCATCCCTGTGTGGAATGAAATTTAAATTGAGTAGTTCACTACGTAGTCTGACCATCATAGATATAACGTGTACATTATTTGAATCATGAAAATAGTTATTCTCTGCGAGGTTTTTTTTTTTTTTTTATATAATTGGCGTTCACATCAAGGGGTTATGACTACCCTTATAATGTTATAAAAACACAGTGCGAGCATTTAGGAAAATAGGAGAGGATTTGAAAGGAGACACCGATGCACGTTGCTTTTGAATCTTTCTAAATCGTAATGCAGGGGAAACACAGAGCCAGGTAAAGCATTCCACATTCGGGTGGTGCGACTAAAATAAGAATCTACGCCCGAAGTTGGGCTCAAGGCAGAACTGATGAGCATTCCTAGCGAGGCGGGTGTTGCGGCTAAATTGTTTCAAGGGAGGAATGCAACTGGCTATTTCACTAGAGCACTGTTTGTGGAAAAAGCGATAAAAAAGAGAGAGACAGGTAACGTTTCAACGATGTCCAAGAGAATCAATCGATTCTACGATTGAACTATCACCTATCAATCTTAACGCTCTATTTTGTACCCTGTCAAGTAGGCGCAAAGATGTTTGAGAAGCACCTGACCAGATATGAGAGTTATACTCCAGTTTTGGGCGGATGAAGGCCTTATAAATTGTAGCCAGATCAGAAGGGGTGAAAAATTTCCTGCATCGTCTCAAGAAACCTAAGCATTTAGCAGCGTTTTTGGCGACTTCAAATATGTGGTCGTTCCAACGAAGATCATCGTTTACACACATACCAAGTACTGAAAGCTTTTCGGTTTCTTCGATGCAGGTACCATTCATGGATAATGGCAATGGGGGAATGTTAAGCTTCAACGACAAGAGACAGCATTGAGTTTTCGAAGCATTGAATTCTACTCGGTTCATTAGACCCCATGAAACAATGCTGTCAAGGTCAGAATTCAATGAGCTTATCATACGCAACCGTTCCAGTTCCACATCCGAAGAGCAGGGACGTGAATTTGGAAACGAATATGAAAAGCTGAGGGTCGAGTCGTCAGCAAAACAGTTAAGTGGATTAGAAGTTTCAGACAAGAGATCATTTATGAAAATGAGGAAGAGAGTCGGAGACAAAACGGATCAATGGGGCAAACCAGCATTTATAAAATGGGTATCAGACTTGAAGCCATCCAATACAACTTGTATTGAACGGTCGGAAATGTAGTTTCTAAACCAACGAAGAAGAGACTCATCGATACCAAAAGCACGCATTTTCGATAAAAGAGCCTGATGCCAAACTCTATCAAATGCTTTAGAAATATCAAGCGCAATAATCTTACTTTCTCCAAAACAATGTAAAGATTGGTTCCACTTTTCGGTGAGATATGCCATCAAATCACCAGTGGACCGTTTGCTACGAAAGCCGTACTGACGGTCATTAAGAAGCTTTCGTTTTTCAAGATATTTCATAAGTTGACGATTTATCAACGTTTCCATGACCTTGGAAAGAAGGGACGTTAGTGCAATTGGACGGTAATTGGAAGGGGAGGAAGATTCGCCTTTTTTAGGGACGGGCTGGAAAAATGCAGTTTTCCATCTGCTCGGAAAAATCCCAGCAGAATAGGAAAGATGGAAAAGTTTACGCAGTGGTTTTGCCAGCGTAGAAGAACACCTCTTCAGAATAACGGCGGGTATACCATCTGGACCAACGGATTTATGTATATTGAGATCACTCTCGCAACCGAGCGAGTTCGAAAAAATATCTGCTTCATCACAGAATCTACAGACTCAAGCTCAGGTGGAGCCAATATGCTATCAGGTAGTGTTGAGTTTGCAGCAAATTGAGCTGCAGGCAAATTGGCTTTATCGATGGAACTGACATACGGAGAGTCATTGAAAACGAGCGTAGGGACTGATGACGTGGTCGAGTTCTTAACGTTCTTAGCAAAAGACCAAAAATTTTTGCTTCCTTTTGGACACAACAGTATTTTTTGCCTTACTTTTTGGTTATGCAAAAACTTGGCTTTCTGTATATGAGCATTACAGATATTTCTGGCCCGTTTGAACAAATTTCGGTTTTCTACAGTAGGGTTATCCTTAAATTTTCGAAAACTACTTTCTCTATCCCTAATCGCCTCTTTACAGCTTGAATCAAACCACGAATTCTCTTTGGGGATGATACTTTTTGTTCTGTGAGGAACAAAATTTCTCATGCCGTTGAGAATTACGTTAGATATCATATCAGCTGATGCATCAACGTTTCCGTCGAGAAAGCACAATGACCAATTAAAATTTCGAAAGAAATTATTCAGCCCGTCCCAATTGGCTTTCTCGTATTGCCACACAGTTCTTTTGGGGACTTTATCTTTTTTTTACCGTGACGGAAAACGAAAAATCTACCGATATGACACAATGGTCCGATTTGCCTAAAGGAGATGATACTATAACCCTATATTTTTCGGGATGAGAAGTTAGAAATAGGTCAAGAGTGTTGGCCGCATGGCCTTGAATATCTGGAACCCGAGTGGGCTCATCAACAAGTTGAGTTAATTGGTTTAACTCAGCAAAGATCTCAACATATTCTCCTTCGGGTGTTGTCTGGCCAGAATGTCGAAGCCAATGAGAATTGTGTACATTGAAATCGCCCGCAATTGCGATTTCAGTGTGAGGATATAGGGAAACAATTCTTACTATGGAGTCAGATAGCGCATCAAACTCGTTAGAGGTCGAATTGCTATCTAAATTGGGGCTTCTATAGATAAAACAGTAATGAATGATTTGCTTACGGACGGTGAATTTTAACCACATGAAATTAAAGTTCGTATTAGAACAGAGGCCGTATTGTGGTAGAATCTGGTAAGCAATATCATTCCGAACGTATACGGCGAGGCCATGGGAGGAAAAGAATAGTGGCATTTAGCTATATCCAGGCATGTTGAATTCTGAGGGATCAGAACCAACACCCACCTGTTTTTCACTTAGTGCCAAAACAGCGTTATGATTACAATACAGAGGTTATGATTAAGTCTGCTATATGTTGTTCTGTGCAAGGAATTTGAAGTTCTACCATATAATCAGCTCTACATTTCTCATCAACCTTTGAAATGACTTCATACAGGGTATTTTTAATGGCTGATAAATCTCCGATGGATATACTAAAATTAATTTGGCATCCTTCAGCTAAATTTTTCCACTCAAGGAACCAGCTATTTTTCACCCTCCATGAGTTGACCTTGTCGTGGTGAGGGAGCTTACGAGGGGATCTCCAGTAATCCAGCTGCGGAATCGTCTCAACTAAAGTAACTCAAAATAACCTCAATGTTAGAAAACTTGAAAATCAAAAATGGAAAAAAAGTTAGTAAAAGGAAATAAAAAACGGACGGGGATAGAACAAACAAAAAGCGAAAAGCGGTAGGGACTGTGGGTCGACCAAACTCACTGGAAGGGTTGAAAAACCATCCGGGGAGGGAGGAACACCTTCAATCCTTGACGCTACAACCAATGGTGGTGCAAACGCCGTCATTGGTAGTACTCAACCTCCAAATTTGGTGGAACTGCCCTTGGCAAAAAAAGGGGAAGCAGTGAATTATTGTGAACCCTCTGCTTGTCACGCCAGCACTTCATCAAATGCGGAAACCAGTACCCAATTTATTGACCGTGCAGTAGTGAATCTTTGCTGCACTCACAATCCCACAACCCAATCCCATCCACATGAGTGCACGGAGGGGTCTGTTCCAACTCACGACACCGTGAATTACGGTCCGACCGAGAGGAAGAACCCCTCCCTTACGAGCACGGAGGCAATTTCCCTTCTCAGTGAGAGTGTTGCTGAAATATGCTCTGCTCCCAGTGAGGAAGAGAAGCTCCCACCCCTAAATCGTAGGAAACGGCGAAATGCAAGGAGGCTCGTTAAGATTCTTGGTGAAACACCAATAGACAAGCGAGCTTCTGATGCGGACGCTAAACTTACGTGGGCTAAGAGCATCATTGCCAAAATCCCCACCGGCGATTCCTCTAAAAGAAACAGATCATGCGAAGGAACCATCCCGGAACCTAAGCGATCAAAGGTGCACATCAGCACCTCCACCAGAAAAGACTTGTCCTTTAGCGAAGTGTTAAAGGACAAAACAGTAGTCGCCATAATTGACAAGAGCAATGCAGATGGCGCGATTACTTTTGATCAGTGGACAATGATCTTGAACAAGCTCCAGACCTCCTATTGGGCTCTCATGATGGAGAACCCGGGAGAACCTGCAACTTTTGAAGATGCGGGTTGGTACCAGGGGCGAGTCAAGCTAATTGCCTTTGATGGAGAGAGATCGCAGAGTCTGTACAAGCTTGCAGTCAGCCGTTTAGAAGGTCTCTGGCCTGGTGCAAAGATCGAGGTTGTAGCAAAGGAGGAAATTCCTTGCAGACCAAGAGCTCGCATCAGAATACCAGCGGAGCTCTCCGGCAAAGAAATAATTCTAAAGATGATCCAATTTGGTAACCCATCCCTACCTACTCACGACTGGAAGGTAGCAAAGTTGGAGGAACCAGACGGTCCCAATAGATCGGCTATTATAGTCATCAACAAAGACTCGATGGCCCCTTTAGCTGAAACCCAAGGTAAGATTAAGTTCGGATGGGCGACCACAACCTTAAGAATATATAAAAAAGACGAAGAAAGCGTAAACGCTCCTTCTGCCTCGAACACAACAAGTATGGTAAGCGCTGAAGGCGAAAAACTCCCTGAAATGGAAGTAGATCCCCCCAGTGCCTCCTCCGTAACATCAGAAGAGGATGAAACAGACGACTCAATGTCCGAAAACGGTCTGAAGGAAGATGACCTGTTACGGTCAACTTCAGATAGTGAGTCTGAAGACGACCTTAACCAAACAGTGGTGGGGGTTAGTCTGCTTAGCTGCAACCAAGATGGTGAAGTTAACGCAGATTAATCTCCAACACTCCAAACAGGCCTCGGCCTCCCTTCTTCTCCGCCTGAACAAAAGAGGGGAAGATGTTGTCCTTATCCAAGAACCATGGATCAACAAATCCTGCATTCATGGATTAAGGACTCCTGGATATACTCAGCTATATGTAAAGGACAAAGGTGAACCCTTACCCTGCATATTGGTAAGAAGTAGCACTAATGTATTTTTACTCCCTGATTACAGCAATTGTGATGTAACTACTGCTAGTTACCAAACCAGTAACAACACCTACTGGCTGGTATCAGCTTATCTCGGCCACGACCATCCTGGCCCTCCTCCAGGCGACCTGATGAAAAAGATTGTCGCTGCAGCAGAACGGCAGAAGATCTGCCTCATCATTGGATGCGATGCAAACGCGCATCACACAGTATGGGGGAGTACTGACATAAATGAAAGGGGTGAGTCACTTTTTGATTTTATTTTAAGTACTAACCTTACAATAAGTAATACTGGCAATGAACATACATTCATTACCAGAAACAGACAAGAAGTCTTAGACATCACCCTTGTCTCCGATTCAGTTCATCATATGATTACAAATTGGAAAGTATCTACGGAACACTCCTTTTCTGATCATAGATACATTCAATTTGATCTTAATGAAGAACCTCTCAAGCACCCAGTTTTCCGAAACTATCGGAAAACGGACTGGCACAAATATCGGGTAACTCTGAAAAAGTTTATTAAACCTGAACTTTTACAAAACCCTACAAACAAACAGGATCTGGACAAAAAAGTCAATGATCTTACCACCGCTCTTAACCTCTCACTGCACAGATCCTGTCCTCTTATAAAAATAAGAGGAAAACAGAAACCACTGTGGTGGAGCTCGGGGCTGGAACCGCTCAGGAAAGAATGTAGAAGACGTTTCAACCGAGCTAAACTATCTAAAACCGTAACAGACTGGGATTCCTACAAGGAATCCCTCAAAACATATAAATATCAACTGAGGAAAAATAAAAGAACTTCCTGGAGAAACTTCTGTGGAAAAATAGAAGACATTTCAGAAGCTTCCAGACTAAGAAAAATCGTCTCAAAGAGTCCAACCATGCCTAGCAGTTTGAAAACAGCTGACGGATGGACAGAATCCTGCGAAAAAACGCTCAATTTGCTTCTGGACACTCATTTTCCAGGCAGCTCCAAGATATTATGTAACTATGATTCCATAGTATCAAGCAACAAAACTCCAAACAATCTCGATCTGATTACAAGGGAAAAACTTTTTTGGGCCATTAACAGCTTTGACCCATATAAATCCCCTGGACCAGACGGTATAATTCCAGCCGAACTCCAAAAGGCTGCGGATATCATAATCCCTGTCCTTGAAGTGATTTTTATTGGCTGCACCACCTTAAACTATATCCCCACTCAGTGGAGAGAGGTCAAGGTGGTGTTTATACCTAAGGCTGGGAAATCATCCCATGTAAATCCAAAAGATCTCCGACCAATAAGTCTATCATCTTTCCTTCTCAAAACTTTAGAACGACTGATTCATATCCACCTGCGTAAAGCTATAGATCCTAAACTGTTATCTACAGCGCAACACGCCTACTGTAAGGGAAAATCTGTAGAAACGGCCCTTCACACCCTGGTTCGTACTATAGAATATTCCCTCCATCACAAAGAATACACTCTGGCCGCGTTCCTCGACATAGAGGGTGCCTTCAACAACGTCAGCAACTCTGCAATTACAAAGGCGCTGACGAAGCTCAAAGTAGACAAATCCTTAGTGGAATTGATAAATCTTATGCTAAAAAGCAGAAGAATCAACTCAACACTGGGAGATTTATCTGCAAAGAGATCTGTCAGCAGGGGCACACCGCAAGGTGGAGTTCTATCCCCTCTTCTATGGAATCTAGTCGTCAATGAACTTCTAGTTGACCTAAAAGCTGAGGGATTCAAAGTGATTTCATATGCAGATGACGTCTCCACTGCGGTATCCGGCAAATATGCTCACGTCCTTATGGATCTGATGCAAACCGCTCTAAATAAACTAGTAAAATGGGCGAGAAAAAGTGATGTGGGGGTCAACCCTCAGAAAACCGAACTCGTTCTCTTCACCAGGAAATACAAAATTCCTCAACTAACAACTCCATCAATAAATGGAATCCCACTTCAACTCTCCAACGAAGCTAGATATCTAGGTATTATCCTAGACAAAAAGCTAAACTGGAAAGCCAATATAGAGGAAAGAATCAGGAAATCAACCGTAGCCCTGTTTTCCTGCAAAAAAGCCATTGGCACTAAATGGGGCTTCTCCCCCCAAATCACCCACTGGCTCTACACCGCGGTCATCAGACCAATACTCACATACGGAGTAGTGGTATGGTGGACCGCTCTTGATAAAAGGACCTACTGCGATAATCTGAGCAAAGTCCAACGAACAGCCTGTTTGTGTATAAGCGGAGCACTGAGTTCAACACCCTCAGCTGCCCTAAATATACTCCTTAATCTCATACCACTAGATATCTTCAGTAAACAAATGGCCGCAAGTACGGCCACTCGTATCAGAGCTATCTCCCAATGGACCGATAACAACATCGGTCATGCCACAATCCTGAATACATTCAGATCAATCCCTTGCCACTCTGACTACACCATCCCCCAATTGGTTTTTGATAATAAGTTCCATGTCTCAATCCCAACGAGAACGACCTGGGAAGACGAAGAATTTTTGAGAGATGATTCAATTCATTTCTATACAGATGGGTCAAAAACCGAGGAAGGGGTTGGCTGCGGGGTGTACTCAAAACGACTTAACGTAAGTCTCTCATTCCGCCTCCCAAACCATTGTAGCGTGTTCCAAGCGGAAATTCTGGCGATCAAAGAGGTCCTATCATGGCTAAAAGAAAACCTGATATCCTCAGCGAATATCCGGATTTTCTCAGACAGTCAGGCAGCCCTCAAATCACTCGGCGCCGTTTCCACGAACTCAGTAACCGCCCTTAACTGTCGCCTGTCTCTTAAGGAGATGGCTGAACAGTTCAATATTCACCTTTTTGGGTGCCGGGGCACAGAGATATCGCGGGCAACTGTAAGGGAAGGCCGATGAACTCGCCAGAAAAGGAACCGTTCTACCGATATCAACCAGCAGGTTGAATATCGGTATACCAATCGCTACATGTAAACTTATGCTAAAGCAAGAGGCAATGGATAGAACAAATCATTGGTGGAACAGTATCACCACGTGTGTGGCAACAAAACAGCTATGGCCAGGACTTGATCCAAAACGCACAAGGCATTTGCTATCCATAACCAGATTGCACTTTAGCTCCGTAATCAATGTCATTACAGGACATTGTCTGATAGGCAGACACGACATAAGACTTGGTGTTCCCTCAAATGACTTCTGTAGAAGTTGCTTAGATGAGGAGGAGGAAGAAACTATTCCTCACCTCCTCTGCTCATGTCCTGCACTCTCCATTAAAAGAAAACGGCATCTTGGAAAATATTTCCTCGATGATCTAAACGATCTGGCGAACACAGATATCCTGCATCTCTTTCGCTTCATAAAAAGCTCCAAATGGTTTTGTTAAGTGGGGTTCTTCCTCACTTAATTCTTATGGTATCACAATGGACCAAATACTGGTCTAAGTGTCAGTTGTTTTCCTGACAACCATTTCAACCTAACCTAACCTAACCAGCTGTTTTGGTCTTGTATAGCTTTCATGGCCACTCTTTTAACAACACGTGAATCATTCATTTTAAAAATTTTAAGTAAAAAGTCAGCTTGTAACTTTAGCGTTTTTATGAACAATGGTGAGAGACCAGTTTCTAGCATGATGACGTAGTTCGGTGTATTCTGCGGTAAATGAAATATTCTTTTGATGAAATGGGTCAGGAGTTTCTCAACTGTGTTGTACTTTTTACATCCCCATACCTGTGATCCATATAAAAGTATGCTTTCAGCTACTGCTTCAAATACCTTAAATTTACTACTGTGCGCTATAAACTTATTCATGAAGCATTGTTTCCATGTCATGTTAATAGCAATTTTTGCCTTAACCAGTTTCTCCTTCAAGTGTTTCTCCATATTAAAATTATTTGTTACAGTAATGCCAAGGTATTTGTTGTCACGCACACATTCAACATTTTCGCGATTAAAATTCCATTTTTCATTTGCTGCAATCGGACGCAATCCGCCACCACTCTTAATAATCATAACCTTCGATTTATCGATGTTGACTACTAGATTCCATAGCTGGCAATACTGATAAGCCCTATTAATCATGAGCTGTAGAGTTTCCGGAGAATGAGCGAACATGACTATATCGTCTGCGAACAAAAGTGCCCTAATCTTTATCCCAGCGAAATCTACTCCACCAGGCAAGAAGTCAAGAAGGTCATCTATGAACAGTGAAAACAGAGTAGGGCTTAATGTACACCCTTGCCGCACTCCCGATGAGGTTTCAAACCACTCCGATAGTTCTTCGCCTGTCCATACTGCAGACCTGGTTCCTCTATATAAGTTTTCCAAAACACGTCCAAACTTCAATGATATCCCAAGACTATACAGCTTATAAAACAGTGCACCTCTATCGATTGTATCGAAGGCCGCTTTAAAATCGATGAAAAAAACATAAAGTTTTTTCTTTTGTTTCAAAAAATACTCTGCCAAGGTCTTGAAAATAAAAATGTTGTCGATAGCTGAATATCCTGATCTAAAACCAGCTTGGAACTCCTTCAGCAACTTTTCGGTCTCGATCCAATTAACAAGACGTTTATGCAACATAGTTGTAAGCATCTTGTAAGATTCATTTAAAAAGGAAATTCCTCTGTAGTTTGCTGCATCCAATAGCGATCCTTTCTTTTGGATTGGGAATATAATGGCATCACAAAATTCATTTGGTGATAAATTTCCCTCCATAACTGCGTTAAATAGTTTTAAAAGATGTTCTTTAAGCAAGGCAGTTCCATATTTAAAGAATTCCACTGGAATACCATTTGATCCGGCTGCTTTCCCATCTTTAAGGGTCACAAGAGTTTCTTCCAACTCTCTAATTGTAAACGGAGCGTCCAAAGATTCGATTATACGTCCCGGTGCTGCAAAGTGCCACATTGTTGGCATTGTTTCAGGATTCAAAAGAGTCTTGAAATGGGAAACCAGTTCATTTGCCGTCAGTTTTGTGTGGATGGTGAATTGTTTTCCATTCAGTTCCCTTGCCAGTTTCCAAAACTCAGCCGAGTTTTTACAAGAAGCCAATTTTGCTGCTTGCATAACGGCGTATGCTTTTTTTTGGTTTTACATAGCTCTTTAAATCTCTTATTGGCTTCTAAATATGAACCCCTAAATAATCCTCTGGTGGAGTTGCGGAAAATTCTCAACCACGCAAAAGATGTTTTTCGAGCCTTTTCACATTCTTCATCGTACCAAGGTTCTTTTCTTATTTTTCTTTTGTTTTGGCTGAATTCTTCTTGTGGTAAAGAGGCCTTTACAATCTGTTCCATCTTAGCAAAGTCTTCGATTTGTTGTTTTTGGATTTGCATATCTAGGGATCGTCGATACTGTTGAGCCTTATTCTCCTTCCATTTGAGTTTGGGCAGAAGCCGCATAATAGTAATTTCCTCATCTGCTTGAATCAGAGGTTGTATTGTTACCTCAAGAGGTAGATGGTCCGAATAAGGCACTCCACTGATCTCCAAATCCTTCACAAAGGGTTCCCAGTCTTCCCTTATAATCGCGTAGTCGATTACTGATGTCCCTTGTCCTCCAACAAACGTAAATTCTCCTGCAGAGTCACCAGCACTGGTACCATTTACTATGCGCAGACCAAACGTATCGCAAAAGTCTAACAATTTATTTCCTCTTGTGTTAGAACAAACATCTTTCGACTGTCTGAGGAAGCCTCTTAAATCTTTCATCGCTCCTTGATTTGTTCCCACTCTTGCATTTAAATCTCCAATTAACATCACGTTCGATGCATTTATCACATTGAATAACTCTGTTAATTTTTCGAAGTCTTGTTCCCAATTCTTACAATTCAAATACATAGGTAGTATTGAAAGGCGGTTGTTACATGTTTTGAATTCTACAATCCAAATATCATTATACGTTTTAAAGGCACAGCTTGCATTGAGTTTTTTCTTAAATCGCAGGAAACTTCCTCCACTAGCTCTTCCTCGTGAATGATTTCTCTTAGCTGGTATCCATTTAAATGTAAAATCTAAAATCTTGTTCTCAATTCTTGCAAAATTACTATCAGTAATGAACGTTTTATATAAAAAAATTAAGTCAAAGTTATTGATGAAGTTATAAAAGTCATTATACAGACATTTGTTATTTAATCCTGATACATTATATGATAAAATTTTTAAATATTTATTTTTTATAACAAAGTTTCTTTGTAATTTGTTACTACTTTTGTATTGGCAGACGGCTTTAGTACTAAACGTTATATTTTCTACTACTACCAGCACCACTGAACTCTTGGAACTGCACTGCATTACCGACCTTGTTGGATTGTAAGCTTTTTGTTATCTGAGCACTGACATTAACATCTGTCATAATATTGTTCAGCATAGTTATACCATCGGCATCGTCGCACGTCAAGGTGTTGTTTTCGTTTATATAAAAAGCTTTATGTTCCATTAGAAGTGTTAGTTCACGAATTATTACTTTAATGTTTTGGTGCGCGAGACTCGAAGGTGTATAGCATACCACTGGTACATTCTTTTGAAAACAACATATAGGTATGAGTCAACCATTTCGCACAATGGATGTTGCTATACAGGGCTTGACACAAATGTGGCAACCACAAACTGTCAGCAAACTCATATAAATCACGAAGATAAGGCAGGACATGACTTGAATGTAAAGGATTCACAAGAAGAAAAATGTAAACTGCAGTATAAAAATGCAAGTCAATGCACTAAACTCGAATCTTTATCCGCTTCAATGAAGGATTGTTCAAACACTGTAACCGAAGCATCTCAAATTTCACCTCGCAAAGTGGAATCAAGGGAAAATCTGCGAAAGGTCCAAGTAAATACGAAAGAGTAAAACTGCTCGATTTCAATTCAAAGAAGCAGGAAGAACTCAAAGTCAACAAATCCAATAAATGTCCCAAAAATAGAATCATTCTAAATGACTGTGAGGAAATTGTAAACATAAATAGCAATTCGAATAACAATAAAAAAAATGCTGAGTATAAAGCACCAGCCCAAAATTTAAAAGCACACTGTCCAATAAAAAATAAGGACAGCTTAGAAGTCAAGAACTCGGAGGTAAACCCGATTCCCAATGGAGAAATTATTACAGATTCATTTAGAAATACATGGAAAATAGGACCACTAATAGGTCTAGGAAGTTTTGGTCAAGTATACTCAGCATGTAAAGCCTCAAACTCACAAAAGAAAACATCTGACTATAAGTACGTCGCGAAGATTGACGTGGGGGACACTCTTTGTGGAGATGCATTTCTATATGAATAATACTCATTCAGAGGACATTACACAGTTCAAAAAACTTCACGATATAAAATCTTTAGGAATACCCTATCTAGTAGGTACTGGATCACACGACTATGATAATGTTTTACACCGTTTTTTGGTCATGCCACGGTAAGGAGATAATATCTGGAAACTTTTCTTTGAAAACGGAAGAAAAATTCCAGAACATACCATCTACCGTTTAGCGTTACAGATATTAGATGTGTACGAATACATTCACGGCAGAACCTATGCCCATACAGATTTAAAAGGAACAAACATCTTATTAGGTTGTGAAAAAGACAATACCACTCAAGCGTATCTGGTAGATTTCGGCTTAGCAAGCCACTACACCCAAGAAAATTTCAAACCAAATCCTAAGAAAAAGCACCACGGTACAATTGAGTACACATCTAGAGATGCTCACCAAGGTGTAATCACCATGCGAGGAGATTTCGAGATCCTTGGATATAACCTTATCGAGTGGTCAGGAGTGATTTTGCCCTGGGAGCAAGAAAGTCTTCTTAAAATTCCTTTAAGGGTCCAAAAGTCAAAAGATACCTTTATGGGTAATGTTACTATAAGTTTGAAAAAACTATACCACAATCAAACACCAAATGCAATTCTGGAGTTCATAAAATATGTCGCTTCTTTGAAGTACAATGAGACACCAGACTATAATAAATGTCGACAAATATTCCAATCAGGACTAAAAACTCTTAAAGCTATTAACTCAGGTGATCTAGAGTTCAAATTAAGCCCAACACAAAAATTTATATCTTTACCAAGATGGGAATCTGACCAAGAAAACAAAGACGAAAACAGTAGCATATTTGAAAAGAATAACTCTGAAATAAATTTAGTAATAAAAAACCAACCAATAAGCAATAAAACAATTCTACTCAATCTAAAGGAAGGGTTGAAAATTCCCTCTAGATCGAGAACGACTGTAGAACTACCGTACAGAAGTGAAGAAGCCATGATCTGTCTATCCAAACAAATTGAGGACGGAGTGTTCTTGGTTAGCTGTTTGATAGGAGACAATAAAAGACACGTTGTAGTACCCATAATAAATACACATCAACATGAAATCAAGATAACACATATCGAGCTGGAAATGGCCCCCCTAAAAGATTTCGATGTAGTAGATATTAATACCCACCAAAAAGATTTTGGTACTGACGAGGTGGTATGTTATCATACAATAGCTCAAAATAATATCGTAAACAATAGAATACAAGAATTAACTACCAAATTGAACAAAGATGATAGCCTAAACGAAGAAGAAAAAGAATCTATCGTAGACCTTTGTTCAAAATACAATGACATATTTTTCTTACCGGGTGACAGACTCACTCACACTACAACCATGCTGCATAAAATCCCAATTAACCAAGACCAAGCCCCTATAAACACCAAAATGTATAGGCTCCCTGAGAAACAGCGGGGAATAATAAATGAACAACTTGCTGAAATGTTAGAAAACGACATAGTCCAACCCAGCAAAAGTCCTTGGAACTCACCACTTTTAGTGGTACCCAAAAAGGCAGGACCCGACGGAGAGGTACGTTGGAGGGTAGTAGTCGACTTCCGTAAGGTGAACGAATGCACGATAGGAGATGCTTTCCCGCTACCTCGTATCGAGGACATACTTGACCGTTGACCAACTTGGTCATGCTAGATATTTCACAACACTGGATCTTGCCAGTGGTTACCATCAAGTTCTTGTTCATCCAGAAGATAGGGAGAAAACAGCTTTCAGTACGGCCTATGGCCACTACGAATTTAAGCGAATGCCTTTTGGACTCAAAGGAGCTCCAGCGACATTCCAAAGACTTATGAACTATATTCTTACTGGTCTACAAGGACTAGAATGCTTTGTCTATTTAGATTAGTGCTCTTAATATTACCCGGGTAGTACCCATCATATCAATTACCCGGGTACCCGGGTACCTGGGTAGTGCGGGTATTACCCAAGTTGGCGGGTACCCGGGTAGCGCGGGTAACGCGTCGGGTACCCGGTTACTGGAAAAAATAAGCTATAACTGACAGTGTTATGTTATGGGTAGCGAAAGTGAAAATTCTCTAATGCACATTGAAATATCTATCGGGTATCGATATCAAATGATTTATTTAATTATTAGCAAGTATGAGTTCTTTAAAAACATCAATCTAGGAAATTAATAAAAGGCGTTTTGATACATGAGCCCCACAGACTCAAATCTTAATTGATACTTTTATTTTTATATTAAGATTCAATTGTCAAATTTTATTTCAGTTCATCGAGCTAATCACAACAACACAACATGCAACGTAAGCACTTTAAGCTATTTCAAGGTTGCCAATCCTATCATCAGATTCCTTTATTTTTATGTGTTTTTACTCCTCATCCATATTATTTTTACGCTAAAAGCGGGCACCCGGTACTTTGGTACCCGGGTAATACCCGGTTCTTTGGTACCCGGGTAATACCCGATATTGCGGGTACCCGGGTACCCGGGTGGGTACCCGGGTATGCGGGTATTAAGAGCTCTAATTTAGATGATATAGTCGTCTATGGGAAAAATCTGGTAGACCATAACAGAAAATTGGAGTTAATTTTCGAGAGAATGCGAGAACATAACTTAAAATTGAACGTAGAGAAATGTCAATTTCTCAGACGAGAAGTAGTATATTTAGGACACAAATGTTCCGCAGAAGGAGCACTTCCCGATCCAGGAAAAACTAGTTGTGTGCAAAACTTCCCTGTACCTCGCACGATGAAGCAAACACAATCCTTCCTCGGTTTGGCTAATTACTACCGGAAATTTATTCCAAACTTTTCGAAAATAGTTGGACCACTGACAAATCTTACTCGAAAGGACGTTAAATTCACTTGGACAGACAGATGCCAAGAAGCATTCCAAACAATAAAGAACTTGCTAGTAACACCCCCGTTATTAATTTATCCCGATTTTAAAAAACCATTCATTCTCACAACTGACGCTAGCAATGAAGCGATAGGGGCAATTCTCTCGCAAGGAGAAGTAGGGAAAGACAAACCTATTGCATACGCTAGTCGTGCATTAAATAAAGCAGAAAGAAACTACTCCACTATAGAAAAAGAAATGTTAGCTGTTGTTTGGGCGACTAAAAATTTTAGATGTTACTTGTTAGGAAGAAAATTTATAGTGTACACAGATCACGAACCATTGACAGGTAATTTTAGAGTAAAAGACCCCACGTCAAGGTTAAAAAGGTTCCACCACAAACTATCCGAGTATGACTGTTGTTTAAAATATAAAGCAGGTAAAACTAACGTCAATGCAGATGCACTGAGTAGAATACCACTAATGGTATCTGATGAGCACAAGAACCAAGAACGTGAGAAAACTTGCTTAGCCGTAACAAGAGCTCAGAGAGCTTTACAATAACTAGATAAAGAAGACACTAATATTAAACGACACGACTCTGACGAATCTTGTAGTGACGTGAAAATTACCCAACAAAGCACATCGACAATAAATGAAATCGAAGACTTCAAATATAACAGACAGAAGATCGATAAGCCCGAAGAAATATTGAATGTACTCAGAGATTATCATGACTCTCCGTTTGGCGGACACCAAGGTGTCATAAACACATATAAAAGAATCCGAAAGAATTACGTTTGGCCAAAAATGTTCCAGGACATATCCAAATACATAAGGAAATGCCCAAAATGCCAAAAAATGAAATCAAGTCCAGAAACAAAAATGCCAATGATAATTACTGACACAAGTCAAATTCCTTTTGACAAAGTCTATTTAGACATAGTAGGACCACTGCAAGAATCATACTCAGGAAACAAGTACATTTTGACGTTTCAAGACAACTTGACTAAATACGTAGACTTCTACGCAATACCTAATCAGGAAGCCGTAACAATAGCCCAGATATTTTTTGAACAAATCATAACAAGATACAGAATACCCAACAAACTAGTTACAGACCAAGGGACAAATTTCTTAAGCAAGTTATTTAAACAAGTATGCAAATTACTTAAAATTGAAAAACTGCAAACTACCGCCTATCACCCTCAATCAAATGGTGCATTGGAAAGGACACATAGACCACTAGTAGAATATTTAAGAACGATCTGCGATGAAAACCCAAGATCTTGGGATCAATTTCTTAGAACCGCTGCGCTTGTTTATAACAACAGCATTCATGAGGGGACTAAGTTTACCCCTATGGACTGTCTTTTTGGTTTCACCTCCAACATACCTTCAAACCTTAAAAAAGAACCCGAACCCGTATACGACCACGAAAATTACTATTATACTTTACGGTATAAGTTACAGAAAATACATTCTTTAGCTGGGAAAAATTTGATTATTAGTAAAAAGAATTCAAAAAATTATTACGACAAGAAAATAAGAACTATAATTTTTCACGTAGGAGACAAAGTTCTTTTGAAAAACGAGAATAGACAACACAAATTATCTGAAATATGGACAGGACCATATCCTGTTGTACAAATTACGAGTCCCACAGATAGTGTAATATTAATTAAGAAAAAACAGGAAACCATTCATAATAATCGTCTCAAACATTATTACGAATAACGAAAGTCTGAATTCATGTTTCCATTTCATTTATAAAGTGAAAATGACAAGGCAAAAGTAAAAGAAACTGAACCTACCTTAAAATCGAAAACTGTCGATTTGAAAAAAAAAAAAAAAAAAAAAAAAAATAACAAGGTCACTACCTAAAACCACTTCTTGAATTTCACATTCATTCAATAACACATGTTTAAAGTCATCAAAGAAAGAGCGCATTGAAATTAACATAATAAAAATCTACGGCCAAATGCGCAACAATAAACAGCTTCAATAAACGATCAAATTACATTCACAACCACTAAACCTCTTGAACGAAAACCGTAAATACGAAACGAAAAACTTTTGTATAAATCAGCAATTGCTGTTTTTTTTGTAATAGTAGTAACCATTAGCCCAATGATTTTTTTTTTGGAGTAATGAATCACTACGGAATTTAATATAATAGAATCTGCAAACATTTTTTGAAATACAAATTTATTTAGAATATGATTCCGGTCAAAGTGACAACAATCCTGAACATGATAACGATAATATGGGCAATGAATGAAGAAAAAAACGGGTTCCAAGTGGAGGAATTAAACAACACAGAGGTAGTATTCGAAACAATAGGAAAAATACTTCTATACCATGACAGTTGGAACGTACTAACAGAAATACACGTGGACGACATAAAACAACACACGGAACTAGTCAGGAAAGTAGAAGACAAATGGAATGAAGTATGCAATAATTTCAAGAGCAAAAAATGTAATAGCAACACACCAATAATAAAAGGAATAGTAAAATCAATAAGACAACGAACTCAGGTCATTGAGGATATAATAAATCCTCACAGAGCAAAGAGATCCTTATTCGATGGTATTGGACGAGGTATGCATTATTTATTCGGAGTAATGGATAATGAAGATGAAAAACAGGTCTACAGTAAAATAAGCAACCTGGAGAGTGATACAAAAACACTAGCCGAATTAGAAAAACAACAAATCAGCGTGATAAAAACTACATACCAAAAAATTCAAAAACCTCTAAGTGAATTAGAAGACAATTAGCAAAAATTAACGACAGAAATAGACCAATTAAACGAAAAAATTAACACCGAAATAATGCAAGAAAATGAGGTGCAAACAATTTTAGAAACTCTTTTACTATTGATAATAGAGATTCAGAGTAGACAACAGGTAGTTTTGGACATAATATCCTCCACAAGGCAGAACCAAATTCATCCACTTCTGATAACACCGACAGATCTAACAGAATTATATATGAAAGCATGCCCTCAGAACACAATTCCCAACAAAGAAAAACTAACGGAAATATTAGGTAAAACATTTCAAATTAAAACACAACCAATGAGAGGAAAATTGATAATACGCATAATACTTCCACTTTTTAACATTGAAGCATTTACACTTGAACAAATCCATTTGTTTCCGATTTTGTTGAAAGATAGTCAATCAGCAATAATAAACATACAAGAAGAATTCATAGCAAAAAATATGAAAACAAAGCAATTCATAACAATAACGAGAGCAGAATTTAACAAACTGCGTACAGCTAATGTAAACATATATGAAAAATGGTTTGTAGGACCATTAGATTCACCTACACTGAACCAAAAAGGTACTTAGATTTTAAGTATTTGGACTTATTTCTTAAGAAAAAAATCATGTGTTTTGAGCCAAACATTTTATTCTTAAAATCTAAGAATCGCGATTCATACTTTTTCAAAAAGTTCTTAAAAATTGGAAAAAAGCTATAAGTTTCTTAAATTTTAAGAATTTGTACTTAGTTTTTAAGAATTTTATTCATAAAACATAAAAGCTTTTCATGAAAGCGTAAGAAAAAATTTCTTAATTTTTATGAATAAATCTTAAAATTTAAGAACAAAATCATGTGTTTTGAGCCAAACATTTTTTTCTTACAAAATATGAATTTGTGCATAATTTTTAAGAACTTTATTCTTATAAATCTTAAAACTTTACGCTGGAAGCGTAAGAAACAATTCTTAGTTCTTATGATTTAATTCTTAAGATTTATGTATTAGTTCTTAAAATTTAAGAATAAATTCTTAAAAACCTATGAATTTTTGCATTATTTTTGTGAATTTATTCCTAAGTTTTAAGTAACTGTTCTTAAAATTTAAGAATAAATTCTTAAAAACCTATGAATTTTTGCATTATTTTTATGAATTTATTCCTAAGTTTTAAGTAACTGTTCTTAAAATTTAAGAATAAATTCTTAAAAACCTATGAATTTTTGCATTATTTTTATGAATTTATTCCTAAGTTTTAAGTAACTGTTCTCAAAATTTAAGAATAAATTCTTAAAAACCTATGAATTTTTGCATTATTTTTATGAATTTACTCCTAAGTTTTAAGTAACTGTTCTTAAAATTTAAGAATAAATTCTTAAAAACCTATGAATTTTTGCATTATTTTTATGAATTTATTCCTTAGTTTTAAGTAACTGTTCTTAAAATCTAAGAATAAATTCTTAAAAACCTATGAATTTTTGCATTATTTTTATGAATTTATTCCTAAGTTTTAAGTAACTGTTCTTAAAATTTAAGAATAAATTCTTAAAAACCTATGAAATTTTGCATTATTTTTATGAATTTATTCCTGAGTTTTAAGTAACTGTTCTTAAAATTTAAGAATAAATTCTTAAAAACCTATGAATTTTTGCATTATTTTTATGAATTTATTCCTAAGTTTTAAGTAACTGTTCTTAAAATCTAAGAATAAATTTTTAAAAACCTATGAATTTTTGCATTATTTTTATGAATTTATTCCTAAGTTTTAAGTAACTGTTCTTAAAATCTAAGAATAAATTCTTAAAAACCTATGAATTTTTGCATTATTTTTATGAATTTATTCCTAAGTTTTAAGTAACTGTTCTTAAAATCTAAGAATAAATTCTTAAAAACCTATGAATTTTTGCATTATTTTTATGAATTTATTCCTAAGTTTTAAGTAACTGTTCTTAAAATCTAAGAATAAATTCTTAAAAACCTATGAATTTTTGCATTATTTTTATGAATTTATTCCTAAGTTTTAAGTAACTGTTCTTAAAATCTAAGAATAAATTCTTAAAAACCTATGAATTTTTGCATTATTTTTATGAATTTATTCCTAAGTTTTAAGTAACTGTTCTTAAAATTTAAGAATAAATTCTTAAAAACCTATGAATTTTTGCATTATTTTTATGAATTTATTCCTAAGTTTTAAGTAACTGTTCTTAAAATCTAAGAATAAATTCTTAAAAACCTATGAATTTTTGCATTATTTTTATGAATTTATTCCTAAGTTTTAAGTAACTGTTCTTAAAATTTAAGAATAAATTCTTAAAAACCTATGAATTTTTGCATTATTTTTATGAATTTATTCCTAAGTTTTAAGTAACTGTTCTTAAAATCTAAGAATAAATTCTTAAAAACCTATGAATTTTTGCATTATTTTTATGAATTTATTCCAAAATTTTAAGTAACTGTTCTTAAAATCTAAGAATAAATTCTTAAAAACCTATGAATTTTTGCATTATTTTTATGAATTTATTCCTAAGTTTTAAGTAACTGTTCTTAAAATTTAAGAATAAATTCTTAAAAACCTATGAATTTTTGCATTAATTTTATGAATTCTTTCTTAAAATTTAAGTCTCAGGTCTTAAATTTTAAGAATGAATTCATAAAATTAATGCAAACATTCATAGGTTTTTAAGAATTTATTCTTGAATTTTAAGAACTGGAACTTAAATTTTAAGAATAAATTCAAAAAACTTACTAATTTCCCATTAGTTTTATGATTTATTCTTAACTTCCTAGGTTTATTTTCAAAAATTTAAGGTAAAAACGAAGTAAAAAATTCTTAGCATATATCGATTAGTTCACCAAATTTAAATAAATGTTAATAATTTTTTACTAAGTTTTTACCTTAAATCTTTGAAAATAGACTAAGAAGCAAGGAATAAATAATAAAAGTAATGAGTTATCCTAAAATGCAAGAAAAAAGTATTAAATTAATGAATTTAAGACAATCTGAAAGATAAAAAAAAATTTTCAACGACGCATATATACCATATATATTTACCTTTCCAATTAGCCTCGTTCCAGAAAGCTACGTGCCAAATAGGGAAAACAGAATCAAAATATCTTGGTGAAACCACAAACACTTCAGAAACTTCATTCGAAAAGAAAAACTGGATTTTTTTTCAATAACTTACATCAAATTTGTCTTTATTGTACATATTTGTTAGATTTAGTTATTTAACTGCTCAGAAAGCAGATACATTTTTGAAGTTTTATTGGTTGAAGCGTTTATGTCATAAAAATGATGCTCTATAAAAGACCAAAATTGAGAGCATGCAGATGGATACTCCAAGTTGAATAGATGGAAACACTTGAAGCACGCATCTACAGCCCCCAAAAAACTTCTGAAACAATGTTTTATGTTGTCCATATAAACGAAAAAATTCTCAAAATTATTGAAACTTGTATCGCCTATAGCCAGGATAAATGGCTGGATGCTGTTGTTTTTCGATTTCAAAAATGTAAGATGTTCCTCCACTTCCTAGGTCGTATTACCAATGAAAAGGAACGCCTCCTGAGAGCTCTTGACTGTAAATTTGAGTACCATTTTCTTCCCGTCCAGATTTTTTTTACAGTTTTTTGGGTTGGAATGAGATATGCATGTAGGCTCCACATCAACCTCACCGCTGCGTTTTCTATTGGGAGAAAATAATAAAAACATTTACATTTGCTTATAAAACCTATGGAAAAATGATTATAAATTTAAAAAAGTATGGGGTCTTAAATAATAAAAGCATTTACATTTGTTTATGAAACCTTTATTGGAAAGGAAAGAAAAATGATTATAAATTTAAAAAGTATGGGGTCTTAAGAGATGATTAGCCTACCACCATTTACATCTGCTTCTTGAATGCTCTCTAATAAAGCCCGCATTTGCTTGTCCCTTATATTGTTTTCCTGTAAAAGGAAGTCTTTCAATTTAAGGGCTTGTTCGGGCCACCTTGCCACCACCCCTGGGCGATTTCCAAAAAGGGCTCCAAAATCTTTGCTGATCTAAAGAAAAATTGGGTAAATATTTTTTTATTTAGGCAATATATACTTACTAATCGATATCCAGTCGGTGATTTGTACTCTGGCCACTTCTTTATAATTTTCTCCAATGATTCTGCAGACTGGATTTCCTGCAGGCGAAGTTGACTGCACGCCTGCCAACAACTGTCGAATTCTGCAATCGAGAGGTCCGAGTTTTTCAGAATCTTAACATATTCTTCTGCATTCGATTCGGGGGCTTAATAAAATTTATAAATTAAAAAAATTAGTTTAACAAATTATAAATAAAAATTTAAAAAAAAAAGAACTCACAGAATTCCATATTCAGAATTAGTTTTTTTTCCTTCAGGCTGTTTAGGATCTTCTGGAGTACTGGCCCTTTTCATTACTGAACGCAATGTGTTTTTTGTATTGCAAAATTTGGAATAAATCTTGCCTCTCTTCCCAACTCTATAATATTCCGATCTCTCGCTCGGAAAGCGGTTTAGGATTTCAGCCTCTATTCTGTAGCTCCCCTTTAACGACAAATGTAGGTCGTTGTCAATTAAATGACTACATATTATGTTAATGAGGCTTTGCCGATGTTCCACTAACAGTTTTGAATTCTCATCGTAGAATTTCAGAATCGCAGCCGATTTTTGATTGCTATTTAAAATATCAGCTAATGATACCGTTCCCTCAAATGGTTCAGGCGAGTTTGAAGGTGAATGTGTTGGAGGTGTTGATTTTCAAGATTTGGAAACGTTAAGTTCTTCTTTACAAGTATTATAGTTGTTTGCCTTCCGCCATTCAGACAACTTGTGATCAAACAACACTAAGTCACCAATAGCCCGATTTTTAAATAGCAAGCCTACATACATGCTGTGGCTTTATTATTTTCAATACTTCTATTGTGATTCTTCTCTTATGAAAAAATTCTTAAAAAGACAACTGCTAAGAAAAAGTACTTAAAAAAGACGCGCACAAGTAAAGAAAAATTCTTAGCTCTTATGAAAAAATTCTTAAAAGGACAAAAGCTAAGAAAAAGTACTTGAAAAAGACGCGCACTAGTAAAGAAAAATTCTTAACTCTTATGAAAAAATTCTTAAAAGGACAACAGCTAAGAAAAAGTACTTAAAAAAGACGCGCACTAGTAAAGAAAAATTCTTAACTCTTATGATAATTCTTAAATGGACAACAGCTAAGAAAAAGTACTTAAAAAAGACGCGCACTAGTAAAGAAAAATTCTTAACTCTTATGAAAAAATTCTTAAAAGGACAACAGCTAAGAAAAAGTACTTAAAAAAGACGCGCACTAGTAAAGAAAAATTCTTAACTCTTATGAAAAAATTCTTAAATGGACAACAGCTAAGAAAAAGTACTTAAAAAAGACGCGCACTAGTAAAGAAAAATCTTAACTCTCATGAAAAAATTCTTAAAAAGACAACTGCTAAGAAAAAGTACTTAAAAAAGACGCGCACTAGTAAAGAAAAATTCTAAGCTCTTATGAAAAAATTCTTAAAAGGACAACAGCTAAGAAAAAGTACTTGAAAAAGACGCGCACTAGTAAAGAAAAATTCTTAACTCTTATGAAAAAATTCTTAAAAGGACAACAGCTAAGAAAAAGTACTTAAAAAAGACGCGCACTAGTAAAGAAAAATTCTTAACTCTTATGATAATTCTTAAATGGACAACAGCTAAGAAAAAGTACTTAAAAAAGACGCGCACTAGTAAAGAAAAATTCTTAATTTTATGAAAAAATTCTTAAATGGACAACAGCTAAGAAAAAGTACTTAAAAAAGACGCGCACTAATAAAGAAAAATCTTAACTCTCATGAAAAAATTCTTAAATGGACAACAGCTAAGAAAAAGTACTTAAAAAAGACGCGCACTAGTAAAGAAAAATCTTAACTCTCATGAAAAAATTCTTAAAAAGACAACTGTACTTAAAAAAGACGCGCACTAGTAAAGAAAAATCTTAAATTTTATGAAATGAACAATTTTAATTAAATTAAATGAAGCAATTGAAAGAAGTTCTGTAAGCAGAAATATTCATGGCAAAATTGTTAAAAGGAACATGAAAAATCATATAAAAACTGAAATGTTTTATTGCAAATTATTGTATTTTATGTCTTTGTATACATACCAGACCAAAATGAAAAAAATTTCTCATAAAAATTGACTGTTTCGCATTTTAAGACTCTGTTGTTTGTTTCTACTACACTTTTCTTTTAAGTAATCAAAACGACAGGGTTACGAATGACATCTGATCACCACCAAAACTAAACTTGAACTAAACCAATAAACCACGTTAGTGTTTGTTGTGAGTAAATACACTCTCACGTGCTGGTCAAGCATTTGAACAGTGTATATGCCGCAATAGGATGCATAGTAAAGAAAAATTCTTAACTCTTATGAAAAAATTCTTAAAAGGAACACAGCTAAGAAAAAGTACTTAAAAAAGACGCGCACTAGTAAAAAAAAATTCTTAACTCTTATGAAAAAATTCTTAAAAGGACAACAGCTAGGAAAAAGTACTTAAAAAAGACGCGCACTAGTAAAGAAAAATTCTTAACTCTCATGAAAAAATTCTTAAAAGGACAACTGCTAAGAAAAAAAACTTAAAAAAGACGCGCACTAGTAAAGAAAAATTCTTAACTCTTATGAAAAAATTCTTAAAAGGACAATAGCTAAGAAAAAGTACTTAAAAAAGACGCGCACTAGTAAAGAAAAATCTTAACTCTCATGAAAAAATTCTTAAAAAGACAACTGCTAAGAAAAAAACCTTAAAAAAGACGCGCACTTAAAGAAAAATCTTAACTTTTATGAAATGAACAATTTTTAAATGAAGCCATTGAAAAAAAGTTCTGCAGAAATATTCAGGGAAAAATTGTTAAAAGGAACATCAAAAATCATATAAAAACTGAAATGGTTTTTTGCAAATTTTTGTATTTTATGTCTATGTATACATACCACATCAAAATGAAAAAAATTGACTGTTTTGCATTACTCTATTGCTTATTTTATGTCTATGTATACATACCAGACCAAAATGAAAAAAATTTCTCATAAAAATTGAATGTTTCGCATTTTAAGACTCTGTTGCTTGTTTCTACTACACTTTTCTTTTAAGTAATCAAAACGACAGGGTTACGAATGAGGAATGACATCTGATCACCACCAAAACTAAACTTGAACTAAACCAATAAACCACGTTAGTGTTTGTTGTGAGTAATACACTCTCACGCTGGTCAAGCATTTGAACAGTGTATATGCCGCAATAGGATGCATAGTAAAGAAAAATTCTTAACTCTTATGAAAAAATTCTTAAAAGGACAATAGCTAAGAAAAAGTACTTAAAAAAGACGCGCACTAGTAAAGAAAAATCTTAACTCTCATGAAAAAATTCTTAAAAAGACAACTGCTAAGAAAAAGTACTTAAAAAAGACGCGCACTAGTAAAGAAAAATCTTAACTCTCATGAAAAAATTCTTAAAAAGACAACTGCTAAGAAAAAAACCTTAAAAAAGACGCGCACTTAAAGAAAAATCTTAACTTTTATGAAATGAACAATTTTTAAATGAAGCCATTGAAAAAAAGTTCTGCAGAAATATTCAGGGAAAAATTGTTAAAAGGAACATCAAAAACATAAAAACATAATAGAAACATAAAAACTGAAATGGTTTTTTGCAAATTTTTGTATTTTATGTCTATGTATACATTTCACATCAAAATGAAAAAAATTGACTGTTTCGCATTACTCTATTGCTTGATTCTACTAAGTCTAACACATACACTTTTCTTTTAATTAATCAAACAGGGTCACGGATGACGTCCGATCTCCACCAAAACCAAACTTGAACTAAACCAATAAACCACGTTGAATGATCACATTTCACAATTCACATCATAGCATAGTAGAATCAGGGTTCGAACCTCAAGAGTCAAATTTCGAAGTGAAATTGTAAAAAAATGTGAAGCAAATCGAAAAATTGCGAAGTAGATTTGATTCGAAAGAAACTCAAGTTATTAAAAACAGTATCGAAAATTATGTGTGAACACAGCGAAATACCAAAACAAGAAGCAACAGATGTTCATTGCAAATATTTCATTGTTCATGTTCAGTCTAGTTCCACCTTTCAATATGGAAATGACATATTGAGTTCGTTTGATTCCAAGACTGAAATAAATGTTCATTGAAAAATAGTGAAGGGAAAATGAAATTTAAGTGGAAATGGAAAATCGAGTCAAGGGAGTTATTAAAAATTGAGACTGATTGAAGTTTAAAAGGGTAATTTTTCAGTATGAAAAAAGTGAAGTATGTAGATCTCAACTCAAGCGAAGAAACGAAGTAAATTTTGGCTTTTTCTTAAAAGCGGATTGGATTTGCTTCGATTGAAGTAAAGGTTTGAACCCTAGTAAATGCTAGATTCATGATAACTGTGAAATCTTGGCATTATTTTGCATCTGCAGTTTTCTGAAGTGAAGAAGACGAAACAAGAAGATATATGAATTTCATACTTGTTGAATTGAGAGAGAAGAGAAAAGTAAATACAAATTCATCTCCTTCTGTTTATAATGCGGCATTCCGGCATATACACTGTTCAAATGCTTTACCAGCATGTAAGAGTGTATTAGTGAAAATAAGTCACGTATGCAGTGTGTTTATGCTGGAAGCAAAATCAAATCGTTTTGATTTTCGTTCAATCATTGAAGAGTGTATATGCCAGATTGATTGCATGCAAAGCGAACATTCGTCGTTACCGAGCGCGAAGTTTAATGGGGAAAACAACAACAACAACAATGATTGAAGACTCAAGCTTGAAGTGTGTATATCCAAAGTCAAATAGTGTTTGTTGTTAGTAATACACTCTCACGTGCTGGTCAAGCATTTGAACAGTGTATATGCCGCAATAGGATGCATAGATGAAAAATTAAGGTGAATTCACATGAGAACGACCAACGAACGACGAATAAATAAAGAAATGTGATTTTAAGTACATTACAAGCATAAATTCCACACGAGTTTTTTAGGAATCGATTTAAATATAGTTCAATGAATTGAAATATGTACACTACTCAGAAAAAATTAAAGAATCAATTTTTTTATTTGAAATTCAAGTGGGTTTTATTATGAGGATTGAAATATCTTTTCGAATCTTTACCTAGGATTATAAACAGGATACATACATACTTAAATATTTCAATAAATTGATGTTTTAGAGGCAACATGGCGCGAGACTAGGATTCAGCACAAAGAAATTCTTACAATTTCTTAAATTATTTCAGGCTGAAAATTTCTTAATTCAAACACATGCCGAAAAATAAAGGGAAACTTAATTTTTACTTACCAATTGGCTGAATTGACGAAAACATAAGATCTTATATAGAAATTCTTAGTTAAGGAACCATGAATAAACAGCTTTTAAGACCTTAACAAAAGTAACCAACAAAAAAAACTTGGAAACATCGAGTAACACTATTCAAAAATAAAAGTCGCCTTAGCCATTTAGTAAAATGTAAAGCGAAAAAGTTGACAATAAACAACTCAAAAATACTTCATGAAGTTGATGATGTTGTTCAACAAAAAAAATTAACAAAGAGTTCTACCACAACGTATTGCAGTGTTATGAAAACTTATGATCTTTTCTCTAGTTAACTACACTGGTCAACAAAATTTCACGTTTTCGAATGCCGTCAAAAGCAAACTATATTTTTTAAGGAATCTTGGCTCGCTAAGCTCAAATCTGGCCTCAGGATTGCTCTGTCATATCACGTTTTCGAGATATGAAGCCTTCAAAATCCAGAAAAATAAGTTTTTGCCATTTTTGAGCCTATTTCTTAACATAAAACAGTGTTAACCCAAAAACAAATCATTGCTTTTCCGATAATTTGCTACCCGCTGAATCCAAATCTGGTCTCAAAATGGCTCTAATCAAATAACTGAGATATCTAGCTTCTATCTATCTAGAGATTTTGTATGAAAAAGTTCTTAAAACAGATGGAGTTAAGAAAAATTCTTAACTTCTAAGAAAAAAGTTCTTAAAGTGGAAACTTTTAAGAAAAAGTTCTTACAACACAAACTATGAAAAAATACTGAGTTTTATGAACAATTTCTTAAAACGGAGATTTTGTAAGAAAAAGTTCTTAAAACAGATGGAGTTAAGAAAAATTCTTAACTTCTAAGAAAAAAGTTCTTAAAGTGGATACTTTTAAGAAAAAGTTCTTACAACACAAACTATGAAAAAATACTGAGTCTTATGAACAATTTCTTAAAACGGAGATTTTGTAAGAAAAAGTTCTTAAAACAGATGGAGTTAAGAAAAATTCTTAACTTTTAAGAAAAAAGTTCTTAAAGTGGAAACTTTTAAGAAAAAGTTCTTACAACACCAAACTATGAAAAAATACTGAGTTTTATGAACAATTTCTTAAAACGGAGATTTTGTAAGAAAAAGTTCTTAAAACAGATGGAGTTAAGAAAAATTCTTAACTTTTAAGAAAAAAGTTCTTAAAGTGGAAACTTTTAAGAAAAAGTTCTTACAACACAAACTATGAAAAAATACTGAGTTCTATGAAAAGTTTCTTAAAACGGAGATTTTGTAAGAAAAAGTTCTTAAAACAGATGGAGTTAAAAAAAATTCTTAACTTTTAAGAAAAAAGTTTTTAAAGTGGAAACTTTTAAGAAAAAGTTCTTACAACACAAACTATGAAAAAATACTGAGTTTTATGAACAATTTCTTAAAACGGAGATTTTGTAAGAAAAAGTTCTTAAAACAAATGGAGTTAAGAAAAATTCTTAACTTTTAAGAAAAAGTTTTTAAAGTGGAAACTTTTAAGAAAAAGTTCTTACAACACAAACTATGAAAAAATACTGAGTTTTATGAACAATTTCTTAAAACGGAGATTTTGTAAGAAAAAGTTCTTAAAACAGATGGAGTTAAGAAAAATTCTTAACTTCTAAGAAAAAAGTTCTTAAAGTGGAAACTTTTAAGAAAAAGTTCTTACAACACAAACTATGAAAAAATACTGAGTTTTATGATCAATTTCTTAAAACGGAGATTTTGTAAGAAAAAGTTCTTAAAACAGATGGAGTTAAGAAAAATTCTTAACTTTTAAGAAAAAGTTCTTAAAGTGGAAACTTTTAAGAAAAAGTTCTTACAACACAAACTATGAAAAAATACTGAGTTCTATGAAAAGTTTCTTAAAACGGAGATTTTGTAAGAAAAAGTTCTTAAAACAGATGGAGTTAAGAAAAATTCTTAACTTTTAAGAAAAAGTTCTTAAAGTGGAAACTTTTAAGAAAAAGTTCTTACAACACAAACTATGAAAAAATACTGAGTTTTATGAACAATTTCTTAAAACGGAGATTTTGTAAGAAAAATTTCTTAAAACAGATGAAGTTAAGAAAAATTCTTAACTTCTAAGAAAAAAGTTTTTAAAGTGGAAACTTTTAAGAAAAAGTTCTTACAACACAAACTATGAAAAAATACTGAGTTTTATGAACAATTTCTTAAAACGGAGATTTTGTAAGAAAAAGTTCTTAAAACAGATGGAGTTAAGAAAAATTCTTAACTTTTAAGAAAAAATTCTTAAAGTGGAAACTTTTAAGAAAAAGTTCTTACAACACAAACTATGAAAAAACACTGAGTTTTATGAACAATTTCTTAAAACGGAGATTTTGTAAGAAAAAGTTCTTAAAACAGATGGAGCTAAGAAAAATTCTTAACTTCTAAGAAAAAAGTTCTTAAAGTGGAAACTTTTAAGAAAAAGTTCTTACAACACAAACTATGAAAAAATACTGAGTTTTATGAACAATTTCTTAAAACGGAGATTTTGTAAGAAAAAGTTCTTAAAACAGATGGAGTTAAGAAAAATTCTTAACTTCTAAGAAAAAAGTTTTTAAAGTGGAAACTTTTAAGAAAAAGTTCTTACAACACAAACTATGAAAAAATACTGAGTTTTATGAACAATTTCTTAAAACGGAGATTTTGTAAGAAAAAGTTCTTAAAACAGATGGAGTTAAGAAAAATTCTTAACTTCTAAGAAAAAAGTTCTTAAAGTGGAAACTTTTAAGAAAAAGTTCTTACAACACAAACTATGAAAAAATACTGAGTTTTATGAACAATTTCTTAAAACGGAGATTTTGTAAGAAAAAGTTCTTAAAACAGATGGAGTTAAGAAAAATTCTTAACTTCTAAGAAAAAAGTTCTTAAAGTGGAAACTTTTAAGAAAAAGTTTTTACAACACAAACTATGAAAAAATACCGAGTTTTATGAACAATTTCTTAAAACGGAGATTTTGTAAGAAAAAGTTCTTAAAACAGATGGAGTTAAGAAAAATTCTTAACTTTTAAGAAAAAAGTTCTTAAAGTGGAAACTTTTAAGAAAAAGTTCTTACAACACCAAACTATGAAAAAATACTGAGTTTTATGAACAATTTCTTAAAACGGAGATTTTGTAAGAAAAAGTTCTTAAAACAGATGGAGTTAAGAAAAATTCTTAACTTTTAAGAAAAAAGTTTTTAAAGTGGAAACTTTTAAGAAAAAGTTCTTACAACACAAACTATGAAAAAATACTGAGTTCTATGAACAATTTCTTAAAACGGAGATTTTGTAAAAAAAAGTTCTTAAAACAGATGGAGTTAAGAAAAATTCTTAACTTTTAAGAAAAAAGTTCTTAAAGTGGAAACTTTTAAGAAAAAGTTCTTACAACACAAACTATGAAAAAATACTGAGTTCTATGAAAAGTTTCTTAAAACGGAGATTTTGTAAGAAAAAGTTCTTAAAACAGATGGAGTTAAGAAAAATTCTTAACTTTTAAGAAAAAAGTTTTTAAAGTGGAAACTTTTAAGAAAAAGTTCTTACAACACAAACTATGAAAAAATACTGAGTTTTATGAACAATTTCTTAAAACGGAGATTTTGTAAGAAAAAGTTCTTAAAACAAATGGAGTTAAGAAAAATTCTTAACTTTTAAGAAAAAGTTCTTAAAGTGGAAACTTTTAAGAAAAAGTTCTTACAACACAAACTATGAAAAAATACTGAGTTTTATGAACAATTTCTTAAAACGGAGTTTTTGTAAGAAAAAGTTCTTAAAACAGATGGAGTTAAGAAAAATTCTTAACTTCTAAGAAAAAAGTTCTTAAAGTGGAAACTTTTAAGAAAAAGTTCTTACAACACAAACTATGAAAAAATACTGAGTTCTATGAAAAGTTTCTTAAAACGGAGATTTTGTAAGAAAAAGTTCTTAAAACAGATGGAGTTAAGAAAAATTCTTAACTTCTAAGAAAAAAGTTTTTAAAGTGGAAACTTTTAAGAAAAAGTTCTTACAACACAAACTATGAAAAAATACTGAGTTTTATGAACAATTTCTTAAAACGGAGATTTTGTAAGAAAAAGTTCTTAAAACAGATGGAGTTAAGAAAAATTCTTAACTTTTAAGAAAAAAGTTCTTAAAGTGGAAACTTTTAAGAAAAAGTTCTTACAACACCAAACTTTGAAAAAATACTGAGTTTTATGAACAATTTCTTAAAACGGAGATTTTGTAAGAAAAAGTTCTTAAAACAGATGGAGTTAAGAAAAATTCTTAACTTTTAAGAAAAAAGTTCTTAAAGTGGAAACTTTTAAGAAAAAGTTCTTACAACACAAACTATGAAAAAATACTGAGTTCTATGAAAAGTTTCTTAAAACGGAGATTTTGTAAGAAAAAGTTCTTAAAACAGATGGAGTTAAAAAAAATTCTTAACTTTTAAGAAAAAAGTTTTTAAAGTGGAAACTTTTAAGAAAAAGTTCTTACAACACAAACTATGAAAAAATACTGAGTTTTATGAACAATTTCTTAAAACGGAGATTTTGTAAGAAAAAGTTCTTAAAACAAATGGAGTTAAGAAAAATTCTTAACTTTTAAGAAAAAGTTTTTAAAGTGGAAACTTTTAAGAAAAAGTTCTTACAACACAAACTATGAAAAAATACTGAGTTTTATGAACAATTTCTTAAAACGGAGATTTTGTAAGAAAAAGTTCTTAAAACAGATGGAGTTAAGAAAAATTCTTAACTTCTAAGAAAAAAGTTCTTAAAGTGGAAACTTTTAAGAAAAAGTTCTTACAACACAAACTATGAAAAAATACTGAGTTTTATGATCAATTTCTTAAAACGGAGATTTTGTAAGAAAAAGTTCTTAAAACAGATGGAGTTAAGAAAAATTCTTAACTTTTAAGAAAAAGTTCTTAAAGTGGAAACTTTTAAGAAAAAGTTCTTACAACACAAACTATGAAAAAATACTGAGTTCTATGAAAAGTTTCTTAAAACGGAGATTTTGTAAGAAAAAGTTCTTAAAACAGATGGAGTTAAGAAAAATTCTTAACTTTTAAGAAAAAGTTCTTAAAGTGGAAACTTTTAAGAAAAAGTTCTTACAACACAAACTATGAAAAAATACTGAGTTTTATGAACAATTTCTTAAAACGGAGATTTTGTAAGAAAAATTTCTTAAAACAGATGAAGTTAAGAAAAATTCTTAACTTCTAAGAAAAAAGTTTTTAAAGTGGAAACTTTTAAGAAAAAGTTCTTACAACACAAACTATGAAAAAATACTGAGTTTTATGAACAATTTCTTAAAACGGAGATTTTGTAAGAAAAAGTTCTTAAAACAGATGGAGTTAAGAAAAATTCTTAACTTTTAAGAAAAAATTCTTAAAGTGGAAACTTTTAAGAAAAAGTTCTTACAACACAAACTATGAAAAAACACTGAGTTTTATGAACAATTTCTTAAAACGGAGATTTTGTAAGAAAAAGTTCTTAAAACAGATGGAGCTAAGAAAAATTCTTAACTTCTAAGAAAAAAGTTCTTAAAGTGGAAACTTTTAAGAAAAAGTTCTTACAACACAAACTATGAAAAAATACTGAGTTTTATGAACAATTTCTTAAAACGGAGATTTTGTAAGAAAAAGTTCTTAAAACAGATGGAGTTAAGAAAAATTCTTAACTTCTAAGAAAAAAGTTTTTAAAGTGGAAACTTTTAAGAAAAAGTTCTTACAACACAAACTATGAAAAAATACTGAGTTTTATGAACAATTTCTTAAAACGGAGATTTTGTAAGAAAAAGTTCTTAAAACAGATGGAGTTAAGAAAAATTCTTAACTTCTAAGAAAAAAGTTCTTAAAGTGGAAACTTTTAAGAAAAAGTTCTTACAACACAAACTATGAAAAAATACTGAGTTTTATGAACAATTTCTTAAAACGGAGATTTTGTAAGAAAAAGTTCTTAAAACAGATGGAGTTAAGAAAAATTCTTAACTTCTAAGAAAAAAGTTCTTAAAGTGGAAACTTTTAAGAAAAAGTTTTTACAACACAAACTATGAAAAAATACCGAGTTTTATGAACAATTTCTTAAAACGGAGATTTTGTAAGAAAAAGTTCTTAAAACAGATGGAGTTAAGAAAAATTCTTAACTTTTAAGAAAAAAGTTCTTAAAGTGGAAACTTTTAAGAAAAAGTTCTTACAACACCAAACTATGAAAAAATACTGAGTTTTATGAACAATTTCTTAAAACGGAGATTTTGTAAGAAAAAGTTCTTAAAACAGATGGAGTTAAGAAAAATTCTTAACTTTTAAGAAAAAAGTTTTTAAAGTGGAAACTTTTAAGAAAAAGTTCTTACAACACAAACTATGAAAAAATACTGAGTTCTATGAACAATTTCTTAAAACGGAGATTTTGTAAAAAAAAGTTCTTAAAACAGATGGAGTTAAGAAAAATTCTTAACTTTTAAGAAAAAAGTTCTTAAAGTGGAAACTTTTAAGAAAAAGTTCTTACAACACAAACTATGAAAAAATACTGAGTTCTATGAAAAGTTTCTTAAAACGGAGATTTTGTAAGAAAAAGTTCTTAAAACAGATGGAGTTAAGAAAAATTCTTAACTTTTAAGAAAAAAGTTTTTAAAGTGGAAACTTTTAAGAAAAAGTTCTTACAACACAAACTATGAAAAAATACTGAGTTTTATGAACAATTTCTTAAAACGGAGATTTTGTAAGAAAAAGTTCTTAAAACAAATGGAGTTAAGAAAAATTCTTAACTTTTAAGAAAAAGTTCTTAAAGTGGAAACTTTTAAGAAAAAGTTCTTACAACACAAACTATGAAAAAATACTGAGTTTTATGAACAATTTCTTAAAACGGAGTTTTTGTAAGAAAAAGTTCTTAAAACAGATGGAGTTAAGAAAAATTCTTAACTTCTAAGAAAAAAGTTCTTAAAGTGGAAACTTTTAAGAAAAAGTTCTTACAACACAAACTATGAAAAAATACTGAGTTCTATGAAAAGTTTCTTAAAACGGAGATTTTGTAAGAAAAAGTTCTTAAAACAGATGGAGTTAAGAAAAATTCTTAACTTCTAAGAAAAAAGTTTTTAAAGTGGAAACTTTTAAGAAAAAGTTCTTACAACACAAACTATGAAAAAATACTGAGTTTTATGAACAATTTCTTAAAACGGAGATTTTGTAAGAAAAAGTTCTTAAAACAGATGGAGTTAAGAAAAATTCTTAACTTTTAAGAAAAAAGTTCTTAAAGTGGAAACTTTTAAGAAAAAGTTCTTACAACACCAAACTTTGAAAAAATACTGAGTTTTATGAACAATTTCTTAAAACGGAGATTTTGTAAGAAAAAGTTCTTAAAACAGATGGAGTTAAGAAAAATTCTTAACTTTTAAGAAAAAAGTTCTTAAAGTGGAAACTTTTAAGAAAAAGTTCTTACAACACAAACTATGAAAAAATACTGAGTTCTATGAAAAGTTTCTTAAAACGGAGATTTTGTAAGAAAAAGTTCTTAAAACAGATGGAGTTAAGAAAAATTCTTAACTTTTAAGAAAAAAGTTTTTAAAGTGGAAACTTTTAAGAAAAAGTTCTTACAACACAAACTATGAAAAAATACTGAGTTCTATGAACAATTTCTTAAAACGGAGATTTTGTAAGAAAAAGTTCTTAAAACAAATGGAGTTAAGAAAAATTCTTAACTTTTAAGAAAAAGTTCTTAAAATGGAAACTTTTAAGAAAAAGTTCTTACAACACAAACTATGAAAAAATACTGAGTCTTATGAACAATTTCTTAAAACGGAGATTTTGTAAGAAAAAGTTCTTAAAACAGATGGAGTTAAGAAAAATTCTTAACTTTTAAGAAAAAATTCTTAAAGTGGAAACTTTTAAGAAAAAGTTCTTACAACACAAACTATGAAAAAACACTGAGTTTTATGAACAATTTCTTAAAACGGAGATTTTGTAAGAAAAAGTTCTTAAAACAGATGGAGCTAAGAAAAATTCTTAACTTCTAAGAAAAAAGTTCTTAAAGTGGAAACTTTTAAGAAAAAGTTCTTACAACACAAACTATGAAAAAATACTGAGTTTTATGAACAATTTCTTAAAACGGAGATTTTGTAAGAAAAAGTTCTTAAAACAGATGGAGTTAAGAAAAATTCTTAACTTCTAAGAAAAAAGTTCTTAAAGTGGAAACTTTTAAGAAAAAGTTTTTACAACACAAACTATGAAAAAACACTGAGTTTTATGAACAATTTCTTAAAACGGAGATTTTGTAAGAAAAAGTTCTTAAAACAGATGGAGCTAAGAAAAATTCTTAACTTCTAAGAAAAAAGTTCTTAAAGTGGAAACTTTTAAGAAAAAGTTCTTACAACACAAACTATGAAAAAATACTGAGTTTTATGAACAATTTCTTAAAACGGAGATTTTGTAAGAAAAAGTTCTTAAAACAGATGGAGTTAAGAAAAATTCTTAACTTCTAAGAAAAAAGTTCTTAAAGTGGAAACTTTTAAGAAAAAGTTTTTACAACACAAACTATGAAAAAATACTGAGTTTTATGAACAATTTCTTAAAACGGAGTTTTTGTAAGAAAAAGTTCTTAAAACAGATGGAGTTAAGAAAAATTCTTAACTTTTAAGAAAAAAATTCTTAAAAATGAAACTTTTAAGAAAAAGTTCTTAAGCCAATGCTCACAAAATAAGAAAAATTCATAATTTTTATGAAAAAATTCTTAAAAAATGGAGCTTTTCAATAAACTTCGGCAAAATAATTTTTAAGAATGAATTTTAAGAACTGTTCTTAAAACAGTGCTTTTTTTTAAAGAATTCGTGCTTAAAATTTAGGTATTCTGCTTAGAATTTAATGAATTTCGGTTTAAGAATGCGATTCTTAACTTTTAAGAACAATAATTTTTTCAGTGTATTTTGACGGGGACAGAACAAAAATTATGTTCATTATCCCTCATATTTAATCCTTTCGGCGAAATGAACAAGTGCGAATACACGTATCACTCGGAAAGACGCAACTATCTGATTAAAATGACGCATCAAAATACATGGTTATTTTCCATACCTAACACCACAAAAATACAGATACAATGCGATAAAGAACTCCATGGGACTTCTTTGGAAGGAGCAGGGGTACTTCATATTGCAGAACCATGTCACATAATATTAAATCACCAGATAATATATTATGAAGATATGGAACATTCAAAGATAAAGATACAACAACCTGAATTTGTGTTACCGGATCTTGTATTAAATAAAACAATCCAGGAAAGGTTAGGAAAGAGGAATACAGCAAACACAACAATAATACTAAAATCAGGAAAAGCTAACCTTATTATGAAGGAAGCTACATATGATTTGAATGAAATTGAAGAAAAATTCAAAAACTATGAGAATGATAAGGAAAAAATGCGGAATCATACCATAAGTACAATAACCTCAATATCACTAAGCACTATTGTAATATTAATATTAGTAGGGTTCAGTGGCGAAGCGTCCATATAAGTCGATTATTTCCGACTTACCTTTTGAAATTCACATCCGAAACATTTTAGACTCCTGGCAACATGAATCAAACTTAATCATACACATGAACTCGCTGCCAACCAGCGTTGCCCCCCTACTACAATTGTAGCATTTTTGCTACATTTTTTTTCAAAAAAAATCTGCTCCTTACATTCGTAAAATGTTCGCAAAACGCTACAATTTCAGAAAATCAAAACACAAATCAATTTGCATAGATTTAGAACCACATTATGTTATGAAAAGTTAAAAAATTTCCGTTTGATTGCGAAAAAATGCAGTTATTTTAAACAATGAATATAGGTTGTTAGTGGGGTCTAAAGAACTATTGACCGAATATTTTGATGAAGATGCTGTTAAGTTTTGGATTAATTTAAGGAAAGCCAAAAATTTCCAGGGAAAGCAAACATTTAACAATTTACGCAGCTATATGCTAAAGCTATGCAGTTTGCTTCATAGCAGTGCGACAGCAGAACGATGTTTTTCAAGTCTTTAATAAAAGGCGATTCGAGAAACAATTTAATTATTTCGACTGTTGATGCGATATTGTCGTCAAAGGAACTTTTAAGAGATGTTGAAAGATTTCATTAGTTAGCTACACACAGGCTTTTTCATATCATAAGTCCACTAATTACAAAAATACAAGCACACATATAAATTAAAAATATAAAGTTAAAGAAATGTTGAGATATTTATTTATGTTAAATCTATTGAACTAAATGTTTACGTTGTGTTAGTCTTTTTTATAATGTTTACTTCGGTGAAATAAAATTTTAAGTTTTCGTTGACATGTTTACTTTATTTAACAAGAGGAATGTTGTTTTTACTAATGTACATAGATTCTACTACATTTTAACGCCACAACGCTACATTTTGGGCACGTTGGGGGGGCAACACTGCTGCCAACATTTTTTTAACAACAACTACCACTCCACTCTGCTTTCCGTTTTATTCTACACACATGTTGGCTCTTCAATTCACTCCATAAACAAACACAAAACTTTAGCAACATACAAGGTAACCCCAAATATTACGTCTTATAAAACTTGTTGCTGGATAGAACAATTTTGTGTTCTCTCCTCTTTTTTCTTTTACCAAAAAATATGACGGTAGAACATCGTCTTATTTTCTTCCATAAGAAAGCATGTATTGAACAGAGAAAAGCCTAGCGCTAGGCACCTCTCTGTTCAATACATGCTTTTTTATGGAAGAAAATAACCCGGTGTTCTAGCGTCATATTTTTTGGTAAATCTGTTGTTTGTTATCTCTTTGTGCTCTGAGCACGTGAATATAGCGCCGGCGCAGTAGCCCAGTGCTTCTTTGCAACATTACTTCTGCACACTTTGGTGTTTGCATGATATTGGTTTTATAAAAGAAAAATCGCTTTCCTTCGTATTTCTTCCCATGGACACATGCTTATAAACAAAAATGTATATTGCAGTGAACAGGTTGCAGCTTGAGGTAGGTCTCTGCTTGAAGAGCAAGAAAATAACACGCTGCTCTCCGACTTATTTTATGAATTTGTATGTGCACTGCACTGGACTCATGTGTCAAAGCTCAAAGGTTTCAACTTTGATAACAAATATGCGTGGATATTAGATCTCATAGCATAAAGCATATTTTTGGGAGAAAACGCAAAAAATAATTGGAATTTTTCTAAAGTGGCACAACTGGCCTAAATCAATTCAGTTCCCAATGAGCCGTATTTTATTTGAAAAACGCTATTTGCCAGCAGAACGCAGTGCAATACTTATTTAAATTGATTTAGTGCTTTTCGTGATTTTTTTAAATATTACAAATATAGGCTTTAAAAATTGAAAAGTGCAAAAAGTCTGAAAAGTTTTCCGATAGTAAGTTTCAGTGGTTTGATTATGACCTTAATATCTGTTGACTGTTGCTTAACTGATTTTCACTTAGAGGAAACAAATAGTTTTAATAATAAGCTTAGTTTTATGAAAAAAAAAAAGTTATGAAGCTCTACCTTATAGCAAAGTTGGTTTGAAATATTTGACTTTTTGGTTTGATGCGAAGACAAACATGGCACAAAAAAAATTTCAAGTAAACTTTTTTTGTTGGTGACTAAGTTTCCTTCGAGTTACCATTTGGAATTATTCACCCCTCGCCACTGGTAGGGTTAGTAATAATACGAAAGGTTGTACACTGCAAAACAAAACCAAAAAGAAAAACAAACCCGAAATATGAAATCCCTTTCCACATATCCCATCCAATAATCCAGATCGCACAACCACAAGAGATTATACCTAATATATAATTATACCACCTATTGCAACATATGTTCCCAACCAAACAAGTACGCAATCACCCCCAATTAAAAAGGACTATTATGGAATTAAAAAACTACAATTGTAACGTTAACCGTTTTTTATTTATTTATTTTTAGGACAACAATGGAGTATATAACAAGCGAACAGTTATATTACGTATTTAAGAAGCTAGAAATAAACTACAATATTAAAAATTACCAAGAAGAGGTAATAGAAATATTAAATAATAAAAACTACAAATGCCATTCAGGTAGTCGCCACCCATTCAATTTTGAACTACTGATGTTCCCGATAGAGGTCCGGGGATTACATTGGCACCTGATAGTGGTAAATAACGCCAACAGAACTATAAAAACATACAATACTGTAGGAATATCGGGACTAATGGCAATGAATGCCATAAAAACATTCCTAGAAAGGGAATGGACCATACGCAACCCAACGGCGGAAGTTCCACAGTATAAATGCTCCAACGTAAAGGTGCCGGACCTACTATCGGGATGGGACAGAGGAACCATTACATGTATGGTGGCCAGCTACTTGACGAAGAAAATAAAATTGTCAGCCAAAGAGGACGATGTGAAGAAATTCACAGAAACGCTGAAGGAAGAGATTCGGGACTATCCCGAATTTCGATACAAAATTTTGAAAAAAAAATAAAAAAAAAAAAATAAATAAAAAAAAAAACATATAGATATTAAAAAAAAAAAAAAAAATAATGATAATAATAATAATTAAAGCGCTATCAAAAAAAAACAAAAAAACAAAAAGAGAAAAAAAAAAAAAAAACAAAAAAAAAAATATATATATATGTAAATATAGGCAAAAAAAAAAAAAAAAAAAAAAAAAATTATATAATACACAAAAAAAAAAAAAAATTAAGGATAAGAATTAAAGCGCCACATATATAAAAAAGAAAAAAGAAAAAGAATTAAAAGATGGGAGATAGTGAGCCCCAAAACACACTCAACCGATATACAACATAAAGTACACACAACATTTCATACACAAACAAACCCTTACACCCCGTCAATACTTTAAACATAAAATACAAGTATAATAATAATACAATAAAAGCTCATTTAAAATTTATTACGATTGCTAAAATTATATTGAGACACCCATTTAAAAAACTTAAAAACCATGTTTAAAAAAAAAAAAAAAAAAAAATATTTTGAAACCATGTTTTATGATAAAATAAACTTAATCTTGAGTTACTATAAATATATATTAAGAGATTCTATTAAGAAACTTAGTAAGAAATAAAAAAGCAAAGTATACAATAAACTAATTTAAATAAAAATTATAATATTTAAGCTACAAATATTAAATAAAAAGAAATCAAAGAATAAAGAATATAATAGACTTCTACTACTATAAGAAGAAAATTGTTTTAAAACTTATAATATTTGAGCTAAAAATACACAAAACAAATACTTTTATATATACAATATTTATAAAATAAATGGAAATTTATGTAAAATCGAAAACTATACATTTAAAAGATAATTTTCCCATTGATGAAACGAATTTTATTAGATATACAATACCTACCAGATTTATGTAAAATAAAAGTTATACATTTAAAAGATATTTTTAATTTTAATGAAAATAGTTAAAAACTGAGAAAAAAAAATATATATATGTATAAAATAGGAATAAATAATGATATGTCCGAAATTTTATAAATTTAACTATACGTTAAAAGCGAAGGAAAACACAATGGAACCGACCATTACATCTGAAGAAAACAAAACCTAGAAACCACTACATGTCGACCCCCCCTGGAAACAACTACATTGACTGGAGGATTACAATTAAGAGTTATTGTATAGCTTTTTTTTCTTCCGTGTTAATTAATAAGATTACTTTAAGAGTTTTCAAATTTTTTGTCTGGAATGCTGAGTCAAGAATACCTTCTGTAGATATTTTGGCATATGATAATATTAACATAATAATTGTAAACATTTTTGTATAAATTCGTCGGACTCTCATGTGGGCGGTACACCCGCTTGGCAATTTTTGTCTCTTCTAAACAAAAATCGCGGTTTTGAAGGGGGGAGGTGTTGTGTTGTATGGGAAACGCATTAAGAGTACATCGACGCATGTCGATAACATCGATATCAATTCATTGACAATTAATTTGGTATAAATAGGCTTAAGAAATTAGTAATAAATGATCAGTAGTAATCAGTAAACTCAAGTAACTGGAGAACCACATCTTGTATATTTTATCTATATTATATAACAATTAATAAAGAAGTAAGTTCTTTTTACAACAGAATAACATAATCTTTACTTTCTCAGGTACCTTCAGAGATACCAAATGGTATCTCTGCTAAGTAGGCCTCGTCGCCTCCCATTCAAATTGGCCCCAGTGTGCCTTTAACCGCTGGCCTTCCCCTTTCCCTCTCCCTTTTTAAGCAATCTTGGATCCATGTGTATGGATCCAAATGTACATTGGTGGTCGGGTGCCCCTGACCAGAATTATTACTAGTAGGTTAATTTCGTGTTGTTGTATTACAATAACATAACACAAGCCAGTTCGAAACTTTCACATGAAAGTTTTACCTTCGTGCCAAGTGTGTAGTGAACAACATCCACTTAGACTCTGCCCGACATTTTTAAAAATGTCCGTCGATGACAGGCATAAAACAGTTCGGAAACATAAATTTTGTTTCAACTGTCTTGCAATGACTCATAATGCAAATCAATGTCAAAGTATGAGCACTTGTCTTCGGTGCAAAGGTAGACATCATACGTTGTTACATTTTGAACGAAAGATATCGTCAACTAATAATTTCAGAAATCAATCTGCGGAATTTTAATCTAATCGTGACCCATCATCTTCATAACCAGTCGTTGCTTCTTCTTCATCTTCATCTCCCGTCGTTGCTTCCGCTTTTTTATCAAAGTCTAACTATCGATAGGGATCCGATCTTTATCCACATATTATTTTAGAGAGTTTGAAACCAAAGGTTCTGAGTAATATTCTAGCACAGAATACCGTTTTTGGTTGGGTTCTTCTAGGGCCTTATGATAACGTTCCTATTGTATCAACTTTTTCAACTTTTGTGACTCAATGCGGTGATTTGTCAATCGATCAAAAACTTGAAAGATTCTGGAAGCTTGAGGAAATACCTCACACTTCGGTGTTAACTCCCTCCGATCATTTTTGTGAAGAATTATATCAGAATACGACTTTTCGAGATCCATTAACGGGTCGATATGTCGTTAAGCTCCAGTTGAAGAATCCTCCCGACGAGTCTCAATTAGGTCATTCACGTTTCAATGCATTGAGACACAACCTTCGCAACGAAAAATCAATGATGGCTAAACCGTCTCTCCGAGAAGAATATCAAAAGGCTTTGTCGGAATATGTGTCATTAAATCATATGACGCCTACTCACCCCTACGAATTATACAAGGACAACAATGTTCAATCATATTAACTCCCACACCACGCTGTTTTAAGACCGCAAAGTACCACTACCAAATTGCGGGTAGCATTTAATGCATCAAGCAGTTCTTCCAACGGAAAAAGTCTAAACGATCATCTATATGCGGGACCGATTCTCCAAAGTGACATTACTTTCTTGATCCTTAACTGGCGGGTTTATAGATACGTATTTAATGCAGATATCGAAAAAATGTACCGCCAAATAAATATTTATCCTGAGCATGCACAGTTTCAACGCATTCTATTCCGTCCTAGTTCAGATCAGAAAGTCATTGATTATCAACTTAATACTGTTACCTTTGGGGTAAATTGTGCACCCTATTTGGCTATACGTACCACACCAATTGGCTTCAGATGTTAGTGAAGAATATCCTCGTGCTTCAAAAATCTTAAAGGAAGAATTTTATGTAGATGATGTTCTTTCGGGCGCTCATGATGTTGCTAACGCGAGTTAAGTTACGGGAAGAAATATACCATCAAGTTGGTGTCTAAGTAATGACTGATCTTTATTGATTACTTAAATGTACCTTAACACATAGCTAATACCTAATTTGCTTACTCATAGTTTTATTGGCAACGGAAACAACAGGTATACGTAATCGGAACCTTTTCGTTTCCGTTCCCATCAATAAATTTTATAGTATCTAGAATTTAGTGGTGGCTTTTCTGTTAGTGTCATCAGAACTTGGAGGTTCGATGACACTTTCTGAGCTATACATAACACTCCCACCGCCAAACTTTGAATTCTCCCGAATTCTCTTATTTGTTTCATTACTTGAAATTTTAATATTTACATTATTATTCTTTTTCCACCGTAAGATACCAAAAATCAAAAACGCTATTGCAATTAAAATCAACATAGAATTAAGGCCGTATGTTACGTCCTTGTGGAACTTTAACTCTTTGATTTCTTTTATATTTTCGAAATGTTTTAATATAATTTTTTCAAAATTCACAATTTTTGGCTTGGTTTGATTAACAATGTTACTAGGATAGAAGTATTTTGTTTGAATCTTTGTTACTTGATTGTAAAATTTCTCTTTACAGATTTCCAATGTACAGTTGTAGAAAGTAATCAAACTATTTTTGTTTAACAATATTTTTCGATCATCACAATTTTGAGTTAAATTTTCGTTTACAGCATTCTTAATTAGTAACGTATCTTCATCAATTCTTTCGATAGTTGTCTTATTATTATACTTAAATTGGCATTCATTTTTCCAAATACAACTCTTGCTAGTCTCCAAATCTCTTAAAAGTTTATTTTCTTTGTAAACAAAATTCTTATTACCTACTGTTACAAATTTTTCAACATTTTCATCAATTTCTAGAAATTCTGTATTTGGCAGTGGTATAACTAACTTAAGGTCTTCTGTTATATAAGTTTTAGGAATCCTTATTGCAATGATTATAAAGACTGATTAATGTACTTAAGAATACCAACTTTTACTAGCTTAATCTTATAAAAATCAATATCATACAGATTCTGTTCCTCTCTTGTAAGGATACTGGGGTGAAAAATATCGTTTTTTGCAGCTGCTATACTGTCTAGTATTTGGTCTACTTTGTTTTCTAAATATCTGAGTTTTATCATCTGATCTAAATACATAGAATGTTCTTCGACTGACTTTCTCTGGTCTGTTATCGTATTTAAGAATCCTATTGTCTTATTCCTATCCTGTTCTATAGCTTTTTTTAGAATATTGAAAGTATCATTAAAATGAGTATTTATAGAAATTTGTTTGTTAGAATTCAGAATGGAGTTATGGTTATTCTCTTCATCTATTTTTAAATGTTCTAAAATTTCCTGCCTATCATCGTCATTCATTGTTCCGAACAACCACTTGTGTGCACTACCCACAACTTTGAGGAGTCCTCTTTTTCTTCTAGATTCTTTTGGTTTAATGGATTTTATCTTTGACTTAATATTGGCAACTACTGTGTTTAACAACTCTTTGTTGTCCATATTCATATTTAGAATGTTCGTCTCAATTTGCATCAGTAACCTGTCTATTTCTCCCATATCAATAACATGCAGTATTTTGTTTGTATCGCTTATAATTTCAACTTCTTTGATTTTGATTGTAGTGTATCCAATTTCTTCATGAATCTGATTGACCTGCAGGAGCCCTTGCACTACTGGTATAACTGCGAGGAATAGTATTAGGCTGGTCATTGTCCGTATCTGTAAGTTTGAAAGGTCTTTTAATATTCGACGTATGAACATTTTGAAGAGGATTTAATCTATAAAAGGGTTCGTCTTTATGTCTTAGCCTTTTATAATTTCTGATATGCCCTGAACTTCGTTTCTCTATGTAGTTTTCTCTGGTTAAATTTCTTTTGTTAATGACATTTTTTTGATACTATCTGTCCTTAAAATTAACTCTGAACAGTTTACTGTTTCCCTAGCCTGCCTGGGAGAACATTTGGTTGTTGAGTGATATCGATCGTTATAGTTTCCTATAGCCATCTGTATCTTCATCTCAATCGAAAGCTCACTTCCCTCAATTCCTGTTATTATTTCTAATAAGGTAGAGTGAAGGCGCTCTATATCGGCATTTCCAGTGTGATTGTTCGGCTTAGTTAAGTGAACGTCTACACCTTCGGCATTAAAGAACTCCACTAATTGCTCGGCCCTAAACTCATTGTCCATTACAATTTTCTTAGGTTTGCCAAACTTTGAAAACTGCTCAATGACTATGGTCTTTTTCGCTCTCCAGTTACGATCAGTAATAGGATGAGCTGCTGCAAATTTCGTTAATTTATCTATTGTTGTTACAAATGAATGTTTCCTAAAGTGAAATATGTCAAGGTGAATAATTTGGTTCTTTTCTTTTGGGGTCTCTGTAATCTGAAATTTCGGCTTAATTGGCTTTCTGTCGTATTTGATTTCTCTACATTTAGGACAATTTCCTATTACTAAACGGATTTGGTCTCTTAGTTTAGGAAAATATATTTTGTCTTTAAGACTATGGTAACACTCATTTATGCCACTATGAAACGACTCTTTGGTATGATACAGAGATAGTTGTTTATGCAAATCTTCTTCTGTTTTTATTTCCTGAGCTATTTTGGAACACCTTATAAATTTGATCTTAGAGTCTGATGAGAACAGGGATATTAAAATTTTCTGTATTCTGTTGTAATCCGAATCGGATACATTACTTGTGTAAATTCCTATTTGACCTCTCTTTACACATCGCTTTAATAAATCTCTTATCTTGTTTTCACTCTCTAATGGATTTATTTCCATTATCGTTCTTTTGTGAAGGGTTTGGACTTCCCGTTCTGGGCTGTAAGTTAATAATATTTGGATGCTATACTTATTGACAATCTCATCTTTAATACCTATATGGTCTAATCTTTGTTCCTCAAGAGAGTGCTGAGTCTGAGTCTCAGCTAATGCAAAATTCGAGTCTTCATCGTTGTTTTCATTGATTTTTTCTGTATTTTCAAGTCTACTTAAGTAGTCTGCTACTTTGTTATCCTTTCCTTGCATGTATTCTATTTCGTAATTGAATTCTTGCAGCTTAAGTAACCATCTTTGATCACGTTGAGAAAACTCCTTTCCCTTATATTTGCTGTTTATATATTTTATAGCTATATGATCTGTCACAATTTTAAACTTATTCCCATACAAGTATGGCCGGAAATAACAAACTGAGTACACTATCGCTAGAAACCCTTTGTCTGTTGTACTATACTTCTATACTTCTGTTCATGATTATTTAGAGTTCTTGAAATAAAACAAGAATAGCATAATCACTAGCATCTGTGGTGAGGACGAACGGTTGGTTATAATCTGGGTATTTTAATATAGGATGAGAAATTATGAGACTTTTTAAATTTTCGAACGCTGATATGTATTGTCGATCTTTGATAATTATTTTGTTATCCTTCTTTAAAAATTTAATCATTGGGTAGGCTATTTTGGAATAATCTCGAATAAACTTTCTATAAAAACCTGTAGCCCTCAAAAATCCTTTTAATTGCCTTTCCGTTTTTGGTATTTCAATTTCTTGCATCGTTTTCACTTTGTCTGGATTTGGCATCATACCATCTTTAGTTAAAACATGACCCAAAAACTCTGTGTGTCTCTTAAGAAAGCTACGCTTGTTTGCATGTATCTTTAAATTATGTTGTTGGAGTCTAGTAAAAATTTTGTTCAATGAAATAATATGCTCTTCCAGAGATGTGGAAAAAATTAAAATATCGTCCATGTATACCACACAAATGGAATTAATATAATCACGGAGAATATCGTTCATCATTCTCTGGAAAGTGGCTGAAGCATTTTTCAACCCCAAAGGCATACGAACAAACTCGTACAAGCCACCTGGTGTAACAAAGGCTGTTTTTTCACTGTCTTTTTTAGCAACTTTAATTTGGTGATAGCCTTTCGCCAAGTCTATCGTACTAAAGTATTGTGCCTTCCCTAGCTTGTCTAAGATGTTGTCAATGTTTGGTATAGGATACTTGTCATCTATGGTGACTTGGTTCAACCTTCTATAATCTACCACTATTCTAAACTTTTGAATTCCCGAGTTGTCTTTCTTTTTTGGTACAACTATGATCGGTGAGCTATATCTGCTCCTACTTTTTCTTATAATGCCGTTTTTTTCCATCTCGTCCATTTGCTTTTTTACTTCTTCTTCATGGATTTTGGGTAAGCGGTACAACCTAGAATTTATTTGTTGTTCTGTCGTAGTTCGTATCTCGTGACGTATTGTGCCCGTATTTGTTAACATGTCCCCTTCACTATAAAATAGCTTAGAAAATTTTTTGATAAGTGGTTCTACAAGTTCTCTTTCTTTTTCCCTTAAATGGTCAAATTGAATATCTTGTAGTTTGCTCACTTCGAGTGCGTTAACTTCTTCAGACACGATTTTACTCAAAAATGGAAGACGGACCTCATTGTTTAAAACTAACTCTTGTTTGTCAACGTTTATTTCTCTGACATTCTTACCTATCCAGTCCATGCCAATGATAAAATTAAATGGCTTATCAATTTTCATGACTAGCCACTTTATTCTTGCATTGTCTGCGTATTTAAACTCTTTTGGGCAGATTGTTGCTACTGACTTGTTTAGCATTTGCACTTGACCTTGAATTGTACTTATCCGCGTTGAATTTGTATTTAAAGTCGTGTAACTAAGTCTCGGGCAGTTATTTTCTAACATTATACTAACTGTTGACCCTGTATCTAATAGTGCTAGATAACTTTCATCCTTAATTGTACATAAGCTTTAGTACTATCCTATTTTCCGAGGCTAGTTTGTAAAAAAAACATCTTCTCCTACACCTTCCTCCTCATTGTTTAGGGCGTCAACTGACATGTGGTTGGACCTTTGCCTACTTTGCTGGCTGTTGCTATTGCTATTCCTATAGTGAGGTTGCCCAGAATTGTGTGGCACACTTGGCTGCCTGAATGGGTTTGCAAAATTCGGCGGCCTAAAATTATTTGCATTTGTGTTTATTCTATTACTTTGTCTAAAATTGTTTGTATTAGGAATAATTCTACTGCTTTGCTGCCTGAAATTCCCCTCGTTATACCTATTTTTACTTTTGTTAGTTTCACTTCCTACTTGGCTCAAATTTGTTTCATCCAACCCGATGAATTTTTCAACAGTAACCCTAATATCGGACAAATTTGTAGTGTCCATTATAGCGTATGCCAATGAACCAGAAACTATAGTTTTTACTTTTTGTATTGCAATGCTGCTTAATATATCAGCCATTGCATTACCATTTATACAAAGTGCAGCGTACTCTGCAATATCCTCTACAATAGTTGTTAGTTTCCTACTTAAATCTAACACACTACTTACACTTAATTTCAATATTTCGTTAGTGATGAAGAGCTGGTCCTTCCTTGGCTTGAAGTGGGTTTTGAGGCGCTCTCTGCATTCCTCCCAGTTCCTTGGCACGTTCACCTTCAAAAGGTTCTTAGCTGCTCCCAAGATTTTACCGTTGAACAGTGCCTCGTAGGCTGCTCCTCTGTCTTCCTCTCTAATTGAAGCCATCTTCATATCCACAATATCTATGAACGATGGTAACGTCCCCGGTTCTCCTTTGAATACGGGAACATATTTCATCTGTTCCTGCGCATGATTTTGTGCATTACTCCGTATAAGCTGGGTAAGCAACACAATGCACTGGGCCATTGAATCTTGAGCCATTTTTACTTGTTGATAGTTATTATCCGTAAACTTTTTTTTTTATTTTGGTTTTTGTTTTTAGCTTCGTTTCTTCGCAAATCACTAAGCTTTACTTTAACTCGCTTTGTATCTGCTTTCACACCGTTTTTGTTAATTATATTTTTCTTTTGCTTTTTTGTTTTTTGGGCAGAGGTGGGGTTAAGTGCTAAGTGGTGGCAAACAACACAACACATACACTTTGCAAAAAGAAAAAAAAATAATTTGGTTCACTCCGTCGACTGCGCCAGTTAAATTACGGGAAGAAATATACCATCAAGTTGGTGTCTAAGTAATGACTGATCTTTATTGATTACTTAAATGTACCTTAACACATAGCTAATACCTAATTTGCTTACTCGTAGTTTTATTGGCAACGGAAACAACAAGTACGTAATCGGAACCTTTTCGTTTCCGTTCCCATCAATAATTTATAGTATCTAGAATTTAGTGGTGGCTTTTCTGTTAGTGTCATCAGAACTTGGAGGTTCGATGACACTTTCTGAGCTATACATAACACGCGCGACGAAGTCAAATTGAACTTATAACAGCAATTGAATCCGCAGGGTTCAATTAACGAAAATGGACCGCTAATCATCCCGAGCTGTTAGAGCACATTCCCAAGGAACATCTTCTGAACAAAGTTTTTTTGAAAATTGAAGAAGATAGTTCTACCAAAACTTTGGGTATTCAGTGGAATGCCTCCTCTAACAGCTTTTCATTTTCCATAAATCCTGAAAACCTTTTAATGGTTTCGTTAACGAAACGATCAGTTTTATCGACGATTGCTAATTTTATGATCCAGCGGGTTGGCTTACCCCAATCATTATAACAGCAAAAATTTTAATGCAACAAATCTGGAAGGACAAAACCGGGTGATATGAAAACATTTCGTGTGTCTGTGAACAAAAGTGGAAATCTTTTTTGGGCGAATTCGCGGATATTTAAAAAATTTCCATTCCCCGATGGATTGAATTTTCTCCGTGGAAAGTATTTCTGATTCACGGGTTTTCTGATGCCTCTGAAAAGGCTTATGCTGCCACTGTATATGTACGAGTGCATCACAATTCCTCCGACTATAGTTTAAACTTATTATGGGCAAAATCGAAAGTTGCACCTGTCAACACAATCTCACTTCCGCGATTAGAACTCCAAGGTGCTGTTCTTTTATCACGAATGATCCGATCATTCCTCAATCAATTCAAATTTCTGAAAGACATTCCCATCAACCTATGGCCAGATTCGACCATTGTCTTAGCTTGGCTAAACAAACCATCAAGTACTTGGAAAACAAATGTGGCCAACAGGACTTCCGAAATCCTATCAAATGTTCCCGATATAAAGTGGAATCATGTCGCGTCTCCCGAAAATCCTGCCGATTTAGCTACCGGTGGTGTTTCACCCACGGAATTACAAGTCAATCCTCTTTGGTATAATGGACCCTGGTGGTTGAGAGAAACGGAAGATAAGTGGCCATCATCCGAATTTTCTATAAAAATAAAAAATAAATAAATAGGGTGGCGCAACAGAGCGAGGAGCCCCTGGGCCTAGCACATTTCTCACAACCATGCCTTGTGAGGGAATGGAGGGGACCTAAAATTTTTCGCCGGTTCCGAACGGCTAATTGAGAATGCGCTTTTCATGGCAATGAATTTACTAACGGAGGACTTGCCAATTCCTCGCGAAAGGCGATACCCGTGGAAAAACATTTTTGCATTTTGCCTCTGCTGGGATTCGAACCTCGAACCTCTGGGCTAGCAGGTGGACATGCTAACCATTACGCCACGGGTACCGAATTTTCTATACCCCCCGAAAATACCATTCCAGAATATAAAGCAAATATTAATATATTGTCGAGTTAATTTGAAACAGAAGTTGTGTGCCGTTTTTCTACTTGGCATAAAGCAGTGAGAGTTATCAGCTCTATAATCCGTTATTGTAACTCAGCTCGCAGACCTTCAATGCGAAACAAATATCGTTCCAAAACTCTTCTCCATGAAGAAATCAAATTCACAAACAATATATTGATTAAATCCACTCAAAAACAATATTTTTCTAGAGAATATCAAGCATTAACTAATGGAAATTTGCTAAGACCAAAGAGTAACCTTCTAACTCTTAATCCGTTTTTAGATTCTAACCAAACCATGCGGTCGAATGGAAGACTTGCATCTTCCACCTTATCGTATAGCGTAAGATTTCCTATTCTTTTGCTATATGAATCTAATATCTCTTCGCTTTTAATAGCTTTTATCCATGAATTATTTTTACGTGGAGAAATCCAGCTAATGATCAGACGCCTACAGTACTGGATACCCAAACTTAAAACTCTAATCAAAAAATATATTCGATCCTGCAAACCTTGTGCGTTATATAAAAAATCCGTTCAATCTCAAATAATGGGTGCGTTACCTGTTGAACGAACCACTATGAGCATACCATTCACCAATACCGGGATAGATTTTGCTGGTCCGTTTGTAATCAAAAATTACTACGGAAAAAAATGTCGATTGGAAAAGGGTTATGCATGCCTTTTTGTATGTTTTGCGACAAAAGCGATACATTTAGAAGCCGTTAGCGATTTATCCACAGCGGCTTTTCTCGCCTCTTTCAATCGCTTTGTTGCTCGCAGGGGGCTGCCTGCCACGATCTTTTCGGATAATGGGACCAATTTTGTCGGTGCATCGAAACTATTGATGTCAGATTTTCAAAAGGCTCTTATTAGCTATCCTGGTAGCTCATCACTTAATTTTTCGCAAATTGTGTGGAAGTTCATTCCTCCTGGCTCCCCCCACATGGGTGGGTTGTGGGAGGCAGGAGTGAAAAGTTTTAAAATTCACTTTAAGAAAATTGCGGGAAATTCAAAGTATACTTTTGAAGAATTCTCAACACTTTTGGCTCGAATCGAATCGTGTCTAAATTCTCGACCTTTATCTCGCATTTCGGAAAATCACGATGACTTCCTTCCATTAACGCCAGGACATTTTTTAAGAGGAGGCCCTTTGCTAGGTCCTCCAGAACCCCCAGAATCGCACAAACACTTAAGTTTAATACGTACATGGAACACACTTAAAATCATTCATCATCAGTTCAGTACACGTTGCCATGCTATTTTCCGATTTACATTTTCAACAGATAAACAAATGATGTCAATTCAGTGTCTGGGCACTGGCATGACATCCCAATGGCAGGGAATTGCTCCCAAACTACAATGTTCGTACAGTTTATGTGCCCAGACACTGGAATGACATCGTTTACTATTATTATTATATTATTATTATTATCCTTTATTTCAAAAAGTAACAAACAAATTAGGGTTTACAAAGAATTTATGGACATGTCATGTTGCCGTCTGCCAGATAATGACATTTCTAATACATGACGAGTTTAAATATAAAATTGATAGATTTGATAGATTAATTTAACAAGAATAGATACCTATTGTAATATATAAATATAATATTATTATATACAAAGTTCTTACAAAAATTATAACTTTAAGACGAAATAAGAAAATTACAAAGCAAATAAATATAGTATTATAATATACAAAGTTATTGCAAAAATTATAGCTTTCAGACAAAATACGAAAATGATAAAGCCTTTACCTTTTTTTTTTAATGATAAACTAACCAGTTGAATCAAAATTTACTTAAAATTCAAAAACTACAAAAAACTGTTTCGATTAGCAAGAGCATGGTCACAAAACTTGTAGAGATTTGTCCACCCTGCGGATCCATTCAAAATGTCTATCAGTTGTGGCCTAGAGAGGACGCTTTGTTGGAAATAGAGCCTTCGAAGCTCCTGCAGAATTGGGCAAATGGCTATAAAATGGTGAATATCATCCCGCTCGTTTCTATTACAAAAATTGCACAAGATTGATAGATCTGATCGGTGAGGAATAAAGTTCAGGCTAAGAATTTCCACTCTTGCTCTAAAAATAGTGCTTATAGCTCTAGCAGGGAATTCTATTTTAAAATAATTTTTGGATTGGAGGTGGTTATTCAAATCCCTGTACATAATTCTCGTTGTTGACGCCGACGCACGCCTTAAATGTTGGAGGTATATCTCTTCATCTACCTTCGATTTTACATTTGCAAAAAACTCGACTCGTTGTCTCAACGAAAGCTTCAAGTAGCTTTTAATGATGCTACGCGATATATTTATGGTATTCGTAGATATGAACACATCTCTGAATATGCGATAAGCTTACTAGGCTGTACTCTTCAAGAGCACATCAGTATCAGGAATTGCTTATTTCTTCATAAGATCGTTCATACCCAATGTCCAAGCTATTTATATAACAGACTTAATTTTACCCGTTCCCAAAGAACCACAAACCTTATTCCTTACCGTGCAAACTACCTTAATTCCTCTCGTTTCTTCTTCATTCATGCAGTTAGCTTATGAAATTCTCTTCCTTCTAACGTTAGATGTATAACAAATTTTAATCTTTTCAAAAGTGCAGTCTTTCTCTTCTTCTCCTCCTTGAGACACGAATCCTAAACCTTTCAACCCCAAATACCCATCCTTCCTTTTTAACTATTAACTATGTAATTATTATTATTTTTACTTTTCTTTTTTGTATAATACTTATTTTTGTATAATCAATTTGTATAAATCAATCAACTCTAAAGGTCAATACTTCATATTTAACTATTAGCTAATTATTATTTTATTAGAATTTTTAAAAGCAATCCGAGTTTGTATAAGCTATTTTCTAAGTACTACAAAAGATATTTTATCTTCATGTACATCCCAAATATTGTTAATAAATTGAATTGAAATTGAATTGAATATGCTATCTAAGTTGAATTCTGAAAGAGTATATTGAAGACCATGAGATAGTGCAAGATCACACCATTCTTTGAAAGGAGACGATCGCGTGCGCAAAAGATTTTGCATTATTGACTTGTGGAGACTAACACCGGGTTTTTTCATAGTTCTAATCAGAAAATCAGATTGAGTTTTTAAGTTTTTTACGTAAATGGGGGTAATACCTGACTCAACGTGGATAGCATATGTTGGAGTAGAATTCGGTAAACGAAAAAGGCGTTTGAAGAAGAACCTTTGTATAAGCTCGAACTCCTCAAAATGGGTATGGCCAAACGCTTGGATACCATAACACAAACAAGTATTGATTGTGGCTTCAAAAACCCGATACTTAGAGCCCAAGTCTATATTCTCATTTGCATAGAAATTAGGCCAAATCACGCCAAGTGCAATTTTGGCTTCTTTGCTCTTCTCCTTAACATGCTTCGTAAAGCTACCATTAGCAGACATTAACACTCCCAGATATTTGAATTCCTGTACTATCTCTATGCGTTCACCGTTCAGAAACCAATTTTCTTCTCTCAACCTCTTACATTTCCGAGCTTCAAACACCATAATTTTTGTTTTCAAAGCGGTAATCTTTAAGTCCCAGGTGTTGCAGTACCTCTGAAGCCTGTTAATTTGAAGTTGAAGAGAGGAAGGATTATCTGCCAGCATGACAAGATCGTCCGCATAGAGAAGCACTTTGACAAGCATGTCTGAAATACTGACACCGCCGGGTAGGTTTTCACAAATATCGTCTATGAAAAGAGCAAAGAAGATTGGACTCAAGACACATTCTTGAGGAACACCTGTCATAGTTCCAAACCAACTTGATGTCTCCGATCCATCCCAAACCGTAGCATTAGTTTCACAAAGAAACTTTTCATAAATTGTCAGGAATTTCCTGGATATACCAATGTTAGCCATTTTGTATATAAGGGCTTGGCGGTTGACTGTGTCAAAGGCTGCTTTGAAATCAACAAAACATGCATATAATTTTGTTTTCCTTTGAATGAATTTGGTGGAAATGCTTGACAGAGCAAAAATATGGTCAACTGTCGAGAACCCAGCACGGAAACCAGCCTGAAAAATGCTTAATCGTTGATTTGATTCAATCCAGTTTGAAAGTCGATTGTACAGAACTGTAGCGAACACCTTCCTTATCGAATTAAGTATTGAAATACCTCTATAATTCTCAGGCAAGCTGACATCTCCTTTTTTGAAAATAGAAAAGATTAAGGCTTTATTAAAGCTGTTAGGGATACAGGAATTTTCAAACAAATAATTATAAAACGATAGCAGGTACTGTTTAAATTCCAGGGTAGAATGTTTGAAAAACTCTACAGGGATGCCATCGATACCTGGAGCTTTACTATTTTTCTTCTATCTTTTTGAGAACCATATCAAGTTCACATAAAACTATTGGCGAGTCAAGCTCGTCAACCACTAGGTTTTGTATGGCATAGTGAAAAGACTGATGTTCAGAACTACCTGTCAATAGTGATTGGAAATGAGAGGCTAAAATGTTGGCTTGTAATGAACTGTCAGATAAACGATTGTTTCCACCTAATGCCTTTACGTTAAACCAAAAAGTTTTCGAGTCCTTACATTTTTCCAAGTTTTTAGCTAGGCTTTTGGTATAGTTAAGCCGTTTAATTTGACACACTTCTTTATATGACTTGTTAGCTTGCAAGTACGCAGATCTAAAAAAGTCAGAATTCGATTTCCAAAACAGGTTAAGTAAAGCAAAAACCTTTTTACGAAGTCTACTGCATTCATTATCGAACCATCTACAGAGTGATACTGGTTGATAGGCGGAAAGACTTTGTGAAGCGGAAGATCGGATTGCGTTAGTAATTTTTTCTATTATATCTTCTATTGAAGCAGAACTAGGATGAGGAAGTGAAATAACGTTACGGTTTAGCCTAGATTGGTAGATGCTTGTCTCATGAGGTAGCCAGCGTAGCCTTTTCAGATTATTTGCCTGACTAACAGGACTTCCTTGGCTAAAACTAACGCGGGCAAGGATTGGAAAATGCGTCGAAAAAGTTGCTGCCAGTACTTCAAAATCCTTTATAGCATGAAGCCATTCACCAGAGACTGCACAAATGTCAATAACAGAACTTCCCTGACCACTAACAAAAGTAAATTCACCATCTACGTCTGATCTCGATGTACCATTCAACACCCAATAGCCAAAACTTTCGAGGAGCTCCACTAAAGCCCTACCATTCCTATTCAAAGTATCGTCCTTAGAATTTCTACCAGAAAACAGGTTTGATTGAGAATTTAATTCCTCCAAATAGACATTTTGAAAAAGCCTGATCCTAGCATTTAAGTCTCCTATTAGCATAATATTGTTTGAATTTAAATTATTTAGAAAATCGTTTAGCTCATTAAAATCATTCAACCAGTTATTACAGTTTAAATACAAGGGTATAATGAAGTGACTTTTACGATTACTATAACCATCTATTTGAATAACAGTTTTTCTATTAATTTGCCTAAACTTAACAAAATTAGAGTCGTTTACTATGTACCATATTGCAATATTCGTGGGAAACATCTATGGGTGCCATTCCTATTTCCTTGTTTCCATTCTAATTTTATTTTCAAAGGAGGCTATTATGTCACTTACCGATATCGCTCACCGTATTAATGAACTCGCTTTATCATGGGAGCAATTCAAATTAATAAATGATCGCAAATTAAAAGAAATTGAGAGCAAAGGGCGTGCTGATTCTGCAACGATTGAGCACCTATGCAAGGTAAATAATGCCATTGATAGTTGCAAAGAGCGTTTAGACTAGATCGAAACTGCAGCTCAACGTCCAGAAGTAAATACAGATTTTAGCACAAGTGATAAATATTTTTCTGATTATATCCGCAAGGGAATGGAAAGCGGTTTATCACACAAAACCCTCAGTGGAGATGAAAATGGAGGAAATGCTTATTCACTAAAAATGCTCCAAAACATCCAAGATCTTAACTCTTGACCAACACATTCCCAGCAAAATTGTTCTCACGTTTGCTGGAATGGTTATATTATTTAAGTTATTAGTAATATATGTTGCTTAATTAGCAATAATCCATTAAAAACTTTCATCAAAAATTATTTCAAAAACAAGCAAGTTATGGCTCAATTACCTTATGATAGAGAAGCTTCTGATAAATTAAGGAAGGAAGAGTATTTAAAAGAACTCATCAAACGATAGAAATGGAAATATCCCAAACGAGACATGGAAGTCGGGGATCTTGTCGTTCTTAGAGATGAAAATTCGTCCGAATGAGTGGCGCCTTGGTCGGGTCGTTAAGGTTCATCGTGGTCCCGACGACAAAGTCCGAGTTGTCGATGTCAAAACTCAAAAAGAAGTTGTCACTCGTTCTGTCGTCAAGTTGTGCATTTTACCCTTGGATTGAAGTAATTTGCTTCTTAAAATCTTATCTTTTTGATCCTAGGTATAACGTATAACTTTTGTGTGAACTTAATTATCATTTATTCATTGCTAGAATAAGTAATATTAAAATGCATCCGAATTGAAATTATATCACGTATACTTATAATTTTTGCATTATAATTGTAACTTTGAATTTAATCTTGCATAACATCATAAATTTTCCAATTGTTAAACACTGACATTTTTTGCATGCGAGGATGCAAGGCGGGCGGAATGTTCAAATCAGAAATAATTCTAAAATTTTTACAATAACTTATAACAGGCCCTTAACTCTAGTACTTTCATGGTGCCTGAACGATTCATTATTTTTGTTACGTTTGGCATCTTGCTTTTCGTTTTTTTTTTTGACGTCATCCCGTCATCGCATTGCATCCCTGTGGCTACTTCGTTCTTTTTTTATCAGCCATCATGGAGTTAAGTTGTGCTCAAGAAATAAAAATTAAAGACTAGCTAAACCGAAAAGTAAAATAAAGTAATTATCTAAAATTATCAGAAAACAAAAGATCATCGTCATGCAAGTGTTAAACAAAACGAAAAAATAAAGAAAGCATCAACAAAAATCAACGTGACATCATCGTTTTTTTTCTACCAAATTCCATTGGGGAATTTATTCATATGCAGATGACGTCTCCATTGCGGTATCTGGTAAACATGCTCACGTCATACCGCTCTAAATAAACTAGTAAAACGGGCGGGAAAATGTGATCTAGGGGTCAATCTTCAGAAAACTGAACTCGTTCTCTTCACCAGGAAATACAAAATTCCTCAACTAACAACTCCATCAATAAATGGAATCCCACTTGAACTTTCAAACGAAGCCAAATATCTAGGTAGGTATAATCCTAGACAAAAAGCTGAACTGGAAAGAAAATATACAGGAAAGAATCAGGAAATCTACCGTAGCCTTATTTTTCTGAAAAAAAGCCATTGGTAATAAATGGGGTTTCTCCCCCCAAATCACCCACTGGCTCTACACCGCGGTCATCAGACCAATACTCACATACGGAGTAGTGGTATGGTGGACCGCTCTTGATAAAAGGACCTACTGCGATAATCTAAGCAAGGTCCAACTGATGCAAAAATTGAATTTTCCTAACTCGCAAGACTCAAATTGAATTTTCCTTTAATCTTTCCTTTTTGTTTCCTAATTTTAGTTCCTGGTTGTGTGGACGTTGATTTCCTTTTTGGTTTCTGCACACTTTTCCTTTTGTTTTGTTTTTATATTTCCCTCAAATTCGATCTACAATTTCTAAAATTCGCTTGTGCGACCACGCTTCTTTTTGGGTATATCGAACAATGGCTACCAGGTTTGAGTACTAAGGTGAAGTTGGTTTTACTTAAAAAAAAATTTGCGCATCCAGCAACAGGTAGTTTGCTGCCGACCTCGACTGCTCAGCTGGGTTGGGTTCAGTGCCACAAGAGGAAACTTATACTAATGTTGAAATCGCGGTAAAGAAAATTACTTCCTGAGAACAAAATTATCTATATTTGGATATTAAAGACGTATGTAAATGGGCGCCAGGAAATTTTTAAAAGGAAATTTCCCAACTTTGGTAACCTGAAAAATGTTAAGATAAAGTAGAAAAACAAGAAATGACAACCAAAGAAGAAGACGACGCGACGGTGATGAATGAAAGAGTTGTTTGTATTCCCAAAATGTAATTGATTTCATTTTTGTGGGAAGACCGTGACAGAGCCTGGATTAAACACCCAATCTTTTCAGAATATAGGTATATCGAAGTTAATGTATAATTATGTAGACAACGGGTCAGAAGGACCGTTAAAAAAAAGGTAGTGGTAAAACAAACAAGTAAAGGTATGCAGGTTGGACCGGTATTGTCCCACCCGAAAATTTCCAAAATGGAAGCAAGTAATAAGATGGTTTCTCTAAACGAACCAGGTCAGATCCTGAAATTTGATACGCGATAATACTAAACAAAAGGGAGACACTCAATTTCACTATCTCATCAAAACTTTTTCCAATATCACACACAACGCTAAATATATGTAAAAATCTATATGTACTTATCTTTTTTTCTTCTGTGTTCTAATTTCCTCCCTCTACGATTCTTCTCGAATATTTTTCTGGTTCCCTCTGAACCCTTCTTTCGTGCTATTTTCCTAGCTTCTTTGACTCACTTTCCTAAATCTTTTCAAATCTCTTTTTTTTCGTAAAACAACTATCTATACTCGTTTCCCTTTGGGCCCTTTTCCTTTCCCTTTTGTTCAGACCGACACCCTTATAATAATTTCTTTCAAGAAAAACCATCTTCTTTTTCATTTCCGGCGTTACGAGTAGTGATCTTGAAGCGATAACAACTCTCCCACTTTTCTGCTTCACACTAGTGATCCGCCTGTGGGGTACGCCGCGTTGACCTCAGAAAGCGTCGGCAAGCCTCCCGGATTTGGATTGTTCCATGTCTGAGGCCAACCAAATGCTGCTGTTTTTGCATTTGCTTGTACCAGGAGTGTTTTGGCCTGCCTTTTCTTTTTCGTCGCGAAGAAAAACCATAACATGGGTCATATCCTTACTCTACGGTCTACGGTATAGAGTAAAACAACTTCATAGCAACGACCTATCATGCTTAGGTGAAAAATGACCTGCTCAGCTCATGCACTATCTGTACACATCGCACAGCAAAATATCTGATGAAATCGTTACACATTGTCTAAAAAAAACAAACAACCAAACGTCTATTATTCAAACTGAGACTACAAGTTTCAAGCAAGCGAGACAGAGTCCGAAATTCATAATTTCAAAAAAAAAAAAAAAAAATTAATTCAAACAACCAAACGGTAATTATTCAAACTGACACTACAAACTCCGAGCAAGCGAGATAGAGTCAACTATGTATTCAAATTTTCAAAAAAAAAACTAAAACCAACCGCCACACACGTTTTACAACGCTCACAACATACTTTGTCTCACTCTAGACTATTCCTCTCTATGTCTCGCTCAGAACTACCAGTCTCAACCGCCCCATTACCTACTACCGTCCGTGGCATGGATGGTCATGTCCGAGTCATATCGATTAAAACTAAATCTGGTGTAATAACAACAGCTGTTCACAAGGTGGCACCACATCCCTTTGAAAGCAGTACTTAAAGAATTTGCAATCCTTTCAGAGGTGGCGGCATGTTCAATCGTATTTAATACTTTTCATTTTCTTTTTGACAAACTACTTATCTTATATGATACCTCTATATTTCTTATAACGTAACACTTTTCTTAGTACCTCTTTTCTTTCTTAGTACTCTCTATATGTACTAAAACATAAATCATACAGTCCATTTTGAAACTCATTGAACCATTGTGAGTATAAGATCGAAATTTACTCAACACGGATCTGAACTATCAGAGACGAAAATAAAAATCAATTTAACATTGTTTCGAATTAGATACATGTTTTTCTATTTTTTTTTTGGTTTTTATTTAATCGCGTCTCAACACCAGCTTATCCGCCATTTCACTACCGATTATGTCACGATGTCCTGGAACCCAGGTTAAAGTTACGGTGTTTGTTGACCTGAGCAGTCTAAGATAACTGCGACAGCTTTCTACTAATCTAGATTTTTTTTTTTTTTTTTTGTGAAGACGGAAATGTGATTTTCTTTTATAACCCTGTTTTCCTCCCAGCTTTCCCTTGTCGGAAAGACTGTTGGGCCACCGGATTAAAATCAAGCGGAGGGGAGGGGGTGAGTGGTCTGTTTGAATGTCTATATCGGTATGGTTCATGATGGTTCGATGGCCTGATATACCTGTTTTCCAATTATGGCATTGTTTGAATCGCGCAGTGCGCTTTTGGCCGCCATCTCCTTAGTAAAAAGATCTAAGGGGTCTAGCGAAGATTTCCAGAGCTGCAGTTGGTGTCATTCTCATAGCACTGGTTGAGCCAATGCATGAAAGACTTTGGATTTTGGTCATGGTCTTAAGGTTTGACGCCTTCTCTAATGATGGCCACCAGACCAGACAGCCATATGTGAGGATTGGTATTGTTATGGTTGTATACATACAGTGAATAGTTTGGGGACCAGGTCCCCATTTTTTCCCAAAAATTCTACTGCAAGTGTAGAAGGCGATTTGAGCTTTCCTTTCTCTTTCTTTAAAATTTTCTTTCCAGTTAAGTCAACGATCAAGGACAATTTCGAGATATTTCGCCGTACCAGATAACTTTATTGGTATACCGTTTAAGTTTTCTGGTAAACAGACCAAGTTCTGTTTTTGTAGGGTTGACGTTTAGCCCACAGTTTTTGGCCCAGGTGATGAGCTTGTTTAGAGCTGTCTGAAGGAGTTCACAAAGAGTTGTTGTGAGTTTTCCCGAAGTCATGATGACGATGTTGTCAGCATAGGCTACGGCTTTTATTCCGCTCATGTCTAGTTTAACCATGATTTGGTTAACTACTAGGAGCAGACCCCTTTTTTACACTGGGCCCACTGGGCCCAGGCCTAGGGCCCCCAAATTGCTGAAACAACACTCAACCTCTATTGGTCTTTTTTCAAGAAAAAAATATATTTCGATGCATTTGACAACAACCTTTGTTAAACATTTTAAATCACATTCCCTCCGAAATTATAGACAAATTCAAACAAAAAAAAAGAGGTCACTTAAGACAACGAAACTATACACTCCCTTGTGTTCGTTTCAGGGCTCTTTTAAAAATCCAATCAGAAAAAACATCCATACGTGTATCTTACAATCGAAGTTAAATGGTGTTGTGAAGATGGGAAAACTTCTTGTGTATCCTTCTGACATTTGCGATGCGATGGTCCGAAAGCGTTACTATTAATAACCTTTGCCTGTTTTCACTAAGTGTGGGTTTTTTATTTTTTGCTGTCTATTGTTAATGTAGGCGTTGCATTTGTGTAGAGAGTGTCCCTACTCATTATTAGATATACTCTGGAATGAACGTCACTCAATTTATTTAAGAATGGAGTGTGTTGACTGCTCTCTTAGGTTAAAAAAAAAAGTTGTAAAAAGTCTTTCTCAAACAAGATGGTCAGCGTGAGCTGATAAAGTAAGCGCCAGACAAAAAAAAAAATACCCCGATTCCGATTATAAGAACCTTTCTTAAAGGGCTAGGTGTAGAACAGACTTTTTTGACGGCTCTGAACCCTCAGTAATTTTGACTGGGAAAGAAAGTTTCGAAATTGAAACCTGTCTTTCCATTGTTGACACTCTAAGCGTTGATTTGAAACAGCGACTAGGTTCATAATACGAATATTGGCCAAAGTTTTGACTTCTTTTTCGATTAAAAAACCTGAATTCAGAAGACTTTAAAGAAAACTGTGTGGGGAACGGAAGTAACCTTTTATAATAACACTACCAATAAATAAAATACATCATATAATAATACCTGAAATAATAACACATTAACATACATAATACTTACCTTTTCTCATAATAAAATACAAATAATACGAACCATAAAAATAACCACATAATATTCTCTTTTCATTAATAATAAACGACCTATAATACTTACCTTAATAATTATTTACAACCTATAATACAAACCCTAATACACTTAATAATAATGGAAATACATAATACAACCTAATATAATACTCACCTGAAAAAAATCAAATATGCGCTGACTTTTACTTTTGAGAAAAACTAAATATTGGAAATTCATTCAATCTTCGTAGGAGAAACTAATAAAATGTGTTTCATGTTTGATTCCCTTCGTTGAAAATTTTTCTTAATAGTTTGGAAAGTAAGCATAAGAAAAAATCTATACACAGGTACTCGGTACCGCTGGATTTATCTTTGGAAATATTCAAGAAGATATTAACCGAATGAAATTGTGCTTGTGAGTAAACGAAATAGAAGAATTACTTTTTGGAAAATACGGAGAAATCAACGTGTGAGAAAAAAAGAAAGAAACAAAGTAAAATATACCAGAGGTCTGTGCCTGAGGGCGAAAGGAGAAAGGAGGTTGGTATCTAACAACAAAAGAAAGGATATGTAAGAGGAAGCAAAGGAGAGCAAAGTAAATTGGATCAGTGGACTGTGCCTGAAAACCTAGAAAGAAGGAACCTAATATAAAAAAAGTGGTGTTCATCTAGGACACAGTTACGTGCCTGACCCATGCCTCATCACCAGCATCATCATCGTCACCACATCATCATCACCAACATCAACATCATCACCAGCACCATCATCATCAACATCATCTATAACAACCTCATCCAAAAGGTGTCCCAGTGTTATATCCCTTCCCTGATATACCTATCCCGACAGATAATTGCCCTATGCAGCTCCCCCCCCCCCCCCTCCGGTCTATCCCAGTGTTAAATTTTAGTGTGAGTTAACTTATATACTTAACTGTGATAGAATTAAGAAGAGAAAAAAAAAAAAGAAGAAAAGGAAATGTAAATAATAATTTAAAAAAAAAAAAAAGTAAATAAATAATAAATAGAGATTAGAAGTGGCAAATTGGCTAAAAAAAAAAAAAAAGGTTGAAAGAAAATTACTAAAATTAATCACAAAAGAACAGCTTTTAAAATTTATGTGCGGTGACCCCCCTCCAAAACCAAAACAAAATCTTTTCTTTTATAAATTCATTATAGCAGCTGAGTTCTGGAATCCAAGGTGGTGCACTACATTGGCCGAGAAGAAAGAAAAGCTGAGTAAGTTTTGTTTTTTTTATATAATCATCTTTATAATATTTGGGTGAATTTTTTTTGTTTTTTGGTGGGAAAAGTGTTGCCATCGGCTAAAAGGAAAAAAAAAAATAATAATAATTTCAAAGAAATAATCTTTATAATATAATATAATGTAAAATTAGAGTAAACATAATTACCTGAAAATTTAGTTGTAAATTGCCATCTGAAAAAAAAAATATTTTTTAATTTTAATAATCCTTCAACTATATAAAGAGAGTGAATAGATACTTACCGGAAAGGGAAATAGGGTTGCCACCTAGTATATTTAAATTTTGGATTTTTTTTTTTTTTTTATTTAAATTAATTAATAAAAATTAATTAAATTAATGTATTGAAATTAATGAACACGAATTAATAAGTAGAATTGCCTAAGTGCCCAATAAAAATTTTGTAACGTTTTAAACTATGACTTTTTGATAAAGACAAGGTAGAAAAATGAGAAGCTAAGGGGTTAAAAATGAGGTAAGCTGGTGGTTAAAGGACAGGGGCAGTAGGTAGTTGTGTATTAGGGGCTACCACATATTCCGGGAGGTAGTGGTAGCCATCAGTGGTATCCAACCGGATACAAGGGTGGGAAAATCCTCCGAGGGCCCATAACATCTGGACCCTCCCCCTTATTGGAATCACCCCTCCACAAATAGTTAATCGAGTCCCTCATCATTGAATAATATAGGCATGAGATTCGTAACGACCGTCCAGTGCTGTGGCTCCAAGAACTCACCCCGTCCGACGAGCTAAGCCCAAACAAACAAGCATGCCAAAGGGGGTCGTAGCCTGGACACCCCTCTCTTTCCTGCTGCCCGGATCAGCCTCATGCGCCTGTAGCCATGAGGTTGTAACGGTGGTCTACAAGGAGAGAGAGGGGCCTTGGTCAATTTCGTTACAGGTGGCGCCCAACGTGGGGCCCGATTGACTTAAACTGTTTCATTTTTTTTCATCTTTGTGGAGGTTGGCCAGAATGCCAAGAGCAGGTATAGTGTAGACGCACGTAGTGTTCATGTCTAGGATTCGGAAAACAACCAACAATTTTAAGATCTCAAGATTTTTTTTGGAATTTCCGTTGCAATCGTCCGGTAAATGAGAGTTTGATCTCGGTTTACGCAGTTGCGTATGAGTAAGCAGGAGTTTTCAAGAAAAAAAAAAAAAAAAAAAAATGAATTTCGTGTAATCTTAAAGCCTAAGTTCGAAGCATATTTCAGCTTCAGTTGTTTAAGTTTTATTTGAATTTCATAAGCTTTCATTTTCAATCAAGTGGGTTGAAGCTGGTCTGCCAGCTTGGCGATGAAGCCTACTGAGCATTGCCAGCTCAATCCCTTTAACGAATCCTAGGCGGTGGCACTGAGTGTAGTCGCAATATGTCTGTTGGTGTTCTGGATCCAACTAGGTGTTCCAGTAGGGGCCCTGCCACGAACCCTGTCCTTATCCACACATCCAGCGTGCCTCTAATTTTACAACAAAACAAAAAAAAAAACAAAACACATACAGAATTTCATAGTATTGAATTACATACACAAAAAAAAAAAGAAAGAATCAATTACATTTAGAAAAAAAAAATTTTTTAAGAAAGCACAAAAAAGAAAAAATATATATAAATATCTGAAGTAAAGAAAAGAACAAAATTCTTTTTTTGAGCAATCGAATCGTTTGAAAATTTAAATTCTTCGGTAAGCTTTACAAACATTTAGTTTTGCAAACCATTTTGGGTTTTCAATCTATTAAAGGTATAGAAAACATATTTCAATGCGAGGCAGGAAAAAGGGCTTCAAGCCAAATACAAGTCTGCGAGGCCGAGTCCTCAGGTCACATCTTTTCAGCGACTCTTTTGGAGACCTTGGCGAGGTTAATAATACGTCCGAGTCCGTGAACAATACAATTCCACCAGAAGAAGGAGCTGCGTCATTGATGGCTCAAGAAGATGCTTCTAGGGCGACTCGAAGATCCCAGTCAGGGCTACCGGCTCTTACACCACGAGAACGAGAATCATTAGGCGAAAGCGGAGAACAACTGTCTAGCTATATTCAGGGAGTTGTCACTGATGCTGTTGGTGTGAGTCGTGCCGAAGATTTTAGGTTCTTCACGGGTGAGCTGGAACGAACCAGAAGCGCTATGCGAGAAGAAATTGCGAGCATTGTTCGAGAGACGATTTTGGCTACAACTCCTGAAGTGAATCGGTGTCGCGAACGAGAAAGACGAAGCCTAGAGGAAAGCCAAGCTGATTTCTCCAAACCTGCGGGTGTGCCACTACCAACTCTCCCGATAAATTGCCTGCCTCAACGAAACCGATCACCTCCTCGAGCTCGCTCACCTCCATGTCGTAGTACAGCAGCGGACAACTCGAATGTGGATGAATTTCTACGACAACTGCACAATTTGACCCTGAGCGATCCTGTTAACAATTCTCTGCCTCAGACAAGCCAGTTAGGATACAAGCGACAGAACTTCCACAAGTGGGGTTTAAAGTATGACAACCGTCAAATGTCGGTCGATGACTTTTTGTTTAGGCTGGAACGACTGAAAATAAGCTACGGAACTACCTGGGACGAAGTGGTTCTCAACTTCCATCACTTCATTTCGGGAACGGTAGAGACCTGGTTTTGGGTCTACCTCAAGGCGAACCCTGATATAACCTGGTTGGTGCTAAAGAACGCCCTTATCGAAAGATTTAGGAGCTTAGAAACCGACTCAGAGCTGTCAAGAAGGTTATATGATAGACATCAAGGCCCCGCTGAGACCTTCGAAGACTTCTACGCAGCGATACAGAAGTTGAATGGAAAGTTGAGAACTCCAAAGTCCGATGACGAAATCATCGACATTGTCAAGAACAATGTGCGAAGAGAGATGGGAACGCTTCTCATCACCTTCCACACCACCTGCCTGACAGAAATGGTTCATGTCAGCCGTAAGGTCGAGAAATATCTCCTTGATCGTGAAGCTGGAGCCCCGAAAACCCGATTTGGGAATATACCACCACCGCGTAAAAGCGCCATTTCGGAACTTGTGGAGGAAATGACGGAAGAAAAACCTTTTGTGCCCGAGTTAGAGGCATTCCACTCGAGACAGGAGAGGGACACTCGCAATTACACTTGTTGGAATTGCAAGGGTAAGGGCCATTCATTCTTTGAATGCCCTAATCCGCAGAGATCTCTCTTTTGTTTCAGATGTGGTTGGGAAAACACTACCTCTCCGCAATGTCCTCGATGCTCGGGAAACGAGCCAAAGAGCAGTCTGAAGACTCGGGGGAATTGCTCTCTGGAGAAGAACCCGGAGTCCAAATAGAACCTACCATTCCACTTCACACTACCTCCCCGTCCCAATCCTATCCACTTCCTTGTGAGACCTCCCTAGTCCCTCCTATTCCTGCCATAAGAGTCCTAAAACGTCCTTCTAATCCCGTGATACCTACACCACCTAAACCTGCTATAACTCCTCTTTTACCCCTGCATGAAAGGCTCCAAAATTATATGGAGGCGAGAAAACGCATTTTTGGATGTCAAAACACCATCGTATCGGCAAAAGTGGCTAAACTGAGGAGTAAGTTTGGAAAGAAAAGAGAAGCCTACAAGGCCATCGAAGCAACTACGCTGTGTAGCTCAGACGACCCCCGTCCGTATGCCGAAGTCCGAATTTTCGGAGAAGCTGTTTTGGGCCTACTGGACAGTGGAGCCAGCATCAGTTGCTTGGGAACGGGTGGAGCTGATTTCCTTCAAAAATACCATCAAAACTTCTCCAAACTTTCTACCGAAGTAAAAACCGCGGATGGAAAACGGCAAACGATTGTGGGAAAGATTGTGGTGGACGTTACCTATAAAGGGAAGACGAAAACAATCCCCCTGTATCTGGTTCCTTCTTTGCAGCAAAGACTGTATCTTGGGATCGACTTCTGGAACGAATTTGACATCGCGCCTCAGTTGATTTCGGAAATTTCAACGGTTCATTGCCCAGTCGAAATGGATGTGGATCGGAACGCTCACGAGCTGACGGTAGATCAATCCCGACGGTTAAAAGATGCCGTCAGTTTGTTTCCTTCCTCTGCCGTACAAGGCTTAGGAAAAACAACCCTGGAGGTACACACCATCGACACAGGAAATGCAGAGCCCATTAAGCAACGTCACTACCCGGTTTCTCCAGCGGTGCAGAAACTCCTATATGAGGAATTGGAACGCATGCTTCAACTTGGCGTGATTGAAGAGAGCACGAGCGCATGGAGCTCTCCAGTGGTCTTAGTCCGTAAGCCTGGCAAAAATCGCTTGTGTCTAGACTACAGAAAAGTTAATGAGAAAACCAAGAAAGATGCGTATCCAATATCTCATATAGGGGGATTGCTATCGCGTCTTCATGATACTCGTTTCATCTCGAGCGTGGATCTTAAGGACGCGTTCTGGCAGATCCCTCTGGAGAAAGAATCCCGGAAAAAAACAGCGTTTAGTCCCGGCCCGGCATGCCCCTGTTGCAGTTTACGGTTATGCCCTTTGGCCTCTGTAATGCGCCACAACGCATGGTCAGGCTCATGGACAAAGTGGTACCGCATCAGCTGCGAGAGAAAATCTTTCCGTACCTGGATGATCTACTGGTGGTATCGAGCACGTTCGATGAGCACATTGAACTGTTGAAGGTTTTAGCCGGTCGACTGAAGGAAGCAGGACTGACGATGAACGTAAAAAAATCGAAATTCTGTTTCAAGGATTTGAAGTACCTTGGATACATTGTCGGAGATGGTTGTCTTAAGACGGATCCAGATAAGGTAGCGGCTATTGCAGAGTTTCCTTTTCCCACTACCGTGAAACAGGTGCGACGTTTCCTGGGACTTGCCGGATGGTACCGTCGCTTCGTAAAGGACTTTTCGTCGTTAGCTGCCCCGATCACCGACACCTTGAAAAAGGGGAAGAAGTTTGAATTCAACGATGCAGCAACTGACGCATTCAACCAATTGAAGACTGCTCTGACTTCGCAACCCGTGCTAGTTCACCCGGACTTCAATAAGGAGTTCATCATTCAGTGCGACGCCTCTGACACTGGAGTTGGCTGCGTGCTAAGCCAGCTGGACGAGATTGGGAATGAGCGACCCATCTACTTTCACTCCCAGAAATTGAACACGGCCCAGCGGAATTATAGTGTGACCGAGCGTGAGTGCCTTGCTGCTGTCATGGGAGTTCAAAAGTTCCGAGCGTACGTCGAGGGACATCCCTTCCGGATAGTGACTGATCATGCCAGTTTGAAGTGGTTGATGGGACAGAAGGATTTGAGCGGACGTTTGGCGAGATGGAGCTTAAAGCTTCAGGGATTCGATTTCTCCATCGAGCATCGCAAGGGATCCCTGAACGTTGTGCCAGATGCACTCTCACGGGTGCACGAGGTGGATGCTCTGGATTGTGATGTTTCAAGGTTGAACGATCCTTCCGATGTCTTACATATCGTCCTTGAGGACCCAAGTTTTAAATCTTCGGAATACCTCAAGCTCATCAAAAACATCGAAGAACAAAAAGACCAGCTACCTGACCTTCAAGTCTCGAACCATTTCGTGTATAAGAAGGTCAAACATTGCACAGGAAATCCTGTAGAGGACGACATAGTTTGGAAGCTTTGGGTTCCGGAACCGCTAACCGACCGCTTAATTTCTCTGGCTCATCAACCCCCTAGAGCTTCGCATGGTGGGATCGCGAAAACCCTATACCGACTGCAGCAAAGGTTCTACTGGCCTAACATGGCAGCACAGGTTAAAGCTTTCTTGGAGAAGTGCGACCTTTGCAAGGCTTCGAAAGCTCCAAATGCCACTCTTAGACCCCCTATGGGTAAAGCGTTCGTAGCCGATAGACCATTTCAGATGCTGTACATCGATTTCTTGGGACCTTATCCACGCTCGCGAGATGGGAATACGCACATTATTGTTGCACTGGAACAACTGACGAAGTTCGTCGTGATCAAGGCGATTCGTAGAGCGACAACCGAGATTGCTCTCAAGTTCCTGTACGAACAGGTGTTCTGCATTTTTGGGGTTCCTGAAACGATCCTTTCGGACAATGGAAAGCAGTTCATCAGTCGTGAGTTCGAAAAAAAAATGACAACGTACGGAATTACGCATGTCCGGACGGCCGTTTACTCCCCGCAGGCGAATGCCAGCGAACGAGTGAACCGGTCCATTCTCGCTGCCATCAGAGGATATATCGACCACGACCAAAAGAACTGGGACTGTCAACTGCCCTCCATCGCTAGTGCCTTGCGTACCACTGCGCATTCCGCTATCCATCTGTCACCGTACGAAGCACTCTTTGGTCAGAGTTGTATGGAGCATGGGTCAGACTACCGGCTTCTGCGTAGCTTGAATGCACTTAATAATTCCGAAATCGAACATCTTTCCAAATCGTCGAAAATGAATATCCTCCACTCGCACATAAAGGCTTCCCTTGCAGACGCCCATTCTCGCTATGAAAACACTTATAATCTGCGAAGTAAAAATGTCACATTCAAAGTTGGTGACATAGTCTTTCGACGGAACTTTGTGCAGAGTGACGCATCGAAGAAATTTTGTGCAAAACTCAGTCCGAAATTCATCAAAATGAGAGTATACAAGCTGGTAGGAAACAATTTATACGGACTTGAAGACCTTAACGGCAAAAAGGCCGGAGTTTTCCATGGCAAGGACTTGCGGAAGTAAAAGATCACTAACCTAGAAAAAAGAAAAAAATCACCCGGCCCGGCTGTCAGTCTGTGCATGAGACTCTGGGAACTCTATTAGGCGTTCCTTTTCCTTCACCTTTAGTCTCCTGAGCACTCGGCAAAAGGTGAAGTTTTGTGGGGAATGGAAGTAACCTTTTATAATAACACTACCAATAAATAAAATACATCATATAATAATACCTGAAATAATAACACATTAACATACATAATACTTACCTTTTCTCATAATAAAATACAAATAATACGAACCATAAAAATAACCACATAATATTCTCTTTTCATTAATAATAAACGACCTATAATACTTACCTTAATAATTATTTACAACCTATAATACAAACCCTAATACACTTAATAATAATGGAAATACATAATACAACCTAATATAATACTCACCTGAAAAAAATCAAATATGCGCTGACTTTTACTTTTGAGAAAAACTAAATATTGGAAATTCATTCAATCTTCGTAGGAGAAACTAATAAAATGTGTTTCATGTTTGATTCCCTTCGTTGAAAATTTTTCTTAATAGTTTGGAAAGTAAGCATAAGAAAAAATCTATACACAGGTACTCGGTACCGCTGGATTTATCTTTGGAAATATTCAAGAAGATATTAACCGAATGAAATTGTGCTTGTGAGTAAACGAAATAGAAGAATTACTTTTTGGAAAATACGGAGAAATCAACGTGTGAGAAAAAAAGAAAGAAACAAAGTAAAATATACCAGAGGTCTGTGCCTGAGGGCGAAAGGAGAAAGGAGGTTGGTATCTAACAACAAAAGAAAGGATATGTAAGAGGAAGCAAAGGAGAGCAAAGTAAATTGGATCAGTGGACTGTGCCTGAAAACCTAGAAAGAAGGAACCTAATATAAAAAAAGTGGTGTTCATCTAGGACACAGTTACGTGCCTGACCCATGCCTCATCACCAGCATCATAATCGTCACCACATCATCATCACCAACATCAACATCATCACCAGCACCATCATCATCAACATCATCTATAACAACCTCATCCAAAAGGTGTCCCAGTGTTATATCCCTTCCCTGATATACCTATCCCGACAGATAATTGCCCTATGCAGCTCCCCCCCCCCCCTCCGGTCTATCCCAGTGTTAAATTTTAGTGTGAGTTAACTTATATACTTAACTGTGATAGAATTAAGAAGAGAAAAAAAAAAAAGAAGAAAAGGAAATGTAAATAATAATTTAAAAAAAAAAAAAAGTAAATAAATAATAAATAGAGATTAGAAGTGGCAAATTGGCTAAAAAAAAAAAAAAAAGGTTGAAAGAAAATTACTAAAATTAATCACAAAAGAACAGCTTTTAAAATTTATGTGCGGTGACCCCCCTCCAAAACCAAAACAAAATCTTTTCTTTTATAAATTCATTATAGCAGCTGAGTTCTGGAATCCAAGGTGGTGCACTACATTGGCCGAGAAGAAAGAAAAGCTGAGTAAGTTTTGTTTTTTTTATATAATCATCTTTATAATATTTGGGTGAATTTTTTTTGTTTTTTGGTGGGAAAAGTGTTGCCATCGGCTAAAAGGAAAAAAAAAAATAATAATAATTTCAAAGAAATAATCTTTATAATATAATATAATGTAAAATTAGAGTAAACATAATTACCTGAAAATTTAGTTGTAAATTGCCATCTGAAAAAAAAAATATTTTTTAATTTTAATAATCCTTCAACTATATAAAGAGAGTGAATAGATACTTACCGGAAAGGGAAATAGGGTTGCCACCTAGTATATTTAAATTTTGGATTTTTTTTTTTTTTTTTATTTAAATTAATTAATAAAAATTAATTAAATTAATGTATTGAAATTAATGAACACGAATTAATAAGTAGAATTGCCTAAGTGCCCAATAAAAATTTTGTAACGTTTTAAACTATGACTTTTTGATAAAGACAAGGTAGAAAAATGAGAAGCTAAGGGGTTAAAAATGAGGTAAGCTGGTGGTTAAAGGACAGGGGCAGTAGGTAGTTGTGTATTAGGGGCTACCACATATTCCGGGAGGTAGTGGTAGCCATCAGTGGTATCCAACCGGATACAAGGGTGGGAAAATCCTCCGAGGGCCCATAACATCTGGACCCTCCCCCTTATTGGAATCACCCCTCCACAAATAGTTAATCGAGTCCCTCATCATTGAATAATATAGGCATGAGATTCGTAACGACCGTCCAGTGCTGCGGCTCCAAGAACTCACCCCGTCCGACGAGCTAAGCCCAAACAAACAAGCATGCCAAAGGGGGTCGTAGCCTGGACACCCCTCTCTTTCCTGCTGCCCGGATCAGCCTCATGCGCCTGTAGCCATGAGGTTGTAACGGTGGTCTACAAGGAGAGAGAGGGGCCTTGGTCAATTTCGTTACAACTGCAAATCTTTTGCAAAATTTTACACCAAAGATGAAAACGGATATGAACTACATACATGCTGAATGCCTGAATTGAAAAGAATACTGGAAAACTATTCGACACGAAAATTAAAAAACTGGCAATATTATAGAACTTTATGATTTCTTCAAAACAAATAGAGTTGAAGATGAACTTTCAAGTGTTGAAATTGCACTTAGAATTTTCTTAAGTATGATGGTGACCAACTGATGTGGTGAACGTTCCTTCTCTAAGTTAAAATGAAAAAAATACGAACTCAGAAGTCAGAACGACAATGGTTCAAGAAAGATTGACAAGTTTGTCGCTGATGTCAATCAAAACCGAAATCCTCAGAGGTATCGATTTTGAAGTTATAATCAATGATTTTGCTTATCTTAAATCAAGAAAAAGAATGCTACAATAAACATTCCTCTTTCCATCTTTTTGCATATCAATATTTTGTTCCTTAAACTACATTCCTTTAACTATATCTGAATTTAATTTTCTGTTATTTAAATTTTGTTTATTTTTGAATTCTTATATGAAAAATTTAATATTTTGTTTTGATTTTTACATTATTTATGTTTATGTTAACGTTTATGTTAAAACATAAACATGCTGCAATAACTATTTCCTTTTACAATGATTTATAACAATTGATGAAATATTGATTCAAAGTTATGTGTTTTTTTCTGTATACCTTTACTACACAACATAACATTTTTATAGAATCATACAGGGGCCCCATTTTCAAAAAGTGGCCAGTGCCCCCAAAAGGGTAAAGACGGCCTTGACTAGGAGCCAGAGTAGCGGGGATAACACTCCTCCTTGATGGGGTGTACCTCTACAAGTTTTGACTTTTAGGGTGCTTGCACCCATTTCTGCTTTACTATTCTTGTTTGGAGCATGGAGTCGATCAAATTTGATAGCGTTGGCTCGATATTTATGGAGCTTAATGCCATGCGAATAGCACTGTATTCAACGTTGTTGAAGGCTCCTTCTACATCGAGGAATGCAGCCAACGTGTACTCTTTATATTGGATTGACTGTTCAATGGTTCCGACTACTTCATGAAGTGCAGTCTGAACTGATTGCCCTTTATATATGCATGTTGGGCTGTAGAGATCACATTGTTGCTCAGTTTTGTTCGAATATGTGTTTCTATGAGTTTTTCTAGAGTCATGAGTAGAAAGGAGGATAGGATTATTGGGTTCAGTGTGCGAGGGCTTACCGGGTTTGGAAATGAATATGACTTTAACTTCCCTCCAACTGGTTGGAATAAAGGTGAGGCTTAAACAGCCTCTGAATATTTCCACTAGAATCGGCACAATCAAGTTTGTATGCTGAGAATGAGTCAATGGCCCACGATACCTTCCTATTATCTACTTATAGATTTCATATGCTGGAGCCAACGTTAGCGCTAGCGTTTTCGTGTTCTGGAGATGTAATTTGAGTGCACCCTGGGAAGTGAGTGTTCATGACTGACTCTAGGGTTTCAGAGCATGAGTCAGCCCATGTGTTATCAGGTCTCCTAAGAAAACTATGGGTGTTTTGGACTTTGGACATGATTTTCCTTATCCTTACCGCGTCATTGGTGCACTTAATATCTGAGCAGAAGTTGCGCCAGGCTGCTCTTTTTGCGTATGTAGTTCTTTTTGTGTATTCATTTTTACTGATCTTGTATAGGTCCCAGTCAGTCGAAAGATTGCTAAATTTTGCTCTTTTGAAAAGCCTTCTAGAGTTCTTTCTAAGGGTCGATAGCTCGCTTGTCCACCATATGGGGTTGGATCTACCTTTCCTTGTCGGGCATGATTTTTCGTAGGCATTGATTGTGTCTGACCTAAGCTTATTTACTTGCGTCTCTACTCTATAGCTGAGCAGCTAAGCAAGGGCTGATTGTTGTTCTGGCTGAGAATTAGGGCCAGTTTTTGGTTATAGAGACCCCAGTCAGTTTTCCTATGGTTTCTATAAGGGATATATTTTTCAGATTTATGTTCTATTTCGAATGTTTTCATTCTGTGGTCAGAGAAGGTTAATGATGAATGAATTTTTGAAATCTGTCCATTATTTTCTTACTTTCCGCTTACATTCCCATTCCCATACCCCTAGGAATATGGGGATGAAATATAGCCTATAGCCTATAGTAGAATTTTATTTTAATCCATTCAGTGATGGCGTAGCAAACAAACTTACTTTCACATTTATAATATTAGTAAGGATAATTGTTCTCTCAATTTCATTTCTAAAATTAATGCTCATTAATTTTTAATTATACAGAGAAAACCTAACGAGAAAATCTTTTCTAGATTTTAAAAAATTGAAATAAAATGAAAGCTTCTTTTCTCCAGAAAATCGAAGTTTTTTGGTTTTCCGCTCATTGCACTTTATTCTGGACAAATTACCGTTCTCAACATGTAAGTAAATTTTTTTCGTGCGGTTTTCAATGAGCATTGATATTGATTGATTGATATACTGATTGTTGAAAGAAAAATTATATTCTATACTAGCTGTGCCCGCGACTTCGTCCGCGTGGCAAAGTGACTTTCGGCAGAGTTCTTAATTTTTTAGGCTACTTATTTTGCAAATAAGACACATTCATGCGTTTTAGTAAACTATTGCTATATTATTTTATTTAAGTATATGTTTTATTTTTATTATTTTTATTTATTTATTTTTTCCATTTTTTGCGAAATAAAAGGTTTTGTGGGATTGATATACGTGATTCTGCCACATAAAGTTGCAATGGGATTTTTTTCTGCAACTTAAAGCGTCTGAGCCTTATTTATAATGACCAATCAGTGGGAATTAAAGGAATACGGGGAATCAAAACATTTTCTCCTATTGTCGTTCCAGTCATTTTTAAAAATTTTATAGTGCCGCATCCCAGGTGTGTAATTTGTAGCTGTGTACAATTCTGGATTACTCATTATTGGATTACTGGAACACCAACTTGCTGCCACTCCTAATAATCCTAAGCAATTGAGAAACTCAATAGGGCGATGTGACTTGCTCAGTGTCCATAATATTGTCTATTGATAGACATTCGCCAATATCCCCCAATACATCAAACATAGTTTATTAGTTTATATGGTTAACTAATGGGATATAGTCGGCGCCGAAATCGGCCTATCACACAGTCATTCCCGATTTCCAATTTTTATTTGAATATCAAGATAGACATTTCTTCTCAGGTAAACTGTATTTTCGACAGTTTGACAGAAATCACCTCACGGTGAAAGATCTTTTGAAATCGGTCCAGTAGCTTCAAGGTTCTCGTTTACGTTGCCGTTCCCGTAGGAATATTATAGGAATATATAACAAATACAGCAAATGTCCTTCTTCTCAAAACTATCTCTCCGCCAAAGTTCATACAAATCGGTTCAATAGTTTGGGCGGTAGATGGTAACAAAGAAAAACAGAAAAACGGAATTGATTTCGATCCTATAATGTAAGTAAGTACTTCCGTTCCCATGGGAATATGGGGATAAATTAAAGCTTATGTTACTTTGAGATAGTGTAGCATATTAACCGGGAAATAGTTCTTGAAATCAGTTCAGCAGTTCTAGCTTCCCGTTTACGTTTGCGTTCTTGTGGGAATACAGAGATAACATAAATAGCCTATGTCCATCTTCAGGCTCAAGACTATATCTCTGTACCAAAATTCATATAAATAGATTTAAAAGTCTGGGTGGTTTTTGATAACAAATAAAAATAGACAGCCAGATTTCATTTCAGACTTATAATATTAGTAAAGACTCCCATTCCCGTGGGAATATGGTGACCGTTCCCGTAGGAATATGGGGATGACTTACAGTTTATGTTACTCGGGGATAGTGTAGCATTCTAACGGTGGAAGAATTTTCGAAATCGGTGCTGTAGCTTCTAATTTCCCGTATACGTTCCCGTTCCCGTGGAAATTTAGGGATAAAATATATGTATAGCCTATGTGCTTCCTCAGCTTTTAGACTTTCTTTTTACAAAATTTCATATCAATCAGTTTAGTAGTTTGGGCGCGAGGCGGTAACATAGAATGTCGGACAGACAGAGTTACTTTCACATTTATAATATTTGTTAGGATTAGTTAGGATTAAGAGCATTAAACATTTTTTTTGAAACTTCTAGCCTTAAAAACGGCGGTATTTCCAAAAACAAACATTCATCCCTTTTTTCAACACCTTGTAGCCCTGTTAAAAGTACTTTTGAGACCGTAGTTTTTTAATTCCCATTTCCGTTCCCGTGGGAATATAAGGATAAATATATAGCCCTTATCCTTCCGCATGTTCTAGACCATCTCTGTAGCTTATTTAATAAAATCTGTTTAGCAGTTTGAACGGGTGACACACGAAAAACATACCGATATATCTACATTCGCATTTACAATATTAGTAAAGACTCCCGTTCCCGTGGGAATAGGGTGACCGTTTTCGTGGGAATTTGTGGATGAGTTGAAGTTAATGCTACTCCGGGACTATGGAGCATTCCAACGGTGGAAGAAGTTTTGAAATCGGTGCTGTAGTGTCAAAGTTCCCGTATACGTTCCTGCTCCCGTGGGAATATAAGGAAAAAATATATAGCCTATGTCCTTCCTCAGGTTCTGAACAATCTTTGTACAAAATTTCATTTAAATCGGTTTATTAGTTTGGGCGGGAGATGGCAACACAGAATGACGGACAGCCAGAGCTTCTATCACACTTATTATATTAGTAAGGACTCCCGTTCCCGTAGGAATATGTCGATGAATTAAAGTTTATGTTACTCGGGGATAGTGTAGCATTCTAACGGTGGAAAAATTTTAGAAATCGGAGTTGTAGTTTCTAAGGTCCCGTATACGTTCCCGTTCCCGTGGGAATATAGGGATAAAACATAAAGCCTATGTCCTTCCTCAGGTTCTGAGCAATCTTTGTACAAAAATTAATTTTAATCTGTTCATTAGTTTGAGCGGGAGATGGTAACATAGAAAGGTGAATAAACAGAGCTACTTTTGCATTTATAATAATAGTGAGGACCGGTTCCCGAGGGAATATTCGAATGAAATAAAGCCTATGTCCGTCCTTAAGTTCAGAACAATCTTTGTACAAAATTTCATTTAAATCAGTTTTTTAGTTTGGGCGGGAGATGGTAACATAGAACGACGGACAGACAGAGCTTTTTTCACACATATTATATTAGTAAGGACTCCCGTTCCCGTAGGAATACGTGGATGAGTTAAAGTTTATGTTACTGCGATAGTGAAGCATGCTATCGGTGGAAATATTTTTGAAATCGGTGTTGTAGTTTCTAAATTCCCGTATACGTTCCCGTTCCTGAGGGAATTTAGGGATAAAATATATGGCCTATGTCCATCCTCAAGTTTTAGACTATCTCTGTATCAAATTTTATTTAAATCGGTTCAGTAGTTTGAGCTGGAGATGGTAACATAGAAAGCCGGGCAGACAAGTGACTTTCACATTTATAATATTAGTTAGGATTAAATGTAAAATTTTTTTTTAAGAAAAATAAGCAATTTTTCTAAAGAAATTTGACTTTTAGACTAGATAAAAACTATTTATTAAATGAATGTAAAATAAAATGTCAATGAAAAACAAACTATTAGTTTTCAAAAACATTATAGCTTGTAATCAGTGGCTTAGTTCAATTTTAATAATTTTTGGTTGAAAATAAGTCAACTTCTTATAAAATTTCCCCTCCCGCCTAAACGGATTGGGATAGACCCACCTATACGATTTCTTTCTTGCCTTCACCCTACTTAATTGGCTCATCTTATTGCAAAAAACCCTGTATATATTTTCGTATGACCCATGAACATCGTTTCGTTGGCTTCCACATGCTTTTGCGGTCTGCTTCACCCTCGCATTGCAAAAAATTTAGTGACTAATCCTGTTGAGCGTAGTTAGAGTATTATTATTATTATTATTTATCTTTATTAGTCATAAAATAACTTCAAAAAATTTGTGCATAGTAAACTTAATTTTTTTTTTTTAATTTTTAAAGAAAAATCGATTTTTCACATTAGAGTTACTGAGATTTTACAAATTGAGTTACAAGTTTCTTGAAGCAATAAAAATTTGTCTCGTTTTCTATGTTAGCTGGCAAGGTATTAAACAGTTGCAATCCATGGTACATCACTGAATTTTGTGTTCTGCTTAGGTTATATCTCTGTAGTCTAAAGTCAGATGCTGATCGAAGATTGTACGGCTGCGCTTCATGTACATGTACATGTACATACTGTAGATTTTCAGACAGATATACAGAAAAGCGATTGTATTTGACTTTAAAAATGAAAATCAGTACTTTCAGGCAAAGGCGTTGTCTTACTTTTAACCACTGTAGAGCTTCTAACATAAACGCTGTTCTTGTATACACATTACACTTAAGCAAGGATCGCATTGCTCTGTTTTGTAGAACTTGAAGTCTAGATTTTGTCTCTTCATTACACATAAACAATATAGATGCACAATAATCAAAATGGGGAAGAATAATTGTTTTATATATATGATTATAGCATTCTGAAAATTCAAACTCTTTCTTATCCGACCAAAGAATCCAATTTTTTTACCTATTTTCGACGTTATATAGTTCGCATTTTCTTTAAAGTTCAGTTTATTATCAATTATTACACCAAGATATTTAATTACCACCACTTGTTCTATTCTTTCACTTCCCATTTTAATGTTTATTTCTTCTGAAGATTTTATTACAAGGCATTTAGTTTTTTCAATGTTTATCTTTAACTTATTCATGCACAACCACTCAAATAAACTATCCAGATCTTCTTGTAAATGTATTTGCATATCTTTTAAATTTTTCCCCTCAATATAAATTAAAGTATCATCTGCAAATAGTCCAATTTTACACCATTTTAAAGCACTGACAATGTCATTAATATATATTAAAAACAGATCAACACCCAAATTAGAACCTTGGGGTACTCCAAGGTCGATATTCGCCGCTGCAGATTCCGATTCCTTAATTCTTGTTTTTTGCATCCTGTTAGAAAGATATGACCTAAACCACATCAGCTCTCTTCCAGTAACCCCGTATGCTTCCAATTTTGTTATTAATTTATGTCTCTACAAATTGTTTCGAAAGCTCTCCTGAAGTCTAGAAACACTGCAACTGTAAATTTTCCTTCATCAGCATATTTTTTCCATTCATTAATAGTCAAAACTAATGCAAGAGTGGTCTTTTCTGAATCATGATTGTTCTTTAATAATAAGATAATTTTCACTCAAATATTGCACTATTTGTTGACTTACTACTTTTTCAATAATTTTTACCTGAACTTGTTTGTAGATAGGGACGATTACTAACTAACCACGAATGCCTGAAAGCCTCTTTTGAATACCTGAATTTTTTAATAATTCTCATAGAATCTATTTTTTATTTTCACACTGTCTAACAATTCTAATTCCTTCATGATCCGCAAAATTTATTGTTTTATCCACTTTTACTTTCACATTATTATTTATTTCATTCGTAACAACATAGTCAATTAGTGTATTCGAGTTGATTGTGTTTCTTGTAGCTTCAGTGACTATTTGTTTAAAAAGTCGATCACTAAAGCTGTTTAGGGTGGAAGCAAAGTCATTTACCGATGAATTCGGTGATCTATAGACAGAGTATGCTGAAACTAATTTTGAAGATGGCCCCTTTTCCAATCGAAAAAAAAGCACGAGTATTCGGCAACGCATATTTGATTGTGAGAAATCTAAATTATAAAATACATCCCCTATAGTACTAGTCTTATCAAATTAATCCATTTCGATTGTTCAACGAACTATATACTTACAAATGTTGTTTTCTTTCTCTATTCATGTACACTTCAGTATTCGGCGCCCATTCCACAACTCAACTCACAATTGAAGCAAAGACAGCTCACTCACATAAGATCAGTTTAGTCAAGTCAATCGAAATCAGTTACCTAGCCATTGAATAAAGTCGCTTTGATTAACAATTGGATGAGAAAGTAGAATTGAATGGACAAAATTGCTACAGAAGCAACAACATCAATCGACATCTCAGCAGCTGGGACAGGATCTCATCATCGGTGTACATCTGTTCGACATTTTCGTTTCTGCCAGCATTGTTTCTGGGTCTGATACCACAGTTATCACCACCGAGACCATGGAAACTACTCGGGAATCATTATGCGCAGTGACGACCATGGAAGAGACGACAGTCACAACTGCACCCACCTCCACCGAGGCCATGTTCATCTCCTTGAACATGACGAATCAAACTCTACCGTAAGTCGTTTTAACTTCTTTTTTCTCCCTTCTTTCGAGATTTGATGAGTGATACGATTGAAAGGTATGACTTAAAGCTTTTAACATCTCTCTGATGCATTTATCCTTCAAATGCATCAGAGAGCATGCCTTTTATTCAGAATTTGTTTTTAATCAGCACAAGAGTCTTAGAAAAAAGTAAGGAAATTTATCCTTAGTCACATTGAACTCTTTTCTTTCAGAATCAAAGAGTACCCTGCTCTGGCGAATTTTAAAGGTGAATACGATTTAGACTACATAGCGAGGATAAACCCATTTTGGTTGACCTTTGAGCCACCAAATCCAAGGTCCCATTATATTATGGCTGCCACCTATATAATAATTACTTCAATTGGATGTTTTGGCAACGCACTGGTCGTATACATGTTCATCAGGTGAGTTCATCGTGAAGATGTCTAAGTGCGTACCTACTGTGTGTTTGACGAGTCCTTATTACTTCTTATTTACTGATTATTAGTCTACTTTGTGTACTTTGGTGCTGGCCAGGTGTGGGGTTTCGATGAACACGAACAAGTTGAAAAATTGCAAAAAAAATTATGCATTTTTCCTTGAAACTGGTCTACCTAAAATATTTACTTTTACGTTGAAACTTTAAGCTGATTATATAATAAGAACTCTCTCCTATCAAGACGCAAGAGTTTCAAAAAAAAATGGCGCTATATACGAGCTCAGGAACGAGGATTGGTGGATGTCAAAGTGGAGAAATTAAGGAAATAACTACGGTGAGGTTCTTACCACGGAATCAGAAAACTTAAACTTTTTCAAGGAGCAGCTTTACAGCATCATTCAACAAAATGAAAACTTTGTACGCGAAAGTTTTGAGACGAAAGCTCTCGAATCGGATAGTAGAATTTTATATGCACAGCTAAACACGAATTTACTGCAAAACCACTATTTTCACGACATGCTGAGCTATAGAGAAATATCGCTTATATTTAAAGTTAGATGTGAACTGCTGAGCCTTAACGGAAATCCCTACAATGGAAATTTTAATCAATTCTGTACGTTATGTAATCTGAGATCCAAAGAAGACTGCTATCACTTTGTCAGCATTTGTCCCATCTTCTCACCATAACGCCTCGCTTTTTTTGGGAAGAAAAATTTAACAATGCAGGAAACAATAAACATTTTGAATGGTTTCGACTGGAAATTACTCTATAAATTCTTAAAAAATATTTACAAGTACCTATAGGATGTTATTGATAACAGAATACATATAATTTTTTTTTATGTAGTATTTTATTCAAAACGTAGTCTATTTTTTTTACATAATATAAAAAATTGCTAACCGAGCTGACGGCAAGGGCATAGCCCATAGCTTATAAATTCATTATTTTTGTCAAAATTTTGTTAACAACACGTTCAAATAAATGAATTACTTATTTACCTACTTACTTACTTACTTATCATTTTGTTATACTGTGATAATTGTTGAACAAATTCCAATTTAGCTACTCTTTTTTATGTTTTCAGTACGTGTGCTCAGTGTTTTTCTTATTTTATTTATTTATTTACTAGCTGACCCGCCCGGCGTAGCTCAGGCCCTACTTTTATCAAATTGAAAGTTAAGTAAAGCAGTCTCCAAGCTTTCATTCTAGTGGCAGAGTGGGGATGAAATATAGTCTGTGCTGCTCAGGTGCAATTAAGCACTCTAACGATGACAATTTTTTTGGAATAGGCCACCCTGCGTTGCTCGGGTCTGTAGTTTTTACCCTAAGAGATGAAATATACGCTAAGCTACTGAGGGACTATATGGTATGCCAGTGCCGAAAGAATTTTTGAAATCTGTCCAGTTGTTTCTAGGTTTCAATTTTCAACTCCTTTCCTGACGGAATCGAAGTTCACGTGCAAATATGTGAATGAAATATAAGTCTATGTCACTGAGGGATAAGTTCAATGAATTTGAATTGATAAAATCACAGACGAAATTAATTCAGCAACAATCAGCAACGAAAATTTTTCTCATTGAACTCTTAAATATGTATTGAAAGTAGTTACAATTTGTTATCAGAATAAAATAAAAAAAATAGTACGCATACGCCAGAGTCAATAGTATACACTTAAGAAAATGCATCAAAAATGTATTTTTTGTGTTCTGATAAATAAAAGACCTATACTTTTGCCTAAATTAATTTCAAAACAAACAAAACAAATCAGTATTTAATAAAAAAAAAAGCTTTTTTTTATGAAGATTGAAATATTATTATTATTTTCGGCACATCATGTTGCTTACTTACAATACAGAGTTATCCTGAAATAGTAGCTATTTATAAGGTTTAAATTTGATATTGACAGACACACACTGTTATTATACAGTCTGTTAGTCAATTTAAAGCTCTCTCATAAGCTATATTTATTATTTTGTTTTGTGGGGCGTAAACAAACAAAGAAGACGGCTTTCCGACGCGCGAACATGCGACGTATAATTGCCCATGCGCGAAATAGGAAAAATCCAAGTTAATTCCGTTAATTCTAACGACTATCCTTGTGATTTATTAATGGTCATCGCAAAGGCTAGACGTACTGGAAATTGTAAGCGTTTAAAATCGAATGGTAAATCCGTTGGAATCATCGGTATTCGCGGATCGCGGGATCAAGACTTCCTCTCCGTTGAATTTTTCTTTTATGATCGTTGCTTCAATGACGTTATTCATCAGCTTTTCCACATCTAGTCTTGTTGCATTGCACAGTTGAGGTTGATTAATGTTACGCAGCATGATGATTACTTATCCTACTTTTAACTGCAAATTGTGGGGTGGTAGTCCAGGCAATTCCAGTGAATTTAAAAATTCCGTTGAAATCCTCAACATCTTTATTTTTCGCTGCCACTATTGCTCGTTCACTCAGCCAATTATGGTTTTTGAACTTTTGCGCTATATCCGCTGAATAAGCTCCTCTTTTGATTGTGTGATGCGACAGAAATCTGTGGGTTATGTGATGAATCCGGTCGAGGTGTAAACTGCAACTTTATTATTTCCAATGTCTAACAACTACTTCGCAAACACATTTGCAGTTTCATCATGTTGCAAAAATACTCGCATGTTAGTTGTTAATTGGAGCGTCTCCACGAACCGCCACAAATTCGATGGTTTAAGGATTTTAGTTCATCAGATACAGTTGATCGGGGAATAACTGGAAGAATCTGACGAAAATCACCTGAAATCACCGAAAATCATGACCCCACCAAAAATATTTTGGTGGAAGATCTTTCAACGTTCTGTGAAGTGCCTCCAGTGACCTCTTAAGGGCAATTTTGCATTCATCTCAAACAATCAATTTGCATACTTGTAATATCTTGGCCATTGCGCTATTTTTGACAATGTTGCAAATTGGTGTTTCGGTGATTTGCATGTTTAGTGGTAATTTTAAGGCAGAATGCGCAGTTCTCCCGCCATCAAGCAGAGTCGCAGCTATTCCAGATGAGACCAACGCTAGAGCAAAATCCTTTCGCGATCTGATCATCACCAATAGCAACGAAATTAAGAATGTTTTTCCGGTTCCTCAGGGAGCATCGAAGAAATAAATTCACCAGATCCACTGCTCACAGCTTTTATCAAAGTGTCGTACGCAATTCTTTGTTGTTCATTTAATTGTGGAACACTTGAACGAACTGTTTCGGCCAATACTTCAATGTCGTATAGTTGCTCTCTTTGCAACTCGTGGTTTAATGCATCATGCATATGACGATTGGGTGCTGTCATTCCCAAACACGACAATATTTTATTTTGCTATCAACAGACAAATATCTTCTATCAAGATCAATGTCTCATTCTAAATTTCTTCAGTCATTTGTAGTGTAGAATTTAAAAGTCAACGGCGCACACGAAGCAAAATATCTTCAGACATGTCATCTCTATACTTAACCCACAAACCTTTTGGATTCGAGGGGAAACATGTCGATATGATAATCGCAAACAATGAACGAATTTGATGCATGGATGAAGATATTACGGAATCCTTGAGCGTATCATCTCAGTGTGAATCGTTCTCAAGTAAATGTAATAGTTGACATGCCTCACGGTTAGTCGCACACAGCTGTCCATTAACTGTTCTCAATTGTTTAAACGATGTTGGACCACGAACATTCACCAACAACAATCGCAAATAAACACATTCATCGTTATTTGGATATACTGTGTAGATACAACCCAAAGCGTCTGAAGCAAATACATTTGGACGCATTTCAACTGGTGTTCCTTGTTTTCGACGCTGAAACGATTTCGATGATGCATTCCATGTATTACACATTATCGCGTGGCTTGTCAGCATATAGTAAAGTGAAAGCAAAATCATCACTTTGACAGACTGTGAAGAAGCCAATTTGATAAATTGACTATTTGACGTTTCCATTCCCGTTCCTCTGGGAATTTGAGGATGAAGTATAGTCTATTGTACTCATGGGCAATAAATTAAATTCTTACCAGCCGAAAAATTCAAATAATTTTCAAAAACAAACAATCAAATAATCTTATTATTTGCTATTTATTAATTTAATTTTTTGCTGTCAAAAATGATTAAAATAAAAAACAAAAGTATTGTTTGAATTAAATTTTTTATTCATTACAGTTAAAAATAAGAAAATTGTTACTTTTACTATATTCCAATTCCTTTTTTCATAATTACTTACCTTTTAAACCTTCCCTAGACCTCCACGAACATTTCAAGACCAAGATTAGATAAATCCGATCAGCCGTTCTCGAGTTTTAACCAGACTAACGAACAGCAATTGATTTTTATATATATAGATAGATTTATTTATTTATTTATTTCATCAATCAGAGTTACAAATCTCTTATAGATTACAGAACAAACTTACAAACTAGAATTACATGCATTTACACTAAATTATTATTATTACATCTTAAAAATAAAAGTAATTTTTTCTTAAAATACTCTCTGCTTAAAACCATATTAAAATCGAGAACATTAGATACTGCATTAGCCTGCCTTAAACAACGAGTTACAGATTCATTGTAACCATAGTTAACTCTATGGAAGATTCATTGTAACCATAGTTAACTCTATGGAACGGTATATGAAATAATAATGAACGAGAACAAAGCTCGCTCACGTGCGGGAGCAAACTGACGAGAGCAAAAAGGGGCAATTGATTTTAAAATTAATTACATCTCTTACAAACACAATTTCAAAGTAAACTCTTCTAGTCTCAAGACTTTGAATGCCCAATAGAAGACACCTCTGACTATAAGATGGCATATCAGTGTTCCAACATAGAATCTTAATAGCAATTCTGGTGAATCGTCTTTGGATTCTTTCAATTTTTAAAGAATGATTTGAATAATATGGGTTCCATACGATGCAAGAGTATTCCAAAATAGATGTAACATATCTGAATTAAAGTGATCTAAGCGTATAAGGATCAAAAAAATCTTTTGAGTTTCGATTTATAAAACCTAGCATAGAGCTAGCCTTAGAAGCAATATAATCAATATGAATGCTAAACGTTAGTTTCGAGTCAAAAATAATTCCAAGATCTTTTTTTAAGCTAATTCTTGATAGTTGATTGCCACCTACGTGGTACGCGAATATAATTGGAAATTGATTACGGTTAAAGGACATACATTGACATTTAGACACATTAAGATGAAGGTCATTGACTTCACACCACATAGAAAGTTTGTTTAGGTCACTTTGTAAACAAATACAGTCATGAGTCGATTTAATGTTATAATAAAGCTTTATGTCATCACCATACATCAAACATTTACAGTTCTCTAACAAATTAGGTATTTCATTGATAAAAATGAAAAAGAGCAGAGGACTTAAGTGACTGCCTTGAGGGACACCGGAAGTAACATAGATGGGATCTGAGATGTTATTGTTGATTTGGACTAGTTGTATTCTACCTTAAAGATAAGATTTGAACCATTTAAGAATTTAAGAAAAAAACTTATATATAAGTAACGAATGATCAACTTGATCAAAAGCCCTAGAGAAATCTGTACCTATAAATTACATCACAATGAGAACTACCTTCTAACCAATTAACTACATAATTGTTAAAAAGCACAAGATTCGTAGTAATAGATCTACCCTTAACAAAATCTTGCTGTAATGGAGATATAACTTCTCTTAAATGAAAAACTAGTTTTTTATAGACAATTTTTTCAAAAATTTTGAGTATTGCAGGTATTTTGCAAATCGGTCGATAGTTGCTCACTTCATTCTTAGACCCTGGTTTGAAAATTGGATCAATAAAAGCCATTTTCCAAGCATCCAGGAAAACACCTTCTTGTAGTGAATGGTTGAAAATGACAGCTAGTGGAGAAGCCAAAGCATTTGCACAACTCTTTAAAACAATAGGTACAATTCCATCAGCGTCAGGAAGTGTATCATCATCCAAATTTAAGAACTCATTTAAAATCTCTTCAGAAGTAACGCTCACTAAACAAATATTTACAAGTTTGGGGTGAAAATGACTATCAACAGTAACATTTAGACTAGGTGGCTTATACACTGAACGAAAAAAACTTGCAAACAACTTTCACATCTCAGACGAGTCATTGGAAGTCTCACCTTTATAGTGACCTAAGTTCGGAATACCGGTTGAGTTTTTTTTTTTTCTTTTTAATGAATGTCCAAAAACATTTACTCTTTTTCTGAAGCATAGTTTCCATGTTCAAAATATATTGTTTGTAAAGGTACTTATTGAGGAAGTCAAATTGCTTTTGTAAGCGAACATAAATTTCAAAAAGAACTAAATCTCCACAGGATTGTCTGAACTCTTTATAAGCTTTGTTTTTACGATTTCTGATGTTGATTAATTTTTTGTTATACCATTTAGGTTTATAGGAATTTAATAGGCTTTGTTTGTGCTTCTTGTTTGTTCTTTGGCTAAATTATATTTATCTGTATAGAGAACGTTTCAACAAGGTCATCCTCTGCATGATGCAACAGTCATTCGAAACACACAAATTTGAAGGACGACCTGAAGATTTCCGTGTTGAGCTATTGGCAATCTCATATATTTGTTAGCTCTATATTACGGTTGCTCATTGCGCAAAACAGCGTAGGCAAAGAAAAAAAAAGTAACTGTAGGAAAAGGCCTATTTATCGAGCTGAATAAATTGGTTCGAACTTTTGTTCTTAATCCGATTTTTATTAATGGACTTGTTTACATTCCGTCACGCGATTTTTCTTGAGATCTTTTATTTGTTTGCTTATGGATGTTTTTGACCGACATAGTTAACTTCTTTTGCGCTAGCTGCGGTGTGGGCACCTTGTCTCTGAATGAAACGGTTTTTGTTCAAATCAAGGTAAACACACTACTTTCGAGAGGCAAAAACTCTAGTTTTTTAGTATCTTGATCTAAATGATTCTTTTTTTCGTTCATATTCGTTTTGAATGCAGTTAACCAGTTCTTGTGTCGCCCGTAGGGTTATGGTTAGCACGCCATCGGTATAATTATTCGGGGTTCGAATCCCAGAAATATAAAAACTGTTTTTCCACGAGTACAGCTTTTGGTGAGAATTTGGGAGCTACAATGTTATTAAAAGCTCTTTTTTATCGGTATTAAATTATAGGCGCTGGGCTCTGAAATAATAGACGGAAAACTCTTTTAACGAAAAGAGAAATAAAGTCTCAAGCTCTAACGGATGCATTTGGTATTGGTATGTGTGTTAACGATGATCTTCTTTGGAATGAAGTCGCCAAAAATGCTGCAAAATGCCTAGGTTTCTTAAGACGATAAAGCAAATTTTTCATCTCTTCTGATCTGGCTACTTTTTATAAAGCCTACATCCGTCCAAAACTAACTAACTAGTATAACTCCCGTATCTGGTCAGGTGCTCTTCAAACATCTTTGGCCTAACTTGATAAGGTACAAACAGAGCGTTGAGACTGATAGGTGATAGTTCAATTGTTGCGCACCCAAAAAAATATTTCGTATATATAACTAAAACTTGCGTATATTCTACGAAAATTTCGTGGTGCAAAACCACGAATGACTTTCGTTTATTCTACGAATGAACTTTCGTAATTTTACGAATCCAATCTGATTGACAATTACGAATACATTCGTAAATTCGACGAATCTTTTATACATTTTTCCAAATAAAAGGGGAAAAATTTCGTAGTGTGTACGAAATATTTTCTTAATGTGACAAGACTTTTGTGTAATGTACAAAATTTTTCGTTAATGAACTAAAATAAGATCATATTGCTACGAAATATTTTGTAATTTTATAAAAGTTACAAAAAGCCTTTCGTACAATTCACAAAAGAATTTGTAAATCTTATATTCATGTTGCTAATTCATCGTACGAGCTTATACGTTCGATTTTGTTTCAACAATAGATTCTTATGTATCTACGAATAATATTAGAAAATCAAACGTTTTAAAAGCTTTAAAGTGAATTTATTGAAAAACTGATTGCTTAATTTACACGTTTTCTTATAATTAAAACTTATTAAATAGCCTATATTCTTATCCGCTTACAGACCTCCTAAGCCTACGAAAAGAAATAGATAGTTAGTTAATATTTTTCAATTTTACTAGAAATAACTTACGCTTCGTCTCATTTATGTAGAAGGATATCTGATTTTATTTTTCTATTGCACTAATAGCAGCGCAAGAGTAAATGGGCATTGAAAACCTATTTGAAATCAGAAGTAAAATGTAAAAATTTGTAATTATTAATATTATAATTTATATAGACTTAACTTAGGGGCCAGTTATAGCGATCAGGAAAACGAATCAGGAAAAATTTTCAAATGGAATAATAACTATGTTTTCGTTACAATTGAATAACAAATGTTATACCAATAAATAGTAAACAGCCCAGAGAATTTTTTTTGTCAAGAAAATGTTCAATTGAACAAATACTTTGCCGTAAAACTGTATTTTTCTATTTTCCTGATGGAATTGGAACAGGAAAATAGAAAAATACAAATTAAACACAAAATATTTGTTCTATTATATCTTTTTTGGGCACAAACAATTCTTTGAGTGATTTGCCATCGATTGGTATAACATTTGTTATTCAATTGCAACGAAAACATAGTTATTATTCCATTTGAATTTTTTTCCTGATTCGTTTTCCTGACCGCTATAACTGGCCCCTTACCCCGAAACGAAGCACTAGTAATCAATACTAGTTTTATTCTTAGAACAAACACACTACAAATTTCCTAAGAAAATTTTTATTTTCCAATCCAAACATTTTCACGTTTAAAAAACAAATGAAAGCAGAAACAACATTATTTGTTTCCTTTATTTTGGTTTTGTGTTTTTACAAAAATATTTGTAACTTGACAAAATCTTTCGTTGAACAAATAGGAAAGATAAGTTCTCATAACACTTAATCTCAGGTTTAGTAGAATTAACGAAAATTTTCGTACATTTGACAAAACATTGGCAAAATATAATTTACGAAAGCTGTTTGGTTTATTTTACAAATCATTTGTAACATATTGTGTTTTATATCACACATTAACTACGAAACATTCGTGCATTATACGAAATTTCGTACAATGTACGAAAAAAAGTTTACGAAAATATTTCGTAGCGATTTCATGAAATTTTGTTTGGGTGTGGATTGATTGATTCTCTTGAAAATCATCGAAACGTTATATGTCTCACTTTCTTTTATCGCTCTGGTGAAATAGCCAGTTGCATTCCTCCCCTGAAACAATTTAGCCGCAACATCCACCTCGCTAGTCATTATCATCAACTTTGCCTCAAACCATTGTATATTAAATAGCACAGCTTCACGAGGAATTCGATTCTCGTTCTGTGAAAAAATGAAAACAAACTTCAAAATTTCTTCACATGAAAAATTATTATTTATCACAAACGAATTTGGCTGTGAAGTGCTTTGAATTTAAAAATATAAAATGAAAAACACGGGTGCAAAAGTCTTCAACAGCCCGAAAATTGTTCGAAATCGAAATCATAGCCTAAATTATCACAATTACGGATGATTTGATGGTAGAGCTTCAAAATTGCATCTGCATTTTTTGCTAAAAGTACATGTACCTACAACATAGCTGGTTTGCAAGCTAATTTTTCGAATATGAAAATGAATCTCTCCAACTTATTAAACTGGGATCTTGGCAATGTACGTAGATCTTAAGTATAGTTAGGCAAATGATACAGCTAGGCAGAAAAATAACCAGGATAATGCAAGTTTATTTGGAGGGCATGCATAAAAGTTTTATAAAAATAATCAGGTTTCGGATAACCGCTTCAATTCCTTTATCATAATTAAATGGCTTTAAGATAAAACATGTATATATGTTTCTGCAGCTAGTCTTCAAGATGCTGATTTATCCAATACTGATTTTAGTTTTTGTGAACTGCAAATTACTTTCTGTCAGTTAATTCTGACAAAATTGAGAGGGAATGCATACTTAGCTATGCAAAATTGCACTTTCGCCAGTTATGAGGAATTTGAAAAGTTACTCCGAGGTCATTTTCTCCCTAGGAAAACATACATAATATATCGAGGTATCGAATGATCTTCGACAAACTCGGCAGTATTCGACGGAAACTCTAAATTCATTCCTTTTAAGAGTTAAGAATTTGGTTGCGAAATGTAAAAGTGACGCATTCCTGCGGATGCTAAGGCATTAATTACTGATTCGGTGCTAGCAGCATTAGCATTTTATGCAATTAAATCGGGGGTATGTAGTCCCATAATAAAGCAATTCGTTATAATGTCTAAAGAAACGTCGGTAAATAAACTTTGTGAGACACTTATTAGAATATAATTAGAAACGAACAGTTTGGTTCACTATCACTATCCCATAGGTTTGCCTTTTCAAAATTCAAACAATTATGGAATGTGGACTCAAACAGGCATGACGCATGACTCAATCGTTTGATCAACCGGTCATGCAAAACAATCTGCTTTCCAACCAAAATTGTATTCCAAATCCTCCTAACAATGTTCAAGTCAAGTGTAATTTCTGCAACAAGTATAATCACACATGTCAAGAGTGCAGAATAAGAAAAAATACACCGTTTTGTTCAATTTGTCGGGCATACGGACATGATAATACTAATTGTAGTAAAAACCAAAATAAACCAAAGCAGAGGTATGAAAATACCAACTTTAGGCCCTCCTCAGTTATGCCAACAAATTCAACACGAAAACAAACAAGAGAAACCAAGTGTGATTTCTGTTTAAGGGTAGGCCATTCAATATCGAATTGTTTACTAAAAAACGTTGGGATGAGAAAAGTAATATTTCAAACTCAAAAAACTAGATAACTGTCGGGTGATAAAAAAAAAATACCGTTCAATCATTTGACTACGCATCTAAGGAACGCAAGGAATATAACAAGAACGGTATAGTTGAAATTCCAACTAATATAGGTTTAAGAAAAAAATTTAAATTTTTAGCGGATACGGGATCTGACATTAGTTTAATTAATGAAGATTCACTACGAACAGATGTTATATTAAATCGGAACGATGCCATAGACATACATAAATGGAATCTATGCTAAGGGCAATGCACTTGGCTCTATTGAAGCCAAGTTACTTTTTGAACCTCCAATTAAATGTAAGTTTTATGTTACAGAAAAAATTTTCAATTTTGATTGTGATGGTATACTTAGTCAGGATATTTTGTTTAAATATGCAAACATTGAAGGTCCGAATAAACTTTTAAAATTCCTTCACGAACCTATTAGAAAAAACCAGCTGCCTATTCAAAAGTCTTCACAGCATCCTTTTCAGGATGGTCCTTCAGCTAATAGAATCGAAGACTTGAACAGTAAGCCTTCTTATTCATCATTGCACGATGACGGTTCTATTAACAAACCAAGGGAGAGACATAATAGGCTAATTGACTGCCTTACAACTTCGCAGGGTGAAAAATCTCGAGGCAGTACGCCATGTAATTTGTTTCCAGTTACAGAATCACCTTCGCAAGATGATTTATTAGAAACGAAGAAGAATAAAGTTATTACTAAACTCAATGTGACCTTAAGCCCTCGGAGTGAAACATGTTTTGAATGTCCAATAAATCATTTTGAAGAGAGTGAACTTCTGTGTTATTCTGAGGAAATAAGCCCCCAAAATCTATATAGCGTCATCTGTGAAACTTATAAAAATGAGACCATTTTTGGTAACACAAATTCATTTGAAGTTACTTTAAGAAGGAAGGTGTACCTATCGCTACATGTAAACTCCTGCTTAGACAGGACGCTTCAAGGATAACAAACACTAGATGGACTGAGAGTAATACATGCCTTGCAACCAAAAAAGTTTGGCTGTGTGTGGACTCAAAACGATCAAAGAGTTTGTTGGCCCTGAACCGTCTGTGTCTATAGGTTCTACCATAGGTGTTCTTACAGGACACTGTCTAATAGGGAGACACGCCAAAAGACTTGGTGTGTTTTCCAATGATTTCTGCAGAAGCTGCATGGACGAGGAGGAGGAAGAGACCGTTCAACACCTTCTTTGCTCATGCCCTGCACTGCTTCATAGGAGGAAGGCTCATCTCGGTGAATTCTTCTTCGATGATACTAGCGACCTAGCTTACATAGACCCTAAAAGTCTTTCAAAATACATTAAAAGTTCCACGTGGTTCGACTAGAAGGTGATTAACCGGCTAGTACCGTAATGGAAGATTAATAAGTGATCAACTCGTTAATCTTACATCGGGTTTCTGAGATCAGTAGGTGATTAACTTGCTGATCTCTGTGGTATCACAATGGGCCCTTGCGGCCTAAGTGTGTTAGGCAATGTACTCATTGACTGACAGCCACTTCCACCTAACCTAACCCTACTTTAAGAAATCATCCAATTAAATTAATTCCTCTTGACGACTACGATCTTAAGATATTATCGAAAGAAAAATCAGAAACCCTAGGAAAATTGGTATACCCCATTTGTGACTATTCGAGCAAGCAAAATACAGATGAAGAACGAAATAAGAAACTACTTAAAGAACTTAATTTCCGTGAAGATCTTAATCCTGATGAAAGATCTACAATTCAAGAAATATGTAAAAAAAAATTCCAATACATTTCATCTAGAAGGCGAAAAGCTAGAGTACACAAACGCTATCTATCACAAAATTTCAACTTTCAAAAATGCAACTCCTATCAAAACAAAACAGTATCGTCATTCTGAAGCACATAGGCACATAATAAAGAACAAGCTTTTAAAATGTATAACGATAAAATTACTTCCAAAAAGTCCTTGGCTAGTGGTTCCCAAAAGAGCTGACGAAAACGGTTTACGAAAGTATCGGGTGGTAGTTGATTTTAGGAAGATCAGTGAAATTACCATTGGTGACGCTTTTCCGTTACCAAGAATTGATGATATCTTCGATCAACTGGGAAATAGTAGATAGTTTTCAAGTCTAGACCTGGCAAGTGCGATGGTTATCACCAAGTACTAAGATAAAGCTGCACAAACACAGGCCACAACGAATTCAATAGGATGCCTTTTGGCTTAAAAGGTGCGTCAGCTACTTTTCGGTTAGAGAAATTTAATCTACGCCTTCAGCTATGGAAATGTCATTTCCCTTGGCGGGAATATAACGAATGAATCAACAAGAATATCGAATTTTAAATTCAAACTTGCTGAATACGAACTTTCTATTAAAAATAAGCCAGGAAAAGATAACGTATGTAGTGGCTGATACACTAAGCCGTATAGTATCTCATGACGAAAGAAATGCAGACGTTCAGGTTTTAACGAGAGCACAGGTACATAAAGCACAAACCCAAGATATAGACAGTACCGACAGTAATTCAAGTGTGGATCTTACAGAATCAGGGAACTTATCTATTACTTATCTATTAAGAGTTTCTCAAGGTAATGAAAGCTTAACTGATGAGGATGAAGATGCAAGTCCTATTACAAGTGAATACCAGAATAAGGCATTCATTGAAAAGGAAGAGGATATTATTAAAACAATACACACATATCACGATTCTCCGCTAGGAGGTCACCTTGGAGTTCTTAAGGCATATCTTCGCATCCGACCAAGTTTTAGATGGAAAAATATGTTTAGCACTATCAAGAAATACTTTAATGGTTGCAAAAAGTGTCAAATAAATAAAAAAGCTAGACTTACAATTATGCCCATGGTGATTTCACCTACTTCAAAGAAACCATTTGATAAAGCCTTTATGGAAATTGTTGGTCCACTTCCCACAACTACGGAAGGCAACAAATATATTTTGACCTTCGCAGATGATCTTACCCGTTTTATGGACTGTTGCCCACTTCCTTACGCGGAAGCAGAAACGGTCGCCACGGTTTTTTTTTTTTTTTTTGAGGAGAATATATTTCGCTATACAGGGTGATTTGCATAAGGTGTAACAAAAAGATAGGGTGTGTAGGTTGGACTTAGACAAGCAAAAAATCGTATGGGAGGGGGGGGGGTCCATTTTCCCCCGCTTAGGCGGGAGGGGCAATTTAAAAAAAAAATCACTTAAAAAGGGAAAAAAATAATTTAAAAATAACGGTAATACCTACAGAGTCGTGCTATAGCATTTTGAAAAGCCAAAAATTTATACATTAATTTAAATTTTAAAATAAGTTGTTCAAATGAATAGTTTTTGAAATATTAATTTTCAAAGTCAAAACTTTTGAAAAAAAAAGCATCATTTTTTTTTCAAACCATTTTTTTTTCAAAATTTTACATAATTAAGTAGTATTTTTCTGGCTTATTTTCAATGCTCTTATTTATTTTTGATCAAACACAAAAAACCGGGTGTCAAAATAACCTGTAGTTTTTGAGAAAACCAAAAATGACCGAAGCTACTTTTTTCTAAGAAAAACCTTTTCTTTTAGTTTTTACGTTATTGGAAAATTAGGTGAACTTACGATAGAAAGGATTAACTTTATCTTTTTCGTTTTTTTATTATTAGTCTTCAAAACATACAATAAAGTGACAAAGTACTCAATTACCCACATTTCACACATTTTTTCATTGAGAACACCTGCGTGAGAGCATTGGGTTGAAATTGACCTACGAACTTGTTTTAATTACGGAGGGGTTTTTACATTATTTAATTCTTGGTTAATTTATGAAAGAAAAAATTAACTTTCTATTTTTTTATTATCAGTCTTTGTTGGGATTTGTGGATTAACCATATTTCATCCTTTTTTCAATGAAAAAACCTGCGTGAGAGCATTGAATTGATATTGACCTGCCAACTTGTTTTTATTGCGGTGGGGTCGGTTTGGCGAACGAGGTCTACCTGTTGAGTTCAAGAACAAAACGTCGGGTAATTTTGTACACTAAAATAAAAATATGTCTTACCTAAGGACATATAACAAGCAAGAATGTTTTGTTGAACAAATTAATTCTAATTTGGATGTCAAGTAGTCCACATATCACGATGTCAAATTACTCTTGGGCCGAATTAACTGATATGCATTACTGCCACGGTATGGCTCATGGTCGAGGTCGAGAAGCGCAAAGACTCTACGCTGAATTGTATCTCAATAGGAGGCATCCCAGTCATACGATATTTTCAAATTTCCACAATTTACATCACTGGAGTAGCAGCAATCTGCATAACAAGAAACAAACCAAATCTCAACACCGCTTTAGCTGTAATGTTTGGCTTGGTATTGTTGGACAAACAGTTATTGGACCCAGGTTCCTGAGTTCAGTTATAAATGGAGAATCCTATCTGCAGTTACTACGAGACCTTCTGCCCGATTTGATTGACAACGTTCCATTGGCTATAGCAGACAATTTAACATGCCAGAAAGATGGAGCTCCAGCACACTACAGCCGCATTGTAAAAGGAACTGGCTTGATGACCATTTTAGTGACCGTTGGATTGGAAGAAGAGGTCCCACAGAATGGCCACCTAGATCACCAAATTTAACTCCGTTAGATTTTTATGCTTGGGGATTCATGAAGGGCTATGTTTACGAAAAGGAAATAGAATTTTTGGCTGAACTGAAACAACGGATTGAAACGGCTGCAGTCAAATTACAGGAACATTTATCAGATATAAATTTATGTGCAGAAATAAGAAGGCGCTATAGTCTTTGCCTTCTTCAAAATGGGGATCATATCAAAATAAATTTTATAAGAAGCTTTAGATAAAAATATTATAATAAACAGTAACTTAGTATTTTTATCTGAATATGCAAGTATTTCAATTTGGATTGATTTCAAGATTAAGGCTTTCTTATTTCGCAATTGCATTTTTCTTCCACTGACTAGGTAGCGCGTGATGTTGCATGATTATAAAAACAATATAAAGCTAATTATAACCCTTAGTTCTCACGCAGGTGTTCTCAATAAAAAAAGTAAAGAGAAAATTCATCCTTTATTTCGTAAATTCACGAAAAAAAAAACTTTAAAAAAAAAATTGAAAAAAGTGGTTTTTGTAATTTTTGGTTTTCTCGAAAACTACAGGTTATTTTGACATCCGGTTTTTTGTGCTTGATCAAAAATAAATAAGAGCATTGAAAATAAGCCAGAAAAATACTACTTAATTATGTAAAATTTTGAAAAAAAATGGTTTGAAAAAAAAAAATTATGTTTTTTTTTTACATTTTGATTTTGAAAATTAATATTTCAAAAACTATTCGATTGAACAACTTATTTTAAAATTTAAATTAATGTTTAGGTTTTTGGCTTTTCAAAATGCTATAGCACGACTCTGTAGGTATCACCGTTATTTTTAAATAATTTCTTTCCCTTTTTAAGTGATTTTTTTCTTAAATTGCCCCTCCCGCCTAAACGGGGGAAAATGGACCCCCCCTCCTTTAAGATTTTTGCTTGTCTAAGTCCAATCTACACACCCTATCTTTTTGTCACACCTTATGCAAATCACCCTGTAGAATACCCAAACAGCTACTAACCGATCGAGGGGCAAATTTTTGCAGCGATCTTTTCAAGAAAGTGTGTAAGCTCCTCAAAATAAATAAACTTGAAACAACGGCATATCACCCACAAACTAATGGAGCTCTGGAAAGGAATCACGATCCTCTGATAGAGTACTCACGATTCTTTTCCAGTGCGACCCCAACAGATTGGGATCAGAGCCGGATTTAGAGGAGGGCAACCGGGGCAGCTGCCCCGGGACTCCACAAAATTTTGAATTTTTTTCAAAATCAGACTAGTAAACATTAGTAAACAACTTTCCCTTTCATATTTTTTTTTCGCGTTGTACCTTTACCTACAGTACTTTGTACAGACATGCTTTTATAAAATATTAACAGAAATCATCGATCTACATATATTTGTTCACTTTAGTCAGCCAAACAGTAAAATATCAAAATCTCAAATGGCCCTGACAAGCACTTGCAATTTTCGATGATGCGCTTGCAAGTGGGTCGGGCGGATAAAACAATCTCAGCTCTCTGTATGCGTACATAAGGTTCTTTTTAGACTACTTACCCTTTGTAGCGGACTAGCAACGTAATTTACATTAGCTCAAATATTTTTGGGTATAAGAAAATCCCACAAAAACAGTTGAGCCAATTTTTTACAAAAAATAATGAAATTAAAAAAAAAGTAACCAAGTGCTTGAAAAAAAATTGTTTAAAAAAAAAATTTGGTGTACTTGGAATGCATTTTATCACTACATGTATAAATTAGATTTGATTTAAACTATAATGCACGCCAAGTAAACCAAATTTTTTTTATTTTTTTAACTATTATTTTGTAAGAACTTGGTTGAATTTTTCTTTCAGATTTCATTATTTAAATTCAAGTTTTCATTAACTTCAACAAAAATCTTATTGTTATTTCTTGTTTTTAAATAATTAAGTTATTTATAATTTCATTTCTTTCCAAAAAATAGTCATCAAAATATGGACTTGATTAAAAAACTGAGTGTCAATAAAGTGAAAAATTTATTTCATTAGAAGTTCGTTCATCATTTATTTAGATTGACCTCTATGTTTTAGAAGCGGCAAACAGTTCACTTAGACTAAATCAGTGTAATGTCTGGAAAACCAGCCAAGCAGGACACGCACAGATCTTATCACGATACGCAGACAACAATATCTGCACGGATTACATAACTCCATACCTGGACTATAAAAAATCATTATCAACCAGCTTCCCCAACAGACAGGATTGGGAGAATGTTTTATTCTTACACGAGCGAGACGTCTTTATCAATCTATACCGACGGCTCAAAATTGGAATTTGGAACAGGTGCAGGTTTCTTTTCAGAAAGCCTTAACCTAGCCAATTCATTCAGACTTCTAAATCACTGCAGCGTCTTCCAAGCCGAGATCTTGGCAGTTACAAACGCTGCAAAACAGGTGTCCAAGATGGCGCTATCACATGCTGGTATCACTTTTTTCATTGATAGCCAAGCAGCAATAAAAGTGATTTCTGTCACACTTGTCAAATCAAAGCTTGTTTCTTGCTGTCACGAAGAGCTAAATGTTCTTGGCACACAGCATAGCGTTAGACTCTGCTGGGTTCTTGGTCACAGTGGTATACCGGGAAACGAAAAAGCGGACAAACTAGCGAGAAAAGGATCAGCACTTGACCCTTCTTTCATTGATCAATCAATTAAGATTTCACCCTGTGAAATTAAACAGATCATTGGTAACAAAATAATGCGAAAATCCTATGAAAGATTGGAATGCCTAGATTCCTGTGTTAATTCTAGGAAACTATGGCCGAAATACGATAAGAACGGATCTGAAAAGATACTATCATTGTATAGGCCTTCATTACGGTTGCTTATCAGTATTATAACTGGACACAACCTACTAGGTTAACGCAAAAACAAAATGGGTCTTTGCACCGATGACCAGCGCAGAGGATGCAATGACGAAGATGAACGTGAGGATACCACTCATTCCTTTATCAATACCCAGCAATCTGCCACACCTGGAAAAATTTCAAGGCAATTACTTTTTCAATGAACTAGAAGAATTATCAGACACTCCAAGAAATAGATTAAGATTTAGATTTAGATTTTTCTTTATTTTCGTTTTCCTAAAGGGTAGCATAAGATATTTTCTATAAAGAATTACAAGCATGGCTTTTAAAGCCGTCTGCCGGATATTAACAAAACATTTAATATAAGAGATTATACAATTTCTATTTAAATATTATATATATGATACAGCCAAAGTAATAAATCTGGATATTATGTATAATAGCTAGCCATTATGCATAATATCTACCTACTCAGTTTGGTTAAAGTGATAATGGACACAAAATTAATCACATTAACTAATGAATGAATGAATGAATGAAAATTGGGGTTTTGTATTGTACCTCGACCTTTTTAGATCTATTGTACCCCCTACTTCTTAAGTGGTATTCCTTAATTAAAGTTCTTCGTCCAGATTAGTTCCTTTGATGAAACTTAGTATCTGGGTTACGCTTAGGAGTTTTAGCTCCCTCTCCTCTACATAGTAGGATCCTAGGTACTTCTTTCTTTGGTGTATTAGAGCTTCGCAGTCACCTAGGAGGTGGTCAGGAGATTCTTCCTGTTCGTTGCAATATCTGCATTGGTCGTCGCTCTCTATGCCTAGTACTTTTAGATGTTTTCTTAGCCTGCAGTGTCCGGTTAAAAACCCGGCTAGCATTCTTACATTGTTTCTATTAAGTTTTATTACGTCTTTGTAACGTTTTTTGTTGAAAGTGCCAAGTAGAAGTTTGGCTTGGCGCATCTTGGGGAGGTCATTCCAGTGTTTAGCTCTGTTGTCTTCCTCCAACTTTTTGATTTCATTCTTAATGTGGCTTTCTGTTATTCCACAAAAAGGTTCCGGTCCAGTGAGTGGTAATCCGGCTCCTGTCTTTGCCAGTTCGTCTGCCTGTTCATTGCCTATGATTCCTACATGTCCTGGTACCCAGTAGATTGTAACCTTGTTATAACTGCCCAGTTTGTTCAATTTGTCAATGCATTCGCTGACAAGTTTTGAGGAGATTGTGTAGGATCGTAGGGCCTTAATTGCAGCTTGACTGTCCGTCATTATTGCAATATGTTTGTTATTATATTTCCTGTCAATGTTTACTTCCGCGCATTTGCCTATTGCATAGACTTCTGCTTGCAATATGCTTGACATTCTTCCCATAGGTACTGAAATTTTTGCTCTTGGCCCAAAAATTTATGCTCCAGTTCCCTCAGTTGTTCTTGAGCCATCTGTATACCATTTTATTGCATGGGTCTTCATTGAGTAGGTCTCTTTCTCACCTTGCCATGCCTTTTTGTTACTTAGCTCAACGCCGAAGAGTTTATCGAATTTGAATTCCTTGGTCTTGCTATCCCGAGGAAAGTCAATGAGTGCTAACTCTTTCGATATTATGCTCTTTTCGCTAGATTTCAGGACACACTCAGTCTCTTTGGCAAATCTAGCTATCGTTGCATTTGAGATGCTTCTTATTACCAGGTGCAAAGGTGTCAGATTTAGCAATACTTCCAAAGCCGCAGTTGGACAGCTTCTCATTGCTCCTGATATGCATATGCACGCAAGTCTTTGTACTTTTTCTAATGTTTTTCTAGTGGTCACCTGGTCCGTTCTCTTGTTCCAGACTACCGCTCCATAGGTAAGGATAGGTCTTACCATCATTAGGTACATCCACCGAATAATGCTCGGTTTACAACCCCATGATCTCCCTGCTATACTTTTGCATATCATTAAGGTTTTCTTAGCTTTTTCAGTAGCTGCTTCAACTTGTTTTTTCCACAGGAGTTTACTATCTAGAATCACGCCTAGATACTTGACCTCTGTTGTGGGTACTATGGTTACTCCATCCAGTGTAATGTCTTTCATGAGTGGTAGGAGTCTTCTTCTGGTGAATGGTATAATTGTAGTTTTTGTGGGGTTGATGTTCAGTCCTACAGATATACACCATTTTTTCGTGATTGCCAGACCCTTCTGTATTATATCGCATAGGGTTTCTTCATATTTCCCACAGGCTAATAATGTGATGTCATCAGCATAGCCAATGCATCTTTTGCCCTGCGTGGTTAGTTTTTCTAATAGTTCATCTAGTAGAGGTGACAAGTGACAAGTTCATCTAGTAGAGGTGACAAGACCCCTCCTTGTGTGCAGCCTCTCGTAGTGATGATTCTCTGAATCGTTTGGCTAGAGTGTGTTTCTGCCGTTCTTGTACTAAGCATTGCACTAACCCACTTTATTATTGTAATCGGAGTGTCCTTCCTCTGAAGTGCTTTGTTAACCGCCTCGTGTGAGGTATTATCAAAGGCACCCTCAATATCCAAGAAACAGCCGATCGCTGTTTCCTTTGAGTCGATTACTTTTTGGATAGTGGTTGAGAGATGGTATAGGGCAGTTTCTGTAGATCTACCTGCTCTGTATGCATGCTGTTTAGTGGATTGCACACTAGAATTTCTGATCTTAAGAACTTATCGATCACCTTCTCCATGGTTTTCAGTACAAAGAATGTTAAGCTTATTGGCCTGAAAGATTTAGGATGAGTTGTGTCTTTCATACCTATTTTTGGTATAAAGATAATCTTTGCTCGTGTCCATGGACTAGGTATGTACCCTAGAGCCAGACTGCTTCTGATAATTTTGAGTAAGTGTAGTAGAATCACTTCTTTTCCCATTTGTAATAATGCAGGAAAGATTCCATCTACCCCTGGAGTTTTGAAGGGTTGAAAGGTACTTAATGCCCATTCTAGCTTTTTCTTCGAGCAAACTATCGTTGCGGTCTTCCAGTCTTGCTTATCAGTACTGTGCACAGGTGTAGGTCTATCATATCCTGTTGTTAGTATGCTTCCAGAGAAGTGAGTGTTAAGCAGGAGAAGCGATCTTTGCTCTTCATTTTCTGTGAAACTGCCGTCAGCGTATTTCAAGGCCATGGTGGTTTGTGACTTTTCCCTTGAAAGGGCTTTATGAAGTCTGCCTGCTGCCGGGGTTGTTGTTATGCTTTCACAGAAGTCCACAAAGCTTCTTTTTTTTTGCTTTCCTCACTTCCTTACTATAGGCTGTAAGTTCCGCATGGTAAGCATGCCAGTTGCTGTTACTTTTTGCACTGTTGAAGAGTTTTCTTACCCTCTTCCTTTGCGCTTCTAGGTTTTTGTTCCACCAGGGGGCATCTGTTTTTTTGTTTGCGGAGCTTAGGGGGCAGCTTGATTCATATGCATCAATCATAGCTGTATTAAGCTCGCTTACCGCATTTTCAAGCTCCAGACGACTTTTAGGTTCCCTGTTAGTGGCTATAATTCCTATGTTGTATGTGAGATTGTCTCTGTATAGATCCCAGTTGGTTCTTTTTGGATTTCTCCTAGGAGTTTTCCCACATAGGATTCCATCTAGAACAAATTCAATTATCCTGTGATCTGATAGAGAAGGCTCATTCGAGACCCTCCAGTTACTGATACAGTTTTTCAGGACTGTAGAACCGAAGGTAATATCTAGTACTTTCCTATTTCTAGTAACAAAGGTAGGAGTATTCCCTATATTGTAAATTTCTAAGCATTTTTCTAAAAAGAATTCTAAAAGGTACTCACCCCTTTGGTTCGTGTCTGTGCTACCCCAGATGGTGTTGTGTGCGTTTGCGTCGCAACCTACCAGTATTGGTAACTTCTTCTTCCGGCAGTAATCTACCAGATTCTTTACCTCAGCGGGAGGGATGTTCGCTTCATCTCCCGGAAAGTACCCTGATGCGATTACCACCCACCTGGTTTGGCCTCCGATGTTGATTGAGGCCTGAATTGCAACCAGGTCTCTCGTCATAAAGTCTGAAAGGCAGAAATGATTAATATCGTTCCTTACTATGATTGCTGTTCTAGGAGAGATTGACTCTTTATCCCATATTACCTTCGTATTTCTAATGGATAGACCTTTAATTTGTCCCCCATAGGTCCAGGGTTCTTAAATCAGTGCTAGTCCAATGCCTTCTCTCGTAATTTTCCTCGCTGTGACAGCTGAGGCTGCTATGGCATGATGTACGTTTACTTGGACTAGCTTGGTACTGATCCCGCGTACCTCCATTAGAAATCTTCTTCTTCGGGGGTTTCTGCCCCCGGACCTGTTAACAGGTCGTTTTCCTCCTCTGTTGTGAGGGGAACTTCTTCCTCTTCCTCTGCTATATCCATCATGACCTTTGTTAGTGATGATGGTTTGGGGGCTGGGATAGGGGTAGGTAGTGAACTGGGTGGTAGGATAGGGGATTGGAATAGGGTTGGAATGGGGTTAGGTAGTGGACTGGATGGTAGAATAAGGGATTGGGATAGAATTGGGATGGATTTTGCTGGGAGATGTTTCGGAGGTGTCTCCTGTTTCTCCTGCAAAGGGATGTGGGTGGGTGTACTGGGGATTTGGGGAGTTGGCAGGGTGCTGATTGGATTGGTATCAGTAGGCGGCTTGTCCTCTATACCACTTCTTTTTTTTCAGGCCATGCACCTGGACCTTACCGAATCTGTAGTGGATGCTATGATTGTTTTTGACAATCGCCTCCACAGACTTTTCATCTACGCCAATGTTTAGTAGTTGGCCGTTACCCTCCTCCTTGCAAGAAAGAACCTTCCAGACATGGGTATTCATTTCTCCGTTCTGCTGCTTTATTAGAGCAAGAATCATGCCGTGGTCTTGGCCACTGCTTCTTGGTACAAAGATTGTGATGTTGTATGGCTTGGGTATGTCGTCCCCCTGTCTTGTGGTAAGCTCACAACCTTTCCACCCACTCAGCTTCGGGACTGTCTTCTTGATCCAGTCTGCTGTTTCTTGATTGGTACAATCTACTAGAATCATACCAGGTTTGAAGGATATGCCTTCAAATTTCATTTCCGTTTCCCACCCTATTCTCATCTCGTCCACCATGGCGTCTTCGAGTTTAAAGAGCTCACTCTGCGAGAGAGTGATTCGGGGGTAAATTAACTAGCTATTATATATAATATCTTCGATGACTTGGATAATGTAATAAAACACTAGGTATGCGTTTAAAATTATAAAATTATATTTCAATTTGCCTTAACTAATCACAAAGATTATTTAAAAAATTAAATTATAAAATAAATGCGGAAAGCTGTTGCATACGGAAATTAATTGCTATTTTCATATTTAGCATGAGCAGCTTAACCCTGCGGAAAAAAGGGTTAAAATAATGAGCCCCGCGAAGCGGGCCATGCGGTAAGCTGTTGCATGGGAGGGGTAACAAGTCGGCTAGACCGTATTTATTACTTTGACTAACTTTGGCAAGTTATTATGAATAATGTCCAGACAAAGTGATTAATTTATTACTTTGTCTAGTGAATTTGGCCATTATATATAATGACCAGTCATTATGTATAATAGCTATTTAATCACTATGACTGTAACATATATATATATATATTTTTTTTTACAAGAAAAGATCTAGGTTTAATTGATTATAAAAATTTAATTAACTTTGTTTTTTTTTTATTTTTTTTTTTCGCAAAATAGTAGCGTATTAGTTAGCGTATGAATTAGCAAAAAATCATGAAAAAGAAGGTCTTACAAAAATATTACGGTAGTAAAGTATTCAAACATTAGATTATAGAGAATACAAAAACAGGGTGGGCTTTTAGTTTAGCTAAAACAAATATTATGACGAGGAAGACAGGTGAAGAACTGCAATTTTTTATTTTATTTTTTTTTTTTGGCTTTTAGTTTAGCTAAAACAAAAATTATCGATTAGTTCGAAACAACAAAAATTAGGTGGGCTTTCTGTTGAGCTAAAACATAACGAGGATAATATTTTTTTCCGGTTCAAAACATGTTCAAATAAGTATTCCTATGGCATGGAAAGCAAATTGTAATATCAACTTCCAGCCAAAATCTACATTCAAGACTTTGGTGCATTCTTCAAAAGTCAGGAAACTTTTATTGAAATAAAGTCTACGAAACTCTTGCAGAATGGGGCAAACCCCCATAAAGGGAAACACACCTTCATTTTCATTAAGATTGCAGAAATAAATAATTAAATCGTTTCGATGTGGCCTATAATTAAGTTCAATCACTTCCGTTCTCAATTTAAAAATCAAGCTCATTTCTGCAATTGTAAACTCTTTCCTAAAATAGTTATCTGCACTCAGACACAGGTTTAAGTGGCTATATGTAGTTCTTGAAGATGAACCTCTAGCCCTACCAAGGCAGAGTTGAAATATGTTTTCATCTACAATTGAAATGCAGTTGTAAAAATTGGTCTTCCATTCCTCCGTGTTGCCAAGACTCAGGGACAAAACAAAGTTATGACTTGTGGCAAGTTCATGCCAATTTTTGAAGGGGGTATACCCACATCTAAGAGATATTAGAAGTATTTTTTTATGAAGGTTGGTCTCGGGTCTCTGAATAACTTTGATTATAAAATCTGCATTTGCCTTCAAATTATTAATAAATATGTATGGAAGCCCTGATTCTACATGAATGGCATAGTTTGGAGTATTAGAAGGCAATTTGAAAATACGTTTAAAAAAATATCTTTGGATAGATTCCACTTCATCTAACTGCTGAAACCCATAGACCTCATTTGCATAGCAAAAACAGCTCTTGACTGTGGCGTCAAAAACCTTGAACTTAGACACTGCGTCAACAAATTTGTTTTTGAAAAATTGCGACCACATTATATTGATAGCAGTTTTCGCATATCTGCAAGCTTGAGCCTGATATGAGGCCGGGTATTTAAGTTATTTTTTATCAGGAAGCCAAGATATTTAAATTGAGTTACAACTTCAATGTTAACACCATCCAGAGTCCAGTTCCGAGCAGTATTTTCTTGCGATCTGAACATCATAATTTTTGACTTTTCTGTGTTAATTTTGAAGTCCCAAGTATCACAATACTTTTTTAATTTGTTTATTTGAAACTGCAGTGCAAGTGGGCTATCTGCCAATAAAACAAGATCGTCTGCATATAGTAACACCTTTATAAATAAATCGCCAAAATAAACACCACCCGGAATATGGTTTTCGATATCATTAATAAAAAGTGAAAAAATCAGTGGGCTCAAAACGCATCCCTGGGGGACACCTGTCTTAGAACAAAATTGTTGTGATGTTTTATTGCCATTTCGCACAACTGCAGTCATATTAGCAAGGAGCTGTTCGTAAATCCATATGAATTTTGTTGATTGCAGCAGCGAGCTTAAAAAGAAGAGATCTTCTGTTAACAGTGTCAAAAGCAGCTTTAAGGTCTACAAAAAAACCATACAAAGGTTTCTCTTTTTCAATAAACCGTCTTGCAACTGATGTCAGGGCGAATATGTGGTCGACTGTCGAAAGGCCAGCACGAAAGCCTGCTTGGAAGCAAGTGATGATTTCGTTACTTTCAACCCAACTATTCAGCCTGATGTATAATACCTGCGCAAACAATTTTCTTAAAGACCTCAACACTGCAATGCCTCTATAGTTTTCGGGAAGATTTGGGTTTCCCTTTTTAAAAATTGCTGTTATACTTGACGAAAGAAAACAATCTGGGAAAGTATGTTCATTGAACATTTTGTTAAAAAGACGAAGAATATGTTCCACGAGTTCAGGAGTTGCATTTTTGGAAAATTCAATTGGAATACCATCCGTGCCTGAAGCTTTATTATTTTTCATTTTTTCCAACGCCGCAAGAAGCTCTTGCATAGTAAAATCTGAATCCAACTCTGGGATAGCTATGTATGGTATTGCAAAACTAATTTGGGACTGGTTTGGGTCGGGTAGCAGAAGCTCTCGAAAAAACTCTGCCAGCACATCTAGATTTATATTAGACGCAGTAGACTTATGGCGACCACTAAGCACTTGAACGTTCTGCCAGAAATATGTTGAGTCCCTGCAATTAACAAGTTTATTCGCCGCTTTCCTTAAAAATTGGTTTTTTTTTCCTACTGCAGAGGTCTTTGTACACTTTGTTTGCTTGCAAATAGAGTTAGTTAAGCTTCATTATTTGTGTCTCTGAAAAGTTTTAAGAACTTGAAGGATTTCATTCTCCTGTTCTTACAATCTTCATCATACCAATTAGTTTTTGAAAAAGGGCTGGTCAAAGTTGGGTTCACAATCTGTAAAACTTGTTGTGTTTCGTCATCCACAGAGCGTGTAAGTTCAAGGTTTACAGAGGATATATTTTGGTTTAGTGTGTTCTTGTAAATCCCTAAATGCTTTTCAGCCCATCTTAATCTTCTAACCCTTGTGACACTTTCGACCTGAGTTTGATTATCTTGAGAATAAGGCTCACAAGCTACTTTAATAGGAAGATGACTATAGAGTAATTTGCTGGAAATACTTCAAAATCGCTAACAATATTGTGCCAATCTCCCCTAACCAAACAATAATCTATGACAGAACATCCTTGAGCGGAAGCAAACGTATAGCAACCCTTTATATCACTTTGAGAGACACCATTTAGAACAAAAAAACCGAAGTCTTCAATCATTTCAATAAGTGCCTTTCCGTTTGTGTTCAAAGTTTCGTCGAAAGAATTTCTTTCATAGAAAAACTCGTCATTATTCATGAACGAAGAGTTCTGGAAATTCCTTATACGACCATTTAGGTCACCGATTGTCATCATATTTTCATGACTATAATTTAACAAAAAATTTTGTAACTCTTCAAAATCTGTGTTCCACCCACTAAAATTTAGGTAAATAGGAATTATTTGAAAATGTTTGGAATCAATTAAAACATCAATGATTATTTTGCCTCCAGTAGTTTTAAAATTAAAGTTAATTACTCCAAGAAATAGCCTGTTGAGTTGAACTTCATTAAGGCCACAAAATGGTTTAAAACTGACCAAACATAAGCTCGTAGGTTTCTAAGACGTTACAGGGTATCACAATGGATCTACATTGATCTAAGTGTGACAGTAATAAGATCAACCGTCAGCTCATTCTACCTAACCCTAGATTGAGTACGGCTTCTTTAAAAAAATTTAAGCTCAAAATTATAATAATACTAGCTGACCCGGCAAACGTTGTTTTGCCTTTAAATTATTTCTAGTTTCTAGATAAATTCTAGTGTAGACAAAAAGGAACTTACTTATTATAAGTGTATAAGTATATGGTATATGCGTGAAATAGGCGTGGAGCACTATAAACGATAAGGGAATATAAAAATGTCTATGCAAATGCTAATCTGAGTGGAATCTGAATTCGTTTGAATTGAATTGGCACATCTATTGGTATGATAGGAATCCGTGGTATTAGTATCTTTTCACCTTTGAACCTGCCATTTAAATTGCTGGCTTCGATAACGTTTTTCATCAATTTTCGAATTACTAATCGCGTATCGTTGCACAGACGTGGCGGGTTTAAATTGCGAAGCAAGATAATTGGAGATCCAACCTTCAATAGTAAAATATGCGATGGCATGCCTGGCAAATCCAGCGAGTTTAAAAATTCTGTGGGAAAATTGACAGCATCGCAAACTATATCAATTTATTTGTATGATACCAAGTTCCCTGGCAACAACTGTTGAATCTTCAAATTTAAATTGTCAACGTCTACATTTGCTGCTAAAACATTGCATTGCTGCTAAAATAGCTCTTTCAGCAAGCCACTCATGATTTATTTACTGTTTGTGTACATCGGGAAATATTTGTTTAATGAGAGTATTTGCGAATCAGCGATTGTGCAGGAATCGGTCGATAATTTTACGGATCCAGTTTCATCTGTAGCAACTTTTCCATCACCGATATCTAAAAAGTTGTTTTGAGAATGTTTCAGCGGATGGATCATGAAGTATTTGAACGCGTATGTTTACTTTCAGCTGTACTTTTTCAACATGACGCCACAATGGAGAAGATTTTAAGCAAGCGTTGATCTCATCAGCGTATGTTGAACGTGGAATGACGTGAAGTGTTTGTCTGAAATCACCTGAAAGCACCAATAGAGTGCCGCCAAATAGTTTGTCGATGTTTTTAATATCTTTCAATGTCCTGTTCAACGCCTCAATTGAATGTTTGTGTGCCAAAGTACATTCATCCCAGATGATAATTTTACACTGTTTTAGGCTAAAACTTTTAGCACGGTGGCCATGGACGATTGTTTTTTAATGTTACACATTGTGTGGGGGTTATTTTGAATATTAAGTGGCAGCTTAAATACTGAATGAGCTGTTCTGCCTCCATCCAATAAAGTTGCCGCAATGCCAGATGATGCAACGGCCAATGCGATGCCATTATTTGATCGTATTTCAGCAAGAATTAGTGAAATAAAGAATGCTTTTTCCAGTTCCACCCGGTGCATCCAAAAAGAAGAACCCACCTTGTCCTGCTGAAACGCGAGTAAAATGTGGTCATAAATGGTTCTTTATTCCCCATTTATTAGTGGGACATTGCTAGTAACTATCGCTGCCATTTCTACAGTGTTGTACTGCAGTTCACGATTCATTTCAGTGTTAATACAATCAGATGCAGGTCGATTTGGCGAATTCATACCGGAATGAGTGAGTGATAACTTGGTAATGACAATGCAAGGATCCTCAATAGCAATCAATGCTTCATTGTACATAGCGTCGCTGAATGTTATCGTTAGATCGTTGCACCGTGTACGATGTTGATGAAATATATCATCAGTCATGGAATCTTTGTGACTATCCCACAATATGTTTGCTCGAGCTGGGAAACATGTAGTCAACATTATAGCAAAAAGTAGACGAATTTGTATTGCTGTACAGTTCAATGCAGCTTCAGCAAGCATACGCTCCCACTGGTTATCGTCTTCCAGCAAGCCGAGTGCAAGGTATACGTCTTTATATGTTGGATACTGTTGCCCATTAACTTTACTTATATTTTGAAATGAAAATGGGCCAGTAACATTAACCAACAACAGTCGAAGATAAAAGCACTCAGTGTGTCTTGGACTGACTGTAAATAATCGCCCCAAAGCATTCGATTTAAATAAATTAAGACATGCATCAACTGGTGAGCATTGCTTGCGGGGCATTCATTTTTTTGTTTGAGCCCATGTGAAATACCGTGGTACTTGTGAATAGAGTAATGTTCTTGCAAAGGCACCAAAATCATCCGTACTATTAAACAATTCAAAAAATGCAGTGATTGTAGTTTAAGGTGGATTTGTAGAACGACCAATGACTGCCAAAAACATAATATCTCAGAATTTATTTTTAAGCAAATTAAATTGATAAATATGACATTTACACTGAGACTGTAAAATCTAATATATAAAATTTTCGTGTCACAGTGTAAATTAAAGAAACAATGTTAAGGGTAGATGGCCCTTATCACTTAGGGGTATAGAAAATAATTAGTAGCCGATTCCCAGACCTGAATACGCATATAAAGTTTGGTAAAAATCGGTAAAGCCGTTTCGGAGGAGTACGGTAACTAACATTGTGACAGCGAAATTTTATATATATAAGGATTAATAATAATACTAAGAAAAACAATATTTTTTGTGATCAATGAGCGTTATGAGAGATGAGACGTGTACTTTTGGATTTTCCAAATTTTTTTTAAATTTCCCACTACAACTAAAATAGATTTCATCATAAAATTTAATCAATAGTAAATTATAACAGTTTAGTAAGATGTAACCTATTGACAGAAAGCATAAATTTTAACATAAGTTTATTTCAATAAATATAAATCATAAAAAAGGGTTCGACTTGCGGTATACACATTCGGTAAGTCTGGCGCTCTGTTTTCAACGGATTTGAACGGGACTTGGCACCATATTCTACCGAATCTGTGGATGATAGATACATTTTTTCCTTTTTTGCACGTCTCAATCTCAATCTCCGAAACTATTTTACTACCAAATTCTCGAAGATCAAAATTTCAGAACTACATTCTCAAACCTTGAAATTGCATTGAGAATGTATTTGGTTTTGATGGTAAATTACTCTGTGGAGAACGCTCATTTTGAAAAATGAAAATTATACGAAAAACAGGCTTCGAACCACGATGGGGCAAAACCGTCTATCAAGGCTTTCTCTCCTGAGCATTGAAATTGACTCGGGAACTGGATTTCAGCGAAATCATCAACGATTTTTCGGCGAAAAAGCTCGGAAAGTTCCGTTCTTTAACTCTAAAATTTAATTTAAGATAATTCTGTTTGCGATTATATTTATTTGTTCGTTAAATAATAAAATGATCTAAACTTGGTTTCACAATAAATTATTTATTGGAAAACTAGATTGAAAAAAATTGTTCATTTTATTTGAATATAATTTAGGGGCAAGGGGCCTCCACTCATTTGTTGCTCCGGGGCCTCCACACGATGTATGTTCACAACAACACTCCTCGTGCTAGTACGAAACTATTACCGATGGACGTGTTGTTCGGTTTTACTTCCGAGATGCCAACTAATATTAAGAAAACTCCTTCTACAATTTATGAATGACGATGAAAATTATTGTTATCTACTAAGAAATAATTTGCAAATACCTAGAGCAAATATAGAGGTGAGTAAGTCCAAATCGAAAGAATCGAAAGAACATTACGATAAAAACATACACCCATTTTCCTTTAAGGTAGGAGATAAAGTTCTACTACAAGATATGGCCAGAAAAAACAAGCTATATTCATTGTTCAAGGGTCCTTTTGAAGTTAAAGAAATTAACAATAGTGTAAATACAACTATTTTGAGAGGATCAAAATTAGAAAAGTTCACAATAATAGACTGAAACCATTTTATGAAAATGTGTCTACGTGAAATGATTTAAATTTTTTACTTTGTTTATTACGAATTATTTCATTTCTGTTTTATTTCTTTTAGTTTTGGGAATCAAACAAAAAGGGTTTTGCAAAAGCACAGTGTCCAGTGTGCCATCGCCCTTCGATATTGTTGCTTTTCTTAGCAACGCTTAGCTTACCCTTCATTAACGCCCAAGAAAACATCACTATACAACAATTGGAAGGTGCAGTGGGTGTTTACTTTGACAAAATAGGACAAGTTGAAGTAATAAATAGCCATTGGAGCCTCTTCGTTTTTTACAACTTCACAACTTATTGGTTTGAACTGACCGAAATCAAGGCATACATAGATCGTGTGGAAGAATTCTGTAAAAATGAAGTTTTCCATCAACGACATTGCATGCCAACGGTTGAAGCCATTCGCCACCGTTTTGAAGTACATAATCGAAGAAAACAACGAACTTTTGTACTCATTCAAGGCAGCAAAATACGGTAAAACAAGACCAAAGCGTTCCCCTTTTGACATTGTTGGAAATCTAGCACATGGGTTGTTCGGAGTCCTGGACAACGAATATGCTGAACACAACGAAAATCAAATAAGTATTGTAAAGACAAAGAAAACAAAGTTCAATAGCTGATTCTACTGCTAACATTCTCAAACGCATCACTGTGCAAATAAAATAAACAATCAGTTTAAAGCTTTAAGTGACTATTTAGTAATAACTCATAATTCGATCAAGGATTCGTTAAAAGATAACGATCAGTACCGAGATTTGTCAGCGTTGGTTTCATATCTTATACTAATAATAACTAATTTTGAAAGACAACAGGGAATTTTGTTCGTTGTCCTACTAGATCTGAAACATGCTAAAATAGAACCTAAAATAGTGACCCAAAAATAACTAACAGAACAACTACAATTAATACGGAGCAACATTCCAAGTTTGTTTAAGCTGCCAAAGGGTTCGGCAATAGATTACTATAATTTGGCTTCAATCCGAGGACGAGTATAATGGAAGAAAGTATAGTTTTCGAAATGCGGCTACCATTACTTGAACTTGATAACTATGAATTGTTTTCATTAATTCCACTTCCTATATTAGGAGGTACGGACACGGTACTTCAAGCTCCTCCTAAGGTTTTCGAGATAAACCATACGGAGTTTAACAGACTCAAATCCAATATAAGTGAGGTTACCAAGAAGTCTGAGGAATATTCGGTCATGGCTTATCTTCACGATCACAACGACTATTTTCTTCAGAGAAATAGAAATTTGCAAAGACCGAAAAGAAAACCAAAGCTTGCGGACTCAAATGCTATTTTTGTGGGTTCAGACACTTGCTAAATCGAATGATTCATTTTAATAAAAAAGAATCTGTTTAATACCAGTACCATTTCAAATTCTATTTCTATTTGCTAAACAATGAATTTTATGAATGTCAATAAACAACCGCGAAAGCCTTAAAAGTTATAATGAATTTTATCTGCCAAAAATGTATACTTTTTAAACAAAACATGAGAAAACTAAAAACAAATATCCAATTGCAGATAACAAGAAGAAAAATAATATTTTTGTATTTAATTAAGAGAAAAGAATTTTCATTGAGAAAGTTAAATTTTATTTTGTGATTTTATTTTTTTATTAAATAGCCAGACAGAACAAAAATAGTTTTATTTACAACATATTATGTATATACTCGTATAAATTATTTCCCAAAAAAACACACAACATAACAAAAACTTGTATTTTTAAAAAGAAAATGGTTTTTCTCCGAGACGAAAAGATTTAATTTGGAAAATTTGTTGTTCATTCCATGAAAATGCTTTTATTTTACACTCCCACGTTTGTTTACAACATAATGATTTCGATAAGTGATTTTTTTTTTTTTTTTTTTTTTTTTGTAATATTTAACCAAATGAACAATTTAAATAATGTAAAACACAGAGACGAATCCAACTAACCAACTTGTAATCTTACAAAGAGAAAAACAATTGAGAATTAAAAGAAAAAATTTTGTACTTTAACTAGAACGAATGTTGAAACATTTTTATTTTAGACTAACTAAAAAGCAAAATTATACTTATTAAAATTTTTAAACTCAACCAAAAAAAAAATGTATTTATTTACGTAGGCACGAGTGCAAATTAATTAGATAAAATGGAAAAGAAATAAACACACATATACTAATCAGTTTTATATATACAGGGTGTTCCGTAATTCGTGTATTATACTTTGCGATGTGATTCTTGGTCATATTTTAAGAAAAAAAATGGAAAACAGTAAAGTCCGTTTCTAAACTTTGACATCACTTTTTGACAATTTAAGAAAAGGCTAACTTTGGTGTACCCTGACCTGTGTTAAATTCGATATCTCTGTCAATACAGATGATAGAGACCTAATCTTAGACTTAATTTTTTGAAGAAATAACAAACCTAAAGACTGTATTTAAGTTGAACTTCTATAGGTTAAGGATTGCCAAAATTGTATTTGTATAAAATACATAAAAAAAACTACTAAAAGTGCCCATATTATTGTTTTATTCAAACAAACCTCAAGGCTAAACATTTTTTTTATTTTTTTTTCTTTATTTTACCCGTTATGTATTTTTTCAAGTATCATAAAATGTATGGGTTTTTGAGTGCATTTATTAATGAGTTTTTTTAGTATTGCTTTGTTCATCTGTAAAAAATAAGGAAACTCTATGTATAACAGGCATTTTCTGAAAAACAATGACCTCAAAGTCGAAACTCTGTTTCGGGGAGAAAATTTGAACATAATTTAAAATTGAAAATCTGGCAACCCTAAACCTATAGAAGTTGAACCTAAAAACAGTCTTAAAGTTTGTTATTTTTACAAAAAATTAAGTCTAAGATTAGGTCTCTATTATCTTTATTGACAGAGATATCGAAATTAATACAGGTCAGGATACACCAAAGTTAGCCTTTTTTTATATTGTCAAAAAGTGATGTCAAAGTTGAGAAACGGACTTTAATGTATATCAATTTTTTTTCTTAAAATATGAATCACATCGCAAAGTATAATACACGAATTACGGAACACCCTGTATATAAAAAAAAGTTATTGCAACTCAACTAGATACTTAAAAATTTAAATAACTAAAAAAAAAATAATACTAGTAATTTTAGGCAACACAATGTATGCTTTCAATAGCCAAATCATTTAAATTTATCTTTAAAAATCATGAAAAATTAATCTAGGTAAATACATACTAGCATAAGAATAAGTCGAAAAAGTGCCATATAAAAAAAAAAACAAAATAAAATAAAAATATAAAAAATTTTTATTTATATGTACCTGCCTATTATAGTTTATTACGAATATATATTTACATTCTAAGAAATGTATAAAAAAAAAACAAGAAACAAACAAGTATGAACAAAATGTAAATTTTTTTCTTAACTTATTTTGTAGTTACCTTATTTTGTTCTTATGTTTATAATAAATTTCAAAGCTCTCTTTTTAAAGAGGGGGAATATGTGGCGTAATGTTTGCTCTATGTTGCATACACGTTTCATGTAATCGAAATCATGTACACGCGGTATAGTCCAGACACAGGTGAGCCAATTCTCATAACTCATAATGCACTTAGAGTTGCATATTTCACTTTATGTAATATGCAAGCCATGCATTTTCCCACGTTGTGTGAATTGCTGTTCACCTTGTGAAAGCGATCGCCACATAGACTCTGCCTTACTTTTTGAGAATTGATTTAAAATAGAACCACGAAACAATCCAAACGTGTTTTCCTTTACAATGTTTCATTATACTAAAGTTGCTAATTCTAAAATTCAAACCTTTACACAATTTCAAAGTATAAGATAATCCAAGGTACGCAAGTTTATAACAGTGCATTTTTCAATGCCCCCAGTAGCAAAAAATAAAAAAAATTAAAATCACGACTTCTACTAATAATTCATATTTGAATTATTATTTTTGACATTTTTTGTGAAAATTTAATTTTCCAGATTCAAAAATAAATAAAAAATTACAGATACTTCATACAATTTATCATTTAGAACGCTTTAGTACTCCTTAGTACTCCATAGTACTCATTTTGAAAGCTGTTTATCGTTTTGAGTTCGGGAATCGCTCAAGGAGAGTTTATGAAATGATAAAATGAAAAATCTCTATGAAAACGGAAATGATATTTTTTTTATCACTTCACAGCTTCACAGATCGGGAATCGATTTAGTACATCATGACCCTGTTAAGAGGGGTGCAGATAGGGTACACTAAGAACATGTGCTTCATGTGTTTGTGGGATACGTTTTCTTAGGAGGTATTTGCTGGAATTTGTACGAAGAAGTTGAAAAATAATAAATGCTTTTCTTTACCTGAAAATAAAAATCTAAACCCATGTTTTTGTTTTGCTAATTTCATTTAAAATGGGTTTTTGTTGATATTTTCATGAATAACTTTTTACTAAGAGCAAATATGTAGATAAAAATTGTATTTCAATTTTTTGAGCAAAATAGAAAGACCTTATTCCAACGGTATGTATTAAACCGTTACTTTTTTATTGGTTTAATATAAAAAAAACTTTAGGGTCAAATATCTTTCTTATATGAGCTAATCTCAAAAAATGAATGATACCATCGTCATCAGCACCCTCAAATTATCTTAAGGGGGGAGGGGTAACATATTTAAATTATTTTTTTTGCTGTCTTTTTTTTTTAATGAATGCGTTATATTTTTGTGTCAAAAGGAAAATTGACAAAGTTATGAATATTTTTATACCTGTCGGTATAGTGTCTTCCTTGTGTTTTTTTAGTGTTCAAAACTTTAAAGCATTTTTCCCACAACTCACTTTTTAAAAGTAGGTGCCCGTCATAACTTCAAAACTTGTGCACCGATCCTTTTGAAATTTTGAACACTATTTTTGTAAATAATTTACTATAATTTATAATAATTATAATTTATAATTATTTATCTAACAAATGAACTGAACTGAAGTTATGAGGGCACCGCAACTCGCCTTTTTTTCGAGACACGTCCAAATAATTGCTGCCATTGCCGAATTTTTAAATATATCTTTGTGAAAATTTTACACAACATTCTCGAAATGTCACTTTTTAATGTGTAATTGATTTTAATAAAGATATTTGAACTGGTTTCTCACAAAAAACTCGCAAAAACATGCCTATTTTTAACGAATTAATGACCAAAAAACTATTCAAGTGATCTTTTTTCCCTAAGTGACCATTATACTATTCTATTCATACATCGGTTACACCAATCACCAACCATCATGTCAGCCACCAATAAAACAACTCCAAATTCCCTTCACATCACTGATCAGCATTCACACTTACCAAACTTGATTCACCCCGAAAATTTAAATTTTACACTACAAAAATCTTCAAAAAACTGCTCTATTGTTCAAATCCGGTATTTATACTACTCTCCTACAACAACAAAACACATGGCACACTTTCTTGTCATCACTATTTCTATGCTCAAAAATTACTTTTTCACAGTCCCGACAAAAGTCCTCCAAAATATCTTCTTCTGCCCTACAACATCTTCATTTCCAACCACAGATTTCTTTTACACACACACTTCTAAAAATAGGACAAACAATTTTCATCCACCACTTTTTTAGGCAAGTCTTGCAAAAAACAACGTAACGACTTTTATAAACTCATAAAAATGAATTAAAAACATTTTCATCCACCACTTTTTCGTCCACACAAAACCTCAACAGGCAACTCATTCCAGGTCACTCATAGGCTCACACGTCACACATGAACTCCATTATGAGCAAAATCAAGCAAGATGGAATTTTTTTTATATGGAACTAGCTGAGCCGCCCGGCGTTGCTCGCAAAGGTCAGTACCCAATTTCTTGTTCCGCATATCAACAATTCGCATATTGTCTTTTCGCAATTTTTGTTTGGCAAATTTATGTTTGGTTTGGTGTTCATCTCGCTACTCGCTGTAAGATCATCTCGCATTCATTATTTCGCTGTCACTTAAATCGCTTTACCTTATCTCGCATTGATTTATTTCGCTCTTTGATAATTCGCCTTATGTTATTTGGCAAAATATTATTATTTATTTTTTTTTTAATTTGTTTGGTTTTTTAATTGATTTGGTTTTTTTTTTTTGAAACCAAAGTGGTGCACTACATTTGGCAGTAAACAAAATCTAAGTAAGTGGTCCCTTATACTTTTTTTTTTTTAATCTATGTTTTTTGCCATATTGCTGGGTGGACCAGTGCCAATAAAAAAAAGATATTTTTTTATTTGGTTTTTGTGATGAATGAAAGAGAGTTGCCATCTGCAAATAAAAGAAAATAAAGATCGAGAAAAAAAAAGTAAATTGAAGTGAATAGAATAAAGTCAAAATAGACTAAAATAACTACCAAGAAATAATAGAGGGTTGCCAATACCTGTAAAAAAAAGTATAATTCATATTTATATACATTTTAATAACCACATCCTTTCTTTTTACTTAACTTACCTGAAGGAAAGAAAAAATTTATGGAGTAAATTTCAAGTTTTTTATATATTTTTTCTTCTTTGTTGTCATAATAAAAGTTGATCATTTTTTTTGCAATGTGATAAATCCGTCTTTTACTGTCATCTCGGTGACAACGATTCTCTCCTTGGTTTTACTTGGAATTTTGGAAGGCATTTGTAAAATTCGGGATGTCGTTTCACGGTTGCCATGTTGGTGGCATAATGGAAGAATTTTCAGGTCAACTGTGGAAGTGGGCCATCTGAGAGTGAGTTGGCGATGACGAGGTAAGCAATAGGCGAATTTAAGTTACACGGTTAGGGGCTGCTGCTCAAAATCGGAGGTCGCAGTAGCCATTGGGTATCCTAAGGGGATACATGGGTGGGTACACCTCCAGGGTCACTATTATCATCGACCCTCCCCTTCGGATACTCACCTCACAACATCGGTTCCGTTACGAGTGGAGAAATTTAAGAACATAAGATAAAGTGAAAACCAAACAAATTAAAAAATAATAATAATAATATTTTGCCAAATAACATAAAGCGAAAAATCACCCACCTAAATGAAATAATGAGCAAAAATTTCCGTATTTTATGTACAACACTATTTTATTTACAAAAAGGAAAATATATCAAAACAATTTATCGTCATTAACATTATTATGAAACAGAAAAAAAACAATTGTTTCAGTGAAAGATCAAACAAAACAAACAATAAAGTGGGTAATTACAGATTTAAATACACTGCACTGCACACTCTTCCTGTATTGTTATTACTATCCATTTTTGTTTTCAAATGGAGACAAATTTACCAAAAGATTTTAGCATTGAACTACCTACTCCAAAAGACTGTTACAAGGTCACTGCATGAAACATCAATAAAACTGATAAAAAGAATGCGTGCAAAGAATTGAATTAACAAGTGGATTAGTAGCGTGTGGCGAATTAACTGTTTGCGATATAAGTGAATCCGAAAGTATTATCAGGCAGTTGCATTATAAGCCAGTTGATTGGAATGCAAAAGAAGAAAATGCATAATAACTTATGCGAGTTAATGTTTCAGCGAGATGAGTGCAAGACGAAATTACAATTTGCGAGCTGAATGTTGCGAAATAAATGAAAAATGTTTAGACATCCACGAGATCATCGCTTGCCAAATGAAATCTGGGAGTTGTTCGGCACCCGGATGAAATATAGTCTATGCTACTCAGGGGCAATTAAACACTCTAACGATGACAGATTTTTTGAAATAGGTCCAGTATTTTCGAAGTTCCCTTATATGTTCCAGCTCCCATTTCGTTTACGTATGGGGATGAAATATAGTCTATGTAACTTGGGAACAACACTGTATTGTAATAGTGAAAACCGTACTGAAATCGGTACAGCGGCTTTTAAATCCGTTCCTGTCCTGTGGGAAAATGGTGATGAAATATAGCCTATATTACTCACGGACAATGAAACACTCTAACAGTGAAAGAATTTTTAGAATCAGTTCAGAACTTTCCAAGTTCCCGTCCCGTTTTCGTGGGAATATGGAGATAAAGTATTTTTAAAACTATTTTGGTATTACGTCGTATTGTATATAGCGGCAAAAATTTGATATCGTTCCGATGGTTTTTGAATTCCCGTTTCCATTCCCGTTCCTGTGGGAATTTGGATATGAAATATAGTCCATGGTACTCAAGGGGCAATGAAGCACTTCAACGGTGAAAGAATTTTTGGAATCAGTCTTGTATTTTTCAAGCTAGTTACTTATGTTTCCATTCCCGAGCGAATATGGAAAGGAAATCTAGTCTTTGTTATTTCTCAGGTTCAAAACCATTTCTGTGTTCCAAATAGGCATCATTCAAATGGGATCAATAGTTTTGATGCCTCTTCAATACAAATATGGAACGTATTTCTGACATACTAATACGACTGTTCTCGTTATATGTACATAATTATGTTTCTCGCTGGTCATCAGTGCGGTTAGCACATGATGTTTATCTGCGCAAATTTGATTTACTTCGACAACTTATAGGTCAGATCTTTTCTCCTTGGCATTGCTAGCCTTGCTAAAACTCTAGAAATGGTATGCCTATTAATAAATTGTGATTTTTAATTATTTGTGGAAGTCCAGGCAGTATATGAAAAAGAGATAGGATTATTGTAAAAGTAACACTTTAAATTAAAAAAATTTAATTTAACCAGTCAAAAGTAAATTAAAAGAATTCCTGAAAGCAAACAATCCAATAATCTTATTAATTGTTTTTTTCTTTTTGTCAAAAACAATTGAAAAGAAAACAAAAGCATTGTTTGAATTTAATTTAAGTTAAGAATAATGAAATTGTTACTTTTACTATATTCCAATTCTTTTTTTTTTCATATTTACTTACCTTTTAACGAACATTTCAATACCAAGATAAAATAAATCCGTTCAGCCGTTCTCGAGTTTTAGCCAGACTAACGAACAGCAATTGATTTTTATATATACATAGACAGATAGACAGATAGAAGATAGATAGATAGATAGATAGACAGATAGATAGATTAGATACATGGGCGTAGCCAGAGGGGGGGGGGTGTTTAAGGCTTTATAAAAATCCTATGTACGTCTCCGGAGAAAGGTATTTCGAATGTATTGTCAAAACTTCGTATAGATCGGTGAAGATTTGCTGGAGTTATGTCTTCGGTCAGTTCAAAAAAAGTGATTTAGAGAAAAACGCATACCTGTTGGGCGCACAATGGAAAGTTTGGGCATTTAGACATTTTTGCCGACATCCATCCTTTGGTATGTAGCCCCTAAAGTGCCTTTTAAGACAAAAAAAAATTCGGTTTCTTCAAAATTCTAGACCAGCTTCCCCCTTAAAGGAATTTTTTCCATTGTGGGTCACATAAGACTATTTCTGAGATTCGCTTTGTTTTAAGAAGATTAAAACCAGAGTGTATCTAATAATGAGTGGGTTGTGGAAACGCATACCCTCTCATTTCATTAAAAACCAAGTTTCGCTTTGCTACGATGACGGCAACCCGTGCCGACTTCGCACCAAAAATATTTTTGTACATTTGTCGGTAGATGGCAACTTAGCACATTTCGAACGGAAACCATAGTGGTTTCTGACAGTTTAAGGTTTCCTTTAAATAATCTCAGACTTAGTTTTTTAGTAATAGCTACTGTTTTCAAATGAAAAAGAATCAAAGCATCTAGTCAGAAGAACCTCTTATATAAGGGACACCCTAGTATATGTATATATGTATACTGCACTCGTTGGAAGGCAACTTAATCGCTCTAACACTTCTTCGTCGGATACACGTATAACAAAATAAATTTATTCATCCCATTTCGAGAGCACACAATTCACCAATTAACCGAGAGGTTTCCGAAACACCGCAAAGTAGTATTGGCATTGTCTGGTGTGCTACCTTCAAATTTTTCAGTCAGTTCTGAAATTGAAGACGCAATTTTTTATGTATTCGGCAGTGCTACCCGAAAGAAGTACATCCGTCGTCAAAGTAGAACTTGAAGTGTGGAAAGCAGTTATATGACTATCTCCTCCCCTAGTCCAAAATCTGCTTTGGATTGCTTGGATAAGTGCGATAAAACATTATGTCCAATTATTTACACGTTGCTACAGATATTGGCTACCATACCTGTTTCCACTGCTACACCAGAAAGGACTTTTTCAAGCCAACGGAGACTTAAAAACTACTTGCGGAACTCAGCGAGTGAAAACAGACTGAACGGCTGAACTACGGGATAGATATTGTAACGTGCGCTTAGTTCGCAAAAATAAAACTCTACCTTTCAATTTATTTCTACCACTTTATTCAGTATCTAGTTTCGATATACACTTTATTCGAACTCAACTCGACTTTTGGACTATCACTTGTATTTACTCTTAACTTTATCACTCTATAAATAAAACTGACTTCTGGTTGCCTCGGGCGGGCTATTTATATCGAATGACATGCCATCTAGAACTCTCCAGTAACTTCTACATTGTCTCCAAATTTGCTGTCTACTCTCTGTCTGTCTGTCTCTCTACACTCACACACACTGGCTTACAAGCAACGCCTGTCATTTATACCATTCCATTAAAGTGTTGCCAGTTGTGTTTTCGGTTGAACGTTTTTCGATTAGGAAATTGGTATAAAATGTTGGGTTCACGTTACAATATTGACGTAGATGAAGTAGTGGATATATTTAAAAACAAAAATATGTAATGCATATGTTATCAAATGAACCCTCTTTTTTTCAAATAATATAAAGATTATTTATTTCATGCACTTCCATTAGTTTTATTTTCTTAAAGTTATTTTCTTCCAAGCTAAAAATGTTTGTTGTTTTTTTTTTCATCTGACTTTTAATAACAGCTGACCTTACCTAAGTTGCCTTACATTTCTTGTGTTTTGCTCTGCTCTGAGCTGCACTGCTCTGCTTTTTTCTCATTAAACACAATTTTAATTATGTACATAATTTAAAATTCACTAAATCTTATTAAAAATCCACTCTCCTTTGGTTCGCTGAAAATATTTTTAAATTGAAATCCTTTGATGAACACTGTTTAATATAATTCGATTTATTAATAATTGCTTTCACAGCCCACACCACACACTAAATTACTTTAAATTTCGCTCAAATGTAATTATTATAAAATTTATACTTATCTTTGGTTTGGAAAAGCTATTTGCTAAAGCCTTATAGGTCACGTTCGTCATCCATTTAAGTCAATTCAGTCAATTATCCTCATCCTCGATGTAGATAATAAAAAATAAAGCTTTATGCATTGCGTACATGAAATGGAATGTTCGTTCTCTCGCCGTTGTAAGAATTGCATTTAGAAATGTAAGGTCCTTTCAGTTAATTGTTTAATTTAATTTTGGTGGGGGCAAAACCCCCATTTATTCGGCTTAATACAAGCTCGTTCTTTATCTAACTTAAAAACTAAGAAAGTTATAGCTATCCTTAATGAGGAGGATGATTACAAAGATGGAGTTTTAGGCAAGGGGTGCTGAGGTTGAAGTCAAATCAGTTTAAACTCGAATTAACATTACTAAGCATTAGGGAGATAGGTTCATTTGAGCCATATGACGTTCGATGAGGGGGTAGATAAAAGAGGAGAGGATTCCGTATATTGCGTATTAGTGTTACGGAAGATAGAGTTGTAAAGGGTTGTGCAGTCAACGGTTCTACAAAAGACACGGTGAATGAAGAGAATGTCGAATAATTCTCTACGATCTTTCAAAGTGTTCATGCTGAGAAGCTTGATGCGATCTTGGTAAGGAGGGAGAATCAAGAGATTATTCCAAGGAAGATTTCTAAGAGCAAATCGAAGAAAACGGCGCTGAATACTTTCAATTCTGGAAATGTGAACTTGTTGGAAAGGGGACCAGATTTGGCAGGCATATTCAAGGAGAGGGCGAACAAAGGTAATGTACAGAGATCGGGTTACGTAAGGGTCGGAGAATTCTTTTAACCATCGCTTAATGAAACCAAGTGCTGAATTGGCTTTCAGTATAATATTATCAATATGTGAGATGAAATTGAGTCCTTGGTCGCATATGATTCCGAGATCGCGAATCTTCTCTCAACTGGTGAATTGGTTTGGTTGTGAAGAAGATAGCAATAGAGAGGAGATTTGATGCGATTATAAGAGAAAGTAATAGATTGACACTTGGAAATGTTTAATTCCTAGCAGTTTTTAGAGCACCAGATAGAAAAGCTGTCGGGATCGTGTTGAAAATGATAAGAGTCAATAGGTGAAGAAATGATCTTGTAAAACTTCGTACCATCTGCGTACAGTGAAATAAGGGAATAGTGAATGATCAAATCAAGATCGTTAATAGTAAGAATGAAAAGAAGAGGACCTAAATGATTGCCCTGGGGAACGCCGGAGGTAGCTTAAAAAGGACTTGATAGAGAAGATCTAAAACGAACACTATAAAAACAGTTTTCCAAATAAGAAGAAATCCATTTCAATAAAATGGGTTCGAAGCCAAGGTTGGATAGTTTAAAAAGAATTTGTCTACGGGAAAATAACATCGACTTGAAATAACATCGACTTCTTTTCCTTTTTCCAAGGCAGAAAGGGTGAATGAGACGAATTCAACAAGAATAGTGATTGTTGATCTGCCTTTGAAAAAGCCATGTTGTCAAGTGGATATGATACATTTGCAATGAAAACTCAAAATTTCACACAAAATATACTTTCGAAGATTTTGGTATATGGGTCATTCTTTTACAAACCGAACGGATTTTGCTAAAAGTTAATCGTCACCTCTCTGATTCAGCTGAAAATTTGTAGCTAAAGAGTTAAACTTTAAGAAAAAAAATTGAAAAAAGAAAATATCAACAAATTTCTTATTGTTATTAACAATCTAATCGTTTTAATCGATTTTTAACAACTGCCTCCAAAATGAATCGAGTTTTTATTATAACCATCGTATTCTGCGTCAAATTTTACGTAAAAATCATGTTTTTAAAAAAAGGAGACTTTTCAATTGTTATTTTTAAAATAATAATTTATACAGCGCGTAATGGTAAAAATAACTGCTTTTTGAGTATAAATTCACCATTTGTCAGTACAACCTCAAAATTTTGTATTATCATGCAAAAAAGCGAGAAATCACCATTTTATCATTTATCTATATATGCATATAAAAATGAATTGCTGTTCGTTAGTCTGGCTAAAACTCGAAAACGGTTGATCGGATTCATCTTATCTTGATCTTGAAATGTTCGTGTAGGTCTAGGGAAGTTTTAAAAGCTTCTATTTCATTCCTATAATCCCATGGGAACAGAAACAGGAACGAGAACGGGAACCTTTAAGTTACTTGACCGATTTCAAAAAATGTTATGTTTAGGTTTAGGTTTAGGTTGCATGGGGGGTGCAGCCACAAGTGGCAGCACCTCACTTGGATCTCAAGGATCCATTGTGCTCCCCGGGAAAATCAGAGGATGAGGAGATGGAAGGATTGGAGAGATGGAGGGTTGGATTGGTGATATGTTTATTGGGGTAGGGAACCCCCACTGAACCATTTGGAGCCCTGAGTAAATTTCAGGACGTTGCTCAATGGGAAATTAGAGATGTCACCAAGTTTGTCGAAGAAGTATTCTCCGAGGGCCTTTTTCCTAGTGTGGGCCAAGCTAGGACACTCACAGAGGAAGTGGAATGATCCCTCCTCTGCCTCCTCATCTTGGCACCCTCTACATAAGTCGGATGTGCTAATGCCCATTCTCATCATGTGGATACCCAACGAGTTGTGGCCCGTGAGAATGCCAATCAAGAGAGAGAGCCGAGGTCTGCTTAGCTGGAGTAGGAATTCTGTTTTTTTCTTGGAAAAATCTGGCCAAAGGTTTCTGGAGACTCGGCATGTTTCTAAAGATGACCACCTGTCATTGGCGATTCTTAGAAAATTCTTTTTGATTCTTGATTCTTTAGAACTGAGGTGTTTGTTTCGCTGGATTCGAGTGCTGACCCGATTTTAGCCAAATTATCCAACATTTCATTGCCGATTATGTCACGATGTCTTGGATACCAGGTTAAACTTACTCAGCCTTATTTATAAACTCGTATTATCGGCGGATTAGGGTTACTACGAGTTTAATACCCCTCTAATACTCGAAACCTTATTTATAAAAAAAAATACACCAGTATTAGAGGCGGATTAAGCTAATACTGGTTCATAGGAGTATTAAAGGAGGATTAACGTCGTATCAAGGTCTAAATGTCATTTTGAGGATAAAAGTGTAAGAAAAATACTGTTCAAATTTTTGGAGGAAAAGTGGAAAATTATTTTGGTTTTGTGAATAATTTTAATTCTTTTTCCGCCTTAACTACGAGATCAATGAATTAATAATAGTGCAGTCAATGAAGCGAAAAATAGGGCCTTACCTCCGAATTTTTTTACTGTGAACCGATTTGCATGAAATTTTGGAATTAGGCTCATCTTACCCTTAACTTCAAAATTGAAAATGATTTGAACACCGCCACCACCCTGGGGGTGGTTGCCACCCCTTTTGGGGGGCGAATTTTTTTTTTCAAAATAACCTCGGATATCGATAAAAAGCCTAATTTTAAGCAAAAAATCAAATATAAAGTTTTTTATTAAGTCCAAAGTCGAGTTATTGGCAATTGAAAATTCGCAATTTTTTCACGTTTTTCATCTATTTATTGCAAATATCTCCAAAACTATACGTTTTATCGTAAATTTTATAAAATACAAAATTGTAGCAGGTAAAACAATGAACAATTTGGTGTTTTATAAGGTATTCTAAGAACAATATTAAGCTAGATATAAAAGATCAAAGCCATTTTTTATTTTGTCTGAAATTTAATCGTCGTGGTCAATGCCATTTAGCGGCGAGCAGATGCATTTTATGAATTCTAATACAAGAAAATGTTTTGTAGTGCTTAAAATAAGCTTTAAAATGAGCACTATTAAAAGTCTTTTGCACGTAAAATAAGTGAGCTGTAGTGCAAATAAGGAGAGCATCTAATTTTGTCACCCAAAAGGGGTGGCAACCACCCCCAGGGTGGTGGCGGTGTTCAAATCATCATCACTTTTGAAGTTAAGGGTAAGATGAGCCTTATTCCAAAATTTCATGCAAATCGGTTCACAGTAAAAAAATTCGGAACTAAAATGCTTCATTGACTGCACTATAAATGAAAACTAACATTTCTTGTTTTGTTTTGTTTAATATCCATTTTAGAAAAATTTCCGCCAACCACAAAAAAAAAGTAAATCATTATACTCGGGTTCAACGCAATTTAGTTTTTCAGGTAATCTAACTTTTTTTTTATCTCTAATTGGATAGAAGTCACGTATGAAAAGAAGAACTGAAACTCTGGCCAATCAGAGTCCGAAAGGAGCAAGATTTATCTGAAAAAACTGGGTCTATGAAATAACTCCCACGAAATAAGTCCCACTTTTAAAAATGAAATAAGTCCCACCAAAAATTGCTATTTTGAAAGTGGGAGTTATTTCGTCAATTGGTGGGACTTATTTCGTTACGCGTTTTTATTTTAAGTGGGACTTATTTCGTTTTGAGTGGGAATAAATTCGTTTTGTAAAGTGGGAGTTATTTATTTTTTTCTTATGCAAAAAGTTATATATTGGACATTTCGTAAAAGGGACAACCATAATTGGTTGTGGGACTTAATTCATTTAAGAAATATATTATTCAAGGGGGAGTTATTTCATTTTGAGTGGGAGTTATTTCATTTCAAGTAAATTTTTAAATCATTTCATTTTGGTGGGACTTATTTCGTTTTCAAAAGTGGGACTTGTTTCGTGGGAGATATTTCATTTTTTTAAGCAATTTTTGGTGGGACTTATTTCGTTTTTAAAAGTGGGACTTATTTCATAGACCCGAAAAAACTAAATGCATTGAACGTGCACAATGAAGTCAGCTGGGATTTGTTTACGTTTATAGTAACCAGAGCTACAGATGTGTCATTTTTTTTATGAAAAATTTGACATAAGCAAGCGTTACTAATATGGGTTGAAAAATGTTTTATAAATATTGGCGTAAGGGAGTATTAAGTGCTACAACTAGTATTAACTAATACGAGGTTGAAACGAGTATTAGTGAAATCTAATAAATAAGACTGACTGTGTTTGTTTCGCTGAGCAGTCTAAGGTTACTGTGACAGCTGTCTACTAGCCTGGATTTTGTGGTAATGGATGAGATAGCTTTAATGGCCGCCTGACTGTCTATGAAGAAGTCAATATTTTTGTTGATCAAGTTTTGCGTGCTTTGCGTGCTTCGCACACTCCGAGTACTTCTGCTTGAAAGACACTGCAGAAGTCGGGAAGCCTTATTGATCTATTCATGGTAAGGTAATCTGAGAAGATACCTGATCCTACCCCTTCGTCCGTTTTGGAACCATCTGTGAAGACGGAAATGTGATTTTCTAATATAACCCTGTTTTCCTTCCAGCTTTCTCTTGTCGGAAAAACTGTTAGGGCCACTGGGTTGAAATCAATATGCAGGGGGTCTGTTTGAATGTCTATATCTGTATGGTTCACGATGGTTCTATGGCCTGATATGCCTGTTTTCCAAATGCTGCATTGTTTGAGTCGCAGTGCGCTTTTGGCCGCCATCTCCTTAGTAAAAATATCTAGGGGGGCAAGCGACAGGAAGGTTTCCAGAGCTGCAGTTGGTGTTGTTCTCATGGCACTATCTATTTTGTTTCGCAAATCTGTTGATGATCGCATCGATGTCCAATTCAATGTCGCGATGAATGTGTAGCAATGCAAGACCGGTGAGTCTGTCTTCTGCCATAGTCGATCTCAACCAAGTTTTGAGGCGGCGGAGAGTTGAAAAGCTCCTTTCTGCAGTGGCTCCAGTAACAGGAAGCGTCACCAAAATATAAATAGCCGGATACATTACTCTATCACACGCATCAAGGGCGGCAGAAACCGAATCAGGAAGTTCACCGCCTTTTTCAACAATTCGGTTCCATTTTGCTACCCACAACTCAAATTCTGCAACAACGCTTGCAAGAGGAGTGTTCAGAAGCTTCTGGTACATGACTGCTACGAAATTAACTTCTTCAATGTCCTCCTCTGTATAAGAAGTCCGAGGCAGAAAAACTGTCAACCCAAAAAGCTTCATTAGGTCTGGAGAAAGCCTTTCGTTGAGGTCCGTTAAAACGTTGTCTAAAAGAGGAACGTAAACTCCTCTTCTAAAATATTCCTCCGGGGTTTGCTCTGTTTGGTTTTTATCTCGATGTTTTCGACGAGAAACAACGCGTGGTACTTTCAACTCGACACCCAACTGTGTTGCAAGACTTTCAGTTTCAGAAAACAACCGTTGGAAAACAGAATCAGCATCGCTTCACAGTTAAAGTATCTTGTATGTAACCGGTTGCTTTCTTCAGATCTAATGATGTTGTTTATTTTCTGGTTTTTGTTCCGTTTCCTTCTTTGTTTATCGCAAAACACAATGAAAACTATCCTGATTTCAACGACACTGAAATCAACAATGGAATGTTGTGCTTTCAATGTTTTGATTGCAAACTGATGTGAAGTAAGCCACGATGCCATAAATGGCGCGAAGCCATTTGAAAACACACGAGGAAACGTTTCAGAAAAAAATTTATTGGCTAAGACATTTCTTACTTTTAAAAGTACATTTTTTATATAAACAATTTATAATTTAATATAAACAACAGTTTATTTTTGTTATATTTGATTTGTTTTTATCCCGTGACCCCCTCCGGAAAAAAATTCTGGATCCGCGCCTGGCAAATAGCACTGTATTCAACGTTGTTAAAGGCTCCTTCTATATCGAGGAATGCAGCCAACGTGTATTCTCTATATTGGATTGACTGTTCAATGGTTCCGACTACTTCATGAAGTGCAGTCTCAACTGATTTGCCCTTTATATATGCATGTTGGGCTGTAGAGATCACATTGTTGCTCAGTTTTGTTCGAATATGTGTTTCTATGAGTTTTTCTAGAGTCATGAGTAGAAAGGAGGATAGCTTATTGGGTTCAGTGTGCGAGGGCTTACCGGGTTTGGAAATGAATATGACTTTGACTTCCCTCCAACTAGTTGGAATAAAGGTGAGGTTTAGACAACCTCTGAATATTTCCACTAGAATCGGCACAGTCAAGTTTTTGGGGCTTTGGAGCATCATTGGAATAATGCCGTCAGAGCCTGCAGACTTGTATGCTGAGAATGAGTCAATGGCCCACATTACCATCCTATTATCTACTAATAGATTTCCTATGTTGGATCTAACATTAGTGCTAGGGTTTCCGTGTTTTGGGGATGTCATTTGAGAACACCCTTGAAAGTGGGTATTCATGAGTGACTCCAGGGTTTCAGAGCATGAGTCAGTCCATGTGTTATCAGGTCTCCTAAGAAAACTAGGGGTGTTTTGGACTTTGGACATGATTTTCCTTATCCTTGCCGCGTCATTGGTGCACTCAATATCTGAGCAGAAGTTGCACCAGGCTGCTCTTTTTGCGTATGTAGTTCTATTTTTGTGTATTCATTTTTACTGATCTTGTATAGGTCCCAGTCAGTCGAAAGATTGCTAAATTTTGCTCTATTGAAGAGCCTCCTAGAGTTCCTTCTAAGGGTCGATATTTCGCTTGTCCACCATATGGGGTTGGATCTACCTTTCCTTGTCGGGCATGATTTTTCGTAGGCATTGATTGTGTCTGACCTAAGCTTATTTACCTGCGTCTCTATAGCTGAGCAGCTAAGCAAAGGCTGATTGTTGTTCTGGCTGAGAATTAGGGCCAGTTTTTGGTTATAGAGACTCTAGTCAATTTTCCTATAGGGTTTCTATAAGGGATATATTTTTCAAATTTATGTTCTATTTCGAATGTTATCATTCCGTGGTCAGAGAAGGTTACGTTGTTGGAGACCCTCCAATTCCTGGTTACTAACGTACCAGAATTGGTGGAAAGTGTAACGTCTAATACTTCTTTCTTACCTTTGTTATAAAGGTTGGTTGGCTACCTCTTTTATAATTCTCAGTTATTTTCAATAATATATTCAAATAGTGACTCACCTCTTTCGTTCGTGTTTGTACTACCCCACTGTAGGTGATGGGCATTTGCATCACAGGGCAACCTCGTAGCTGACAAACGGATGATAAGCTTTGCACAACGAACAACTGCTCTTCTGCGTGGTGGTAATGGAACTTGTCACCTTGTTGTAGTTTGAATTTCTCTTTCTTTCGTTTGCGCACGTATTGCAACATTTTGTTTCCAATGCCTCTGATGATTGGAAACGAGTCTCGAGGAATGTCATAAACTGGTCAAAATCCCCCAAAGGGTTAGAGTATTCCGATCCAATTTTTTAATAATAATGTTCATTAATAGTGGGTCCCAGTTTGTTGTGTCGATTTTTAGATTCTTCAGACCCAGCAGGCATTCGACTGTAGTGTCGTGCAATGCCAATGTTGGCTGCGCAATTAATTTATTTATAAGCGCTGATACTAGTAACCGAGGGTTTGCGTACCGCTCAGTGACTACCTTCCATGCAGCGTGGTAGTTGGCGTCTGAGGTGGTGAAGTGGCTTATAAGTTTTTCTGCTTCACCTTCCAGAGTTGTCTTTAGGTAAAACAACTTTTGACAATCGGCTATTTTTTGATTGTGGACCAATTCGGTAAACAAATCGCAGTATTGCCTCCAGGTCAGGTAGTTTCTGTCAAACTTTAGCAAGGTTATTTTAGGTAATTTTGCCGTTTGCCTCAATGTGTCGGATTGACGGGGATCAGGATGGCCTCCTTCAAGTTTGATTGACAACATGAGGAGATTTTTCTGGACTCTGTCCTCAAATGCGAAGTACTCTTCGATGTCATAACCTGCATTCTCTGGGTCTTCTAGGAGTTCAGCAATTTTTTGATGAACCTCCTCCATCTATGACCAAACGCTTTTTATTTGGTCGATCTTTAGGCGGCAACATGTGACTGAATAATCTTCTGAGCTCTCCTCTATGTTTTCCAGCAATCGCTTCAATGACTGCACGATTGCCTTTTGCCTTCGAAACACTTTTGTTGTGTCTGTGTCCTGGTTCGGTGTTGAGGTTAGCGAATGAGAGGTAGCTTCACAATTTTCCTTTGCTGATTCTCTTTCAGATTGTCTTTCCGATGTCCCAGCCTTCATTGCGTTTTCCTTTGCTGATTCTTTTTCAGCTTGTCTTTCCGATGTCCCAGCTTTCATCACGTTTTCTTGTTGATGCCATTGTTATAGCCTTGGCAACGCTTTAAGATACGTTGAATGTAGATGCCAATGTTATAGCCTTGGCAACGCGTATGGGAGTGACAATTGCTCCTTACTGCTGATGAGGGGAAGCAAAAGATCACGTCTAGTATGAGTTCAACGAGTTGAGCCGATTTCAGTGTTTGCAAGTTTGCCAGTGTTTCAGCCCTAACAACGCTTATGTTGATGAAAATTGCTTCTTACTGCTGGAGGGAAGCAATTATCACGTCGGGGTCACCAAATGTTTACGATACTTCTATCGTAATGAGTTCTGTCAGATAAGCTTTTTCTTTACAAGTGAATTGACGGCCAGACCACAGTTCTTGTACTGTGACTGAGCGAGGTGGCTACAGTGAAACACTATAACACCTTGTTCACTTGTAATAGAATTGAAAACAGCTTCCAGCAGACTCACTGGAAGAAACGAATTAAAAGTCTTGGTCTCTGTTTCGTAGCTATCTGAAAAGTCTTTATTTGTCACACATTATTTATACACAAAAAAAGTGCTTATTCCTAATTATTTACAAGTGCATGTTTATGCTGACTGCACAAAAGAAAATTATGAAAATTATTGATAGAGTTCAAACGTATAGTGTTACAAGTTGAATTCAAAATTAATGCTGATTCAATGAAATTTGAAAGGTCAGTATGGTTAGCAAACATAAACTTATTTATTATAATTATATGGTGATGATTTGTTGATTTTGAACAGTAGTTATCATATTATTCGAAAAGTTAGTGTCGAAAAAAGTAGGGTTAGAAATTTTGGCACGTGTTGCACGTGTCGCACCTTCATTTGAGGTTGTTGCGAAACATACACCAGCCAGCAGCTACGGGATTCATTTCAGAAAACTTAGAATAAGGTACCTTACCTGAAGAGCATTTGGCGCAGAGCCAGTCTTGATTGGCGATTAGGCTGTCCACACCAGCGCAGTTGAAATGGCACCAGGCGTCACAATCGTCACATTTCACCATAGTCTCTGCACAAACAGGTTCATCGCAGGCATAGCAGTTGAACTCCTCTGACGTCGTTGATTTCGGTGCCTTTGTCTTTGGTATTTTCAGCGATTTAATTGAAGTACCCGCTTTCGTACCCTTCCGTGATGATGACATCTTTAAAACATTACAAAAGACTATTAACCCGTCACTCGCAAGTATTGTCAAGTTTCGAAAATAACACGGTTGATGAGACCTGTGAAAATATTGTCCGAGTTATTAAAGCTTCAGCTCCTTTTGCATCTAAAAATCCTAATACATTCGTCCCTCTGCGAAAGCTATCATTTAAATATCTTAAACTTTTTAGATCAACAAACTCTCAGTTTTTTAAAAATATCTATCTTCACATAAATGAAGAATATAAAAAGGCTTGTTCTGACAAAAAAGTAAGCTATTTAAAAAAATTTGCTAAAAATCTAGTAAACTGCAAGGATTCTAAAATTTTCTGGGAGACCGTGCGAGAGCTTGGTGGCCGTAACTATGGTGTGAAGCATTCCTTGGAGGCTGACACGCTAGCAGCACATTTTAAAACTCTACTGTCAGCTTACGAGGATCTTCACACCTTTGATTACGCACTACATAACTTTGAGGTTACCAAACTTGATGAGGATATTTCCTTAGTTGAGCTTGAAAATACGCTTCATCGAATGAAAAACAATAAAGCTCCTGGTATGGATGGTATCCCAGTCGAATTTTACAAACACGGTACGACTGAATTCAAGAATTTTCTCGTACATTTCTATAATGTATATGAGTGTACAATAACGCATCTGTTCCTACTAGTTTTAATTCTTCTGTGATATTCCCGATTTACAAGAAAGGAGATGTGAATGATGTACAGAACTATAGAGGAATATCCGTACTAAACGCAGTAAGAAAGATTTTTTCTACAATTCTTAACGGAAGGCTAACAAAGTGGATTGAGGATACTAATCGCCTAAGTATATTCCAAGCGGGTTTCCGCCCAGGTTTTTCAACCATGGACCACATCTTTGCCATATCCAGCATTGGAAGAAAGTTTATCGAAAAAAAGAAGAAGATATACGGATACTATGTTGACTTTAAAGCTGCTTTTGACAAAGTCAATAGACAAGCCTTAATTTACAAGCTATCTTGCTTAGGTCTTTCAAGGAAATTTCTTCTGATGTATTCGAAACTCATTTTTTCATCGAATACAAAGGTTTGGGACGGATGTGAGTTCTCCACTACATTTGAAACTACGGCAGGTGTTCCACAAGGATGTATTCTCAGTCCATTACTCTTTGCTCTTTTCATAGACGAGATCAGTGATGTCTTACCTGGTGGCATTGTTTTTGGTAACACCAGGATTAAAGTCTTGTTATATGCAGACGACTTGGTTATGTTTGCAGACAATCCTTTTTCGCTCCAGTTGCAAATAAACAGGTTAAATTCCTTTTGTGAGTCTTGGGGCCTGTGCATCAATACCGAAAAAACAAAAATCATGATATTTGAAGCGAGAAGTACTAGGAGACTTCCAGAAGAAAGGTGGTCATTAAACTCTACACGGATTGAAGTTGTGCAGGAGTTTAAGTATTTAGGTGTTCTATTAACATACAATTTAAGTTTTGTCAAACACTCTATCGAGAAAAGCAACCAAGCCAAATTGGCTTTAAATCTGATGTGGACTAAGTTTTTCTCCAACCAAAACGTCGATATATCGTCTAAATACCAAGTGTTTAATGCAACGGTAAATACATGTATGTGTTATGGTGTACAAGTTTTTGGGTACATATACCTTGAAGTTTTTGAATGTTTTCGAAGGCATTTTTTCATGCGCCTGTTTCGACTCCCAAACTCCACACCGAATTATGCAATATATGTAGAGTCAGGTATAGCTCCAATATATGTACAAAATCTCAAAGCCAACGCAGACTTTATCACTAAAGTAATGAAAAGGAGTGATTCATGTTTACACAAGATAATTCTGAAAAAATTACTACAAACCAATGCATCCCCTTTCAAGGAGTGGAATCAACTAGCCATTAATCATGACTCCTCTTTAAATTTGTCGGAATCTAACGTCGATAATTGGCAAGCTCAGTTTGCAGACGTGATCGCGAAAGTTGACCAAAAAATGTTTAAAGAAAATCTTTCTAGAGCAAGTTCGTCCGCTTCCAGACTTATCTACAGGCAGTTAAATCACCAAATAAATTCAAATGTCAGTTACATCCGAAAAGAATACTCAGCGTCCGAGATAAGCATAATATTTAGAGCTAGGGTAGAAATTTTGAATCTAAATTACATACCTCACCGAAATGATCGGCCGCAGCTTTGTACTTTATGTAACAGAAGAGAAAATGAAGATATTTATCACTTCATAGCAATCTGTCCAATGTTACAGGAAATTCGACGTTTATATTTTCAAGAAAGTTTTTTGACATTGCCGAAACTTTATGATATTTTAAATGGATGCCGGGGTTGGCTTAATTTGTACAAGTTTTGCAAACACGCCATTACTTATCGGAATAGTTTCCCATAAGTTGCGAATTTTCCCAGTTAGTGCAGTTTCTCGAATACACTTTCATCATTTAAAATTGTTTTTGTTTTTTATTTTTTTGTGTTTCCAATCACGTTAAAATTGAAAATTGTATAGCACTTTAGGTTACAAACCATTCAAAATGCTTTTTTTGTGTTTCCAATCACTTTAAAATGGATAATTTACTACGCTTTCTATTTTTTAACTCATGTAAAGAAAAACTCGTAAAATTTTAGAAACACTACTGTACTTTTATACTTTTTCTCAACTTATTTCTAATTTATAATATTTAACTTGTTTGAAATGATTATAAGACTTTATGTAAATATTACCTATAAAGCTTTACACTTTTATATTTTTATTTATTTTTGAAATCAAATGAAATGTTATTTCAGGCAGACGGCAGTAAAGCCATGTCCTTATTCTTAAGAAAACTAATTGTTACGAATATTGATGTAATAAAGAATCTATCTATCATCTATCTATCTATCAATAGGTAAAGAATGTTTTGTAAAATGTTGGCGCAAGTAGCCAACAGCCAGACTTTTGTTAACTGAGACGCAACGATTTAGTTGGAGTTAGTTACAAAACCTTTATTGGACAGAAATTATGTAATTATAATACAATAAATGAGGTAATAAAGATCTTAAATGTCTGGTTACTGGTAGTATCAACCAATTTTCTAACACTAGTAATGAATTTACTTTAATAATGAATTTACTTTAAGTGATGCAACACGACTTGAGAATAGCGCAAAATGAAATGATGAATTTATACGCAGTTAGGTTAGGTACCATCGCTGACGTAAAACTTTTGGCGTGAAGTTAGGTACAATTGCTGACGTGGCAGTGATGTATGTGATGAAGTTAGATGTGGTGGATATGCTTGTATTTCCGCAGGGCACAGGGGTGGCCTGCTAGCAGCTCTTTTTGTATCGAGATAATGGTCGCCTTGTGACGTAACGGAACTGTAGCGTGAAGCTATATCACATTAATTTAGGCATCTCAACTCTTAGCTCTTTGAACATGAATAGATGATAGTGGTCTCATTACAAAAGCCAAAGGGTGTTACAAACATTAATAACAGTGGCCATGCCACGATACGAAGCTGTGCCGTAACGTTTACATCCTTAAACACCGAGAGATGAGAAGCCTTTTATTGAACAACTTTGGATCCGACTCCTTATGACAATATGTATTTTCTCAGATCTGTCGTTCCAAATCTGCAGTTAACGAATTTGAGTTTTGTTTGATGCATTTAAATAAAAGAAGGAATATAATGGTTTCCCCAAATCAGTCCAGTTGCTCAAATGAATTAAACAAAACTTTTGTGAGAAAACTTTTTAAAATGAAAAATTATGTGCCTACTTATCCTTGACGATAAAGTCAAAATACTTTTGCAATACGACAATAGTGATCATATGCCTTGACGTAATCATTGACGATGTGGTGCAGTCCTTCTGCTGAAAACTAATTGTGTTTAGTTTGTTTGTTTTCTTTTTGTCATAGTTAAACGAATCGAACACTCGCTTGTCATCAAATACTTAAAGACTTCTTCCCTCTTGAGCTTGAATTCTGAAATAAGATCAGGAGAACTCAATTAAACACATTTACATGACCTCCTTTTTAAGGGGGACGCTGGTCTAGAGCGTGAAAAAATGGGCATAATTTATGAATTTTTTGTGAATCAACAAAAAGATCAATCAACAACCTGTGAAAAAGGTTTTATAATTTAGGTTTTAATATACAAATACAAATTTTTTCGTGTCAATTAAATTTAAAATGGCGGCTGTCCATCATTTCTTCGTAGGTACCTCATTTTTTAGATGGGTCCATGGCCGAAGATGTAGCATGTAACTTCCTTAATTTTGGTCCTGGAACAAAATCCCGAGAATTTTTAGTTTCTATATAACAACAGCAAGAGCCGGTAGTAGGATTTTTTCCATATTTTGTTTTTTCGCGAAATGGTGCACGTTTGAACAAAAAATTAAAATTTTCACTAAAAAAAACGACAAAATTGTTTATTAAAAAAAAACTATGCAATATAAAAAAAAATCGGCTCTGGAGAAAGGTATGTACTGTCAAAATTTCGTATAGATCGGTGAAGATTTGCTCGTTATGTCTTCGGCCAGTTCAAAAAAAGCGATTTCGAGAAAAACGCGTTTAAAGTTTTAAGTACTATAAAATCATGTGGTATACTTAGGGGCGCTGCCGCAAAATGGAAAGTTTTTGCATTTAGAAATTTTTGCCGGCATCCATCCTTTGATACGTTATTTTAAGACAAAAAAAAAATTTCGGTTTCTTCAAAATTCTAGACTTTCTCCCTTAAATCATTTCTTTCGTCGTTGTGCAACTAACAATCAAAATCAAATACAAAAGGATTAATAGTAAAAAAAAAATGTACTTTCAGATGCAAATCTCTGCGCACACATGCCAACACATTGGTGATAAATCTAGCAGTTAGTGACTTTTTTATGCTCGCAAAATGCCCCATCGCCATATACAATAGCTTCAAACTAGGACCTGCTCTTGGCGACTTGGGTGAGTTATAACTTTTTTTTTAACATATCTGAATGGGTTAACATTATTTATCTTCCTCCCAATTATTCTTCGTTTTTTTTTTTGCTTTCTAGGATGTCGACTGTATGGTTTTGTTGGTGGACTAACTGGAACAGTTTCTATCATAACACTCACAGCTATCGCCGTAGATCGGTACTATGTAGTTGTATATCCATTGGATCAATATCGTCCGACAAGCAAGTTACGTTCACGTATATTGGTCTGCTGCATTTGGTTTTATAGCTTCTCTTTTGCTGTCGTACCGTCGCTGGACATTGGCCTCAGCTCATACGTTCCCGAAGGATATCTCACCACCTGTAGTTTTGATTATTTATCCAAATCAATACCAGCACGGATATTTATGTTCGTTTTCTTTGTCGGGGCATGGTGTATACCATTCAGCATCATATCGTATTGTTATTTTTACATTCTAAGAGTTGTGTCGAACGCGTCCAGCATTCAATCGAACAAGGATTGCAACAAAACTGAAACTAAATTAACAGGCACTGTGATTGGAGTAGTTGGACTTTGGTTTGTTGCTTGGACACCGTACTCGATTGTGGCTCTACTTGGAATAAGTGGCAACGAAAACTTACTCACACCACTTGTATCAATGATTCCGGCAATATTTTGTAAGACATCAGCGTGCATTGATCCGTATATCTATGGGATTACACATTCAAGCTTTCGCAAGGAATTTCGCAGGATGTTCTTCGGAGAGCGGTATACAAGCGGTTCCAAAACTAAGAGACTTCGAATGATTAGAAATGTTGAACTAATTATTTTAAATAACAATCAGCAATAGATAGATTGAAGAAGATCAGCGAGAATTCTGCCGAAGAAGATTACCAACAAAACGACTGCTAGTTAGACTCAATGAACCGAAACACTTGCTGTGCTGTGCGTGTAATGCTTTTCTGTTACGACTAATGATGACTGAGATCAAACTTAATTTCTCGTTGCTTGAGGTGTTTATTTATAATAATTTTATTAGCTTAAGGAAATTTATTGCTTTAAGAGACCTACAGCAGGATTCTTCCCAAACATTACAATGTTCCAGTTAAATCACAACTCAATCAATCAATGCCCATATTGCGATGTTAATCTGAGCGTGTCACAATGTTTTGAATGGTGAATTTTGGGAAAACTTAGGCTTTAAGCATCCGAACATTTCAAACAAATTTTAACGCACTTGAAATTTATTCTGCAAAATTTTTGATTTTATTTCAATTTTGAAACCGAGTCAATTGAAGGACGTTTTTCTTACATTTCCGTATGTAACGTGTTTAGAATTTTCTTGATCATTGAAGCTCATTTTTTAGCTTTTAGTCCTGGCCTCCTTTTATGGCTACCGAACAATTTTTAATGAAATTGACTTAATGTTTTGGTGGGGTTGTAGGTTATTTGTTGAAAGTTTGACCATATCATGCTGTTTTGTTTAGGCTTTTAGCTTCAGCGCTCCCAGTTATATTATTGGAGTTTGGCTTCATCATACTTCGATACGAATGAAGCTATCTAACCCTTAAAACTGGTAGATTTCTTTGTTAATTAAGTGTCTATTCACAAATACGGATTTGCTTTATGAGTTGACAAATGGAATATGAAAAAGAAATTCTTGCCTCACTCGGCCAGCAATATAAGCTACTTAGAAAGATTATATGAAAGCTACTACTAATGATACAAACTTTCACATAATGTTAATGTTGCGTCAGTTCAGTTTGTATTAATGCTGAAAAATGATACATATTTGTTTGTGATAATTGACCGTGCGAGAAGCACGGCTGTTCCAAATTCAATCCGCACACTTGAAGCGTTTGTCCTTGCGCCTTATTGATGGACATGGCAAATGACAGACGCACCGGAAATTGTAAGCGCTTGAATTCGAATGGCATATCTGTTGGTATCAGCGGAATACGCGGTATGAGTACAATGTCGCCGTTGGCTTTTCCAGTCAATATTATTGCTTCAATCAAATTCGGCATCAATTTTTTAACAGCCAGTCTGGTGCTATTGCACGGTTTTGGTGCGTTTAAATTCAGTAGCAAAATGAAAGATGAGCCGACCTTTAATTTAAAAACTCAATTGGATAATGTATTGCATCATCGTTATTCATTGCGCTATCAATTGATTTATATATGATGTCACTGCACCTGCTAATTTTTCTTCGATCAGAAAATCAATTGCATTGATATGTAAATTTTTTGGTGCCAAAATTGCGCGTTCTCTCAACCAATTGCGATTTCTGTAATTTTGTACAATATTTGGAAAAACGCGTTCAATCGGTTCTTCTTTTGATTGGAGAATTTTACAGTAATTATCTACATAGCAAAGTAATCAAAACATTTGTATTATCGGTTTGAACTAAAAAAAATTTTGAGAAGCGAATTGCAGATTGATCATTGTGCAAGTGAACGCATGTTTATGTGCAATGTCAATTTTTGCACATATCGCCACAGACAGGAAGACTTCAAGCATGCATTAATTTCATCCGCTGGTGTGGATCTTGCAATCACGGGCAATGTTTGTCGAAAATCACCAGACAATTATATCAATGCACCATACCACCGAAAAGTTGTTGATTGCCACGTAAATCTTTCATTGTATGATCTACTGCTTCCAGTGATTTCTTGTGGCTCATCGTATACATTCATCTAATAGAAATATTGCATGTGGGATGTTCAATCACCTGTAAATTCAATAATAATTTTATGTTAATTAATTGAAATTAATTTTCAAAAATACATTAATGAAATAGGCCTGAACATGTAACGGCCATTTTAATGCAAAGTGTGCGGTTCTTCCGCCGTCCAACAATGTAGTAGCAATCCCAGACGAAGCAAGTGCCAATGCGCTTTTTCCTTGCGATCGAATAGTTGCCAAAATCATTGATATGTCGAATGTTTTGCTTGTTCCACCAGGTGCATTCAAAAAATACAATCCACCAACCTCATTTTGTACTTGTACAGTTTGCATGATGGTATCATAAGCATGTTTTTGTTGTTCATTCATTTTGGAAGTATTTAAATTGACAAATGTTTGCAATTCATTTCGCTTTGTTCATGCTGCAACTTTAGATCAAATAAACCATGCATTGGACGATTAGGTGAATTTATACCTAATTGTACTAATGCTTTATTTGCAATCGAAAGGCACAGGTCTTCAACCGCTATTAATGCTTCAGATCAGGATTTCTTGTGTGATGGCACATTCGAATTAAAAAGCCATAAAATCTTTGTATTTATTCCACAATTCGATTGGATTCGATGAAAATGTATAACGGAAAATAGCATACGTATTTGATGTGGAGAAGAAGCAATCGAGACTTTGTGAAGTGTTAAATCCCAATATGCATCATTTTCCATCAAACCCAAACGTTTACATGCTTCACGATATATCTGGCATAAATCACCATGAAAAGTGATGCATTTGGACTGATTCGTTTCATTTTTTTTTTTTTTTTTTGTTGATTTACGTGCATTTGATATGGACAAAAATGACATTCAAGAAAAATGCCATAACTCGGGAACCAACATCCCCTAAGCTACCACAAAAATTTGGTATTATTTGGTCGAGCCGTTCTCAAGCGATGCGATAACAACCAACCGTACAGCAAATTTTGAAATGACATCAAAAATGATAAATTAGGATGAATATTGGTAACCTATCTAAAAAATTGATAAGTAACGAAGTAACACGAATCTTATATTCAAAAAAATCTACTTTATAGCATTCATTTTATGTATACATCACATCATGACTTTGTATTAACATTACATCTACCATATCCATTTTTAGCTTTAGGTATATTTGGGGCCAGTTATAGCGATAGGGAAAACGAATCAGGATAAATTTTCAAATGGAATAAAATCTAGTTTTTCTTTCGATTTGAAAGACAATTGTTAGATCAATCGATTGAATTTATTACGGCCAGAAAATGTATAATTGAAGAAATATTTGCTGTCAAAATTGCATTTTTCTATTTTCCTGGTGCAATTTAATTTTTCGTGTCAGCTGATTGAGCCCCTGGGCCTAGCGCATTTCTCACAACCATGCCTTGTGAGGGAATGGAGGGGACCTACAATTTTCTGCCGGTTCCGAACGGCTTATTGAGAAAGCGCTTTTCATGGCAATGAATTTACAAACGGAGGACTTGCCTATTCCTCGCGAAAGGCGATGCCCGTGAAAAAAACATTTTTGCCTCTGCTGGGATTCGAACCTCGAACCTCTGGGTTAGCAGGTGGACATGCTAAACATCACGTCACGGGTACCAAGGATATTGTGCAGCCTAGTGGATATGTAAACATATTTCTTTTGTTTTGGGCCATCGGCAGGACACTTTTCACTGTGTGGTATTTTTTTGCCCTAGCTTCTAATAATAGTTTTCTTCTTTCGTGTAAGCCTATCCTAATCTTTGTAAGCCAGAAGACGATGCCATGGTAGAAAGAGTAAGAAGTAACAATCCTTCACGAAGTAGGTAATCACAAAATGTTTGCAACCCCATTAATGACGAGACTGCAGTCTTTTCTTGCTTTCCTTAAACTTCGCAGAGGTTTGCTTTGCAGTGAGGGATACCACGTTACATGCGTATGCTTGACATAGGAGAAGTGTCACTTAATTGTGCATGGAAAACTAGCTTTGCGACTGTGACTTTTGTTTATTTTATTAGTTATCGAACGTAGGAGAATTTCTCTGGCAGTATAATAGACAAAGACAAATTTTGCATTCGTAAAAAAATTTTGATACAAGACTTCATAAGAACACAAAACAACTAGGAAGATATTTAGTAGAGGCGTAGAATCTCATCCAATCCTCTTGAGGTTTGGTTCAGAGAAACGCGCAAGGGCCAGGGTCTCCCCCCCCCCCCCCCCCCCTGTGGCCACACTGCTATTTTTTTAAACGGATTAAAAGAATTTATTTATTTATTTATTCATTAAAATCAACGATAATTTAATCAAGAAACATAGCACTAAGCTTAAATAAAACTAATTAATAATAATAATGCAATTCAAGAAGATAATTAACTTTTAAAATAGGTTACACACTAAAAGTAATAAAATTCTTTTGAATTGAAATCTAGACATGGAGAGACCAAGATTATAGATTATATTACAACAGTCAGAAAACACGTTACATTCTACGTCTTGCTCTTAAGAATTTGCATTCCTAGTGCGATGCTTGCTTTCAAAGGCTACATCAGCCTCATCAGGCTCAGTCTGTCCAAGGTATTCTCAACGAAGCACCAGAAGTCGCGATAAAGATTCAACCAAATGTTTGCCAAAAACAACCAATACAACCTACGCTTCCTTTTAATAACAATTTCTTTTTATTTATCTTCTTAATATTAACAGATGTTGCTTAATCTAGTATACAACAATTCTTTCCTTAGAATAATAGTTTAATTCATATAGCATATGATCACTGGTAAAGATGATTCTTCCCAGTCAGTTCGGGGCAATTCCATGTATGTACTCAGGAGCGAATAACGATTTGAGTCTCACTTGACTCTGTCCCTAGCGAAAATGCAAAAGAATAAACGGGTGGCTATAAGCCTGTCCTCGATACCCTCAGAGGGAGGGGAAGGAGGAATAAACACAAGCAATTCTATCCTCAGCGCAAATGCTGAAGGAAATCCACACGGAATAATCAGTTGAGCCTTTCCGGACTCTGCAAAACAAATGATCGGAGAGAAGCTCGGATCGGTTGGAGATATATTTTTAAGAAGTATATTTTCAACTTAAAGTCTATGATAGCTGTCTAGTAAAAACTAGTGCTTTCCTAAAAATATAATATGTTGAATCGGTACCAGGTACTCGATTCCTAAAGTTTCTATTAAGCACGATGTGCACTCGACCCAAGCGGAGCAGAAACTTGATTTTGCATTAAAGATTTAACGATTTTTATTGAACAAAAGGATATTTACAATTGATACTTAATTATACGTTACTTAATTATATAATGGTAAATTTTTTGCTGTGTTGGCACATAAGAAGCCTAACGATATACATTGTCAGATATTTGGATTATGAATTAAAGTTAAGTTAATGATTTATTATAGAATAGAATAGATTGTTAGTATTCAATAACTGTAGGAGTGTTCAGTTCCTGTTGTCCTTGGAGTTAGTTGCGGTTGAGAGTGGGAAAGGTCGGAGTTGTAGGAGGGGCAGTGGGGGGGGGGTTGATGGGGTGATGGAGCAGCTAGCCACGGTGGTGGGTTGACGCTGCCTCAGCGTAGAAGGCCAGTCCTCATCGTTGTTGAATGTTTCGTCTCCCATTAGTTTCATCGCATCGATGTATCTCGGGTCCGGGTGCTGGTCTTCTTCTGCTATCCTTCTTACTAAGGTGTTCTGATGGTTGGCCAGGTTTTTCAGTAAGCGTCTTCCAGATTGCACCATGTACATATTTCTCTATGGGGATGACCCTTGCTTCTTCATAGAGCTTCCTATTGCTGACGTTTTTCCTGCGTATTGGATCGTAGCCAAGCCCTGTGCAATGTGCATATCCGCAGAACATTCCTCTCGAATACAGCCAATTTTTGTATTCTAGTCTTGGATACTGTAAACCAGGCGGGGAAGCAGTAGGTGATCACGGGTCGTATTAGCTGCTTGTACAGCAACAATTTTGTGTTTTGGCTGAGTCCACTTCTTTTGCGCATCAGCGGATGGACAATATGGAAAGCAAAGTTTGCTTTTTTGACGACTGCAGTGGCGTGCGGGTTGAAATGCATCAGTTCGTTGAAGTGGACTCCTAGATACTTGACCTGCTTTTTCGGCCTGAGCTGAGTACCGTAGTGAAGGTTTATGCAGATTTTTTGGCTGTTTGTGGCTGATCTCCAACGTCTCCGTCCTTGTGTGGGACTTCTTATGCAAATTAGCTCGGAGTTCGCTGAATTAATTTTGATTCCCCATAGTTTGTAGTACTCGAGGAGCTTCCTTATGTGGTCTTTAACTCTACGTGCAGCGATCACAGGTGACAGTGAGTTCGCGTAGATCAATGAGTCATCCGCAAAGAGAAGGTTGGTGGTGTTTTCTGCTTGAGGTTGGTCCGAGGTGAAGATGCTTTACAGGAAGGGACCTAGCTTCGAATATTTATTCATATTAATATTGTTCCGTTTGGTTACGTTGGTTTCTGAAATGAGAGCAATGTCCGGGCTATGTTTTTTTTAGAAAAAGATTAAATGACTTCCTCTTTTCCAGGCTGTACAGCGAATTTACGTTGTACGTCATGATGCGGAGCCTCTTTAGATGCATATTTGGAATACGAAGGTGGCTAAGGCCACGGACTTCTCTCCTTCACTCATATTACCTTAGCTGCTAGGTATTGCCGTCTTGGCTTTTTGCATCAGGGTAACCAGATCACTCCCAAATATCCGTTGTGCCTCGTTGTTGAGGTTGATAGGTGAGGCTGATGTTGGTCTGGTGCGCCTGGCTGGTGTTGTCTTGGGAATTTTGGCTGCAGTTGGTTGTTGCTTCGTGGATGTGGCTGGCTTGGGTGTAGGTCCGCTTCTAAACATTGAGGCGTAGCTGACGGTTGGGCGGGTTGCCATTGAGACCGAATGGGCGGCGAATGCCTGCTGGGCCTTCTTATCGGCGATTTCCTTGTTTCTCTCTGTCAGCTTGGCCTTAAGGGTTGGGCACCCCTTGAAACTTGCCAGATGTCCTTCCTTTTGGCAGTTTGCACACCACACATCCAGTCCTGTGTTTGTAGTCCGCTTGCACTGACCTGGCTCATGCACCTCTTTGCATTTCACGCAAACGTACTGACGCCCACAGTTGGTGGCAACATGTCCAAATCGTTGACAATTCCTGCATTGCACGATATCGTTGGACTTGAGTCTCTCCCAGTGAACCTTCTGGTTCATAACAAGTGTCCTTGTGTAAACCTCGCTGAGTTGGTAAGTCTTGTCGAGTTCCACGATGAAGTTGTTGTAGGACTTTCCTTGTGCCCTCTTGGCTTTAAACTCGGTGACTTTGATGACTGGGAGGCCCTCTATCCTGAGCTCTTTTCGACTTCAATGGCTGCGTATGAATGGTGGATGCCTTTAAGCAGAAGCAGTTTCTTTCTATCCTCCCTCGGTGTGAAGGAATTAAACTGAATCTTCCTCTCCTTGAGGAATTTTTTAATTCCTTCGAAAGATTGTCGGTTCCCGGCATTGATGATGGTCGTGTTTGTGTTGCGGTTTTTAAAGGTGACCGCCAATTTGTTCCCTTTACAGAACCGGCTTATTTCTGCAATGTTTCCTGAGAAACAGAAAATTGGCGGCATTCCGGGACCCTTGGCTGGCTCGCTTGTTTTTGGTGCTCCTGGTGTTGTGGAAGTTGTTTGTCTTCTTTGATGTTGCTGGCGGTCAGTGGTGGCTGTACGGTTGGTGCTACTGCTGGTGCCACTGCTGGTGCTGTTGCGGTGATTGGGGTAGATGTCGTTTCTACCTACCCGATTGGTGATGGCGGCTCCTGCTTCTTCTTCTTGGAGACCTTCTTTGCGGTGGTCTTTTTTGACCGTTTCTTTCCAGATACCTCAGTGAACTGGTCATCTTCGTCAGATTAATCAGCCTCGTCACCAGTCAGGCAGATAATTTCTTCATCGTTTCCTTCGTTGACTTCAAAGGTTTCTTCCATTGGCTGTGGTCCTTCGAGCTGTTTCTGCAGCTCCTTGATGAGGCCGTTATAAAGTCGTAGTCGGTGTTCTGACCCTAGGTTGGCTTGCATCCGCTTCAGCACAGTTGCGAGAGCGGTGAATGCCGTTTCTGCGGTCAATTTTTCCATTTTCCTGAAAGGTTAGTGATTAAAAATTCCTGGAAAATAAAAATGATTAGTATTAATCCTGCAAACGATTAAATTTTTCCTGAAAGGGTTAATTCTTTCCTGGAAAAATAAAATATTAAAGGATTAGTTTTTATTATATTTCCTAAGAAACATAATAAGGATGGGATAAACCCTTTTCACCAGTCCGGTTCTTCTTCCAGTTCAGGTACCTGTTAGGTAATAAGTGAGTGTTCCTTTTTTTGTTCGGTGTGGTTGGGTTTCTGTTTATTATTCCGTATTATTCTGCTGTGTGTACGTCCTCTCGCGATGACGGTTTCGGTCGCTCTTCTGGTGCTTGCTTCAACTTTGATTTTACATGGTCCATGGTCGAGTCACCTCCTAATATCAACATTTCCTACCGTAAGCACATTTGAACTGTATAAATAAACAAACCCATTGATCATCGTGTGGGGTGAGTGCATATCGAATATCGCGTGTTACAGCCTGTGCTTACATACTATGAAACGAATGGGCGGAATGGGAAAAATAAAAATGTGTATCGTGTGGGGTGTATGTAACTCGTGTGTTGCTATAAGTGATTGCAAAGGTATTCGTTGATTCAAGTACGTGGTATATACATATAATGCTTGAATTTTGTTAAAAAAAATAGTCGCATTGTAACGCTTCGTTACACTAGCAACAAACATCTGCTCTTATAGGTCAGTAAATTATCATTTCTATAAAACTATTTTTTTCTGTCTACATGTTTCTCTATTTTGTTTCTAACATTAAATTACGTAACTGGTTGCTGCCGCTCAGTTTACACCGAGACTTGATACTTTAACGACATATCCTTCTACTGAATAAGTTATTCTAACTGTATTATAAGTTCCTTTGAATAACATCTAGCTCAAGTCCTACAATGATCTAGATTCTAAAGTATACCACCGAAACACGGCGTCGTTTATTAGATGCAGGAAGGAAGAAAGAATTTCTAAGATCGGCTCAGTTCTTGTTAAGGGACCATTGCCGTGCAAATTGAGTTCCAATTCCCGCGAGCATATGAAGCGAAATGTTGGGTTATAAGATGCAGATAGTATGTGATTTAGAGTCATTTATTTTTGTATTTATTTATTTACAAAAAATCATCAGGGCTGTGCTAGTCGGCGCAGGGACATAAGTCCCAACTTTTTTTTGGGACTTATGTCCCACTACGATTTGATTCCACTTGAAAAGCTAAGTACCAAACTGTATCACAATATTCAAGGACAGATCTTACTAAAGCCAAAAATAGTGCTAAAACTGCATGCGGATCCGTAAAGACTGTTGTACTTCTTTTAATAAATCCAGCCATTGAATTTGCTTTTGATATTATATACAATCCACGTGATCATTAAAGGATAGAATCCGATCACCAATCACACCAAGATTCTTAACTTTTTCTAACCTGTTGTTGCATTTCTTTACATTGAGTAGAAGATGATTTTCTTTGCACCATAAATAAAATGCTTCTAAATCTGACTGCATTTTATTGCATCATCATTTATGCTTGACATGCTGTAGATTATTTTAATGTAATCTGCATAGAGAAGAACTTGTGTAGGTGTATATTAAAAAATTGATATAATGTTATTTATGAAAATGACAAATAATAGCGGTACCAGATGAACACCTTGAGGTTTTCCCGATGTGTAGAGATACATTTGCCAAGCTAAAGCTATACTATCTGTACCCTGGTTATCAAAAATGATTCGATTCAATTCAAAATCATTAAATGGAACCCAAAACTCTTTAATTTTTTGATATAATATACTAATATTATGATTTACAGAATCAAATGCTTTGCTGAAATCTGTGTAAATGACATCAACTAGCATTCCTTTTCCAATTAAGCTATAATGGCAGACGATGGAAAATATAAAAGGTTACTTTCCATAGACAGCTACATTTTGAAAATTATTTACATTTTGAAAATTATCTACAACTAAGGTCATCATCCATTGATTTATAAACTCAAAGTCAATTTTTTTTTTTAATTCAGTTGCATAGTTCTTATGTTAACTCTTATTTCACCCCATATCTAGCCGAAGCTCTCATCTCTGAAATTAGAACTCACAATCAAAAGAACATCAGACCAATTGCGACGGCGGCGGCGGCCACGGACGCTTACTAGGAAAAGAAGAGTAAAACTAGCTGTCAACCTCGGGGTTTTAATATTATTAGCCAAAACATATCTTCATTAAAGCGCTCTTGAGCAATCTTTATAAAAGCACATAAATAAATTCAATTGATTTTGAAGGGTATGTAGGATCTCCTAAACCAAAGCAATTTTGCAGCCAAAGCAGCGAAAAATTCAGCTTTCAAAATTAAGTTATGTAGCGACATATGCGAAATTGCGAACACCATCACTGAAGTGACAGAAAAAAACTCCATTCATTTGTAGTTGTCGCAGCGCAGCGATAAAAACGTTGTTGGTAGCATTTCTACCGCAACTGCGAAAACACTTTAGTTTGGGAAAACCCGTATAAAACACTCGGTTAGATTTCAAATAAAAAATAATTTTTCACCCCAAAACTTTAAAAATAGAAATGGAATAATGCATAACAATCAAGAAATGGAATATTATTTCAAACACTGCGTTAGATCAGTAACAATCTGCAGTGCGGTTATTTGAATTCATTTCACAATTCTCAAAATATTGCCGAATAGCGTTAGTTAGCCAAAAAAAAATTTATTTGAAGATGCATTGAAAAAAACAGCCTCGAATTAAGTAGTAAGGACCCCAGCAACTCTAAATCGATAGTAAGTTTAAACCCGACTATAGAAGAAATGCAATCCCATTTCCCTTTTCTAAATAAGTAATCATAAAATTACAAGCTTCACTAAAGAAATTTAATAAACAATGTAAGAAAATTTTGAAAAATATTCAATATTTTAAAGGAAAGGTGTTTTTTAAGACAAATCACCCTCAGAAGCATTGTTATGTGCCCATAGCCCATAGAAAAATCTACTTATGCTAAAAATGTGTATGTTACTTAACTGTTTAGTAACAAAAACAATTTACGAACATTTTTTAGGTTTCAAATCGTTCAATTAACTATTTTTCTAAACTTTCGACTGAAAATTTTATTTCCAGAACAACCTATAGAATTGTAACCTTGAAAACAAAACAAAAGACTTAGTAAAAATGTAACTGAATAGTTGGGGAATAGAGTATATGAATGTGATACGGTTCAATCAACCAATCAATTTTTAAGAAGCCACTTTGAAAATAGAATTCTTATAAAAGAACTAAAGTGAGTAGATTTAAAAAAAAAAAAAAAAACAAAACAAAAAAACAATAAAATTTATAAGAATAGCTAACCAAGTCGAGTGTTGTATGTGGTGTGTCAATGTTTGATAGATTTGCAATGTGCAACGTGTTAAGTGAAGAAGCAAAGTATACAGGTATAGTAGTCGAGACAAAAACAAAAACACATGTATTTTTATACATTTTTAGTATTTTTTATAAAACTTTTTTGAATACTATAGTATCTCAGATACTGATACGTATCTTAAATGGACCTCATAAGGGTAAAATATGATATAGGTATTTTAGATGTTAAATGTAAATTTATTCCTACTTCATGTGTACCTTGAATATTAATAATTGTATGTGATATGGTTCAATCAACCAACACATTTTTAAGAAGCCACTTTGAAAATAGAATTCTTATAAAAGAACTAAAGTGAGTAGATTTAAAAAAAGAAAAAAAAACAAAAAAACAATAAAATTTATAAGAAAAACAGATGTAATAATAATTTTTTAGGATTAAAACTCAATGTATTTAAAGAATGAAATTGTATTTGTTGTTAAGAATTGTATTAAAAAATGTGATTTTAGTAGATGTTGTTTTGAAAACTTTTATTGTTTTTTGATTGAGAACTTTAGAAGAGTGGAATATGAATATAGAATGATCTCGTAGGTACTTTCGAGAGCATTGAAAGAGAAGATGAAAGAATTGGTTTAATGGCTAATGTGGGAGAAGCGAAGTATGTCTTGCTATCAAACAAGAATAGAGAATTTTGACACATTTTTAAGGCTTCAAATCGTTCGATTAACTTTTATCTAAACTTTCCACTGAAAATTTTATTTCCCTATAGAATTGTTACCTTGAAAACAAAATGAAAGACTTAATAAAAATGTAACTGAATAGTTGGGGAATAGAGTATATGTATGTGATACGGTTCAATCAACCAACCAATTTTTAAGAAGCCACTTTGAAAATAGAATTCTTATAAAAGAACTAAAGTGAGTAGATTTAAAAAAAAAAAATAAAAAAAAAACAAAAAAAAAATGAAATTTATAAGAAAAGCTAACCAAGTCGAGTGTAAGGGTAAATATAGAGTTTAAATTTAAAATATAAAATATGATATAGGTATTTTAGATGTTAAATGTGTACCTTGAATAATAATAATTGTATGTGATATGGTTCAATCAACCAACACATTTTTAAGAAACCACTTTGAAAATAGAATTCTTATAAAAGAACTAAAGTGAGTAGATTAAAAAAAAAAAACAATAAAATTTATAAGAAAAACAGACGTATTTTTATACATTTTTAGTATTTTTTCTAAAACTTTTTTGAATGCTCTAGTATCTGAGTAATTTTATATCTGTTTTAAACAAGAAACTTACACTTAAACTAAAACAGAATATTTAAAGAATGAAATTGTATTTGCTGTACAGAATTGTGTTAATAAATGTGATTTCAGTTAATGTTGTTGTGAAAACTTTTATTGTTTCTTTGCTTGATAACATTAGAAGAGTGGAATATGAATATAGAATGATCTCGTAGGTACTTTCGAGAGCATTGAAAAAGAAGATGTAAGAATTGGTTTAATGGCTAATGTGGGAGAAGCGAAGTATGTCTTGCTATCAAACAAGAATAGAGAATTTTGACACATTTTTAAGGCTTCAAATCGTTCGATTAACTTTTATCTAAACTTTCCACTGAAAATTTTATTACCCTATAGAATTGTTACCTTGAAAACAAAATAAAAGACTTAATAAAAATGTAACTGAATAATTGGGGAATAGAGTATATGTATGAGATACGGTTCAATCAACCAACCAATTTTTATTTTTATAAAAGAACTAAAGTGAGTAGATTAAAAAAAAAAAAAACAATAAAATTTATAAGAAAAACAGACGTATTTTTATACATTTTTAGTATTTTTTCTAAAACTTTTTCGAATGCTCTAGTATCTGAGTAATTTTATATCTGTTTTAAACAAGAAACTTGCACTTAAACTAAAACAGAATATTTAAAGAATGAAATTGTATTTGTTGTACAGAATTGTGTTAATAAATGTGATTTCAGTTAATGTGGTTGTGAAAACTTTTATTGTTTCTTTGCTTGATAACATTAGAAGAGTGGAATATGAATATAGAATGATCTCGTAGGTACTTTCGAGAGCATTGAAAAAGAAGATGAAAGAATGGGTTTAATGGCCAATGTGGGAGAAATGAAGTAAGTGTTTCTATCAAACAAGAATAGAGAATTTTGACGCATTGGGCATAATGTCACGATAGGCTGTCATAACATATAGTAGGGGATGCCAAATTTGCAGTTACTAAAGCGTCATGGGAACTTATTGGATTGTGAAGTTTACGTTCTAAAATGAAAAAAAGTTTCAGTCAAGTTTTCCACTTTAGTGGGGCGGAGAGCGTGTAAGAATTTATTTATTTATTTATTTATTTATTTATTTATTATTATTATCTACGATTTACATCAACAGATTTGAATCTGAAAACTACTAAGCAAATATAAATAGTATTCAGGGGTAACTAGTTAGATCTAATCAAATTAAGATATTGCTGTGTTAAAGAAGCTATTAACAGTTTTTTAAAATTATCCCTCTGCAAAAATAAGTCTAATTCACTATAAGTTAAGTTAAAAAGTCTACAGCAAAAACTAATTGGTTCACGTGAACCATAACATGTTCTATGCGAGACCTCAAATAAAAGTGGCCTTGAACGCAAAGTTCTCGATGGGGCGTACAAACCTATACAAGAAAGTAAACGAGAACTATCGATTGAGTTACACAAAATATCACGAATAAACAAAACACTATACATCTTCCTTCTCGACTCAAGAACTGTTATTAATAGATGAAACAACTGCAAAGAATTTTATGTCATCTGCATAGATAAGACATCTACAATAATTTAAAATACTGGGTAAATCATTAACCAGCAAAGAGAAAAGAATTGGACCCAAATGGCTTCCTTCAGGAACACCTGAAGTAACACTTATTTCTTTGGACCAAACATCATCAATGACAACAAATTGCTTACGATCATATAAATAAGATTCAAACCAGTCAAATAACACACCACTTAACCCGTAGGCTTTAAGTTTTCTTAAAAGAATCATTAAATTTACTCTGCTAAAAGCCTTCTTAAAGTCAGTGTAAACAGCATGAACTTGCTTATGATCTTCCAGAGAATTCAAACAAAAGTTTGAAAACTCAACAAGGTTAGTAGACGTAGATCTGCCTTTATAAAAACCATGTTGATCAGAACATATGTATCCCTTGATATGTCCAACAAGAAAGTTTTTTACAAGGCAATCTAAAAGCTTTGGTATTATAGGCGTCATAGAAATGGGCCTATAGTTACTTATGTTTTCCTTCTTCCCAGATTTATAAATAGGAGTAATAGTTGAAACTTTCCATTCGACTAAAAAATTACCACTTGACAAAGATTGATTAAATAATGAGGCCAAGGGGGAAGCAAGGGAACTCGCACAGTGGCGCAAAACAATCGAATAAAAACCAAGAATATCTGGTTTATAACTAGGTTTTAGATTGTTTAACAATAAAAGCACATCATTTGCATCAACTTGAAGAGAACAGCACTCAATAAAGGGCTCTATTGAATTAAAATAACTTTCATCAATTGGGTTTGTACTTGTTGAATCATAAATGCTTTTGAAATAGTCAGCAAACATATTTGCAATATCACATGGATTACTTGACTGGCTCTGATTAAATTGCATAATGAGTGGAAAACCAACACTTTTACGTTTTGAGTTGACAAACTGCCAAAAACGCTTTGGATTAGATTTTAAATCAGCTTCAATTTTCTGAACATAATTACAATACAAAAATTTAGAAAGGAAGACAAACTCTTTCCTAAGACGAGAGAAAGAACTATAGTCGATTGCAGAGTTAGATTTTTTGTAGCGCTTATGAGCAATGCTCTTTGCGTTTTTCAGTTTTGTAAGCCTATAATTATACCATTCAGGCTTTGAATTTATTCTTTTTCTTACTAAAGGCACACATTGATCTAAGGTTGCGCTTACAATGTTTTTAAATGTATGAAAATTTTCAGATAACGATTTGTTACAAAATTTTTGAGACCAGTTCATAGAATCAAATCTAGTTTTAATTGAGTTAAGATTGTTAGAATTAAACTTACGAAAAAAGTTATTTGCGTTATTAAATTGTATATAATTTTCATAATTGTACAAACAAAGAGAAAACTGAATAGCAGTATGAAAAACTGAGTTATTCAACAATGGAGGCGATTCCGTGAGTTTTATATTTAAATCCTCAGAAACAAACACTAAGTCGAGAGATCTATTCATAGAATTGACAACGTAATTAACTTGATTAAGACTTAAAGCAAATAAGGAATCAATAAATAATATTTCAGTCTCTGAATTTATCAAAATAGGAACAAGTTTAATGTCATCAGCAAAATACCAAGTTAAATTCGTAAGATTAAAATCACCTAAGATACATAAATGCGCATTATCGAATTCAGGAGAAGCAGCAACTCTTTCGATGTTATCCACATGCATCTTGTATACAGATGTTGAGCTTCCAGGTGGTATATAACTCAGTAAGATAACCAGAACAAAATTTCCAAAGTCAACTTTAACACAAAGCTGGTCGATGTTGCAGCAGTTTTCTTCAATAATTACATTCAGATCAACAGCTGAAGCAATTAAAGGGTGACGAACGGCTATCAAAATACCACCGCCACGATCTTTGCTAACGTCAAAACGATCCACACGAAAAACGGAGAAAGACGATAAATCGAAGATCTCTTCAGTCATAATATGACCATGCAACCATGTTTCCGTAAATGCAAATATATTGTACTCACTCTCATCAATCGAAAGGGAAAGATCCCTCAATTTAGAAGAGAATCCACCCATGTTTTGGTAGTAAACATTAAACTCTTTTTTTTTGTGAGCAGCAGCAGGTGTAGAAGAATGCAGGTTTGTAGATGTTGTTGTTTTAGAAATAGAAGAATGCAGATTGTTGGAAGATATACTGTTTATCAATAAATCATTGAAAGTGTCTGTGTTTGTTATGGGGGAGTCAGAGACGCACTCGCGGCATGAGAGTTTTTTGGAATGAACCTGAACTCTCTCACAATTACATTCGAAGGCCAATTGCTTGCACACATGACTAAGCTTTGATTGATTACAGGAATTCCAATTTTGAAATTAATATATTTTAATGAAGATAGCTCGGTGTTATTTTTCAAAAGATTGAAGCACATGATAGAGTCTTCAGGAATGTTAAGTTTCGAAGCAACATATTTCCGTAAAGATTCAGCTGTAGTGTTGATGGAAAACCTTGACAAATGAAACCATTTAAAACGGGGTAGGCCCTCGATTTCGTCACTGACATCGTTACCTACTACACGAATTGATTTTTTATTTGATTTGACACTGTGTTTAATAGAAGAAACGTTGTGATCTTTATTAACAGATTTAATAGATTTAACATTGCCATTACTTGATTGACAGAGATGGGCATCGTTTTTAATCGTATTATCAGATTCAATATTTAATACAGACACACTTGGGCAGGGGACAACCGTTAATGATTCTTTTGTGGGATTTTTTTCTTCTTCACTATGAGAGCTAACCAATTTATTAAGAACTTTTTTCTTTTTATTCTCAGAATTGTTTTTAAGTTTATCTTTTTGAGAAACTAACGCAGAGTCCGAAATGGTTTTCAAGTTGTTTCTATCGGAGGACAGATTTGCAACTTGTTTAGCAAGATCATTCATTCTTGCCATTAGACCAAGTATAGGTACACTTGCACATGAGTTACACCTCCACGATAAATTTAAAGACAATTTAATGCAATTTAAAACAGAGTCAGGTAATGATGTACATTTGTCATGAAACTTTAGACAACATAAACCACCACAGATGACATAGTCTTTTACAATTTTTAAATCACACTTTGGGCAAATTTCCGACATTTTCCGAAAGGGGGGGGGGGGGAAAAAAAAAAAGAAAAAAAAAAAAAAAAAAAAAAAAAAAAAAAAAAAAAAAAAAAAAAAAAAAAAAAAAATTTGAAAATGTAAAAAAAACAGTCACATTGAAATACTCGAGCGCGTCAGATATTCATAGAGTATACGCGCTTTGTCTCTCTGATTGCCGATAAATATTAATCTGACGATTAACTGGGGGGAGGTGGGCGTATAGAGAGGTGGAAAAAGAAAAACAAATTTATTAAAGCGTGTCAGATTTTTGTGTATATTTCAATAATATGACGATTTAAACGTGACCAAAAGTCATGGCTGATTTTTAAAAGTGTAAAAAAACGTAACCTTAAAATACTCGAGCTCGTCAGATTTTTATGCAGAGGGATCAACTTGATGTCTTCGTCCTTCAGGATGATAGATAATCTGACATTCATTTGGAGGGGTACTGTTAGTCTGACAATTTTGAAGTAACAATTATTTGTCGTTTCTATTTTTTATTACTGGATGCAATAAAAAAAATTTATATATAAACACTACACATATGTATATACAAATTTTGATTTAAAATTTTGTGGAAAATATTTAAAAAAAACCATCAAAGTTTGAACCCTTAATATTAATTTTAAGTGCTCGATCAAGAGGTGTGAAGATTTCCTATTGAAAATACACGGAAACTCTGAATTTTTATTTTTAAATTTCAATAGCTCAGCGGCATTTCATAGGATCGCTTTAACCGAAGATGGTTTTTTCTCAAAATTGAACACTCTACAAAAGTGTTAATTGCGGCAAAGTCGTTACTCACGCCGGCGAGGTAGTACGGGCCACTAAACCAGATTTTTCCATAATTGACTATTTTACCAAAATCGCCCAAGAAAACTGTCGGATTATATGTTTTCCGTAATCCTAATAGGATTACCTTCAAAGTTAAAAAAAAGTTAATCACGCTCGAGTATTTCAAAATGTCGATTTTTTTAACACCTTTGTGACTCGCCTACTTACTTAGTTCACGCTCAAATTGTCAGATTTTTGAAATATACCTACACTTTTCTGGATGTAATTAACTTACTTCTCTTAATCTGACGCGCTTGAGTTTTTCTGAGGATCGATTTTTATTACTAATCTGACGGGTTGCCCTCAACGTAACCCCCAACATTAAGGGTTCATATATGGTAGGAGTACATTACAGGGTGCAGGGTTTATGATTTTCTGACGCCCTCGAGTAACTCGCAAAATCCCCACTTGGGCTCCCCTACTAACACCAACTGGTAGCACATGCCTTCTCCCAACCAAGGATCTGTTACAAACACGAAATATCAAAAAACGGAAGATAAAAAGAAAAACCGGAAATCGCCCAAAATCAAAAATGTGTGGCGAAAGATTGCTCAGGTTCAGGTTCACCCTGACCTTTATTGCCCACCTGAAAAGGTAAGTGAATATGTAACAGTTTTCTTTGAAGATGTTAAAATAATACAGCATAATGAACGATATCATTTCCATTGTACCCAAAAATCTTGCAAAAAATTATGAAAAATATCTTTAAAAGAACTCGTACGTGCGAAATAGAAAATGGACAGCATTTAACAGACATCATTTGAAATTTCCAAATAGTGAAAAAATTGGAATAATCGCATAAATAAAAATGGGCACGACTGGGTTGCACGAACTTGCGATTGTGTGCTAAGTACAATATCAAAATCTTAGATCTGAGTAAAAGGTTTTAGCACTCACTCTTTATATCTTTGGTGGTACAGGGTTGCCAACTACACATTGGTTTTGAAAATTGAATTAAATCACGCAAAATGTTGAAAAAAAAAAACTAAATTAATTATTCAAAAGGTTTCAAGCGAAAATCTAAAAACAGGACAAACAGGAAAAACATACTTTTTCGGAGTTGGTCTTTTTGACAGCTTTCACTTGATGTATACTGAATTTCGTTTGCCATTTCATAATAAAATTATTCAGGCACAACGTTTGCCAATGGTACAAATATATTACCAAAATAATAGTTCGGTTCGAGCGACGTATCACCGCGCCGGCTCACATTTTGGACAGAATGTTCAAAACCACCTAGAGACCTTAAATATTGACCAAATTGAACCATTTTTGCACAGAAATGTTTGAAATTAAATTATAAAGGTACTCGAGAAGCCCGATTTTCAATATTAGGTTGTAAATTTTTTTTATGTAAAATGCGTATGAATCTATATCTATATATTATCTATATACATATATCAAAGAAAGTCGTGTTAGTTACACTATTCATAACTCAAGAACGGCTGAACCGATTTGACTGAAAATTGGTTGGGAGGGAGCTTAGGACCAGGAGACGGACATAGGATTCTTTGTATACGACATCAATGCAATGCGTTAGCTTTCGTTATATACAAAACACTGTTCTTTAAAAAACGCAAAAAAATTTGACTTATCGTGAGAAATAAATTTGATTTTTGAATGAAATCAATATCAAATAAATATAATATAATCTGTTAAATAAAGCCATTGCCTATTTAATAAAGTGAAGTACATTTGGCGGTGCATCTGGAGAATGGTCACCGAGTATATTTCACGGCTTCGAATGCTATGCAACGTGCTGAAACACCTCCAGCAACTACATTGATCAATTTCCTTGCGATTTGCCACAGCGATCCGTTTGCACGAACTTTGTTTTACTCGGAGATGCCACGTTATTATATTTGGAATATTTCATCGAAGAATTTTCAAAGACGGAAGCAAGGCGATGCGGTTCCTGGGTATCCGGATGTTCTTTCAACAGATGCTCTTGGTCGTTTGTATACAGTTCATCCAAAGAATGATGAATGTTTCTATTTGCGGTTGTTGCTGTCGTGCTTTACTCTTGATCGAAGATATGTGTTACCTGTTACCTCATGTTCGGTAGTTTGTTAATCAGGTTAGGAATGCCAGCTCCAAATCGTGAAATGAATGATGTATTTAATCGATAATTGGATCGGGAACGTGAATATGATCACCAGGAATTAGATTTAGTAGTTGAATTCCCAACAAAAGGAAGTTTATGATACTTTAATGAAGGCAATCGATGATGAAAATGGTGGTTTATATTTCCTCGACGCCCCTCGTGGAACTGGTAAGACATTCCTCATGTCAGAAGTTTTAGCCACATTGTAAGAAGGATGCCGTACGGCTCATTCAGGATTAAAATCACTGTGAAATCTTCAAACTATTGACGAACCAACGTGTAATATTGCAAAACACTCAGCAATGGCCAAAGTTTTATCGGCATCAAAAATCATCATCTGGGACGGATGCACAATGGCGCATAGACGTGTATTAAAAGCTTAATCGAACATTAAATGATTTACGCAATGACTCGAGATGTTTTGGAGGGGCAATGATTTTACTGTCTGGCGATTTCCGCCAAACACTGCCAATAACTCCAAGATCTACGGCTGCCGACGAAATAAACGCTTGCCTCAAATCGTCGTATCTATGGCGCTATGTGAAGAAACTGCAACTGACAACAAACATGAGAGTTGCATTGCTTAATGATACATCTGCTGAAGATTTCTCTGAGCAATTGCTGACTTTCGGTAATGGTCAAGTACCTGTCGATGAATCGAGCGGGTTGATATCATTTCCTAATAAATTCTGTAGTTTTGTCAAATCAAAAGACGAACTTATCAACAATGTATTTCCAAGCATTGTTTCAAACTACAAAAATAATGAATGGTTGAGTGAGCGAGTACTTTTAGCGGCTAAGAATAAAGATTTAGATGACCTGAACTACATAATTCAAAATAAGATCATTGGAACCGTGCATTCATTCAAATCTATTGACTGCGTCACAAATGAAGATGAAGCCACCAACTATCCAATTGAATTTTTTAACTCCTTGGATGTGACTGGCTTACCATCGCACAAATTGCGCCTAAAGGTTGGCTCCGTAGTAATCATGCTTCGAAACATAAACCAACCAAAACTGTGCAGCGATACGCGTTTGGTGGTTAGAAAATTGATGAACAATGTAATTTTTTTTTTTTTTAAATTATATAGGGTGAAGGTGAATATTACCTTTTCAAGCACGTCGACCTGAAAGATCTTTTGTGCTGTTCCCTTAGGTTTAAAAACACGTAGTGTATGGGTTAGTTCATTCGAAGCTGAGGTCATGTAAGAACCTAAGAATCTTCGAGGAAGAGGTGTTTCTGATATCAAGGGGACTGGGGAACCCTTTATTGAATATTTTAAGCCTGGATCTAGCTAAGGCAGAGCTGTTTCTATGTCTTCAAGACAGAGACGACAGGTGTCATCTTGGCTGATGCCCATGTTTTTAAGCTGATACTTGAGAGAGCAGTGTCCAGTGAAGAAGTCCGTAAGTAAGTTTGCGTCACGTTTGCTCATGTCAAGAATTTCTTTCATACGTTTGTGGGATAAGTCAATGAATAGTTTTGACTGACGATGGCCATTTGAGTTGTTCCAGGTGCTGATCATGTTCTGTCGTTCCCAGGTAGTTAATTCGTTTTTAAGGCTACTGATTGGAGACCACAGTAGGGTTCAGGGCCTTTGAATTGGGACTGAGAGCCAAGTCTAGCAAGGCGGTCAGCCTCTTCGTTACCCGGTACGCCTTCATGACCAGGCACCCATGAAAGAGTTATTTTATTGTGAGTAGCTAATTGAAATATACATGTCAGGCAGTTCCAAACTAGTTTGGATTCGATTTTTGTCGAAGACAGAGCCTTTAGTGCTGCCTGACTGTCAGAGCAGATTAGGATGCTTGATCTTCCCTAATACAGAATTCTATAGCCATTACCTCTGCCTGAAAGATAAACAAACAATGTAATTTACGCGACGATACTGAAAGGAAAATTCAAAGGTGAGGAAGTTCTCATTCCGAGGATACCGATGATCCCAACCGATATGCCGTTTGAATTTAATTTCCGATTCGTCTTGCATTTGTCATGACCGTCAACAAATCATGGTTCCCCAAGGAATAGCCATACTTTGGTGAATCCTCTTATGGCCCCGGCTGTAGTAAACCCCACATCGGATTTGGGGTTGCGGCAAATTTCGTGTACGATGGAAAATCGTGACGTCATTAATAATGAATCAGCAAAAAGATCAAGAAATCCTTCAGATTCAACTAGACGGACTTTTGGCTACAAAACACGAACGAAGATTGGGGCATGGAACGTCTGTTCCCAGTACGCACCAGGAAGGTACGAGCAGGTAGAACGAGAAATGCTTCGGCATAACATCAGCATTCTCGAAGTGAGTGAAACTAAATGGAGAGGAAGAGCTGAATATTCTGCAGAATGGGGCCTTACGAGAATGTTGTACTCTGGGGATGAGGAGGTAGACAGAGGTCCAAGACTCAATGGTGTGGGCATCATGCTGAATAAGGAAGCAACCAAAAGTCTAATCGGAAACCGATTTCGGCGAGGCTTATGACGGCGAGGTTTAGCTCCAAAATTCGAAAAATCACCATTATTCAGTGTTACGCTCCAACGAATGATGCATCAGTGGACGATAAGACCTCTTTTTATACTCATCTGAACTCGGTTTACAACAGTATTCCAGGGGGACTTTAATGCCAAAATTGGCTCGGATAACGAAGGTCTCGAACGCGTTATGGGTAAACATGGCTTAGGTCAACGAAACGAAAATGGTGACATGCTTGTCGACTTCTGCAACGCTCGTCAACTTGTTATTGGGGGTTCTTTATTTCCGCACAAGATCTGCCACAAAATCATCTGGGAATCTCCTGATGGTCGAACTAAAAATCAAATCGACCACTTCATTATACAGCAAAAATGGAGGAAGTCACTGGCAACGAAAGAAAGGCGGACGCAGGTAGAGACCATCACCTGCTACTGGGTTTGCTTCGCTTACGAACAGCTGCTGTTCAGCGTCGCGCAGAGGGTATAGCAAGGAGACTAAGATTCAATACTAGCGTCTTAAATGACCCTAACATATGTCGTAATTTCGCCACCACACTTGACGTCAAAGCGTTAAACTTACAAAACGCTGGCTTACCGATAGAGGCTATGTGTGGTCAAATTAAGAGCGCTTTCATGGCAACTGGATCTGAAACTGTACCAAGACTGACAAGAGCGAGAGATTCCTGGATATCCCAAGATACCTGGGACAAAATTACACATCGAAGATCACTTAAAATAAGGGTCAATTCAGAAAGTGATGCTCAACGCAAATTGATTCTACGGAACGAGTATAGAGCATCTCATAAGACAGTGCAATGGTGTGTGAGGCGTGATAAGAGGGCAAGGGTGGACCAACTTGCACAGAGCGCGGAACATGCTGCAGGAAGAGGAGACGGAAGGTAGCTGTATAAATCACTAAGGACATTGTCGGACAGCGTAGTAGCCCTAACACTAACCATCCCGTTTTGGATCTGAACGGCAACCTTTTAGTGACAATAGAAGATCAGCTGCAAAGATGGAAGGAACACTTTTGTGTGCTTCTAAATGACGACAACAATGCAGACATGAAGCAGCTTCCCGTATTTTGCTTAAGCTGGTGCAAGCTGTTTGGGAGAGTGAAACTTACCCAAGGGACTGGAAGGATGGAATTATTGTGAAGTACCTCAAAGACTGTAATAACTGGCGCGGAATCACTGTTCTGTCCATTTTTCCGAAGTTAATGGCAGCTATTAATCTCGAGAGGATAAAGTCCAGGATCGAGTCTACCCTCAAGAGGCACCAAGCGGCGCAGCGGTCGATCGTGCGTCGACCATATCAACACCTTGCGAATCATACTTGAACAATCGTCTGAGTACCAATCACCCCTGTTCCTCATGTTTGTGGATTTTGAGAAGGCATTCGACAGGGTAAATCGTGAATGCATCTGGAGATCGCCCATTGCGAGAGGTATCCCTGAAAAAATTGTTGCTGTTATCAAAGAGTCGTACAAAAACGCAAGGTGTTTCGTTTTGCACAATGGACAGCTATCCGACTCGTTTGATGTTCGCCAAGGAGTGAGACAACGAGATGTCCTGTCAATTCTGTTCCTGCTAGCAATCGACGATGTAATGACTGCCACTGTGGGTACAACTGAAAGACACGGTATCCAACGGGGTCTGTTTGACAAACATATCCACATAGATCATGCTGAAGATATATGTCTCATGGCAAACAACACGGCTAATTTAAATCAAATATGTCATTCGCTGCAACTAAATGGAGAAGTGAATAAACAAAGCCCGTAGTGCATTTGGAATCCTTTCTCCTGTGTGGAACTCAAGCAAAATATACGCACCAAGTTGAAACTCTTCGAAACCAACGTGAAATCTGTGCTGTTATATGCTTCTGAAACATGGAAATGCTCTGTCAACATCTCGAGCAGGCTACAGGCCTTCGTCAACCGTTGTCTGCGCTACATTCTGAAGATGCGGTGGCCGCAAACCATATCAAACGTTGAACTATGGAATAGGACCGGATAGATGAAATCGGATGCAGACATCACCCAACGAAAGTGGCGTTGGATAGGCCATACACTGAGGAAACCTAACGACAACATAGCGAAACAATCATTCGAATGGAATCCTCAGGGTGAGAGACGCGTTGGAAGACAAAAACAACATGGAGGTCATTTGTTTTAAAAGAAGCTCAGTCTCAAGATATTCAATCGTGGTCACAGCTGAGACCCGTTGTGGCGAATCGGGACTATGTGGCATGTTAACGGGTCGGAAGACCATCTGCGTTGTTTGTTTTTGCGCCTCACAATAAAAAAAAAAAATATCGTGTACTTAAGTGAAGAGCAACCTATGAACTAAAATACAGAAAAAATAATGAATGATTTATGTAGGTACTTTATTTTTTTTTTTTTTTTTTTTTTTCTAATAAAAAAAAAACTTAATAAATTCAAAAATGTGCTTATTTATTGCCTTTAAGGCGGAAAAGAGATTTCAAAAATTCTTTCAGCATTAGGGGTGCTACATTATCCTCCATCACTAGACTATATTTCATTTACTTAGACTTAGACTATATTTCATTTCTATAATGTCATGGAAACAGAAACGGGAACGAGAAAGGGAACATTAAAGTTACTTTACCGATTTCAAACAATTTTTCAACTCTAGGATGTTACATTATCCCTCAGTGACATAGACTTATATTTTATTCACATATTTCCACGGGAACGGAAGATTCCATCAGGAACGGTGTCGCAAATGGAAACTCAGAAACTACTGAACAGATTTCAAAAATTCTTTCGGCGCGCGTTGGGATGCCTAATAATCCCACAGTAAAAAAGATTATATTTCATCCCCATATTCCCACAAAAGCGTAGAACGAGAACGGGAACCTTAAAACTACAGACCCGAGCAACGCCGGGCGGCTCAGCTAGTATTCCATAAATTCAAAACTTCATAACCCACTAAAAGCAAGGCAAATCGAGGCTTACCCTATTTTTACAACCCTTTCAGTCACGCAATTCAACTAGCACTTCACTTGTATAAAGATTAATTAATTAATAGGGTGGCGCAACAGAGCGAGGAGCCCCTGGGCCTAGCGCATTTCTCACAACCATGCCTTGTGAGGGAATGGAGGGGACCTACAATTTTTCGCCGGTTCCGAACGGCTAATTGAGAGTGCGCTTTTCATGGCAATGAATGTACTAACGGAGGACTTGCCAATTCCTCGCGAAAGGCGATACCCGTGGAAAAACATTTTTGCATTTTGCCTCTGCTGGGATTCGAACCTCGAACCTCTGGGTTAGCAGGTGGACATGCTAACCATTACACCACGGGTACCAAGATAGCACTTGTTTTAATTGTATTTGTATTAAATACATAAAAAAAACTACTAAAAGTGCCCATATTATTGTTTTATTCAAACAAACCTCAAATTTAAAAATCTTTTTTTTTTTTTTTTTAATTTTACCCATTTTGTATTTTTTCAAATATCATAAAATCTATGGGTTTTAGAGTGCACTTATTACTAAGTTTTTTTTTTATTATTGTTTAGTTCATCTGTAAAAAATAAAGAAACTCCATGTTTAACAGGCATTTTCTGCAAAAAAATGACCTCAAAGTCAAAACTTTGTTTCGGGAAGAAAACTTGAGCAGCACTTAAAATTGAAAATCTGGCAACTCTTAACCTTTGGAAGCTAAACTTTAATACAGTCTTAAAGGCTGTTATTTCTAAAAAAAAATTAAAATTATGATTAGGTCTCTATCATTAGTATTGACAGAGATATTGAATTTAACATAGGTCAGGGTACACCAAAGTTAGCCTTTTCTTAAATTGTCAAAAAGTGATGTCAAAGTTGAGAATTGAGCTTTACTGTCATACATTTTTTTTCTTAGAATATGACCAAGAATCACACCCCAAAGGATGTTACACGAAGTACGGAACACCCTGTATATATAATAATTGTCGGCTATCTGCCAACCATATTTTTGATTAGCTTATTACAAATAAATGAAAGGTTTACAAATTATTTTAACTACATTACATTGAAGTACAAATCAAGTACAAAGGATTACAATAGGACATTTTATGTCGGCTGATCAATTGTCGGCTAAGTGCATGGGACCGCATTGCAATACCCGCTGATGTTTTGGCAAGGAGAAGATGGATATTATTTTAATATCAAAATGATAAATCCATTGAATGGTGACTATCAATATTATTTTTTATTTTATTTATTTGGGAAAGAAACTGACTTAAGAAATCTTATTAAAAAAAAATATACATATAAATACATCACCAAAGAAAAGCTTTCACTAATATAATAGTAAAATTACATTGGATATCTTTATACAAGTGAAGTGCTAGTTGAATTGCGTGACTGAAAGGGTTGTAAAAATAGGGTAAGCCTCGATTTGCCTTGCTTTTAGTGGGTTATGAAGTTTTGAATTAATGGAATACTAGCTGAGCCGCCCGGCGTTGCTCGGGTCTGTAGTTTTAAGGTTCCCGTTCTCGTTCTACGCTTTTGTGGGAATATGGGGATGAAATATAATCTTTTTTACTGTGGGATTATTAGGCATCCCAACGCGCGCCGAAAGAATTTTTGAAATCTGTTCAGTAGTTTCTGAGTTTCCATTTGCGACACCGTTCCTGATGGAATCTTCCGTTCCCGTGGAAATATGTGAATAAAATATAAGTCTATGTCACTGAGGGATAATGTAACATCCTAGAGTTGAAAAATTGTTTGAAATCGGTAAAGTAACTTTAATGTTCCCTTTCTCGTTCCCGTTTCTGTTTCCATGACATTATAGAAATGAAATATAGTCTAAGTCTAAGTAAATGAAATATAGTCTAGTGATGGAGGATAATGTAGCACCCCTAATGCTGAAAGAATTTTTGAAATCTCTTTTCCGCCTTAAAGGCAATAAATAAGCACATTTTTGAATTTATTAAGTTTTTTTTTATTAGAAAAATACAAAAAAAAAAAAAATAAAGTACCTACATAAATCATTCATTATTTTTTCTGTATTTTAGTTCATAGGTTGCTCTTCACTTAAGTACACGATATTTTTTTTTTTTATTGTGAGGCGCAAAAACAAACAACGCAGATGGTCTTCCGACCCGTTAACATGCCACATAGTCCCGATTCGCCACAACGGGTCTCAGCTGTGACCACGATTGAATATCTTGAGACTGAGCTTCTTTTAAAACAAATGACCTCCATGTTGTTTTTGTCTTCCAACGCGTCTCTCACCCTGAGGATTCCATTCGAATGATTGTTTCGCTATGTTGTCGTTAGGTTTCCTCAGTGTATGGCCTATCCAACGCCACTTTCGTTGGGTGATGTCTGCATCCGATTTCATCTATCCGGTCCTATTCCATAGTTCAACGTTTGATATGGTTTGCGGCCACCGCATCTTCAGAATGTAGCGCAGACAACGGTTGACGAAGGCCTGTAGCCTGCTCGAGATGTTGACAGAGCATTTCCATGTTTCAGAAGCATATAACAGCACAGATTTCACGTTGGTTTCGAAGAGTTTCAACTTGGTGCGTATATTTTGCTTGAGTTCCACACAGGAGAAAGGATTCCAAATGCACTACGGGCTTTGTTTATTCACTTCTCCATTTAGTTGCAGCGAATGACATATTTGATTTAAATTAGCCGTGTTGTTTGCCATGAGACATATATCTTCAGCATGATCTATGTGGATATGTTTGTCAAACAGACCCCGTTGGATACCGTGTCTTTCAGTTGTACCCACAGTGGCAGTCATTACATCGTCGATTGCTAGCAGGAACAGAATTGACAGGACATCTCGTTGTCTCACTCCTTGGCGAACATCAAACGAGTCGGATAGCTGTCCATTGTGCAAAACGAAACACCTTGCGTTTTTGTACGACTCTTTGATAACAGCAACAATTTTTTCAGGGATACCTCTCGCAATGGGCGATCTCCAGATGCATTCACGATTTACCCTGTCGAATGCCTTCTCAAAATCCACAAACATGAGGAACAGGGGTGATTGGTACTCAGACGATTGTTCAAGTATGATTCGCAAGGTGTTGATATGGTCGACGCACGATCGACCGCTGCGCCGCTTGGTGCCTCTTGAGGGTAGACTCGATCCTGGACTTTATCCTCTCGAGATTAATAGCTGCCATTAACTTCGGAAAAATGGACAGAACAGTGATTCCGCGCCAGTTATTACAGTCTTTGAGGTACTTCACAATAATTCCATCCTTCCAGTCCCTTGGGTAAGTTTCACTCTCCCAAACAGCTTGCACCAGCTTAAGCAAAATACGGGAAGCTGCTTCATGTCTGCATTGTTGTCGTCATTTAGAAGCACACAAAAGTGTTCCTTCCATCTTTGCAGCTGATCTTCTATTGTCACTAAAAGGTTGCCGTTCAGATCCAAAACGGGATGGTTAGTGTTAGGGCTACTACGCTGTCCGACAATGTCCTTAGTGATTTATACAGCTACCTTCCGTCTCCTCTTCCTGCAGCATGTTCCGCGCTCTGTGCAAGTTGGTCCACCCTTGCCCTCTTATCACGCCTCACACACCATTGCACTGTCTTATGAGATGCTCTATACTCGTTCCGTAGAATCAATTTGCGTTGAGCATCACTTTCTGAATTGACCCTTATTTTAAGTGATCTTCGATGTGTAATTTTGTCCCAGGTATCTTGGGATATCCAGGAATCTCTCGCTCTTGTCAGTCTTGGTACAGTTTCAGATCCAGTTGCCATGAAAGCGCTCTTAATTTGACCACACATAGCCTCTATCGGTAAGCCAGCGTTTTGTAAGTTTAACGCTTTGACGTCAAGTGTGGTGGCGAAATTACGACATATGTTAGGGTCATTTAAGACGCTAGTATTGAATCTTAGTCTCCTTGCTATACCCTCTGCGCGACGCTGAACAGCAGCTGTTCGTAAGCGAAGCAAACCCAGTAGCAGGTGATGGTCTCTACCTGCGTCCGCCTTTCTTTCGTTGCCAGTGACTTCCTCCATTTTTGCTGTATAATGAAGTGGTCGATTTGATTTTTAGTTCGACCATCAGGAGATTCCCAGATGATTTTGTGGCAGATCTTGTGCGGAAATAAAGAACCCCCAATAACAAGTTGACGAGCGTTGCAGAAGTCGACAAGCATGTCACCATTTTCGTTTCGTTGACCTAAGCCATGTTTACCCATAACGCGTTCGAGACCTTCGTTATCCGAGCCAATTTTGGCATTAAAGTCCCCCTGGAATACTGTTGTAAACCGAGTTCAGATGAGTATAAAAAGAGGTCTTATCGTCCACTGATGCATCATTCGTTGGAGCGTAACACTGAATAATGGTGATTTTTCGAATTTTGGAGCTAAACCTCGCCGTCATAAGCCTCGCCGAAATCGGTTTCCGATTAGACTTTTGGTTGCTTCCTTATTCAGCATGATGCCCACACCATTGAGTCTTGGACCTCTGTCTACCTCCTCATCCCCAGAGTACAACATTCTCGTAAGGCCCCATTCTGCAGAATATTCAGCTCTTCCTCTCCATTTAGTTTCACTCACTTCGAGAATGCTGATGTTATGCCGAAGCATTTCTCGTTCTACCTGCTCGTACCTTCCTGGTGCGTACTGGGAACAGACGTTCCATGCCCCAATCTTCGTTCGTGTTTTGTAGCCAAAAGTCCGTCTAGTTGAATCTGAAGGATTTCTTGATCTTTTTGCTGATTCATTATTAATGACGTCACGATTTTCCATCGTACACGAAATTTGCCGCAACCCCAAATCCGATGTGGGGTTTACTACAGCCGGGGCCATAAGAGGATTCACCAAAGTATGGCTATTCCTTGGGGAACCATGATTTGTTGACGGTCATGACAAATGCAAGACGAATCGGAAATTAAATTCAAACGGCATATCGGTTGGGATCATCGGTATCCTCGGAATGAGAACTTCCTCACCTTTGAATTTTCCTTTCAGTATCGTCGCGTAAATTACATTGTTTGTTTATCTTTCAGGCAGAGGTAATGGCTATAGAATTCTGTATTAGGGAAGATCAAGCATCCTAATCTGCTCTGACAGTCAGGCAGCACTAAAGGCTCTGTCTTCGACAAAAATCGAATCCAAACTAGTTTGGAACTGCCTGACATGTATATTTCAATTAGCTACTCACAATAAAATAACTCTTTCATGGGTGCCTGGTCATGAAGGCGTACCGGGTAACGAAGAGGCTGACCGCCTTGCTAGACTTGGCTCTCAGTCCCAATTCAAAGGCCCTGAACCCTACTGTGGTCTCCAATCAGTAGCCTTAAAAACGAATTAACTACCTGGGAACGACAGAACATGATCAGCACCTGGAACAACTCAAATGGCCATCGTCAGTCAAAACTATTCATTGACTTATCCCACAAACGTATGAAAGAAATTCTTGACATGAGCAAACGTGACGCAAACTTACTTACGGACTTCTTCACTGGACACTGCTCTCTCAAGTATCAGCTTAAAAACATGGGCATCAGCCAAGATGACACCTGTCGTCTCTGTCTTGAAGACATAGAAACAGCTCTGCCTTAGCTAGATCCAGGCTTAAAATATTCAATAAAGGGTTCCCCAGTCCCCTTGATATCAGAAACACCTCTTCCTCGAAGATTCTTAGGTTCTTACATGACCTCAGCTTCGAATGAACTAACCCATACACTACGTGTTTTTAAACCTAAGGGAACAGCACAAAAGATCTTTCAGGTCGACGTGCTTGAAAAGGTAATATTCACCTTCACCCTATATAATTTAAAAAAAAAAAAAATTACATTGTTCATCAATTTTCTAACCACCAAACGCGTATCGCTGCACAGTTTTGGTTGGTTTATGTTTCGAAGCATGATTACTACGGAGCCAACCTTTAGGCGCAATTTGTGCGATGGTAAGCCAGTCACATCCAAGGAGTTAAAAAATTCAATTGGATAGTTGGTGGCTTCATCTTCATTTGTGACGCAGTCAATAGATTTGAATGAATGCACGGTTCCAATGATCTTATTTTGAATTATGTAGTTCAGGTCATCTAAATCTTTATTCTTAGCCGCTAAAAGTACTCGCTCACTCAACCATTCATTATTTTTGTAGTTTGAAACAATGCTTGGAAATACATTGTTGATAAGTTCGTCTTTTGATTTGACAAAACTACAGAATTTATTAGGAAATGATATCAACCCGCTCGATTCATCGACAGGTACTTGACCATTACCGAAAGTCAGCAATTGCTCAGAGAAATCTTCAGCAGATGTATCATTAAGCAATGCAACTCTCATGTTTGTTGTCAGTTGCAGTTTCTTCACATAGCGCCATAGATACGACGATTTGAGGCAAGCGTTTATTTCGTCGGCAGCCGTAGATCTTGGAGTTATTGGCAGTGTTTGGCGGAAATCGCCAGACAGTAAAATCATTGCCCCTCCAAAACATCTCGAGTCATTGCGTAAATCATTTAATGTTCGATTAAGCTTTTAATACACGTCTATGCGCCATTGTGCATCCGTCCCAGATGATGATTTTTGATGCCGATAAAACTTTGGCCATTGCTGAGTGTTTTGCAATATTACACGTTGGTTCGTCAATAGTTTGAAGATTTCACAGTGATTTTAATCCTGAATGAGCCGTACGGCATCCTTCTTACAATGTGGCTAAAACTTCTGACATGAGGAATGTCTTACCAGTTCCACGAGGGGCGTCGAGGAAATATAAACCACCATTTTCATCATCGATTGCCTTCATTAAAGTATCATAAACTTCCTTTTGTTGGGAATTCAACTACTAAATCTAATTCCTGGTGATCATATTCACGTTCCCGATCCAATTATCGATTAAATACATCATTCATTTCACGATTTGGAGCTGGCATTCCTAACCTGATTAACAAACTACCGAACATGAGGTAACAGGTAACACATATCTTCGATCAAGAGTAAAGCACGACAGCAACAACCGCAAATAGAAACATTCATCATTCTTTGGATGAACTGTATACAAACGACCAAGAGCATCTGTTGAAAGAACATCCGGATACCCAGGAACCGCATCGCCTTGCTTCCGTCTTTGAAAATTCTTCGATGAAATATTCCAAATATAATAACGTGGCATCTCCGAGTAAAACAAAGTTCGTGCAAACGGATCGCTGTGGCAAATCGCAAGGAAATTGATCAATGTAGTTGCTGGAGGTGTTTCAGCACGTTGCATAGCATTCGAAGCCGTGAAATATACTCGGTGACCATTCTCCAGATGCACCGCCAAATGTACTTCACTTTATTAAATAGGCAATGGCTTTATTTAATAGATTATATTATATTTATTTGATATTGATTTCATTCAAAAATCAAATTTATTTCTCACGATAAGTCAAATTTTTTTGCGTTTTTTAAAGAACAGTGTTTTGTATATAACGAAAGCTAACGCATTGCATTGATGTCGTATACAAAGAATCCTATGTCCGTCTCCTGGTCCTAAGCTCCCTCCCAACCAATTTTCAGTCAAATCGGTTCAGCCGTTCTTGAGTTATGAATAGTGTAACACGACTTTCTTTTATATATATAGACTGATGTTCAATATGAATTTATTTGCAGGGATACTGCCTCTTTAATTTGTATATAACCACTGTCGGTATATCAATATCTATTTCTGACTGATGTTCAGAGTTCTTTCCTATTAACCAGTATTCTATACTCCAAGCTTAGTATCTTTTCATATCTTTTCTTTTTTATGTGCTCTCTCCAATTAAGGTTTGCATCAATTTTTCAATGTATTTAGCAGTATTGGAATGAGGTTCTAATAAATTGTTTATACAGATTGGAACGTTGTTTATGTTTTTGTTCGTAAGTGGCGCAACAGAGCCCTGGAGCCTACCGTGTTTCTTTTAACCTTGCCTTGTGAGGAAATAGAATGGACCTAGAATCTCCTGTTTTTCATGGCAATGAATTTACTAACGGTTGCCGTTTCCTCGCGAAAGGTGATGCCCCAGGAAAAAATTTTTTGGTTTCTGTTGGGATTCGATCTACGAACCTCCCACGTAACAGGCAGATATGCTAGGCAGTAGCCACTGGCTCAGCGCTGCTATTAAACCAGTAACTTATTTCATACTTTCTGAAATATTCATAACATTAGTTCTCGAAAAATATTTCAGAGTTCTTTTCTGTTTACCATTCTATTATTTCTAATTTTGCGTCCAATCACTTACTTCACACACTGCAGTTTGCAATTCTTGTGAAGCTTTCGTAGAACACTTATCTGAGACCAATATTGCAGTATAATCAGCACTGGAATTTCTATTATATATTGTATTTTCTAAAGTTCGAATTACGTTTGCTCGTACCGAACTGTATTGAGTCAGTTCGTGAGGTAGGATTTCAGTATTTCGTTGTACTTCCTGAGAAGGTCCTTACACACAGTTTGAACTCAAAACTAAAGTACGACATGCCAAACATTATCAAAGAGTTGAGCAACATCTATGAATACAGACGAATAAACTTGTTTGTCTTAAAGTTCCTTTTCCACCACATCCATAATTCGATGAACTTATGGAAGACTAGCTGTGCCCGCGACTTCGTCCGCGTGGAATAGTGACTTTCGGCAGCATTCTTAACTTTTTACGCTACTTATTTTGCAAATAAGACACATTCATGCGTTTTAGTAAACCATTGTTATATTATTTTATTTAACCAGCCGAAAGCCTATGCAGCTAGTGCTGTTAAAAAAATTGTAAATTATAATTGTAAGTTTATTTGAATTATAATAAATAATAATAATAATAATAATATTTTATTTAAGTATATGTTTGCACACGACGTTCTTATTTTTTCCATCTTTTGCGAAATAAGAAGGTTTTATGGGATTGATACACGTGATTCTGCCGCATAAAGCTGCCATGGGATTTGTTTCTAAGCGAACACCTGAAATTTAAAGCGTCTAAGCCTTATTTATAATGACCAATCAGTGAGAATTAAAGGAAAACGGGGAATCAAAACGTTTTGGATTTGTAATATTAGTAAGGATGTCCATCTTCATGTTCTAGACTATCTCTGTACCAAAATTCATATAAATCGGTTCAATAGCTTGGATTACCGCCCATATAAACAAAGACAAACAGACAGACAGAGTTAATTTTGGATTTATAATGCTACTAAAGTCTGCCATTCCCGTGGGAATATGGGGGTCGTTTCCGGAGGATGACTTAAAGTTTATATTACTCGGGAATAGTGTAGTATTCTAACGGTGGACATTTTTTGAAATGTGTGATGTTTTTTCCAAGGTCCCGTTCCCATGGGAATACAGGGATAAAACATATTGCATAACATGTATGTCCATCCTCAGGTTCTAGACTGTCTCTGTACCAAAATTCCTAGTTCAATAGTTTGGGCGGTTAATGGTAACAAAGAGAAAAAGACAGACAGATTTAACTGCGTACTTATAGTATTAGTAAAAACTCCCGTTCCCGTAGAAACATGTTGACCGTTCCCGTAAGGAATATGGGGATGAGTTAAAGTTTATGTTACTCGGGGATTATGGAGCATTCCAACGGTGGAAGAATTTTTGAAATCGGTGCTGTAGTGTCAAAGTTCCCGTATACGTTCTTGCTCCCGTGGGAATATAGGAAAAAAATATATAGCCTATGTCCTTCCTCAGGTTCTGAACAATCTTTGTAAAAAATTTCATTTAAATCGGTTTATTAGTTTGGGTGGGAGATGGTAACATAGAACGACGGACAGACAGAGCTACTTTCACACTTATTATATAAGTAAGGACTCCTTTCCCGTAGGAATATTTGGATGAATTAAAGTTTATGTTACTCAGGTATAGTGTAGCATTTTAACGGTGGAAAAATTTTTGAAATCGGTGTTGTAGTTTATAAATTCCCGGTATACATTCCCGTTCCCGTGGGAATATAGGTATAAAATAGAAAGCCTATGTCCTTCCTCAGGTTCTGAACAATCTTTGTACAAAAATTTATTGTAATCAGTTTATTAGTTTGAGCGGGAGATGGTAACATAGAATGGTGAACAAACAGAGCTACTTTTGCACTTGTAATAATAGTGTGGACCGGTTCCCGTGGGAATATTCGAAAGAAACACAGCCTATGTCCGTCTTTAAGTTCAGAACAATCTTTGTACAAAATTTCATTTAAATCGGTTTGTTAGTTTGGGCGGGAGCTGGTAACATAGAACGACCGAAAGACAGAGCTTCTTTCACACTTATTATATTAGTAAGGACTCCCGTTCCCGTAGGAATATGTGGATGAATTAAAGTTTATGTTACTCTGGGATAGTATAGCATTCTATCGGTGGAAAAATATTTGAAATCGGTGTTGTAGTTTCTAAGCTCCCGTATACGTTCCCGTTCCCGTGGGAATATAGGGATAAAATGTGCAGCCTATGTCCTTCTTCAGGTTCTAGACTATCTCTGTACAAAATTTCATTTAAATCAGTTCTGTAGCTTGGGCAGGAGACGGTAACATAGAAATCCGGACAGACAGAGTGACTTTCACATTTATAATATTAGTTAGGATGTCCTTCCTCAGGTTCTGAACAATCTTTGTAAAAAATTTCATTTAAATCGGTTTATTAGTTTGGGCGGGAGCTGGTAACATAGAACGACCGAAAGACAGAGCTTCTTTCACACTTATTATATTAGTAAGGACTCCCGTTCCCGTAGGAATATGTGGATGAATTAAAGTTTATGTTACTCTGGGATAGTATAGCATTCTATCGGTGGAAAAATATTTGAAATCGGTGTTGTAGTTTCTAAGCTCCCGTATACGTTCCCGTTCCCGTGGGAATATAGGGATAAAATGTGCAGCCTATGTCCTTCTTCAGGTTCTAGACTATCTCTGTACAAAATTTCATTTAAATCAGTTCTGTAGTTTGGGCAGGAGACGGTAACATAGAAATCCGGACAGACAGAGTGACTTTCACATTTATAATATTAGTTAGGATTTATTTCTAAAACCAAACTGATCAAGGCCAAACCCCTGTGAAACCCCCCCCCCCCCCCCCGAATTTTTTTAAAAGTTCTTCTGTAAATCATAAATTTCCGCGTCAGTAGATATGAAATTTGTAAGCACATTGTGCTACAGTGAAAAATATCTTTTGATGCGACTTGGTTGATGTGGTTGGTATGGTTGAGTAGGAACATCATATTAATGATGAAAGCTATTGATATAGTGCATTAATATGATGTACTCAACCACACCAATAACCTAAACTAAGTCACATCAAAAGTAATTGCAATTTTTTTATTTCGTAGCAGTTAACTAAAGCTAACTATTGATTAATTTCATAATTTCTGATTTCTGAGCAAGCCTTAAACGACGATCATTCTCGTTTGCATTATCCCCTACATGGCGAACACTGTTATGACGAGCCACAATGTCTACAAACTAATTGGTCTAATTTTTGTATTTCGCGCCCATCCGACCATATTTAATTTGCTCGTTATTTTGTTCATTAGAAAATTAAGAACAATGAAATAAAACACTTAAGTTTGTAAATTTGAAACCACACGGTCGTTTTATTTTCGCCTTTTCCGTTTTTGCCTTTTCGCTTTTTTCGAAGTTTTTAAAATTAAAATTTCTTAGGTAATTTCAGCTCGAAATATGAGCTAATTTGTAAAAACTATTACAAATTTCCAAACACATTTGCCGAACATTCATTTCACATGCACGTACATGACGACGTCCACAGCAAAAATGAGGTTTGCTTCATAGCAAAAAAAAAACAGGTTTGCTCCCGAGCATGGTACTACATGGTACATGACGAACATCGAATCCAACGAACATACCAAAATCTAAAGCTAGCCCTAAACGACTAACATGCTCGCCGAACATGCTCGTGCTCGCCGTATTTCGTCGTGTAGGGGCTGGTTCGCGAGCGTTGGCGAAAAATTTCGATTTTGCCATGCTCGTTGGATTCGATGTTTGCCATGTAGGGCCATACCTGTTTTTTGCTATGAAGCAAACTTAATTTTTGTTGTGAACGACGTCGTGTGTGTGCATGTGAAATGAATGTCCGGCAAATGTGTTCGCCGTGTAGGGGATAATGCATGAAAGGGTTTTTATTATGGGGATTTTTAAATACAGCCCCAAACGAAACACAGTCCCAGGCTGCCAGGTAGCCTTAGCCTCGATTACACATGATGTATGTACATATATCTAAACAACTCAAGGAAATTTAGTATACCTAGATATGTACATTGTACATATGTTCCTACTTGAAACAATTTGCAAAGTAAAAATACACTATTTTATTTTCCTTCCTAAATTTAAAATTTAACTGAAATCTATTTTGTCGTTAGCAAGAAATTCTGATGTTAAAAGTGTACCTCCTACAGAACCACTGCAAAAGGTACCGTTGTAAGATAAATCTTGCAAAATCCATTCTTACCAAAAGATAGACTGTTTTATCTAAATCGTAAAGACCGTTTTTAGAAAAATTTGGTTTTAACAAACCGTTTTATGACATATACCTAGGTACCATCGTCTTAGAGCTTAAATTTGCAAATCGGCCCATCCACTTGGGCTGCAGATTTGCAAACAGGACGAGGGACGAACAGAATTTTCCAAACCCAATTTTTTCTTACTTATCTATATCGTATTGTCTATTTAATTGTTATTTGAATTATTTTTTTTGCACCATTTCATAAAGTGCCTTATATGTATGTTTTATTTTTTTTCACTCTCCTCCCGAAAGTTCGTGGAAAATACCTAAAGAAAATTCCCTAAAAATTTGAGTTTTAAAATTTACATTTAGTATACTCGCCCAAGGCATCCAAAGGTTTCACGTATAAAATACACGTAGACTCAAACTTTTTTTCTTCAAAACTCTACAGTTCAGAGGCATTTTATGGTATAGTCTAAGACGTTAGTGGGTTGTCTTTAAAATTGAATGCAAAAAAGCTCATGGCGGTGAAGTCGTAACTCACACCGGCGAGGTAGTACCGGTCACCAAACCCAATTTTTTTCGTTAGATTCTTGTTTTTTGCCCCTATCTCGTAAATGACAATAGCTACAAAAGAAATATTTTCAATTAAAAAAACAAAATAGTCTTAAATAAAAGTATTTAAATAAAAAATGCAAAATACGTATTTTCAAAATAGGTTTTGAAAACAAAATACCTTGTTAAGCTTGTTCGCTTATTTTTATTTAACTGATTTTAAAACTAATATTTGTTCAAAGAGTTCATCTTTCATGATCTATTGTAGTAGTATTAACTTTATCACTGGCTGATGAAGAATCAGAGTCCTCAACAAACATATAATAAGATTCTGTCCTTTCCTTCTTTTTTTTATCAGAGTAGATAAATATGTCGGACTTGGGAACTCTTTTCTGAGCAATAGTGGAGGGCCGTAAGCCTTTTACCTAGGAATCCAGGGCCAGTCCATGGATTTTCATGAAATTTTCGGAAATGTGCTTTGAATGGTGTATAAAAAAAAGTTAAGAAAAAAAATTTCACCGCTCTCAATTTTTTAGTTATTTTTAAAATTAATTATTAACTTTTAGAATTTTATTTTATTTATTAAGGGTGTTTTAGATACGATTTTCCAAAGGGTAAGGATGGGTAGGTTTGGTCAAGACAAAAAAAAGTTGTGTGAGAGGAGGGGTCTATATCCCTCCGTGTAGGCGCAAGGGGCAATTTAATATGAAATTTACTCCATTTAAAAAAAAAAAACTATTAAAAATCAACTAAGCCACTTACTTTCTCATACTTTAGTGTTATTGAAAGCTATTGCTTTGTTCTTTAATAAAAATTTTAATTTGAGTTCACTTAATGAAAAGTTTTGGAGAGATCAAGCCTCAAAGTCAAAATTTTTAAAAAAGAAAATATTTTTTTGTTAATTAATTTTTTATTTTCATAATTTTGCCCCACAAAGGGCCATTTTTTCTTTCCATGTTCAATGCTTTTATTAATATTTACTCAGAGCAAAAATCCGAACAAAAAAATTTTTCTTGGTTTAAGAGAAATTAAAAAAAACGAAAGGTACTTTTTTCCAGAAAACAAAATGTCGTTAATTTCCCGCTAATTGAACTTTTTTCCTGGAAGTGAAATATGAAATAAAATCTTGACCAAACCTATCCATCCTTACCCTTTGGAAAACCGTATCTTAAACACCCTAAATAAATAAAATAAAATTCTAAAAATAAATAATTAATTTTAAAAATAATTAAAAAATTGAGAGCGGTGAAATTTTTTTTTTAACTTTTTTCTATATGCCATTCAAAACACATTTCCGAAAATTTCATGAAAATCCATGGACTGGCCCTGAATTCCTAGGTTTTGCCTTTTTTATGTCTAACGGTCCTCCACTAAAACAATTCTTTGATGTATTCTCTGTTGGCTTTTGGCACCCATTTCATTTTGAAAAGGGGTAGGATACTGATGCTTTTATGCTTTCTTTTGCTTTTGGCTCTTCGAATTTATAAAATCTCTCAAAACGCCTATTAAGACATTCTTTAATAACATCTATCAATACATTACAATAAGGTAATCTTGGATTTAAGAATGATAAAATATGAAAAGTGTATTAAAAATGTAACAAAACAATTTTGTGTTTTATAAATCCTTACTTCCTTACTAATATTATAAATGTGAAAGTCACTCTGTCTGTCCGGATTTCTATGTTACCGTCTCCTGCCCAAACTACAGAACTGATTTAAATGAAATTTTGTACAGAGATAGTCTAGAACCTGAAGAAGGACACAGGCTGTACATTTTATCCCTATATTCCCACGGGAACGAGAACGTATACGGGAACTTAGAAACTACAACACCGATTTCAAAATTTTTTCCACCGTTAGAATGCTACACTATCCCTGAGTAGCATAAATTTTAATTCATCCACATATTCCTACGGGAACGGGAGTCCTTACTAATATAATAAGTGTGGAAGAAGCTCTGTCTGCCCGTCGTTCTATGTTACCGTCTTCCGCCCAAACTAATGAACCGATTTAAATGAAATTTTGTACAAAGATTGTTCTGAACTTAAATACGGACATAGGCTGTATTTCATCCGAATATTCCCACGGGAACCGGTCCCCACTATTATTATAAGTGCAAAAGTAGCTCTGTTTGTTCACCATTCTATGTTACCATCTCCCGCTCAAACTAATGAACAGATTAGAATTAATTTTTGTACAAAGATTGTTCAGAACCTAAGGAAGGACATAGACTTTATATTTTATCCCTATATTCCCATGGGAACGTGAACGTATACAGGAACTTAGAAACTACAACACCGATTTCAAAATTTTTTCCACCGTTAGAATGCTACACTATCCCTGAGTAGCATAAACTTTAATTCATCCACATATTCCTACGGGAACGGGAGTCCTTACTAATATAATAAGTGTGGAAGAAGCTCTGTCTGCCCGTCGTTCTATGTTACCGTCTTCCGCCCAAACTAATAAACCGATTTAAATGAAATTTTGTACAAAGATTGTTCTGAACTTAAATACGGACATAGGCTGTATTTCATTCGAATATTCCCACGGGAACCGGTCCCCACTATTATTATAAGTGCAAAAGTAGCTCTGTTTGTTCACCATTCTATGTTACCATCTCCCGCTCAAACTAATGAACAGATTAGAATTAATTTTTGTACAAAGATTGTTCAGAACCTAATTAAGGACATAGACTTTATATTTTATCCCTATATTCCCATGGGAACGTGAACGTATACGGGAACTTAGAAACTACAACACCGATTTCAAAATTTTTTCCACCGTTAGAATGCTACACTATCCCTGAGTAACATAAACTTTAATTCATCCACATATTCCTACGGGAAAGGGAGTCCTAACTAATATAATAAGTGTGAAAGAAGCTCTGTCTGTCCGTCGTTCTATGTTACCATCTCCCGCCCAAACTAATAAACCGATTTAAATGAAATTTTGTACAAAGATTGTTCTGAACTTAAATACGGACATAGGCTGTATTTCATCCGAATATTCCCACGGGAACCAGTCCCCACTATTATTATAAGTGCAAAAGTAGCTCTGTTTGTTCACCATTCTATGTTACCATCTCCCGCTCAAACTAATGAACAGATTAGAATTAATTTTTGTACAAAGATTGTTCAGAACCTAAGGAAGGACATTGACTTTATATTTTATCCCTATATTCCCATGGGAACGTGAACGTATACGGGAACTTAGAAACTACAACACCGATTTCAAAATTTTTTCCACCGTTAGAATGCTACACTATCCCTGAGTAGCATAAACTTTAATTCATCCACATATTCCTACGGGAACGGGAGTCCTAACTAATATAATAAGTGTGGAAGAAGCTCTGTCTGCCCGTCGTTCTATGTTACCGTCTTCCGCCCAAACTAATAAACCGATTTAAATGAAATTTTGTACAAAGATTGTTCTGAACTTAAATACGGACATAGGCTGTATTTCATTCGAATATTCCCACGGGAACCGGTCCCCACTATTATTATAAGTGCAAAAGTAGCTCTGTTTGTTCACCATTCTATGTTACCATCTCCCGCTCAAACTAATGAACAGATTAGAATTAATTTTTGTACAAAGATTGTTCAGAACCTAAGGAAGGACATAGACTTTATATTTTATCCCTATATTCCCATGGGAACGTGAACGTATACGGGAACTTAGAAACTACAACACCGATTTCAAAATTTTTCCCACCGTTAGAATGCTACACTATCCCTGAGTAACATAAACTTTAATTCATCCACATATTCCTACGGGAACGGGAGTCCTTACTAATATAATAAGTGTGAAAGAAGCTCTGTCTGTCCGTCGTTCTATGTTACCATCTCCCGCCCAAACTAATAAACCGATTTAAATGAAATTTTTTTAAAAAGATTGTTCAGAGCCTGAGGAAGGACATAGGCTATATATTTTTTTCCTATATTCCCACGGGAGCCGGAACGTATACGGGAACTTTGACACTACAGCACCGATTTCAAAAACTCTTCCACCGTTGGAATACTCCATAATCCCCGAGCAACATATACTTTTACTCATCCCCATATTCCTTACTGGAACGGTCACCATGTTTCCACGGGAACGGGAGTCATTACTAATATTATAAGTACGAAGTTAAATCTGTGTGTCTATTTCTCTTTGTTACCATTAACCGCCCAAACTATTGAACCTATTTATATGAATTTTGGTACATAGACAGTCTAGAACCTGAGGATGGACATATAGGTTATGCAATATGTTTTATCCCTGTATTCCCATGGGAACGGGAACTTGGAAAATACAGCACACATTTCAAAAAATGTCCACCGTTAGAATACTACACTATTCCCGAGTAATATAAACTTTAATCTTTAAGTCATCCTCCTGAAACGATCCTCATATTCCCACGGGAATGGAAGACTTTATTAGCATTAAAAATCCGAAGTTAACTCTGTCTGTCTGTTTTTCTTTGTTTATATTTACCGCCCAAGCTATTGAACCGATTTATATGAATTTTGGTACAGAGATAGTCTAGAACCTGAAGATGGACATCCTTACTAATATTACAAATCCCAAACGTTTTGATTCCCCGTTTTCATTTAATTCCCACTGATTGGTCATTACAAATAAAGCTCAGACGGTTTAAGTTGAAGGTGTTCGTTTAGAAAAAAATCCTATGGCAACTTTATGCGGCAGAATCACGTGTATCAATCCCACAAAACCTTTTTATTTCGCAAGAGATGGAAAAAATAAGAACGTCGTGTGCAAACATATACTTAAATAAAATAATATAACAATGGTTTACTAAAACGCATGAATGTGTCTTATTATATAAATAAGTAGCCTAAAAAATTAAGAATGCTGCCGAAAGTTACTATTCCATGCGGACGAAGTCGCGGGCACATCTAGTACTAAATATTTCTATAAAATATTTCAAATAAAATATAAAATACATTTAGAAAAAAAGTATTTCAAATATAAAGTAAAAATAGGTATTTCACATTTTGTATTTGCATTACAAATGTATTTATTTCAAATAATTCACATTTCTGACCATAATCCGAATTAAAACATTCGTATTTGATCGATTTTCGGCTAAAATGGGCTGTATTAATTTCATTTATTTCATATACCATTCAGAATGGTACACGCTGATTGGTGTATTGAATAAACAAACCTCGAAACGTATTTTTATCTTTCCTTAGAAAAGGAACGCAACTTGTAGTGATTTCAGGAGTATCATTGTGTTCTTCTGCTTAATGATCTACCTACTAGAGAAACAAACAAACTAAGACCCTGCGGAATCAATGGACGGTAAATATTAATCGGTTTGTTTTTAAAAACATCTTGCACAAATTCTGCACTATACCTATATAAACTCTTCAGACTATAAACAAACGATTATGATGATTTAACATCGAGCTAGCTGCAGAGACCTTTAACCAGCGTATTCAATACTAAAGCCATTTTTACGGTACATGGCTACACCACCGTTCCGTTGGCAGTTGCTAAAAGCTTTTAAAAAATATAGAATTTTCTTCTAAATGCCACCGTTACAAACAACCAAACTTTCCTTTGAAATTTATTTCAAACGGATGTTCTGGTTTTCATTTTCATATCCAACGTTTTTTCGAACAACAACGCTTTAGTTTGAAAAAAGCTCCAATTTTGTTTTTAAAACACGCATGACCACTTTTTGTAGAGCTTTACTCATAAATATCCCAACAGGTGTAGCGTTGTTCCTTCACGAAACCACCTTACCTTACAATCACTGCTGCACTCTAGCTGTCCTCCGCATCAAGATGATAACATCTTCCAGACAAACAAAATATACACTCTCGGCATAATAATGACCTCACCATCACCATCTGCCGGCATGGTACATGAGCATGACCATATGATTCCATGCGCAGCAAATTCTTCCACTGAAGCGCATAAACAAACCTCACACAATCAAAATCTGAGAAAAATCTCTCCAAAATATATTTTCAAACACCAAAGCATAAAGAATATCCGGCCGCCAGATACTTTTGCCAAACTTTTCTGTGCCGCCTATGTGCAGTGCATAAATTTCTCTTATACCGTTATGTTGTGCTAGAAACCGCGCGGAACAGCTTGGTAATTTTTGTTGTAATCAATCAAACTGCAATTGCAAACATAATTCGGCCTCGTTAGCCTCTTATTTTATTCACACCCGCCGCGGCAGCTTTTTTATTTCTTTAGTGATGGGAAAATCAATAGAAATTCTATCTGAAAGTGATAAGCAGTTAAACATGATTTAAAAGTATCAATCTGTGCTACCCTTAAAAGCAAATTTTCCAATTGTAATTTGTCTTCCACCCGTTCATATAAAAATCGAGGGCTTCGTGCTATTTGTTGTGTGTATCAGAATCCCTTGTCGATAAAAAATATATATATTTTCTTACACCCAAAAACTGGAATCAGGTGTGGGGGTTGATGTAAAGTTAAACATAATACCCTACCTTTCACCAAAACCATTTGGATATCAATTTTCCACCAGTAAGTAGTCCATTTTAGAACAAAGGAGAAGTGTTACGCAAAATTGATGTAACTAATGGAATTTTCACAAATCGATCTATTCATTGCCCAACTAAGATAAAATTTAATGGAAAAAACGGGTCGGGATAAAAAAACCTGCTCTCATTCCTGAGTGCCATAATTTTCTTCTTATTACGACCGTCAAGGGGGTTTTCATTTTCTGTTTCTTTTTTCCTTTTTTTTGTTTTTCTTTTTTTTCTACATATTATCTATGAAAGGGTTTTGCTTTGAGTAGTGTAGGAGGATTGTGGGACTTTGAAAGACTTATGAGTGCGCCTTATTGTGTCAGAGTGTGCGCTGTTCTATTTGCTTTCAGATGACAACACATTATGTTGTATATATTATACATACACAAACTTTGGGGGTGCCGCGCCGGCCGTGTTGTGCATTGTTCTGCACGCTTCATGCTGGCAAATGCCAAAATGAACACCATTGAAACGTCAGAGTAACACTCACGATTTTGTATTGTTTGTTTACACATTTGACTTTGATTGTTTTCCTATCGCTATGATTATTGTTATTATACCCGTCATTATTTTTCTTCAACTTTAGACGGAGCAAGGGTGACAAAATACCTACATATAATGTGTGGGGTTGTTGTTTTTATTTATTTTTCTGTACATAAAAGAGTATTTCAAGTGAGAACAAAAGGATTCGACATTGATGATGTAGGCAAACCGGGTTGTCGGTGATCAGTGGCGGCTGTACCTGAAGTGCGCTCGTGCGCTGAACCACCAATTCAATTCAAAAGATTAAAAAATTACAAAACATGACTTCAACTTTTTAAATTACCATTTCAATATTTATTTTTTAAACAAACAAAAACGTATAAGAAATTTAATTTCAAATTATGTGAAACAGTTTGAGCGCTTTGCTAAACTATTAAGACTTATTTTCCTGCAAAGATAAAATCTCGTGCGCTTCGGCGAGCGCACGAGGACTGCTAATATAACTTGTATGAGATACGAGTAATATGCCTGACGCGTGAAAAAAAGATATTTCATAGAAATGTACCAAGTAATGAGTCGGTTCTCGAGCGCCGCACGGGAAAAGAGAAACAAAGATTGCCAAGAGCACACACAGTACACACATTGAAGTTTGATTGTGCAGAAAATAGGCACTATAGAGTATAGAGAATAAAATGAAGCGACGGCAGACATGTTTGACATCTCGTTGTCAGTGTAGGTTTACTGTATGTAGTGTGTGTGAAGTGTGACGCGTTAATTTTTGTTTGTTTATATAACCGTAATTGTTTTTTGTAATTTTCAATGTTGTTTTGTTCAATTTTCTAATTTTAATATTTAAGTAAAGTGCACCACCTGTTCGTTAACCTACCAGCCGCCACTGTCGGTGATATTTTCCCCAAAAACGACTGTTCAAAATTGATGCTGAGAACACGACCTGCAGGTGGATTTTATTAACGTCTTGGCAACCATTGGATACGTTAAACTATGGGGGTTCTGAATCGAAAAACCGAAAAAAAACTCTTTCTCTGTAAAGCTCGAATTTTTGATTCAGAAGGTAAGAAAAAAAAAAATTTGGGAAGTGCTTCGTACATGCCATGAATATGCATTAAGGTGGTCCTTAGAAAAAAAAAAAATTGGGGACGCCCCCCAGATTGGTTCTAAATCAGGAAAAAAAAATTCCCTAATTTTTTCAAATTTGTATTCCTATCCCTTCCTGACCCTATTTCATTAAGAAGTTTAAGCTTTTAAAGGAAAAAAATAACAGTTTTTAGCCTCAAAAAAAAACAGTGGCTCCCTCTTTGCTTTTATATTTTCAATACTATCATACCTATTATACGTATGAATGATCAAACATCCACCATTTACCCAACACAGGACACAGAATATCGCCCCTGCTCTAGTAACAACCAGTATCAAAATAGGGCCAGGAAGGGTTAGAGATAAAAATATGAAAAAATTAGGGAATTTTTCTTTTAATTTTTTAGAACCGATTTAGGGGGCGTCGCACTAAATTTTCGCAAAAAAGTAAAATAAGGACCACCCTAATATGCATACATATACGTGGGTGCCTTCTCATGAATATGTAAGGAACGTTTTCTTAATTTATTTAAGGAAATATTTAGAGACGAGCCATTTTTGGATCAAAGCTCGGTTTTAAGAAACGAGTCAAAATTCTGTTTTTAAGATTCTGGTTTCTCACACACATCGATTTTCGATTTCTAGCTGTTCTTATATTTTAAACTAGGTGTGCCAGCGACTTCGTCCGCAAGAATTGGCATAACTTTTTTATTTATCAACCGATTGACATGAAATAAAAACTGTTAAGTAAAGCTTACCACAATATATTACTGAAAACCCCATCTAGATAGGATAAGCCGTTTCTGAGATTAGCGTGCACAAACAAACTGTTACGTTTTTATTATATGTATAGATATAGATATAGATATGTAGGCACATAAAAATCTGATTCATATGCATGAATGTATGTAGTACGGTATGCCAGCATTGCCAGCAGCTAGTTTCGTTAGTTTTTTAACGCTTTCAATCTTACTTACATAACTATTTAGTTTGTGTTGAAGCTGGCTCTCAACCAACAGTTCTGGCCAACATTTCAGTTGGCTCTTATTCTTCTAGTTCTAGCTATGCTCATGTCGGGGAACAGTTTATTCAGTTAGTTGTTGAATCTCTTCTCCACACATCGTTTTCACGAAAAGAACCAATGACAACTCGTAATATTTTGATTTCGATTTCGAAACGACCAATACTTTTGACTTTTGCGCCGTATGCGATTGGTAGGACTGGATTAATTGGTGTCTTAAAAAAGAGAGTTACCATTGTGTTTCTGATTCTGACTTTTAAGCTTTGCACAATCTTTTCAAGTTTGAAAAGATGTATGACAGTTGACAGAATGTTGCCCTGTTGAAAGCCTTTTCGACATCATTAGGTTTGTTCGTTGATGCCCTAGGGTCGCCCTGGGGTCGCCACAAAGCGTTTTAATGACAGGGATGTGTGGTGATTCGTGGTTTAGCGTTTTTTGAGGACTGGAAAACCGAGGATTTTTCGACAACTCATAGGGTTGTCAAGAAAACCTGGGTCAACCCTGGGGAAAGTTCAACGAACGGACCTATTCTAATTCTCAGTTAGTTTTCTACCGAACTTGAAGAAGTCTCGTACGCTTTCAATTGACATCCGAACGAGTTTAATGAGCTCAACTTTTTGAATTTAAAATATTTAGTAGTATATATAGGTAGAATAAAAGTAATATAGTGGCCGACAGAAAGATTTCAAGTAAAAGAGCCGCTTGACGGCGACCAAGGTTGCGGCTGTTCTGTTTACCATAAATCAAAAAACCAAACGTCATTTTAATCTTCATTTTTGAGACTAGTGATTGAACTAAAGTGAATAAAAATTGACTTTTTTATACACTTTTGGAAACTACAGTCCTGTATTCTAAAGCGCCCCATACACTGTCAGTTTAACTGAAGATAATCGTAAGGCCGTAGATCGGGATTGCCCACACATTTATCAGTTGATCTGAAGATAATGGACTGCAGTTCGCCCGGACTGAAGGTGTGTGGTCGCCGGGCAGGCGGGGATAGGATGAGAGATTGTCGACAGGCAGCGACCTGTCGGATAATGATCTCATTAGCCCCCCACCACACACTGTCAGTTAGCCTGCAGGCAAACGATCTGTTGTCACCGTTTCCATCAGTTTTGCGTGAGATAATTTTCGTGAGATCATTCACCAGCCGAGATTGGACTGACGAGGAAAGATGGACGGGAAACCTCCTTTCATTTCCGCATTTATTGAATTATATCGGGCCTACCCCTGTTTATGGAAAGTCAAGGACGATGCCTACGCTAATAAAAGATCGCAGGATGAGGCGTACGGTGAATTGTTGAAATGTTAATCAACAAAGTGTTGATGTATGGTGTGAAGGGAAGGCTTCAAGAGGAAACTGATGTCCTGGATCTCAAGTTCGTACAGCCGCAAAAACCAGTTCGTCGAGTAGAAAAAAAGATTCCCTACTCCATTGGTCAAGATCAAAACCTCTTCCAGACTACTAACAACTTCAATCCAATAACTGGAGAGGGAAGTACCACAACGGAATACTTGGAATCTGCTCATGCTGACTCTGATAACCAGTTGTCTGAATTTTTATTGTTGAAGTAGCTTAAAATTAGCTTACCGTTAAATTCATTTAAAATACTTATCTGATTTTTTTTCAATAATTTCCAATACACAATTACCTATCTGCTTACATAATTTTTCAATGTAATTGAGCAAAATAAAACATAATAAGATGAATTAAGTTTTTTTTTAATTTAATCTTACCTTCAAATAAGAATCCTTTAGCACCAGGTAAAGTTGTCTGCAGGTCTCGGGTATGATTTTCCCAAGTGCTTGAGGTGAAATTCGCGTGGGAAACTTCAGATCTTCGAAACTTTGACCCGTTGCCAAAAATCTCAGAGTTGCAGTCAACCTTTCTTCGGCAGTGATAGCCTGGCGCAAATGAGTGTCCACTTTTGTGATTCTCATTTCAACCAAATTTAGGTTTTTGGAAATTTTCTTCACTCATTCTCAGATAATTCCTTAGATCCTCGTGGTGAGACAGCCTCAGTCCACGGAGCAACGAAATGTGAGAGCTAGCCTCTCTATCTCGCAGCCAACTTTTTACCCAGACCCTTTTTTCTTGGGGTTCCCCAAGAACTGACAAAACAAACATAGCGCAACGTTTCCGACGGAGCATGGTGAAAAACTGGGGATCTCCTGCAGTCCTGTTTCATTGACCGACAGTCCGCCTGCAGGTACCGGACTGTAGTGTGTGCTATCTTCAGGCTATCATCTGCAGTTCAGTACGGCCGCCTGCAGGCGGTTGACTGCTAGTGTATGGAACTCGGCGATATTGGTCTTACGATCGCCTGTTGAGGCGACGGCCTGCAGGCAATCCTATAGTGTATGGCCCCCTTAAGTCAATCGCTGGCTTAAAAGAAGATGCCGTACAAATTTGAAGAAGATCGGTGCAGTAGTTTCTAAAATATTGTGGTCATCGTTTAAAAAAATAGTTTCTCGAGAAAAACGTGTTTTGAAAGTTCGTGCATGTGTGTGCTCGCTCAGTATAGCTGGCTCGTTCCAAGGCCGTAGTTTATGAACCGCTTTGATTTTTGCAAAATCATTTTCCACACATTATTTTCTACACGTATTATAGATATGGTTTATGCAAAAAATTTCTCCATTTTTCGATTTTAGAAGGCGTCATAAGGTTAATGAAGGCCCAGCTACCTTGAAAAGCTAAGCTCCAAACCATCTGAGTCTGCAATTTTATTTGATTTAGACTGATATAGAGAGCTTAGCTTTGTCAAGGATATCTAAGAGGAATGGGTGGTCTGCCTTATAGCGTTATTGATGCCATCATCGCCGTAAGCCAGTCTGCAGAAGTAGACTTTTCAGATCTTAAGTCGCTATTGAGATTCTACTACATTATTGTGTTGCCCAGCTGGTGTACACTGTTTTGAGTTAGTGGCTTGATATTCAAATTCGTATCCTGGCTACAGCAAAGTTGTGTTCTTAATCGAATTTGATCCCCAGAAAATCCGTAATAAAAGAAGAATATTTTGTTCCGCAACATGGTAAATTTAGTTGACGGTTAATTGATTTGCGGGCTGCCATGTTAAATAAATAAATAAATAGGATAGTAATCAGATCGTGGAGCCCCAGGACCTAGCGCATTTCTCACAACCATGGAGGACTTGCCAATTCCTTGCGAAAAGCAATCCCCGTGGAAAAAAATTATACCTCTGTTGGTAGTCGAACAACGAACCTCTGGGTTATCAGGCAGACATGATAACCATCACGCCACGGGACTGCCATGTTGAGAGTTTTAAAATGAAGGAAACGTATACTACTTACGAATAGATAAAGCACGACAGAGAAATCAATTAGACCGGTGCCGGACCTATAATGTTTTTTTTTGATTTTTTAACTATACCATAGACAGTAATTTTAATTATTTTAATAGAAAATTTTTTTAATAATTTTTACTTTGATCAATTGAAAATTATCATCTGCGTCTCCTAATTTGGCTTTCGTTCGTTGAACTTTACCCAGGGTTGACCCAATTTTGACAACTTGACAACGAATGAATAGGTTGTGGCAACAGAGTTGCGGATGCTTCGCGATATAACACATTTTAAAGACCTACAATTTTCTGTCGATCTCGAACGGCTTTTCATTGCAGTGCTACTACTCTCAAATACCTCGCGAAAGGTAGCATTCCTGGAAAAACCAATTTTATATCTGAGATGGGATTCGAATCTCGAACCTCACAAGTAACAGGCAACCCCATAAGTTCTCAAGAATCGCTTAACCTAGAAGTTACTACAAATGCTAATCACTTACAGAAAAATAGGCACGACTGTCCTATATTTCTTAAACAACCTACGACTTCTTAAATAAGAAATTTCGTCAAAATCGCATGAGAAGTACCGTTTCTAGACTTTAAAAAAAAGTTTTGCACCACTAGAAAGACAATCAAAAAATATTCATTAGAGTCGTTTTCGAGAAAAATAAGTATTATCATATCTCATCAAGTTGTATGGCAGGTACCATTATTTCAAGACCAAGAGACCCAATGCCAACTATCTCAGAGACCCTATTTGCAAATTTTGAAGAAAGTCGATCAAGCTGTTCAGGCTGTGGATCCATATACAGACAGACAGACATACAGACTGACAAAATCACAGAGCCCACTTCTTTCGTATTCTCTATCATCGTAAATGTCAGTTAAAAAATTTTTTCCGCGCGATTGCAAAAGTAGAAATACATACCATTTGACAGCCCCTCTCCTTATATCTGAACTCGCGATAGGAAAAGCTTAGTGCATCTTTAGGGTGAGTTGAGGGCGAACCCAGGGCACAAGAAACGCTCAGTTCGACATGCAAGTTGAGTTGAGGTTTTTCGAAAAACACTTTTTGACGACTACAGGGCAACCCTATCTTTACCAACCACCAGGGAGAAAATTAAAAAAATGGTTGGAGTTTGAAGTTTGATCGAACATAGAAGATGTTGACAACAAGTGTATTGCAAAAGCAAAAAACTAATAAAAAACACATAATTAAATGAAATTAATCGATTTAAAAAAAAATTTTTTTGTTTTACTAAATTATTACTTTTGGGTCGGTTTATACGCTGGTTTAATCCCAAGTACATATTTAACTGCTTAGAACTTTTAATAAATAAGTTAAATACGAAGAACCCAACCTATATTTGATTTGCATCGTTGTCAGTTTGTGCGGTCATCCCACAGATTTGCCAGAACTATGGAGAATAATAAAATATAGTCGTTTTAACAAACTAACTATTTTGTACTTTCTATAGTGCTGCAAAAGCATCTACAAAAGTGGAATTCAATTAGTGAATCTGATGTGTGGTTGATGTGGCACGTTTTCTGGACAATAGAATAATAAAATCAGAGTGCTATTTTGAATAATACAACAACATCATTAATCTAACTAATAAGAGTTTGTATTAAGCATACTTTTATATCAATGTAAATTGCACGCTTGAATGCTCATTCAACATTTACTCTTTGGCTTATCCAATTATTTGATGATAATAAATTTAAATATAGAAAAGCCTACCCTTCGAATAAACAAACTATTTTTCTATTTCTATAATTACACAATGCAATGTAGTGTGTTGTTTGCAATTAAATATAATTCATTCTCCTCGCTGAGTTGAACAAACGGATATTTATAGACCAGATGGGTAATTGTGCAAATAAGTAGTACAGAATCCAACGAGACGGATAGGATGAGTTCGTTCTGATTATACTCCTAAGATTCTGCGTGCATGGTCTACTACCCGAGGCTATCGTAATTAAGAAATACCATTGAATAAGTATATTTGTACTCTTAACAGTAAGCCAAGAGATGAAGGAGCATGGAAAATTGATTATATTTGGTCCGTGGTAAAGAATGTGGAAAAATTTCTTGAATATGTGCAAATTACAAGATAAAAACCTTTGAGGACGGACAAATCGTAACCATAATGTTTCAAACGTTTTCTCTCAGCTTGTTTTTATTGAACTTAACGTTACTTGTTGCAAGTAGGGTAGACTGGGTACGGTTGAAACAAAGGACGGTTGAAACAACGCAAATATTCTACGAACAGTAGACGGTACGAGAATGTTTCCTGAAGGAAAACGAAGCGAAAACATATTCGAATAATTGTCAGTCTGGCCTAGCACGTGGCAAGTGGCAGTTGTTCAAAAATGGATTTTTTCTTAATCCATTACAAAAAGTAAAATTTTTTGAGCGGTTTTTTTTTGTAATAACTGTACTTCTATTGATGTTAGAGTTTTGAGTATGAGTTTGTGTTTGAAACGAGGAATGTAGAACGCATCGCAGTGACTTGTTTCAACGTGTTGCTAATATGGCCATAATTATACACATTTTTGTTACTAAAGCGCGGTTGGGGACGGTTGAAACACTTTTTTTGGGTACGGTTGAAACAAAATGTCTACTTAGTTTCCCAGCTTTCCAGATGCCAAACGTTCGTGTAAGAATGACTTCAAGAAGACAGACTGACTTGACAACCTACAGCAAGGCCTATGACTATGTCAAAGTAGGCGATTTGTTGCGAAATGTGACGGAAAAACATAGATTAAATCACTGTTCGCTTCATAGATATTATAAAAAGGCGAGATGCTTTTGGTGAGGGAGAAAATAAAAACAAAATAAATAAGTGATTTGGGTAACATACTTTGGGATGTGATTCTAGGTTATATTCTAAGAAAAAAATCGTATGGAGGGGCCCCCTTCCATCTTTCTCCGTTTAGGCGGCAGCGTCTATTTAATGAAAATCGATCATTTTTTTTAAATAATTTTTCAAAAAACAACTAGGCCACTAACTTCCACACACTTAAGTGTTTATCAAAGCTTATACTATGTTTTTCAATGTTATTTTAATTCAAGTTAATTAAGTGAATGGTTTTTGAGTAGTCAGGTGTAAAAGTCAAACTTTTGAAAAAATCAAAAATGTTTTCTTTGAATAAAATTTTTACAAAGTTTGGCATATTAAGAGTCACTTTTCTTTCAATAATCAACGCTCTTATAAGTTTTGAGTCAAACACAAAAGCTCGATCGAAAAAATCTTCTTTAGTTTCTGAGAAATAAAAAAAAAAAAACAAAAATAGGAACAATAGAATTATATAAAAAAAAAATATCACAATAGATGTATGTAATATAGAATATAGCAACACAAACTATGGACTACAGTATGTAATAAGCATTTCCAATCAGTCTTATACTTAAATATAAAAAATGCTAACTATTTCCATGTGTTTCAACTGACCCCTAGTGCTGTTTCAACCGCCCCTGGTATGGGTACGGTTGAAACAAAAAAGACATTTTTTAAATTTCCATGTTCTACAAAAACTAATGCACTTAGCACTAAAAAGACACTCCTAATTTGTAGATGGAAATCGGCTTTTTCATTAGACATCCTGTCTTCACCGCTCGGGTTACAGAAATTAATGTTATGAACGATATAAGCCAAATTGTTTCAACCGTACCCAGTCTACCCTAACTTTTTTGTGACTGTGAAGTTCATGAAGTTCATGGTCGGAAACAAGAACAAGAACGCTTATACACGCTTATCTTTGACAAATTGGTCTCAGGTTTCTATTTATTAGTATCACAATGGACCTAATATTGGTCTAAGTGTGTCAGTTTGTTTTCCTGACAGCCATTTAAACCTTCTATTTATTAGCAGATAATAACTCATTAACCAGTACATTTCAAACAATTTTATTTCGTTTTCCAGGGCTCTTTATCATTTGTTTTTTTAGTGAGTATTTTTTTTAGACATATACAAGTTTCAAATGAAATGCGTAAAATTAAGTTCCAACATCACGTTATTGTTTTCAAATAGATAAATCTTGTATTTTATGTTTTATTTTACTTTAAATCGCTTACAAAATATGATCTGTCTAGTAAAATATTGCAAGCCTTTTATTGAATTTACATGATTATTACAAAGAATTTAATTCAAAAGATAATAAAAAGAAGAAAAAATAATAATAATAATAATAATAACAAAAATGATAATTTAAGTAAATTAAAAAGAAAAAAGAAATAAAAAGAAAATTTATAATACAATTACTGTAACCTAGCGTTCAACTATTTGCTAAATATGTGAAAAGCAAAAATTTAATTCTTCTGATGCTTCTAATTCCCCTTATTGCGATTGTCAGGGAGTTCCAAATGCGTATAACATGAATAAAGAATTGACACTGGGTAGTAAAATATTTAAAACGAGGTGGTATAAGAGCGTGTGTAAGATTGTTCCTAACAAGTCACAGCCAAAGATCAATTAAACAGTTTTCAATTTTGTTTGACTTTTATTTCCTAAAAAAGATGGCCGAAGATAGAAACGATGGCAGATCGTCAAAAGATGGCGATCTTACGAAGGGAAATTTATCTTACGGCGTTGCCAGGTTTGCTAACAGCCTGAGACCTTGTAGAATGAAGGAAACTGAACATACTTTGCAATATTTTCATAAACAACATTAAGCTTACGGGTAGTTGCGTAGTCTAAGTTACCGAAGACTTCACATCCATATAGAAATACGGGAAGTAGTTAAATTTTTGCAAGTATAAGCTTAGTTTTGTTAGGAGTGATACTTTTTGTAACGTGTAGTACACAGGGGCATCCAAAAACATTTTATATTGCGCTATTCAGATGGCCACTCCATGTGCGTTTGAAAACCATGCCCAGATTTGTAGCAGAACCTATGTAATCAATGAGCGTGTCGATTCAGCGAGGACTATACGAGAGGTGGGCATATCTTTTGACTTTATGGGATTTATGATTAAAGCATTTCTCTTGAACCAACGAGAGATAAGTAGCAAATCTTCGTTCATTATGGTAACCGGTAATTCAACTCCGTTGCGGGCGGAACCCCTACTGGCAGCAAGGTCCTGCCAGGAACTCAACAGATTGTTGGAGCTTGGAGAACAGATAAAATAGTACCTACCTAAACACTGTTTTCCCGAATACATTTGAAAGAAAGGAAAGAAAAGCTAATGGTCGGAAATCATGCCTTTACTTCTTAAAAGATTTCGGGCATACGAGCCCCACGCCACAGCTAAATAGTTTAAATGATGCGCAAACAAGATGTCCAATTTTCGACCATTTTTTCGAGCATCTATGGGTCCAATAATAGGCAAAGACGATTTGCAAACTATCTTCCATATTGGGTGTTACGACCATCGTGATCACGAAGTGATCACATCTCTAACACTTTACTGATTCACACTAGTGATCCGCTCGTGGGGTTATGCCGGATCTTGCAAGCGTTCTTCTGAACACAGTTCTACTCCGTGGTTCTAAAGTAAGTGAATTCATTATGAAACGTCCTGACCACAAATCAAACAGATAGTGCAGAGAGTCAACTCATACTACCTTTCCCTGAACTTCCCTTCAATTCTTTTTGTGAGGTGAAATCAAAGATAGCGTCTTATTAGAATTAACGGTTACATCCGGCTGCATTTGCGTGTTTTATTATTTTCGCTTTTCTTAATATAGTTTCACTTCGATGGCAAATAATGTTTATTGTGGAACTTTTCGATGAAGCTTTTAATATTATTTACTGTTACAAAACCCAAAAATATCGAAATGACGTTGAGATTGATTTCAAAACAACCGACGAAAAAATGACGGCGAGAGTTCATGGGCAAGTTATGGCATTACATTCTTACAGTTGAATCTCTGATTCTACTCTGTGCCACAAATATACTCCCAATTGGGGCGTTTCACGTCAAGCGAACAGGGAAAAAAAGTGAGGTTTTGAAATTTGTTCATATTAGGTCCAGTTATACTTCTAGTAGATATAAATACGAACACAAATTATTTTTTTCATATTATGTGAACTTGTCTAGTTATGGGCTCTCAAAGAATCGTCTAAATCGAAATTAGGATTTTTTAGAAGAATTTTTTCGTATTGAAAATAATTACAATAAATTTTCAAACTACGCAATTTATATAGAAAATTTTCTGATAAAAAAAATCAAATATGAAAAAAAAATTTTTAGTCTCTTAAACCGGAAATAAACATTTCAAAGTAAAATTTTAAAGACTTCGACCATTTTCTTTTTTGTTAAATATAGCTTAGACTGTCTTAATAATACACCAGAAGTTTTGAAATGGGATCTGCATTTGTTACGAAGATAGGTAAATTAATGTATGCACATGTTGCGGTGGGTATAATGTTAATGTCGGTTAATATGCGAATTATGGAATTGAAACGCATCCTGTTAATGTTTGTTGTAGCTCTAACAATAATTAGGGGTATTCGGAACGAAGATTTGAGGAAAAATTACCCTGTATTTTAGGGTAACCCGGGTACCCTGCACAAACAAGTAAAATTTACCCTACAAAATAGTAAAAAAAATTCTTCTGATACGTAGAAGTTCCTCTCATTCAGGGCAAATTTCCACAAAATGTGGTACCCATGGCGTGATGGTTAGCATGTCCACCTGCTAGCCCAGAGGTTCGATGTTCGAATTCCAGCAGAGGCAAAAATGTTTTTTTCACGGGTATCGCCTTTAGTGAAGAATTGGCAAGTCCTCCGTTAGTAAATTCATTGCCATGAAAAGCGCTTTCTCAATTAGCCGTTCGGAACCGGCAGAAAATTGTAGATCTCCTCCATTCCCTCAGAAGGCATGGTTGTGAGAAATGCACTATGCCCAGGGGCTCCTCGCTCTGTTGCGTCACCCTGTTTATTTATTTTTAGAAAATGTTCTGGTTTTTTTAAAATAAAGTCCACGTGAACTGTTATTTCTTCAATAAGCGTTATATGATACTTGCCCACTCATTACCATTAAAAAATGCGGTAAAATTGTAGATTTGCTTAGCAACTAAAAGTAGTGTGGTATCGTTTGTCATCTAAGCCACTTTATCCTTAAAATCTAAATGCACGTTTAAGTGTCTTACGCGTCTTCTGTTTAAGTTATATACACCTTATTTCTGACTAGGCTGACGAATTCGTTCTATGTAGTGTGTCACATTATCACTTAATACAGTTTAAACTGACTTTTTTGTATTTTTTTTTTTAAGTCTTACTGTAATTTTTAATAGAATTTGAGTATTCTACGCGTAAATCTTCAATACACACTGCATTGAAATTTATGAGAAACGACGCACCTGGGTACTTTAAGTCTTCAATCTGGTTAAGGCTTATTGTCTCGTTAAAGTAAAATTAATACCACAAGTCCTTAAAGTCACTCAATTGTCACATTAAAATTTAATTTGACGAACTGTACTAACCTCCATTTTACCATTGAAAACTTAATCATTTTCTTGACCATCGCGTGCTGCACGCTCCATAACAGGTGAACGCTTAACCGGAAGTACAATTCCCATAAATGTTTGCACTACCCAAAAGCCCACGCTCGGAGGCGAATAGCTACCTAATTTTCATATTATTTTTTTTTTTATTGTTGCTAACACCGGCAAGTCCTTGCAAAGGAGTCGTGCCTGTAATCTACTGCCAACTTAGAATAACTTAAATCAACTGGAACAAAAACCAAAGTATTTCTTTGCTCTATATATGGCGGAAGGGAAATGACTGTGATTCAATTTCACACACATCAATGAATGCTTGTTAACCGCCGCAGGACAAAAAGGTGATAAAACTCACTTAGCTCATTGAAAGTGCCTTTTGCATGCTAGTGCGGTGTGGCGGTATATTGTGGCGAATATGCATATCCTTAGGAGGTTTTTTTTCTCTTGAATGTACAGGCATGGCACACGGGAATACATTTTGTACATGATTTCATTTAACGCTTGAAATTAAATTAGCCGATAGCAAACATGAAGCGAAAATCAGGGATAAAATGGCATTGTTTGAAATTAATCTCCAGAACAAGGAATCATGAACTTGTTGTGTATGAAGACGTAGAAAATTCGCACTAAGTTTGATGCATTTCTTACATACTAAATTTTTGTTGGTAATTTTCACACAATCCAGCTTGGAATGGGACAGCATAAAGCGCACAGACAAAGCTTAGCCAGAATTTTGATATCGAAATAGATTTAGAAAAGGCGACTCATGTGTCCCACGTACTTGCGATCATGCTTATTTCAATATCAAATCTTAAGGTTTTTTATTTTTGTAAATAGCATTCTTAAGTTGAATGCTGTTATCTTTTTTCTGAAGCTTTTGAATTCATAAAATGTTTTCTGATACAGGGCTGCCAACTGTATATTATTTATCAAAATTTAATAACATTAAATGAAATACCTATTTAAAAAAAAGAAATTTTTCAAAGGTTTGTTGCAAAAGTGAAGAAAAGCCATTACTTTGCAAAGTTGATAGTTTTATCAAAATTGTTCTACAAAAATAATAGTAAAAAGACTGCCTTTGACCAGTAAAATGATATTACAAAAATGAAAGAATGGAAGAAGACCAAATTCTCAAAAAGAAAAACATCTGGAGAAAAACCGCTCATTGGGACAATGGAGAGATGTCATAGCATTCGAAAGTTTTACCAAAAGGTAAAAAGATTATGCCAGGGTGGCAAACCTTGAATTCAGGCGTCTAAGGAACATCCAAATATAGAGTCCCAACCGCTACTGCTGTAAGGTAGAACTTCTAATACAATTCAGCTTGCCGTCCTCCCTATCTTAAATAAGTTAACCTTGTCATAATGAAAATTTAAATCAAATAAAACTACAGATGCAAATGGCCTTGACGTCTAGCTTTTCAAGGCAGCTGATCAATTACAGGAAAGCATGCCTAATGAATTTTTAGAGAATTCACGCTGCTCCGTCAAGGTCGATGAGGAACTCACTGAGACCTTTCATATCGAAAATTTGTTTCGACATGACTACAAGCTGTCATGTGATTTCTTTAACATCATACTTGAAAAGATTTTACAAAACTCAAATGTCAATACCAGAGGAATTATAAGGCTTTCACTGTATTTTTTTTTTTTCAGGTGATCGGCACGTTTAAAGCCGCTAAAATAAGTCTTGGCGTTTTCTGCTCATTTAATTTATATTCTAGGGCTACATGAACGAATAAATTCGCTTGTCGAAGGTCCTTAAGAGTTATCAAATTGCCCTTCTGTGGATATCTCTAAAATATTAAATAAAAACAATAAAAACTAGGGTAACCAGTATCGACAAAATAAACTTACATTTCTTCGCATGCAGAAAAAAATATCCATTGTCCGTTTGCAAACGATTGTAAGACTCGGTGTCTGGGTTTTTTGAAGCAACTTCATCCTGAACAAAACAATGGATAATTAGTTTTTCAGCCTTCAACTACTATTTTTTGTTGGTCCTTCTACTTTACCATCTTATTCTAATCGCATTCAACAAGTCCATTGATTCGATATTAAAACTGTCACAACTATCGTCCAGGAATATGATATCTTGATTCTTGATTAGCAGAGCGGGAGTAAATATGACGACACTCGAAGTCTCCAATGACGTGTCCTTAGGGCTTTCCGATTTTGATTTTTCGGAACTTGGACTTATGAAATCTAAAAAAAAATATTTAAAATGGATGAAAAAAAAATTTGACAGGATATCGTTCGATGCCAAATCGCGCTAGTTTGAACAGAAAACGGATCGCAAACACATCGCACGATAGGTTCCACTTAACGCAAACGCATCGCACGCACAATTGATGCACAATTCGCGTTGGTTTGCGCAGGACTCAATTCTTCAAAAGTCTGTACAATTACTCGCTAACGAAACGATATTGACGTAATGGAAAGAAGCGAGTGTGATATCATTGGTGCTTTTGCGATCATTGAAACAGAAAAAGTAAAAACGGGTTTAAAGATTAATGAAGGCAAAACGAAGTATACGCTGTTACCAAAAAAGAACAGAGAACATCGACGTATTAGACAAAACGTTGCAATAGACAGGTATAACTTCAAGGTAGTAAAGGACTTTGTGTACCTAGACGTTTTGTTCCTAGATACGGAATGGAACATCAGTGCGTAAATCAAACGGAGAATTACTCTTTTCAACCGCTGCTTCTTTGGGTTAAGAACTGAAGAAAAGCTTTTCTTGAAAAAACCAGGTTGCCCTCTATAAGACTTCGATCATTCAGGAATATACGGCGCAGAAGCACTGACCTTGTCTAAATCAAATGAAGAAATCTTTGGTCCCAACAGAGGCAAAAATGTTTTTTCCACGGGTATCGCCTTTCGCGAGGAATTGGCAAGTCCTCCAATCGTAAATTAAGTGCCATGAAAAGTGCTTTCTCAGTTAGCCGTTCGAAAACATCAGAAAAATGTAAGTCTTTTCTATTCCCTCACAAGGGATGGTTGTGAGGAGCAAAAGAATTTTATTGAAATTATACCTGTAACCAGTAAAGAGAATTAGGTAACATAGCTTAAACACCACAGCACCTGGTCTGCATAACCTGGCACTCATCAATCCAATATTATCCCCTCAATTTATGCCAATGAGCAAGAAAACATAAGAAATGTTCTTAGTCAGAGTAAGAGTTCTAGAGGAAATATAAAAAGTCTTTGACTCCTAGCTAGGTATATTTTTGCAGTGAGCTTTCCAGATTCCAGATGTTACGTGCGTGGAGGTTATCATATTACATTATATATATTTTTTTTCTGCTCTTGCTGTCGTTTAGGGTTAATTTTGTTTTTAACACTTCATAAAAGACCTGATATACTATCTCTCATAAATGTAATGAAAAGATAAAAAATAATACAACCAAAGATATGAAGTATATCTGACCGTACATAGTTAGCTAAAAATAAATAGTTCTGCGAAACTCAGACCTAAAAACAAGTCCTCTTCACATTCGTTAAATTTTAACACGTCTAGCGATTACCAAGCTGTGCTAATAGTGAATCCTGTTTTCTTTAACTTTAAGCTTTCAAAAAACTTCTGACAGGCCAGACTGTGACCGTGCGTTTTTACCATGCAATATGAAGAAGACACGAACGTAATTTAAGCATACTTACATATCTCTGACAGGTGAGTGAGTGTCTTTTCTTTACTACTGTAAACATATTTATATTGTATTTTATTCATTGTTCTCTTCGCAGCAAACCATACAACCATAAGGACAACACAGTAACTAAAATGTTTCATGCCAAATGGCTACCAGCAGCATGCGGCAGCTTGGCCCCAGCCCTTATACCACCTGCTCACATTGCCGTTCTGTGGTACTTTTGGCAGAACTATGCTCGGTTTGTGGATAAGCGGTTTTGTTCATGTTCCTGTTGGGACACTGTGTTCAAAGGACCCTACGAATCTGGAATTGCTTCCTACAAGCACATGTACTTCAATGCAACGCAAAACTCAATGAAAATGTGGATCCTTACAGTATTGGCCGTGATTGGATTATACGAATGCATCAAGCAGTTGATTGCATTAATTCTTCAAAACCGAGTGCGGTACTCAATGGTGCTGCTATTTTCGCTGTCGATATTCTCTCACTACTATGCGTGGTGGGCGTGTATGAACTACTATAACGATGACTACTACAGCCAGTGGAACCATCAATTGTTCTTTACGGTAAGTGGGGTTAAAGATATGGGTCGGGTGGTGTTGTGGCTGTGGGTGGTGGTGGTATATGATTCATGAAGCGACTAGCGCGTTATGTGAACCTCTTAGGTATTTTTTGTTACTTGGGTTTGTGGTTGTTTTATCGCCAATACTCTATGTGAAAAATAGCGTGGCAAATTATTATTCTCTTGGGTTATGTAAAATTTGGTTATTTGATCGATTGAAATGTTTTAAGAGACATTACTCATTTGCGAGTATGGGTTTGTTATGTATAACAGTTCCAACTAGGAAAACATTTATCGAACTTCCAAATTTTTGTAGTGGCGTATCCTCTTTTATTTAAATACCAAGGACGATGACGTTGCATTCTGAAAGTAGTAGATCATTCACACCAATGAAGCGTAAACCTTCAGTCGATGTCACGAGTTTATTTTTAGTTTTTTGCTCAGCTTCTATGCTAAATTAACGACAAGCTACGTTAAAGGCCCCACCCGCACTTACATTTCAATAGCGTTGTTCTTCAACACGAGTATCATTATCCTGTCAGACAAACTTGCGAAGGTATTCACACCCGAACTCCCTATTGTGTATTTTCTTAAATAAACATCAGTAGCTACCACAGCTCTATCCTTGACACAATTAAGCTCATTAAGAATCATGACAGCCACCACCAATAACCACCCCATGAGACGACACAGCAGGTTGCTGTATTCACTGCAACATCTTCCCACTATAAAACTTTTCCTTTTAAAATTCACTTTCCCAATTTTATTTCAGATAACTGAACTGATATCAACTGTGATGGTGATGCACTTAGCAAGCACAAACAATGCTATCACTTCAAAGAAGGTCTTCTGCATCGTGGGCATCGCCCTTCTTCACATAGCCGCTAGCAGCTTCGACCAGTTTGTTATGAATGTGATTCGTGGCGAAGGATATGCTCATCAAGTCGTACGCGATATTGGTTTTATGATACCCGATATTTTACAGCTGTTGATACCACTTTGGCTATTGCAACAAAGCCGTAAGGAGTCCTATACCACTCGACCATTTTACAGAGATCGAAACCTTCACAAGGACATTGTCGCCATGATGTTTTTTGTGTTATCCTTGTTCACTGTTTGTTCGATTCTGTGATGAGATTAACTTGACAACATCCAAATCCGGGTTCAATTTAAAGCGAACAACACTTGGGGATGTGCCACACAGGTATCAAGTTGGTATGTGATGTAAGTTAATAGCCGTGCGTTCAATTATTTTGGTTGTTTGTTTAGCGTGTATTAGTTTTCAATTGTGTATCTTATTGCAATTGGAAAAGCAGAATGGATGAAGAATATGACGAGTACCAATAATAAATTGTAGAGCTTTGTTTGAAAACTTTTAGATTAGACAGAAAGTCAGTTGAAAAGCACTTCTCAAAGGGGATAGGTGTTTTTAGATAATTGTTAGTGATTTTTGCCCTAGGGGCTATTTGTTATTTGTATGTTTTGGCTTTTGTTTTGAAATAATATTTAGAATAGAGTTAAGTGTTCTTAAACTGAGTAAAATAGCATCTTGAGACAGTCTAGGTTAAGCTGGAGTCGAAGTGGCAGAAGCAACTCAAAAATTTTCAAATTTATGGTCAGAGGTTTGACATGTGAAGTCCGTCTCTGATATGAAGAGAATATTATGCCCATCTTGAGTCCCGGGTTTGTCTTGAAGTCGCAATGGCGCAGACACAAATTAGTTTAGAAAAACCTACACTCAGCTTAGAAAAACCTACACTCGGCGTTAAAGTACGACTTTTATTGGCTCTGCCTTGAACTCGTCTTAGAATAATACTAGGTTTTCGATGAGTCGAGTTAAGGCAATACACAAAGTCGTTACCGAAAAAACGCATGGGGTTTTCAAAGAAACCGAGGTCTTCTCTAACAAGAGTTCAACGAACGAACCTTATCAAATCTACAAACAAAACTTTGAAGCTGCCATTTGTCATAAAAATGACAAATTAATTCTACCTACTGACACATATCACAGAGGCATTTATACATGCATATAAAAGCTCTTAAGCATTTCCATATCTTTGGTAAGCAGCCTGATTCACACTATACGCATAAGAAGAAGAAGAATTATTTTACTCAGTTTAAAAAATGCAAAAAAGAAACATATCCAATTTAAAAATTTGTATACAATGAATGCTGTAGTGAGGACTATTATTATAAAACATTTTACATATAGAATTGATAAGATAGAAACTATCTGAGCAGAGAATGCTTTCTTATATTAAGTACAGTACGGACTCGGTTTGCGCAACCCTCGATTCTTGCAACTCCTCGATTTTCGCAACACTAAAATCTTAACACGCCTTGACTCTATAAATGCAACTTTTCAAAAAAGCTACCTCGATAAGTGCAACTTCTTGTGTTTATCTATCCCCTTTTTATATTCACGTTCTTCTTTTGATTCTTTGTTCCTGTTGTTATTTTACAGCTAGATTATCTGAGCAATATTTCTTGCAAGAACATGAACAAACACTTAAAATGCATCTGTGTTTATTTGAGTGGGTTGCGATCTGGATAGTGTCTACTAAAAATTCATACATCCTGTGTTACAAAAATTTTAAAATTGTCAACTAAAAATAGAAGTGATATTTTATCAGAACTAGAAAAGGGTTCTTAGTTAAGACAATTTGTAAAAAATATAATGTTCACAATTCAACAATATGCCGCTTTAAAAAAAAGAAAATTGCTCTCAGACAATTTGTGGCTAGAGCAAAGTCCAGACCAGGGAAACGAGTAAAGATGAAGGCTTCTGAGTATCCACAGATGGAAAAGGCTTTATATGAATGGTTTCAAAAGCAAATAACAATGCACATTCAACTTTCTAATGAAATATGACATTTCAAACATAAATTGTGTCTAAGAAAATATGATCCAGTAAGTGCAACAACCTCGGTTACTGCAACCGTCCGAATTTCTATTAGTTGCGTTAATCGAGTCCCTACTGTAATTGAAAACCTGATTAGATTTCCTTTTGTAACTAACTTAAAAGCTGTCAAACTCGAACAGAAAACTGATAGTTGCTTTTGCTTTGCAGAATTTTCGGAATTTGTTTCCTTAGTCAAAAGTTCAAACCCGCTTTATTGATTTTGCTACGTATCTGTATCAATTGCTTCCCCATTGGCCAGCAGCTCAAACATTTCAGTGAACACAATGGTGTAGTATGAATCTGGGTTTGAGCTTGAACAGATTTTAATGCCTTGAGATCTCATAAATCTTAATCAAAATTAGTTTAACTTCTTGACAATCAAGATGGTATTACATGTTTGTTTTATGATGGCTTTTTGAATGGCTCTTTGAATGATTCATTGGATCTCTCGTTGAATTCATATCCCATTTAATAACTCACTGAATGATTCTTCAAATGACATATTGATTGACTTATCTGATAACATTGATTGACGCACCATATGGTTCATTGGACAACTCTGAACGACATGATAATGTGTTACTCACTGTATGACTACTTGAATTTCTTATTTAAATGATTATTCTTGAATTCATTGAGTGGCAATAATTGTCTTTGAATGCTCTTAATATGCCTCATTAAAGCCTGCAATGCCATTTAACAACAATCTCTACACAGGTTCAAATATCTATGCTTTTTACCTAATCCAAATGACCTGTCGATCTTTTGCAGCAGTTATCCTTTGTAAAAGAAAATAACACCTACATCAATAAATAAAACATAAAGTTTGTCCTTTAAGATCAGTGTCGGATTCTTAAAAAATTTCATTTTCCACGAGCGAACTTCTTTTTCTTCCTTTTCAAATTGTGGTTTAGAAACGTAAGCTCCATGTACTTGTTACCACTTTTCTCTAACACAAACTGCCCCCGTTATACGACATGAGATCCCAAACAATAGAAGCAATGGGGTAATAATTTTAAACTCTAATCAGCTCTGTTTGACCCGTGGGAGTGTTTGAACACTAGAACAGAAAAAGCCTGAGTACTTGTGTCACAATAGGTCCGTTCCATGGTTGCCCCTTGCCCCTATGGTCGTCAGAAAGCGTTTTTTGAAAAACCCAAACTCGTCTACAATGTCAAACTGAATGTTTTTGAGCCTTGGGGTTGACCTGGGTTTGCACTCAACTCACCCTATGTTTCTGCTGGGGCGAGTTGAGAGCTTTCAAAAAGAATGTGTTTTATTTATTTTGATAACTGGGCTTGGCGCATTTCTCACAACCATGTCATGTGGGGAAATGGAGAGAACCCGCACTATTTTCTGCCGATTGCGAAAGGTTAATCGAGAATAAGCTTTTCATGGCAATGAATTAACTATCAAAGCATTTGCCAGTTCCTCGCGAAAGGCGATAGCCGTGGAAAAATCATTTTTTGTTTTCTTTTGGGACTGGAACCACGAATCTCCCGTGTAAAAGGCAGACATGAACCACGGGTACCGCAGCTGATGAGGCAACCTTTATTTTGTGTGAAAAATTTTAGAACTAGATTTTTCACCAGCTGGATGTTAACCAAATAACGTCTATACTGTTGTAAAATGGCTATACCAACCTAGCTCAGAAGTTGATAATGCTTCTAAAGATCCTGTTTTGAGCTTGAGTAGTAGTAGTAGTAGTAGTAAAAGTGATTTTATTGATATATAAACAAATATAGTTTTAAAGTTATACATAGTTCTTTGTTAACAATTTTCACAAAAAGACATTGGCATATGCCGTCAGCCGAAAAAAAAGAGTTAATTTATAAAGCAATAAAGTTCTTTCTTGATTTAGTAATCGCGAAATAAAAATACATAACTATACAAAGGTACAATATCAAAACGATTCGTTAATAATTTGTTGTCGATATTTTAGAGCGGGTTTCAGGTAGTTGTAAAGGATTTTCCAATTTTCTCCATTTAATACGTTTATGATTTCATTTGATGAAAGAGTATTTTTTCCCCAAGATAACCTTCGGATCGAGTTCAGGATGGGGCAGATACCAATGAAGTGACATATATCTTCTCTGCATCGCAGGTTGCACAAAGTACATTCTGGAGTTCTGTCATCTCTATATGGCAAGTAGTTAAGGTTGATGAGTTCTCCCCTGGCTTTAAAGATTGTTGATATAAATGTTGAGCTTGATCCTTCCATAACTTTTTGACTAAAAATAAAGTCAAAAAACTATCAAAAAAAATATTTTTTTTAAGGAAATTTCATCTCAGCTTTCCATTGAATGCCCAAATTTTGCTCTTTCTCAAATTTGCTTTTTGCGTCAGCATTTTCTCTTAAAATAAAAACCGAAACTGATGCCACTGTTTACCTACGTTTTGTTCCCATTGACTTCGATTTAGTTTCTTCTTCTCATTAGAGATAGAATTCCACACTCAATAATAAGACAGCATTTTTGATTACGAACGCTCGGATAGGTCTAAGTGAAACGATTTTACAATTTAATCATTCGAAATAGAATTGAATATGTAAACAAGAAACCAACAACCCATCTACACAAAAGTTTCAATTTTTTTGTTACTTTAGTCTATTAAAATTATCATAGTGATTTCCAACGTAGATTTAAGAATATTTTACACTTGGTGTGACCATATATGAAAAAGACTTCCAGATAAAATATTAAAAAACACAGATACAATACAACATATACATATACATACATTTACCTACACAAACGAATTGAAGTATAAAATTCCAACTAATTAAATAGTGTTACTTTATTATTTGGTTTTAATTTATTTGAATTATTCAATAGGAATTAGTTGCATGACAAACGATTTCTTTTACTCATTATAGTACCAAAATATTTAAAAATATATATTTATATGACAATACAATGAAATAGTTTACATTTTGTATTTTGTACTCAATTCTCCATAATAGAAATAAAAAGGATTAATGAAGATTGATTACAGATTTTTGATAATGATTTACAATTTTTTTAAGTAGCAAAAAAAATAAACATTACTTCCCAATGAATTTAAACAATTTTACGAGTCTATTTTTATTTCTGAGAATCAAATTATTTTTTTAAGGAAAAAAGATAAAGTGAGTATTTATGCCTAGTAGAAGGTTTCAGTTCTGTGCTGAGTTCCAAAATACAAACACTTGAATATGGAGACTTAAAAAGAAATTTCAACTAAGAAATTATTGTCCTAGAAGGGTGAGCAAGAAAAAGGAAAGACATTTTTGAATATACACCCCTTGCACCTAAATAAAATATGAAAGGAAATTGAAATGCTAAATTATTATTTCTATCTTTTTCTTTGAAAACAATCATTTTCAATTCGTTTTAAGAACAAATTGGAATAACCAACAAAATAAATAAAAGAAGTCGTTATCAACAAGGGAAAGGTGAATTTAGCAGCGAATTTTCAAACTGATGTTAAATAGGTGAGCAGGCAAGAGTGTAGAATATTGTCAGTGAAAATGTTACCCAAATTGGATGTGAGTATAGGAATATCCCAAAAAGTGTCATATCAGTAAGGCAAAAGAGTATTATAAAGACTGCCATGAAGGTTGAGGAATGGGACATGCTGCCAGAAACTCTCGTGTTCAAGATATTTTGAGTACATTTGTAAATTCAAATCACTTCCACATTAAATACTATATATACTTAAAAAAACCAACGCATTGTCAGTAAGACCAATGGTTGAAATGAAGCCCATGTTAAGACCTAGGAGCTTCAAAGATACACTACCAACAATCCGAAAAAACTTGATGAAGGAATAATAAAGCTAAAGTAATGAAAAGTAAGAAGAAAATGCCACTCATTCAAAAAACATGGAGGGTATATGTATAGAGAGCTGGAAGAAAAGACTGCAGGTTGTTCATACGAGTAAAGCTCTTTGCGAAATTCGACAAAATAACTTAAGTAAGGGAGCGGTTGCCTTCAAAGTAGCCGCTCAGAGAAGAAAAAGTTCTCAAGATATTTATTCGCTGAAGTTTGTTAAAGTTGCTCAAGTACAACTGTAGGTCTTTTGAACGAATAGTTTCTGATAAAGCACTTTTTGACCTGTCACATAACTTTCTGGAAGTACCTGACATCGTATCAAAAGCAAAATCGACTAAGAACTCCAAAATAGGCAAAGGTACTATGCCAGATGGGTACATATAAGGATTTTAATGAAAAAACATCGTGATTCGACCGAGGATTTGCAATTAGTCGATAACCAACATCCACGAGTTTTAATATGCACAGAGACAGAGACCTTCTGTAAATATGGTCTGGGATATGTACGAAGGGGCAGTGACAAAGCTTGAATCACCAAAGAATTTCAAGTCAAAATGGGTTCACACGAAGAAAGCATTTTTTGATTCTTATTGAAGTCTTTGCCCACCTGATTAAAAGCAGACTGCAGGACATCAATTATGATGAGCTTTAGCAAGATCCAAAAATGGTAGATGTTTCAAAGGAAAGTAGATACTCCCTTCCAAGAAACTGGACCTAGATACCGTAACTTTTTAGACGATTGTCATTCAATCATCCATCGTCCATTGTATCTCAAAAAATATTTTTTTTGTATTTTTGTCAGTTGGTGTAAAGCTATTTTAATATTGTTCTACAAATTTTGGTATCTATTTCAAGGTGTTAACCACAGACGGATTACAGGCCTAGAATACTTATGCTGCTGTTTTCTTATCCAGACATGTCTTCTTCTTTTTCATTTCCGGCGTTACGAGTAGTGATCTTGAAGCGATCATAACTCTCCCACTTTTCTGCTTCACACTAGTATCCGCCTGTGGGGTACGCCGCGTTGACCTCAAAAAGCGTCGGCAAGCCTCCCGGTTTTGGATTGTTCTATGTCTGAGGCCAACCAAATGCTGCTGTTTTTGCATTTGCTGGTACCAGGAGTGTTTTGGCCTGCCTTTTCTTTTTCGTCGCGAATTCGTTGAAACGTTGTACGATATTGCCTTTTGGACGGGGTTCTGCGGATCTCTCCTTTGAACATGACAATACCAACTGAGCCGGTCGTGCTGAATTTTGTCCAAGATGGTACTTTTGACATGAAGGCTTCCACGGATCTTAGCACTTCTAATTCGACCTAGCTTTGTTACTCCTGCTGTCATCCGAAGCATCTTCATTTCGGCTGCCGTCAATTTGCTCTCATACTTTTTGTACATTGTCCACCATTGTGAACCGTATGTCAGAGCTGGACGGACAACTGCTGTGTAGAGTCTTCCATTCAGCTTAGGGGGCATTTTTTGATCACAGAAGATAGCGGAGTTTTCTCGCCACTTCATCCAACCTACGCTTACTCGATGATTGATGTCGTCATCACAAGTTGCTTCACTATTGATCATAGATCCCAGATATTTAAACAATTCACACTTGGGAAGCACATTTCCATTCAAATAAATGTCTCTAATATAGGCTTGTCTACATCAGAAAAAGGGCAGCACAGGTATTCAGTCTTTTTAGCGCTAAAACCCATTTCCATCCAGAACATCAATCCAAACGTCAAGTGCTCGTTGCAGGGATGTAGGATCCTCGCTTATGATGGCTCCATCGTCACCAAAGAATAATTATTGTACTTTATTGTCCTTTACTTTTCCTTCGAGCAAATAATCCAGAACAGCAATAAAGAGCAGTGGACTCAAGACACTTCCCTGATGTACACCTACTGTTATTTGGAATTCTTCGGTGACTCCAGCTGGGCATCTCACTTTTGTAACTGCTCCCTCGTACATGTCCATAATTATTCGCACATAGGCTTCAGGAACTCCTCGGTGTCTGAGAGCCACCCATATCAGATCTCGTGGCTGTCGATCCAATGCTTTTTCGGAGTCAACCAACACAATATGCAAATCCTCTAAGGCATCTCGGTTTTTTTCCATAATGATCCTTATACTTTGGATTGCGTCTATTCCAGATAATTAATTCAACGGAGAAGTGAAGTGAGATATGAAAATTTTTAATATCCGGAATCTATGATTAGCAGCGAACATGTCAATGGTAAGTCATTGGGTAAGCTTAGTGCGAATGAAGTGGAGTGAAAACTCGGCCATCCTGTGTAGAAAAATACACACTAAAGACTCAAGCACTCACATGCGGTTTACGCTCGAAAACAAATCAGTGTTGAGTTAAAATGCATAAGATTAGCATGTATTTGTTTTTGTATTCAGTGGAAGAATCCATTGGGACAATCTTATCCAGATAACGTTTTGTTCCGCCTGGTCCCCACACGCTCTTTAGACTATGAGACTATTTTGCCACTATCTTTTCAATTGCAAAGTGTCACGCGGCGAATTTTTGTAGGGTTTGTATGGATAATACGCTTCACTTGCAGTCTATCAGTCGTATTTATAATCCCATTCCAATGTATGTCTAACTTTGGACAGCTCTTACAGCCTTATTATGGTTGTCAAATATCAATACGATACTTGATAAATTTGCTCGTCTATCAATGAAATTGTTAAGTGGTATTACGGATAACAACCATCAAAACTTTTGATTAGTTGTGTATGAAATGCTTTTTTGCGATCCATTGTGAACGTCTCTGGTTGCTTATTCGGTATTATGGTTATCAACTTTTTTGATATCTATCAATTTTTCAGTCAATCGCAAATTCGTCGTTGATGAACATTTTTTTGGTTTATTTTACTGGAAATGTGTAGCCAAAACACAGGTGCGTGGTTGACTACTATAAGGGCTATATCGTGAAGTGTTTTTCTGTGCCGTATAGCAAAAATTCATTCCAAATTGAATTTTGAAGTTAAATGTGTTTAGTGTTCATTGAATGCAGGAAATTAAAATGGTCGCTTTGTACGTAGATGTGGGGTGTGTTAACGCTTAGTACGAGCACACTGTTCACAATGGAAGTAAATTTATCAATTGGCATGCATAATGCCGATTTATCAATTAATTGATAGCACTTATCGTGTATCAATTGATTGATAGTTGACAACCATAATATGGCTGTTAGAACAGTGTCCAACTCCAAATCGTATTTATAAAAACTTTCATCGCTGTCTAAGGAATGTCTAATTTTAGACACCGAAATTGGTTGTCTAAACTGTGGCTAAAGTGGCATTTGATACAACAAAAAACTATTTTGTTAAACATGTTATAACATACTGCTGAGAGTGTTAAGATCGATAAAATGAAGTAATTTGAGGTGCAAAAATACTACTTTCAACAATTTTATTTATAAATTGCACAAATTTCATCATTTTATGAGACTTGGAAAAGCTGTAACACAAAGTCGAATTAGCTGTTTTTTTTGGTCTAGCTCTTTCAGAGCCTTTTAGTTGTTGTAGTCGTATATCAAAACACAAACAATGGTACATGAACGCCACCATTTAGTTTTTCGTTCAAAATTGACAGTTTGAGAGGTTATTTAGACAACTGTTGGAATGTGTTTATAAATACGAAATTGGCTAAGGCTTGTCCAACTAACACCGTCTAGCTGGACAGTTGTCTAAGAATGTTCTAAGCAAATTTTATAAGTACGACTGTATATCTTTATTACGTCAATGATTACAGCAGCCTCTGAATAGTGGAAGTGGAGACCATTATAGCGATTTAGCCAGCGATAGAGGCTGCTACTACAAGTACAGTACAGCAGAGGGAACTGTTGTCTGTATGTGTTTTCCACCATTTTGTTATTTCGTTGCATTTGGCTTAATAAGTGTTAAAAAATTGTGTTGTAAACTGTCCATAACACAAAATTTGACTGCTGCTCAGCTTTTTCCTATCTGCCATATTTCTGATTTTTTCTATGAATTTAGCCCTTGGGCTACACGAACAATATAATGGCAAGCCATTAAACTTTTTACATACACAATTTTTCAATTTTTCGAAATTAAATACCAACTGTTATGGAATATTCCAAGCCAGTTGAGAAGCAATTAGAGTAGCTATTCAATAGACACATTACAACCCTGGTTTTATGACCAACAGCCTGGCATCACTGGCATTTTCTGACAGAAATCATATGAGCACAAAAAAGTACAAAAAATTGTTTATCAGTCTCTTTTTCTCTTGAGAAGCCATGGCTTTGAGAAGCCTTTTTGTTTCGTCTTTCTTCTCGCGAAAAAAAATCAAAACATAAACATGAAAGAGGAGAGCAAGCATTTCTGTTTACATATTGAATCATTAGAGCTAGCCTCCCTACACCCGTTGCGCTACTGATTTTTTTTTTCATTATCTGTCTGTCATGTCTCATGTGTCAATGCAAAAAAATGCAGTTTTGTTTTATCGCATTTGGAAAATAGGTTTGCCTGAATGCACGTTAAGTTTGATTCTACTATTTTTTAATTCAATTCTCCGTTTAGTTTGCTTTTAAGTAAATGGTAACAGTTTGTGCAAAATATGTTTTTGTTGTTCCTCTCATAAATTCAATTGATATTTATGTATGTACCTAGAATTGCTTCCTTTTGATTTTGTTTTAAAAGGACTAATTGTAGGTCAACAATACAAACGATACCTAGGTGAGTACAAAATTTCGATGCAACTATTCTGGCTTTAGAATTAAGTACGCCGACGGTTTTTGCAAGGCTTGGTATAGATTATTCTGAATCACCATAAAACCAGTTGGATTTGTTTTAGTTCGTTTTATATTCAATAATAAGAATGCTTCGAATTAATTAACTGTCGTAGCGGATAAGATAAAGCGACTATGAGATTTCAATGTGGGTATGGAAACAAATTTGCAGTTCGATGTTTTGCCTTGACAAAATTATATGTAAATTGAATGAGCCATAAAGTTGTAATTTAATAAGAGCTTCACTAAGAGGTGACTTCATTCACTATCGATAAAATGATGACCAGGTCAAAGAGTCGGGAAATGTGGCATGTGGGTGTTGTTGTTAGTGCCTTGGTGTAAGATAAAAACAACCCTGCGAATATTGTATGTAATTGTTTCTGGGAGCGCTTGGAATCGTACTCTAAAATATTAGGTTAAAAGAATAATCGGATCCTTAAATGAATATAGTTTTCTACACAGTCGCATTTTTCCAATTTTTTTTTTATGGATCCTGAAATCTTATTGAAACTCCACCAAAAATTTCTCAACGTTCTCAAGGCCCATACGTCCTCTGACATATCAATGCGATTTTGACTAGTTGCAAGTGTTATCTTTACTAAAACCTACGAGGAATGTGGACTGTTCACTTGGTCTGCATATTATATTTAATTTGTTTTCTTTTTAAATTACTCACACAACAACCTTATCAACTTTTAATTATTTATTGCAGATTTATGGTAATGTCAGTTGCCGCAGTAAAAAAAAGATAATATATTTTTGCAACCAATTATAAGGTCCGTTCGTTGAACTTTCTCCAGGGTTGACCCAGGTTTTCTTGACAACCCTATGAGTTGTCAAAAACCTGGGTTTTCCAGTACTCAAAAAACGCTAAACCACCAATCACCACACATCCCTGTCATTAGAAATAAAACACATGCCGTTTGACAGCCCTCAACTCGCCACAACAAAAACCTAGGGCGAGTTGAGGGAAAACCTAGGTCAACCCTAGGGCTCAAAAAACACCCAATTTGACATTCAGGGCGACTTAAGGATTCTCAAAAAACCCTTTGTGGCGACCCCAGGGCGACAATAGGAACAAACCTATAATAAAGTTAGCAAAAGCTATCAAATTCGATTAGATACCTGCGGGTTATTTTGACCAGTTTTTTTGGTTCTCCTCCTCCAGAGATGTAGGGATTCCTTATCTTATGGAGAATACAAGAACTCACACTTTGAACACAAAACTTCTTTAGAGGCTTATCTTTTAAGAAATTGATTGACTCACTTATTTTTTTTTATCAATTTTTAAGCTCATGCCCACAAATTAGTTTCACTGCTTGGCTTTATCATTATAATTTTATGTTTCGTTATCAATTCAGTTTTGGTTTGACAAGGTCTTATCAACATTTGAGTGAAAATAAAAAATCTTAATTTATTGTCAAGTAATAAACAGTGTACCTTGTGGAAAGGTCTAAGAAGGTCGCACACCTCAGAGCATTTAGAAATTTTAAACATTTTCATTGATAAGGAATAGTTCAGACAAACGAAAGAATTATTTCGTTTCTTTTTGATAAAAAGCTGTTTTTTACTACCGGCCTTTTTTTCTTTTACGAAAAACATTTTTACTCGAATACTAAACCGGTGGGTAGTTTTTTCTATAGTATGCACCTTCCTACTCATCACTTAAATTGTTGTTGTGGAAGAAACCAATGAGTACTCACAAGCTAATTTTTTACAACATTGTTGTAGGAAACAAAGAGAGAGAGAAACTTCGCCTCACAAATTTTACGGAAAAAATCCTTTTAATTGTGTGTAAATATAATCTCTATCTTAGGACTGCTTTAAGCTTAAAGTGTTTCTGTCAACTATTGTGCTGTGGGTTTAAACGTAAAGCAATCCTAAGACCGAAATTGATTTAGTAATTGAATCTAAATTGCTGTATTGTTCTCGTAAAGCTAATTTAAATATGATTGCTGTAGAGTTTCCAAACCGTATTTTGTAGCTGTAAGCCTTTTATTTCTTCACAATTTAAGTTGAAAGCAACCTACAATTTACATTTTGTCTTGACAACTATGAAAAATAAAAAAAAAATAGAAATAAAAGGTCCGTTCGTTGATCTTTCCCCAGGGTTGACCCAGGTTTTCTTGACAACCCTATGAGCTATGAGTTGTCAAAAAAACCTGGGTTTTCCAGTCCTCAAAAAACGCTAAACCACATATCACCACACATCCCTGTCATTAAAAAAAAAAAAATACATGCCATTTGACAGCCCTCAAATCGCCACAGCAAAAAGCTAGGGCGAGTTTGGGGAAAACCTATGGCAAACCTATGGCTCCAAAAACACTCAATTTGATATTCAGGGCGAAGTTAGGTTTCTCAAAAAACGCTTTGTGGCGACCCTAGGGCAACCCCAGGGCTTCAACGAACAAACCTAAAACCTTATCCTTTTTTTACTATTTAACTAGTTGTAGTCTTTTCATTCCATCCATAAAAAAATAATAAGCTTTTGCTGCTGTAAAATTGTTGGTCATGTGAAAATATGGTTATAAACTCGACGTATGTCTAGTTCGTTTAAAATCTCATAGAACTGTTGGTTGTTTTATGGTTACATTGCTCGGGTTTAATGCAATTAATTTTTTCAGATGATTTAACTTCTGATAGGTCAGAAGTCACGTATAAAAAAACTGATATTCTGGCCAATTAGAGTCCAAAAATAGTTAGATCATCTAAAAACTGTCGAACGGTCGCTGCAGAAACGCTGTTGTCATCAATTTTACTGCCTGTACTGTATTGTTTACTGCATTTATTGTATTGTCTACAAATGTATAAAAACACTCTGCATTTTTTTCTCGTGGCGCGTCGCTGTGGGTCCTCTACATATTTGTCGCTGTACAACTAAATTTTGATAAATGCAAATGCCGCTGCCGCGACTTCAAAAAAAACTTTTGTTTGGGAGGTCGTCTAAGCTTTAAAATTGGTACAAGTTTTGTAGATTATCCTTGACAAACGTTGTGACTTGTGAATTATATGTAATCGTAGGTAGACGAAAGATACTTAGCGGAGGGATATTTATAAGATACTTATGTGTTGACCCATTTTAGGGAAAGTCTATGCCTTTGCTGATTACATCGCAATTGTATGCAATACACTTAGTCCATATTATTAGGTGTCTAATCCGTCCGGTCGTTCAACCGTTATTCCTTTTGTTGTGCTCCCATCGGTATTCAGTTCTATAAATGGGGAGTTTGAAGAACCCGAAGGGATCGATCGTTAGTGAATGATTTATCTGAAAATTCCTGATCTCAAAATTTAAGCGCCTTTTTCTCGGAATGGTGTTTTTCCGCTGCCGAGAGAAAAAATGTTAAGCTATTAATTTCAAATAATAACAAAACATTCTTCTTGTCATTCTTTATCGTACTATGGAAGTTTTTTTTTTAACCATGAAAAAAAAAATCGCGAAAATAAGTAATTTTTCGGTAAAACTGAGGTGATCCCTTAAATCATGGCGTTTTGATTTCGATACCTGTGAAGTCGAAACATTGCTAAACTCTGTTATTTGATTCTATAATTTCTTTTTACTTTTTCGAACAAATTCATCAATAAATTCCATATTCGTTTATTGTTCATTTTCTTCATCTTACTGTTATTTGTATATGACGAACCCACCGTTAAATAATTGCATTATTTCTATTTGAATTAAAAATTTAAATGCTATCCAAGCTATTCTCTCTAATCCTAACTAATATTATAAATGTGAAAGTCACTCTGTCTGTCCGGATTTCTATGTTACCGTCTCCTTCCCAAACTACAGAACTGATTTAAATGAAATTTTGTACAGAGATAGTCTAGAACCTGAAGAAGGACATAGGCTGTACATTTTATCCCTATATTCCCACGGGAACGGGAACGTATACGGGAACTTAGAAACTACAACACCGATTTCAAAAATTTTTCCACCGATAGAATGCTTCACTCTCCCAGAGTAGCATAAACTTTAATTCATCCACATATTCCTACGGGAACGGGAGTCCTTACTAATATAATAAGTGTGAAAGAAGCTCTGTCTGTCCGTCGTTCTATGTTACCATCTCCCCCCCCCCCCCCCCCCCCCCCCCCCCCAAACTAACAAACCGATTTAAATGAAATTTTGTACAAAGATTGTTCTGAACTTAAAGACGTACATAGGCTGTATCTCATTCGAATATTCCCACGGGAACCGGTCCTCACTATTATTATAAGTGCAAAAGTAGCTCTGTTTGTTCACCATTCTATGTTACCATCTCCCGCTCAAACTAATGAACAGATTAGAATTAATTTTTGTGCAAAGATTGTTCAGAACCTGAGGAAGGACAAAGGCTTTATATTTTATCCCTATATTCCCACGGGAACGGGAACGTATACGGGAACTTAAAAACTACAACACCGATTTCAAAAATTTTTCCACCGTTAGAATGCTACACTATCGCTGAGTAACATAAACTTTAATTCATCCACATATTCATACGGGAAAGGGAGTCCTTACTAATATAATAAGTGTGAAAGTAGCTCTGTCTGTCCGTCGTTCTATGTTACCATCTCCCGCCCAAACTAATAAACCGATTTAAATGAAATTTTGTACAAAGATTGTTCAGAACCTGAGGAAGGACATAGGCTATATATTTTTTTCCTATATTCCCACGGGAGCAGGAACGTATACGGGAACTTTGACACTACAGCACCGATTTCAAAAACTCTTCCACCGTTGGAATGCTCCATAATCCCCGAGCAACATAAACTTTTACTCATCCCCATATTCCTTACGGGAACGGTCACCATGTTTCCACGGGAACGGGAGTCTTTACTAATATTATAAGTACGAAGTTAAATCTGTCTTTCTATTTCTCTTTGTTACCATTAACCGCCCAAACTATTGAACCTATTTATATAAATTTTCGTACAGAGACAGTCTAGAACCTGAGGATGGACATATATGTTATGCAATATGTTTTATCCCTGTATTCCCATGGGAACGGGAACTTGGAAAATACAGCACACATTTCAAAAAATGTCCACCGTTAGAATACTACACTATTCCCGAGTAATATAAACTTTAAGTCATCCTCCGGAAACGACCCTCATATTCCCACGGGAATGGAAGACTTTAGTAACATTATAAATCCGAAATTAACTCTGTCTGTCTGTTTTTCTTTGTTTATATTTACCGCCCAAGCTATTGAACCGATTTATATGAATTTTGGTACAGAGATAGTCTAGAACCTGAAGATGGACATCCTTACTAATATTACAAATCCAAAACGTTTTGATTCCCGGTTTTCCTTTAATTCCCACTAATTGGTCATTATAAATAAGGCTCAGACGCTTTTAGTTACAGGTGTTCGTTTAGAAAAAAAATCCCATGGTAACTTAATGTGGCAGAATCACGTGTATGAATCCTACAAAACCTTTTTATTTCGCAAAAGATGGAAAAAATAAGAACGTGGTGTGCAAACACATACATTTATATAAAAATACAACAATGGTTTACTAAAACGCATGAATGTGTATTATTTGCAAAATAAGTAGCCTAAAAAATTAAGAATGCTGCCGAAAGTCACTATTCCACGCGGACGAAGTCACGGGCACAGCTAGTGTAAAAATAAAAATGAAAAAAGCTAGAAATAAAATATTTATAGATTGTTAAAAGAATATGATATTAACAAAAAAACTCTTCCCTATTTTCCAGGTCCGAATTCAGTATGGTTAGCTTAAAATGGATCCCGGCAACCTTAGGCGGCCTTGTACCTGCCCTAGTACCACCGGCGCACATTGCCGTCTTATGGTATTTTTGGGATAAATTCAATTTGACTGTGGACAAGAGAATTTGTTCATGTTCTTGTTGGGATACTGTATTTAAAGGACCATATGAATCTGGAATTGCATCGTACAAGCACATGTACTTTAATGCCACACAAAACACAACAAAAATGTGGATATTAACAGTATTTGCTGTGATCGGCCTCTATGAGTGTATCAAACGATTGATAGCTTTGACCATACAAAAACAAGTTCGCTACTCAATGATGTTTTTGTTTGCTTTATCAATATTCTCTCATTATTATGCATGGTGGATGTGTATTAATTACTATAATGACGATTACTACCGCCAGTGGAACCACCAGATGTTTTTTACGGTAAGTTTTTGGTCTATTAAATTACTAATTTATTTAAATTATTGAGACGAAAATAATATCATTTGGGAGTAGATTTATTTATTTGAAAAAAAAAAAAAAATTATGTGCAGTTTAAAATTTTATAGGAATATAATTGATCTTTTAAGCAAATCGAATTATAAGCAAGAAATTTGAAGAGTAAAAAAGCACAACAATAATTTGTTTTCCTCTTCCCCAAACGTCGTTTTGATAGCTGGAATCTTTTTTTAGACAAGTTGAAACAAGTAACCACAACACGAAATACAACTTTCCGGGGCAATGGCTGACGAGTGCATTGTCTTTACTTTTCATGATAGACGAATTCTATTTACAAATAGTACCTTAAAAGAACTCAAATTCAAACAAGTTCATCAAATTAATCTCAAAAGACAAGAGTTAATTTCGTTTAAAACAACAAAAAAATCAATCAATCAATCAATGGTCTTCGTATTCTAGCCTTGAAGGGTCGCAAGCGGTCGGTTGACAATACACAACACTCATCTCCCGGTTTTGGATTATTTTATGTCTCAGGGAAAATTATGGTTGCTGTATAGGCATTTGTGAATTTTTTGGTCTGCTTTCTTTTTTTGAAGAAGTTCTTTGGATCTCTCCTGTAAACGTGACAATTTCTGCTGGGCTTTTCTTTTTACATAGATGTTTTGGAATAGTCATTTCCGCATTGGAAAACGCGCAACGCAAGTGTTCATTCTTTTTTGGACTCCTTCGAAAATTTCATACCACGCGTCATCCTGCTCTGGGCATCAACTTTTCTTCCAGTCTTCCAGGTGCATCTGGACACGGCCTTTGAGGTTATATTTGAAATTTCAAACACTTTTTTTTCATCTACTGCACCTCAAAAAAGAGATAGCTCTTTTATTTTTCGCTGTCGGACACCTAATACCTGGTGAACGACCTTCAAATTGTGAATTATCAGCTTGATCGAATGATAGTTATAAAGATAGGATATTATAACATACAGAGTGGCTAATAAAACGAGTGTTTTCCTGATGTGTGATAAAAGATTACGTCTTATTTAATTATCGCCTAGATGTTTTTATTTTTCATTTTAATGACAATTAATTTTTATTGCGGTTACTTTCAATAAATATTTCAACGTTCCCCACTTTATCTTTATTAATAGTATCAATTTCGATAAAAATGTGAAATCTCTGATTTATTTGATTTTAATGACTTTTGTTAAGAATTTTTATTGAAATCAGTGCCGAACCTTCAATTGAATTTACTTTTTTTCGTGCAGGGTTTTCCAACGTTCACATTTTGTCAATGTAAGTAAACACTTTTGTGCATGATAATTGTAAACTCTTATAGTAGACATAAGCTATTTAACGATATTATCATCGTTCATGGTGCCATTGATTTGTTGTATGTCATCGGCCATCCCAAAAATTTATTCCACGATTCATATGAACTATATCACCTCCAAGAAACCTTGCTCCAATTTCACTCACTGACTGATTCTCCTGATTCTCATGTAAAGTCTGTTTTATTTTAATTTCTGTTAACAAAGGTTTTCTAGGCATTCCCTGACTACATTCCAACATTAGGCATTTATTAACAACTTAACTGCCTTCATTCATTCAACTGTCCATTGTTTTTTTTTATTATTATTGAAGCATTATTAATAGCGTTTTTATTGAAATTCGATAGATTTACTCTCAAATCCAGAACTACTCCTTTCAATTTAACATGTTTTTTGCTGGTATTGGAGGTTAAATTCATGTTCACATATAGGAATTCATATTTACTGAATTTTAACTTATTTACTTGTTTCCTCATAATTAATAGCAATTTTTTCAACCCAACGCTGACACAACTCATTGAAAATAAGCAAATTATTTTCCATTTAAAGTTTGACAGAACAAATGTTTTGCATGTGTGCATGAATTCAAAGTAGATCTCCCAACCAAATGGCAGTAGATCTTTAGCGTTTAGAGTAGCTCCGGATCTTCTCTTTTTTTCAATGAAACATTGAAAATGGGAAGGGAGTAAATCTTTTCACAAAAGGAGTAACTCTTTTCGTCAATGAAAAAACGATATTAGTAAAATCAACTCGCCAACATAAAAAGCCTTACAATTCTTTATTATTCTAACTTAAACTCTTTCCGTACTTTTTTTTATTTTTAGTGTATAAAGCTTTTTAGCATTTCATTTATCCAAAAGTATACGTTTTTTTTTTTTTTAGATAACTGAGCTGATTTCAACTGTGATGATAGTTCACTTAGCAAGCATACACAATTTGGTCACTTCAAAGAAGGTTTTATGCATCGTTGGAATAGCTATACTTCACATAGCGACCAGCAGCTTTGATCAATTCATTACAAATGTAATTCGTGGTGAAGGATTTGCCCATCAAGTGATACGGGATATTGGATTTATGGTTCCTGATATTCTGCAAGTAGTAATACCGTTATGGCTATTTCAAAGAACTCGAAGAGAATCCTATCGATCGTTGTACCATGACCGAATTCTCCAAAAAGATATTGCCGCCATGATATTTGTTGTTTTTTTGTTGTTTATTTTTTGTTCGATGTTATAGTGGAATGAGCATTTAACTTATGATTGCACTCACGCACGATGTAAGTAATTAAGATTCAAATATTTGGTACAGCTCAAAATAATAATTTTTTTTTACAGTTGAATTTATGTGTTTCGAGTCTCCAAACACAGGAAATGTTGGCAATGCTACCTTTTACTGATTGGAGTTCTATTAATTGAAATTTGTTATAGAGTTTCGCATAGCGAAAAAAAAAACAAAAATCAAACGATTCATACTTAATGACAATATGGAATTAGATTTATTAATTTTGTATCGAAATCTCAACAAACAAGAGCATATACATAAACTTTTTATAAAATCGTTGTTAGTTTAATTTTTTTTTTTTTTGTTTTTTAATAAAAATGTACTATGATTGTTAATTGTAACATAATTTTGTGTTCGAAAACGGGTCTTTAGTTTTCAAAGAATTTATCTCCCAATTTTCTTTATTAAAAACTTTTGAATTTTGCTGAGTAGCGAGTCAAACGATCGACTGGATGCTAGTTTTTTTTATCTAACCTCGTTTATAGCGGTACTTAGCAGTCTATGTATGTCGAAATGAAGTATAGACGTATATCAACCTACTGTACAAGATAATATTCACGTCTTGTAGCTTATATCCCAAACTCCTGGCAGCTATGCGAGAGTAAACCCAAAACTTTGTTAGCAAAAGAATTCGAGCGTTAATTATTTTCTTCAAACGCTGAAAAGAATGGTCGACGATCAATTGCGCAAAACATTTTTGCGAATACCATTCATCATCGAGCATTGATGAAGTAAATCTGAGGTAAAAGAATGGGGCTCATGCGCAAGGGCCCTATTCCACAAAAAAAAACTTATAAAGAACATGAGGGAAAACAATTTCTTCCTGGAACCTCCATTTGTTTACATTGTTGCTTTTGTAACACGAGATCTATCTGTATTACACGTATTCAGCTGAATATAAAGTTGTGTCAGTGAAATTACTAACACCAGATTTCAAAACCGGTTTGAAATCCGAAAATAAAGTGGTGTTTGTAAAATCAGTTTGAGCACAGATGCCGTGGTGTGTGTGTGGTTTGGCCTGTTATTGTATCTCCTCTGTGACTACCCTGAAGCAAAATGTCTCCGAATTGTAGGAAAAAGGAGAGAACTCCGCTTCGACGGTTACCTCGATAGGGCCGGTTATCTCAATATAGGATAAAAGATTGGAACGCCGTTTTACTTAAAGATATTAATGTAAAGTGATCTTTTTGTCTGCGGAGAATTACTCTTGCCAACCGTTGATTCTTTGGATCCAGAAGACAATTTAGAAATAAAACACTCTCCAGATATTCAGCCCTATCACAGATTCCATCGTTATCGAAAAAAGTCAAGTTTCCCGATAAATCTATCCATAATGCAGTCGGAGTGGAACGAGTTTCGAAATTCTTAGATTCGGTGTCACCAAATGCAAGTGGAATTTAAAATCGTCGTCTTTTTATACGAAAGAAGTTGTCTTTTGCAGAAAAATGTGAATGATCTTGCACATTTGGCGTAAAACAGCTGATTTCGAGGCCGTATTTAGTGGTAATTGGAAATGTTTTCTTCGATTCCATTCGGATTTTGTGATCACAAATTTTCGTAGTTCGTAACTTAGCTTTCCGTGTGGAATCTGCTTTTTTCCGATGGAATCTGTGATAGGGCGAAGAAAATACAACAGGGAACTATATGAACTGTACCGTAATATGGGAATAGCTGGAAGAGTTCATCAACCGTATTCGATTCCGCTAACAAAATGATAAGCAAATTGAAAACGTACGAATTCGGAATTGAGATCCGCAAACATTTTAAAACGGGAGGATATGGTATCCGAACGAAAATCAGGACAGGGGTCATTGTCTTAGGTGGCGCAATCAAGTGGAAGACGATTTTACATTCCACTTGGATTTGGTGATACCGAATCTACGAATTTCGAAATTCGTTCATTGTATATAGAAACTAAAGTATTATTACCGGATAGCTTTTTTTGTGAACATTATTCGTCACTAGGGTGCACCAACATCAGCGGAGAAGTTTGCGAAAAAACAGAATACTCATGGTTGAATGTGTGATGTTAGGCGCACATTTCTTATGGGTTAAAAAGAAAGGCATATATGATGAAATTTATTTTTTTATTTATGCTTCCTACTCTTACCTCCTGCTCTTGAAATATTCTCTTGTGGAATACATTCCAACTTTTGAGGACTACTTTCGAATTCAAGTTCGACAGTGCAAAAGGGGAAAGTGATAGTACTATAGATTTTTCATATTTGTATACAAAGATTCGTTCCACTCCGAATGGAATATGTGATAGTTACATCGGGAAACTTAGGCCCTTATTGCGAGTGTCGTTTGGCTGTCGATACACGACTGTTGTCGATAGTCGAACATCGAAAATGAAATTTGGTATTGCGTAATCTTATTGTTCGATACTTTCAATTTTGAATTCGGTCGTTATCGTCTGTATTTTTCCGTTCGACTATCACTGAAACTAACACAAATGTCCAATTATAGGATTTATTCACAATGACTACTTTCATTATTCACAGTAACATAAATCCTTGTCGATAAAGATACGCAATACCAAACGGAAAATTTATCGAAGCTTTCGACCCTTGTCGGATCGAATGTGAGACGACACTCGCAATAAGGGCCTTAGACTTTTTTCGATTACGATGGAATCTGTGATAGGGCTGATTGATGTTTCTTGGATTCGAACCTCGAACTCCCACGCAACAAGCTTAAATGTTAACCATAAGGCCAAGAACACAACAGAAAAAAGCAAATATGCAGCAATGAAAATTGTATTTTATATCAAATTAAACAAATTTGTGTAGTTCTTATTCAAAATCAAATGTTTTTGTTTATTTATTCGCTTTTTTTCGCTTAACTATAATTATTTGTATGTTATTCTTAGTTCTCTCTTGTGTTTTGTATATTTATAAACATTTCTTTTTTTTTTTTTTTTTTTTTATTAAAGAAAAAAAAACATCATATAACAAATCTTTTACATAAATTGTTCATTTTTAAAATTACTAATTATAATGGAATGTAAAAAAACACGAAACAGAAAAACTATCTTTCACTTTTTTTCGATATATAATTGAACTTTTTCGTTAAGAATAAAAAATGCTTTAAAAAGAAAATCAATGCAAGAGATTTGAGACGGAGATAACGATGGATCATTGAAGCAACCTTTAGCTTTTTTATACTTTTTTGTACATTTGCTCGCTTATTAAGAAAATATTCTCCTCTTTTTAGTTCTTTTTATTTATATTTTTATTTATAAATGCAAGCAATGAAATTAAATTTCATTTGAAATGGTTTGTTTTTTATTTGTTATTATATACAATAAAATCGGCAAACATACAACAAGTAGTACAAATTTTGCTTCAGTTGATACAAGCCACAAAGCCAGTTTTTTAGTCGCTTCGATAACATAAAGCCTTGTTTTATGATAAAAAAGAGAGTTAAAGAAATAAAACTTAAAACGAAAAATAATTACGAAATAATATAAGTAACTTAAAGTACAAAATGGACGGGACGAAATAATATCGTTAACATGACTTTCGATTACTATATTTTTGTTTGTAAAGGAGATTCTGTCAACTTAAGTTTGGTTGGTTGTTTTTTTTTTTTTGTCTATATAACTTAAAAATAATCTTTAATTCGTTTATGCATTTAAATGTTCGAAGTGAAAGGCGTGGTAGAAATTTCGTTTTGAGATTCGAAGAAACGAACTAGGTTCATTTGTATCATTTATGTACTTGGACAATGGACTAAAAATGGTAAAAAAAATAAGGACGTACAAAATAAGCTTCCAAGAACACAAATAGGAAGGAAAATGTAGGGAATTTTGAGCTTCGATTTTCAGTCTTTTTAACAAACAGATTATCGATTTTTTTTTACAATTCACTGAATCAATACATTTTCGCATGTAACATAAATACAAAACTAAAAAAAAAACTGTAGAATAAAGCGAAATAAAAACACACTCTCTCTTTGTCGTCATCTCTCTTTCGTCTGACTAACCTATCTGTTTTTGAAACCAATCTAAATAAACCATTCTTTTCTCTTTGTAACTTGGTGCCCGGTTGTGGATTGTACAACAGCCTCGTCAGGATCATCAGCATTGTCAGCACCCTTGTCTTCATGCGTAAGATAGTCGCCTTTGTGTCGGTGAAGATATCGTCCTATCAGGACTACCATAATTATGATCAATACGAAAAGAATCGCTAGAAGACCTTTTTGGGGAAAACGAACATAATGCGTCACTTTTAAAGAGAATGAAAATTTAATTCGACACTTACTGCCCAAAAGTACAGAATTCACTTCGTTATATGCTTTCCTTAGCTTCTCTTCATCGACTAAAGGAGGAGGACGTGTTTCCAATTCAATGGGCGGATGAGTTACAGGTTCCACACCACAGAAGTCCTCAGTTAGTTGAGCTATAATGAAACAAATTGTCGTAAAAACATATTCTTTACAATATTAGAAAAAAAAAACAAAAACTTACATCCCAAAGACTTGACATTCTGAGGTGGATTCTGTTGGAACATGAGCTTAAGAGGATATATATCATCAAACTGAACCCTGGACACACAACCTATAAAACCATCGGGCATAGATTCGTTCTTTCCAATGTACATGTATTGGATATTATTAAACTGCGCATCTGCAGACGCTTTGATATCGAAATTATACTCCACGGATTCATAATTATCAACTTTGAGGACTACTGTCGAACCACTATTCCTCCTCGAAAAGTGTACATCGTGATATTGTCCCAAGCCGAAATGTTTCTTGGGATAAATTATTTCTCTCCTTTCGAAGCCAAAATCAAATACACAACGCAAATGACCTACAAAACAAAATTTTACATACTACATCTCACGTGCCAAAAAGGACTCTTACCCGAATTCGATATTTGTATTGTCAGATATTCTCCAGTCAAATTTGATGAGAAACCAAGAAGGAAACCCTTTGGATTGGTCGTGGTAAAGCCTACACGTATATTTTCAGCAATTGTCGAACGGAAGGAACCTTCGAATTCGTAACGAATCATTGAGCTTGAACGTAAGTTCACTCCAATTTCTGAAATCAAACAAATTTGTGTTAAAGAAATAGCCCCAAGGGAATAATATGTCTAAGAAATTACCATCAGCACAAATAGGTCCTTTAAAGGCACTCCAACGACAGTCGCAAGAATACCCGTCGTATTTTTCATAACAGGTACCATTGTTGAGGCAAGGGCTTGATTCACATCGACCAATACAGTCAGCGCTTATTCCATACAATCCACGAATTGCATATGATTTCAAATCAACCATCTTGCCATTTAGAAGGAGAGCTCGGATGCATCCAACGTATCCATCGCGATAGTCTGTAGTGGCACCAATTACAAGATCAGATGTAAGATGAAGTGCTCGAACTGGACCAGGTGGCTCTCGAACTTCGGCTTTAAGAGATCCATCAACGACTAGGCGAGCCTCTTTCCTAAAAAAAAAAGAAACGGAATATGTTACTGAACATAGTTTCAGCGGGTATTTAACATAAGATTAATTGAGAAATTCACGAAGAATGCTTTGCAAGCAATTTCAGTCTTTCCTTCGTTTTTAATTCAAATGGGGGACACAAAATTTTGCTTGTCTCAATTCAAAGATTGTAAGTAGAGTTTTTCGTTTGTCAGAAGTAAAAGAACCTGCTTAATTTATCAATCTCAGTGCCGAGATTTTACTAAAAAGATTTTAGCTCATAGAATTAAGTGGAGGAGTCAGTGCATTAGCTCTCAAATTACTTTCTCTACTTTACTTTTTACTTTCTCGACTCTACCTACTCATGTCATGGGTAAACAAGTTAAAATAACTGAATCTTGCATAAAAGAGCACTTAATGACTTTTTAGGCTTTTTAGAGTGGATTCTCACTTCAAATCGAGAAGGGGCTGTCACTCCTCATAATCTTGAGAAGCGATCTTTTTGCACGAACGGAACGGTTTGAGAATGCTCCTGGACATTCCTGGAGGTTATTTTCGTCCAATGGAAAGCGACATAAACTTAAGTCTTGTATATACTACGTCTAGGCTTTAGATTGTCAAAATATATCTATAACAACTTACCTATTTCTTTCAACGCTCACTGTGTGCCAGCGATTATCGTTCAAATGATAACTCGTCTCCACGTTTACACCAAGCGGACCACTTCCAGCTTGGTACTGAAACTGTAACTTTGTACCTCCAATGATACTCAATTTGATATAGTCCGTTGGCCCTGTGGCATGGAACAAAACAGCATTTTCAGTAGTTGTCTTGAATTCCATATAAATATCTCCAGAGTGTCCCATATCAAACGGTGGCAAATTGATTGTTGCATCAGTAACACGGAATGTAACAATATTGCTAAATAAATCATCGCCCTCACATCGCAAAGGCCCTAAAGTATAACGTCCTTGTTTCTCATCTAACGGTGTTCCCGTATCGCCAAACCGCAATGCACGCACTGGTAAGTATTCCTTTTCTCGAATTTCTCCACTGTCTTCAGTCCATTCCATTCTTTCTGAATCGCAATTGCACCATTTGGTAGGATCTAAACAATTTCCTAAAATACCGCACTCGCACTTGCGTGATCCGGGTAAAGCACCAGCCCAATAATCCATAGGCTGGTTATGTCTTGAGACCCACCAGGAGAACGGACGGAATGCATTCGATTCGCCTTGAAAGAACTTGCATTAAACCTACGAATTATGTTTTAATCAGTCAATTGCTTACTTGGAGAATTCAAGAGTCTGGCAGCTTTGCAAGAGTAACTCAGTCGTTGCCAACAGGAATGGGATCGATTTAATAAAGCCTCGACCTGCATTAAATCAGCGTCATACATCACAGTCTGTTCAAACGAGCCAGGCTCCTGGAATCCGTCGACTGTTGTGGTCAACTCTTGACTATGACCCAAGGTAGTGATGACTCTTCCGTCAGCTGATGGGAAAATTAGTCATTTTTATAACTCATTTTCAGAATTATTATAAGAAAAAAAACTTACAATAAAACTCGCACACAACTGGGAACGGCCTCAATGGTCCACTTCCATCGACATCAATATGAATGTTCACCCTCTGTTGGACACTTTGCACATTTTTCAAAGCCAAGCAGGATAGTGGATATTTGGCTACAAAGAAAAAGTATCACTTATACTGTTTTGTCAAAAGTAAAACAAGTCATCCTTACAAGTATGACAAACAGCTCCGGCATATCCAGTCTGACTGCAATCACAGAAAAATTCCATTGAATTTTGATGACAAGTTGCACTGTGTCGGCATGGATTTGGATTGCATCGATCGATCATTTGACAAGCATCCACCACCACTTCATTGTCACAGCAAACTTCTTCACCTTGAATCCAATCTTTGGGCAATTTGTAATTACCATCGACCAATATTAGCCTCATGCATCCCACAAAACCGTTCTTATCGAAGCCACCCGCGATGTTATACACTCGACCGGTTGATATCTGAATGTTTTTTGTTGTTGTCATCGGCCTTTGATCAATGTCCAACACAAGTTTATTTTTTCCAATCGTCAGCACCAGAGAATGCCATTTACCATCGTTAAATTGCTCCTCGTAGTTATCCAAGATTATCCTTGGCGATTCACCAACCTTCAAATCGATCTTCACTTTTCCAAATTCCAAAAATACTTTGACAAAACCACCAGATGCGAATTCGTGATACATCATCACACCTCTATCTTCATAGGTTCGGAAATAGAAGGACACGTTCATCTGTTTTTGAGCTTCGTACCCCTTGAGACGAGCGTAAGAGGTCCTAGTTAAGAAAGTCACCGGATAAATCGGAGGTGATGGACAGGCGTAGATAGTGTTCACTTTCTGGTAACGGAAAGCTTCACCGTATTCGTAGTTGTCTTTCATTTCTCGTATGAAGTTTGATGAATTCAGGAAGAGATTCTCAATGCATCCACTAAAGTTTTGAGTAACTAACATTCCTTCTTGCACATTTGGCACACCTCCCAGGTATAGCTACAAGAAAAAAACAAATTGTGAAGCACAAACATTTCACAGACTTTATCGATTTGAATAAACTTACATTTCGATTCAGATTTAATCGACTGTATTCTCCTTTGATTCGTCCTTTAACAATCACCCGATCAACAGAGAAGATGATGTCACGGCGATTTCTAGACAAAACCACATCATGCCATACATTGTCATCTAAAAGACTACCAACAGACAAAGAGGTCATGATTTTCGATCCCAAATCCATGTTCAGAAGCATTTTGTTATCCTTTAGTTGAAGTGCCAAGTAGTCTCCTTGTGTGCCACGAGAATACATCAGAATACCATTCGCTTGCGCCGTCTTGAAACGGAATCGTATAGACTCCCGCGTTGATGCAATCGGTTCTCTCAGTAGATCATAGTTCACCAAACCCGTTCCATTAAAGTAAAGATTTTCAGCATCTATTCAAACGATAGAGAGATGGTTATTTTATGTTTGCTTTTAAAAATAAGTACAACTTACTGTATTCACAACCATAAAGCTCCACTCGCATTGATATTCTGTCATGCCATCTGGTGGGGTTTATTCGAATCCATTGGGCAATAATGGGAACTTCGAAGACATTGAAATGCACTCCATTGCCATCAGTGTTGCCTTTGAACATCTTGGTTTTTAAAAAAGAAGAGTAACAAATTATGAAAGCGGAAAGGAAAATCGATTTAGGTTTTTTACATTTCGACTTGGAAAAGTTAGTTAAAATGAAACATTTTTGTAAAAACATTCACCAATTGGTTTAGTTAAACGTAAATGGGGTAGTTAAAAATAAATTGTTTATACCATAACCGCAATGAAGTACATCTGGTACATACGCATAACAAATAACATGTTTTTCGAAAATAATACTTTAATATTTAGAAGGTTAAAAAGTCTGGTAGATTTTGGAACCTAGCTATATGTCTCTCTATTCGAGGTGAGGTTACATGTGACTGTCAGGGTACGTAGTCTGACACATTTAGACCATAGACAGTCCACCCATTGTGATACTGTATCTCTATTCTAGTTTCGAATCATTGGAAGTTATTTTTGCTTCTACTTTCCAATAAGAATGAAAATAGAACCGAATTTGAACTCTTCCAAATGGACAAAAACTTCTAAGATCTAGTGAAGTCTTCCATTTACACCTTCGTTCTTAAATATTACAAAGAGGGATTGCATTCAAACCCTTTTATTTTAGAATCAAGCAATTCACATTCACAGTAGTTAGATGTTTCGCAGCTTCACATAGTGCAAGTACATTAGCTTAAAAGACTTCAAAACTCTAAAAGCTTTATAAATCTGTTTGTGGGATGGTAATCTGGTAAAGAAACCTGACCTAGCTCACACATATCGTTTCTTCGAACCACCTGTGAAGACGGACACATGATTTTCTTTTATGCTTTTATAGCCGTGTTATCATCCCAATATTCAATTGTCTATTACTATTAGAGCTACTGGGTTGGAATCAATGTACGGTGAGGTATATTCTGTTTGAATTGTTAAGTCAGATTAATTCATTCTGGTTCGGTGACCTATAGGAATCTTTTTCAGTTTATTCATTGCAGCTAGGAGTCGACGACTTTTGCAGAAGTTGTATGGAGGAGAAGGAGGAAGAAACTGTTTCTCATCTTCTCTGTTCATGCCCAGTTTGAGCTCACAAACGTAGGATACACCTAGGTTCGTATTTCTTTGATGATCCTAGTGATCTTACTCACATCGACGCCCTGCGTCTCTCCCGCATCATTGTAAGCTCGAATTGGCTCCATTAGGTGTCACAATGGTCCCAACGGGCCTAAGTGTGTCAGCCGAGCTAACAGGTAACCTAACCTTTAACAGCAGCGCCTTTTTATAGCCATTTTTCGTTAAAAAAAAACTTGAGGATAAGTTAGGGAAGAGGAAGGTCTCCGGTTGGTGTGGTTTGTGTGCAACTGGTTGAGCGAATGCAAGCGTAACTCTTGTATGTACCTTCGGAAAAAGTTTCAAAACCCACCCTCACTTACTTAAAACTCAGGTTGTAAAAGACCGTGAATAAGTTTGAAGCATTGTTTTAAATGCTTCTGTCAACCTTGAGGAAGGGAAACAAGATAGTTTGAACATTTTTTCATGTACACAGGTAAAACTTACTCTTGCTGAATCTGGCCGCTGACATTCCTTTGAGATCTCAAAACGCATTTAGATGTCAAAGAATAAGAAAAGATATCCAGTGAATGGTCTTGGGGCCAGCTCACCCTCTTTTCCTGTATTTATTTTTCTTTCTTTCAAATTTGTCAGTTGAGTTAACGATCAAGAATCACGCCAAGATAACCTGCTGCAACAGCTACAGAAATAGGTGGGATTATATGCGGAATGTTACATTTCCTTTCCTCGTGATTAAAATTATACTTCTGTTTTACGTTCGACGTAAGTTCGCTGTTTTTTATTAGCGATTATGAAAATCTCACAAAAATGTAATAAAGGGGGGTCAATTTGCAATAGCGCGTAGCCCAAATCACAACCTTGGGGTTTTTTCTCTACGATTTTTATAAAGGAAGTAAGTCTATGCCTGTTTAAGAATTTTGAAGAACTTTACAGCAGAGTGAGATATGATGGCATGTAGCCTCGAATAAGAACAAAAGCTTTAATTAATGAGAACAATAAGCATAAACAGCTCATTTTCGAATTGGCAAAGTTGGAAGTTATCCATATCGGAGGTTCTACCGCTCTAAACAGAAATAAAAAATCGATTGGGATTATTAGTTTTTCTTAAAGTGACTCCTATTCGACTTTGCTAGGTAGTGTTCAGTTCAAATATTTTTTCAGAACATGTTGTATTGAATGAACTATTGAAATAGGCACAAATGGACACGAACTTGCAATTATTTCAAAGTCATAAGGCTAAATACAGGTTTTTGTTTTTCTACGTATCATTTTTACCAGGTGGTTGGCGACAGTATTATGATGCTTTTGGATCAAACATTTCCTTCAAAAACACTTTCAAACAGCTGAAAACCAGAAATACTGCCTTCAACATAGAAGAAGTTAGAGCTCCTTAAAAAGCCATACGAGATATCAAAAAAGTTTTAAATAAAGATGGGAGACGTCACCATTGGGCCTATAGATGGCTCATGATTCTCATCTTCAATCTTATACGAGGTGACAATCTGTATAAGAATGTAATGTATTGAAAGTTACCTTATACCAACGTGCAAAAGAAAGGGAAATAGATAAAGATATGATAATTAACAGATCAAGATAATCTACAGCACTTTTAAGATCGATGAGTGGGTTTGAGTAATCGACTGCTACTATCTGATGAGCAATGCTGGTTTGTCGACACAACAACAGTTTCAAACCGTATGAAAAAATATTATGATTCCTTGGAGGAATTGAATAGCTTGTTAGTTGACTAAGAAAAAGCATTCGATCGACAACCACGAGCAGTTCCAGTAGTCTATCCGCAAATGATCACAAAGGTTCAGCTGGAGATAAATGAGAACTGTTGCTAAAATATCTGGGAACTATGATCAATAATAAAGAACCAACATCCGTCGTAGCCTTCACGTCAAAAATAAAATCTTGCTGAAAATAGAGCATGGCCGGGTGGTTTGGTAGTGTCATATTCAAATAGAGATTCGGAGAACTCCGTCAAAAAGGGACATGCGACATTCCAAAAAAATCGCAAAGAAACAAAAAGAAAAACAAATAGCTTCTGCAAGCGACGTTGGTTGGCCTCCCTCACATGCAATAATCAAACATTTGGAAAACTTTTTCACGTTTGCTTAGATCAACGCGGAAGAAATACATTTTTTTGAGCCCATGTTGTTACTTAACCCTAGAAAGGTAATCTTCGCCGATTCGATTAACATCAACTTTATTTTTTTCATTTCTCAATCGAGAAGAGTAGTCAAAATACTCTTTTTCGATTGCATTTTTTTTTTTTCGTGTAACCCTAGTCATCTCTGAGTGTTTGTAGTGAGCGGACTTAATAAAAACAAACTAGTAAACATAAGTTATTTAACATCACAGGAATAAACTAACATCTTTTCTCTAAAAGCGCAGTTGAATATCGCTTCGTCGATTCGACGAATGGTGGTTACCTTTATGGTTATCTTTCTAGGGTTAATCGAAGGAAACTTTATAACACCCCGAGTTAATTACTCGACACAAAAATACGCGCAAAAAATTGTGTCTAAACGTGATACAACATAATTATTTGCGAACCACATGACATCTTATTGATTGTTTAATCTTGTGTCTTTTAATAGATTGTCGAAACGTATGCCCCGATACAGACAATGCAAAAACAATTAAAATTTAATCTATAAAAAAATTCTTTTGTCTTTTAAAGGTAAGCTGTGAAAATCAGTTGGTTTTTTTGAAGAGGATACTTTGTTTTGTTTCTGTCGCGTATGTTATTGCCTTTAAAGTTGTTTTATTAATAAGTAGTGAGAATATAAGAGTATTCGAAAATTCTATCTTTCGCTATGGCGAAGTCTTAAGAATATGAACTGAACTGAATTGATTTCCAGTCGGAGCAATAAAAGCATGCAAGATTTAGAGAAAATATTGTTTAATTTAAACGACTTTCTTTGTTCAAGAGATCAATTTGCATTAATATTTATGCCGGCTATAATGTGGAACCGGAAACACTTTCACATCTTGTACAAAAAAGTCATGCGAGTGGTTAAAAGGCAAAGCAGAAGGTCACCCTAAGCTGGATTCCAGTATTTGCCTTTTCTCTTAATACTTTAAACAGACTCTCGAATTTTTTAGCAAGGGTTGATGTTGTGGTACCCGTGGCGTAATGATTAGCGTGTCCTTCGGAAAATCAATGTTTTTCCACGGATATCACCTTTCAGGAGGAATTGGCAATTTCTCCGATGGTAATTTCCAACCATGGAAAGGACTTCCTCGATTAGACGTTCGGAATAGGCAAACAATTGCAGGCCCTCTCCATTTTAACACAAAGTATGGTTGAGAGATCATTGCTAGGCTCCCTGCTTTTGCGATACCCTGTTTGTTTACAATTTATTTATTTTGATCTTCATCAATCTGCCGACATCAATCCTTTGTATTCTTTTTTTTGTTTTTTTTATTTCTACAAATATTATTTGAAGAATTTTTGAAAATTAAAACAACCTTTCTTGGGAAAGTGCAATAATTTATTCTCAAAACGGTATTGTTGTTGCTGGACGAAAACGAGCTCACATCCATAAGGCGCGCTGGATTGTCGAGGGAAGAACACATCAGGGAATCAGGAATTGGAAAGTTTGTATTCAATTCAGTAACCTCAAAAACAAACATGACATCAAGATAAGAAGCTTAACTTAAAAAAACAACCAGCCTTCTAGTTTCATAATCAGAAAACAATCACAATAACAACACAAGAGCATGGAATAGAATCAGTCATTTTTTTATAAAAAAAAATTAAGTAGAGTTATACACTTAAAAAATTACCTGCGGTTCACTAATTGGGCTAACATATGATCGCCAGTATTCACCATCGTCCGAGAACTGGACAATGTATTCTGTCACAAATTCCCCTGTCCTCGGCCGACCCATTGTGGCAACCTTTCTTGTCTTTCGTTTCTCACCCAGATCGATCGTAAGAAAGTGATTGTAAGTATTTTCTACCGGCGTCCATGCAGATTCACCTTTTAGTTTCATAATTTTGTTAAGTTAAGTAGAGTTTAGTAGTTTCAGTGCACCATTTTGTTATTTTGAGAAGAGAATAATCAAGAGGATACAGAAATTTTTGTGGTTATTTATGTGTTAATGTTTAAATATTAATATGTTAATCGATGAGTTCGAAACTCACCCATTAGACATTCGTGTTAATATAACATATATTGGTTTTCTAATCTATTGAAATTATGCCATTCATTCAGCACCAGCAAACAGAACAGCCAACACCATTAATTAAAAAAAAAAAATTTAATAAATGTTAATAGCTACAGACAAAAATGTTTACATTAATATACATACGTGCAACCCATAAGTATACCAAATGCCAATTCAAACAAAAAGAAAAAAATAATAATAAAACCAAAAGGATATGGAAAATTGTTTACACAAAAGATGAACATTACGGAAAGACAATGCAGACATTGGGTGGATAGTTATATGATGGTTAGGTTAAGGATGAAGAGACACACAATCCCATGCGCACCTTTTTTTGTGTTAATTCTGCACCCATATTGACAAACAGCTAGAGCCAAAAAATATGAGGACAATAACATGAAAGATGACTCAACAGCTGATGCTGTAACAATAATTTCAATGCCAGACTGTGTTTTAACACGTAAGGGCATTGTTGACAAGAAATTTGATCCACGTGTAAGCCCATTAAAGAAAATTGGCTCGCTTACCTTTACGTTGCCTCCTGGCTCCTTGTAGTCTGCAAATTCCAAATCGCTTATGCCATAGCTAATTGAATATTCGGTAACATATTCATGACTATGCGGACGACCTTGAATGGCAATGTGGGTCACATTCATAACGTTGCCCAGATCAATTATAAGTTGCTGGTCGAAATCGGAATGGCGGGCAGACCATGATGTTCCAGCTTTAGATTTTTTTTAAATATTTTTTTTATATAAAATATGTTTAATAATACGAAGGTGCAATGATTAAAAAAGAAACCAAATTAAAATATAAAAAAGGTATAATAAAAAACTAATAATGCACACAAATCACACACACAAACACACGACATATTAAAAAAAAAAATACGAGCCACACGATAATGCGATTCATCTATCTATTCAAAGTACGAATAATTTTATTAACATTCAAAAAAGAATAAGTGCTTGCTGATATACACAAGTCAATGTGAAATATACAAATCCTACATTGAAATAATATTTAGCATTTCGATCGAGACATTTTTGAGAAACAGGCTACTCTCGAAAACAACTTAAGAGTAAAAATAATAAGCTTAACATAGTGAATTTTTTGATTGTTTGTTTGTTTCAACGCTTCTGCATGATTGTTCGAATATTGGACATTTAATTTTTTATTAAATAAGTGAATCAAAAAACCATTTACAATACAACCCTAGATCTTTGTTAAAATCTCATTTGAAAAAACAACATGGTATTTGTAGAAAAACACATTTAGGCGCCAGTTATATGTAAGATTAAATTGCAACATTGTCGACTTAATGATTACTAACCCAAAAATGTGCCTCAATTATAAAGCTGTACTAAAAGGCATATAAAGGCGGTGAAACATTTCTGGGTTCAAAGCAAACAGTAATGAGTTTCCTAACAAATGAAAATTGAGAACTTGCTACCTATTTATGCAATATTTTCAACTTCGGTCTTGTGAACTTCGGAATAGGGTGGCGTAACGGGCAATTCCAGGACCTAGCTCATTTCTCATAACCATATACCTTCTGAGGAATACAAATTTTTCGTCCATTTCAAAAGACTAATCAAGTAAGTGCTTTTCATGGAAACAAAATTACTATCGGAAGGCTTAACAATTAACTGCGAAAAATTACACCCGTGGAAAACACTTTTTTGTTGAGATTCGGATATCTAACCTCCCACTTAACAGGTAGAGACGCTAACAATCGAAATTTCGATATATTTAGGGTTAAAGTTTACAATTTTGGCAAAAAATTCACTTTAACCTCAAGCATTTCGTAGTTCACAAGACCAAATTTGGAAAAATTTCACAAACAAAACGAATTGAACTCGGTTTTCATTTATTGTAGTCATACTCCCCACAGGATTCACAGGATGTGGTATCACTTAATCCTACCATGTTTAACCCTTTGTATACGGAGGTGTCAATTTTTTCAAAATTTTTGTATATACATTAGACTGGGCAAAAAAAAATTTTTATTTTTGAATCAAAATCCATATTCAAAATAATGTTAAGGATAGCTAAAAAAAAATTCCAAAAAAATTTTAGCTCAAAAAAAAATTGTTTAGAGGTCTATCAATCGTGTTTTATATTTTTTAGACCTAACCTTACTTGAGCGTCAGAACTGTTCAAGTATTTTGAGCGCAACAAATTTAGCGACAAATATTTTTGTAGAAAATTAAATTTCCTTTAAAAAAGGTCTTTATAAAAATTTTTCTCAGACTAACCGTTTCTGAGTAATCAAGCTTTGAAAAATGGTATGTTTTTTTGATTTTGCTCTTTTATTTTGGAGATTCATAACTCACGTACAAAAATCAATATGTGAAAAATTGCAAACATGTTCCTTAAAGAAAATTTAATTTTCTAAAAAAAAGTTTTTTTTACACTTTTTCACAAAGTGCTTCCTTCAGAAGTTATTCGTGATTAAAGTTGAAAAAATAAAACGTTGTTTTTTTTCGTTGTTGATTCTTTTTTTTTACTTAATGTAGCAAACTGATAGTCGAGATCATGGAAAATCATTATTTTAGCAATGTCATCACTAAAAAAAACTATTTGCTTTACGATAATGTAGCCTTATTGTCTTAAATTTATAATTTTGTAGTTCTCCAACAAAAAATTATTTATTTACTGTACTTTACATATTAATATAATATCATACTCATTCATATCCACGAATGCGCGAATCTATCAATAACTGTTCTCTTATATCTCTCTTCTCTCTATTTCTTTCGATTTTCCATGACCTCGACTATCAGTTTGCTACATTAAGTAAAAAAAAGAATCAACAACGAAAAAAAACGAGAACGTTTTATTTTTTCAACTTTAATCACGAATAACTTCTGAAGGAAGCACTTTGTGAAAAAGTGTAAAAAAATCTTTTTTTTAGAAAATTAAATTTTCTTTAAGGAACATGTTTGCAATTTTTCACATATTGATTTGTACGTGAGTTATGAATCTCCAAAATAAAAGAGCAAAATCAAAAAAACATACCATTTTTCAAAGCTTGATTACTCAGAAACGGTTAGTCTGAGAAAAATTTTTATAAAGACCTTTTTTAAAGGAAATTTAATTTTCTACAAAAATATTTGTCGCTAAATTTGTTGCGCTCAAAATACTTGAACAGTTCTGACGCTCAAGTAAGGTTAGGTCTAAAAAATATAAAACACGATTGATAGACCTCTAAATAATTTTTTTTTTTTTTGAGCTAAAATTTTTTTGGAATTTTTTTTTAGCTATCCTTAACAATATTTTCAATATGGATTTTGATTCAAAAATAAAAAATTTTTTTTGGCCCAGTCTAATATACATAGTTTGAAAAAAAAATTCATCAAGAAACTACTAGCGGTTTCGTTTATGTGTTTGGTCAGTCTGCATCCAATGGAGGCAATGCGCTTGACAGGTCCAATCGTTGATTGAAGACCTCAATGATGTCCCCGACAGACCAAGCACTGGTACAGAAATCTGTCTGAGGTCCTTGCTTAGCAATTTTATCGGCGATCTCGTTTCCAGTCATGTTGTGACGGCCTGGAAACCAAACGAGACTCAGAGAATTCGATCTTCCAACTTGCATCACTTTCGAGGTAGTTAGAACCTTGAATAGAACCTTAAGCACAGATTGGCCCTATCTAAGGTACTTATAGCAATAACAGTTGTCAATTTGTAATAATAGGAGGCTGATGAAGGACTTGGGGTTGTGAAAAGAAAGAATGTGAGAATGAGTTCACTGGAGTTGTAAACTTTTTGATATATGAATGAAGAGTTTCACCGTAAACGCAACTTGGGTGGAGTCAATGAATGAAGAGAATAGGGACTTGAAATTGCTTCACCCTAGCCTAGTAAAATTAAATAGTTTAAAATGTTTTAGAGAAGGCGACAGAAACTTCTAAAGTTTTTTTTTGTCAGATACAGCCAAGTGTTGGTGCTAAAGAAAACCAGTGCTGCTCTTGAGCGCCACGAGCAGAAGAGCAGGGAAGAACATCGTATTCTCAATTTAAAAAAAGAGGATGAGATGGACTTGTTTGACAAAATTGAGGGATGCCATAATGCAACTATGCATCTGCGAAGACCACTTCAACACACTGTCTATCACCGATGATGACATAAATCTCACTCCCAGATAGCAAGCCCTGTTCAACTTAGATTATGATCAAAAAATGCCGTCCTCCCGAACTCAAGAAAGTTAAGATTGTCGTATGTAAGTTGATAAAATTGTAGATGCAGATGGTTTCGTTTTGGAGGCTGAATGCCTCAGAACCTCAGAGACTGCGGTTCAAATGACCTGTTGGCACTGGTCTCCAATGCTTAATGTTGGTGACAAAATCTTCGAGGATAGTTGGACGAACATACTCGATTTTAAAAGGTATTGGCCATCTCTTGTGATTGTAGTTTTCCAGCTTCATATCCGAGTCAAATTAGGTCCCGCAGAAAGAAAAAAGAATGCTTAGTTCTCAGTTTTACCTTGAGCGCAACTAGGTGCGTATATTTATTTGATATAAAGATTCATATTTTAGCTCAACTTAAATACGTAATACTTTGTCCAACGCTGCTTTTCCCTCGCATTACAACTTGCAAAAGTGTATAATCAGCGAGCATAGATATCTACTAGTTAATCTTAATGACTTCAAGGATATTCATGAAAACTTGCTGCTCAATCTCGAAAAAACAGTGCTGTAAGTTCAGGAAAAAGGGAATGGGTTGACCCGGACCGAAAGAAAATATTTTTACATTGCTTGAACGTCTGAAACATATCATTCCATTTAAAATAATTTATTTATTTATCATCTACAGCTTAACGCTAACAGATTAATTTGCTTAAATTTATGTATATATACGTATTTGTAAAAATAATAATAAGATCAAGTTGATAACATTAGAAATTACAAAGTGATGCCACGCAGAGAATTTTTAAACAATAATCTTGATGCGCTTATATCTACCAAGTTGCAGACAGAGTTAAAATTTGATAAGGCTCTTGTTAGCGGTTCATTGGACTCGTAATTCGTTCTATGACAAGGTTGGAAGAGTAAATCACGTTTTCTAAGTGGTCTTTCGGGTGCATAAATAGGAACTAAAGCTAAAAACTTAGGACATTTTATATGGTAGCATGGAATGTCTCTCACAAACATTATATCATGGGTCTTGCGTCGACTATCCAGCCTAGAATTCCCTAGAAACAAGCATTTAGCTTCTTAGCTCGGTGAAAAACCCCATCTCATTTTAGTGAAGATGAAATAATTTGTCTTACGATTTTCTGATATTTCGTATACGTATGTCTCCAAACGAAAACGAAATACTGTTGAGCTTTGATAAATTTTCTCAGTAAAAACTCAAAACTTCTGGTGTCTAACAAGTTTGAAAAAAACTTTAGGACATCATGGATCACAATTCAGAAACCCAATTTGAATTGAAACGACAAAAACGAAAAAACCAAAAAACACAACTATCAAAACTAATTAACGTCACTGAAAACGATCAAGTATAATTTGATTTCTCAGTTAAACTGTAAAAATCACTATGCATTACAACACTTGGAAACGATCCAAAATGCCAAACATTTTACTCATGAATCCAAAAATTCTCCTTTCAAAACTGAAAAAAGCACGTTCTTTATTTTCATGAGAAAATTGATCTCAATATCTAAGTATTTTCGCTGGAGCACTCAACCATTTAACGACCACAAGAATCGGAACAACAACGTTCAGCTTGTGTTCTTTGGAAACTCGTAAAACATTATCCCCGATGAAATCAACCGGAAATATTGGTATGGGTACACCAAATCATATCAGCGAAGTAAATTTTTAATTTCTATGTTTGTAAAAAGACCAAAGGGTAAATACTCATATATTTTGTGTTATGCAGACATCCCAAGGCAAAGTATTGTTTTCAATGGCACAACACCTGCCCTATCTATTATGCGATTTCATGTTAAAAACAAAACGAACACCGCACTCAAGGACCTTATAGTATTATCCTGTGCCGCATAATCGTTAAAACCACTCAAAATGTTTTCGTTTTTCTTTTTTTGGTTCTCTCATCGAACCAAATAACAAAAAAAAAAAGTAAACAAAAATTGTTTTCTGTTTGATCGCGTTTAGCTATTAAAATTGTATTTGCGCTTGAGCAATCTTCTCTGGTTCCTTCAAATTCAATTTTGCAACGTGATCGTTTTCAATGTTATGCTTCAGCACATATGAATAAAAACGCTCACCCTGCATTGTTTAATCCCTCATTTTTAGTTTCTCCTAAAGAGAACCTAAACACTTAAGACCAACTCAGGTCTGAGGGTAGTTGTTGATTTTGGGTTCCTTCACGGTACATCAGCCTTTTAACTTTGACACCCCTCTTGTGATAACATCTTTGTTGTTTGCTTTTTTACTTTTAGGGGAAGTTAATTTCTGAAGCCAGGGGTGAGATTCCCATCAATCAGTTCGGAAACGATTTACAAAAAGAAATAGGGTCGGAAACATGTAATTGTTAGGTGGGTTACCTATTCGTGAATGAAAGTGCCAATAAATAGAAATTGTTGCAATTCAAAGTGCACGACTGTTAAACCAATTTTCGTTTTTCTCTTGAATATCCATGGGGGTGAACATTAATGGACTTCTTCAATTGCTAAAGGCTGTCTACGGTAATTTTTTTGATGACAATACAAATAGGCGGGGGCGGACTAAGGATAAAATTGTTTTGTTTGGTTATTCTGATTGTCCACAAAAGGGACGAGTGGTCGTATTTGTTCCACTTCATGTGGCATGACTTTAAACAGTTGGCACGCTTCATAAATTAGTTCTACTTAGTCTAGTCTAACGAAACAAAGAAGAAAGACAAAATCTATACAGACAAATTTATCAAATAGAAAATTTAGAGCTCGAAAGTACTACAATCATTGTTGGGATGAGTTTAAGTATTCCCATTAGCTTTATTTTGGTCATTACTTGTGTTACTGAAATATTATTTTCTAACATGAAATACATGACATGTTTATTTTTTAAGTGCTGAGCGGGCGGTAAAAAAATGTTGAAAATAATTAAATCAATATTCAATAGCTCAATAAACACCTACAAACACGGATTCAAGGTATAGGAATATTCCCAAGTAGACCAAATATTTACCTTTCCTTTTTTCTTAATTGGAACTTGAAAGTTTAATTTTTTTTCTTCGAAATAAAATCAGCAATCCACACAGTTTCGGTGCACCATCTAGACAGGACCTATTGAAATGTTGAATAACTCCGCCATTTTTCAGCTGACTTTTGTAAATAAACAAGATTTATTTAGGGTATAGAATGCCATTTATTGAAAAGAATATCGATCAAATGACCGCCTTCATTAGAAACCCAACATGCGGCCTTTTTTGGACATTTCGCATTTTATTTGACAACATTTCGGCCGTAGTAGCAACAATTTGCGCTTTGAATTTAGTTGTTTAATAGTGTTCGGGTTGCTGGCATACACCCTACTCTTCAAGTAGCCCCACAGAAAAAAGCCCGGTGCATTAAAAACCGGCGAATGGGGCCAATTCAAATCACCCTTTGACACAATGCGTCCCGGGAACTTGCTCTGCAAAAACTTCATAGTAGCAACTGCGGTGTGACAAGGTGCGACGCCTTGTTTAAAATAGAAGTTCGTCAGACCGTGTTTACGCATTTTCAGACAGACAAAGGTTGCCAACATCCAACGACAGCGTGCACAGTCGACAATTTCTCTAACTTTGAAAAAAAAAAATGGTCCAATAATCGCTTTCGAGCACACTCCGGCCCAAACAATAACTTTTACGTCGTGTAATGGTGTTTCGTGAATGATGTGTGGGTTCTCTGTCCCTCAAATTCGACAGTTTTGTTTATTGACTCCTTAAGAGAGCGAACAATGATAGCCACGTACAGTTTTCACAATTGAACGATTGCTTTCGATGTACTGCGCTACAATTTTAGCCCAATTTTTGGCTGTGAGTCGATCCATGTCTAAAATGACATAGGCTGGCGTTTCAGAATCTGGCTGGCTTGCCAAAAAAAAGTTGGTCCTGTCTAGATGTAGCACCCTGTATTTAAAGACTAATTAAGTTCGTATTAGTCCTTAAATACGCGCATCTGTACTTTAATGGTTAGCGTGAAGAACTAATACATTGGAGGTAAGGGTTCCATTAGCCCTGCTTAGTATCATCAGTTGCTCATTTCATTTCATTTCATTTCATTTATTTATTTACTATGTACAGGTAAGACCTAGTCTTTTATAGTACATGTTGAAGTTGAAGCCCATGAAAACCGCTTTCTTACCTAGAAGTGCGGAATCAGCAGTAAATTAAGTCTTTTAACGAATGCTTAAGAACTATTAAGACTTATTAAGAAAAAATCGATTTTGTTGAAACTCGCTCTTGTTTTGATCCCATAACATACCCACCGTTTTTCCAAACCCCTATTCAACTCAAAGCCATTGGGGTTTACAGTTCTTTGTGTTTACGCGTAGTTACTCCCAGCAGTTAACAAAAACTTCAAAGCTTAACTTCCTGACTTTCACCATTTTATTACCAAAATAAAAGAAGAAAAACCAAATACCACTTCTATATCAGCAGAATTGATAACATCAACATTATTTTAATTTCTCCCTTTTTGGTAATGTACTTGGCCTGGTACGACGCGTCATAGCAAATCACCAAACGCCCAAAACGTACTCCGCATATCGCATATTTCCTTTTGTCTGTCTACATAATTTAGCAAAGCCAGACAGAAAGACTAGACAGTCGATGATTTGAGAAATTACTTTACCACAGACTGAAGCGGCGCAACGTACACACTCATAATAGAAGCAATAAAATTCCCATCAATCCTGTTATCCGATTCGAAAAATTAGGACAAAGCAATTCCGATCCCTGAAAATCCTTCACAACAGATAAGAATAAATTATTCCCATCGAAGAATGTAATTTATTTCTATTTTTAGATAATTGATTTAGACAGTCAACAATGGAACCGTCTGCACTGCATGCATGTCACAAATACTACAAAATACAATTTCTATCAGCTTAAAAAAAAGTAGGTACTTTATTTATAGAAAAACTAAGATACTAGGTTTACTGCTATGACCTCTTTTGCTTTCTTTCCTTCTGCAGAACACTGCAACAATATTCGTCCAATTCAGGGGCCACACCTGAGCCCACATCCACTAGCAACTCATTGAATGTTAAAAACTTGAAGTCTCCCACTTCGTGCGGTGTGCAATTATTGAAAGCAATAGCTACACAATAGTCTGCATCCAAAATGTGCTCTTCAAAGTGCCACAATGGGTCATGAACGTCACTGACACACAGTGTAGTGCTAGTGACAACATTGTTTTCGGTAAGTTTATCAGAATGTATAGTAAAACTTATTTTTTGCAAGTCTATCGATATACCGACACCAATGTTCTTCACATAACTCTCTTTTAAACACCAATTTCGAATGAATGCTTTCAGTTTGTCTTGTTCTGTGTGATGAGCGCGGTTTATGAAGCGCCATTCAGAGTCGGAGAATGTTCGGTTCATCAAACGAAAAAATTCTGATAGTGTTTTGCCGCCAGAGTATTCCACTTTCATGACATCAATACCCACTCCAAAGTCAGATAGAGGCTCTTCTTTTTGATTAGATTTACTCAATACTACCCCAGCCAGAACAACCATTCCACCCTGATGAGAGACATTGAAACTGATTTGTGGTGAATCTGGGTTGGTGTTCTTGAGATATGGTTTCCCTCGCACATCACGGTCGAATTCGATTTTATTGTATGGAATGGTTGTAGTTTCACTGACAAATTTTCTCATTAACAATCGCCCCACCAGTGACGAAAGAAAATCATCAATATAATGAAATTTCATTAGTCGTGTTTTTTCTTCAGGTTGAATGGACGCACATGCCGTCGTTAATTGTGCAAGCGATGGTGTAAACCTGTTTAGATCTACCGCCCATCGGAAATATGAATGCTTTGCACTCATATCAAGCGATTTTAATATAAAATATTTGTAAACGAAATTATTTCTTTCGCTGTTCCAGAAAATTTATTTATTACAAGTGACAGTTCTATTTTCTTGTTCTGTCATTCAAGTGACATATGCACGAAGTAGGTGCTGCCAAACCGAGAACAGGAAATATTGTACTAGATTTATTAAATTGCTTTTCCAACTGAAACTGAAATAGATTTTTTAATAAAAGATATCGCATGACACATTTTATTTTATAGAAAATGTTTTTTTTGGTTTTTGCATTTGTCTTTTGGTGTAAAAATGCAATCTTATTAAATGTTGTGGTGCCCGAAGATTAATGTATGCCACAAGATTTGGTATACTGAATTGCGCTAGAATAATGCCGTTTTCGTTTGGGAAAAAAGAGTACCCTAAGGGTACTCTTTTTGCTGTCAGAGTGACTTTGTGTTCGTTTGACTGCTCTCAGGGTAATCTGAAATTACCCTCAGAGCAAGTTTTGCTACTCTCGAAATTTTTTCAGATTAAACTCACTCCAACATAAATGACATTTCTCGTTAGTCATTCTTGGCCAGAGTTGGCCGAAATATCACTTTTTAGAAAAAACTACATTTGTTACGTCTGCTACGTAGTTTATGTAGTTAAATGTAGTTAAATGTAGTTAAATGTAGTTAAATGTAATTAAATGTAGTTAAATGTAGATAAATGTAGTTAAATGTATTTAAATGTAGATAATGTAGCAGACGTAGTTTGAACTATTCTCTTTTTTTCTATATGCTGTTTTTCTTGTTATCCGAGCTCAAAAAAATTTCTTATTGCTTAAAATTACTTTTGTATAGAATCAATCTGAACATTTATGAAGTTTATTACGTATCTTTTTAGTTATAAGTTCTTTTTGTCAGTTTTTACTCCAAGCAAAAAATATTTACTTAATTGCTCATGAAATTCGCAGAGATATGTTTCTGAACGTAGTCAATTGCATTGAAAGCAAACTATAAGTGTGTTTAATGACCTGCTCTAGATCGATCTAGAGCAGAAAAAAGCAGCTTTTGGTGTTTAATGACAATTTTTCTACTCCGAGCAAGAACTTTTTGTGTTTAATGACCTGCTCTAGAGCTTTTAGAGCAGCATTTTCTGCACTTACTTTTGAGTAAGAGCAGATTGGAGCAAAGTGTCAAAATCAGCTGTTGACATTTGATTCAAATATTTTTGTTTATATTTTGCGTTTTGCAATCTATTTGAAATCGAATTTAACTTAAAATCAATTGAATTAACATCGCATGTTAGTTTAGTTTTGATTCCAATGTTTCCGAATACAGATTTTTATTATAAAAGGATACCAAACATAATTTTGCAAACTAGCTATGGTTACAAAATGTTTGTTGCTTTCTTATCAGCTGACTTTTGGCACCAGCTGACTCTGCTCTAAGTTGCCTGACATTTTTCATGTTTCTTGCTCTGCTCTGAGCTGCGCTGCTCTGCTTTTTTTTTTTCATTAAACACACTTTATATGTCAAACGCACACATACATTGACAAAAACGGAGTACTCTGATTTCTTGTTCGTTTGAGTTGTCAAAAATCAGGGTACTCTAAAAAAAAGGGTACTCTGGTTTTACCAAACGAAAACGGCATAAGGCGATCTGTTCTCCCCGCTTATTTATTTTTAAGATTAAAGGGAGTCGTCTACTTTCGCAGTTTCGAAAAATGAATTTTTTATAGAAGATAATGGAGTCTCCCTGGGGTCGCCACAAAGCGTTTTCTGAGAAACCTAAAGTCTAGTCTTCCTGAATGTCAAACTGAGTGTTTTTTGAGCCCTAGGGTTGACCTGGTTTGCCCGCAACTCGCCATAAAGCTGGCAAATCGTGCCACAAAGTCTACTATGTCTTTCCGGCAGAGGTCGATTCAAGGACAAGTTCATGCCAAGATAACCAAAATAAGAAAACTTTTTATTTTAATTTTAATAATGTACCAATTAAAAAAAACCAACTTTGTGTCAGTATGATGTGTAGTTTTTTCGTAATCCATCGTCAAAAATACGCCCGAAATTCAGACGCGAGGGTGACGACCCCCAAACTGCAATTGCGGCAGGGGAAGAAACGCTGTTGACAAGTTTTTCTTCGTTCCGACAACTGCAAATGTATGAAAACACGGTGTCGTTTGACTTTCAAATAATATTGTTCAAACAAGTTTAGAGAGCCTCATAAGAAACTGACTATGGTTATCTTGAAAACCCTAAAGTTTTGAAAAGCTAGGCTATTTTATTTAACAAAAAAAACCAACAAGCAAAACAAGCTTCAGAGGTTCAATTTCGCTTTAAATGTGGTCTCTAAAAAAGGTGAATTTTCGTCATAAATTTTTGCGTTCATATTCAAAGCGACTCTTGTGGAGTTTTTTTGTCCGGGATCAACGGATTACAACGTATCCCATATTAGTTTGAACGTCGACTCCAGTCTAAAAACAAATGACATTTATTTAAATGTCTCAAGGAAAAACAAAAGCATTTTATTTCCTCCCTTAAAAGACAAAAAAACTTTTTGCAGGTCAAAAATACAGTCTTACTTTATATTTAAATACTAAAAGTTGAAGAAAAACTCTGCGTTTTCGGTTCACAAAAATCGTTAAATTGCGGAATCACCACACAAAAAAATCTATGTATGTGGGTTACGCACTTTAAGTTTCAAAAAAAGTTCCGGGTAGAAAAAATTATTTCATTTTTATTCAAGTAGTGAAATAAACTCAAAATTGAAATGCTATTTTTATGTGAGTTCTACTCGAATTACGCCACCCGTAAAAATGTTTTATCTATAAAATTGAAAGAACCAATAAGTTTTCTAATTAAAAACGAATCAAGCATTCTAAAGCCCCAAAACAACAACACATACACGCGCTGTATAAGTACCATCAATTTCAATAGCAAATAAACAGCTTTTATTATAAATGTGTTGATTAAAAACACCCATCAGTCGATGGAAAATTCAATTTTCTTCTTAAGAGCTACAAAAAAAAAATATTTATTTTCACACCATATGCCATTGTTCTCATTATGTGCGAATTATAAATATTTTAAAAGTGCCAATGCCTTATGACTTGGCCGAAAGAAAAGTATTTCATTGGAGTGCACTCAACAGGCACCTTTGAACGTCTTTCCTTTCCTCAACGCCATAAATACTCATCATCATCAATGTGCATTTAAGTGATTTATGTATAATATGGTGTTAGGATGTTACTTAAGAGATAACAATATAAAAATAAATAAGGCAATGGGGTGGATAAATCATTTGCTTCATGAAATTATGTATTTCCAAAACCAATAGTTCGGAAAATCAATAAGAAAATATTTTGGCGAATAGCATGTTGCAAAATTTAAACTGATTGATTTTGAACAGAGAGATGATTAAACGTTTCTGTTCATAGTCGGGTGGGGAATGATGGAATTGGGAGTCATCTATTACTATGCTATGTTCAAGCTAAATATTCGAAACTGTTTGAACTCATTTTAAAAATTTGTTTAGTAACTTGTGGCATTTTCACACGACAATGCCCAAATCCATACTGCCCGAATATTTAAATCATGGATTGAAGGCCAAAATGCAGTGGCCATCTACTGACACGACATCAATATATAATATAAAACCTGTTGGGAAGTGACTTCGTTCTAAACAATATTCTAACGAACCGAAACTAATTGGAGGCATCAAACGCGCGTAATCCATTTCATTGGATTTCATTGGAAAACTGTACGGATCGGTTGCCAATCGAGCTTATGAGGTCATTCTGAACAAGGTAAAAGTAATTTTTCACAGCACAGTTTTAAATTGCTCGTAGATTAAACAAAGTACAGATATAATCACTGCAGAATTCCATCCCAAAAAGATAAAAGCTCCACAGGGTTGTGAAATACCTAGATGATTTGTTTCGAAATGTATTTGAACTGGTTACGACGAGCAACATTTTTTGCAATTGGAAATAAAATAAATAGCGTGGCGCAACAGAGTGAGGAGCCCCAGGGCCGCATTTCTTACAACTATTCCAAGTTAGGGAATGGAAGGGACCTACAATTTTCTGCCGGTTCTAAACGGCTAATCGAGAAAGCGATTTTCATAGCAACGAATTCACTAACGGAGGAATTGCCAATTCCTCGCGAAAGGCGATACCCGTGAAGAAACATTTTTGCCTCTGTTGGGATTCGAACCACGAATCTCTTGGTTAACAGGCAGATATGCTAACGATCACTGGGTATTTGGAAGAATGGTTTAAATTTATACTCTTCTCATGTAAAATGTAATTTTGGTAGAAAAAAAGGATAGTCAAGGAATAATCAGCCACAACAGAAAAATACTCTCAATCAGCATATAACTAATGTAAGGTTAGGTTAGATGTGGCTGTCAGTATACGGAAACCGACACACTTAGACCATAGAGAGTCTATTGTGACACCACTGAGACCAGAAGGTTGATCACGTTCTGGTCTCTACCTAGGGTATTAGAAAGTTAAATCACTTTCTAATCGAACCCGGACTAACGAGTTGATCACCAGTCAGTCAAATCATTCAGACCTTCGTACGAAAAGGAAAAGACTTTTAGGGTCTTTACTAGCTTAATCGCTGGCATATACCTAAACAGCATGAGTGATTTTTACAGATAAGGATTTCTGTTTAAGCGAGTGGTTAGCTTTAAAATACGTTTGCGGAAAGATAATTTTATGTCATTAATGTTTAAATATGATTTCGGGCATGTGGCTGCAGCGGTTCGGCTGGCTCGAATAAAGCCAATTTTCAACCACTTTTCGAGCATTTAAGACCCACTTATCCCCAAAGAAAATGATCCAATGTTAACAGGTCCATTCCGCGGAATTATGCGCCCATCGAATGTTTCCTTCAATAAATCGATTGTGACGTGCGCTGTGTGGCATGTAGTGCTGTCTTGTTGGAACAACATTCATGCCATCCAATTCGGGAACAAAAAAGTCGGTTATCATGGCTCTATATTGGTCTCCATTAACGGTAACTGGTTCGCCATCAGCCATCAGCCCATAGAGCACACCAGTCAGTTTTTGTGGCGTCTCAAGAATTCTCTTCATTCCAAATGCGGCAATTTTGCTTGTGGACGTAACCATTCAATAAAAAATGAGCCTCATCACTGAACAAAATTTTGGGATGAAAATCACAATCGAGATCATTCTCAATTCGGCCAACGCATTGCATGGTCCCGCGGCTTTAATTCTTGCACAAGCTGGATCTTGTAAGGTCCTAAGCCAAGATCTTTGGGCAAAATCTACAATAAAGTTGATGGACAAAGCTCTAATTGCTGTGCACGGTGGCGAATCGATTCATTCGGGTCCTCTCGAACACTTTGCGCTACAGCGTTTCTTTAGTGCGCACTGTTCGACATTTCTGCGGATGCTATTGTCACATAAAGTAAACTTTGTGCAAAACGATCCATGGTTAGCCAAATTAATTGCTCCGATGGACGATTATGTCGACCATAATTTATGGACAGAGCTTGCGGTAAACTGAACCATTATTTGCGAAATAAATTTGCACGATTTGCAGACGTTGTTCTTTTGTCAACCTGTGTTTAGTTTAAATATTTTGGCTGGAAACACTTACACTATGAGATGCCCTAACATGATGACGGATTGAATGATTGTCAAGAAAAGACTTATCCGTGCACCATTGCTTTGTTTTCTTATTTAATCGCATTATCGCGTGTTCTAAATAAAATTTACTGAAAAAATATAACAACTATTACAATTCAAAGTAAAACTCGCATTCAACAAAGACATACACTTACACATAGCATTCAAACAAGCCAAGTTTCCAAATTTTTACTTCAACATACAAACACACAAAAGATATAAAAAAAACTATTTATCAAATCTGTAAACTCACCATTTAATCTTGCTTTTTCGGGACCACGATCCTGAAGTGAGGATGTGGCAGTCAGTACAGCTTTTTCAAGCAGCGGCGCGTTGCATTCATAATCCGAAAAATAGTCGCTATACGCATCTGAAAAAGAAAACCAAAAACAAAAGTTTAGAAACTACAAAAAAAAAGCATAAAAATGTCCCTAATATGTTTTCCCAAAAAAGAATTAACAAAAGAAATATTCAGGACAAAAGCAAAGGTAGAAATCACAAACAATATGATATTTGGGTCGGTGAGAGCAAGTGGAAACCATGTAAGTATTTATGTGGAACTACACCATAATAACGGTCGAATTATTTTTCTCATTCTTAATGAGTTTAGAATACCAGACCACATATTATATTAATATATGAGTAGCTGTCGAGAACCCTTTATACTCTACTCTCCCATCTAAGCTAAGACAGGAAAAAAAAAAGATTTAATGAGCTTAGGAATACTCTATGCAATAAGATTGGCTATAGAAATGCATTCACAGGGAAAACTCAACAAGACAAATGATAAAAAAGGAATTCGCATTTGGTTTTGTTTCCCAATACCGTGCTACCAGACCAGACCAGACCGAGTCGATACAAGGGTGCAAGATTATGTGGTTAAAGCGCATATACGTTGCACGGCGATACCCTAGTGCGGTTGTTTATTCTTGTATTGAAATACGTATACGAAGAGTGTCTTTATTCCTTCTTATAACCCAACCGCTTTTGGAAACCTTTCCGCAGCTTTCTTTGAACTCTCACAGCAAAGGGAGTAAGACAACAAAGTCTTTAAGCTCTTGTAGTCTAATTCTGCATGTGAGTTTGCAAGTTTTATGTTTTTTTTTTTATTATTACTTAAACGCGATATATGTATTATAGGGGTAGTTACCATTTAGTAAGACTGCCTCGGAAAAAAATATAAAAATAAATTATTTGACAAAAAATTGCATGCTGCCACATCGCGTGATATTTTGTTGTTTCCCGTGGAAACACCTTTGACACAAATTCTGAACATTTACAAACGTTATGTTGGACTTTCGAAGCAATATATCATGCTTAAGGAGAAAGGGTAGTCAAACTTTTCCCTTGAGTTTCATTTCATTCGAATATTTCGATTCTAGAACATGAATGCTGCATAAACAGAGACTAAACGTTTGCACGAAAGACACTTCTTTGGGTAGGTTCGGATAGGTATAAAAACTTTTACGAACTTATTTGAAATGAAATCGTGTTAAAGGAGTTAAGATTAAAATTGTGCTATTCAGTTTTTAGAACATTGATTAACATGTTGAATTTAAGTTAATGGGGGAGTACCAAGTAAATGGTTCAAACAATTGAAGTTCGAAAAGGCAAAAGAAGACCGAATCATCACTCGTTGCCCAAAAAATTAACGATTTTCGAACGTGAGTTAATAGACTTTTTCCGTTTTCAAAGTCTCTTCCTGAAAATCTTATTGACTTTGGAAAGCATGAAAGGAGATTTGAAGCGTTTACGTGAGAAGGTAATTGATTGGTACTTAGCAGCATCCATACCAAAGCTGTTTTAGGAGTTGGAAATGTGAAGAATCATCAGTTGAAGAAATGAATTTGTAAAACCTAATATCATCAGCGCTGTGAAGAGATATGACGTCAGAAAGCTACAATCGCAAGAGATTGCCAGTGCCTTTTCCAATCGAGTGTCCCTTCAATTATCCTTGAATCCCATGCCGTCAGCATTAAGCATTGAAGACCAGTGGCAGCAATGCCAAGAAGCCATCAGAAACGCTGCCTCTGAGGTTCTGGGTTTCACTCGGCCACCAAAACGAAACCCATGGTTCGATGAAGAATGCAGGCAGGCAAATGCAGCCAAACAAAAAGCACGACAAATGTCTATGCAAACACGAACGAGGGCTGCTTACGATCAGTATAACGAGATTTACAAGGAGAAAAGAAGGGAAGGACACCGAATTCTCAAAAAGAAAAAGAAGCAGCATGAGAAGCGCTCGTTTGAGGAAATAGAGAGGTGCCATGACAGGAACGAGATTTGGAAGTTTTACCAAAAGGTAAAAAGATCCTGCCAGGGTGGCAAACCCCGAACTCAAGCCTGCAAAGACCAGCAGGGAAACATAGTTATAGAGTCACAGTCGCTACTGAGGATCTGGAAAGATCATTTCTGCAGACTGCTTAACGGCGATGAGGACACAAATTCCGCTGTCAGGCAGACTGCCCCATTCAGCCTGGACGATGATCAAGAATGCCGTCCTCCCGACCTAGAAGAAGTTAAGCTTGCTATATGCAAACTTAAATCAAATAAGACTGCAGGTGCAGATGGCCTTGATGCCGAACTTTTCAAGGCAGCTGGAGATCAGTTGGAAAGGAGCATGCACCAACTGATCTTCATGATATGGTCGGAAGAAAGCATGCCCGGTGAATGGAACCTCAGTATCGTATGCCCGATCCTAAAGAAAGGAGACCCTCACAACTGCGCCAATTATAGAGGGATAAGCCTCCTTAACGTCGCTTATAAGATCTTGTCTGCTGTAATATGTGAACGTCTGAAACCCCACGTCAACAACTTGATAGGTCCTTATCAATGTGGTTTTAGACCAGAGAAGTCCACAATAGACCAAATTTTCACATTACGGCAGATCTTGGAAAAAACCCGAGAACATAATATCGATATTCACCATCTCTTTATCGATTTCAAGGCCGCGTATGACAGTATCTACAGAGACGAGCTGTACAGAGCCATGTCTAGTTTCGGCATCCCTGCAAAACTCGTACGACTATGCAGGATGACTTTGGAGAATTCACGCTGCTCCGTCAAGGTCGGTAAAGAACTCACCGAGACCTTTGATGTCGAAAAAGGCTTTAGGCAAGGCGACAAACTGTCATGCGATTTCTTCAACATCATACTTGAAAAGATTGTAAGAAACTCAAACGTCAACACCAGAGGAACAATCTTTCAAAAGTCTGTACAATTACTCGCCTATGCAGACGATATTGACGTAATGGGAAGAAAAATGCGTGATGTCATAGGTGCTTTTGCGAGTATTGGAACAGAAGCGGCAAAAATGGGTTTGATGGTTAACGAGGGCAAAACGAAGTATATGCTGTCATCAAACAGGGACACAGAACATCGACGAATTGGACAAATCGTCACAATAGACAGACATAACTTCGAGGTAGTACAGGACTTCGTCTACCTAGGATCCGCTGTAGACACGGACAACAACATCAGTGCGGAGATCAAACGAAGAATAACTCTTGCCAACCGTTGCTTCTTTGGGTTAAGAAGGCAATTGAGAAACAAAACCCTCTCCAGAAAAACCTTATATAAGACCTTAATCATCCCAGTCCTGCTTTCCGGCGCGGAAGCATGGACCTTATCGAAAGCGGATGAGGAAACCCTTGGTCGTTTCGAAAGAAAAATTCTTCGAATGATCTTTGGCCCGTATGCGAAGACAATGTGTGGAGAAGAAGATACAACAACGAGCTGTATGAGCTGTACCGCGACATGGGCATAGCCAGAAGAGTACGCATCGCGAGGCTACGATGGTTGGGTCATGTAGAGCGGATGGACCCAAACGCTCCGGCTCAACGGGTTTTCGAAAGCACATTGCAGGGAAATCGCGGAAGGGGAAGACCTCGTTTTAGGTGGCGCAGTCAAATGGATGAAGACCTCAACCGACTTGGAGTGCGAAAATGGAGAGAGCTCGCCCGAAATCGAAGTCGTTATGGAAGGATGTTGGTTGAGGCCCAGGTTCACCCCGAACTGTAATGCCCACCTAAGTAAGTAAGTAAGTCTGTGTGACAACTTACAGAGAAGTTTTTGGAGTCTCTTGAAATAACGGTACCAGCCATACAACCGACAATACTTATTTTTCTAGAAAAAGGCTCCAACGATTTCGATAAAATTTTGTGTGAAGGATTAATTTTAGATTTTCTTTCTTATGATGTAAAATTTTTTTTGGAAAAAGTCGAAAAACGGTCCCTCCTATAGCATGGTTTTTTTTTCAAAACCAACTTTCTCGTCAATGGTTTACACGATGTTAACAAAATTTGTTAATGCATTTTAAAAGTCCTAAGTTTAAAAAAGATTGCTTATCAACAATTGCAAAATTCTAATTTTTGAAATTTTTAATAATTTAAAAAAAGTGTGATTTTTTGAAATAACTTCAAAACTGTGCCTCTGATTTTTTTCAAATTTTTTTGTCAAAGCAACTTCTGGAAGTATCTTAAACTTTGGACAGAATTGGACACATATTTTTATTTATTTATTGGTTTATTTATTTCTAATAATGGTAAAGCAGAAAATATTATTATAATAAATTTAGATTTAAGATTTAAGATTTATTTACATTTCAGTTTTACAAATTCATTAATTCTAAAGTAAATTGTAACATAGTTGGCCTGTATTATATATTTCTTCTATTTATGTTCAGTAGACTACTTACTTTGATTAATAAATAAATTAAATATTACATTCGATAATTTTGTAAGTTACTTCTACTTAGAGTAATGTTACTTAGAATGTATTATGAACCATGAATTATGAACTGAAACGATTCTAAAATGCACTGTGTGGTTCGAAAACCAGTATTAAGTGCATTATTCAAAGAATAATTTTTTTTTATAAAAGCCGCGTGGAGAAAGTAAGGGAAACGCTAGTTGATACTAAAAAAAGAAGAGGGAAATAAAAAAAAAATAAATAAATAAATAAAATAAAAGATAAAAGCAAGATACTTGGGAAGATTTTGAGATTGGCAGATTTTTTTACTTTTAAATGGGTTTAAGAGACGTTATGAACATAAGTAATTGGTGAAGTAATAGGCATTCGTTGGTTAGGTTAAGTTACGACTTGAATTAAATCTTCTACACCTGATCTAGATAAAAGCCAGTTTCTAAGATTTTTTAAAAATTTATTTAATCCAGCAGTATTGTTGGCTATATCGGCAGGAAGTTTGTTATATGTGGTGCTATAGCAGTAGTAAAACGTCTAACATGTTCAGTTCTCGCTCTTGGTACAACAATAGCATGTGAGGCTCTAAGTGCATGTGTAAAGCTATAACTCCTTAAATTGTTTGATCCACCTCGTATATAAAATAGTCTGAGTACTTTATATACGTACAAATGCCGGAGAGGCAAAACACTCAATGATTTAAACAATGGAAGTGATGGTTCCCATCTTGGTTTGAAGAGCATCACTCTTATTATTTTTTTCTGGGCTGTAATGAGAGGTTGTAGATTGGTGACGTAAGCACTGCCCCAACAAGAAATAGCATATTCTAATCTAGAGTTAACTAACGCATAGTAAATTGAGGCAAGTAGGTTTGGTGGTACTAGCTTACGTAAGTGAAATATTCTGTTTAAAGCATAATAAATACTTTGTTTCACGGTTGCTATATGCGTTTTCCAATTGAGTTTACTATCTATAGTTACTCCCAAGTATTTAAACTCAGAGACAGATTCGAGTTTTATGCAAGAATCATTGCAGTTGCGCGTAGTACAGTTGTTTATGTCATGTAAGCTAACCCCTTCAATAAAAAACTGGCTAGTTAAGGAAAAACACATCACCTTCGATTTGCAACTAAGCACCAATTTGTGATACTAAGTAGATCACTATTCATTAAAATTTTTAAGTCCTCGTGAAGCGGCGCAGCATAGGTTAGAGCCAGATCATCAGCAAAAGCTACTAATCTGCCATTTAAGGGAAGTTTAAAAATTTAGTTTAAGTAAATGATAAAGAACAAGGGTCCTATTACTGAGCCTTGTGGAACCCCTACATCAGAACAAAAGATTGAATCACTCAATGTAGCATTAATACGAACAACTTGTTTTCTTTTCTGTAGATATGATGAGAACCAGTTCAAAATGTTGTCTCTAAAGCCATATCTGTATAATATTTTTAACAACAGTTTGTGATCAACTAGATCAAAGGCCTTCGACAAATCTAGGAACATGGCAGCGGTTTTGTTGCTTTTATCCACTTCCATATTTATATGTTCCAAAACAGTAGCTATGGCTTCCTCAGTAGATTTTCCTTTAATAAATCCGAATTGCGATTTACTAAGAACATTGTATTTATCAAGAAATTTTAGCATTCGTTTAGTAATAAGTTTTTCAAAAATTTTGGAAAATACTGATAATAAAGAAATTGGTCTGTAGTTATTAGGATCGTGTTTGTTACCTTTTTTGTATATTGGAATTATTATTGCAGTCTTCAAGTTCTCAGGGGATATGCCCCTTCGAAAGCTGATATTTACTATGTGTGTAAGGGGTTTAGTTATATGTTTGACTTTTTTTTTATGAAAAAGCTACTATAACCATCTAATCCACACGAGCTCTTTGATTTTAAGTTAGAGATCACTTGGGATATTTCAGATTCACTCACTTCACAAAAGAAGAAAGTCGACATGATTCGATTATCAGTATATGATTCCTGATGTGCATTTTCAGAGGGAAACATGAGACTTTCAACTGCTGTTTTGAAAAAATTATTAAAGTTATTTGCAATTTCGAAATCACTTTCTGATACAGTACTCTCTGAGAATTTGATATTTTTAACACGTTTGTCTTGGTTATGTTTGCCCAACAGATCATTAACAATGTTCCATTGCTGCTTGGGGTTGTACCTATTTTCGTAGAACTTTTGATTAAAAAATGTTTCCTTTTGTTTGTTTATTAGCGCATGAACATTCTTTTGCATTTTTTTATATGTGTTTTTTATACGCGGTATATGTAAACTATTTTTATTCCTAAAATAATAAATATTTTTTTCATTTTTTTTTATCACAGAGGCCTTTAGTCATCCATGGCTTAATCAGCTTGTGTTTACTTTTTTGTTTTATAACTTTGCACGCAGATACACGAGCAGAAAGAATATTTAAGAAATTTGTAAAAGCCTCAGACGGGCAGATGCAGTTAAAAACATTTGTCCAACTTTCCACCGATAAGCTCTCATTCAGCTTCGGGTAATCAATTTCGTGGATGGTTTGAGTACTAGATTGTTCAGTTGAACGTTCTAAATTGTTAAATACATCCAAAAGCGATAAGCCAGTAGCATAATGGTCAGTAATGTCCCATTCCAAGAGGATTGGACGAATATTATTAAGGTCCCTAGTCCTAATGAAAACATGGTCAATACATGTTTTACTGGTAGGTGTTACTCTCGTTGGCAAATTGATTATAGATATTAAATATTATTTAATAAATTCTCTGTGCTGAAAACTTCAGCGCATGAGGCTCCCATTCTTTTTCGAGCTTTAGAGCCTCAGCTTTTTTTTTTTTGTATATGAATTTTCTTGAAATTTTAGGTATACGCATACTTAAGTTCTTCTTTTTTCTTTTTAAAAATTTTCTACAAAATTTCTGGAAGCCAGTTGTTTTCGTCCCTCTCCTTAACCGAAGGAAACGGACAAACTTCCTTCACATACGATTTTTTTCTGGATTCAACTCTACCTACCCTCTCTAACACATCATGTTTGTATTCTAAGTGCCTCTAGATCCCAGACCTAAAACACTTGCAATGTCAAATGCTGAAGTTTTTTTGTGATCATGTAAACTTTAAAGAATAATTGCCATGGCATTAAGTTGAAAATGTTTTTTTCGTTACAATGCGACGGCGACACGATTGTTCCTACGAGAAAAATGTTCACGTAATGTCAAATGCTTCATTAAACTATAGCATGTAATTGCATTTGTAACCGAAAAACCCTTACACCCACCATAGAAATGAATAACAACAACCTCCTGCATAATTCTAGACTACAAACTCAAATGCATATTTCCATTCACGGGGGTGAAGTGAAAAGAGGATGCAGCGATAGCTTTAAAGTGTGAACTTCCCGTTAAGAGGCAACAGGAATTGTTATTGCCGTCATTTACTGTTTTTGTGTTTTATTCGTTGTTTGGGTACGAAAACCTAAGAGGACACAATAGCCACCCCAGAGACACGGTCCTCCAAAAGAGGACACCATGCCATAGTCTATTTCATTCCTGACAAGCGGTTCACAGAAACAACCCTTCAGTCTATCAGCTAGACAGTGAGCTATTTAGATTATTCCTTTTCAGTAAGGCAGTCATGCAGTATGTGTTAAATGCCATTGAGTGTGCATACTCCAGACCAAGTGTATACATAGAGTGCATATTCTACAAAGGATGTACAGTACACTCCTTTTTATTCGTATGCAACTATACATACATGCGAATGTTGGTCGCTTGGTTATTGCATTAGATTAACAAATTACAAATTTCAAAGAACAAAAGAATGGCGAAGTAATTTTTTGTTTAATCGATTTGTTTTCCTGGGGTTGTTCAGGTAGAACTAAATCAATTTCTTATCATTACGCGAACGGATGAAGGTTTTTTTTCGCATGAACATTCATTGAAAAAGGAGCGGCCAAATTGACGTGACATGCTTTCATGGAATTGAAGAACAGGAACAGGACTCGATGTAGTTTGCTTAGGAAGAGCGAACAACCTCGTATTGTGCGCGGAAAATCAATAAATCAATGAGTTTATTCACTTTGCCAACTAAATGGTGCATGTTGATTTCGATCGGCAGTCATTTTGATTGACAGATAAAAATAAAGGGGCCAGGTGTTGTTGGCTTACAATTAAAAACTAATTGATTCGTTATTTTCAATTGTTTTGTAAATATTGAATTGATTTTGATATGCAAAGGGCGTACGTATTAGAAAGTTGGAAACAGTAGGTATAAAGGGTATTGCGAAAAAACGTTTGTAGGGAAACGCGCATATCAAACTCATGTTTTTTGATCTATAAAAACTTTTGCGTGTGAACTTTTTGCGTACTTAACCGATACTTCAATTATTGATGAACGTATTCAAACACAACTGAAGGGGTATGTTATTCTTTTTTCTTTTGAATCAAAACTAATGAACATAACTATTGCTATTCGTTTGAATTTCTGTACCACACTCTTTTTCGGTGACAGTACTGTTTTACTATTTAGGTACTGTTGAAAGATTTGAACCAAAGATGTTTTCTAATTTTGTTACTTATCATTCTAATGACTAATAAATCAAAGAAGTTGTACAAGTTGGCAGCACACCGAAATAATGGCCATCTGGGGTCGCACGAACTTTCGATTGTGTGCTAAATACGATATCAAAATATTAAGGCTGAGTAAAAGGTTTAAGTATTCGCTCTTCTTAATGAATTTGGTGGTAGAGGGTTGTCAACTATGTGGTACCCGTGGTGTGATGGATAGCATGTCCGCCTTGATAGGCCGGACATGGAGTTCGAATCCCAACAGAGGCAAAAATGTTTTTTCCACGGGTATCGCCTTTCGCGAGGAATTGGCAAGTCCTCCGTTAGTATTCATTGCCATGAAAAGCGCCTTTTCGATTAGCCGTTCGGAACCGGCAGAAAAATGTAGGTCCCTTCCATTCCCTCACAAGGCTTGGTTGTGAGAAATGCGCTAGGCCCAGGGGCTCCTCGCTCTGTTGCGCCACCCTATTTATTTTATTTATTTTGGTTGCCAACTACACATTACATATGAAAGTCTAATCAAATCACGCAAAATATTGAAATTTTTAAACTAAATTAAATATCCCAGCGGAAATCTAAAAATGTGGTTATTTAGTTTAAAATAAAGCAAAACTCTTAGAACTTTTTATAGAATGAAATGTAATTTATTCGCAAGAACCAATTAGGCGTCTGCCGTTTTTAAACGTAAAAAACATATTGACAAACTACGGAATGAGTGAATCCAAAAATATGGCAACTCCTTTAGATGGTAACGTCAAGCTTAGTAAGATGATGGCCGCGAAAGATGACAAAGAAAAATTAGAAATGGAAAACACGCCATACTCCTCATTGATCGGATCACTCATGTACCTTGCAGTTTCAACTCGACCAGACATCGCTCATACTATAAGTGTATTGAGTCAATTCAATTCAAATCCCGGACAAGAACACTGGAAGGCAGCAAAGCGGGTCCTTAGATACCTACAAGGAACCCAAAATCTCGGACTTACATACAGAAAGACAAACGAACCACAACTTCTTGGATATGTTGACTCAGACTGGGGAGGAAACATTGATGATCGTAAATCCTACACCGGTTTTGCCTTTATATTAGCCAACGCTGCCATAACGTGGGAATCGAGAAAACAGAAGTCTGTGGCTCTATCCAGCACTGAAGCAGAGTACATGGCTCTTACCGAAGCAGCTAAAGAGTCCATATACCTCCGAAACATTTTAAAGGAACTTGGATTCCTCAATCAAGATGCTGAACCAACCATAATCTATTGCGACAATCAAGGAGCCCAAAAACTCATGAAAAATCCAACTTTTCACTCAAGAACAAAGCACGTAGACATACGACACCATTATATTCGTGAAGTATATGAAAGAGGCGAAATTGAAGTGAAATACATACCATCAACTGAGATGCTTGCAGACGTCCTCACCAAAAGCCTTTTTGGACCTTCACATAGAAAATGTATTCAAGGACTTGGAATAGAAGAAGATAAACCTGCGTTGAGAGGGGGTGTTGTTAATGAATCATAAATTGGCAACACAGGTCAATACATCACATCTGAAATCTGTATCTCCGTATCTTTCATTTAAAATGTATCTGTCTTTTTCTTTTATTGTCTCCTTTTACGTTCTAGTTTTCTTTTCTCACTCCATTGTAAACGTTTAAAAACGGCAGACGCCTAATTGGTTCTTGCGAATAAATTACATTTCATTCTATAAAAAGTTCTAAGAGTTTTGCTTTATTTTAAACTAAATAACCACAGGTTATGGGCCCAGACCCCGAACTGAAAAATAAAGTAAAGTAAATAAATATTTCAGAGGTAAATTTTTTTTTTCGGAAACAAAATAAAAAAGGGAAAAATTAATAGATTATGTCGTCGCACACTGTCCACATCGACAAACTAAAAAAAGACAATTACGACACGTGGAAGCTCCAAATATGTGCAATTTTAGTTAAAAATGACTATTGGGAGTACGTAAATGGCACAAATCAAAAGCCAGAACCAGTAATTGTCGCTGATGCCGTCACGAATGCTAGCCAAATTAATGAATGGATTGTTGCCGACCAGAAGGCACGTGCAGACATTATACTATCTATGTCGCCATCGGAGCTTTGCCACATTAAGCATTGTAGCACATCAAATGATGTATGGGTAAAACTCGATGAAGTGTACCATTCGAAGGGACCGGCACGCAAAGCCACATTATTAAAACAATTATTGTTCACAAAAATGAGAAACGGCGAAAGCATGATGGATCACCTCAACAATTTCTTTGGTACGATCGACAAATTGGCTGAGATGGAAATTGGTATAGCTGAAGATCTGCTTACCATTCTTCTGTTGTACAGCATCCCAGAGAGCTACGAAAATTTCCGATGTGCTATTGAAGCACGAGACGATTTACCAGCACCTGAAGCGCTTAAGATAAAACTCTTGGAAGAATTTAATGCGAGAGCAGAGAAATCGAGTCAAGTCAAACAGCAACAACACGACGCAGAAGCATTCTACACAAAATATGGAAACCCAAATCGAAATTTCCATCGAAAGACCGACCAACAATCAACTTCAAGTAAACCGTCCGTAAGTACGAGCAGCAAAAAGGCTTACAAATGCAATTTTTGCAAAAAGCCTGGGCACAAAGCCGCAGATTGCTGGAGCCGAGCCAGATCAGGTAAGCCAAGTCAATCGAGTGCTGCAGAGGAGTCCTTATCTGTCACTGAAAACGAGAATGTCGAAATTGCACTGCAGTCTAAAGTATCTTGCATTGACAACAGATGGTGTGTTGATAGTGGGGCAACTTCCCACATGTGTAATGACAGGCAGCAGTTTATAGAATTCACACAGATACAAAATCAAACTGTGCGATTTGCGGTTGATAAGACTACCGCTGTCCTTGGAAAAGGAACTGTACGGTTAAACATTTCATATAACGACGGCAACACAAAAACATTTCGTTTGAATAACGTTCTATACGTTCCGGAACTTAAGACAAATCTTTTATCTATTGCAAAAGCAGTCAACCAAGGCTACAAAATTCATTTTGACCAGAAAACAGCGATCTTCAAAAACCCCGAAAATAAAACAACTCTCACAGCAGCTCGAAAGGGAGATCTTTTCTTTTTAGAAGCAAGTCATGAATCAACATCAGCTGCTAATGATAAACCAAGCCAGTTGGACGAATGGCACAAAAGGTTTGTTCACTTGAATGAAGTCTATTTAAAAAGAATTTTTGCTGACAATATGGTTAAAGGAATTCCGCATATATCTGCTGGTCATTTATCTGCATGCGAAATTTGTATTCGAGGTAAGCAAAGTGCTGAGCCTTTTCCCAAGCAATCCGTGACAACGACAAGCAAGCTATTAGAGTTGATCCACTCCGACGTGTGCGGACCAATGCGAACAACAACAAATGGCGGGTCTTCATACTTTGCAACATTCATTGATGATTACTCAAGATACGTTGATGTATATTTCCTGAAAGCAAAGAGTGACGTCAAGAATGCATTCATAAATTACAAAAATTTATCAGAAAACCAGACAGAACAAAAAATTAAAACATTACGCACCGACAACGGCCTTGAATATTGTGGGCAAGATTTCTCACAAATGATATCTCAAGCTGGAATAAAAAGGGAACATACTGTAGCACACACACCACAACAAAACGGCACCGCAGAGCGGATGAACAGAACCCTGGTCGAAATGGCAAGGTGTATGATGCTGCAGGCAAAGCTTGCTCCAAGTTTCTGGGGTGAAGCTGTCTCTACGGCTGCGTATATCCGAAACAGATGCCCAACAAGAAAGCTCAACAACAAGACGCCCTTTGAAGTCAGGTATGGATACAAGCCAGTCGTGTCGTATTTCAAAACCTTTGGCTGCAAGGCATTTGCTCTCAACAAACAACCAAACAAAGGAAAATTTGAAGCAAGATCCATAGAATGTATATTCATCGGATATTCCACCACGTCGAAAGCTTACCGTCTATGGGACCCCGAAAGAAGAAAAGTAATAGTTAGTAGAGATGTCAAATTTATCGAACAGTCTTTCGATAACGAGGTAATTAAAAATGATTTTACGATTAATGACACGTTCGAAACATTTTTTAATTTTAATAAAATACCTGACACAAACATTGAAAACAAAAATCAAAATGACATTAAATTAAATGAATTAAAAATTTATAAAGACGAAAAAGTTGACAGCAATGACGAGGTTGAAACAAACGATAATACGTCAGAAACTCCGCTTAAGAGGGGGCCAGGACGGCCTAGATTTGAAAAGACTGGCAGACGAGGAAGACCTCGAAAACTATTTACCATGCTTTGAAGCGAAAATGAAACAAGAAGCTGGACAGGCAGAGGAAGCGAACCAGATCAGTTTTCAAATCAACCCAACACTAGAAGATGCAATGAATGGATCGAATTCTTGTCAGTGGAGAGCTGCGATGGAATCTGAATTTAACGCTCTTCGTGACATGCAGGCTTGGGAGCTGGTTGAACGTCCCAACAACAAAAAGGTGATAGGCTGCAGATGGGTGTTGCGAACAAAATACAATGCCGATGGAAGCATCGAGAGACACAAGGCACGGCTAGTAGCTAAAGGCTGCTCTCAACAACCAGGTATCGACTTCCAGGAGACTTATGCACCAGTAGCTAGACAAAGTTCAATTCGTATCCTCATGGCGCTTGCAGCAGAGTTCGATCTACAACTTTTTCAACTTGATGTCGAGATGGCCTATATCAACGGAGATCTTGAAGAACTTTTTATGGAGCAGGCTGAAGGTTTTGTTAAGCCTGGCGAAGAACATCTCGTTTGCTCTCTCAAAAGAGCCCTCTATGGATTAAAGCAATCCGGAAGACGATGGTACATCAAGCTGGAACAGAAATTAATGCAGCTAGGAATGACACCTCTAAACACAGAAAAATGCATTTATTTTATGGAGACCGATGAGACTTTTATGGTCGTCGTCATATACGTAGATGACCTAATCGTAGCCACAAATAATTTAACAGCATATAACGACCTGAAAAACCATATGTCAAATGAATTCAAGATGAAGGATCTCGGTAAGTTACATTACTGTCTTGGTATAGAATTCAATCAAAATTTATAAAATAATACCGTAACTATGAAACAAACCAAATATATTAAAAACATATTGACAAACTACGGAATGAGTGAATCCAAAAATATGGCAACTCCTTTAGATGGTAACGTCAAGCTTAGTAAGATGATGGCCCCGAAAGATGACAAAGAAAAATTAGAAATGGAAAACACGCCATACTCCTCATTGATCGGATCACTCATGTACCTTGCAGTTTCAACTCGACCAGACATCGCTCATACTATAAGTGTATTGAGTCAATTCAATTCAAATCCCGGACAAGAACACTGGAAGGCAGCAAAGCGGGTCCTTAGATACCTACAAGGAACCCAAAATCTCGGACTTACATACAGAAAGACAAACGAACCACAACTTCTTGGATATGTTGACTCAGACTGGGGAGGAAACATTGATGATCGTAAATCCTACACCGGTTTTGCCTTTATATTAGCCAACGCTGCCATAACGTGGGAATCGAGAAAACAGAAGTCTGTGGCTCTATCCAGCACTGAAGCAGAGTACATGGCTCTTACCGAAGCAGCTAAAGAGTCCATATACCTCCGAAACATTTTAAAGGAACTTGGATTCCTCAATCAAGATGCTGAACCAACCATAATCTATTGCGACAATCAAGGAGCCCAAAAACTCATGAAAAATCCAACTTTTCACTCAAGAACAAAGCACGTAGACATACGACACCATTATATTCGTGAAGTATATGAAAGAGGCGAAATTGAAGTGAAATACATACCAACAACTGAGATGCTTGCAGACGTCCTCACCAAAAGCCTTATTGGACCTTCACATAGAAAATTTATTCAAGGACTTGGAATAGAAGAAGATAAACCTGCGTTGAGAGGGGGTGTTGTTAATGAATCATAAATTGGCAACACAGGTCAATACATCACATCTGAAATCTGTATCTCCGTATCTTTCATTTAAAATGTATCTGTCTTTTTCTTTTATTGTCTCCTTTTACGTTCTAGTTTTCTTTTCTCACTCCATTGTAAACGTTTAAAAACGGCAGACGCCTAATTGGTTCTTGCGAATAAATTACATTTCATTCTATAAAAAGTTCTAAGAGTTTTGCTTTATTTTAAACTAAATAACCACAAAAAACATTATTCTTTTGCAGTTGCTAATACCCTATAAACCCTGGAAATTTTATTAAAATGATTTTTTTTTATTCGGCCAGTGAAATAAATGTGTAAAATTATAATTTCCACCCATTAAACACATCAATCAAATGTATGTGTTCTAATAGGAGTTTAGCTAAAAAGAATCATGTTTCAGGCCACAAAAGTCACAACATGGTCTTAATCTACTCTTCCCACCCATTTAATTAAGTTTGCGTTTCGGTTTCTAATTCAATTATTTTAAACGCAATTCGATGCTGTTGGCGACGATATGCCGACGATGTCTTTTCCCTCACTGCCAGTCACAAAAATTAGCCTTAATAGCTTTTAACACACTCAACTGCGTGTATTATAGAAAGTAAAACAATTTATTTAAGCGCTGGTAAAACTGAAAGCTTACACTTATATTTATTTCTTCGTAACATCATTCATCATACACATCGTGCGAAAAGGTTGGTTGTACAAGCACATGGTAGCAGAGGGTATGATAGGAAAATCTTTTTGCACTTTGATCTGCAGTTATTGTTGCATTTTAAAGAATTTTAAACTCAACGTTACATGCAAAATTAAACGTCAGAGAACAAAGACAAGTTGAATACCTTTTCCTGGCTACCTGTCTTTAGTGTTTTTACCGCGTGCACATAGAGAGTTTTATTTGTTTACACGCATTGAACATAAAAATCCAATTGCTTAAGTGGGTCATTAAATTTCATTTTACTTGGTAGAAAATGAAGCTGATACGTCACATACGCTGCGTTCCTAATCTGCACGAAAATCAGTTCGCCCCTTTTGGTGGCAGACAAAATAGGGCCAACATAATCAGAGGGTTGCTAATTAAGTTTTATAAATTCGAAGAGAGACCTTTAGCTGCTGAGAAAGCAATTTCTTGTTATTGGAATAGTTGCCTTGAAAAGTGTTTTAATACATCGACACGCAAAAACTAATTGCATTTCTTCTTTGTATTGATGTCGTTCAATGTGAGAAATAAGTTGAATCATCTAAAATTCTTTACGTTACTTAAGAATTTTAGTCTTTAGATGACGCATACCTCTTATAAAAAATCTTATTACTTCCGCAAGAATATTTATGTGAACAGTTGCAAAGGTTAATCATATTAACAGTTATTGACAATAGGTATGAGTTTTATTAAGTTTCGATCTGCTCATTCCGCTTCGGAAGCTTAAGTTCAGAGAGATGTACCCAAGATATATGTACAGAAAAAAGCTTATAGGTTCGTTCGTTGAATTTTCACCAGAGATGACCAAGGTTTTCTTGACAATCCTTTCAAAAAAACATGGGTTTTTTATAGTCCTCAAAAAACTAAACCACAAATTTTTTTTTTTTTTTTTTTTTTTTTTTTTTTTTTTTTTTTTTTTTCACTATCAGAACAGCTTATTTCAAGCTTGTGAAACAATGTATCTTTTCTTCAAGAGTTTTTTCACCCTTAAGTACTCAGAAATATGTATCACTGTCATCATTTAGCGAGGTGTTAGTAGTTAGTAAGCAAAAATTAAGACTAACACACTCAAGACAACAGAGCTAAAAAATATTACAAAATTATTGATAAACATATACAAAAACAAATTAGATAGCTACATACAGACGTATAATTAATTATTAAACATGACAATTATAAAAATATAAGAAACATAAAAAAACATAGTCAAGAGAGTGGAGCTCTGGTTCGAATTAAGGACTTTAACGTAGTTTTACTAATATTAAAATCTATTAAATTTGAGTTAAGGTTTAAAACTTTTATCATACGAGTAATAGGCTCATTCAATCCATAATTAGTTCTATGATAAGGACAGTGAAGTAACTCCAAGTTGCGCAGTTGGTATGAGCCTCCCCGGTAGTTAAAACTTATGCATGCGAGCAAGTCAGGAGCATCAATTTGTCCTGTTATAAGCTGGTGAATAAAGACTAAATCATTATTTATTCGCCGATGCGAAAGCATTTGCATCTGCAAAAGTTGAATACGATGCTCATACGGTGGAAGGTCATAAGGATCAGTCCAAGGAAGTCCCTTGAGAGCAAATCTAATAAATCTTCGCTGTATACTTTCTATTCTTGAATTGTGGACTGCATAATAAGGAGACCATACTTGAGAAGCATATTCTAGATGGGGTCGAACATGACAGTTATACAGCGAAAGAGTAACGTAGGGGTCCGTAAACTCCTTAGCCCATCTTTTAATAAAGCCTAGCATTGAGTTTCCTTTACTAACAATGTAATTGATATGTGATGTAAATTCTAAATTGGAACTAAAATAAACACCGAGGTCCTTAATACTGGACACCTTGCATAATATTTGATGAGAAATCGAGTAATTATGCAAAGTCGGTGTATGTTTCTTCGAAAAAGTTATACTCTGACATTTGCTTGGATTGAGAATCAATCCATTTTTATCGCACCATATGGCAAAATTTTCAACATCAGATTGTAAAATAAGACGATCGGCTGCGCAGTCTATTTTCTTGAAAATTTTCATATCATCCGCGAAGATCAAAATTTCACTCGATGACAAGCTAAAAGTAACATCATTAATGGCTAGAATAAAGAGGATAGGGCCAAGGTGACTACCTTGTGGTACTCCTGAATGCGCCTTAAAGGAGTCTGAAAGAATGCTTCTAAATTTTACCACACATGATCTATCAGTTAGGTACGACCTGATCCAATCGACGAAGGTCGAAGGGAATCCATATGCATTTAGTTTAAACAATATAATATCGTGAGATAGTTTATCGAAAGCCTTTGAAAAGTCAGTATATACACAATCTAACTCTTGCCCGCTTTCAAGCGCGTTTGAACATTTATGAAGGAAGTATACAAGGTTTGTTACTGTTGATCTTTTCTGTACAAAACCATGCTGCTGTTTGCAAATTATATTTTTAATATCGAAAGTTAAGCTTTCACAAACAAGCTGTTCAAATAATTTGGGGATACACGAAAGCTTAGATATGGGTCTGTAGTTAAGGATATCTGATTTAATACCTTTTTTAAATACAGGTGTAATAAAAGATCTTTTCCACAGTAAAGGGAATCGACCAGAATCTAACGATAATGAAAACAAGTAATGAAGTGGAAATGCAATTTGGGACTCACACTTTTTTTAAATTATTGGAGGGATGCCATCAGGGCCAGCAGAGTAATCATCGTTCAAAGATGAAATATTGTGAAGGACTCTTTCTAGGTTAATTGGAACATTATTAAAATTAACTTGAGGACATTTACGTAGAAACTCGAAATAATTACGATCTATATCAACAATAGAATCAGAGAAGGAATTACAAAAATGGTGAGCAAAAGCGTTGCAAATGTCGGATGTTTTTGTCAAAGTGACATTATCATATGTAAAGTTATCTGGGTATCCATCCGAATCTTTCTTTGAATTTACAAAGTTCCAGAAACTTTTTGGATCATCCCTTAATGAGTTGCCCATTCTATGAACATAACTTGAGTACAGAGTTTTTGATAGTGATTTAAATTCATCAAAAAAATAGATGTAAGAAAGGTGATCAGATTCAGAACGCGTCTTAATGTAGGTCCGCCAAGCACTATTTCTTTTGTTGCGAAGCTTTTTTAGTTCCTTAGTGTACCATGGGTGATGAGAGCTCACATTCTTGGAAATTTTGAGGGGTATAACTTTGTTCATGCAGTCGTTAAGAATAAAATAAAAGTAACTAACTGCTTCGTCAATATTGGTGAAAGCTGATATATTATTAATATTAGATCTACTTAGTTCATCAGAAAGCATTTGAAAGTTTGTCTTTCGATAGTCGAATATATGCGAGCAATCATATGAATTACTATAACTATGAATATGACCGCTTAGGTCAAGGAAAATGTCAAGAGGAGGGTGATAGTCATCTACATTAGTAATGCCGGAATTAGATTTAAGAACGACAGTACTAACAGCGTCAGAGGTAAAGACTAAATCGAGATTTCGATTTAAAAAGTTTTTAATACAGCTCACTTGTTGTAAGTCAGTAGAAATTAGATAATCCAATAAGATAAGCTCTTGTTGAGAGGATGTCAAGGAAGGTTTCTGAAATGAACAGTCAATTGAAGGAGACCAATCTATATAAGATAGATTAAAGTCACCCAGCAGTAAAATATTTATATCTAAAGAAGAAAGATTGTTTAAATAATCTAACACTAAAGCCACTTCATTGTAGGCAGGGGCAGAACTTTTTGGGGGAATGTATGTGCCAATTACATAGACTGTCTTAGACTCAAAAGTAACTTCAATGCAAATTAAATCTATTGTTAAAATAAAAGGAAAAGTTATACTAGAAGACAAAAAACTATTGCGACAAGCTATGAGAACACCCCCTCCTACGTCTGCGTCTACATGAGAATGGCGGTCCTTTCTAAATACTTGAAATTCTGAGTTAAAAAGTTCTGTATCCAGAATGCCTGAATGAAGCCAGGTTTCTGTAAGAACAAAAATATCATGGGCAAAAGCTTGAGAATTAATAAAAAAATCAGTAGTTTTACTACGAAGCCCCCTTACATTCTGGTAAAATAGGGAGAGTCTTATTAGTTTTTTGAAACATTATTGACGGTACTATTTTCAACACGTTTCTTCTTGGAAGAACCAACAAATTCTTTTAAAAGAGTGCCTGAAGGCCAGAAATTCGGGCTGCAAAGATAAACAAATTGTGACGGAGGGACAAAAATTTTAAAGGACGAAACAAAGCTGTTAGGTTTACTTATTCATTATTAATCACCACGCATCCCCGTCATTAGAGGAAAGTGGCGAGTTGACAGCCCTCAAATTGCCACAGCAAAAACCTAGGGCGAGTTGAGGGAAAACCAAGGTCAACCCTAGGGTTAAAAAAACACTCAGTTTGACATTCAGGGTAACTTAAGGTTGTTCATAAAACGCTTTATGGCGACCCCAGGGCGACCCTAGGGCTTCAAAAAAACAAACCTGATATGTTGCGAATTTCGTTATCTTATCTAACCTTGAAGTTGACGTCACCTATTCTATTCTATTCTATTCTATTCTATTTTGTACAAAGCACGCGCACAAACACAAACAATCTCAAGGGTTGCAATTTATAATTTAAGTCAAATAATAAGGATCGAAGAAGTTGTTACCAAAATTGGCAATGAATATGTTACCTTCTATTCAGTGTATCTTGAGAATTGATATTTATCCACATCCAATTTTTTTCAATTGCATAATTGGAGACAGGTATTTATTAATCATCCGTTTTTAACAGTAAATGGATTTGTCATAATATTCTAACTATTTGCGACATCTGATTGATCCTATTGGATCTTATCTAAAACAGATGAGGAGACCTTTGGTCGTTCAGAAAGAAAAATACTGGGAATTATTTTTGGTCCCGTATGCGAAGACAATGTGTGGAGAACAAGATATAACAACGAGCTGTATGAGCTGTATCGCGACATGGGCATATTTAGAAGAGTATGCATTGAGAGACTACAATGGCTGGAACATGTAGAGCGGTTGAACATCAACACTCCGGCTCAACGGGTTTTTAAAAGGACAATATAGGGAAGTTTCGGAAGGGTAAGACCTTGTCTAAGGTGGCGCAACAAAGTGAAAGAATACCTCAACCGACTGTGAGTGCAAAACTGGAGAGAGCTAGATCGAAAACGAAATTGTTGGCGACCAACATAAATAAGTAAATTACTCAACTTAATGTTTCGTAGAAATGTGAAACTTTGTCTCCGCGTTGGTCAAGGAATTACAAACAAAATACATAGTGGGATTTTTTGACCTTTTGAACTTCGAGAAAATAATTAATAATAGCGTTGATTTGAGTATGACAAGGTATGAAAGTATATTGCATATTTTAAAAAAAATCGTTTTTACTTGCGTGTCTCCTGAGATGACAGGACTTCGGTCCGATTGGAAATCTTTTCGATTGATGTAACTGCGCAAATTCTAAAGTAGGTATTTGTATATACCTCAAACCTTAGTTTCTTTGTCTTTCGTGCTATCATCAGCAAAAATAAAGTCAAGCAAAAACAATAGAATGAAGAATCAAAACGCGCAACAGAGCGTGGAGCCCCGTGGCCTAGCGCATTTCTCACAACCATTGTCTTGTAAGGGAATGGAGGGGACCTACAATTTTTTGCCGTTTCCGAACGGCGAATTAAGAAAGCAATGAATTTACTAACGGAGGACTTGCCAACCACTCGCAAATGAAGAATCAGAACTATTAAAAATCTCAAAATTGAAGAACACCCTAATTTTTTATGTATACTTTCCATTGGATAAAAATAAATGTCTATAAGCGTCGGGGGCGTCCTCAAAACGTTCTATTGGTGGAAAAAGATCAATTCTTATAATTCTGAGAAGTGACATCCGCTTCCCGATTTGAAATGAGAATGCACTTAAAAAAACTTATTCCTTATTTCTTATGTCTAAATGAAAATTGGCTCTACCTTCGATTGTTCCAACTCATGTTAGTGAATCTTTTGGGTTTTGTGATTATCTAATTTCATTGTCCAAAGAAAATTTTATCAAATTTAGGTAGCGTGCATGGTAAGTAGCGTGCATTATAAAAAAAAGAATGAACTACATATGCAAAAGTCCAGGATGAAGATGTTTCGGATGACAGCAGGAGTAACAAAGCTTGATCGAATTAGAAGTACTAAGATCCGTGGAAGCCTTCATGTCAAAAGTACCATCTTGGACAAAATTCAGCACGACCGGCTCAGTTGGTATTGTCATGTTCAAAGGAGAGATCCGCAGAACCCCGTCCAAAAGGCAATATCGTACAACGTTTCAAAAAAATTCGCGACGAAAAATAAAAGGCAGGCCAAAACACTCCTGGTAACAGCAAATGCAAAAACAGCAGCATTTGGTTTGCCTCAGACATGGAACAATCCAAAACCGGGAGGCTTGCCGACGCTTTTTGAGGTCAACGCGGCGTACCCCACAGGCAGATCACTAGTGTGAAGCAGAAAAGTGGGAGAGTTGTGATCGCTTCAAGATTACTACTAGTAACGCCGGAAATGAAAAGAAGAAGGGTGGCGTAACAGAGCGAGAAAACCCGGGGCCCTCACAACCACTGTCTATGTGAGGGAAAGGAAGGGGCCTACAATTTTCTACTTCCCAACGGCTAATCCAGAAAGTGCCTTTCATGGCTATGAATTTATTAACGGAGGACTTGCCAATTTCTCGCTAAAGATGATACCCGTAGAGAAAATTTTTGTCTCTGTTGGGATTTGAACCACATCTGGTGGCTATTTCACTAGAGCACTTTTGTGAAAAAAGCGATAATAGAGAGTGAGACAGTTAACGTTTCGGCGATGTTCAAGAGAATCAATCGATTCTACGATTGAACTATCACCTATCAATTTTTATTTATTTATTTATTTATTTCAATATCTAAATGCTTAACAACTGTAAGATTTAAAATCTTATAAGGTAGTTGGAAGCTTTATTTTACAAAAAAATATATATATTGCTGAGCGAGATAAAAGAAAAAGTTACTTTAATTATTAAAACTATCATAAGAAATTACATCAATTATTAGGTATTCATATTGAAAAATGAGATTAAATATTCATATTGAAAAATGAGATCTAAGCACTCTTTTTATGCTTGTTGCGTTCAGATTTTCTTTTATATTATGAGGTAAAGTGTTCCAAAGAGAACAGAGTTTACAAAAAACTGACGTTCCGATGTTAAATATGTGTAAGGAGGGATAATTAGCTGACGAGATCTGGTTGAGGGCCCAGTTCTTACTCTTTCAAAACAATATTGTGGTTGGCGTGTGAGGAGTATATCGGAAAGCAGAATCAAACTACGAAGTTCGAAATATTTTTCGAGAGGCATGCCTAGTAAGCGCGGAGCGAAATCAGATATCCTATCGTATCTACGCAGTCCAAAAACGTAACGAACGATTGAGTTGAAAGCTACATTAAGTTTTCGCTTGCTCGCGAAATTGCAGTTACAATAGATTTCACAACCATAGACCAGGATAGGAATTACAAAAGTTTTAGCAAGAAGCAAACGCGTTTTTAGTGGAGTGAAATGTTGTGCTACCCATAACGTACGAAGTGAACTATAAACCTTGCCAGCGAGTCCATTGATATGATCATCCCAATTCAAAAAACGATTAAAAGTCACACCAAGGTTTTTTGCTGTAACCACATATTCGATTGGAGCATTACTCAGAACAATCGGTAGAAAATAAGAAAGGTCGAGAGATTTTCTATATATGACAAGACATTTAGATTTTTTTGGGTTCAAAATTAGTCCGTTTGACAATGACCAATTAGCCACTCTCTTCAGGTCTTCATTGACGCAGAAAGCTCCATGTTCAATAAGGCCAAGTGGACAGCTGAAATACAGCTGAACGTCATCAGCATACAAATGAGAGCTACAATTTACTAATGAAGATGGAAGTTTGTTTACATAGGCAGAAAACAAAAGAGGACCGAGTATTGAACCTTGAGGCACACCAGTTATGTTCGGCAAAAAATTTGATAGAGAGTCACCAACTTGCACTGCTTGCTTCCTATCAGTTAAATACGAAAAAATTAACTTTGCTGCACTAGATGAGAAATTAAAATTTTGTATGAGCTTTCTACATAGATTAACATGGTTAACAGAATCGAAAGCCTTCGAAAAATCCAACAAAACTAGAAACGTAACCTCGTCTTTATCCACCGCTTTTCTAATGTCATCAGTAACATTTTAAAAGGGCAGTTACACAGCTGTGTTTCTTCCGAAAGCCAGATTGATAAGGGCTGAGTAATGAGTTACTAGATAGAAAAACATTAATTTGCTTTTGAAGGATCCTTTCAAAGACTTTCGATAAAAATGGCAATACAGAGATAGGTCTAAATTCATCTCTTTTAGCGTTTTTGGGAAGTGGAATGATTTTAGCAACTTTCCATAACTCTGGGTATATACCGGTCGTCAAAATAGTATTGAAAGGAAAACTGATATATGGTAATACAAGTGGCAATATCACACACAAAAAGGAAGGATGTATACCATCGAGCCCAACAGCTTTTGACTTAATAGAAAGAACACTTTCGACAACATCAGTACTATCTACTGCAGAAAATTCAAAACCAGGCTCGTTACGATCGCGTTGATCAGTGAAACAAATTGGAGGTTGTGAGACCTGTGACGGTAGAGAAAAAATGAATTGTTGGTTAAGTTTGTTGCCATCAATTTCCTCGACTGTACCAAATTTTATTTTACCGATTCCGATTCTGCGTAGGTCTTTCCAGAGCTGGCGACCGTTTGAACTTGTGTTAAGCCGTTTAGAAAAATGTTGGTATTTGGCCTCGCGTATTTTCACTACTACTTGGTTACGAAGTGAACAAAACACACGACGCAGCTCGATTAGTCGATACCTTTTTCAATTCCTGTAAGCGTCATCTCGTTTTTGCATTAAATCTCTAATCGCGCGTGAAAACCAAGGATTATTTCTTTGTTGAACAGACTTTGTTTTTAAAGGGACATGAATATTGAACAGCTCAGAGATATTTAGTGTCAAAAATTCAATCTGGTCGTTAGAAAAAGGCAGATAATATATATAATTTATATAATTTTGATGCTGTATTTTGTACCCTATCAAGTAGGCGCAAAGATGTTTGAGGAGAACCTGATCAACGCTTTGCAAATATTAGCCAGATCAGAAGGGTCAAAAAGTTCCTGCATCTTCTCAAGAAGCCTAAGCATTTAGCAACGTTTTTGGCGACTTCAAATATGTGATCATTCCAACGAAGATCATCGTTTACACACATACCAAGTACTGACAACTTTTCGGATTCTTGGATACAGATACCATTCATAGTTAATGGTAATGGGGAAAAGTTTAACTTTTCCGACAAGTGACAGCATTGAGCAGGACCCACTTTTTTCATATTCTCTAACATTATCTAATGTCATGTTTATTTGTTATCTCAAAATTTCTTTTCTGTACAATTGAAAAAAACTAACCAACTAACCAACTAATTAAAAAATAAATTGGAAAGAAACCGTTTTTCTTTCAGGTCAAGTTGGCGTTTTTAAAATAACACGATAGTCTCGTGCGACTAAAGCCCTCAAAAAATAAACTAATTATTAAAAAGTTTGTCTACGTATCAAGGTAAAAACCAATTCCTGAATTCGGAATTGACGTAAATCAAATCGAACTAGGTGCCTAAAAGATTTATATTAAAAGGGTAAACTGTCACAGTCAGTTTTACTTATGTAACATGCACAATATTGTATGTGTAGGTACGTCACCATCCGGTAGTTCATAAAATTGAAGGCGTCCTGAAATGCGTTCGCCATTTCATGTTTAATATTGTGTGAAATAATTCAAAAATATTGCGTTTTATGGTTAGGTAGAGGTTTACATAGAAAACTCCTTGCATTAAAAATAACAAAAATTCATTCAGAACCAATATGTTTGCACTGATTAGCTCGAAAAGAATTATTTTTAAAGCTTCTACCTACATGCAACAATACCTCCTCCTTGATTTTTTTTTTTCTATGGAAAAGTAGGTATCTAATAAAACCCTATTCAAACTTTTTCGGTGTATGGTTCAGCCAAGTAATTCATTATACGTACATACCTATGAATATAAAAAACACGCATTTCTACTCCAAGACTATGTACAGTTTACAGGAAGCCGTGTATATATATACCTAAAGCTTGAAAAAAGTATGTAGGTAGCTATCGCATCACGTGTTCCTGCCGACTTCTCTTCACATTTCACATGGACCAATTCGAGTGCCAACCATAAACAACCCCTCGACAAGGATAATCGCATGCTCAGTAGATGTTGTAGAGATTGCAAATTTCGTATCCTTATATGTATATCTGTATACATATAATTGCATCGGCAAACAATGGATATTAATCGTCAACTCTCCAATTTAAAATTCAAAAAGCCGCATAGCAGGTGTTTCAATCAAACTAACCTCATGCCTTGTTTTAAGACATAATCATTAAATATAAAAAGAAAAACAAACGTGTAAGTTCTCCATGACGTAAACATTTATGATAACAACAACCACTATTTAGTAGAGTGAATCATCGGTGAGCAGCACCTATGATGACATTCAACTCAAGCAATAGAGCAACAGACAGAGGCAAGATCCACTGTGTTCTATGCACCATCAATGGAGCCAGTTCAGTATGTTGTGTGATTATTCCCCATTGTGATGTTACATCGATCGTTGCCGTAGTGTTTTCCCCCACTCTTCATCTGACTGATCCAAACAAGCTGTACACGCCCAAAGTTCACAAGCATTTATTGCTTCTCTAAATGCTTAGTTGTAGAACCTCGCAGTAATATTATCATTTTCATCATTTTATGAAATATAAGAAAACAATTTCCGATAAGAAAACTTTGTTATTAAACTATGTTGAAGTACTTAAAAAATAATTGTAGAATATCACGAAATTACTTCATTTACCTGCTTTAACATTCCGTGCGACAATCACAAGAAGTGCTATTGGCACAAGTACACTCATCGGTCGTAACATTTTCACTGGAATTTCTTTCACTAAACCACTAACATTTGCTTATTATTATTTTTCTCAAGTTTTCACTAAAATTAATTATATATTTATGGACATTTCACAAGACGAGAACATAAGGATATAGGGAAGCAAGAAAAGGTTGAAAAAACCGAAGAAAATGAGAAAATTCTTCAATTCTAAAAAACACACCCAAAAGGAGGAAAGTAAATTAATTATTATTTTTTTATCGCCCGACGTCGACCAACACGCTTGGCTTTCGAAATCTTTTTGACTGAAATTATTCGAAAATCGAAAAAGACTGCCACAAAAATTTAACTTGTCATTTGAAGTTTTATTATCAAAATGTTGGCTGCACTTTGTTTGGTTGATAAAACTTGTAACAGAACATGGCTTATGTAGTAGAAGAACTAGAAATACCTTTTTCTTTGAAACTTTTGAACAACTTATGTACTTGATAAATAATGCTTGCGGGTTTAAATAAAAACTAGCTATTTACCTGCTCAAAATCTTCTTTCCTATTAAAAATTGTAAGCAAAAATTGGAAGGACGGATGTGGAAAGCACAACCACTCACACTGTAATAAACAATTTCTTAGAACTAGAAAACCTCAAAAATAAAATAAAAGGGACAACACCAAAGTGTAGCTCAAAACTATCAGACCTGCCAGGATGGGGATGCGATCTGTAAAACCTTTTTTATTTCATATACCGCAGATCGCGTACATGTGCTTCAAGAGAAGTAAAGGCTTACTTCATGATAGGAGGTCTAATTTCTTGTTATTTGAATGGCTTGTGCTGAAAAATTAAATTTCCTATGAATGGTTCTTCAATTGTTCTTTTTTTAAATTGAGTTGGAGTCCACATCAGTCGTATTTACAAAGTAACTTCAGAGGAAAAATAGACTAAAAACACCTTCCATGTCACAGAGAACCTACTTAGAAAAGCTCACCTAGAGATGTATTAGCCTACTTACGGTCTAAAACTCCTTTGTAAATATGTCAGTATCAGTTATGCTCTTCAAAATTCTTGATTTCTTTTTTAAGTTCGAAAACATGAAACAAAAGCCAAAGTAAAATGCACTTCATGTTAAACATTTTATTAAACCAAAATCTTGTTATCCTGGCATCATTTTTGTTATTCAGTTGTGCCAACATTCAGATTGGTTGATGGTTGATGAAGTTTCATCCGAATTCGATCTTGAATAGGTAACATTTCGAAAAGAAAACATAACGCAAAATCACGTACGGTACGAGGTACGACATACGACTTGTTGTCTACATTTTTATTATCACTTTTATCGTTGTTTTCAAGTAGTTGTAGCTTACCTGTACAATTGTTCTGATTAAATTATCTTAAATATATTCGATTGACTGTGTATTTTCAATTCTCAACAACTAAATTAATAATCCATTTGAGATACGCCTCTGATTTGATAGCTTTGCTTATCAGAAGAAGGACGTGGTAAAAAGAAATTGTCTTCGTGGCTTAAGCCGGCCTATTCCCCAATGTACTAATTTTGTTTTTCATAGAAAAGAAATTGCTTTAACTACCTACAATGTACGATTCAGTGAAGTTTGCATCATTGGTGGGCTTAGCCCTTTTACTGCCATTTATTGAAGCCACTCTTGCTACCGATGATGATTCGTGCTATTCGTTTGCTGGTGGTTCGGTGTATCCAGCCGGCCAACCCAAAGCCGAACACCAATTGCAGTACACGAAAGCAGTTAGTGAGTGTTTTACATTAATGTTTTTTTCTCTGTGGAAAATAACCTAAAATAATTTATTTTCAAGTTTCAAAACCGGCACCAGCTTTCGAAGGCACAGCTGTGGTAAACGGAGAAATAACTAATCTGGCTTTGTCAAACTATTTAGGAAAATATGTTGTCATGCTGTTCTATCCATTGGATTTGTAAGTAAAGCCAATTTTTTGTTGGTGGTGAAGGTCAATGGCATGCAATTTGCAATGCGATATGCATTATGGTAATGAAGGTGAAGTTAACTTTGCATTCAGTAGAAAGTTCAGCCGTCGTAAAATTTATAATTGGCTACAATATTCGTTTCTAATGCGAACACGCCAAGGTTTTTAACAAAATGTGATTTTTGGCTGGCGTAGTTTTAGTTTTAAAAAGTGTTTTTATAGGAAGCTATTCCGGGCTAATGCTTGGTGACTAAATAACTCATATTTTGAATGGCGCTTGGAGCCAACTATGAACCACGCATTCAACCAATACTCCCGACTACTAGCTTATTACTGGTCCCTAGCTAGCTGTCTTAAGCTGGGCACACTAAATTTGTTTGGGTCGCTTTTTTGTCTTAAATTACGATAAACTTTTGTTTAAAACAGAGCAGATTTTTAAGCTTCTGTCGTTACACCGAATTCATTTAAAAAAAATATATTCTTTTGTGATTTAAAGCACTTTTGTCTGCCCCACGGAGATCCTCGCCTTCTCCGATCGCATCGAAGAATTCCGAAAAATCAACACCGAAGTTATTGCATGCAGTGTCGATTCACACTTCACACACTTGGCATGGATAAATACACCACGCAAAGAAGGAGGTCTTGGTGCAATCAAAATACCACTGCTTAGTGATTTGACACATCGCATTTCAAAAGACTATGGAGTTTATCTTGACGATTTGGGTCATACTCTACGCGGCCTCTTTATCATCGATCAACACGGTGTTCTGAGACAAATCACAATGAACGATCTGCCTGTCGGTCGTTCGGTCGATGAGACTCTACGATTGGTTCAAGCTTTCCAATACACAGATACACACGGTGAAGTATGTCCGGCTGGTTGGAAGCCAGGAAGTGACACTGTAAGTTTCAAAAATGTTTGCTTTTTTAAGTTTGCAAAACTAACGAAATTTTCTTTCAGATTGTTCCAAATCCAAAGGAAAAGAAGAAGTACTTTGAGAGAAACAACTGAGCTAAGGAGAAATTACTTATGATTTTTTTCTCAATAAAAATACAATTATTGACTAACTACCGCGTTTTCTTAGACGATGATGATTGGCTCTTGTGGCTTTCACCTCTTTTTCGTTTGTTTAGGGGATTTCTGGGATCGTAGGCATCGTACCAGTCATCGGATTTTGTCGAAGCGTCTTTGGCCAATACTGGTGCTGTTTGTTCAAATCGCAGAGTATGTGCTAGCCACTCGTCTCCTTGGATTTCTTTCTCTACGTTCTTCTCGTTAAGCGATTCTATTGTATCCTCGTAGTCGGTGTTCTGTTTCAGAGTTTCCAATTTTTTGCGAAATTTTTTCAGCAAATCCAAAGTGAATTGTTCCCTGCAGAAAAAAGGAAACATTAAAAAGAATCAGAAATAGACGTTGAGGTAATACCTGGTAGGACCTTTTTTCGGCAATTTCTGGTTCAGGTTTGTGTATTTTTCCTTCTCGTCGATGTAGTCTTTAACCATTTCGTTAGACGACTCGGGTTTGACTTCGACTTCTTTTTCAATCTTTTGCTGCAGCAGTTCGTCTTTGATTTTTTTGTCAGTCTTGTACTGTTTCTTAAGCGACAATATTTCATTCCTTATTTCTTCCTTCCTTTTGGCTTGGTGAGCTTTTTGTTCGCGATCTACTGTCATGAGTACATCTTCTTCAGAATCAGATTCGTTGGGTGGAGTTGAAATTTTAGCAGGTTCTTTCTTAGCTTTCAACTTGTTCTTGATTCGAGCTAATTTTTGTTCAGTTGTTTCAGTTTCTTCTTCGCGATCACCCGCGTCATATTCTTCAACGTCAGATGGAGTGTTTCCACGTTCGACTCTTGCTACATCTTTACTCAGTTTCGGATCGTCGACAAGATCGTGCAGGGATTTTGCTTTGCCGGCGTTTTTCTGAACAAACGTGTGACTTTGTTCTTCATCTTCTTCGGCTTCCTCCCCAAAAGAAAGTAGGCCAAAGTTCCTTGGAAAGATTCAATTAGTAAAATAAATGTGCATATTATATATAAACTTCACTTACTTGACTCCTTTTTCTTTCATCTTTCGTTTTTCTTTTTTTGAGTCTGTTTTGATGTTCCGTGGGACGATGTCTTCGAATGGATTGTTCAAAATTTCTGTTTTAATGATCTTATGTGGATAAAGAGGTCGTTCATTGTGATCAACTAGACCTTCTTCAAGTTTTAGCATGTTGAATACTGTATCACCAGTTACTTTGCCGAAGAGTGTGTTTTTGTTTTGAAGTTCGGGACTTGGGGCCATCGTAAAGAAAAATTGTGACGCATTATCGTCGATACCTGAATTAGCCATTCCAACAAGACCACGGCGGACATAGCGTAGACGTGAATGGAATTCGTCTTTGAAAGGAGCACCATAAATAGATTCACCGCTTGTTCCATCTCCATTGGGATCGCCACCTGCACAAACGAAGATTAGATGACAAAATCTTTTTTGTAAATGCAGCTAATCAAACCTTGAACTATAAACCCTTTAACGACCCTATGAAAGATAGTGCCATTATAGTAGCCTTCCATGCATAGTTGAATAAAGTTTCGGCATGCTTTTGGACATTCTCTTGTCCAGAGTTCTATATCAATATCGCCGACAGACGTCTTGAGAAGAACCTGAAATATCAATTATTAAATGAACTTGAATTGCTGTATCGATTATTAAGAATTACTTTTCCCGATGTTGGAGGTTCCTGAATGTAGATACTACTCATTTTAGTTTAATGTTTAATAATAAATTAGGAAATATCAAAACACTTTTCGGGCCCTTTCTGCTGAGGCTGTCGTTTAAATTTAAAAAGACTTGGCTTCATTGGTGGTTGGCACTTGTAAAAAAAAAAAAAAATTAAAGGTGGAGTCCCAAATGAATAATTGGTTTCTTCCAACTATTGGTGGATTTACATGCATCTGCGGTGCAGATAAAAATAAGAAATAGACACAACATGTAATACCTCGTTTCCACTTAGAATTGAATCACACTTCAATTCGAATCAGTGCCAGTGTATACCTACATCGAATTGAAATAGGATTACCCGATCCGATACAGCTCCTGTAGCTGGATCGATTCAAAAGAGTGTGTTTCATACTTAGATTACTCGATTCAGTGGGTAATGCTGGATTTACATGCATCTACAACTGCGGAAGTGCAGAAAAGTAAAGCGAGACGGATGAAGATTACAAAGCAGATGAAAAATTATGGGTGCAGATGAACATGTTTCATCTGCAACCATAACTAGGAAGTTCGTTCCCTCTCTATTAGACAAGTATGAATTTTGCATCTTCTGTCTTTTTCCGATTTTCATCCGCACTTGCAGATGCATGTAAATCCACCATAAGTAGATAGATACCTGCATCGAAATCTGAATCATAATCCGATTCGATTACCCGATTCTTAGTGGAAACGAGGTATAAGATTCATACTTTTCTGATACAGAGGGAAGATATCAAGTGCTGACATCTGGTTATGGAATGCGGAAGAAAAATTATAATTTTTTATTTGCAACCATAATTTTATTCGTTTCTCTTCTTATCTTTTGTGTTTTATAATCTTCATTCGTCCGATTTTTCTTTTCTGCACTTCTGTAGTAGCTGATGTATGTAAATCCAGCATTTAGAACCGCTTTGGATTTGCTTTTGTTACTGAGCCAAAAAAGCTCAGTTTTTATGTCTTTTTGTGTTCAGTGGCAAAATCCATTGCTGAGCTTATAGAAGAACTGCTGAGAACGCATCTTTTAATGCTTTTGTAGATTTTTTGGTACCTACGACAAAATTTATTTTGAAGTAAAATTTTCTATTTTTAGAAAGAAAAAACATCACAATCTGTAGCACCCTGCAAGATAACATAAGCCAAGGTTGCAGTTCCACCTTTATTTGGTGAAGTTAGGTTCATTACTGTACATAAACAAATCAGATGTCAGCAACTGTCAGGTGTCAGTTCTCAGCTGTGAGCTGTCCTGCTTGTGCTTTTGTATTTGAACGAATTCTGCTTCTCCAGGAACTTATTTTAACTTTCTATTGTTTATTGTCATTTATTATAGAACAAATAAAATGGATATGGAAGAAGAAACGTTTACTTTGGAAACAGATTCCGAACTGCGATTCGAAATTGAGGAAAAGGATGCAAAAGTCTATGTGCAGGTAAACTACCAAAAATACAATCAACTGCCTTTATACATTTTGCTTTGTATTTTAAGCTCAAATCTGGATTTGCTGAAATGTTTGGCACAGAACTAGTCAAAAAGAAGTGCTATGAGTTTATAACAGGTGCCAAAGTTGCTATATTTACGTACCAAGGCTGTAACATTGGAGTTCGTGGCAAAACAGATGTTCGCTACACGTCCAAAGAGACACCAATGGTTCAGTATCTGAATTGTCACGCGGCTTTAGAACAAATGCGCGACAAAGCTGAAGAAAAAGATACTCGTGGCCCCATAGCCATGGTTGTGGGACCTAGTGACGTTGGCAAGAGTACTTTGTGCCGTATATTGCTGAACTACGCAGTTCGTCTGGGAAGACGTCCACTTTATGCCGATATTGATGTTGGACAAGGTGCTATCTCAATACCAGGTACCATTGCTACTATTTTAATAGAAAGACCCGCCAGTATTGAGGATGGTTTCTCACAATCTGCACCCTTGGCGTTTCATTTTGGCCATAAAAGTCCTAATGAAAATAAGACACTCTACACGACAATAATATCAAAAATGGCCGAAGTTAATCTGGAGTCATTGCTGAATAAACGCAGTAAGGGAAAAACTTGTGTTTCATCATAAATTCGTCTTTCTACAGAAGTAATCTTTTTCAGCAAAGTATTCTGGAATGGTCATTAACACTTGTGGCTGGGTTAAAGGTGAGGGGTACCGACACCTGCTGCATACTGCTCAGGCATTTGAAGTGGGGGCAATTTTTGTTCTTGACCAAGAACGGCTTTATAATGAGCTACTTCGGGATATACCCTCGTTCGTAAAAGTTGTTCTTCTGCCGAAGAGCGGTGGCGTAGTAGAGCGTAGCAAAGCGTTACGTAATGAAGCACGAGATCTTCGCGTAAAAGAATATTTTTATGGCTTCCGTACACCCCTGTATCCATTTTCGTTCGAAGTCAAGTGGAGTGATATTAAAATTTTTAAAATTGGAGCACCGTCACTTCCAGATTCGTGTATGCCAATCGGGATGAAAGCAGAAGATAATCACACAAAGTTAGTTGCTGTACAACCTGGTCCATCGCTGACGCATCATCTTTTGTCGGTGAGCTTTGCAGAGTCTCCTGAGGACGATCTTATTTCAACGAATATTGCTGGATATGTATGCGTGTAAGTTAAAAAGTATATGAAAATATGTACATTAGAAATTAAAATAACTTCTATTTATTGGCAGAACTGATGTTGACTCGGAAAGACAGACACTCACTATTTTGTCGCCGCAACCCCGTCCGTTGCCTTATAGCATACTACTTTTATCGGATATACAGTTCATGGATAGTCACTGAAAACGGTTTATCATTTTCCATTCAATTAACTGAAAACAGAAAATAAATTATTTTTATAAAAAACTAGCTGAGCCGCCCGGCTTTGCTCGGGTCTGTAGTTTTAAGGTTCCCATTCTCGTTTTCCGTCTTCCGTGGGAATTTGTGGATGAAATATAATCTTTCTTACTGCGGCATCCTAATGCTGAAAGAATTTTTGAATGTAATATAGATCTTTGTCACTGAGGGATAATATTGCATCCTAAAATTGAAATCAAAAAAAATCAAGTATCTCTAATGGTCCTATTCTCGTTCCTGTTTCTGATCCTGTCGGATTGTAGGGATGAAAAATATAGCTTCAGTTACTGACAAAGTGTAAAAGGGATAATGTAGCACCCGTAATGTTGAAAGAATTTTTGAAATCTATCCATTAGTTTCTAAGTTTCCGTTCCCAACCCCGTTCCCGAGGGAATCTTCTGTTCCTATGGAAATAAGTGAATGAAGTCTATCGGCCATATTATTCACTCAATAACCCCGGGTTTAAATTTACATCCGGATGTAAAATCGCATAAACCCAGTTGTCAAACGCAAATCCATATTATTCACTCCAAATAAACCCGATGGATTTAAACCGCATCGCGTCGTCGGGTTCAAATTTTTACATCCGGAAGTATTTTGGGTTCGTTCGCATACTATAGGGAAATTTCAAATATTGCAGCCAAATCAAGCAAACTTACCTAGATTTTGACATAAAAAGTGTGCTTTATATATGTTACGCGAACAAACCTAACCCAATCTGTCAAAAGTAAAAGGTGAAGTAAAAGAAATTATTTGTTGTATTTTGTTCTCAGATTATTTATTGTAATTGTTTTACTTCTTTTAGCTTACAACTGTGACAAAACCGATGTACAGGTCTCCAGAAATGCTAGACACTTGGAACAATCATGTGATAGGACCGCAGTTAGATGTGTGGGCATTAGGATGCATACTTTACTATCCACCTGCAAAAGTTAGCATCTATAACTTCGGCAATCGCAACTGTCCCCGTCTACCACCACCTATCCGAACAGCAGAAGCAGGGTCTATTTACACTTGTCTCCAGTCGAAGGCTCCACACTTGCATGGAATGTTTTCAGTGGCCGAAGATATATATGGTTTCTTGACAGCAGATCCCAAAAGTATTGTGATAATTCAATGTGAAAATTCAAAAAAATCCTCCCTGGATCCCTGCAAAACCACAACGCAACCCTAGTAATCTATTTAGCTCACAACTAGAATATGTTGAGATGGTGGACAATTTTGGTTTGTAAAACATGACATGATATTATTTATCTACGTTAAAACAAATACATTTCTACATACATTTTCTTCGACTACAATACCAACAGTTACACCCTCAGTTCCTTTGAGTTTCCCGAAATCACCGGCGGCGTCTACTGCAACTCTTGGCGGTAGTTCTAGCCAGTTACATAGTAAAGAAACATCACCACAACAGGTTTGTTTTATTGAATTTCCATTATGAGGTATGAAACTGAGCTTCTTTAAATTTATTTCAGCCCAAGGATACGTTTGCGGATATAGTAAACTGGTTTAAATATAAACTGACAATACATTGCATGTGTTATATTATTAATTTGCACAATTAATTCGGTGTTTGGTTTGTATTTCCACATCGCCGAAACGGAAAGAAAATGCTTTATCGAAGAAGTACCCGATGAAACCACCGTCATTGGTAAAATCTACTATATCCTTATTTTTTCGGCTTTGGTTAATTGGTGAATTTTTATTCTATTTTCGTGAATTACAAAGTTGAACTTTATGATCCACGATCCAATGGCTTCATGCCATCGTCACCAAATATAGGAATGCATGTCGCAGTCCCTGACAGTGACGACAAAATGATTCTGTCCTGTGTATACAGCTCGGAAGGACGTATATCTTTTGTATCTCATACGCCTGGAGAGCATGTTATCTGCATGTACTCCAACAGCACAGCCTGGTTCAGTGGATCACAGTTACGTGTTCATTTGGACATTGAAGTGGGAGAACATGCCATCGACTACGCCAACATCGCCCAAAGAGAAAAGTTAACCGAACTTCAGTTGCGTATCCGCCAGCTGCTAGATCAAGTTGAACAAATCACTAAGGAACAAAACTACCAGCGTTACAGAGAAGAACGTTTTAGGCATACAAGTGAGAGTACCAATGTGAGAATCCTTTGGTGGTCTCTTGCCCAAACTATTGTCTTAGTTCTGATGGGATTCTGGCAAATGCAACATTTGAAGAGCTTTTTCGAAGCGAAAAAACTGGTCTAAAATGGGAAGAACAAAACACACTTATTTTTGTTCTGTGAGGTCTCAATTGTTTATTTTCTTGTTTCATTATTTTTTCACCATCCCCTGAAAAGTTCTTTCTATAAAAAAATTAAATGCAATCTGTTGTGTCGATCGAAGAAGAAGAATAAAAGAATTTTATTTTGTTAAAATAAATGTCCTCGAAGTTGGATTCAGAAGATAGAATTTAAAAACACGGCAAGTGTTGGGAAAAAACAATGATTAGAGTGCAACAGAATGATAACCTCTGGTAAGGGCTACGATGAGCTACTCGTGCGTGTACGGCCGTTGTTTGTTCGACTTCAACGTCTGCCTCTGATAAAATCGTAGACCTTGTCCTTGTTTGTACTAGAAAACTGAACAACAATGAGGGAGTCATGGCTTCACAGAGCCACTGCGTCTAGTGTCTGCTTCGATAAATGCTGTGGCAATCTGATCATCGATTGTATATGTAAATATATACCTGAAGTAGCTGGTGGAGTTTCCATTTCTTGAACCTGCAACACCATGGAAAAGATAGTATATAAATTAAATCGACAATGCAAAATATAAATGAAAATTATTACTTACAATTTCTTCAAATTTAAAATCTTGGTTGGTTGTTGGTTGGGTTGTTGGTTGAACCTGCAACATCATGAAAAAGATAGAATATAAATTTAATTTAATCGACAATGCAAGATATAAATGAAAAGTATTGCTTACAATTTCTTCAAACAAAAATTTATTTACCAGCAGCACTTTCAACGGTTTGACGTTTGTCACTTTGACAACTGGGTTTATTTTAAATCCGGGATCAAAATATAAACCTGGGATCAAATTTTGACAACTGGGTTTATTTCTATTGGGTTTAAATTTAAAGAGTGAATAATATGGCCGTATGTCACTGAATGATGATGTAACATACCAGAGTTGAAAGAATTTTCAATTCGGTCAAATAATTTTAAGGTTCTCGTTCCTGCTTCTATTCCCGTGGGATTATAGGGATGAACTCTGCGCTTAGTTACTGAGGAAGTGCTAAAAGAATTTTTTAAATCTGTGCAGTAGTTTCTTAGCTTCCATTTCCAACCCCGTACCTGTAGGAATCTTCCGTTCCCATGGAAATATGTGAATGAAATGTAAGTCTATCTCACTGAGGCATAAGTAACATCCTAGAGTTGAAAGAATTCTTGAAATCGGTCAACTAACTTTATAGTTCCCGTTCTCGTTCCCGTTTCTGTTCCTGTGGGACTATAGGGATGAAATATAGTTAAAGTTACTGATTAAGGGAGACAATGTAGCACCCCTAGTGCTGTAAGAAATTTTGAAATATGTGGAGTAGTTTGTAATTTTCCGTTCCCAACCCCGTTCCTGTGGGAATATGGGGATCAAAACTTGACAGGAACCATCTCTGGACTAAACTATGTCTAACCTAAAAATTTCATAAAAATGCGTTGGGTGGTTTAGGAGTTTACCCCGGACATACATACATAGTACATACATACATACATACATCCTATTTTATATATATAGATTTAAAGAACTAAATTTTTTTGCATTTGAAAGCTGCCATTCAATATTTGGTAGAGACGCCTATCGATTTTAGTAGAAAATGGAATAAGGTAGCAAGAACAACTGAGAAGATCTAGTTTTCCAAATTCTTGACTATACGGTAAAAAATGTTTTCTTTTTTAAATTGAATTCAAACATCAAACCAACTGACAAAAAATGGCGACAAGGGTTCCCAGTAGAGTGTTATACACCTAAATTTGGTTCCTTCACCTTTGCCTACTATGCCAGTAAGCATAACTGTTATTATGGATATTATTGCTTTATCAATATTATCATTGAGTTTGTATACATAGAGGAACCACGCTAGCTTGCGTTAAGACGTCGGTAGATGTCACCAAGTGAATAAAATCAACATTTGAAATTTTTGGGGGAATGCTCTCCACAGAAATTTGACTTAAAAAAAGGCAGCAGAAAAGGGAAACAGCGAAAACGTCATGGGTATGGAGAAATGCACAATAAAACTGTTGCTTTGAAATTTCAAATATCGATTTATTTACTTGGTGACATCTATCGACGTATTAACGCAAGCTAGCGTGGTTCCTCTATGTATACAAACTCAATGATATTGTAACGTGAACCCAACATTTTATACCAATTTCCTAATCGAAAAACGTTCAACCGAAAACACAACTGGTAACACTTTAATGGAATGGTATAAATGACAGGCGTTGCTTGTGAGCCAGTGTGTGTGAGTGTATAGAGAGACAGACAGACAGAGAGTAGACAGCAAATGTGGAGACAATGTAGAAGTTACTGGAGAGTTCTAGATGGCATGTCATTCGATATAAATAGCCCGCCCGAGGCAACCAGAGAGCAGTCTTGTTTATAGAGTGATAAAGTTAAGAGTAAATACAAGTGATAGTCCAAAAGTCGAGTTGAGTTCAAATAAAGTGTATATCGAAAGTAGATACTGAATAAAGTGGTAGAATTAAATTGAAAGGTAGAGTTTTATTTTTGCGAACTAAGCGCACGTTACATTGGTGTCAGAAGTGTAAATAAAACTTATTTGACTAGTAAAGTGTAAAAAAAAAAAAAGTAAAAAAAGAAAAATAATAATTATATACAGTGAAAATGGGTAAGTTGTTAGAAGAGCTCAACTGCATTGAGCTTAAAAGTGAGTTAGGTAAGCGAAATCTTTCTAGAGCGGGATCGAAAAATGAGCTCGTCCTGCGCTTGCGCAACCACTTGGAACAGCAAGGGGAAGACGTAAACACTTTTGTTTTTGAAACAGAAGTGGAGGAAGAGGAAGCAAGTGAAAGTGTAGATTTTTCTAGTATAATGAAGCTTTTATTAGAACAAAAGACAGAACAGCAGAAGGTTCTCGGACGTCTGGAAGAACAACGAAACGATCAAAAGAAGGAACAGCAGAATGTTCTCGAACGACTCGAAGTACAACAAAAGAAGCTGGAAGAGCAACGAAATGAGCAAAAGAAGGAACAGCAGAATGTTCTGGAACAACTGGAAGCACAACGAAACGAACAAAAGAAGCTGATTGAAGAGCAACGAAACGAGCAAAAGAAGGAACAACAGAATATTCTCGAAAGACTTGAGGCGCAACAGAATGTTTTGGAAGGTCAGAAAAACATTCTAGAAGGTAAATTGGGTAACATTGAGAAAAATGTTTGTGCCCTAGACGAACGCGTTGAAGGTGTGGAGAAACAGCTTTCTGTTGTAGAGAATCGTTTCGAAATCGTAGAAACCCGATGTGATAAACAGTTTTCTGTTCTGACCAAGGAATTGGACCAGATCCGGAAAATCAAAATTCGAGAGTCTGCTGGGGAGTTTGTAAAGAAAAAGGAGATGAAACCCCCAACATTTGATGGACAGTCTTCTTGGCCAGTCTACAAGAGACAATTTGAGGCAGCCGCGACAACAAATGGCTGGGATGACGAAGACAAGTACATTGCACTGACTCTTGCTCTTAGAGGACCAGCAGCTGAATTACTTCAAACAGTTCCAGCTGGTAAGAGTGGCGATTTTAGTTCTCTCGTGGCAGCTATAGATAAACGCTTTGGAGATAGCCACTTGAAAGAAGTCTTCCGAGTCCAACTCAATAACAGAGTCCAGAAAAGGGGTGAAAGTCTACAGCAGCTCCAAGCAGACGTCGAAAGACTGGTTCACCTGGCATATCCGGATGCTGGAGAAGAAATCATCAACCAGCTTGCTGTTGAGTCCTTTGTTCGTGCCATTGCTGATATACATCTTCAGAGGTCTGTGCGAACTGCTAGAACACGTACTCTTTCTGAAACTTTAGCATTCGCATTGACAATTGAAGCAGCAGAACAGGCTTCTCAGGGAGTACATTGACTTAGAGAGGCCATAGTCGAAGAATGCTCGTGCCAAAGAGCTGAAATACAGAAGAACCGGAGCGGACTAGCAAGATGTTGGAACTGCAACAAGACCGGGCACTTACAGCGTCAATGCCGACTACCACCAAACAAAGCCAGTTGTCAACATTGTGGAAGCAAGAGATCCAACCCAGAGCAAGGTAACAACAACACCAGCGTTGCCTATCAGCCCGTTTCCCATCAGGGAAACGAGTAAGAACCAACTTCGAGGGGCAGAGGCTGGTTTCTTGTATCGATGGCCCCAGAACCACCATCCAGGGGTGGAATCGCGTAAGGTGATATTTGATAGTTGACAGTCAAAACCAGGAAAATCGGTCTGCGTAAGCTGATAATCAAATTTGACAGTCATATTTTTGTGACTAATTGAAGTGATACCTATTTAGGTGTCAATTTGATTAAATTTGATAGATGAAATTTTACTATTCCTTCCATTTTTTTTTATAAAATATGAATATTTTTGTGCCTGTATAATTTTCAATCCCACAAAATAATGAAAATCGAAACGAAAGAGAAAATAGAATGGTCAGGCTCACTCGTATTAATTTGAGGAGAAAATTAAATATATTTGATCTCCCTACAGTTAAGTAAGTGCAGACCTATAGCTTATTGAAAATTATTAACAATATGTTGCCTTCAATCTCTGTTTTCAATAGATTCATTCAAAATTTTCGAGTATCAAAAGATACTTTTAAAAGTTTACTACAACTTTTGGATTTGCCAGTTGGAATTCGTTCAACACGTCTTCACCCAGTAATTCAGCTAGCAGTAACTTTAAATTTTCTTGGAGGTGGTGGGTACTGGATAGGTTTATGTCATCGCTATTGTGAAATAACAAGGAAATGTTAGTACGCCGGCGGATACATAGATGGCTGTCAGAGACCGGTTTGTTTTCGATAGTGAAGTACACCTGTGTATTACCGCTCAACGCTATAAATTAGATTATAGATTATAGATAGGTAAGAATTTTTAAAGTGATACCAAATGAGTAGAAAAAAATTTTGATTTCAAATTGATCATCTTACACAGACGGAAAAGCTGTTACTATCAATTTGATAGCAACAAAAAATGACAGTCAACTATCACCTTACGCGATTCCACCCCAGGTCTCTCAGACCAAACGAGACAACAAAAGTCTGACTGTGGAGACTACTATTAACGGCAACAAACATGTGGCTACCATCGACACCGGTGCCACAGCATCCATAGTACGTCGAGACCTGGTAAAGATGACGTGGCTTCATAACACCAATAGCTACCGTCTAAGAACCGCAACGGGAGAAGCAGCAAGAGTATATGGAGAAGTGTGTCTTAAGATCCGACTGGCCGACCTAGTGTTTACTCATCAATTCCTGGTGGCAGATATATGTGACGAGTGCATCATTGGAATCGACTTTATGAAACAGCACGGAGTTATTTTGGACATCGGTAATCAGGTTTTGAAGTACCAAAATAAGGAACTTCCAATGACCTATTCGAACGAAAGTACGTCGACACTGAGAACTGTCATCAGGGAAGATCTGATTCTGCCTCCTTCTTCTGAAGTGTTCATTTGGACAAAACTGGAAGGTGAGTTTGGAAGCCTTCGATACCTCATGGTGGAACCAGACCCAGAGTGTTCCTCCCAAAGCGTCATCATTGGGAAAACACTGGTAGCACCGAAGAACAAAATGGTCCCCGTACGATTACTAAACACCAGACCGTACGATGTAAGGTTGAAGAAAGGAGAAGTCGTTGGACGTTGCGAATCGGTTGCAGCAATTACGAAGATCACAGACGAAGCTCCGAGAAAACCTATAACTCCGGAGGAGCTCGAAACCATCAGAGCTAAAATACTGAATTCATCCAACCTTGATCACCAACAAACAAGGATGGCTGAAAGTCTCCTACAAGAGTACACTGATATCTTCGCATCGCAAAAGGGGCAATATGGTAGGACACAGTTGGTACAGCATCGCATCAACACAGGAGATGCAAGACCGATTCGTCAACCTGCAAGACGTCTTCCACTGGCCAAACAAGGTGAGGTTGAGGACATGATAACAGCAATGAAGAAGGATGGTCTTATCGAAAATTCCAAAAGTCCTTGGGCGTCACCAGTGGTGCTAGTGAAAAAGAAAGATGGAAGCACTCGTTTTTGTGTGGACTACCGAAGGCTGAATGATGTGACTAAGAAGGACAGCTATCCCCTGCCCAGAATCAGTGATACCCTGGATGCCATGGAGGGAGCCCAGTGGTTCTCGACGCTGGACTTGAAGAGTGGATATTGGCAAGTTGACATCCACCCTGATGATCGGGAAAAGACGGCATTTTCTACAGGTAATGGGCTCTGGCAGTTTAAGGTTATGCCGTTTGGGTTATGTAACGCTCCGGCAACATTCGAGCGTTTGATGGAGTGCGTTCTTCAAGGACTGACGTGGAAAGCGTGCCTAGTCTACTTGGACGATGTCATTGTTTACGGGAAAACATTTGACCAACATTGCAAGAACCTAAAAGCCGTGTTTCAGAGACTTCGAGAGGCTAACCTTAAACTGAATCCAGAAAAATGTGCACTTTTCAAAACCGAAGTCAAGTATTTGGGACACATCATCTCTTCCCAAGGAGTGAAGACTGATCCTGAAAAAGTTGACTCCGTCAAAAATTGGCCAACACCACAGGACAAACATCAACTCCGAAGCTTTCTGGGACTTGCCACATATTACCGACGTTTCGTTAAGAACTTTGCTGGAGTTGCAAAGAGTTTGCATCAGCTCACCGAAAAGGGGAAGCAGTTTAAATGGTCAGGTGAGTGTGAGAAATCTTTCCAGGAACTCAAATATCGCCTCTGTAACGCTCCAGTGCTGGCACATCCAACACCTGGCAAAACATTCATCGTCGACGCAGATGCAAGCAACGTTGGAATCGGGGCGGTACTATCCCAAGTGCATGATGGCGAAGAGAAAGTGGTGGCATACTACAGCAAGGTCCTATCGAAACCCGAAAGGAACTACTGCGTGACCAGAAGGGAACTGCTACCTCTTATCTTGGCAACAAAGCACTTCCATAAGTACATCTATGGACAGAAATTCCTTCTGCGGACAGACCACGGTGCTCTGAGCTGGCTGTTGAACTTCAAAAATCCAGAAGGTCAAGTCGCAAGGTGGATAGAAAGATTGCAGACCTATGACTACCAGATCCAACACCGCAGAGGAAAGCTGCACTCAAACGCCGATGCATTATCACGAAGACCTTGCAAAGTGGATTGCAAGCATTGCAAGCGGCAAGAAGACAAAGAAATCATTACCGCTCAGCGACTAAGAGCTGACCCCATAAGCGGATGGAGCAATGAGGAAGTGAGGACTGCTCAACAGGAGGATCCAGATATCGAACCCATTCTCGCATGGAAAGAAAATGAAGAGAAACCGGAATGGGGAGACATTTCTGACAGGAGTCCAGTTCTCAAAGCCTATTGGGCACAGTGGGACTCACTATATGTGCAAGAAGGTGTCCTCAGGCGAAGATGGGAATCCGCTGACGGTAAGTCATATGTGATGCAGCTGATCGTACCGCAATCGAAAGTCAGTGAAGTTCTTCAGGAGATGCACGACGGACCTTCTGGAGGCCACCTCGGAGTAAACAAAACACTGGAGAAGGTGCGACATCGGTTCTACTGGTTACATGCTAGAGATGACGTGGAGAAGTGGTGCCGAACATGTGACAAGTGTGCTGCAACCAAAGGACCTGGTAGGAAGATTCAAGGTAAGATGCATCAGTACAACGTTGGATCGCCTTTTGAGAGGATTGCAGTAGATGTGGCTGGGCCTTTTCCAGAGACCAACGCTGGAAACAAATACATTCTGGTTGTAATGGACTATTTTAGCAAGTGGCCTGAGGCGTATGCCATCCCAAATCAAGAAGCCAAAACGGTGGTCGACCAGATTGTGTTTAATTGGGTGAGTAGGTTTGGCGTGCCTATGGAACTCCATTCCGACCAAGGGAGGAACTTTGAGTCAAACATCTTCCAAGGAGTGTGCGGACTACTTGGCATTAAGAAGACGAGAACCACACCGCTTCATCCACAATCTGATGGGATGGTTGAAAGATTCAACCGGACCTTGAAAGAACACCTCACCAAGGTCGTAGGCGACTACCAAAGAGACTGGGATAGGCACGTACCGCTATTCCTGATGGCCTATAGAAGTGCAGTACATAGCTCGACAGGACAAACACCATCTGACATCCTGTTCGGGAAAACCATGCGGCTGCCCAGCGAACTTAAATTTGGATGCCCCACAGAGGAGCCACAGGACACAAACGAGTATGTGGACGACCTCAAGGAGAGACTCGCTGACATCCATAAAAGAACAAGGGAACGGATGAAAACCTACAGCGACCGGATGAAGACACGGTACGACACAAAAGCGACAACGTCAGGATTCCAAGCAGGAGATCGTGTGTGGCTTTATAATCCTCATCGTCAAAAGGGATTGTCACCGAAACTTCAGCAAAACTGGGAAGGTCCTTATACTGTAGTCACGAGGATTAACGACGTGGTTTACCGCATCCAAAGAGGACTAAGAGGCAAGTTAAAAGTAGTTCATTGTGACAGGCTGCATCGATATAGTGGCGAGGCTGCAGATGGAATTATTCGGGACGAACAATCCTAAGGAGGGGGCAGTGTAACGTGAACCCAACATTTTATACCAATTTCCTAATCGAAAAACGTTCAACCGAAAACACAACTGGCAACACTTTAATGGAATGGTATAAATGACAGGCGTTGCTTGTGAGCCAGTGTGTGTGAGTGTATAGAGAGACAGACAGACAGAGAGTAGACAGCAAATGTGGAGACAATGTAGAAGTTACTGGAGAGTTCTAGATGGCATGTCATTCGATATAAATAGCCCGCCCGAGGCAACCAGAGAGCAGTCTTGTTTATAGAGTGATAAAGTTAAGAGTAAATACAAGTGATAGTCCAAAAGTCGAGTTGAGTTCAAATAAAGTGTATATCGAAAGTAGATACTGAATAAAGTGGTAGAATTAAATTGAAAGGTAGAGTTTTATTTTTGCGAACTAAGCGCACGTTACAATATTATGCATACTAAATTACTTAAAAGTAATTACGTACATTACAGAGTTTACCTATCTACTATGCGGTTCGAATCGCAACAGAAACAAAAATGTTTTTTTTTCCTTTCGTATCACGTATCACGTATTCAGCTGAATATAAAGTTGTGTCACAGAAATTACTAACACCACTTTATTATCGGATTTCAAACTGGTTCAAACTGAAAAATAAAGCGGATTGGATATAGATTATGTGCACAAAAAGCAGAAAGAGAGAACCGAGATCTTTTTTCGTAGGTACTATAATCAGTTATAGGTTTTTTTTGACAGCAAAGGTTTCAAAACAAAATGTTTCCGTGTCAAAGCAAATTTTTTTAATCTGGATTATTTAATTATTTCCATTTTTTTCTGTTATTTACATAAATCTTAAAGATTAACTTTCACCTGAACAATTCAAACTATGGTTGTACCTGTAATTGATAGATTTACATGTATGTAGCTGCTTGTACAGAAGAGCAATATAAGTAGACAACAGTATTATACAGTCTTAATTTTATGAGAACTTCTTCCTATTGATTTTTTATTTTATTTATTTATTTTGCGCTCAAAATGGGCCTGGCATCACTTTTCCTATAAATATGTATTTTAACATCCCTGGAAATTGGAATAGATTTTTTTGTTGACATTTTCACCCACCCAGCGACCCGCCATCGCCAGCGACAGCCGATGTCATCAGCGCCCAGTTCTTCCTGTAAACTTCGCATAGGTTCGGAATTCGCAAGAATCTTCTTCATCATTCATTTAAAACGTAAACATCACAGTGTGTACTTATTTATTTTTAGTTTCAAATAGTGTGAAGTACATACTTTCACTTAAGGCAAGTGAACTTTAACCTGTAAATATGTATATTTTTTTGGATGCCACAATGGTCTCTAGTTGTTAAAACTTGAACAATTAATAACCATCGCCAATTGCATATATATTTGGGGGTGTATTTCAATGATTCCATTCTGATGTGGCCACCATCACGTGCTAAATAAGTCTCTTGGTATCAAGTCCCTCGTCTAATTTCTAAAAACTTTTATTTTTGTAGTGTTGACACAATGTCTATGCCAATGAATAATATACAACAAGGTGGTTACGTTCCACCAGGATTTGGAGCTGGATACCCACCACCCCAAGCAAATGCACCACCAGCGGATGGTCAGAATTTTGTGAGTAATTCTTTAAACATTAAATTACACCATAAAAATAATGATTCAAAGAACGAGATTGTAAACAAGTTGATGTAAATGCCAGCTTCTCGACATTTTTTATCTGAACTTGATTTTGTGAAAACCCGGCCATTCGTACATACATAGCTATTTAATACAAAAAATCTGTTTCTATAGTTTGGACTAAAATAATAATGACGTCAGCAGTTGCCTTTCTTCCATTTCATAAAAGAAAATAACAAAATACCAAACTAACACATTCTTGTGGGCTAAAAAAAAATTATTTGAATTTTCAGTGAACTTTTAGAGAGGAAAATAGGTTTTGAAAATAGGAGCGACCATATGATATTCGTCATCGTCATCGATAGCAGTAGTTAGTAAAAATCTATCAAATTGCCAGTTCTGCCCTTTGAAGTTTATATTATGTACATAATGTACATTGTACATACCTACATGTATTTACGTTATGTAGGCTATCTAGGACGATCGTTGCTGTATAATGTTGGATAGTAAGCACGAGGAGATACAACAATAAGGCAACTAATGGGTTTCCCTCCTTTAAAAAAGAAATTAAATTAAGGACACGTACGTACATAATGTAGTTTAAAAAATACGATTTCTTACACAAAACAATTCATATAACAACATGATTTGGGAGTGTCAAAATAATCAATCCAATATTGCCATGACCTATGACTTTGACTTGTGGCACGTTTAAATACTATATGAAATCGTCTAATTTATAAACCGACCATTGTATTACCAAGAGCAACCATTCAGAGATAGCTTCTTATTAAAGTTCTGTTCAGTTCCTGCAATCGGATTTTAGATATTGCAGGAAAATATCAGGGCTGTAAAGACGTAATTACGGTTAGAGACATACAATTTCCAAGATATGAAAATCACTCTACAGCAGAAATTAAATCACGAGTCTGTATGTTGAAATGAACCAGATAAATATATGTAATGCGTAGGTATAGGAGCTTTGTCAACATTTTTTGAATGAAAACTTTTAAGCTCATATGGAAGCAAACATTTTTGTTAAAAATTTGATGTTTAAATTAAATTTGATGTTTAAATTATATTATGCAGGTTGAATCCAATTTAAAAAACGACCCAAAAAGTTTTTGGTCTTTTATAAACTCAAAACGAAAATCGCTCGGGATTCCGAATTCTATGTTTTTTAAAAATCAAGAGTCTGATGAAATTGAAAACACGGTTGAGCTATTTGCTCAATTTTTTGAATCGGTCTATTCTAACTCACATGAAAATCTAGTTCACCTTTCTGGCTATAATCCTAAAGTAAGTATAGGGTCCTTACATTTAGATCTGAAAGATGTCTTAGAAGGATTGCATGATCTTAAGCCAAACGCTAAACCTGGCGTTGATGGTATTCCTGCGATAATTTTGAAAAGATGTTCCAGTTCTCTGGCTCTTCCATTACTAATCATTTTTAATTCTTCATTGTCATCTGGACTGTTCTTAGATGAATGCAAATCCTCTTTCTTGATTCCAATTTTTAAATCGGGTTCCAAAAACATGTAGAGAATTACAGAGGAATTTGTAAACTATCTGCAATCCTAAGTTTTTTGAAAGCCTTGTCAAAAAAAAACTTGATTTCCTAGTGAAGGAACATATAAGTGATGCCCAACATGGGTTCATCTCGGGAAGATCAACAATCACCAATTTAATATGTTTCTCTTCTTTCGTTGTTGACGCTATTAAAAATAAAAACCAAGTGGATGTTATTTATACCGATTTTAGCAAAGCGTTTGATTCGGTTTGTCACAAAACACTGCTTCAAAAATTGGAATCATTTGGTTTCCACTCAAGCCTCCTTCAATGGATCTGTTCCTTTCTCATAAAAAGGGTTCAAAAAGTCAAAATTGACGAATTCACCTCAAGGCAGATAAATTGTACCTCTGGTGTTCCACAGGGTAGTCATCTAGGTCCTCTACTTTTTATCATATTTATTAATGACATTGTTAACTGTGTCAACTTCAGCAAATGCCTCATATACGCCGACGATCTGAAACTTTTTCTGAAAGTAACCTCTATTAGTGATTGCCAAAAACTCCAATTGGATCTTGATAATCTATCTCGCTGGTGTGTGTTAAACCGCTTAAATCTTAACGCAAAAAATGTTTTGTGATTTCTCTCTCGAGAAAGATTCATATGCAAGAGTTCTCATATTATCTTGATTGCAACCCTCTTCAGAGAACTGAAAAATTTAAGGATTTAGGCGTACTTTTTGACTCCAAATTCACTTTTACACCACATATAGAGGCTATTGTATCAAAAGCTAACTCAATGTTAGGATTCATCAAAAGAAATTCAACAGACTTTACTAACCCCTACACCCTTGTGTCTCTTTATACCTCACTTGTAAGACCCAACCTAGAGTATGCAGACATCATCTGGAACCCTCACCAACAATATCTTTCCGATCGGATTCAGAAAGTTCAGAATAGGTTTACGAAGTATGCATTTTACAAAATGCGATGGTACTTTCATCCAAATTCCACAGCTAGGCAGAGTCTTCTAGGTTTGCAGTCGCTCAAATCACGTAGAACTAGTCATGACATAGTTTTTGTGCGAGACATTTTATGTTATCATATAAAGTGTCCTTCCTTGTTGTCCTTAATTTGTATTTATGCTCCAGAGAGGCCGTTGAGGGATAGAAATCTTCTTTTTCAATCAAGGCACAGGACTAATTATAGCATGAATGAACCAATTTCAAGATCAATTAGAGAATTTAATGAAATTTGTGGTCACTTTGATTTAGCCTTTTCTAGAGATAAATTTCGAAATAAATTGTACTACTTATTTTTAAGAAATTGAAACCTATTTTGTAATAATGTGTAATCTGTTGAGCTCATTGCTCGTAGGTGAATTAAATAAAAAATAATAAAAATAATAAACATCAGGAACTCCACCGGTCACGTAGGTATTGCAGTTCCTCGATAAAAATGAGCCTTTTATCTATGCTTTTCTTCTGGGTTGTTCCCGAGTAGATCACACCATTTGTCCATCCTGTTCGTAAAAAACTCGAATATTTCTTTCGAAGGTCATGAAAAAATTGATAAATTTCTTGAAGCGTGTCTGTCGACAGTACGGCTTTAGTAGCAAAAAAGCCCACTAGTTTTCTGATATTTTGATATTTTATCAAAAAGTGTAATAATCTGAAGAAAGTAAGATTATATCTTTTAATATGTCTAAAGCATTTAATAGAGTTTGGCATCAGACTATCTTATCGAAAACGCTTGCTTTTGGTATCGATGTTTTTCTCTTCGTTGGATTTGAAATTACCTTTACGATGGTTCAATTCAAGTTGTGTTATATCCTTTAAGTCTGATATGAACTGCTTTTCGGACGTAGAACTGGAGCAGTTGCGTATGATTGGTAAAGAAGTTACTTAGGTGGCCACTATAGTTCAAGGTGAACCTGAGCCTCAACCAACATCTTTCGCTAGCAAATTTGTTTTTTCAAATACTCGTCGAGCCGGAGAGTTGATGTCCATCCTGTTAAAATTTACTTGTCACTTTGTTTATAATCCAATCTAGTATGCTGTTTGTGTGCATGTATATATTTATTGAATTAAAACTAAGAAAATTGCATGTAAATTTAACGAAAGACCAATTTCAAGATAATTGTTTCTTTTCTGTCTTTTCCTGTTCGCATATATGTTGCGATTTTTTACTTTTTGAAATGAAAATTGCATTCGTTGCACAAGAAAACAAAATAACCAGAAAATATTCTAGAAAAATGTCGTATTAGGAGTCAATCGTGGAGGAGAAAATTTTCACTCATGGAAACATTCTTGAATACAACGAACATTTTCAGATCCGGTAATAGAAAAAGATGTTGCAAAGCTTCGCAAAGTTAAGACTAAGATTGTTCTATCCGTTGATGAATCATTTTATGTGCATGTTCAGAATGAGACGAGCGCATTTGAAAGTTTATATGATTTTATTTGCAAAAACTTATTGGGGTACGTTTAGAGAACTGTGAGTGCATGACAGATTATGTCAATCAAATATTTGGTACAGCAAATAAGTTAGCAAGTTTTCGATTTCTTCAGAATGTTTAGGAGCAATATTGCTAGCTGGTCTGAGTGATGATTTCAAACCCTTCATCATGGGAATTGAAAGCAGTTCTATAAACATTACCCGATAAACTATCAAAGCAAAGCTATTGGACTTTTATTATTATAGAGTGAAAATGTAGCAGCGATATGGCTCAAAAAGTTACGAGCGGAGGGAGATCCATGAAAGTTTTAGCAACCAACCCATAATGATTCCGTGTGATAACCAAAGTTCAAAGATCGAAACACATTGAGGTTCGTCATCATCACATTCGTATAAATAAGAAATCTGTTGTTGTACGTTATATACCATTTGATGACTTGGCAGCTGAGAATCTAGCAAAGGCAGTTTCTCATGATAAACACCAAATATGTAACCAAAAATATGGTCTGAATATTAAAAATGAATTTTATATAATTTAATGCAACAAGTGGGGTGTTAAAATTATAGGAGTTGTACGGAATCCCCAAAAAAATATCCCCAAAAATTAAAATCCAACTTGTTAATATCCCCACAGACATATTGCACGTGGATGAAATTTACACCTACATAATCTTTTTTGCCAAAATCTCCACGAAATCTCCAAATCCACAGTTTCCTTGTACATCTAAATTATGTGCATTTATTTTTTCGAAAAATCTCATGAAATTATCTTATTGTGATACTAATTAATAAATGATAATGATTAACAGTTTCTTAACAACAACTATGAAAGCATGACTGCATCCACTTTTTGGTCTGACTTACTTATTCATGGTGTGCAGTGTTCTGTCTTAGTTATAAGAAACTAAATATTGTTTCATTATAAAACATTAAGAATGAAAAGAAACTTTTTTTTTAGAATTTTTTCTTTTCGTTTCATTTAACAATTTGAAAGGGACCTTATTTTGCTCGCAAGATTGTAACATATTACGTTTTTGAATATTTTTTAACTATTAACTTACAAATTTCATTTCAATAAACACAACAAATTTTATAAAGAACATTATGTTTACTCTTTGTATTACATTTTCCTGCAAACATCCTGCGTGCGATTTTATCGCATGATTCACCACTTGAAAATATTTGTTTTGGGGATATTGGTTTGGAGATTTTCGATTTGTAGATTTTCTCTTTGGGGATTTCAGAGCTGGGGATTTTGAATTTTTGGGATTTGAATTTGGGGGGATTTCCGTTTGGGGCTTTTGTTTTGGGGCAAACGTCACCACCCTAAAATTATACTTGTAACAAAACTACTTTGTTACTTTATTCATATTCCAATCTAGTATGCTGTTTGTATGTACATTTCATTATATTTTTATTATAATTTATGAACAAGTGATTTGAAATTACAATGTTAATATAAAAATGTCCACAATATTGAATTGAATTGAATGATGTTAATTTTGCTTCAAAAACCATTTAGTTTTTGTTTTTTTACAATTTCATTATTATACTCTATAGGACTCTTAAACTATCACATGGCCAAAAACATCTGTTTCTGTTAAAGGTTAAATGGAAAATAATTTGCTTATTGTAAGATTTTTCTCATACCTTAAGATTCATTTATTTGTTTAAGAAAACAAAATAGGATGAACAACAAATCGGGGAACCCCGCGGCATATCGCGTTTTTCACAACCGTACCATTTCATTGCAATGAAATCACTATCGGAGGTCTTGCCAATTTCTCGGAAAAACATGTTTTGTTTCGTGTTGGGATTCGAACTTCGAACCTCCCACCAACAGACATGCTAGCCATTACACCACGGGGACCACAGAAAAACTTTATAAAACATATATTACTATAAGTGAACATCACCTTTTATACCAATAATAATGAAAACTTGAAACTTGCTTCATTGAAAAAAGTATTTTTTGATTTGAGAGTAATTAATTTCTTAAACCTTTCGATTGCACTTATAATTTTGCAGTCCGATGTCCTTTGATATTCGTATTTCAAGATTGTTGCGACTTCCGACGCGACGGGGCCTGCGATAATATTGAAGATGTAATAGTCGTCAATCTGTTATATTTCAAGGTGTTCCTTCCTTGGGGATGTTAATGGTATATTAATTATCTTTTCTACTAGCGAGGCGCAGTTTCTAAAATAAATAACAACCATACTAAACAATTAATTTTTTGAACTGAGTTCTGTTTGCGAATAACGGCGTACCCCAAGGGCGAACTACGTGGTGCCGTAAAAAGAGAAGAAGTGACATATATTTTCAAATACTTTAGTTTATAAGGTTTTTGTGGCCTTTTCTATAGGCGTATCGCTTCATCTAGGTGGTTGAATATCTTCACGATACTACACCAGATCTGGTCTTGTTGCATTTGTTGTTTAGTATTTTTATTATACTTATTATGGTTAACAATTGTGACACTTATTTCATTATGAATAAATTAGTTGTCAGGAAAAGTAATTCTATATTTGTTAACTTAAACATGTTGTACCCAAAATCTAGGTACATTTCTCTAATCTATGTGATAAGATAAGACACAGTGTGAATTTTAATAACATCTTTTTCAATCACTGCCATGAAAGACTTAGGGTGATAGTCCAACGCAAAATAAGTTATAAGTATTTTTTGGACATATTTTCGAACAGTTTGTAGGAGATATTAAAGTTTCGCAGACTATTTTGTTTTTGCCTTTGGAAGTTAGACTGCAATAGCAAGCATTTTCTTGATACAAAATCATGATACAAAAAAAACCAAAAAAAAATGGTTAGCAACATGATGAGAGTTTTCTTACCTTATGCCAAAAAATTTTGTTTAAGGCTGTTAACTTGTTGCTCCAGCCCACAAGATGCATTCGAAAACTCATGTTTTCAGTCTGAGATATGCAAACTTTCATAAAGAAAGTTTTTGCAATAATAAAAGGAAGTCCTGCCATTAAAGATCTGGCCCAAGCTAGATCTTAAGCGGTCGAATGGCTTGATCTCTCTCAAAAGAAAGCACATTAGTACGACGATAGGTGTCATCACTGGACACTGTCTTTTTGCAAGAAATACCGCAAGGCTAGTAGTAGTCCCAAACGATTTTTGGAGAAGTTGTATGAATGGGAAGGAAGAGAAAACTATTTGCCACCTTCTCTGTCCATGCTCAGCTTTAGCTCACAAACGTAAGATACACCTAGGTTCGCATTTCTTTGATGACCCTAGTGATCTTACTCACATCGACGCCCCACGTCTCTCCCCGTTCATTTTAAGCTCGAAACGGTTCCATTAGGATAAGGATACATTAGATCCATTGTGGTATCGCAATGGGCCAAACGGGCCTGAGTGTGATAGCCGAGGTAACAGCCACTTTAACCTAACCTAATCTACCATTTTGGCAACTTTTTTTTTTTTTTTTTTTGAATTATAAAAACTCCATGGCACTATAATGTATTACTTCCAAAAGCCTCAAATATGCAATACCATGACTACTCATACATAAAATTCAAAGACCTATCCAAAAATACTAGACTGTCGCAACGCGAGGCCTATGTAAAAATTACCATTTGTTTCTATACATAGCTTACACGTCGCACTTTTGCAGTCGGCTCTTAGTCTATTTGTTTTCAGGATTGAAAGGAAATAAAAGCACTCTAATTGAAGTGGAATCTTAGATCTACATCAAGAGTATCAAAAAACCAGAAATTACGAAATCAAAATTCAAGATCATAACGCCTCATCCCAAAACACGAAAAAATTGAAGGTTTATCAAAAGTGGCTGTTTATAATTAGGAATGAGAGATAAAGTTTTTTTTGTTGCCGTCTTCCAGATTATTACTATTTTTTTGTTTTACTAAAGTAATTGATGACATAAACTCGTAGACCCAAGCACACGTGAATAATTATTTTAAAATATTTTTAGTTTAGTTTTTAGTTTTCGTTGCGTTGACACAGACCTACGAGTTGCTGTTGTATTAGCTAAATTACACAACTTAACTGGATACTAAAAATTAAAATACTATAAAAGGAATTAGGTTTTCTTATCTATTCTGCGCTTTATTCAAAATTAATTTTTACTTGAGTTCATTTAGAAAAAGGTACTGTCAAGATTAAGAATTAAGGCAAAATGTAGTTTAAGTTTATACAGAAAGGGTTGTGATTAGAGCAGTTCACACCGTACAGTTAAGTTTATATAACGTGAACTCTTAGACGACCGCTTGTTTTTGAAAATTTTGAAGTTGGACAGAGCGGAGGAATATATGTCATAATGTTGGACGACAAGTCTGATGAATCTGAACGTAAACTTCCAAGTAAGTCTGTCCAACTAATTGTACAATGTGAACTGCTATCGTGAATGACAGAATAAAAAAGTCTCATGAGAAAAGAAAATCACTTTTTTATTATAACCGCGAAAATTATTTTTAAAATGAAATCAAGCTCAGGCCTTTGACGCACTTAAATCATAAAGGAAGCAATTGAAGAGTCAAGCAATTCAATTGGGCACCCCGAAACCTTTCGTACTAATACTTAGGTTGAAAATATCAACAGTCGATGGAGCAAAAACGAATCAAACCCTGTGTTTCTCAAAAAACTACATAATTTGAAATGTACACCAAAGCATAAGAGAAATAATATGCAAAGGTAACATTTTCGAAGTTTTAATTTCTATTTTTATAAAAGAATTAGTAAAATAAAACAACTTTCGTCGAAAAGTAATTTTTTGTTTATTATTTCTGTAAAGCGCTTTCTCTAGTAGCCGTGCAGAATCGGCAGAAAATTGTAGGTCCGCTCCATTACCTTACGGTTGGATGCATGTATGAATGCATGAAAAATGGAAAAACAGTGAATCTCTCTTTTGTGTAATTTTCATACTACAAACATAATTATCATTGCATACATAAAATGAAACTAAGATTTTTTTAATTGAAGGGATTCAAACCATCTGCTGGCCCAGGTGGTTATGCTCCAGTACCTCAATACGGGCAGGAACCATCAGCTTTCGGACAGCAACCTTACCCAGGTGGTCAGCCCCCATACGGTCAAAATCCTCCAGCTTACGAAGGAGGTATGCAGCAATTTAATGGACAACAACCTGGACCACCCCCACAAGGGTATGGGCAACAACCAGCATATGGCGGATATCAACCAGGCTATGGTGCGTATGGACCCCAACCAATAGTTAACCAACCGACCGGACCTATGCCCCCACCAGGAGCTGGACCTAGTAAGATTAAACACTTTTTAATAAAATTTTGTTCCTTAATTTAGGGTGGTGCTATTTTTTCTGTTTCTTGTTTTATTCCGCGCAACTGGGTCTGGGTTGCACGTATTTGCTTTTAATTTCTTTATTTGTTTATTGTTCGTTTTCTAAGATTATATATGGAATCTAAAAGTTGACATCAATGCGTTTGACGTCTAATATATAAAGTTATAGGTATGAACTTGCGGCGTATGGTTGTCATATGACTAAGCATTAAGAAAATTACAAATGATGATTTAGTTGTTTGAGAAAGCAATTTTCAAGGTGCTAAACTTTTTTTTAAAGAATTTTCAAATGCTCATAGTTTTCTAATCCAGAGCACAGTTTTAAAATAACTCTATTACCGCCTTTGATCAGTGCTCATTGTTGAGGAACTCAAAAAAGAGGTCTTCTTTATTGGGTTACGTTAGCGACTTTATTAGTCTTGCTGACTGTGGCCATAACTTTCCATGACCTCTTCAGCTCTTTTATTAGACTTTAGGTGGGCCTATATTGGGTCCTAATTTTGTACAGATGTATTATTAGCCCTGTTCACACTGTACAATTAGTTGGACAAACCTAGGTTTGACAAACCAATGTTTGACAGTGTGAACTCTTCATACGACCGCTTGTCCAATTTGTTGGATGGTTTTCAAAAATTTTTGAAAATCTAGAAGTTGGAGGGAGTTGATAGGTATTGAACATAAGGTTGGACGACAAGTTGGATAAGTGTGAACGCAAAGTTCATCAGACCATCCAACTTCCATCAAACGAAGTCTGTTCAACTAATTGTATAGTCATAGTGTGTACAGGGCTATTGTAGATCATAGTTGTCACTTTGAATTTTGTTTCTTCGGTTAGTCAAAGAAAATCTATTTTATCTTTTTATAACTTACTTGTGCCGTCCTCTCAACCTATAAGAAGATAAGCTTGTCATATGCAAACTGAAATCAAGTAAGACTGCAGATGGCCAAACTTTTCAAGGCAACTGGAGACCAGTTGGAAAGGAGCATGCACCAGCTGATCTGCATGACATGATCGGAAGAAATCATTCCCGATGAATGGAACCTCAGGGAGACCCTCACAACTTAACGTCGCTTATAAGATCTTGTCTGCTATAATATGTGACCGTCTGAAACCCCATGTTAATAACTTGATAGGTCCTTATCATGTGGTTTTAGACCAGAGAAGTCCACAATAAACCAAATTTTCACATTACGGCAGATCTTGGAAAAAACCCGAGAACATAATATCGATATTCACCATCTCTTTATCGGTTTCAAGACCGCGTATGACAGTATTTACAGAGACGAGCTGTACAGAGCCATGTCTAGTTTTGGCATCCCTGCAAAACTCGTACGACTATGTCAAGGTCGGTAGAGAACTCACCGAGACCTTTGATGTTGAAAAAGGCTTTAGACAGGGCGACAAACTGTCGTGCGATTTCTTCAACATCACACTTAAAGATTATACAAAACTCAAACGTCAATACCAGAGGAAGAATCTTTCAAAAGTCTGTACAATTACTCGCCTATGCAGACGATATTGACGTAATGGAAAAAAAGGTAATGTCATAGGTGCTTTAGCGAGTATTGAAACAGAAGCGGCAAAAATGGGTTTGATGGTTTAAGAGGGCAAAACGAAGTAAATATATGATGTCATTAAACAAGGATACAGAACATCGGCAAATTTTACAAAACGTTACAATAGTCAGACCTAACTTCGAAGTAGTACAGGACTTCGTCTACCTAGGATCTGCTATAGACACGGAAACAACATCAGTACGGAGATATACGGAGAATAACTCTTGCCAACCGTTGCTTCTTTGGGTTAAGAAAGCAATTGAAAAACAAAACCCTCCCCAGAAAACCCAAGGTAACCCTGTATAACACCTTGATTATCCCAGTCCTGCTTTACGGAATCATGGACCTTATCGAAAACGGATGAGGAAATCCTTGGTCGTTTCGAAAGAAAAATTCTACGAATGATTTTTTATTGAACTTTGAAGATTTTACTTTACTTACAAAAATAACTAAGAATACTTGTTTACAATAATGTTTGAGTGTGATGCATGTGTTAATGTCATATTTATATTTAATGTGTTCGAAAAAACCTCTCATTGTGATTGTTTTAGAGAATAATAATATAAAATGTGATACTTGATGTTGTGTGTATGTGTTTCGGCAGGCCCTCCGATTAGATTTAAATTGTTTAATTGTTTGATCATATATAAGTTGTCTTTGAAATGATGTTTGGGCTTTGATGATCAGCTTTGTTTTTGATGCAATTAATAAAAATATTTAAAAATTCATCTTTTTTCCCTACGTTTCGCCAGTTTTTTTCCAGCTTCTTCAGGGGTTTATATTTATTCTTGAAAAAAACATAAATACATAGAGTGATTAAAGTGAAGAATACATACATATAAATTGACATTAATTGGTGTAATTATTGGATTTTCTTTTGTTTACAATAATGTTTGAGTGTGATGCATGTGTTAATGTCATATTTATATTTAATGTGTTCGAAAAAACCTCTCATTGTGATTGTTTTAGAGAATAATAATATAAAATGTGATACTTGATGTTGTGTGTATGTGTTTCGGCAGGCCCTCCGATTAGATTTAAATTGTTTAATTGTTTGATCATATATAAGTTGTCTTTGAAATGATGTTTGGGCTTTGATGATCAGCTTTGTTTTTGATGCAATTAATAAAAATATTTAAAAATTCATCTTTTTTCCCTACGTTTCGCCAGTTTTTTTCCAGCTTCTTCAGGGGTTTATATTTATTCTTGAAAAAAACATAAATACATAGAGTGATTAAAGTGAAGAATACATACATATAAATTGACATTAATTGGTGTAATTATTGGATTTTCTTTTGTTTACAATAATGTTTGAGTGTGATGCATGTGTTAATGTCATATTTATATTTAATGTGTTCGAAAAAACCTCTCATTGTGATTGTTTTAGAGAATAATAATATAAAATGTGATACTTGATGTTGTGTGTATGTGTTTCGGCAGGCCCTCCGATTAGATTTAAATTGTTTAATTGTTTGATCATATATAAGTTGTCTTTGAAATGATGTTTGGGCTTTGATGATCAGCTTTGTTTTTGATGCAATTAATAAAAATATTTAAAAATTCATCTTTTTTCCCTACGTTTCGCCAGTTTTTTTCCAGCTTCTTCAGGGGTTTATATTTATTCTTGAAAAAAACATAAATACATAGAGTGATTAAAGTGAAGAATACATACATATAAATTGACATTAATTGGTGTAATTATTGGATTTTCTTTTGTTTACAATAATGTTTGAGTGTGATGCATGTGTTAATGTCATATTTATATTTAATGTGTTCGAAAAAACCTCTCATTGTGATTGTTTTAGAGAATAATAATTTTTTTTTTTTTGTTTTTTCGAACACATTAAATATAAATATGACATTAACACATGCATCACACTCAAACATTATTGTAAACAAAAGAAAATCCAATAATTACACCAATTAATGTCAATTTATATGTATGTATTCTTCACTTTAATCACTCTATGTATTTATGTTTTTTTCAAGAATAAATATAAACCCCTGAAGAAGCTGGAAAAAAACTGGCGAAACGTAGGGAAAAAAGATGAATTTTTAAATATTTTTATTAATTGCATCAAAAACAAAGCTGATCATCAAAGCCCAAACATCATTTCAAAGACAACTTATATATGATCAAACAATTAAACAATTTAAATCTAATCGGAGGGCCTGCCGAAACACATACACACAACATCAAGTATCACATTTTATATTATTATTCTCTAAAACAATCACAATGAGAGGTTTTTTCGAACACATTAAATATAAATATGACATTAACACATGCATCACACTCAAACATTATTGTAAACAAAAGAAAATCCAATAATTACACCAATTAATGTCAATTTATATGTATGTATTCTTCACTTTAATCACTCTATGTATTTATGTTTTTTTCAAGAATAAATATAAACCCCTGAAGAAGCTGGAAAAAAACTGGCGAAACGTAGGGAAAAAAGATGAATTTTTAAATATTTTTATTAATTGCATCAAAAACAAAGCTGATCATCAAAGCCCAAACATCATTTCAAAGACAACTTATATATGATCAAACAATTAAACAATTTAAATCTAATCGGAGGGCCTGCCGAAACACATACACACAACATCAAGTATCACATTTTATATTATTATTCTCTAAAACAATCACAATGAGAGGTTTTTTCGAACACATTAAATATAAATATGACATTAACACATGCATCACACTCAAACATTATTGTAAACAAAAGAAAATCCAATAATTACACCAATTAATGTCAATTTATATGTATGTATTCTTCACTTTAATCACTCTATGTATTTATGTTTTTTTCAAGAATAAATATAAACCCCTGAAGAAGCTGGAAAAAAACTGGCGAAACGTAGGGAAAAAAGATGAATTTTTAAATATTTTTATTAATTGCATCAAAAACAAAGCTGATCATCAAAGCCCAAACATCATTTCAAAGTCAACTAAGAATACTTTTTAGTATTTATCAAAATAAATATTTTTGATCTTCACTTCACATTAAACTTTCGAACAATAAAGACTTCTTTAAATTAGCTAAAGCTTATTTTTGATTTGGATATTGATTCAATTGGCTGAGGAAAGACTAAGAACAATAGGTTATAGGCCCAGTTCACGGAGTACAAGACAATTCGAAGCGAATTTGTACAACTTTCAAGAATTAATTGATCAAGTCCAGGATTTTCAAGCGAAATAAGTTTTTTTTTTTAAAGAAGAATTATTATTATGGATAACGAAAGAATAAGCATTGAAAAACTTGAAGGTGGTAGTAATTGGCTTACATGGAAGTTCCAAATGCGACAAATTCTAGAAGCCACTGAATTGTTTGATGTCGTTGATGGAACTGTTGCTAACCCAATACCCGGTTCTGCAAATTATGCGAATGAAATGATAGCATGGAAGAAGTTGGATGCGAAGGCAAGAAGAACTATCTCAACTGCATGTATGAAACAACCTCTCCTTCAAATTATGAACTGTGCTACTGCTGCTAGTATGTGGTTAACGCTGAAGAGCACATATGAGCAGGCATCGAAAAGTAATATTTTGTTCTTGCAACAAAAGTATTACAGTTTTGCTAAGGAGCAAGAAGACAACATTGCTACATTCTTATCAAAGCTTTTGGAAATTGTGCAGCAACTAAGAGATCAAAATGAGGAAATATCCGAATCCATGGTTATGACCAAAATTTTGATGTCGTTGCCTGCGGAATACAATCACTTTCATAGCGCATGGGAATCTGCAAGCTCAGACTGTCAAACGATGGCAAATTTGCGAGCACGGTTGATGGCAGAGGAATTACGGTTGAAATCTCAAGGTCAAGTCGAAAAAGTGGAAGCACTTATGGTCAAGCGATATTTTCCGAAGAAGAACAATTCACAAAAACAGAATTCATCAAAAACAAACAACAAATCCCAACATAAAGGCAAGTGTTTCAAATGTGGTCAAGGTGGCCATTGGAAGCGAAACTGTCCTAAGACTAGTGTTTCATATAAGGTGCAACATCAAAATGAAGCATCGATCGACGCTTTCGTGTGTCATGGTTACGGGTCAGCATCGAATGAAGACAAAGATATTTGGATTCTTGACTCGGGTGCAAGTGACCACATGAGCCATAGACTTGAATGGTTTGAGAATTTTGAAGAAAAGGAAACTTATGTGACAGTTGGAAATGGTCAGAAGATAATTGCTCGAGGGATTGGTAACATAAACATTCATGCATTTAATGGTAACAATTGGATCAGAAAACTCATGACGAATGTTTTGTATGTTCCTGAAATTCAATTGAATTTATTTTCTTCGGGAAAGGCCATGGATCAAGGTTATCAAATGCAGTCAAGCAACAAACGTTGTGAATTACTGAAGAATGGAAACATTGTTGCAGTGGGAGTTCGCAGAGATAAGTTGTTCCAAATGATATTCAAGGTGAATGAGTCATCGCAAGCCCAAGTAATAACAGCAAACGTAGCAGTAAAGAAATTGTCACTCAGTTTATGGCACGAACGATTAGGTCACCAGCACGTCGCTCACGTAAGGAAATTCTTAAAAAACAAAAACATCGACTTTACCGACCAAGAATTCACATGCGAGGCTTGTATATATGGGAAGCATTGCAGAGGTCCTTTCAAGAGCCGTGAAGAAAAATCGAAAATATGCGGTGAAATCATCCACTCAGATGTATGCGGACCGTTTCAAGAAAATTCTATTGGAAACTCCAAGTATTTTTTGCTTCTGAAGGACGACTATTCGCATTTTCGATTTGTTTATTTTTTGAAGCAAAAATCTGAGGTAGCAAGCAATATCAAGAAATGTATTCGAATGATGCAAAAAGAAAATGGTCACAACATTCACATTTTCAGATCGGACAACGGAACTGAATTTGTGAACGGAGAGTTGAAATCTTTCTTTAATGAAATGGGCATTCAACACCAGCGAACCATTCCCTTTAATCCTGAGCAAAATGGATGTGCAGAAAGGGACATGCGGACTATTATAGAGGCAGCGAGGACAATGATTCATTCCAAATGTATGAGCAAGCGATTTTGGGCCGAAGCAGTGAATTCAGCGGTTTATGTTCTTAATCGAACTGGAACAAGTACAGTTGCGGGAAGATCACCCTATGAACTGTGGTATAACAAGCAACCAAAAATCGACCATTTGCAAGTTTTTGGAACTGAAGTTTTCATACATATTCCAAAAGAAAAGCGACAAAAACTTGATGCAAAATCTCTGAAGTGCTTGTTCGTTGGTTATGATAACCAGTCCAAGGGGTATAGGGTTTGGAACCCTATTTCGAACAGAATCGAAATTGCTAGAGACGTTGTATTTTTACTTGAGAAATGAACAACATCCATCGAAATTGAAGATTCACCAATAAATGAAAATGCATATGAGAATGAAATTCATGAAGAAGTAGCAGTATCAGAATCAGAAGAGGTTCAGGATAAGCAAGGTGCTTTGTGCGATGTAGATAAGAAGAACATTATCAAACGTCGTCTTCGTGAAAGAAGTGAGCCAAAACAATCAATTTGCATTGAATCTGAAGTTCATACCGCAGTGCTAGCTGTTAGAGAAGAGCCCAGAACATATCAAGAAGCTATCATATCGAAAGACTGCGAACAGTGGAAGCTAGCGATGGACGAAGAATATCAATCTCTTATTAAAAACAGAACATGGAATTTGGTTGACCGTCCTCTCAACCAGAAGGTAATTGATAATAGATGGATTTTTAAAATTAAACAGAATCCAGATGGAAGTATTGATCGATACAAGGCGCGACTGGTGGTACGAGGTTTCACACAAGAGTATGGAATTGACTACGAAGAAACGTTTAGTCCCGTTGTGAAATTCACTTCGATTAGAACAATTTTGGCAATGGCAGCATCGAAACGCATGAAACTGAAACAGTTTGACGTAAAGACAGCTTTCTTGAACGGTGTTTTAGAAGATGATGTCTACATGAACCAGCCGATTGGATATGAAGATGGTACAAAACAAGTTTGCAAGTTATTCAAAAGCTTGTATGGTTTGAAGCAAGCGTCACGCTGCTGGAATAAAAAGTTTACATCCTTCATAAACAAGTTTGGTTTTAAAGCGTGCAACTCTGACCCATGTGTATTTGTGTACAATGGCAGAGAAGGTATGATGATTCTGGGAATTTATGTCGATGATGGTTTGATTGCAGCTGGAAGAGAAGAAGCAATGGTATCTGTAATTGAACATCTGCAGAAAGAATTTGAAATAAAATTATCTTCATTAAATTGTTTTCTTGGAATCGAAATAATCCAACGAGAAGATTCTATTCATCTGCATCAACAAGGATACGCAAGAAAAATCTTATTTATTATTATTATTTTTATTGACAAGTACTTAAAAGTAGATTGACAATGTTAAAAAATATAGAGCCTAGCTGCGATGGCTATTGGCTCTGAGTAAATTTTTTTATTAAGTTTTAAAATTCAATTGGCTTATAATATGGTATACTAATTCTATATTTTTTTTATCGGGAGTTTTCAAGAGTTCGTATATGGATTGTTCGTTGGTTGTTGCTGTTAAAACTTTTTTGGTATTTATACAATTTCTTAGAAAGTGTTCTAAACTAAGTGTAGCATTACAGATGTTGCATGTTGGGGGGCTTTGTTTGTTGAGAAGGTGTTCATGTGTTGTAATTGTGTGTCCAAGCCTCAGGCGGACAAAGTTTGTTATTTTCGTTTTCGCTAAGCAGGGGTATCGTGGTTGGCTACGTTCAGCGTTTAGTTCCTTATAGTGGTGGTGGTAATGGCTCCAGTCGTTCAGTTGCTTCTTTTTTAAAGCGTTTTGTATCGAGTTCACTAGATCTTGTTTCGAAAATATGTTGAATTTGTATACGGGAGAATTTTTTGTTGAGCTTGCAGCTAAATCTGCTTCTTCGTTCCCGCGTATACCAGTATGTCCGGGAACCCACATTAGTTTAAGTTTGTTTGGGGCTTTAATAAGTTGGCATCTTATTTCGGTTATTAGTTCCGAGTTGTTATTTGGATTGGCGATAGCTTGAAGTACAGACATACTGTCCGAGCAGATTATGGTTTTATTATCTAGCTTTGATGCTTTCGAGGCTGCTTGATAGATACCAAATGCTTCGGCTGTAAAAATCGATGCGAAGTCAGGAAGGATTCCGATGCTGATTATGTAGCCATCTTCTAGTGTAACTGCGAATGATGTGTTTTCGGGAGTCTTGGAGCCATCAGTAAAGAATAGTCTCCATCCTTGGTTACGGAGGTCCATTACTGAATCGGAGAATAAGGTCCGGTAGGTAGCTTGGCTTGTGTTAGCTTTTTTGTACTGGGCTAGTGACATCAAGATGGTTTCTGGTCTAAAAAGCCAAGGTGGGGCGGAAGGTTTGAAATTAAATCCTCGTTTTATTGGGAGTTTCAGTTGGTTCGCTTTCAGTAGTATTAGTCTTATTGCAGATGGGGTTCGTTTTGTGGATTTTTGCTTCATGGCCTGGGCAATGTCTTTGTCGATTACGGAGTTTTTGGAGAAGACTAATTTTGGAATCAGTCTTAGAGTCAGTTCTTCTACTCTATGTTCGATGGTTGGAAGACCGGCTTCGGCTAGCAAGTTTTGTGTTGGTGTGGTTGGGAAGGCATTAAGACATCTTCTTACAGCTTGATGGTATGGTGGTTTAATTATGTTCAGCGTAGATTTTGGGCATCTGCCGTAGACGTAAATTCCGAAGTCAATTTTGCTTAGTATTAACATTTTAGTTATGTAACACAGGGTGTTTATATGAACATTACTTTTCTTACAGCTTAAATATTTAATAATATTGCCTCTCGCAGCTAGGGATTTTCTAAGTTCAATACAATGATCTTTCCAATAATACTTATTATTAAAAATTAAACCTAAAATACTTAGTTTGTTCACATTTTCAATTGGTATATTATTTACAGAGAGATTAATGTTACTACAATTTATTTTGCGACAGATATGTAGAAGTTTGCATTTCGGAAGTGATAATTTTGCACCAGATTCTGACGACCAACTTAATATTTCGTTGATTGCATTTGAAATTACATTTTTACATAGGCTAACATCTGGGATTTTACTTAATATATAAACATCATCGGCGTAAAGGCAATGATTTAATAGGTTGTAATTGTTTAGTATACTACTTATTTCTTCAAAAGCTATGGCGAATAGCATTACCGACAGAGGGGAGCCCTGAGGTATGCCGTTTTCTAGTGGGTATATCTTAGAAAAATGGTTGTTAATTCTTACCGAGAACTTTCTATTTGTTAGGAAAGATTCAACATATTTAAACATTTTTAATCCGACATTCCATTTTATTAGTTTGTTTAAAATTACATGTTTTCCAATTCTGTCGAATGCTTTCTCAAAGTCTAATGAGACTACGGTTACGTGATTCCTTGTCGAGATGGCTTTTGAGATGAAATGATCTAGATGGAGGAGTGCGTCTATACAGCCTTTGTTTGGTTTGAAAGCTACCTGTTTGGGGGATATTAATTTTTTTGATTCAGCGAACCAGAGTAAGCGTTTAGCCACTATTTTTTCTAAAATTTTTGAAGTGCATGATATAAGGGATATAGGGCGATAGCTTTCTATGAGAATCTTATCCTTATTTGGTTTGGGGATGGGAAGCAGGATGGCTGTCTTCCAGTTTTGGGGTATTGTTGAATTCTCAAGGATGTTGTTGTATAATTTGATTATTCTTAATTTAGCAGCTAATGGCAGATTTTTAATCATTTGGTAAGAGACTCTGTCTCTACCTGGGGTTTTGCCCTTTACTTTGCACAAACATGATTCGAATTCAATGATTGAAATTTGTTTTTCGGTTATAAGAGAGTGATTGTCTTGTTGTTCGGGAATGTAGTTGAGAGTTTCTTCTTTCTTGGATTTGAAGTTTTGGTGAAAGTTTATATCTTTAGAATAATTGGACCATGTTTGTGCAAAACAATCAGCAATTGATTCTGTTTCTTTTATTGTTACGTCTTGAGATTGAATACATGAGATTTGAGATGATGTGGGGTTCCCAGTGAGGAGTCGAATACTGTCCCAAATTTTTTTGGGAGAGGAGTTGGGGTTAATTTGTGAGGTGAATTCTCCAAAGCTTTTAGTTTTAGATTCTTTGAGAGTTTTTCTAAATATTGCGTTAGCTTTTTTGTATTGAATTAGGTTAAATTGTGTGGGTCTTTTTTGAAATGTTTTAGGAGCTGCCATTTTAGTCTTGCGAAGTACTGTTAATTCAGGATTCCACCAGGGTACGATTCTCTTTGTTTTTGGTTCGTGGATGGCGATGGTTTTGGGAATAGTAACGTTTGCGGCTGCTATGATAGCTTTTTGTATAATTGCTGATTCTTTGTTATTGTTAGGACTATGTGGTTTTACTGATAATTGGTTAAGAATCTCCTTTTGGAATTGAGGCCAATTTGCTGCTTCGGTTTTGAATTTGGGGTTAGGGGGGTATTTGTTAGTGGGGTTTCCAATGTTAATTGATGTTATTATTGGGAAGTGGTCGCTGTTGTGGAGGTCTTGCGAGGTTTGCCATGAGGTTGCTGGCAGAAGTTCGGGCGAGCAACATGTTACATCTATGTGGGTAAGGGTTCCATGTGTTGAAAGGTGGGTAGGAGACCCATCATTAAGGATTATTAGATTTGAGTTAAATAGGAAATCTTCTATAACTTTGCCTTTTTTGTTGCTGGCTGGCGAGCCCCAAAGCGTACTCCACGCATTAACGTCTCCGCCAATAATTAAGGGTGAGGTACATTGAGCAATAACGTTATCTAAGTCTTCTTTTTGGATATTTTGCTGTGGATGAATGTAAATGTTTATATAGGTTAGTTTGGTTTGCAGAATAATATCAATGCAGATTGTTTGTATATTGGAGTTTATAGGTCGAATTTTATGAGGGATATTATTTTTAATAAGTAGGCCTACTCCTTGTTTACAGGAGGTATTATTGGCTTGGTTAGTAAAATAACCCTTATAATTTTTTGGGATATTGGGTGAGGAACCGAGAGGTAAGTGTGTTTCTTGAAGTGATACGAGAATTGGATTTACTTCTTTTAATAATACATTTAACTCGTCAAGGTTGTTGAAAAAACCTTTGATATTCCATTGCAGAATATTGAGAGTAAAATTTTTTGAATGACGAGGCAGGCAACAATTTTGTTTGCCAGAAGCAAAGAAATTGTGTCTACTTACGCCTTGGTTATATTTTGTTCTTGCTTTTGATTTTTTATTAGGTTGTGAAGGTTGATTTTGTGTTTGAGTTTTAGGTTGATCGTTTGGAGGTCGCGGTCCACCACGATCGTCACAGGCGCCTGTTGGTCCATTATCGGAGGTGCAGGCAGCTGTGACGATCGGGGAGGATCGCGACCTTAGTTTTGGGGGGTTAGCGTTGTGGTTATTCTGTTCCATCATCATCTGATATATTCATGAAGTAAGTTTCGTTACTTATTAATTTATTTGTTAAGTAGGAAATAGGTGAGGTTTGATTGTTATCGTTTGCTGATGTTGATAATTTTTGAATCGGGTTTGAAATTGTTTTTGGTGTAGAAGTTTGAATTTTTGTGAGTGTTGTTGATGTTTGTGTTGGAAGAGTTTGCTTGTTGTTGGTGGAAGTTTGGTTCTCGGTTTGGGTTGAGGTTAGATTGTATGCGGATGAAGTTGGTTGTTCATTAGATTGGGTTTTTTCTGTGGCTCTGATTTGGGTTGAACTTTGAGTGCATGAAGTTGGTTTACTGTTGGATTGAATAGATTCTGAGGTTTTGTTTGTTTTTGATAGGAGATTTGAGGTTTTGTTAGCAATGGCTTCACGTGCTTTCGATGCGTATGCGTTTCCATTGGTAGGTGCTGGCGAAGGGTTGAGCTGATTGTATGCTCGTCTCGCTTCAGCCATGGTGCACTTTTTCCTAGTTTTGATTGTTAGTATTTCTTTATTTTGTTTATATTTTGGACAGTCTAGTGATGAGGACGCATGTGGTTCTAGGCAGTTGGCACACATTACACGTGTGCATTTGGAAGGTGTGTGAGGTGGTAAGTTGCATGTGTCGCAAGAGGGTTCCTTAAGACAGCGTTTTTGTGTGTGACCTAGTAGCTGGCAATTTCTACATCTCATGGGGTTTGGAATGTACTCGTTGACTTTGGCTTTGTACCATCCTATTACAACTGTGGACGGTGGTTGATAGAGGTCGAAGGTGAACAGCATTAGACCTGAAGGGGCTGTTTTGCCATCGATTGTTTTTTTAAATTTATAGACCTCGGTAACGTTTTGTGTATGCATTTCAGCTACTATTTCTGCTTCTGGAACATTTTTTAGCCAGGGGGCATATACAATACCTTTGCAAGAGTTGAGGTGTTTATGGTATTTGGCCTGTACTGGGCAGATATTTGCAATGTTTGTTAGTTTGGTAAATTTATCGGCAATTTTGTTATTTTTTGCTAGGATTAGAATGCTACCGTCGCGTAATTGAGTTATATTTTCATACTCAGTACTTACTGCGTCAATAGCTTTTTTCAATACAAATACGCTGATGGATGAGATGGGTTTGTCTTCGAACTTTGGAGATATTATTACGAATTTTGGGTTTTTGGCAATGGTTATATCACTGAGAGATGGGTATTCTTCGAAAATCATGGATTTTTGTTTTTTTGATGGGTTATAGAGCGATTCTTCAGGGTGTAGCCCTTCAAATCGATTATGTCTAGTTTTTGACCCCATAATGGGGAAAATTAAGGAAAAGAAACCACTTAAACACGTGTGTAAATTGAGGTTTGGTTTAAAGCAAGTACTAATGAAGGAGAAAAAGAGAAAGCAATATCACTTTTAAGTAATAAAGAGGAATGGATAGTCACTATACGTTAAGTATTATTAAGTCACTGTCAAAATTGCAAGGTGATGTTGACTCATCAAGAGCAAGACGGAGACTCAGAAAAATCTTGGATCGTTTCAAAATGTTAAATTGTAATGCTGTAACAACACCATCGGACACTTCACAAAATCTTGGGGATTTCGAAGCTCAAGAAGATGTAAAATTTCCATATCGTGAAGCTATCGGTAGCTTAATGTATTTGATGGTAGCTACTAGACCAGATATCTGTTTTGCAGTAGGAAATGTTAGTCGTTATATGGAGAAACCAGCAGTAGCACATGTTAATGCAGTCAAACGCATTTTTAAATACATAAGAGGGACGATGGACATGGGAATTACATTTAAAAGCGAAAATAATATCAGTTTATCTGGCTACAGTGATGCAGATAATGCCGGAGACATTGCTACAAGAAAATCAACATCTGGATATGTTTTCATGCTTGGAAATAGCATCATCAGTTGGAGTTCTGAGCGTCAAAAATCTGTTGCTCTATCAACGACAGAATCGGAGTATATGGCAGCAGCTCACGCAGTCAAAGAAATGATCTGGTTGAAGAATTTAATAGAAGAATTGCTACAATCTACATTACAGGCACCAATATTCTATATTGACAATCCGAGCGCAATACGTATCATCAAAAATCCAGAGTACCACAAGAGAACCAAACATATTGACGTTCGATATCACTTCATTCGTGATAAATTTGAAGAAGGATATTATGAACTTAAATATGTGCCCACAAACGAACAATTAGCAGATGTTATGACCAAATCTTTGCCCAAGGTTAAGCATCAACATTTTCGAGATCTGATGAACGTTGAATCGAAGAATCAACATTAATTTTGTTTGTTTAAACTTTAATATTTATACGTTTATCATTTATATTGACTTGTAACTAAAAGTGGGAGTATTGAACTTTGAAGATTTTACTTTACTTTTTAGTTTCAAGTTTCAAAAATAACTAAGAATACTTTTTAGTATTTATCAAAATAAATATTTTTGATCTTCACTTCACATTAAACTTTCGAACAATAAAGACTTCTTTAAATTAGCTAAAGCTTATTTTTGATTTGGATATTGATTCAATTGGCTGAGGAAAGACTAAGAACAATATTTTTGGTCCCTTAAGCGAAGACAATGTGTGGAGAAGAATATATAACAACGAGCTGTATGAGCTGCATTGCGATATAGCCATAGCCAGAAGAGTACGCATCGCGAGGCTACGATGGTTGGGCCATGTAGAGCGGATGGACCTAAACGCTTCGGCTGAACGGTTTTTCGAAAGCACAGGGCAATCTCGCGTGAGGCGAAGACCTCATATTAGGTGGCGCAATCAAGAGGAAGAAGACCTCAACTGACTTAGAGTGCAAAACTGGAGAGAGCTCGTCCGAAATCGAAGTAATTATAGAAGGAAAAATCCATCTTGTTTCTTTGCTAAACTTAAAGTGACCGAAAAAAGACGAAGGAAAATACATTTTCCACCAACAATACACAAATTGAATTGGTCAATACATCACACTTTAGATAATAACCTAAAAGTTCAAACAAATTAAAATTATTTTGAAACCAATTTATGAAAACATTTGGTCGATGAACCAGAATACTTGCATTACATACGAGTTTCACTATCAGTGCATCAACCTCAAAAGATGCATTCTCCCTTAACCAAATGCCAATAAAGTCGTTTTCCTAAATTGATAATCCTTGGTAAATTGTGCCAGTTTGCTTGGATTTGTCTCGCAAATATTATACTTTCTTAATTAGAGAGACACTCTGCTAGCTTCGAATATATTGCGACCGAGTTAATGGTCTTTTAAATATCTCATTGATAAGCACTTACTTAGCCTCTGACCTAAGAGATTATTTATGGTACGCAGAGTTAATAATTTTCATTTCTCAACCTTGATTGCCTTTAAATAATAAGGGTAAAGCCGTGAAATGCACATTCAATTGCACTGATTCAATTCAATGAAGTAACAACGGTTGTTTTGTAACTGACAACCAAGCTATTTGTTGTCTAACATCCTCCCGCGTCGCGGTTACACTTTATATTTTAGTAACCCACTTAATCGGATCAAATATCTACAGTCACTGAAATCTTCACTCACAAAAACACACGGTTGGCGGGCGTCAAATAGTTTGTTTGCATTTTAGCGTACATGCACGCCATGCTTCTTATCATTCTTAATTAAACAAAATCATATGGACATACTTGTAAACTTTGCTTCTTTACTTGTAGTTGTTATTTTAGTTGTTTGTTGGACCTTATTTGTTGTGATTACAGATCTTTGACTTAAATAAAAGCTGGATTGTATTTGGTTCGGTTCCGCGTGTATGGTTTGGCAGCTTTGCCTTTGCCAGTCGGTAAAACGATCTCAGTCTGAGCACTTAGGTTTAAATAAATCCGTAACACAGTCGGTTGTGGTGCGGTCAGAAAATGAGTGTAGTGATAAATTACAATTCTACCTGTGAACTTTACAATGATCCCCCAGAGGGTTCCACATCAGTTAATGTTTTTCAAATTTTTTGGAGTCAGCTGTGTGAGAAGTGTTCGAATTTGCGGAAAACCAAAATACCATTTGAAACTCCAACACTAACAGACGCTAAATCATTGGGGAAGAGAGTGCGCAGATCTTTGCGAATGAGCAAGTCTTCGAAGAAAAAAGGATACAAAACATTTTTTACAGATGAAGAGAAAAGGTAATTTTTATTCGTTCCTATATTGGAAAGTCAGTAGTCTGATAATAATCGAAGATAGACTAAGGTCATTCTTAATAATGGAAAGTCACTGCCAATTAGCTCTCAATAGTCACTTAACTTATCGCTCGTCTTTGTATTGTTTTTAAACTTTTTTAAATTTATTGCTTCTTATCGTACCGACCTACGAGATAGTGACAAGATAATCAAAAACAAACCGAGTTCTTGGAAAAATAGAATATTTGGCAGATGAATACGATTGAATTATGTACAACGTACTCGCATTAATCTTGACAGTGACAAACAAATTGTTTTCTTTAACTCTGTACTAAGTAGAGTTGACTTGGCCTCCGATTGATGTTGAAATATTTAATTTGATTCAATTGAGAAATGTGGGCCGAGTCGAGGGTCAGTCGTTGGCGTTTTAGATGACAGAGCGACGTGGTTTCTTTTTTATGTTTATATAAAGTATTTACATGTTTTTCTACTTTTAATTTTAACTTTAAGGGTTCAGGTTTGTTATTTGAAGGAATGTGAATCCTGCTTTGTTTTTAAATTTTAATAACTTCTCAGTAATTTAACTTCAATTTAACTTCACCTCTATCTATCTCCTCTACTGCTAAGTCCTTGAGTTGAGTTTCTTTCAAAAACACAAGATTGTATAGGATTTAGGTAAAATATTATTGTAAGCTAGATTACCAAGGGTGTAAAGAGTGACCAAGTGCGTGGATTTGTGATTGGGTCGATTGTTTTGCAAGTCTGTTTAGGTTTGGAAATGACCTTATTTTTATAAATTAAATTGTGAAACATTCTTAAGAAAATCAACATATTTGCTTTGGGTTTTTAGACTTTCACAGTATAATGGAATCTTCTGCACATTTCCATTTTCATATACAGTAAAGTCCGTTTCTCAACTTTGACATAATAATCTTTAAAACTGTGTTTAAATTAGGCTCCTATAGGCTTAGGGTTGCCAAAATTTCAATTTTAAATGGCGTTCAAATTTTGTTCTCAAAGTAAAGTTTTGACTTTGAGGTCATTTTTTCAGAAAATACCTACTAAACATAGAGTTTCTTTGTTTTTTTACAGTGCAGTGAATAAAACTAACATATTTTATCTTCGTTTCAGGCGAATGGATGACTATACCCGTTGGAGCTCCGAACTGTCCGCGCGGCTTGGAATATCTTATGACTATCGACCAACTCTTAGTTAAACAAAAAGTTGAACTGCTCGAAGCATTTACCGGCTTCGAGACCAACAACAAGTTCTCAATCAAAAATAGTTTAGGCCAAAAAGTTTACTTTGCCGCAGAAGAAAATGATTGCTGCACTCGTAACTGTTGCGGCCCTTCCCGTCCATTCGATATGAGAATCTTTGACAATTACAAAAATGAAGTTATACACTTGAATCGTCCATTGGCATGTGACAAATGTTGCTTTCCATGTTGCTTGCAAACCATGGAAGTATCTTCGCCACCTGGAAATGTGATCGGTTCAATTGAACAAGAATGGTCCATATGCTCGCCATCATTTAAAATTAAAAATGAACGAGATGAAACTATGCTACGAATTGAGGGTCCATTTTGTACATTTTCTATGTGTGGTGATGTTGATTTTGAGGTACGTCAGCAATGTCAACAATCGAACTCTTTGTTTGAACTAATGAAAGTTCTTTTACTTTCTCGAAGGTTGTATCTTTGACTGGCGAAAAGGTTGGAAAAATCTCGAAACAATGGTCTGGATTTGCAAGGGAAATGTTCACTGATGCTGATTTCTTTGGTATTACTTTCCCAATGGACTTGGACGTTCGAATGAAAGCTGTTCTCCTGGGAGCCACATTCCTAATTGTAAGTTGAAAACTTAAAAAAAAAAAATCAAATATTCTTTTCAATAATTTTGTTTTTTATTTCATTCAAGGATGCAATGTTCTTCGAAAAATCTGGAAATCAAGAACGTGATACCCCAGGAATGATTTAAAAGTTAACGCCAAAACGCGATTGAAATTTATTGTCTTCTATATAAATTTGTATGGTTAGCACTGAAAATGCACAACTATTTTTTTTGTTTACAAACTTTTAATTATTTTTCAGTTTTATTGTAAAACTTGTGCACAAAAAATAAGTAAACTTTTATAAATGGATTGATTTCTAGTCTCTTTAGGCCAAAGCACATGAAATAACGAAATAAGAAATTTGCCACTTGCATTTTTGGACATCAGTTAAAGTTTTAAAAACGAAAAACACAACACATTATACTAAAATATTTCGCCTTTGTAAAGTTAAGTACCCGTGTATATTCATCCATGAAACTCAAATATTTTTCTTGAAATAACTGTTTCCTAAGAATTGACTTAAATATTAGTTATGTTATTGTTAGCCTTTAATTTTTTAAAACTATTGCCTTAAGATATTCAAATATATATATAATGTGTTTGTATATGTATTATATATTTATATATGTGTGTTCACATGGCTTCAAAATGTGTCCGTTTTGTTTTTATGAACCTTTGTACTGGAATCTTTGTAATGGACAATGATAAGATTACGGAAAAATAAAATCAATAAACTTTATTTACAAAATAAAATATACATACGTTACATACAAACATGGTTTGATTCCTTTCGACAAAGGGCAATCAACTGGCATTGCAACTGTTGTCTTGGACAGCTTTTGAACGCTGCAAATATTTACTGTGTTTTATTCATTTTTCACTCACTCTCATAAAATTATTGTTATTTTTTTTACCAAAACCAGACAAAGAAGAAGAAAACTTAACCCAACGATTATTTCTTCCCCAGAAACACCACTTTCTGTACATTTTTGGGAAAAAGTCAGCAGCGAACTCGACTAGAAGATAACTCACGTGTGGACGAACAATCAAATTAGTAAAGTTCAATAATTTAAGATTCATCCCGGATCGATTATAATTTCCAAATAACCATACCCCCAAGAGAAGCTCGGTACTCTCTTGGATAATGAAGCCTTGCACTTCTACACTGACGGATCCAAAGCCTGTGATGGTCTAGGAAGTGGAATTTTCTCGGAAGGGCTGAGTCTAGTATTTTCTTTCGCTTAACTGACTACTGTAGTGTGTTCCAATCGGAAATTCTGGTGATAAAAGAAGTCCTCTCATGGTTTAGAGAAAATGTTGTATTATCCAAGGATATTCGCATCTTTTCGGACAGTCAGGCTGCTCTCAAAGTTCTTGCCTGTCTCTCTACAAAATCTACTACGTTCCATAACACGTCTGTTAAGAAGATCTCAGTTCAAGATCTCTCAACAGTTCAACATTCACCTTACATGGGTGCTGTGTCATACGAACATACCAGGCAACTGCATGGCAAACGAACTCGGCAAAAATAGAACGACTTCTCATCTTCGACCTGACTGAAAGGAACAACATAGGTATACCTTTTTAACTTTTGCTAAAGCAGGACGCATCTAAGAAGATGAGCACAAAATGGACGCAGAGTAACACGTGGCTTATGTGAATCTAAATCGTCTGCATATTAATTCCGCCATAGGAGTCCTTACAGGACACTGCCATATAGATAGACACGCCCAAAGACTTGGTGTCCACTGTCCAATGACTTCTGCAGGGAAGAGGAGACAATCCAACATCTCCTTTGCTCATGCACTACCCTTGCTTACAGACGGAAAACTCACCTAGATGATTACTTTTTCGAAAACACCAGCTATTTAGCTAAAGACCCTAAAATTCTATTCCTTCTGGATGGTGATCAACTTAGTCCAAGTTCGTTTAGAGGGTGTTTCAATTCTTTAATCCTCTTGATAGGTACCAGAGGGTGAACACCTTCTGGTCTCAGTGGTATCACAATGGACCACTGTAGGCTAGGTGTGTCGGTCTCCGTATACTGACAGCCACATCTAACTTAACCTAACCTAACACCACTTACGTACACCTTTTTTAAAAGATCAAATGAATGAATGCCAGATAAAAAAGTAGCTGTTTTTTAAACTAGCCTTTTAGTAGACCTATAAAATAATTGATTCAGGACAATGCAGGACAAAAATGATAGTTAAATGTAAGGGTCCCAGCTATGTAATAATACTCTACTTTCAAATTATTCGATTGTTGTTTTTGATTCATATATTGTAAATGCCAATAAGAATGAATGTAGATTCGTATATGAACTCCAGCTGCGTTCGACAAAAACTTTATTAAGATTTACGGAGAATTAATTTTGCCCACTCGAAAACTTTCCTTATAGAATCGAGTTACATAGCAGGCCCCCAGATTTAAAATAAACTGTTTATGTTGATCTCTCATATATGTGAGCCCAAAGCCCATACTGATGAAAACAAAAAATGTTGTTATTAGAAAGGATTGGACATATGAGATTATGGAAATTTTATTGCAATTAGGCTACCGCTACACAACAATCAAAGGTACTTTACTTAATACCAAAACGTGTGGGTTATGAAGTTATGTGGCTTACTATCATCATGTCATAAAGATTCGCTGAATGAAGATGTACACGCAACAAAGTTCAGCGGCTTGAATCTTGAAGGTAAAGACAGACTTTCCACCTTTTATGAACATCTCTAACTCTAATCCAAAGCGGCAAATTTCATTTTGAATTTTCATTAACAAGAATTATCTTTACAAAGTAATCTGTTCTATCATCGATTGGAGAGAGGTTCCGACTACTTTTTTACTGTCGGAAAGGAGATATTGCATAACTAATATTTAATTTTTTCGAAGGTACGCCTAGTTAAACAGTCGGAGGATTTTTCTTCCTGCGAAGGATAGAAATCCTATCCCTCGGACTGTGAAGTATTTTTGTTTATTTGCTCAGCAAATCAACTATCGAAATTGCTACCATTTGCTACTGTACAAATACAAAATTTAGTTTTTTTTTTCTGTCGGAAGCTTTTAAAAGACCAGCCAAGAGCATTCAGACCTGAATACAGGTCAATCCTTCTTTTGTTATAACTTTCTAGAAGTTCGTAGAAAAACCGGAAGACGGTGCCATGATAAGGAACCTAGATAACCACTCCTCACGCCTCACCATTTCTTTTCTGATACGAGATAGCAAAAACGTTACGGTTTTCTTATTAACGTTGAGGTATATGTTTGGTCACGGTTGTGCTCTTGACAGATCCAATTGTTGATTGAAGGTATAAGTGAAGACCTTGGCAGACTATTCGCTGGTTCAGTTCCTGAGAAAGTTGTCTGATATAATTGTTAGTTCATCGGCGATTTCGATTTTGTAGTAGTTGGAAGGTTGAGTAGAGTTTTAAGCACAGCTTGGTTGTTGCTGTAGACAGAACCGTAGTGGTCATTGTTGAAGCCAACCGCGACCAGACAGTTCTGCATTCGTCGATCTTGATAATTGTTAACGTCAAAGAAGTTAGCCCAAATCCTTCCTATTGATGGGTTTGTATTGTTATTTACCCAGACAGAAACATGGATACAAAAATAGTCAAGACACCCTATCCGATATGATTTTGAGTATAAGCCATTTCATGTTTTTTTTTATGGATAGATAAGATAGATAGAAAGAAAGATTTTTATACATAAGAGCTTGCTGTTCAATTGATTTCAGCTCAAAGAAGGGGCAATATGCAAGAGACTTTGCAGTATCCACAGACGCTTCAAAAACGTTAGCAGCTTCAAAACTAAATACTCACAAAAAGTTAAAAAAAAATTACCAGGATTGTTTTCAAGAGTATGGATACGATCACGAGTAAATTTAGTGGATGAAGAGGTGAGGAAAGTTTAAATTTCTTGACAGAAAACGATCACTGCAGGGAGGTTAGATTCTATCATCCAATATAGAACGTACCTTTACAACAACAAATAAACCTTTTCAACTAGATCGTAGTTACTTTTTGTTCACCTAACAGATGATTACCTTTATCAGACAATAGTCATATTTCTAGTTGGCTGAGGGAGTCCAAAATTGCAGTGGAACGTTAATCAAGTTCCTAGCCAAGTGAGTGCTTCCCAAAGAACCCGCTGAAATGCAGATGAATTACAAAAACAGTAACATTTGAAATTTGTCAATTTGTACTTTAAATTTTTATTAAGCAAACGCTTATGCTTTGGATTGGTCTACAAATGTGAACTTTACGTGTTTATAAAATCCTTAAAGTTTTTATTTTCAAATACATTCTACAACAATGTAAATATTAAATCCCAAATGTGTATACAAACTGTGACTCGTCTAATATTTTGATTTAAAATATTTTTCTAATAATTGCATAGTTTTTGATTAAGGGATAGGCAAAGGATTTAAATAAAAAACAAAGTAAATATTTTTAGACCTTTAAGTCGCCCAACTTAACCGAAACATTCTTTGCATTACCAGGAGCTTTCTTCCCTTTTTTTGCTGAAGGAGCTGCTTTGGCTACTGGCTTCTTAACTACCATGTCTTTGTGTAATTCCTTGAGGCTTGCATCGACCTTTTCCTGTTTGTTTTTGACTGCTTCTTTGATCTGGAGAGGGGACATCGATTCAAAATTTTATCATTGGATTGTTTTTGATTTTGTAAATAAAAAAGTCATAACCTTTTTTAATTTACCCTGAACCTCTTTGGGCTTCTTCTTGGACTTGGCATCGTTAACCTTGAACACATTTTTGTCCTTCTTTGATTTACTGGGAGCTGCTTGCTTACCCTTGCCACCCTTCTTTGCATTACGGCCCATTGTAGTTATTCTGTGGATGAATAGAGGAATATTCTCAAGTAAAACCAAATACATTCATTCTGATTGAAGTTTTATTTTATTTTAGTCTAGTTAGTTTGGGGACATAGGATTTTGGGACTCGGCTCGCTGTTATCAACTACAGATTCCGATGATCGTTTTGAACACACTTGCTCTGTTTTCGGCGTAGTTAAAATTTCTTTCGTGAGGTAAAAGGCTACTCTGTACATGTCCTTGTTTGGTGCTACATTTCGAACGAATGAGATTGAATGCAGATTTTTTGTAAGGGGTATGCCGAGATTGTGTTCTACAAGCTGCTGTACTATTTGTTTGGTGTTTTCACCTTTCGCGAAAGAATAGACATGGACAAGGGGATAATTCATATCACTTCTATCGAAATCGACCTCTCCTGAACCTATCAGGCCACGAAATGCGTCTAAGAACTCAACGGCCATAGCTGGCAGGTTCATTGTCAAGTGAATTTTGTACTTAGGCAATGTTTCATTCAAACGAACAATGAGGTCCTTCCGAACTTCATTTAAAATGAATTGCCGCCCATCTTTGTTGAACGTAGTAATGTTTGTAGTGCATTTGTTTTTCTTTGCGTTATGGTTTAACCACTTAAAGCTTTCTGGATTCAGATCATTAGAGAGGACAATGCACTTTTTCCTGGCAGCGGGCACACTAAATGGACCAACACCCGCAAATACATCGTAGAGTACATCACCTGGCTGAAGTACCTTAACAATTCTTTCGTGCTCGGTTGCTAGACGTGGATTCCAGTAAACTTTAGAGAAATCAAACTCAAACGCTATGCCATTTTCTTTAACTTCTACTTGAAAGTTGTCTTCGCCACAAATCAGCTCAATGGGGAAGTTCCTGTAAATGTTGTCAATGGTGGAGGCTTTGTTTACGACTGTCTTACAGCCAGCTACTTTGTCTTTTAACACATCACCAATCAACGCTTTGTAGGGCTGCAAGTGGTCCCGAAGGTTAATATGTACAATATGTCCAACCCTAGAGTACGATGTAACCCCTTCGTTGTCGTCCGGAAGAACGCACTTTAGAATCTCATCTGCGCGCCAATTTTCATAAGAAAGCTCCAAGTCCCCAAAGTAAAAGTCAGACTCTTGGACACCGTTTTTGGTGATTTCGCTTGGAAGAGATGCAAAATCAGATACAGGAGATGGGTGAAGTAGAATCTCCTTGTATTGGAGGTTAAGATTTTCGTTTGCCCTTCGTAACATTGGCCTTACTGGTTTCAGGCGTTCCATTTTGAGGAGTAGTTTTTTAATCAATGGAATTACTTTTTGAGAGTTCTGTTCTGTAACTTTGAGCATGGGTACTTTTATAACTTTTTGAAAAGCATCGCGATCAAGTACGGTCATACCACGAACTGTAATGGGAGGATGCAGCGTGGGGCAATCCATGTTCTTCCAGTAATGTCGGGCGGAAACTTGAGTATGTAAGGGAATTCGAGAGCGTAAGACAATGCACACGTGTTTTTTTATAAAATGGCAAAGCATTCAGTTCAATTTGTAAAAATATTTAAAACTTAATTATAATAGTAGAAGAAATTTGTAAATTTACCTTTTTTTTGTAAAAAATTTGACAGATAGTGGATGAAATGAAATAAATTATCGCGTGTGCTAAATCAATTTTAACGAAAAGTATGCAATAGAAAAATTGATTGTGCTGAAATTCATTCACAATAGACGAAAGAATATTTGATTTCGCGTTCACTTCTTGAAATATAACTTAAGTTGAAAGCACATGACGTTAAACTCCGGGATATATATATATATTTTTTTTTTCTAAAGCCTTGCGCAAACCAATGCGGTGAGTGCGTGCGATGCGATTGCGCTAAGTCAAGCCCCTATGCATTAAGTCAAACGTCCATAAGCGCATTGGTTTGCGCAAGGCTTAAAGTGTGTTACTACACTCAGACGTTTTTGGAAAGACGCAAATAAGTACGAAAGTGAAAGAAGTTGAAATAGAAATACTTTACAAAGTCTCAGCTCTCAACCTGCAAAGTTGTGGGTTGAGGATTGTCCAATTGTCTGGGATGGTTTTTGACGTTACTTTTTCTTGTCTTTCTTTGTTTCTTGTCGTTGCTTTATTGTGATTTTTAATGTTCCTGAATCCTGAGTAGTATGTAGTATGAATACCCTAATTATCCGCAACTGTGACGCAGGGTAACGTTTTTCACGAATATTCTTACCCCCAATTACGTTTGTGGGTTCAAAAAAGTAATGTAGCATTCCGCATCCTTACAAGGATTTTATTTTCAGCATATCCAACGGCCAACTTAATTCCAGTATCGTTTTCACAAGCATTTTGGTGAAAATATTCAAATTGACTGCGGCCCCGGAGAACTAAAGGCGCGTCCACTTTATGTCTGGTGGCAATAGGATTGCCATTTCATTCGGTTTGGCATCGGGTAAGGCCAATCAGTACGTCCACCTCTATAAACATTTATATACCGTCGATAAAACGTTAAAGGATATTCGTATGTATCTATGTTGAGTTGATCCTTTTTTTAAAGTTATCTTTCTTTTTTGTGTAGAGCTCATTTTAAATTTTCAATTCTTTTCTAAATTGATAAAGAGTATGTAGTCTAATGCAAACTAATCACTCGTGTTTGCAAGCTACTTTACTGATTTACGGCTTTGGGTACAGACCCAGGGAAAAATCGGTGTAATTTCTAAAAACAGTTTTGTGACCCTTTTTCCACACAAAAAATAATTAAATTCGTTGATACTCCAGTCAGAACAAAACACATATTTGTCTTGGTTGGGATCCAAACGCTACAAAAGACAACCAGAGAATTAAGGGATCATCTCAGTGTGAAATTTTCGAAAAATTGTTTTTTTATTATCGTTACAAACATGCTGTCAAATTTTTAAAGCGAAACTCAAATTATTTTCGTCACTACAGCACTTCTTAGAGAAAGCGAACGCAGCGTCATATATCTGCCGCGTCCATGCAAGACCTTCTATCGGTATTCAGTTCTTTAAATTCGTTGAAGGTATAGAACTAGTTCGTTGGGGAGCCAAGCATTTCAATTTTTTTTTTTGGGCATTCACTATGGATGGACCTATTATTTATTATTATTATTTTATTTTTTCATCTTCAGTATACATATGACTTGAATATATAAATTTACATTAAATCAACTTAAAATTATCAAAATGAGGATTTATATTTACAAATATTATTTTTTAACAATCTTCAAGATTAATATTAATTAAAAGTGTTTAAAAAGCAAAAGCTATGAAGTATGAAAGATGCACTCTGTTGTCAATAGCCCAGTTCACACTGTACAATTAGTTGGACAGACTTCGTTTTATGGAAGTTGGATGGTCTGATGTAGTTTTCGTTCACACTTATCAAGCTTGTCGTCCAACCTTATATCACATACCCTTCCACTCCGTCCAACTTCTACAGCCTTATTTATAAACCCGTATTATCGGCGGATTAAGGTTACTACGAACTTAATACTCCACTAATACTCCAAACCTTATTTATAAAAAAAATACACCAGTATTAGCGACGGATTAAGCTAATACTGGTTCATAGGAGTTTTAAGGGAGGATTAAGGTCGTATTATAGTCAAATGTCATTTTGAGGATAAAAGTGTAGGAAAAATATTGTTGAAATTTCTGGAGGAAAAGTGGAAAATATTTTGGTTTTGTGAATAATTTAAATTCTTTTTCCGCCTTAAATACCAGATAAATAAATTAATAAATTAAAACTAGTATTTCTTGTTTTGTTTTGTTTAGTATTCATTTTAGAAAAATTTCCGCCAACCACAAAAAAAAATATAAATCATAACACTCGGGTTCAACGCAATTTAGTTTTTCATGTAATCTAACTTTTTTACATGACCTCTAATTGGTCAGAAGTCACGTATCAAAAGAAGAACTGAAACTCTGGCAAATCAGAGTCCGAAAGAAGTAAGAATATCTGAAAAAGCTTAATGCGTTGAACGTGCACAATGAAGTCAGCTGGGATTTGTTTACGTTTATAGTCACCAGAGCTACAGATGGGTCATTTTTTTGATGAAAAATTTGACATAAGCAAGTATTAACTAATACGGGTTGGAAAATGTTTTATAAATAAGGATTCGCTCGACCTGGCGTAAGGGAGTATTAAGTGCTAATACTAGTATTAACTAATACCAGGTTGAACCGAGTATTAGTGAAATCTAATAAATAAGGCTGCTAGGTTTTCAAATATTTTTGAAAACCATCCAACAAATTGGACAAGCGGTCGTATGAAGAGTTCACACTATCAAACATTGGTTTGTCGAACCTAGGTTTGTTCAACTAATTGTACAGTGTGAACGGGGCTTATGACAAGTATCGAATGCAACTTGGTTAAATAATACGAGGAAAAAAGTTTATATTCGTTTTTCTCGGAATGGTGTTTTTCAAAACGGTGTCCGCTGCCGAGAGAAGAGTTTTTAAGCTATCAATTTCAAAGTTTTAGAGAACATTCTTCTTGTCATTCTCTATCGTCATATGGAACCCTTTTTTGAATTTCCTATTTTTTCTCGAAAAGGTAGCAAAAAAAGCCACAACTTTTTGTTGAAATCGCCGCCATTTTGTCGAAAAATAAGACGATAGCGGTTTTCTACAGATTAATAACCTTTTTAAGATTTTTGTTTCAGATCAAAATTGAGCATGGAAAAGTGGACACCGATTAGGACTCAACACAATATTTCTGACAAACAATAACAAACAGTAAAAAACTAAAAAATCACAGCACCAAAAATCGTTTTATATTCTTCATCGCTGCATGAATTTATTAAAAAAAAAAAAAAAACACAGACCGATTAGGATGTCCTAACCATGCAAAAAAAAAAACGTGAAAATCATTAATTTTTCGGGAGGTCACACTCATGAATGAAAGAAGACAAGATTACGACAGTTCGTGTTTCATTTTTGATTTTTCTGCGCACATACGTCACAAGAGACATTCATTTGTTTATTTTGTTATTTTTGTAGAGTGGTCTTGTTGAGTGGACTTCTTTAAAAAAATAAAATAGAGAATAATAATGATAAATGTGAATAAATACTTACTTTACTTTGTTATTTGTGTATTTATGTTGTTATTTTGAGTAACTTCCTTTTCTGTGGTTTTGAGTTTTCTATTATTGCCCGGTTTAGTGTTCGTATTTGAAAGAACATTCGTGCTCGGAAAAAAAGTGATTTAATTTTTGAGTCCAGCGCAACATCTTCGGCCAAATCTTTTAATATTTGCAGATAATTCGTGCATGTGACCAAATCTTCACCGTTGAAAGATGTAAATATAGCTTTCAATTCGTTCATGCGTGACATTAATTCTCCGGATGGCTTCATCAGTTGAAGTGTCCGTATCGAAGGAAGTGGAAACTTGTTTTTTTGTAGGAGCCTATATGCCTTTGCACTCGCTGAGTATAAGGTTATAGACCTCGCAACGTCTGCTTCTGACCAATGTGTTAATTTAGAACCATTTTTCAGTTTTCGAATTTGGCCGTAAGTGAAAATGGAACTCAATTTTTTCTCCACATTTTTGTTTTCGAACCTACTTTTGGTCAAAGATGTTCGGAGCTTCTCTTGATTTGTCGTTAACAGTTTGATTTCCTCTTCTAATTTTTGTCTATAAACAAACAAATCAATAAAGATGCAATATAGTTGCAATTCCTACATACATTTTTGCTACATGCTCTGCAACCTGAATTTGTAGAAAATTGCAGTTCTGACAAGAACTGATTTGTATATCATTGCAGCAGTCTTCATTCATGGCTCCAGATATACATGGCGGAACTTCCTCTTCCTGTAACAAGGCTTCTACAATCTTCTTATCTTCTCTTCCTTCAATCCTTTTTTTTCTGTTTCCCAGAGTGGAATCTACATCCATGTTTCCAGTGGTGTAAATGGAGGGAAAAGAACAAGGTTTCAGTATGAGCCGTCTATAACTCGCAAACCCTAAAAAAATGTTAGCACCTCTAAAAACTATGCGTGTTTCTGTGTAGTTACCCATTTCATACTGGAGGTTCTTTTCGAAGTCATCTGGTTCAAAATGCTCACTGCACATCCTTCCTGTCTTCGCGTTAAATCGGTCTTTCCGCTTACAGAAATGAATCCACTTCTTAAGTAAAACCAAATCTTTTGGAAACGTAAAGAATGATACATTATCCTTATTGTTTGGATCGTACACCCGCACACAGCACAACGCATATTGAATTTTTAAATTTAAACTTTTGAATTACAAATATTGCCCGTATCTTCCTATTGAGTTCCCGCTTTTATTGTCTCTTCATACGTCACAGCTATATGTCAAAAAAGCAAGACATGCGCGTGTCGTAATCTTATTATTCTTTCATTCATGGGTCACACTGAGATGATCCCTTAATTTTTACTTGCGATTATAGGTACTATAAGGCAAGTCTTGTAATCGTGCAGAAAAACATTTTGAGATAACAACTAATTGACATTACGATGATAGGGAATACGAAAAAAGTGTGTCCTACAATTCTGTCTGTCTGTCTGTCTGTCCGTATATGGATCTGCAGCCTGAATCGCTTGACCGATTTTCTTCAAAATTTGCATTTATGGCCTCTGAAGTAGCCTACAGAGGAATTTTTGGAATTGGTTCTCTAGGTCTTGAAATAACGGTACCTGCCATACAAGCGATATGGCAATACCTATTTTTCTCGAAAAGGGCTCTAACGATTTCGATAAAATTTTACGTGAGGTATTATTTTCTAATAACTGTTCTTATGTTGTACATTTTTTTTTGGAAAAAGTCTAAAAACGGTACCCCCATAGTACCATTTTTTTCAAAATTTCATATCATTTTGAGGAAATTTCATATTTAAGAAGTTCTAAGTTGTTTAAGAAAGATTGCATATCAACATTTGAAAAATTTTATTTTTTTGAATTTTCATTAATTTTTTAAAGAAAATTTTGTTTTTTCGAATATTTTCAAAACGATATCTTTGATTTATTTCAAATTGTTTGTCAATACATCTCTAAGCAAGATCTTTAAGCTTGTGTACTTGAATTTTTAAAACCTTATTTAAAAAAAAAATTAAAAACAAAAAACCGGTTTCTCTAGCGATTTCGATTAAATTTTAAGGGTTTATATATATAAACAATTGCAAGAAATTGCGTTTTTAGATTTTCGCTTGAAACTTTTGGAATATTTAATTTAATTTTTTTCAATTCTTTTCGTAATTTGATTAAATTTTTATAATTAATGTGTAGTTGGCTACACTGCAAACGACGCAAGTTCGTGCGACCCATCCGTGCCCATTTTTTCTTTAACCTACGCAAATTGTCTAGGTATTTTAACAAAGGGGCACTGGTTAAAGCTCTGTTTGATGTTCTGTTGCTATAATGTTCATGTCAGAATTTCGGTTTCTAATCATTCGGATTCACATACTTTCAGCTACTGATTTTATACTTACCAGCATTTCAGTTCAAGAGACCTCATTTAAATTAAAACAAAACAGATTTTATGTCTTAAAACAATTTTTAATGATTTCAATCTTAAGTTTTGTTTTGTGTGTGAAATAATTTACTTTTGTTTGTCACAAAATTAATATGGCTTCATGAAACAAATGTTTTCTTAATTGTCTTTCTTTGTTTTTATATAAATTACAACATAACTTGTTTTGAAACTACACACATCTAAGTATGTAATCATAGATCATGTTTTTTTTTTTGATAAGCTAAGTGTGTGAGTTAAAAAAAAATAATACACTAAAAATATAACAGTAAACAAAACCATTTTACTTATATGTTTTGTACACTATTCGTTTTTATTGAATTTTTCTGTTTGAATTGAATTTCTTTGTTTCTTAGATGTTTTCATTAAATTTATAGTATATTTTCTATGGTGCTTATATAATTTTTTCTTATTTTGTTTTTGTAAAGTTAATCTATATATATTTTATCTAAATAATATATACATATATATATAAATCATTTTGTTGTTGTTGTTGTTCTTGTATAGCTAATCTAAATAAGTTACCCAATGCTTTGCTTTATAATACAAATAGTCTGCTTTTTTTTAAATATTATTTAGTGTTATATGTATTCTTTTTATTTGTAATATTAACGACTTAATGAATGAAGCAAATTTAGCGGTATGATCGAATTGGAAATTTCAAGCGAATGAAGGCTTTTTGTTGTGAGACCTTCTAGTATGTATAAATCTATTAGTTTATAAATTTATTTATAGTACAACATTATTACGCAGCCTTCACACACTTTTTTATTCCTTGTTTTTTTTTGTATTTTGTTAATATTTTTTTCATTTTTATCTGATATGTCTCTAATAGGCTATGTAAAATGTTACCTTTTATTCATTTAATAGTAAGTAAATTACAAATAGTTTATCAATGTTTTGTTTTGCTTTTATTTATATATAAATATTTACTTCATTTTGATTATAATCAAGGAATTGAAAAAATAAAATAATAAATAAATATTAAAAAAAGATACGATTAGTTATATTTTTGGGTGAATTACTTTGCCCTGTCAGATTGCATTTATATTATCGCGAAAATGTTTAGAGAAACTGTTTTTTTTTTTGTGAATGTAATGAAATGAAGTTCTTAAAATTAATTTCGATCGTGGACGGTCAAAGCAGGTGCTTCTTTGTAAATGAGATATAAATCTATACATGTGACATGTACTGAGAAGAACATACTTACTTGAAAATACAAACACATTAATTTCAGACAAATGAAAAAAGAAAAAGTAAAGTTCGAAAGAAGCTTAAATTTATGTGATCAAAATCATGTAGCTAGTTTTTAACGATTTGATGCACATTATCTTAGTATGGTTTTTTTAATCAAAGGAATATTCTGAAATCTAACAACATTTGGTGGAGTACGCAATGTTTATTTACTTCTACCATAAACAACTGAAGAGAAAGTTGTTTAAATTTAGAAATCTGTGGAACAATCCGAGCTGTTGGGAACAAGTTAGTGGTGTGAATAATAAAGCCTGTGCACGGCGTCACTCACGAACAACTGAGAACCTTGCTGTTGCAGCCCAAAGAGTTTGAAGAAAACCCAGATTCTCGTTGTGCTTCGGAATTGGGCATTCCACAAACCTCACTAAGCCGTATTCTGTATACAGACTTGAGTTTTAAGGCTTATAAAGTTCAGTTATCACAAGAACTCAAGATGGCCGATCATCAACAACGTATCGTGTCTTTACTGATTGAAATATGGAAATGCAATCAAATGATCCGAAGTGTCATCGAAAACTCATTTTGTCTGATGAAGCTCACTTGTACCTCTGCTCTAACTACCCAGATGCGACAGTTTGCATGTTGACTCAGAAATTCTAAGATTTACTGTTATAAAAACTCTACATCCTGAACGTGTAACTGTTTGGTGTGGTTTAAAGCACCTTACTTTTTTGAAAATGAGGCTGAAACAACAGCTCGGTGTATCGAAATCGGATGGCATTTTCTAAACAACGTTTACTTTCAACAAGACGGCGCTAATTGTAAAACAAGCAACGAAACCACCGAACTTTTATGAGAAGAGTTTCTAGACCATGTTATCTCTCGAAGAGGTAATCAAATTTGACCACCAAGATCTTGTTGTTTAACACCTTGGTACTTCTTCCTTTAGAGCCACGTAAAAGACAAGGTCTACGCCAATAACCAGGCTTGAATCAAGACTTTAAAACTTTAAATCAAACTTTAAATCAAACTATGCTATGCAAAATGCTTCCCCCTTATTTCTTAATCTTCTTAAAGTAGAATTCAAGTTCCTTGCCTTCAAGAATGTAGCCATCACAACGACCACACTGTCCTCGGCGGAATGAGACGCAGGCTAAGATACGTATAGACAAGAACTGATTTTCCAAAGCCTGTTCAACCTTAGCGTACTTTTGACGGTCCAAATACTTCTTAATGACACGGTCACTTCGCTTCTTGTTGAGAACGTCATTCTATTCGTCTTTGTTTGAGTGCTAGGGGTCATGTTTGCGTCCCAAAGGAAGAATGTGGTGCGACTCGTACCACTGTCTGAATGGAGTGGCATCGATGACAATGATGGCATTCTTTACCAGGGTACTGGTACGAACCAACTCGTTGTTGGAGGCATTGTACACAATATCAATGACACGGGTCTTGCGGACTACACCCTCGGAAGCTCAGGCAAAATTGCCGGTATCCAAGCGGAGAGCACGGTATTTGATGTTTCCACCACGGGTGCGGACTTGGTGGATACGTGAACCACTGAGCTTAGTGTTAGCGGCTGGGCGTCCTAACTCAAACTTCATTTTCTTGCGGAGGGACTTGCGTTTGCCACCAGTGGCCCTTCGTTTATGAGCGCTATCACGCGGAGTAAAAACAGAGCAGAAACCAATAGAATAAGTAAAGTTTGTATACACAATATGGTTTGTGATGGAAAATACCATTTAAAGGAAATCGTCCTGTAAGCGTAGCGGTGGCGTCAATTTGCCTGGTATATGGTTTTCCATTATTAGTGGCATACCTTCCTCTTTATTTGAAATAAACATCCGATTATTTATATCACAAAATTCTATTTTTCTTTGAATATCAAAATGACACATCTTAATGGAGAACCCTATAATACGGGCCCTGAGGCGTATTGGTGCTGGGCTGTTACAAGAAGAAATAGACAAGTCCTCCGAAAGTAATGACATCGCAATGAAAAGCGATTTTCACTAAGCCAAAAGTGGAATGTACCCTTCATTCTTCGCAAGCCATAATTGAGAGAATTGCACATAATGTCAGCCACTTCCCAGCTTGTTGTACTCTCAACAATTTAGTTATTTGTTTATATAAACCAATTAGGATAGCAGGGAACCGGTCAATAAACCGTGTTCACTGTGGTGTATACGCACTTTTTTCTACAGTTTGGCCAACTTTTTAGTGTAGTAAGAAAAAAAAAAAAAATCAAAATTAGAAAAGACAACTGACGCAAAGTAAAGGAAAGGGAACTTCATCTTTACTTTTCTAAACGCACTACCGCCCATTACTATAAGCCAACTAAATTAAATCATTTTTTTTTTGGATGAAAGGTTTATCTAGTTTAATACTTTAAAATCCTCTGACAAAAGCATATTTCAAACTACAGGCGTTTGGGTTTTATTTACAACTTGCTGGAATTGAAATGTTCTTATCACAATAATGATTTATTCGATCACACTCTAATACGTTGATGTATTGAGAGGAATTTATAATTTTAAATTGGACAAATACTAATGGACGGATAGTTGTAGCTACATGCGTGATTGCTTTTTTCTACCATAATGGCTTCTTGAAAACCAAAATACTAACACTGAAAAATACATTGACAGCCCACAGAGCATTAAAATAAAGTAAAGATTTGAACATTAAAAAACTAAGTATTTTTGATCAATTTATGCTTTGGCGCGCATATATACAATTGTAAAATTGCATCAAAATTCAGACAAATACAATGCGCTTGTAGTAAAATTAGGAAAGTTCCAAACCGCGCTCGCTAGAATTTTTTTTTAAATTTATTTATATAGAATTTGTTTAGACATAAAAAGAAAAACAATATCAACAACGTTACACATAATTCCATTCTAGGACGTGAAGTTAATATTCATCTTTTTCGTTTAAATATTAATTTATTACACTAGCATACTACACAACAATAAAATCACTTTACTTTTTATATCATCTTTTTCATCTCTGTTAACCAAATACACATTTTTAATAAAAAATATCAATATTTATACACGTTCGAGAAAAATCACTACACATTCTTTTGGATTTTCTGGGGGAAAAATTTATAATAATATTGTTAACATTTTTTTTTAAGGACCATTCACTTAGCAGCTTTCAAAAAACAGTTGTCAGTTGTAAACATGCAATGTACCTTTGGTATATAATATCAATTTTGTTTTATTGACTAATTTACATTTAAACAAAAGAATACTAAACCAATTGAATTGACTGATAAAATATGAAAAAGAAAAAAGAAAACTCAAGCGAAACTAGGTTTAAAGTTTATTTCAAAAAATAAATAGTTCTCAACAAACATAACAACTTAAACTTAACTAAAATCGTGAATGAAAAACAAGAAAAGAAAAAAAACAACAATGATTCTATATTTACAACTTACAAAAAATGTCTCTGTTTGATGTCTCTGCATGATGTGTAAAAATATAATAAAAAAAAGAACGAATTCACAAATGCTTATCTTGTAAATAAACCGTACTTACTTATAAAAGCTTAAAAAGTGCTATAAGCAATTTGTTCTTACAATTTTTTGGTTATAGTTTTTCTTTTTTGTTTTATTTATATTTTAGTTATAATAATCACAGATAAAAGCCATCAATTTAATAACTAATTCACTCCTAATTTTTTTCTTTTTTTCGTTAATATAAATGTTTTGTGTGGTTTTGTTTTGGTTTGTTTTTATTTTAAGTTACTTTAGGATAATAATTTGCATAAAATGTGTATAATACGCTTGACTGCAGTAATATGCTTTTATATTTGCTGAATTGTATTTGGTACGGTTTTTATATATTATATTTGAAGTCTTCATTTATACACGCAATGTAGGGTAACGTTCGTATGTATTGTTTATGATTTTTACTACAATTTAGTATTGCCTGCCTTATAAATAAACCGACCTAGTTTTGTTTTTACAACATGTAAATATTTATAAGAAGTATACATATAAGTGCTACTTGTAGGTATTTTACAAATTTTCATTTTGTGATAAGAATTGCTTGAATAGAAAAAGAGAAACTGTGAAAAATTTTTTGTATTTTTATGTGAAACAAACTAAAACATGGAAACAGCTGAAAAGAATAAGTACATTGCTCTAAAAAGATTGAAGGTCTTACTTTCCAAGAAGAATTACAACTATTGTAGAAGATGGTATACTTTAGATTTTTCAAACTTTATGATTATGAAAGCAAGGTTATTACATGAGCTGTGTGAATAGAGGAAAAAGAACAAAAAATTATTAGTTCATCTACTAAACTGTTTCGCATTAGAACGTTTTCCTGAATCCGACTATTTTCTTTAATATTGTATGTTAGTCGTCAAACCACTTTCATTTGCAATCTACAAATTATTATTAATCATCAAGTTTCAATAGTGAACATGTAGGCAAATCAAGAAAGTGAAAAAGAGCTAAGGTAATTGGAAACCAATGTACTGAACATACCGTCCTACAGTTTGGAATTTGGGTCTGATTTTTATTTGAAGTGCAAAAGTTTTTCTAAAAAAATGCTGATATTTTTTCTGGAAAAATTATATTACAACATATTTTAATAACATACTCGTACATAATGAGGTTATCAAATAGTCTGGGGTATTATAAAAATATTTCTTTTGAAAGTCTAGTTGCAACTCGAGATACGAGTAAAGATTTATCACCGACATCACTGATATCTCATAGGTCACAACTTTGCGGTCTGTAGTCAAGTTATAACTTTCCACTTAATGCACAAAATATGATATACAGCTATGGACAAAGAAATAGCACACTATTAAGAAAAATCATAAATTCAAAATTTCCGTTATGTGAAATGGTTGTGATGTTTCTTTTTCTTCGGGTATGTAGATTTGATAAACAAATGCAGTCTATCAAGCCTAAAAAGTACCGCAATTTTTGAATCGTCCTAAGTGCGAAGCGTTCAATCCTAAGTATACTTTAATACGGTGAAACATGGAGTGGAAAATTTAATGGTCTGGGTGGTTTTCCTGGCATGGGGTGGGACCATTGCATTGGTGAGGATTGATGTCAAAATGGATAAATTCGCTTAGCTTGCAATACTGAAGAATACAACAGAACCATATTCCTTTAAGTTCATGCCAATTAAGTGGATATTCATGCATGACAATGACCCCAAACACGCATCAAATATAGTAAAAGCTTGGCTCGTGGATGAACAAATCGATGCCCTAACCTGGCCAGCTCAAAGTCCCGATTTTAATCCCATAGAACACCTATGGAATGATGTTATAGTCAAAATTGGACAGACAAAATTTAAAAATTCAAACGATCTTTGGGCCGGAATCAAAGAAGCTTGGTACTCTATCCCACAAAGTAGATGCCGAGCGTTAGTTGAAAGCTTACCAAGGAGGTGCCAAGCAACTTTAAAAAATCGTGGTCAACCAACTAAGAACTAACTTGGTAATACCAAAATTTATGAAAAAATAAATATTTTCACTAAAAATAATTTTATTTTACGATCATAGGTAGGTGTGCTATTTTCTTGTCCACAAGAAATTTGATCACCACTGCAAAATATATTTTTAAAAATTGGATTGTAAAGAAACAATTCCCTATAAATAATTATTATTAATCCTTAGAAGTCACTTCATGTCATAAAATAGGAAATAAACTGTTTTAGTTCAAAAGGAAAAAATAAATTCAGTTTTCAAAAGAAAATGAATGAGTGTGCTATTTCTTTGTCCATAGCTGTATAGCTAGCCCTCAGCAGATGACATACTCAGAGTAGGTTCTACTGACTCGTAACACCCTTTCCCTATTACACCTTCTATTTTTTTCTGATGTGAAATCAAGGATAGTCGGGGCCGAGAAAATTTTTTACAGCATATCTTGTGAGAAAATGGAGAGGACTGACAATTTTCTGCCAGTTCCAAAGGGTAACCGAGAAAGCGCTTTTCATGACAATGAATTGAATTGACTATTGAAAACTTGCCAATTCCTCATGAAGGGCCTTACCCCGAAACATTTTTCTTTTCTGTTGGGATTCAAACCACTAACCTCATACGTAGCAGGCAGACGTGCTCGACATCACGCCACGAGCATCACCGGCTGCACCTGAGTTTCATTTAAATGAATCTAACATTCTCCACTGTTACAAACCCAAAAATATCGAAAACAGTTCCACTTTTTTAAATGAATTTCAAACTCTCCCGCAAAAAATGGCTACCGGAGTTCCCGGTTTAGTTTCGCTTGTGGACAAAATGGCACTACATTGACGCAGTTAACTCTCTGGTTCTACATTCTACTCTGTATGGTCACAAAGTTGCGAAGGCCCAATGACTCCGTCACGCATTCAACTTCAACGGCCACAACTGACAACAATAAAACACATGTATTCTTAAGGGGAATGGCAAATAAGCAACGTGCGTGACGTCCGTGGCGGAGTTGAAATTAAAAACATTTTTCATATCAATGCACTTAACGACTTTGACATTTGCTGTTCATATTTTTGTTTTGTTGATAGACATACATGTTTTATTTTATTGTTAATTTTGGAATGCTACGTGACTATAAATGTTGTTTTGTAACGAAAGGACGTTAGTTCTTATATATCACCTTTTGGTCACGTAAATAAATAAAAAGAAAAATCAAATTTTGATTATTTGTTTTATTTTAACAAAGGTTTTCGGACAATTGTTTCGGTATCGGCACGATACCATCATCAGCGATATGATTAGTCGAATCATATCGCTGATGATGGTATCGTGCCGATACCGAAACAATTGTCCGAAAACCTTTGTTAAAATAAAACAAATAATCAAAATTTGATTTTTCTTTTTATTTATTTACGTGACCAAAAGGTGATATATAAGAACTAACGTCCTTTCGTTACAAAACAACATACATGTTGTTCTGTGTAATAAAAAAAAAAATGGATTATTCACAAGGTAAGTATTGATTTGAAGATATTTGTTTTGTTTAATGAAAAACAAAACTGTCTACTTAGATATCTTTCTTTGAAAACTTTGGGGCGCACCCAAAAACGTCGTTTACTTTCATTGAAATAAATACACTCATGAGCCTCTATTAGGAGTAAAAGTATTATTTTATTTGTATTTTTCGCTTATAGTGCTCTTCACTGACGAAAAGGGTTACTCCTTTTGTGAAAAGATTTACATTTTTTCCATCTTTAATGTTCTGCATCAGAGAAGCTATTGAAATATCATCCGAGGAACGACCATTATGCTTTAATCCTTCAATATTAAACATTAAACAAAGACTTTTTTTTTATTTAAATGTCCAATAAAGTCTGCAATATGACGAATCACGTGAAAGATGATCATCGACAAAATTAGTAAGTTTGAAACGTTTTCAATTGATCGCACATATAAGTCAAACTTATTTAGATGTTTGCTTTTATGAAGCCTTACTAAATATGTGGGAACTTTTGAAGCGAAAAAACATTTGTGCATACATGCCTTGTGAACAGGGTAGACCACTTCTCTTAACCGTTCCTGATGAAAAGTCATAAGCATTTATGTCAGAAATGGAGAAACACATGATTATTACAGCTCTCGGAGACCAGTTCCTTGTGGCCATGAGAGGGACGATTGACATTTTTTTTTTGAACAAAGATCTTTAGCATTTAGATTAATTAACTACAAAATCGAACGTATCGTATCAACGATGCTCAGGCAAATATCACGTAAAAAATGGCCTAGGTCCCCTAATCTTATTTTTTACTCATTATAACCATCGAACAAATCTAACCGACTCGAGTTATTGCTGACAAAAGAAAGGAGTCAGTTGAGTTTGTTTATGTTGCTTTCCATTGGTTTCACTCGGGGAACCACTCATTTTAAAAACTAGTGGAACACCTAAAATTATTTCTGCTCAGTTTTGACAAATTGTCTTTGACTGAGTGAAACACCTATTACTCATAAAAAATATTCCTTCAGGAAAACTTTAATTTTGACATTTGAATAACATGTATTAGTGCTTCTTGAGTGAATGAAGTGAGATCAAATCGAGAAGTGGCTGTCACTTTTAAGAATCATGAGAAGCTATATTTTTGACCTAATGGAACGGTTTGAGAATGCTTCTGGACGCATTTGAACGGTTCTTTTCGTCCAATGGAAAGCGAAATTAATGAAAGTTGTCCGGGCCAGGTGCATAGGCAGTCAGTATTTAACAACTTTCTTTCATGGCTTATTAAACTATGCAGGACGGTAATAGGTGACTTTGTTTTTCATTTCGATTATATCATATCAAACTTCTTAAAACGGTTTTTTGTTGAACTTTTTGTTGGTAAATAAGGATTTTAGGGGATTATTTCCTATTCAAAGGAATAATATAGAAATTTCTGTTACTGAGTACGAAAACTTGGAAAAAAACTAAAGAATCTTTTTTTGTATCCTTCACTTATATCTCCCTGATATCTACTCACGCATTTTAAGTCATCAAAAGAAGGGAAATGAAGTTTTAAAAAATTCAGCAAAATGCGATCGCTTCTTGATCCGAAAGTCGAAGATAAACTTAGTTCATAAAGTTCTATTTTACATTTTTAAATTATTGTTTGTTTAAATAAAATCATATTCTAGTTTGAAAATTGCTGTACGAAGTATTTAAAATATAATTAAGTTATAAGAAATAATGAACATTTTTTGGTTGGCTTTATGAATTTCTAGCTTGTTTTTTTCTGTTTTGTTGTTGTTGTCTTTTTGAGTGATTTATGCTTTTATTAAATCCTTACTTTGAAAAATAATGATTTCATATTTATGTTCTTTTTTTCTGTTATTATTGTGATTTAGATTTTAATTTATTTTTGGTTTTGCATCTCGATGATAAAAATTGATTGACATTGATTATCGTTTATTTCGAAATATTGTTTTAATTTTGTATTCCCAGTTAACTAGTTTTTTTTTCTTTTTTTTTACTTTAAATATATATTTTTGTATACATATACATTTTTTTAATTTTTAATAATCAAGCTTGAATTGTTTTAATTTTTTGTTTTTAATTTATTCACGTAAAGGTGTGTATATATATATATGTATATTGTACATTTATATTTGCTTTTATTATATGATATAAAAAAGTTTATTTTTTTATTCGATATAATAAAAAAATGTATCTTTTATAGTATTATAAAGAGGTATATGTGAGTGAGTGAGAGGTGAATGTGTTCGTGTGTTTGAGAAATGAATTCTAGGCGCACCGTGAAGTGTTTTAAAGTATACACTTAGTCACAAGAGTCGGTTGAACGTTTTATATTTTATACAAATCAATGACTTTTTTCAATGGTAAATGAGCTTTTCTTTGAATAATAAAATGACCTAACTATATTTAAAAAATGATTTTATATCTATAAATGTTATGTTTTTTTTTTTTTAGACTGATGTGACTAAAGCATGTACTTGTTCTTAGGTTTTTCTTTTTCTTTTATTACGTGTTTTGTGTTTTTGATTTTATATTAAGGACATAATAAATTGCTTTTAGATACGAATTGAATGAAATTTTTACTTAAATATTTGTTTAGTGCTACGAAGCACCTCCACCAGATTCAGATTTCTCATATGAGTTACCTCGTTGTATGAGAGAACGATTTTCGTCACTAGAGCCACCACCTTCGCCACTTTCATCGCGAATATTAACATTCGATGTGAACGTCGTTTCTGAATCTGAAATTTAAAATTAAATCATTAGGAGAGAACTTACTTATCTTTTTACAAGACTTAAAAGAGATATTTATATTACGTTTAAAGTCTTTCAGGAGTTAAAGAAATTATAGTTTTACAGTTAAGAAAAGGTTTTAAGTTTGCAAATTGTTTAAATGCACCCTGGTGACATATCGAATTTGGTCAGAATACCCGTTTCTGCTATTAAAAAAATAATAATAGTAGAGATCGTCATCGCTTAATAGGAACAATGTAAGAATGCTAGCCGGGTTCTTAACCGGACACTACAGGCTAAGAAAACACCTAAAAGTACTAGGCATAGAGAGCGACGACCAATGCAGATATTGCAACGAACAGGAAGAGTCTCCTGATCACCTCTTAGGTGACTGCGAAGCTCTAATACACCAAAGAAAGAAGTACCTAGGATCCTACTACGTATAGGAGAGGGAGCTAAAACTCCTAAGCGTAACCCAGGTACTTAGTTTCATCAGAGGAACTAATCTGGATGAAGCACTTTAAATTAAGGAATACCACTTAAGAAGTAGGGGGTACAATAGATCTAAACAGGTCGAGGTACAATACAAAACCCCAATTTTTCATTCATTCATTCATCGTCATCGCTTCAAATAGACACGCAAGTTCCAACCGAATTGACGTCATTGCGATCAGTCGGTAGTTTACAAATTATCCTGTGTGTCAGGTACACAATAGGATTGACTATTTGCAACTACGAAGCTATTGTAGGATTACGCCAGGGCATCTTTTAAGGATTTTTTACTAGGTGGCCAAAAGAAAAATACAGCGGTGGTCGAGTATAACGAATGTTCGATATTACGAGCGCTTTTTTTCAAGTCCATTAGGAATTCTATATAACAAATAACGAATTTTAGACAAAATGGCATTGAAAACTCTAAAGTCATAGTTCTAAGAAGTTTACGAGAATAGCCATTCAACAATTATATTACATTCAACGCCCAAAAAGCAAATGCATATTAACGATTTGGTTTCTTAAATTTACAAATATTTGTTTGTACTATTGTACACAATTTGAAAAAAAAAACTAGTAAGTCTAAATCTTAAATGTTTCGTTATATGTAACCCCGGGGCTACACGATCAAGATATAGTAAGCCATTTACAATACATACGAACTTTCTTACATACACACCCAAACTTTTCGAAATTGAAACCCAACTGGTATGGAATATTGAAAGCCAACCGAGAAGCAGTTTCAGCTTTCAGTAGCCATGAAATTGACAGCTTCGTCAAATACCCTCAAAAAGAGGAAAGAGTGCCTGGAAAAAAACTTTGAATTTCAAATTTCTTGTGGGTGCCATTTTGAAAATATATTGTAACGTGAACCCAACATTTAATACCAATTTCCTAATCGAAAACGTTCAACCGAAAACACAAGCGGCAACACTAGTGTAAGTGTAGAAATATTCTAGGAGAGAAAATGTTTGACAGCCAAATAGTGGAGAGTGGAGACTATGTTGAAAATACTGGAGTGTTCTAGATGAAATGTCATTCGATATAAATAGCCCGCCCGAGGTTTTGATTATAGAGTGATAAAGTGAAGAGTAAATTGTTTACAAGTGATAGTCCAAAAGTTGAATTGAGATCGAATAAAGTATAGATACTGAATAAAAGTGGTAGAAATAAATAGAAAAGTGAAGTTTTATTTTGCGAACTAAGCGCACGTTACAATATAATGACATGTCGATTGAAAGCCATTTGTCTGGCTAGTTGTAAGTCGCCTACGTCACAGCCGAAACACGAACAGGAATTTGACATAGTGTATATATGTAGGCTGATGGCTTACAATATCTGCAGGGTAAATGAAGATTAGTCAGTTTTTTTATTCTATTAAGTGAAGTATGTATTTATTTTTTTTTTTTTGAAGTATGAAACAAAATTTAATGAAAAATAAATAAAGATGTCTACTCTTGATAAGTGGTTGAAAAAAGACCTCGACAAATCAATATCAAAACAATGGAAATAAAGACCTGAAGAGAGTAAGTACATATTTCACTGATAACTTTTTTCGACACCAGTAATTCACCGATAAAGCTAATTGTCTGTTCGTATGTGTTTAGGACGATTCCAAAAACGCTATAAAGGAGAATAACGACGAAATACCACAGTTGTGGCCAAATATTTTCGTACATTACCTTCAAAAAATAAGGAATTGCAAATATTTTGCATAGAATATCGTTTATTCCCAGGTTACTTTGAAGTAAGATTTGCTGAATATGTCCATAATTTGATCACTGCAGTTTTACACTGTTTTAAATACTGGCGACATGTCTCAAAAACTCCAGGTTCACTGATAGACAAGAATGTAGCAGTTGGGATGCTTAATACTTGGAGCAAATCGGAATTTCAACAACTTCTCCAAACATGCTTGATGGCAGATGTTTTATTGATCATAAGAGATTTGCAAAAAAATCTCCAGAAAGAGCGTTTGATTCTGCTTGATGTTTTAACTTTGAAACAAAACGATCTCAGAAAGTTGAAACTCATGCTCCAGGGTCCATATCCAGGCGGACAGGAAGAGAAGTTTCCTTTACACCAAAAAAATGTTCAAGACAGCACTGACAATAAAGAAGACGATAGGAAAAGACGCAAAGTATCGCATTCTCTCGTCACAACAGGCACCCGATCATGGACGGCACTCCGAATCGAAATGATATCAGCGTTCATCAATTTTCTTGACATCCGGCTCAACATTGAAGAAAATAAGCTGATCAAAAGATTTTCAACATTTCTAATGGCGAAAACCACAGCCGAAATGATTCGAGAGGCTCGATTCTTGGTTGAAACCATTTTTGGCGAAGAAAACGTTTCCGACTTTTCATCAAATGTTTGCGATTGTTGGCCAGCAATTCAAGAAATCAGAGATCTCGACACTTCTGCAAAAATGTCGCATAAGCTGCTTCGACTGATACCAGTGACATGTGGGATTTTGCAGAAACTGTTGTGCTCTTTACTGGTCACTTCACCTCACTCCAAGATTGTTGGGAAAGTGATTTCTCATTATAATCAAATTAAATCAAACCACCGACTGTCAGCTTCAGATGAGACCATGAACTCGAGATTGTTTGTGGCCCTGAATGGAGTAGGTACAGCTTTATATGATCCGAGGCCAGCTGTAGCAGAGTTCCTTCGCAAGAAAGAGAGGCGTTACCGCGAACCTGATCTGACCTTGTACTCCGACAGAGATTTCGTTCGGAAGTTTTTTCGTCAAGATGGCGGTTTGTGATCTTATAATCATATCTATTTAATAGACGAATTGTGATCGACGGGTTGTGACTCACTCATACCAAAACATTTGCAATAAAAAAAGTAGTCCCCGAAATTTATTGTTATTTTTCATATCCAACTTATTATATACTTGCCCATAAATTTTTAATTATATGCTGAGAAAAATCCTCGAGCACGTGCCGAATTTATATATCTAACGGAAGTCGTGAGTATGTTTTTTTCCATATATAAATCCTCATTGACAGTATATTTGATGAACTGACATTCATTCGTTGACAAAATTCTTCGATTAGCACCTTCAAACTTTATTAGAACTAGCAAGTTATATATTTTTTGACATTTTTGAGAAATCATGTATGTTCAGAAAATTTCTGACATTATTTCAGTTATGTGTTGTTCACGCATTTTCGAAAATTGGTTGTGGCCAGATTATAATTACTACGTGGCCACGGCGGACTACTACGTGGCCATTTGGCCACGTTCGTGTTACTTAAAAGATGCCCTGGATTACGCACACCCACGAAAAAACGTCACGTCGCTCTAGTTCATACCAATATTGTAAATGGAGTCCCTTGCCTCAGATTGAAGGGTAATCCAGATAAATTAATTCCTATTGTAAAGACAATGACGATGGTTTCAAATGCCATACTTTCACCGAGTATAGCTGTCTGAAGAAATTGAAATAGAGATAGGCTGACCAAATAGAGATAGGCTGACTATCTTCATCTTCATCTATGCATCAAATGGATGCATCATGCCCACTACCTTGACTAGGTGGACGTTTATTTTGTATCAGATGACCATACTAGTAAAGAGAAACGCTCAAAGTACGGGGCTGTATATCCATTCGGAAAAGCAGATTGAATCAGCCTTGAAAATCAGCATACCAATACTTTAAGATACTTTAAGAGCAATTTATCTTTACTGAGGATGAAACAGAAATTGACATCGGCACACCCCACAAGCGGATCACTGAAGTGAAGCAGTTTAGTGTGAGGGTTGTGATCCACTCGAGATCACTATGCAGAAAAAAAAAGAAGGAGATGAAACGAGACTTGACATTTAAAGGTTTTCAGTATTTCGAAATTGGTACGTGACTTGATATAAGCTCAGTTTGGTCATCCGCTGACAAATGCTGCAAAAATTGGTCGAAAATTGGGCCTTTCCATTGGAATTTATGTGATCCAGCCACGACGGCTACTTGTTTGGAATTATTTTTATAATAATGGCATAATAATGGAAATACTTCATTTTAAGAATAAAGCAAAGTTCTGGTCATATATGCATTTTATGTCTTCTTGAAAGCCACACGTCTAAAAAACACCCTTTACAATTGACTTGGGAAATCAAATACTGCACTATTAGAAATATTTCTTTTAGCTGTAAGACTAAACTACGAATATTTGAATCACTTAGAAAGCCACAGCTGCTTGAAAACAGCTCTAAATGCTATACAGAGATTTTTCAGAAATTTATGAGCGAAAAAGTTTATTCAAGCAAGCGGCCTAGACTTTTACAAACCATTGACAACGTTTATGTGTTATGTGCAGTGGAATGAACCAATGACCACCAACCATGGAACCGCTGAGATGATACACAAACTGCTCCAAAGTGGAAGATAATTTTAGTGTCATATCAGAATCTCTCGGACTAACCAGTTAAATGAGTCTGTCTGACAATAGCAGCGTCTTCCATGTTGAGGCTCTTGCAGGGAAAACAGCCGGTTAACATTTTGCAATGTTGGCAACACCAGCCGCTGGCAGCCATGAGGCAATAAAAGAAATTCTTGAACTCCTGTGTTATAACCTGGAAACTAATTCCAAAATTCAACAATTAAGAAACTAATTGTATTAAGTGATAAATAGAAGGTAGCAAAACTTTTTAATGAGCAACACTATTAGACAAAACGTAAAAGATGAATATGAAAAGGAAATTTAACTCAGCATAGACGAGTCTGAGAAACGAAACGTTGATGATTGATGAAGCATGATGACACTTTACAGTGTAAAGTTTACACGCACTAACTAGAACTATATCGCCGAAGAAACAGAATCCTTGGAACGCATTTCTTTAAGGAATATGAGAAACTTTACGAAATTTCTGAAAACAAATTGCTTGAGCTTATAAGCAGATCTACCGTATCGACTTATCAACCTAACTATGCCTGTAAAACTTTTTGCAGGTTATATCGGCTGAATGATAAATTCGAATGAAGATAGGTCAGGAATCTGTTGACACTTTTCATTTTAAGACATTCCATTATTTGGTTTAAGAGGCAGACTCCATAGGAACTCTTAGTATAGGCGGTGAAGTTTCTTCGGCGGCGTATGAAAGAGCTGATGGAGAAAGTATGCGCATTAATATGTGATTTAACAAGCCAAAGCTTTTGGCTTTCACAGATAATTTATCTCGAGTATAACAAAAGCTATCGTGCTTACAAATTTCCTGAAGACCACACTTAACGCTTAAGGAAAAAATGAACACGGCCAAAAAAGTGATCCGAGAATACATTTTCCGAATGATCTTTGGTCCTGTAAGCGAAGACAATGTGTGGAGAAGAAGATACAACAATGAGCTGTATGAGCTGCACCGCGACATGGGCATAGCCAGAATGTAGAGCGGATGAACCCAAACACTCCAGCTGAACGGGTTTTCGAAAGCACATTGCAGGGAAATCGTGGAATGGGAAGATCTCATCTTAGGTGGCGCAATCAAGTGGAAGAAGACCTCAACCGACTTAGAGTGCAAAACTGGAGAGAGCTCGCCCGAATTCGAAGTCGTTATAAAAGGATGGTGGTTGTGGCCCAGACTTACCCCGAACTGTAATGTCCACCAAAAGTAACTCTGAAGAAATTTGTGACTAATTGCCATCAAATTTCACATAGGCGTACACGAAGTACGGAAAAGTTAACAATTGGCAGCACTGTTTTCACTGACGCATCCATTCCGTCATCTGTATAGCGAATTGTCTTTAGCTTTGCTTGCCACTTCATTTTGTAAAGTGTAAAAATTGAAACAGCAGACATACATTTTACATGACGATTTTAAAAGCTGGGTTCGTTGATAAACTACTTGTAAATATATCACTGGCTCAGATGAACCCAGCAAACGTACTATTGAAGAAGCTTCCGTACCTCCTTATTTCAATATAGAATGATTTGCAACAATTTATACTGCTTCAGATATTTGGTGTTTTAAACTGTACACAATAAATTTGATGAAGTAAATTTATGAGTTCTCAAAAACGTGCGAACGTGATTGCCTAACCATAATTGTGAGCAATTGAGTGATGAATAAATTAATGATATGAGTACCTGGAATGTAGACTTTTAAGTTTAGAACTGTCCAATCAGCTTTTTTTGAATTTACTTTTGAAACGTTTCTGCCAATTTAAATGAATAAATTTTGTATTAAATTTTTGAATGATCGTGATCAGCTCTGAACGAGAAAAGCTCTCCTTTTTACAGAAAATAAGAAGATACATCTTAGAAATGCCTTGAATAACAGCCTCTAAACAAAATCTAGAGAACATAGAAGGGAAAAAAGTGAGGAAAGAAATTTTTGATTTATGAAAAGATTATCCTTACCTAAGCTACTGTCTCTGTTGGTTGAGTCATAACGTGAATCCGCTAGTTGAGACGTACCCGATGACCGGGAAAGTATGGGCTTGACATGTCTCAGTTGTTGCTCTTCCGGATAGCGTGGTGTTTGGAATTTAGTTGGCTTGGATTGCAGTGATGCTGGTCCTGAGCGTTGTTGTATTAATGTTCGATGCCTAAGAGGAGGTGGGGATATTGATTTTGCTAAAACTGAGTGAGGTAATTTGTTCGGTGAGTAATCGCTTCCGGATTCGCACTGTGAAAAAACAAAAATTAAGGAACTTTATCGGTTTGAGATTGAAGAAAGTCGCACCATTACGGTCCCATTGTCGGATATACCCGAACCTGACATATTGTCCGCAAGTAACCGCTCACTTTCAGGATCGGCAAGTACTCTCGACACGTCTGACTTATTCTTCAGGATCGACTTGGAACGTCGATGATGCTCAAGATTTGGCGATGCGTCAATTGAATCAATTGATGAAGAATGTCTGCTTTCGAATTTAGCTACAAAATTGTACACGTCACACACCGTTAAGCCATCTTCAAAAAACAAAAAAAAAAAAAAACGAAAACACAAAAAACTAAATTAACCTACCCCTGGATCCGACATTTTGAATACCAAACAAATGCTGGTTAATTAACTTAGTAGCTGTTGCAAGACTCTTGGCAGGCATGAAGGAGGATCGTTTCTTCTTGACACTGCCTTCCTGAGTCGCAAGACTCTCCTGTGACAACTTTTTGGTGTCTTCAAATCTGGCACGTGGCTTTGAACTTTGCTGAAATCGTGTCTTACGATGCTTTGGCACTGGAGTCTCATTCAGACTTACCCGACTACCACGGTCTTGTACGTCGAAATTTTGAAAAGTGTCATCCATCGGACTAACGCCTCCACCCAAACTCCGTAGTGCTGTATCACCAGAGGCGCTCTTTTTCACTTGCGACCGAATCAAACTGGACGATACAGTTGGAACACTTTGCTGCTGTGTGTCTTTTTCTAGAGGATTTATATACAGATTGTCCATGTCAATGTCGAGGGCACAAGCTTCATCGACCAGATCTGATGTTAGATCGGCCTGCGACAAGAACGGGTGCGTTTGGCAGCTGGCATATGTGTCAGAGCTATCGACACTAGCCAAATCGGCATTGTTGTTGTAGTTATTGTTAACATTATTGTTGGCGGTGTTAGCTACTCCCGTTGATATACTATTAAAATTATTATTGTAATTATTGTTAAAGTTATTACTAATATTAATATTATTGCTAATGAAAGGCGCGTAACGTAGCGGAGTTTCTAATGGTAGTGCGACGGTTGTTGTCGTTGTGCCAAATGATGCAGACGATGATGATGGAACTGTTGTGATTACTGATACGGAATTAACGTCAGATGGCAGTAGTATACTGTCACCATTAGCCATTAAAGATGCCGCCGACGGATGCGGTGGAATCGGAGGTGGTGGTGCCAGAAGTTTTAATTGATTCGTTTGACCGGATTGCAACGAACGCATTTCTAAACAAATTGGTTTATGGAAGTCCGATGTTGGAAGTGAAATAACCCCTTCGGCATCTGTAAATTCTTTGAAATCCTGGAAAAGAGTAATTATGAGTCATGACGTCACTACACGGAAGAACATTGATGGATAAATCGTTTGCAAGATTCGTTTTACAGTGTTATTGTTTGTGTGGCGAAAAAAATTAAGTCATTTTCTGTGTCAAACTTACATACAGTATCAAATTGAGGGTTAGTTAACTTATAAACACACAAGCCTTTGATAAGTATCAAATTAGAATTTATATAGTCATTTTTTTTATCTCACTCTTGCAATTCAATGTTAAAAGAGACCTATGCTTTTAAAGCAGACTTTAATTATTTTTCTCATAAAAATTCAATGGATAAAAAGGGTAGCAGTAAAGCAGCTAAGGGCTTATTACTTTCAAGCTGTACTTTAACTTTAGGCGGTTCTTTCACTTGACTGCAAAACACTACCAATCAACCTGTGGGTATGTTTTTGCCAATAAAAATTTGATGGCCACAAGGTCAATGTTTCCAAACTAATTTTAAACTTTCAAGTATAAACAGTAAACGGTTAATTAAGGTTTGACATGTAGAATGGAAACGGAACGATTTTTGAATAACCTTTGACTTTTTAACATAGTCTTTATTATTATTATTATTATTATTTTAGTCGTAAGTTGTAAATAAGTTCTTTCTATCATTAGTTTTAAGAAAACCATCACAAACTGTAAAATCTGTAAGTGTCCTTGAGCAACACTTAAAAACTTTTTTCTTTTTCTCATCTGATGTATTAATTTGTTTTAAGTATTAATTTAAATAATTATTCTTTAAATCAAAACCATTACGTAAAAGCTAGACCAATTCAAAGTCAGCTACTTCATAAAACACTGTATATTTTACTCACATAAAATTGTAACTATGAAAAAAAAAGTCTCAATAAAAACTCAATTATCAATTATTTTTAACATAGTCGAAAAAAGGTGTACAAACACTCTTTGGTGATCACAGAATCATTGAAAACCAAATTCCTGATTTAACCCACTGTGGAAAAAACTGGCTTTAAATGATCGTTATTTCAAAAGCTATTCAGTATTAGTTTTGTATGTTTTTTTTTTACTAACAACTTTGTAAAAAAAAAACAAACTAACCAAATTAAAATTTTTTCATCCCAAACAGATGATGTGAATGTGCCTTAGTGCAAAATAATAGTCAGGGCAAATATTTCATTTTGAAGCACAGCATTCGTCATTTTGTGAACATACCTAATTTTTGATCATTTTTTTAAATAAAAATATAGTTTTTTAAAACTGAAGGTGTCTATTTCTCTTTTCTTACTACATATTTGGGATTTTATAATATGGTCACCATAAATGTAGCTGATCTTCAACGTTTTTTAAATTTACGAAGCTGATCTACACAGGGCTATTCTGATCTTATCTCTTGCGTCCTAAAAATATATTTTATAAAATAAAACTCGATTTCTATTCTCAAATTTGCCCAAAATTTTTATCAAAATCGATCCATCTATTTGTGTCTTGCCTTCTTGCCTTCCTTTTGAGCTTCAAAACGACTTGACAGATTTCGCTGAAGCTTCCAGGCAATCTTCAAATTAGACATCGTAAAAAAAGTTTCCGCAGCGTATGTGATAAAAAAATCATTACATCTATTTTTTTATTTATTATAGTTTTTCTTGCAACATTTTAACTGTAAAAATATTTGTGAAATTGGTTCAACAGTTTTTAAGTTTGTAAGTAACAAACATACAAAATACAAATCTTTCCTCTAATACGCTTGCTTTTTTCCTCTGATTTGCTAGATTCACCCAAGTATTTTCCGCTTCCATGAGAAAGCGGGAATAAAATACAGCCTCTGGAGCAATGTAATATTCTAAGGGTGAAAGTTGTTTTTGAAATCGGCCCAGTAATTTTTTGAGATTATGCGGAGTAGAGATACTCGTATATAAATACAAATCTTTCTACTTTAAAATATTATAGTATCAACACGTATGTATGTAATATCCCCCCAAGCTCATAACTAGTGTGAAGCAGTAAAGTGAGAGAACTCTAACTCTAGTACCTTCAGAATCACCATGCGAGAAGAAGAAGAGGAATCAATAGGTAATATTCACCCACTTAATTATGGTAAACTGGGGCACATTCGTTACTTTTTTTTCATAGGCCCATTTTGCCGTTTTTAAAACCTTCAACAGAACTTGTTTTTTGTTCTACAGGTTGTTTTAATAGTGGTAATTAATTCTTGGAAGAAATATTCTTAATATTATTCACCGTACTGGAACTCTAACCATTTTAAAAACTTACCTTTGTTTAATGAAAGTGCCCCGGCACGGGGCAGCTTCGTCATTCAACGGGGATCATTCAGCATCCTAAAAACGTCAAAGAAAACATGAAGAGTTAACTATCCATTTCATATACATATCGTCGGCTGAGTACTATCTTGTTCAATAGGCCATTTTTCACAAAATTCAGTTCGGTATGCAGTCTTCATAATTTGGGGGTGCTTTTCCGATTGGCGCAAACTATTTGGTTCAACATATCTCTTTTAATTTTTCAAGTTATGGAAAACAGCTTTGTTCAATATGACACATTTCTAACTCTTTTGGGTGTCATTTTTGTTCATCTATTTTGGTCAATGTCCACTGTTTTTTTGACGAATATTCAAAAAAAAATTCCAACTTGTCATTGCTCCATACAACGTTTTTTAATATCCAAAATGATTTCCATATTGATATTAATATATAACTCATTTAGAAGAAAAGAAAAACATTTAGTGTGACTTGTTTTAAAACTAAAATTGCCTTTACACGAGCAATACTTATGTTTTCTGGTTTCATTTCTCTTCAAAAACCTATATAGCCAATCTTCCGAAGCATCCTTAGATATATCCATATAGATATGTTCTTCAGCGCATATTCATACGCCAGCTTTCGAAACAAACAGTAAGTCAACCCAAAGTAATGAAAAGCCGACTTCTTAACTTATGTTAAGAGTTCTTCCTCTTGAACTCTAGTGAAGACTTGTTTGGAGGTATTCTTCGATTGAAATTTCACTGCACTTTCGGAGTCCGATGGCTCTTCCCAAGGGTCCCGTTTCAAGCCTTGATTGCAAGGTCTGACGTTTTATCATGTATTTTCTTCTTGCAGATGAAATAGTTTCATTTTGCATTAAGACATCCGCAACTGTCTTCTTCATGAAATCTTCGTTAATGGAGTTTCTATTGATTTTCTTTTATAATTTCAAACCATATTTACACTAAAACTAGAAAGACTAAAATCAAAACTTAATTTCGGGGTACATTCGGCACCTGCTCAAACTGCCCCAAAGCCATATGCCGAAACTTCCCCGACGTCACAAAATTGCTTAATTTTTCACATCTGCTTAGCAGTTTAGAAACAGACTTTTCCCATTATTATATTTGACTTCCTAACGTATAATACTTGGTAATGAATGAAATCTGCATTCCTTATGGCAATTTTTTCACTTAGAAAATCACTACTTACCACATATCCAAAATAGCAACGGAGAGTGGGAAAACACAAAACTGCATACAACTTTCTTGAATGCGAGACTACTAATGTCAAACTAGGAATGTGTTCGTGAGTTCAGTAATAGTTGCATTCAACGCAATTTTTATTTCTTAATTCAACAAGCATCCAGTCGAAAATAGCTTTGACGAATGTGCCCCGATAATGAATGTGCCCCAGTTTACCATAATATTTTTATCGTAATTTCACTCAGATTGCTGGTAAGCTTGGGGTTTCACTCTCAATTACATCAACATTCACTCTTCATTTCACCTTTTCAAATTTACTTGAACAGGAGTCATAACTGCGCAATCAAAATATTTTTGAAAACTGGTTCAAATATATCCTTTGTTTAAAGGGTTATATACAGTTAGAATTTTCAAAAAATCGATTTTTTTTTTATTTTATTTTCTTAATGTGCATATGTATATTTAAGAATACACACAGAAAATTTGTTTCCCCGGTCCTCAAGAAAGGAGACCCTCTGAACTGCGCCAAAAACAGAGGTATCAGTCTTCTTAACATCGCATATAAGATCGTCTCTGTCGTATTGTGTGAGCGTCTGAAGCCATTCGTCAACAACCTGATAGGTCCTTATCAGTGCGGCTTTAGACCAGGAAAGTCCACCATAGACCAAATCTTCACACTACGGCAGATCTTGGAAAAAAAGCCAGGAGCTTCAAATTGATACCTACCACCTTTTTATCGATTTTAAGGCCGCATATGACAGCATCTATAGAGAGGAGTTATAGAGCCATATGTCTAGTTTTGGCATCCCTACCAAACTTGTCCGATTGTGTAGGATGACGATGGAGAACGCACGCTGCTCCATTAGGGTCGGAAAAGATCTCACCGATACATTCGATGTCAAAAAAGGTTTTAGGCAAGGTGATGCACTGTCATGCGACTTCTTCAACATCGTTCTTGAAAGAATAGTGCAAAAATCCCACGTCAACACAAGAGGCACAATCTTTCAAAGATCCGTTCAATTGCTCGGATATGCCGACGATATTGACATAACTGGAAGAACGCAGCGTGATGTCAATGGCGCGTTTATGAGCATTGAGACGGAAGCGTAGAAGATGGGTTTAGTGGTAAATGAGGGCAAGACCAAGTATATGCTGTCATCAAGAAAGGACACCCAACACCGACGTCTTGGACAGAACGTCAAAATAGACAGCTATAACTTTGAGGTAGTTAAGGACTTTGTCTACTTAGGCGCCGCTATTAATTCAGACAACGACACCAGCGCTGAAATCAAACGAAGAATATCTCTTGCCAATCGCTGTTTCTTCGGACTAAGAAGGTAATTGAGTAGTAAAGTCCTCTCTCGAGCAACAAAAGTGTCCCTGTATAAGACACTTATCATCCCGGTTCTTATATATGGCGCAGAGGCATGGACCTTGTCAAAGGCAGACGAGAACGCTTTAGGATGCTTCGAAAGAAAAATTCTTCAGGTGATATTTGGTCCCGTCTGCATAGATGGAGAATGGAGAAGAAGATTCGACACTGACCTTGTCAAACGAGTCAAGATCCAGCGGCTTAGATGGCTGGGTCATGTAGAGCGAATTGACACCAACGCTCCGGCCCGGAAAGTCTTCGAATTCAATCCCGAGGGACGGCACAGTGGAGGAAGACCGCGACTCAGGTGGCGCACGCAAGTAGGAGAGGACCTCAACCAACTTGGCGTGCAAAACTGGAGGCAGCTAGCTATGGACCGAGCTGGCTGGAGAAGCATGTTGGTTGAGGCCCTAGTCCGACCCGGAGTGTAGCGCCACCTTAACTTAACTTAACACACAGAAAATTTCACTTCATTCCGGAGACCATTTTTGAAGCTACACCCAAATTTGAAAAAATAAATTATATCCAATGTAAAGTGCTTTTCAAACTTTAAACGCGTTTTTTTTCAAAATGGTGTTTAAAAAGTCGGTGACCAACATTACTAGAAAATGGCTAAGCCGACTAAATCAAATTTGAACACGAGCTTCTTAAATATATTTTTTTAGAAAATAATCGAAGATTTTTTCCCACCGATAAATATTTTTTTTCTTATAAGCAATTTAAGACCGAAATTTTGGTCAAAAATCGAATTTTTATTTTGAAACCGCCATTTTGTCAAAAATATTTATTTTGTTTATTCCTTTCATCAATTATTAGATTTAACATTACTTTAACGAAAATTGTTTGGATTTTTAATTTCGGATTATCCAGTTCAGAGATTTAGTGGTCACCGCAAAAGGTCTTTTTTGAGAAGAACTCCCGGAGATCAGCTGTAGCTCCTTTCCAAATAGATATTTTTACTAATACTTAGTTTTAAAATACAGTTAAAAGACACCATAATATGTGTAGAAATTTTTAGATCAATAATTTAAACAGTTTTCTCAGACGTTTTTTTTGGAAAATTCGCTTTTTTCGGCCTTCCAACTGTATATAACCCCTTTATTGAGAAAACGATACTGGAATACCTTTAGAAAAGATCGAAAACGCCTAATTTACATATAGATACTCGTAAATTTGTATGTCTTAGATAAAGGCGTATCAGGCATCCGACTTAGAAATTTTTATTATTTGGGGTTTTTTTTGCCCATAATTCAAAGAGAAATAATTTATCATATGGAAAACACAGCGTTGCAAACTAGTCAGCGTGTTAGAAGTGAGCGTTACATATGCAACTATAAATTTTTCCAAACCATTTTGAATAGGATGGATCACTCTGTTCAACCTGTGGAATAGACCTTGGCCTGAACGACCAATGAAGGATAATGTAAGCCGTCAAATCATAGGTTATCCGGTTTGTGAGATGGTTTTCAAATATGTTTGATAATTTTGAAGTCGGGCAGATGTGAACTTAAGTCTGTTTGACTTGAGAAAAACTTCATGTAAAACACTAAAAATTTGATGTTCATAAAAGTACAAAATATAATTTCAATAAAATAAAATCTTTTGTTCACCAGGGTATATAATATCATTATTTCAGTTAAGTGAAGTCAATCGTCGAACTACATCCGACCATCCAACATCCATCAGAACAAGCCAGTGTCAACCGCCCTAGTAAGACTTACGTAAATTGATGTTTTTCAGTCATGGATAAAGTAAAATACCTACATTGCAAAGTAAAATACCTACATTCACTCACTATATCTATTTTCGACAGTCACAAAATTTACAAGCTTCAAAATTAGCTAAAGTTCTTGATCTATAATGAAGAACAATGATTTTTCTCTAGAATTTTTTTTTTTTGAAAACTTAAATCAAACCCCTTAACTTGACCATTTCAAGGTCTCTAATTCCAATAAAACAATTTCTCTAACAAACACAACCCGATTGTTTGCATGAGAGGTTAAAGCTGCTACAAAAAATCAAAATAGGCTATGTGTGTGTGAAAGTTAGTTAAAAAAGGTAAAGGCGTTTAAAGCTGCACTTAAAAAACTATCAGTTAATTTTGTTAATAATGAAAATAACACACAGTAAATAAGGTATACAGTTATAATTTATTTCTAAAGTGATGTATTCTATAATATTATTAATAAATTTTTCTGGGTCACGAAAAACATATATATGTAACAGGTGCACTAACAGAGTGTGTAACTTTAAATTATTGTGGAAGTACAACATTGCGATAGATCAAAATAACATCTAACAAATTTGAGTATAACTATGTGTTGTTGTTAAGTTAATGTTAAATCTATGTGTAAAAAAAAAAAATAAGAAAGAAGGAAACACAAGTTTACTCACCTCTTAAAATAAAAAACCATAAAAGTTTTGTGTAGAAAAAAGTTATAAGTTGACTAGTGTTTAACTCAGCTTGGTTTGTATTTTTTTTTGTATGTTTTGTTGGTAATGTGGTTGAGTTGAACATCGTGCACAGAATTCATTCCAAAATAAGTAAGAATCAAACTAAGTATAAACGCTATAGTATATATGTAAATCTAGGTAACTATTCAACTACTTCATTAGCTCCAAAATAAAACAATTTTAACAATCAATAGTCTTAGAACGTTGATATCAATAATAACAATAATAATTATGAAGAGAAAAACAGCTTAGTATTTTTGTTTGTTTGTATGTTTTTTTTTTTTAGCTTAACGTGCTTAATGTCTTTTTGTTTTCCATATATGGTGTTTAAATTATAATTTTTCATGCACAAATACACTATTAAGGCATTGTTTTTTTTTCGTTTGTTTCTTGCTTTTAGCTACTACTTGGGTATATTTTGTCTAGAGTTCATGTTTTTTTTTCTTAATATTTTTTTTCTTAGTTAAAAAATGTAAAGTAAAGACTACATTTATTTAAACACTATTTGCTCGTAATGGAATACATTCGCCGTGACATCCTTCAATTTCAATTTCCTTTAAATAAAAAAAAACGATATTAAATAATAAAAGAAAAAGAATTTTTTGGTTCAAGGAAAAGAAAACAGTTGAAATGAATTGCAAATATGAAATTAAAAATATCAGGGATGTTTCGAAGCAAAAATGCGAAAATTCCAATTACAAAAAACAAAAACCAAAAGTGGTAGTTCATAGGACACAAGCTTGCAAAATATAAAAAAAATTTTGTTTTTAAGTGTGAAGAAGCAAATGCACGCATAAATGTCAGTAAAAACATCTTGTTTTGTGTAAAAATTGTACAGTATAAACAAATAGGCCCCCATAATCAGAAACGAATTTTGTTGTAATGTACTAAAAAATATTTTGTCCCTTAACTTGAGCCCTGTGCAAGTTCAAGTATTAGCCAACCGCATCCCTTTTCTTTCTCAAGATAAGCTTGTTTTTGAAATGAACTAATTTCTTAAATTATTTTCAATTAGTTTCTATAAGAAATAATCTCTGAAAAATAGTTTATGGATTTTATGTTATTTTAATCGATATTATTTTAAACGATTAGTTGGCAGAAATACAAAAACCAAAAAAAAAATCAAAACTTAAGACCAAAATTTAAATTTAATGAAAAATGTATGTATGTGTAATGTGTATGAAAACATTTTATTTCAAATGTCAAATTAGTCTATAAAATGACGTATTGCAATCGTGGGACAGATAAAAAGATATTTTTTATTTGTTTTGCACATACTTCAGGTCGTCTGCTATTGAAGAGACAAATCTGTACTAAATCAAATTGAATCGGTCATTTCAAAAACCTCATAAGTCACAAAATTAAAATTTTTCAGAAAACAATAAAAACTATTTCATAAACAAACAAATGAGTTTTAAAGGACTTTTTTATATTTAGTTTAGTATTTGAGTGGTAAAAAATTAGAATAGCGTATAACCTTTACTGTTTATTGATAGAAATAATGAAAAAAAACTGAAAAAGACTTCTTGACTTATGTTGTTTTAGCAAGAAATAGGGTAAGTGGTATATAATTTAAACAAAACAATCGTAGTAATCATATTTTTTATTGCTTATAACTAAGAATTACGCACTTCAAACTAATCTTATTAACATTTTTAGTGACTTATGGTACATAGTCATATTCTCCATCACTCTCAACTTGATTATTTTCAACATTTGCAGTTGGCCACCTAAAAATGTTATTATAAAATGGCATATGCTCTTCCAGAATGCTTTGTTGAACTTGTTTTAAATCGTCTATTTTATTTTTATTGATGGGCACTTTCAAATCATAGGCTTTGGTTGATGGAAGTGAAACAGAAGATGTATAATTTTCTTTATTAATGAGAATGAATGTTTAATCAATCCATCAATATATTCCTCGGCTATGATAGTTCCCTTTCGATCTGAATCATACTGAAAACTCATGTATGTCGAAGGGGCAAATGACTTTCTGGTCCTTCGGGACTTTTTTTTCCATAAGATTCAGTTGACAAACATGTTTTCTTGTACAAATTTGGCCACCATTTCTTAAATTCTAAAACATCTTCAGTTTTTAGCTCTATGACTGTAAATGTTGAACTGGAGTTCAAAACCAAATCAATGTATTCTCCTGGGACGTATATGTGATCATGCTTTCGAACATTTTTTTTATGACTCCAAAATCACGGTCATTTGGTAAAAAGGAATGACCACGTATGGGAAAATGCTGATAAACTTTTTCAAATCTTTTAGAGTCAGTTAAAGCCAACATAAATCTCAACAACGTATTATTTTTATTTTGACCAGGGCAGCCGTCGGAAAAAAGATATAAATACTTAATGTTTGGCCCAATATTATTTTTAATATAATGCATCAACATTGAACAAACCTCATTGGCTTCTTTGTTAGCAATGCCTTCGTGATACATGTAAAATGTCGATTTGCCTGTTTTTAAGTCCTTAGTACCAAAACAGTGAACCCATAATTGCCGTAAATAAAAAATGTTCTGTATAGGTATGTGAGGCAATGGTAGATTTTGCATAAAATCGAATGTTATCACTGCAACATCATCTCGTTCCTTACAAAGATCTTGAACTGATGAAATTTTGTTATAAAACTTCTTGGCACGTCTTTTATGGATCATTAACTGAGCTTCTACTGAACGTTTTGAATTTAACGTTTTTAATTTAAGTCACTCCTGCCATCTAGTAGTGCATGCAAAAACCACTGACTAATGCTGTTTATGCAATGAACGTCTTTCAAACGGTTTCATTAAAAGAGGAAAGGAATGTATTGATTTAATTTTTTTTTCACCCAGAATACGCATCTACCTCTGAGGAACCATTTTCAGCAAAAAAAAGCATATTGGAAAAAATGTGACTTAGGTGGTTTTTGAAATGACCGATTCAATTATGTCATAAACTGAAATGTATTCCGAAACTTTTTTTTTTTTTTGTTGGAGGTTTTTTTAAGATACCAGCCGGAGCACTCAGACCTAAATACCGGTCCATTGTACTACCAGTTAGCAACCTTCTATTTGTTATAGCTTTCCAGATGTTCAGAGAAAAGCCAAAAGACGCTGCCATGATAAGGAGCCTAAGTTACTAGCTCTCACCATGTCTGCGCCGAGTATCTGTAACCTCATGCGAGAAAAAGCAGGACATTCACAGAGGAAGTGCTTTGCGGTGTCCTCATCTTCTCCACAAGATTGACAGAGTGTGGTATCACTTAAGCCTAATTTACATTTACATTTAAATGCTTGGCAAAAGAGAAGTGCCCGCTGGCAACGCCAATAAGCTTTCTACAGTCTTTTCTGCTACGAGCGAGCAAAAATGTTGCAGTGTTCTTACTAACGTTGGGGAGCATACGCTTGGTTTGTCTGCATCCAATGGAGGCATGCCATCTACGGTTGTACTCTTCACAGATCCAATCGTTGATTGAAGCCCTCACTGAGGACGCTGGCAGACCTAGCGACGGTTCAGGTCCTGAGAAAGCTGTCTGAGATCCTTGCCTAACAAGTTCATCGGCGATCTCATTTCCAGTTATGCCGTGATGGCCCGGAACCCAAATGAGACTCAAGGAATTCAATCTTCCGACCGCAATCAGAGAGCTCTTGCATTCCTGGATCACTTTCGAATTGGTTAGAGGGTTGAGAAGGGCTTTAAGCACAGCTTGGCTGTCGCTGCAAACAAAGATACTTCGGGGAGCACTTACCTTTGGGATCATACGCATCCGTTTTCCAAGCGCAGGCTTATGCTATCCTAATGGCCTTGAGCCATGCGTATGATCCCAAAGGTAAGTGCAGTCGTATGTCGTCGTTCTCAACAGAGGCACCAGCACCAGAACCCTCGTCGGTTTTGGACCCATCTGTGAAGATGACAGTTCTTTCCAGGCTCAGATTCTGGAGCGAACCAGTCCTGAAACGAAGGAAAGTTGACTGAGTAATTGTGACGCAGTTTTAGCCTTGGGATCATCATGTCAGACGGCATATCCATTAGACGTGAGTCAATAGATATGCTGCTAGCGAGTTCCTCAAAGCTCCAGTTCGAATTGTGCCAGAGACCACATCGCTTTAAACGAGAAATGGTCTTGAGAGTACATCCCGAAACTTAACTTTGTTTTGAAGTCTCAGATGCTTTCAATACTGATCATTGCTCCTAATCCAAGGCTGGAAACGCTAAGGGTCACATTTTTTTGTTTTAAAACGGATCTGGGTTGACAGTTCCATAATTTCCGTAAAGCTATCTTCCTTCTCATCTTTAAACCAAGATTACTATGCCAGTGTGAAAAATATTCAGTGAATCTCAATCCAGAAGTATTCTAAAGAAGTATTCATATAAAAATGCTTGGACTATAGTACAGTTATTTTAAAATACCACTGACAAAAGCTTCGACCCCACAGTAGTTCTCGTGATGCCACTGTATCTTTTCTATTATTTCCCCGTGGTGTGAATGAGTGAATATTTCAGTGCACGGGAGCAGGGAATACGTTTTGTAAACCGACATGATCTCTTATTATTACTTTTTGTTTCACTAATCTGGTGTATAAGATTTAAACTGAAAGCTAAACCTGTCTCGTATATAAGGGAAAGGGAAGACCTTCTAGATAGGAAGATTTTTCTAAGTGTAGAACTAGCCCCTCAAAAATATGTTCCTTGTAAGTGTACTTTGTAATTTAAGAACCGATCTTTTTAGAAGAGGTTCTTTGTAAGAGTCTGTCATACTCTAAATTGGTCTTAAAATAAAAAAAAGACTGGAATTAGACCTTGAAAAGTTTATCTCCGACTAACACATAAAAATCATTGCGAATGCAGCCCTAGCAGGAACGCAAGCATGGGAACATTTTTTATTTCTATTACTTTCTTAAAGTCTAGTACAAAAAAATATTTAACATATTTTTTTTTAATTTATTGGATGGTCAGAAAAGAGAAAGCATTTGTTTAAGAAACATCGGAATAGGAATTTGCAATGTCAAAACCAAAAAGTTTAAGGTTGAGATTGATTTCGGTAAAAAATATTAAAGCAATAGTAAACAACTGTTTTTGTTAAGTGTTAATATTATTAAAGTTAAAAGTCAGTTTCGTGTGCTCTTTTTTGATGTGTGCTTATTCCCAGAAAGTGGAAAGTGGACTTTGCGCCGACTTAGCCTGGGAAATAAGTCGACTTTCAGAAATTGGAATTAAATTTAATTCGTTTTAAGAAACTTGGGGGTTGTTGAACTTGTTTACACCAAGAAAATCGTTGGTTTTTATTTTCGGAATAGTACGACATGCCTTGCGACACAATCAATTTTAATCAGTTCAAAATAAAGCGAAAATATCAAATAAATTTTTCGATATACTACTTATATTAGTTTACGAAATATCTATAGTTGAAGTCAAAAATAAGCTTTTTGCTATGCATATGCTATGCATTGCATATGCATTGGGGTAAGGACCGCAATTGAACAATTAATTGAGCCTAATAAGTCAAAAATAAAACGAAAATGATAAACAAAATTTTTCGGTACCTAGCTTCGTTTTCGAGACACTTGGTCTTTAAGTCCCTTTAATATAAAAAAAAATTGTTGTTTTTGATAAAAAAAAAAAATGTAGTACCTTTACATCTTTGCCATTCTCGGGCATGCTTTGTATTTTTTTTTCGGACAATAAATAACAAAGAAATCAAACGAACGGTACGAACTGCTTTTTACACCTTTTCCGAATTGTAAATTTCGCACTCAACAAAAAAACTTTGATCGCTTAACTGAAATAGAGCAAAACATAAAAACACAACCAAAACTCATTTTTCTTTTCAGAAATACATATTTTATCAATAATAACAGCTTTTTTTGTATACCCAAAATTTCAAAATGAACTTTTGTGCACTGATCTCTATGGAAGTGCCCCAGTATGCGTCGTTCCAATTGAGTCGTAACTGATTCCACAGGTGAAATTGTTTTCCGCAGAGCCAGAACCGTTTATTAGAAGTCGTTAAAATATCGCATTCAATCAAACTCTATATTTTAAGTAGAAATGGATACAATTCCTATAATCACAACATCAGCGAGCATATAAGCGGCCGCTGCCAAATTTCAACAAGCCTAACCAATACCAACAAAATTGCTAAGAGATTGATAAGATTCTACATACAAATGTTGAAGCCTCTACAAATTTAAAGTGCAACTAATTACAAGATTAAAAGAATATTACAAGATTTCCATAAAAATATTTTTTGATAAGTTTTATTTGGAAATCACTGGATAAACAAAAATAATAAATCAAGGGATATACATTTTCTTTCTCTTGAAGTTAGAGCTAAAAAATATTGTAAATTTGAATGTTAATACTTCGAGAAAATAGTACTTCACTTTTTTTACATACAGTAAAAAGAATTAAGTAACTCAGTTAAATATCCGTTGTTCGAAACGGCTCATAAACATCTTGTTACTATACAAAATTCGACACCAAAATAAATAAGCTGTCGTACCTAAAATAATTTTTTAAAACAATTAAAATTAATAAGCCTACTTTTTAAAATTACGAAGGTCAACAGTACTGGGGTAATAATAAATGGGTAAACAAGAAATTTACTTTAATTCAAATTCTACAAATATTAAAACCTCAATTAAAAATCTAAACGAGTAAAAGAAGTTTATTTGAAACATACCGCGTCAAAGTTGTTAAGCGATTGTTTCATCGGGTGTTCCTTTTTTTTTCCTAGAGATATATATAATCGACCTTAACAACACCCGACTCAATCATTTTTTTCAACATAAGATAGTTTCTAGGCGATGGTGGTGGACGAACTAAAGAAGTCATCTTGAAATTGCTGCCGTCAATATCTATATCTGAGTCCTGAAATGTTTTGCGAGATTTGATTTATTAACAATCAAATTAAGTTGAGTTTCACATCTGTCTGTAAAATTGCGTATATGTTTGTGTTCACTAAGCTACGAATACCTTTGACAATGTTTAAGGAAAATCTACCGAGGTTTAAGTACTCTTTACCTGAAATTAAGTACTAAATATAAATAAAAATAAATCAATCAAATAACAAGTATAATAAAATTGTCTGCAAGAGGTTTTCTAAATAGGTAAAATTATGTTTCATCTACACTATTCATATATGTATGTAAGTTTTATGTGTTAATGATATTGTATGATTTATATTAGTAAACATAGTTTTGCATTGCAAACAACCTAACTGCAGTTGCAAATGAAAAAATTCCTACTAGTGAAATGGAATGAAATAGAATCAAAAATCAAAAAAAAAGTGGGGAACAATCTAAATAAGGTGCCGCATTTATTTGAAATGTTTTTAAGTCTTAAGTTGGTTGACCTAAGATTAATTTTACAACTGAAGGTTGCCTTTATCCAAACATGAGCTATGGGTTAGGTTGACAAGCTATAGGATTCTCTACACGACTGTTGTCAGCCAGATAAACGGTCTCCCTATAAGATATTTGTTTTCGAATAGCTCGCTTTTTTAACAGTTGACACAAGTTGTCACTAGTTGATACAAGTAAAACCTAGGTCAACAAATTGAACCCAATTGGCTGATGCGTAAACCTTTCAACGACGCATTAAAATTTTAAAAACTCATTACAAAAATGGCCACTATATGAAAATTCCCGTCCGCCAGAAATTGTGGAAAAACTGAGCTGAGAAGATAAGTTAGTGATGTAAAGAATCAAACTACAGTACGTCGCACAGTGGTCGGGTTCACCAATCTAGCGGGACAACATGCAAAAATCAAAGTCAAGCGAACCGTTTCAAAATAATGTGGCAGTTATAGTAGTAAACTGTAATTCATATTTTGTTTTTCGATCTCTTTCACTGATAAGAAAATATAAAATTTTGAAGTTAGTAGTTGATGCAATCTACTCAGCGACAGCATATATAAAAATGTTATTCCAAAGACATTGAGGTCACTGAAGCATATATAAGCTAAATGTCAACTTCCATCCTCGGTTGACAATACCATCGAACGGTTTTTTTTCGGTCGGGAATTGTAAGTTAGTGAACTTCAAGATGGTGAAAAACATCACGAAATTTTAATCAAATGGAGATGCGTTGGAAGAAGAAGACAAGAAGATTGCGTGGTGAAATCCGGTTCCATCTTCTACTAGATATTGCCGACCAATAAAATTTGGCATCCTCGGTTGACAATACCATCGAACGGTTTTTTTTCGGTCGGGAATTGTAAGTTAGTGAACTTCAAGATGGTGAAAAACATCACGAAATTTTAATCAAATGGAGATGCGTTGGAAGAAGAAGACAAGAAGATTGCGTGGTGAAATCCGGTTCCATCTTCTACTAGATATTGCCGACCAATAAAATTTGTCTTTGCTAAGGAGACTGTTGAGTCAAACAGGAAGTGCAAACTGTAGTACAAGAAATAAGTACTATTTCCCCTACAGCAATTCATTTCAATTACCTTACCTTGGCAGTAACCCTAATTCTTATGCTAATAATGATCGACAGAAAAATTTGCACCATACTTCCATCAATAACAAGCTCAACACAAACGTGCTTTGTATGTGGAGCAAAGCCAAGCGAGCTGAATAATTCCTCCATGATCTAGAATAAGGTTGTTCACAAAAGATCTTTATCTTTTGGATTGTCGCTACTTCATTCACGGAAACGTTTGATGGAATGTATTTTGCATATAAGATATAAACTTCCTATAAATGTTGGCAACTGCAGGAGTATACATGGTACATTATGACATAATAGCATTTTGTATTCTTCCTATAGGACAGCTCTCAGAAGAGGCCCAAGAGGATTGAAGCTAACAAGAAAATATAGAGAGATGTTCACAAGGAAGAATACACGATTAAACACAAAAAACACAGATCTCCAAATCGGCTGTTGATTTCTTCAGATCCATATACCGCAAAACACGACACGTTCCAAAACAATTACTTGGCATGATACCAACAGAAGCCCTTTCTTTGTTATCAATCGATAACAACCAAGAGGTAGCTTTGGCTGATGGAGATCAAAGTACATAAACTAACTACAATTGTATAGCAAATTATTTAAGGAAGAAATTTTTATTTTTTTTCATTATTACCTGAATAATGCTATAAAAGTTGTGCCTTAAAGTATTATTCCAATAAACTTGAATAGAATTGAATTGAATTGAACTTGAATCCAAAAACGCATTTTAAGAAAAAAAGTCGTATCATTAATCGATAAAAGTTCGTTTATTTTCTGTTAAAACAATATTATTTTTAGGAAGGATCGTAAAGTTTATCTGTTAGTACTTATAAAACATAAAATCATTAATTGAAAATATGATTTTCCTACTCAAAAAAAAAATTAAAGTGTACCGACCATCAACAGAGTGGTATCCTTGCTGGTAGGGTCCTTATACGCAATATACTTCAAATAGATCCGAAACTTTATTGGGAAACCATTTTGAGTGATGATCCTCAACGTATGTCTGTTTGGTGCGGTTTTTGGTCTGTTATTAGACCTTACTTATTCGTAAATGAGGCTTCAACAACTTACTGTAACGGTGAATAGATCACGCTACTGAACAACAATATACAATATTTTGCGGTGTCAGATCTACAGTTGGATGAAACTTGACTATTGCCTGTAAGAGCTTTGAGGAAATTCCCGATTTCATTACTTTGCCACCATCAGCGTTTGATCAAACCGAGTATTACTCTCTCCAATTCATGAAAGCCTTTTATAGAAAACCGTTTATCTCAAGTCTGCTTTATAGATACAGAGCAGAAGCAAGGATTCTAAGCCTGCTGGAATAGAAGTAATCCATGGTCCCGTATACATGAGAACACATTTGTAGAGGTAAAGACTAAACAACAACTGGCAAAGGTGTATGGAGACATAATCCGAACTAGAAACTTGGACACGTATAGGAAGTTAACATCAACCCTTCGGTAACTTTTCAACACACTAGACGGGAAAAGTAGGAATGAATGCTTTCGTTTTAGATAGGGCAAAATCAATATTATCAGTATTTGATAAGTTATTCTTTTAAACATTTTTTAAACCTAGAAAAAACACATTTTTGCTCAAGTTCAGACATCCACTACTGTGAGCTTAACCTCCGTTTGAACTAAAAATGTGGACATTTGCTTAAAAATCCAGCTCCCCATTCGATCTGAGGTAACACTTTCAAATTGAACCGATTTTCCTGAAAGTTTAATTAGCAGCTTAGATGTGACTAAGTTTAATTACTATGCTTCTTTATAACCTAATATACTACACAGTTCGTAATTTAAACAATAAACTAATTTGTCAAATATCAACTGCAAGTAACTTGATGATGAGCAAACAAATTTACTTTCAATTCTTACAATACAATGGGACAAAACAACCAAAAAGTATGCGTGACAAGCAAATACACCAAAATTTACTTTTAATTACCTACTTTACTTTCAACATAACCTGACATGCAATTTATTATTAAATTAAAACATTTATCGGTAACCACATAAATGTCACATTCAACACAACAAGCCGTGCCGTGTCAGAATTTGATAAGCATCCACTTGTTCAACAATGCAGAACTTCATTAAACAAAACCTACAATTAGCACTTTAGTCTTAACAGCATTATGACCATAACAAGGAGACAAGGCTCAAATACATACATAATTAAAAGTAATACATTGTCAGAACGAACAGAAAAAAGAACTAAAAATAAATTTATTTGTTGTTGAGGTTGTTGTGTAGTTCTTGGTATATATTGTGCTGTACACTGATATATTTTTCAATATACTCATAGTAATACGTTCATTAGGGTTTTTTTTTAGAACAATGAATGTAACAGTAATGCTGTACCTTAGTAGTGCAAAAGCAACATTCGAATTCCGTTGGGACGTCCTGTTCGAGATTGTCCATCCTTTGGTTTTGTAAATTTTCTAGAGCAACTTGGCGTCGGAGTTCCGCTACCTCCTATAAAATTAGTTTTATTTGCTTAAAACAATGTTTGTTTGGATTTATCGATTGAGAGAACAAATTTCGTTCTATTTTTTTTTTTACTTTTAATTAACAAATAGTGCGCTACTACAGATGCACTACAGATGACTACTTGAATTCCTGCAATCAAAAGGAACTACTGTTCTACGAATAGATTTTGCAATAATAAAGCTCTCCTATTAAGCAATTCGAATTGTTGCAAAAGAGATGTAGCAGGTATATATGTATGTGTTCAGGTTGCGTAGTGCGTGTGCAAAGTGAAAATTTTGACAGGAGAAAATAAAATGGAACTGATAACTGAAATTTAATGGAAAAGGACATACAAAAATTAGAACCTCGAAGTTGTGATGAGTTAAACATTTTTTCAGTGTATATAATAGGCTAAGGGGTGGGTTTGACCTTTTACATTTTTACGTCATTTCAGAGGCGTACTTGTGAATAAATCGATGAGTTCTTTCATATTCTTAAAAACGTTTGCTGATGCAAAATTAAATTGAAATTAAAGTGAATGTCATGAAGAGCTCTGTATTCGCTTGTTCAAAAAAAAAAAATGTAATGACTCGGGCTTCAATTTTGAACTAGGGCTTCAAAATTTGGTTAGGATTTTACATTTAAAGCAGGAGTTTGATATTTGTAAAAGCAAACAACTCTAACCTATAGCTTAAAAGTATGTATAAAAATGCCAGTCAACACCATAGAAGCTTACATTTATTCAAAAAAAGATAGTAATGCTATGCTAAATAATACGACATAACAGAGAAAGTGGCCGTGTGATTCGGAATCTTGTACCGAGAGTTTCATCGAAAAACACTTTTAGTTTATGATAGCAACAGCCCTTAAAACACTTTTGTGTGATGTAACGGTTTACGGACTTTCTTTTTACTTGAACTTTTAAAGCTTTCTTTATGCTTTATTTCATAACTATCGTCGATGAGAAGTACCCTCTGGGGTTTGATTCGTCGGTGAGTCATTACAGCCAGCCGGACAGATAGACAGATTTATTAACTTAAAGATGAGTTTTAAGCTACGGAACGCTAAAACGACCAACCTCAAACGTTCTTACAAAAAAAAAAGAAGACTCATTCAAAAGTCTTCCAACGATTTAAGGTGTCAAACACGAAGACTAATTTTTTCTATTTTTTTGTTGAAATAATGCAAGAGTTTGATCTTTTAAAAAATTTACTTATGTGTAATACTTCAACAAGCTGTACTCAGTGGCTCTAGATTTTGTGAAGTTCGAGATACCATTACCACAGTCGCTTGTCATGAGGATTACGGTAGTCCTCTGAGAGTAAAATTGTCATAAAAAGCTATTCTCACCAAACTGTTCGGAGCCAGAAAAAGGTTAAACGTGCCTTGCACTACTCAGGCCTTAAATCAACTATAGTCCTTGGTTTGTCCTGAAGTGTAGACCCAAATTTTGAACAATAAATAAACATGTATAAATAAACAAATATAATAATAAACTTAAACAGATCGAGTTTGTTTCTTAATTTTATTTTTCTAGGAGGCTATGCTTGTGAGTCAGTGTTTGTGGACCCAAAAAAATAACTGAGGAATATACTAGTCTAGAAGGACACAGTGCGTGTAGACAAGCAGGCTCACATATATAGTAATTGCGGAGGAGCAAACTGCTCGAAACTGCTGGGTGGTTCTCGTCTTCTCTCAATGGTCGATAATGTGGTAGAATATATGTATATAGAAGAGCACTATATAAAGAGGATGCTGGCGCAAGTAGGGTCAGTTCTTATTGTAAACTGATGGTGTAGTAATTGGATTAGTAAAACACAAAGTGTGATTTTAAAAGTGGTAAAATTAAAGGCGCACAATAAGTTGAAAGCTAAGTTTTATTTTTCGAACTCAGCGAACGTTACTTTATTTAGACCATCCTGGGTAGTGCTTCAAAATCATATCTGGATAAGGTACTTCGCATATGCAACAGCGTTTAATTAAGCTAATTTTACCTTCTAGTTCGACCTTTAGGTTTCAAGATGTAAATGCAATCTATCGCATGTGGGTAATACAGTACTTTATGGAGGACGAAAGATACTTCCAGCCTCTAAGACATAACCACAACACTAGAAGACGAGAGCTTGGGATGTGTGAGGTCTCAACAATATTTAACCTGTACTGAGATAGAGACCTTAGATGCATCATCCCAAAGACATTGAAATACTGCAGCACTTAAGAAACTTTCGAAATTATAAAACACAAAAAAAAGTAGAAAATACCAGTTTCAATTAAAATTTGTTCAGTAATACTAGGTTTTGTTCTTTCAAAAGAAAACTTGAATCACTTTTAAATATAATATTATTATTGTTTGTAGCACTTTGCTGTGCGGGTAAACTAAAAACTAATGTCAAGAAACACTTATGAAAGTCAAAATAATTAAAAATAAAATAGATCCAGCCACTGAAAATAATAAAAAGATAAAAAAATATGACACCAGTTTGAAAAGAAAGAGAATTTAGACGATAGGAAAAATAAATTAAAGCCGATCTGAGGTCGTTTATATTTGGCACTTAGAACAACTATTTTCGCTTGAAAAGAAAAAATTTTCGAATTCGAGATATTTGGGCTTCGATGAGCAAACTATCCGTTGTAATATAAATATATTCTTTTTCACACCATCAGAAAGAAGATAATTTGATAAACAAAAAATCTACCGAATTAAAAAAAAAACAACATATTTACTGACCGGAGAATTTTTGATTCAAAATTAAGGTTCCTTTTACATATTCAGTCAGAATTAGGTAAACAAATAAATATTTTAAATCAATAAACTATTGTGCTTTTAAAACATAATAAGGTAAGTTTTCACCAGATTTTGTAAAAAACAAAAACTTTTGTAAAAGATAAATGTTAAAATCCAAAAGCGTATTATTTATTTGAATTTTTCGCATAAAATTTAAAGTTATGTAAAAACAGTACATAAATATAAAAGTTATAGATCTTTTTACTATCTACAACTAAACAACTAATTATTTCCATAAGACTTATAGTTTCGCCGGAAATCTAAATAGACCGTCTTTACCCCCACCCTTCCCATTTCCGACCTCAAATGGGCTCTAATTTATTTTTCATATCATTTTCGCTGAGTTCTCTTCCTTTTCCAATTGTTTTCTTTCTACTGTAATTTGATTACCTTATTATTTTCAGTGGCTGGTCTAAATAGGATCAGTTCTAGAAAAAAAACAAAGTGATCCGTATTTTTTTATCTTGTAACTATGTACTTAAATACTATCAGCCTTATTTATAAACCCATAATAGAGAGTGAATAACGCTTTGTTCCTCTTACAATATCTCTGAACAGGAAAACCTTATTTAAAAAACTTTTTGTACGTAATATAGAGGTAGAATATGCTGAACGCCGATTAAGGTAGAATAGAGACTGAAAAGGTTTTTGTCTTCGCTATTTTGAAATGACATGGGAATGTTAGTACGCCGGCAGATACATAGATGGCTTTCAATGACCGTTTTGTTTTCGATAGTGAAGTATACCTGGGTTATGACTCATTAATGTTATATATTTCCCTTTTTGGTGGTTTTCTTACGCACCAGCTGTTCAACAGGTAGATATACACATCATAACTATAATAGGTTTATAAATAAGAATTTATGCAACGTAGAATAGAGTGCTATTCACTACATAACTATTTATCTGTTCAGAGCAATTTAGGGAAATCTAATAAATACGGCTGTGTAAAGGGTTTTCCAATAGGTATGATATGATTTTGCAGCTTCGGCCATTTGTAGTATGTCATGATCTGTCATCTGTCCGGGGCTACGTGTCACACAGCAACTGCAACAGCTGAATTATTGCGAGAAAAATTTAAGGATTCGATTATTTCAAGAAATGGTGGTATTGAATGGCCTCCATGAAGTCGTGATTTAACACCATTAGACCATTTCTTGTGAGTTATTTGAAGTTATTGGTCTTTCAAAATAAACCAGACTCTCTTCAAGCCTCAAAAGTCAATATTGAATGTGCCATTCATGATACTTGATTTAGTGGAAAAAGTGCTCGAAAATTGGGTTCATCGAATTTGTTGCTGCAGAAGAAGTCGTGGTGGCCATTTGAATGACGTTTTATTTATAGCTAAATTGTAATGATTGAACTGCAAATCAAATAAAAAATATTTGAATTTCCTTTACAAAAAAGAAATTTTTTCAAAAAAGAAATCATATCCCTCTTATTGGAAACCCCTTTATGAGCACACATGTTCCAGTCATTTGTTTGAATGAAAGAAAGTATGCTCCAAAAGTCTGGAGAGTTAAAGATAAGATCAGCGGGATCTTTCCTGGTCAAAAACAAAACAACCTTCAGACACGATTGTTACCAGAAAGATAGAAAGCCAAAACAGATGAGTATTTTAGCCCGAGGAGTACTATCAAAAATGTACTACTTATCATCTTTACAAAAATAGTACAAACGTCTCCTGGGCCTAAACGATTGGGGTCCTTTTCATTTGTCGATAAAATAAACATTTGACTATTTATTGATTGTAGTCAGCACTTAGTAATCTTAATTAAATTCTCGGTATAATAAATTAGATACACAAAGGACTAAAAAGGACTAAGAACTCACAATAAAATCCAGTTTCTCATATTCAAAATTTCGAATTTATTGTATGTATGTCTAAAAAGCAAATGAATTGCTTTTTAGACATACATACACATAAATTCGAAAATTTGATTTTATCGGAAAATACTGTGAAAATGCCAATTTTAACGATCGTTCTTTGGATTTATGTTGAAAATGCTACAAAGATAGTATGACACCAAACATCTAATAGGCTCTTGATTAAGTCAGTTCTGTTGGAACACATAATGGGTGGATTTTTATTGCAGGAATCTGTTGAGGGCCTTAATTTAAAAGAGTGGAGTGCTATTAAATTGGAGTTGCAACCTCAAATAGGAGATAGGGATGAAAAACCACTTCTATCATTCTTTAAATATATCTCGGAAACGAAGCAAGATTTTGTTACATTTCCAGGGTCATATTCTGTAAAATACAAAATTTCTCATCGAAATGGTTCATTGAAATAACAATAAAAAAAAATTTGTTTCCAAATCATTGAAAACCCGATAGCCACTTGATAGAAATTTTTTTACCCATCTTATACTGATTGCGCTTGCATAGTAACCTTTTCTTTTTATAAAAAAAACATAACTTTTCAAAAATAAATGAGTAACATTTTGCCTTAAAAAGTTATTTATAATCCACCAATTATATTTGGTTACCTTTTTGTATTGAGTAAAATAATGATACTTTCAATCATTGCAATAAAATCACCATGAATGTCCGATCAATTGATGTCTGCAATAAAAATCCACTCTTAAACACACAATCAGTACATAATCACTAATTTTTAAGCAAAATGTTTAATGTGGTAGACTACCCCAATGCCATAACATTATAAGAAACGAGTTCTAGCCAACAGGTACCCTTAAAACAAACCATGAACTCATTCAGTTTTCAGCAGAAGTTTTTTTTTTTTGAACCAAGAAATGAAACCCATTGAAAAATGGCTTTCCAGTTTAAAAAAGGGAACAGCAAACAATTTTTAAGGTAGGGCCCTTCACAATAAATTAAAATTTTGTCAGTAATTTATTTCTAAATTGCACCTCCTGTTTAGGATAAGTAAGGTAGGTGCCATATAATTACCTATTAAGACCACATAATACAAACTACCTACATGACACGTGTTTTCCCAAAATTATTTCGTACACGCTACTACATAAGTCCAATCACTTTCAGACTGGACATTTCTATTTGCTAACAATAATTGTTGTGTATTATGTTTCAAAGTTAGGTCCTGAATTCGAGGTTTGCCACTTCTCAGTGTTTTACACAATTATTCACACGCAATGTTCCATACCATGCAAGGAGCAAGAACAGTTTGCCATTGAACTAAATGAAGCAATAAACGAAAATCTAGGTGAGGAAAAAATAAATGCAATGCATGAACCTGCATCTGCATATTGCGCTTATGCACACTGCACATCCCTTTGACAAAGGTCGACCCAGCATTTTACATTGTATAGAAGAGGATATAGAGCCAAATTAAAACAAAGAAAGATCACCACAAAAAAAAAGCCAACAAAAACAACAAAAGCACAAATAAATTTTCAATAGCTTTTTGTACTGCAACTAGTTGAGCATATTCATGTAAGAATAATAGTGTGGTGCTGGCAAAAGGAAGCGCAAGAACAATAAAGAGCCAAGAATGAAAAAAATACGTCTTTTAAGTATCCTTAGAATAATGACAGGGAGACAACGTAGGAAGATAGAAGGCAAGAGTGCACAGGCACACTGCGACTGCACATTGTGCAAAAGAAAAAGGAGCAATCACAAACTTGGTGTTTTGAGCACTGCCTGTGCTTTTTATGCACATGAGAAGTACACTTTAGTTGGTCTCCATTCATTATTCTGAGAAAGGATCAAGGCTATAATAGTTTTGCATAGCACGGAAGAGGCCAGCACTTGGATTGCTTATTTTTATTTGCATTTTTACTGCTCAAGTTTTAGCGCCTCAAGCACCCATTGAACCAAAAGTAGAAATTGAGTTTTGATAGATGAAAATAGATTATTTGAAGTTTCGTTTGTTTTGCTTGTCGTCAGATGTCAGTCAAAATAGAATTGAAGTGTAAGTCCTTTATTTAGAGACTCATTGCAGAAGTACTTGTCCAACTAAAGGCTTCCCAAAGTCCTCCTTTTTATGCTTCTAGCCAACTTGTACGGTGAAGCGATGGGGAGCATTGTGAGTGCGGAAAATTATCCACAAGACTTGTATGTTCAGAGTTCTGGAAAACGATATGGAGGAGCTTATTATAGAAGTGCTGAGCCCACCACAGAGTGCCGTAATAATGTCTTTCAAAATAGGGTTGATGATGCTTGTATGTCAAAAGACCTTTTCTCTTGCAGACACTGCTGCTCCGATTTCTAAGGAAGGTTCTGGAGGAGTAGCTGCTGCTCCTGAAAATGGACCCTCTCTACCGAAAACTGGTGTTAATGAATCGTCGAGTGTGGCAATGTCACCAAATTCAAACCCAACTGACAATACCCAGAGCATTTCAGCTTCAAAGCTGCATGCTCTTGTGCAACACATTTATGCGGCGCAAGCTAGAGTACAGTTGGAAGTGACCGAAATTAAAAGGGCACAAGCTGTCGCAACTTCCGCTCAGAGGTCTTTAGAAGAAGCAGCAAACAATGTTCGTGTTATAACAGCAGCCTTGCAGTCGGCTCAGCAAGAAGTTGCAGCAGCAGCAGTTCGAGCACAAACTGCTCAGATGCAATTAGCTGCCCATGATCAATTGTTGTTTGCCGCTCGTCAAAAGGTCGATGCACTTTCTTCTCAAATGGTTGGACTTCAAGCCGAAGATGGCATTGGTTCACCAAAAACTTCTGTCAACATGCAAGCTCTTTTGTCCCAACTAAAAGAGCCTTTGCCTCCCAATCAAACACCAACACCTATTCCGGCAATTGATAGTGTTGTTGGTGGAGATGAAAATAAGAGTGCACAAGGCAAAAGTGGTGAGACAAGAGGTCTTTTAGACTACGAGTATTTTGATGATTATTAAGAAAACTACTTTTTAAAAGAGCTTTCAAATATTTCTATTTTATGTATTTAATTGTATTTATTCGAAAATATATATATTTTGTTTTATACAAATGTTGTTCGATTTAAGTGTTGGTTTGTCTGTTGCTATTCTCATGGGATTTTAAGTAATATATGCATTTCGATAAAACCTATCAATTTGTAATAGCTGAGAGGTGCATTTGTGTATCCAATTAAAGTAAATAAATAAATAGGTTGGCGTAACAGAGCGAGGAGCCCTAGGGCCTAGCGCATTTCCCACAACAATACCTTGCGACAGAATGGAGCGGACCGGTTCCGAACGGCTAATCGAGAAAGCGCTTCTCATGGCAATGATTTTACTAATGGAGAACTAGGTTGTCCCGATATTTTTACAAAAGAAGGAATGGTTAAGAGAAATACGTTGCTGTCAGAGGTTCTTCGAGCTCTGATGTACAACACTTCTTCTGGCTAGGGCTTTTTCGCATCATTCAAGGATATGTTTTTCACCTATTTCAAAATTCTACTAGTTCAGTGGCAAAAAATTTGCACATCCTTTAATCTATTCATACAAACACAAGAACTTAAAATATGCACACAGACGAGTAGGTGAGTAGGTTTTTCACACGTTATGTGCAGTTTCAGGAGCATAATAAGATTCAGGTCTCGTATACATACATTCTATGCTTTTTAAAATGTTTAAAATGGAAGACCAAACTTCATTTTTATTCCAGAGGTGGTTTAGTTGGTCCACGCCAGCCTACATGTTATGTTTTTTAATTAATAAAATATGAAAGTCCGCAATTATGTATAAAGAGTGGGTAAACATGCTTATCTTCAATTCGAACTGTTTGCAAATTCGTTAGAAAATTTCAAGAGTTGTAACCGATTGTGAATTTCATGTATTGTGGAATTGCTTGTCTCATTCTCGAAAAACGGTGATAAACTCGAAAGTTTTTTTAAATCGCACAGGAGCGGAATTGGAGCATCAGTGATCGAGTGAGTAAGTTCTTTTATTTTTTCAAAATTGACTCTTTATGATACAACATCAGTCAATTGTTCATTTGTCGACTACAGTTCGTTGAAATACTCATGAAAGAATATTAAATAAATTATAATACTAATGCGCTCGATAGCGTAAGAAAACATATAATTCAGTCACGTATTACTCGATCACGTGTGCGGTAATTCGGCTCATGACTTTTTTTTACAGAAATTGCAGCTGCCAGTTGCTGAAAATAATGGTCGAAAGTTTGACTTTCCGATTGCTCTTCATTCGAGCCAGCTCTAGAATCCATATGCCCAAAACGGTTTTTAAGCACTAATGTCCTGAGAATATCTTTTATTTAAATAAAAATATTACCATGAATATGAACTAATGTTCACGTGTTTATTTTCTTAAGCATTTGTATACAAAAATACAATTGAGAAAACAAAACAAAAGATCCTTGTGGAAAAACTTCTGTGATAAAATAGAAGAAGCTCCAGAGGCATCTAGACCTTAAAAACCTCTCTTGAAACGGCAAGCGACTCCTGGAAATTATCGCTAAACATGTTTCATGACTCGCACTTTCACTGGAACTCATACATAACATATAGTTCTGATTCATCTACAATAGAACTAAAGTGCATTAAATTTAACTACATTCCCTTAAATAGTAGAGAAGAAAGTCGTGCAATTACAACGGCACTGTAGAACCGTAACTCTTAAAAAGATATCGTTGCAGTCCCAACACAACGCCAACGCGAAATAAAAGTTCAACGTCAACGGAGTACGAGAGATTTCGTTCACTTTCAATTTATTTCAACTCTCTCAAACGTCAAGTTCCCTGAGGTTTAATATTTTATGACGAGCAGCATAGTTTTCATGGATGTTTGGCGTAGTTTTGAGTTAAACTAAACATTCATCCGCTAGTATAGGCTAAGCCCACCAGAGGATCACATCAGTGTTAAGTGGAGAGGCGTGATTTCTTCGAGATCACGTAACGCCCGCCGTATCCCCGAAAAAGGCAAAAAATGCATAGGTACATTCATCTAGCTTTGAAGGATCTAAGCTACGGGTTTTCTTTCGTTGATGACATCAAACATCAACATCACCAATATTTTATTCGCGAAGATTTTTAGAGGCCAATTAAGAATAAGGGCCATCTTCATCAGACTTTTGCCAGAGAAAGTGGGGCGTATTGTCAACGATAAGAAGCCACACGTTGCATTCCACAAATGATCAAACTTTGAATAAGTAAAGTCATTTGCAAACTTTGTGATCAAACTATAATTGAGTAAAATTATTTGCAAACTTTGTTTGGCTCATTTGCTTATTATATGGTTAATTTTGAGGGTGTATTTCAAAACCTTTACAGCCATATTATTGACTCACTTCAAAACTAGTTTTTACATAGAACTAGTTTTCAAAAGTTTCCTAGTTTCAAGTTTTGAACAAATCGGTATTATTCAAAAAAATAATGACGTATAAAACCCGAAATCGTAAAACTAGTTTTTGATAAAACTAGAAATTCATGAAACTGGAAATATCTAGTTTTAAGGATTTCAAAACTAGTTTTGAAGGCTTTTTGTATTATTCATCAAAGTCAACAGAGATTAAATAAATTTCGAAACGTCATCAAATAATTCGAGTAATGAAATAATTTTAAAGATGGCGCGTAGAATGATATTCCACGAATTGGGGCTTCGAAATAGAAAATTAAAAAAGATTACGTACATTTATTTTATTTTTATATACATATGTAAGTATGTATTTCTCGTTCAAGATGCGAATGATATTCGTGCATACATTCAAACGTTTGAAAATTACAGATTTTTTTTTTTATTTTCTATTTCATTTTCAAAATCACAGCAGCTTCTTTGATAGAACTAGTTTTTTTTACTCAAAACGAGAAATGATTTTCAAAACTCGAACTAGTTTTTCTTCAGAAATGAATAATGCCAAATTTATTCTAGAACTAGTTTTGATTATTTTTTGCAAAACTTGAAACGAAACTAGTTTTACCTGAAACTAGTTTCATTTCTAGTTTTACGAATTCTCAATAATATGGCTGTAACTTTTTTTTTTTTAAATAAGTCTATTGATTCTTAAAAAAAAAACATCTTTGATTTAGTAAAGGAATTAAGTTTCAATTGTCCAAGGACAAGTGTGATTTGAAATTTGGTAAATCGCCCTCAAATCCTTGCAATCTGTTTTCACTTCTTCAGTGAGGGTTTCCATTGAGCCTTGCGGAGACCGCCAAGTAGCTGCTGGCTGCAGTAAACTATTTTTGATCATTGTTAGTAATTTCAGTGATGTAGTAACCAAACAATGTATATTCACACGATTTACAGGAAGAATTATATCATAGATTGTAGTTGTTTGAATTATTCATTTCTTCAAAAACATTTAAGTCCTAAAAGAATAATAATACACTCGTATTTTTTGTTGTGACTAGTTCCAGGGGATTCATAAAATAAAATCAATACAAAAAGAGTCTTGTGTGCTAAGCCTTTGATTTACTAACGGAAATACGATTTAAAACCACATGTCATCTTGAACTGACATGTAACGAAAAGCACTTCACAAGAAATATCTGACTTATCCCAAATAAATAATAATAAATGTTGAGGCATTTTGAAAATGTTTAATTTATCACAACCTACATATATCGTAAGAAATTTAAAAAAAAAAAATTTATAACGAAGGGGCCTTCCGATTTTCTTATACAAATGGTAAGCACAAAAATCTAAGCAAGCATTGCAATAAATTAAAAAAAAGTTGAAAGAAAATTTTCAATATCCAAATGAAATTATACGTAAACACAAACACAACCGACTGACTTCGATATCTTGAAAATCCTTCCTTGCATTAATTCAAGTACATAATGTGAATTGGTGAACGAAGAAATTTTTTTTTTTTTTGAAGTCTAACTGTCAACATTTTCGAAATATAAGTAAACGTATTAATTTTGTAAGAAAAAAAATTATTATTATAAATAAACTAACCAAAATAATTTACAGCAATCTAATGCCAGAGCCTTGAACAATCTAGCTTATTAGTAAAAATATTTTTTTTTTCTCAGTTTGCATTAATTTGGAATAATCTATTATTTTCAATTAATTTAATTTCAATATTGCAAAATTTAATTTGAACAAAAAGAAAAACAAATAAAATGTTTGTTTTGTTTTTATTTGTTTATAGTACCTCCTTACTCCTTCCCTGTAATTTCTATAAAAGTTTTGTTTTTCGGAGAGAGAAGATAAATAGAAAGTTGTGGAATAGCTTTAATTTAGGACATTGTTTTTAATAATTTTTTTTTTGTTTTTTTTTTTAAACTTTGCCTGATTTCCCTGTCAAACGTAAAGTAATTGAATAAATTATTGAAAAATAACTGAAGGTAAAAATCATAATTTATTTGAAAAAGTGGCTTTTGTATGACAACACAATACAACACAATACAACACAACAACTAAATGATCAATATCCAATTAAAGATTTATAATTTGCTTTATTTTTCTCTCGTAATATTAAAATACATTTTAACACAAAATACAATACATACTAATTTTCCAACACTAAGCTACAACACAATCCATTGAAAATAAGTAAAAAGTTAATATTTCGAATGCTATGCTGGAGAGTAGAATAGTTTCTGGTGACGAAAGGTTTTTGCAAAAATTGTTGAAAATTTTATTCTGCTTGTGTCGCATTATTTTAGTTCGACAAGCAATGGTTGCCAGTAAGCGATCGATGTATTTTTTGTTTGTAGTTTCGAAAGATATGAAAATGCTTTTCTAAAGTCCAACAGGGGAAAATATTGTGTGGATAAAACTGATACTAAGACTAAAAAATTTCTACGTTTCTATTTAAAATATTCCTTCACACAGTTTGTCAATATGTTTTGCATTTCCTATAGCTTTTGTTTTTTTTTTTGTCATAACGAGCTTATTGTAAAAGCTTTGAACAAAATTCCATTCTCATTATATTTTACTCTAACTCAAAATATTTTCGATATTACAATATCGTAAAACGATATAAAGGATCGTTGTGACAGTTGTTTTGAATTTGAAGAATATTTATGTACCTGAACAGAGAGGAGGGGTTGCAAAGAAATGCAGCATATTGACCGAAATCTGTGCATGAAAACTCAATCAGATGGAGGTGGGTAGTGTAAGCGGCTACACTGGTGTACGAATGGGACGAGCTAGAACCTAGAAGAGGAGTGAAGAAGGAGAGTCGACTGCCAGCACCGGCTCCGGCAGTAGTAAGATAAGATTGAGAGTGATCGGACGCGTTATTTCATTATTAATAAAAATATAAAAGGCCGAAGTGCGTGTTGTGTTTTTCTCAAACAAAAGAACAATTCATTGACTCCTATAGTAGAAATCTCTCGTGTCCAAGAAACCAAATTGCAGACAATTGGTAAGAGTTTTTGCGAGGTACTGCAAGGAAATTTGTGAAACTTGTAACTATACGGGGTGTTCCATCTAATGGTTGCTTTTCATGTCATAAACAAGTACATTGCTGTGTTCCATTCGAAATCCTCGGAGAAAGTCATTATCATATCTCCACGAACAAAACGATATGAGTTGCTTTCGCTTGAATAACATTGGCATATCATGAAAACTTATTTCTAAAAAGAGTGCTGTGTATAGTCTAAACAGTGCATTTTTGAGAAGGTGTTTTGCCCGGAATAAAGCCCTTATCGCACCTGTTGTATGTAAGATTGAACAAAAACTTTTTGTGACTGACATGCAAGTCGACAATACTCCTCTGGTCGCTGTCTTCCTACGGGTTTTACAAACGAAAATGTGGCTGCTGTAGGAAAGAGTATGAGCCTAAATTCACGAACATATAGCCGTCATCGATCTCAAAATCTCATCATATCTGAGAAGAATTTTTACATTTTTCGCTCACAAGGTTAAATTAACTCAGTAACTAAAGACGCACGACCATCCGCTTCGTTATCGCTTAGAAGTTTGGCCTTAGAGAAAAAAGCTTGAATTAAACAAAGATTTTGGGAGAAAAATAATTTTTTTTGACGAAGCGCGTATCCATCTCGCCGACTACAAAGTTGCCGAATTTTGGCCTAGTAAAAAACGCACGTTATTGTCGAAAAGGCAATGCATCTACAGAGATAGACAGTTTCGTGCAGTGGTGTGGTGAGTGATATCATTGCCAAAAAAAAGAAACTGAAAACAACTTTTCACATACATTGGTAGAGGGTTCCCCGGGACCTACTGCATTTCTCACATCCATGCCTTGTGAAAGAATGGAGAGGACCTACAATTTTCTGCCGATTCCGAACACCTATTAAAGAAAGCTCTTTTTCACAGCAATGCATTTACCATTGGAGGGCTTGCCAATTTCTCGCGAAAGGCGATATCCGTGGGAAAACATTTTTCATTTTCTGTTGGCAATTCGAACCAGGAACCTCCCACGTAACAGATAGGGATGCTAATTATACCGCCAGGGCTACCACCACAACTTTTCTGTCAACGGTGCGGTGGCGTAACAGATCCATGTTAACCGGATGCTCTGTTACTGAGATAGATGAAATGGATTCATAGGACCTCTGGCTTATGAAATATGGCTGGCTATGCCATTGGGACCGTGCAAACTCTATCTTCTGCCCACCAAATTCCGAAATCTTAATGCAGCCGTCGTGTGATACAAATCGACCGACTCGGAGCAGCGATTGGACCACTTTAAACTTATTTTTGTGGGGAACATTGAAAGTCCGATACTATGCCTAAAATTCGGAAAATATTCAAGCACTTAAGACAAATATCATCAAAGCAATCCGTTAGCTACAGCCCAACAAAGTCAAATGCAAACTTTTCGTTGAGAATGTGGATGGGCACGACTTCAACAAAACTTGCTTGGAGAGATCTAGCCAAAAAGCCAAAAAAAACTTGAGGTTCAATGAAGAAGCAATGATGAAACTGTATTAGTAATATGGATATGGAAGCAAAAGGATATTCTTACAGCTTTGTTAGAGAGAGTTCCTCAAACAATATCAATGAATTGGTTTGCTTTGAAATATAGTACAGAAAAAGTTAAAGAAAAAGGACAGAGAAGAAGTGTGCCACAGTTCATTTGTGTGATTTAAAATAAAAGTATTTGAACTTTGCATTTCAATGTCAATACTAATAACATCTTGAAATTCGCGTGAATTCGGGCAACATCATGGGGTTTTCAACTCAAAAGGCTGCAATAAGCTCGTTTAGATTGGTTAATATAATTTGATCAAAAATGACTGAGTGAATTCGTGTCAAACGAACCAACACGCGCCACAAGAAGTGCTTTTACGATCACTCTCATGGCTCGATATAGGTCGTGTTACACAACCTAACAACCTGCTAGCCTCACTTACCTGTTCAAAACCAGCAGAAAAAATTGCAGGGAAAAATGAATGCGTGAAAAAAGAAATGTCAATTTAAATCTTCGAATCTTTCAGATGTAGATATAGTTTTCGCCTCGCTAATCCAAATAGTTTGTTTCCCATCTTTGGTGTTTTTCACTTTTTTGCACACGAGTTTTTGAAAATCGTCGAACTAAAAGCTGAGCTCATAACTGACTGTTTAACTGTCTCGAAATACGAAGGCAGCCTGAGAGTCCAATTGGACTTTCTCTCCAGTGAGTTCAAATAAATGGATTAAAAAAGCCTAAAATATTTAACCTGTGATGGCTAATTTAAGTCTAAGGTGTGGACTAGATATCGAAGTTATCCTCAAAGAATCACACCACAAAATGAAAAGCCATGTCGCAAGTGTAAGCTCATCGATATGACACGTCATAGGAAAATATGAAAAGAAGGCTGATCGAATTGAATGAGAGTCATCTAAAACCCTGAAAAGCTCTTGTTTTCTCAGTTTGTCAGTGGAGTGTTTAAAACAAAAAATCCTTCCTCCAGCATAGCATTCTTAAATTATTTGCAATTTAGAAGGAAACAAAGTTAAAATCGGAACTAAAGGGTATACCATAAGAAAATCACATTTATTTTGAGTCTAACTATGGTGAGTTTTATTGTTTAGAATATTTTTTTTTATTAATTTCTTGGATTTAGTTTTTGGAAAAATAAACACACTCTTTGAAAACTCTATTTTTTTGACTTACCCCTGGGGTAACCATCATTTGGGCTGCTTCAGTCTGAGATTGATCATCACTTGGCTGTAGTAATTGTTGATCGGTTTCTGATTGCTGTTGCTGCTGTTGCTGCTGCTGTTGTTGTTGCTGCTGTTGCTGTTGCAGCTGATAGGTTTCCATAGCATTCATAGAAGTTTTCTGACTTTGATTTTCTACTGAATAGGGCGGCACAGCATCTGCATCAGGTGCAGCTGGTATACGATGGGGCTGAAACACACAACATTTTAGTAAACAATCAATACAAATACAAAACACTTGTATCAACAAAGTGCAACTTTTTGCATCATATGCTCTAACATGAAAAAATATTGATTTAACGATTTTTGTAGTTTTCCACATACTTGTGACATATTTGAATGCCTAAGCGATGACATATGGTCGTAGCTCTTGAAACATCCTGGTCCTGTGGTCGCCGGATTCCGTCCCATAGAGGATTCCCCTTCTGTACTGTTCCCATCTGTTTGCGAAATATTGTGCCCTGTGGGTGAGCGCCGTATCGCTTGAGTCAGCCGTTGCCAATTTGAAATTGATTTGCTACGACTTTCTCGTTTTTCTTTTGTTTTTTTTTTTGGTTTTATTTTATAATTTTTTTTTTTCAAATGAATGTTAATTGGATGTGGTGCGTGTGAGTGAGATGATGTGGTGGTGTTTGTGTTAAGATGTGTAATGTTGTTAAAAATTTTGCCATGAGATGCGTAGGTGTATTTTTTTTTTCATTTTTGAGAAATAATAATAATTTTCAAAATTCAAACATACATTTTGCCGTTTTGTAGAAATGATGGAATGGTCCATGGAGAGATTTTATGGTTTTAGCCAATTTTATGTGGTTGCGCACATTGGTAAGATATTTTTTAATTTTTTTTTTTGGTTTCAATTAAATTTTTTTGTTTTTTTTTTTTTATGTATAAAAAAGAAAGAAGAAGAAACGAAAAAATGTTATAATTAGCGGATTATCTAAAGGTTCTAAAAGTTCTAGCTCAAACACTGTACAACATTAATATACAAAAAGTCACATATACACGAAGAGTCACAGACGAAGAAAGCCTGCATTAGTGACGATAAGAGTTGACACTTTTACATAAGTTAGTTTGTGTTTTATAAAGAAGTAGATAAGTGGTTAAGTAGATTTTGTTAGAAAAGCCAAAAGACAACATTTATTTTGAATATGTGTTTACTATTCAGAGAGTAGCTATAAAGAAACCAATGAAAACTGATGGAAACGATGGGGAGTTAGAAAGCATAGGCGAGAAGTATGCAGGGCAGGGACCTTTATATTCATAGCTCGGGTTTAAATTTTGAATCGAGGAAAAAAATATGAATTTTGAAAAGGGAAAGCCTACATGTTAAGGCAGAAAAGGTTGAGATAGAATAGCTGGCAAAAATGCTTCTTGAGCATCTCTGAAAAAAACTGAACGAAAGCCGTTCTATCCTAATTACAGCGGACTTTAAAATTTTTTTTACATTTTTATACATAATTACATAGGTCAGTCAAGTTATAAATTTAAAAAGTCTCCAACTGGAATAGAAAAAGCCTTAAGAGTTTACTAACTAAGCAAATGTTCAAAAAGGAGTATGAAAAGACGGAACATTTTTTTCCAAATCATTATAGTAAACTATTTTGATTTTGAAAAAAAAAAGAAGTTCTTTCGCAAGGCTAAGACTGAATTGTAAACTAAGAGTTTTGGTAAGTTTAATTATATACAGGTAACTTTATATGCTGACTTTATTAGAAGTAAATGTCCAGAAAGTACTTAGCCGACCCACCTGTAGAAGCTATCAAATCAAATTTTACGTTTATTCAGAGCGCTAACATTGCATATGAGACTGTTATAGTTTTTAAAACTCTTAAACAAACGTATGTTCACTACATCATGAATTTCCACCGTAAAATAGTGATGAGATATCGTGGGGAATTCAAACCAAAAATATGGTGAAAAAGGAAAAGTGGATGCCACTACCACCAAGGCCAAAATATGAGAAACAAATTAATACTATGTTTCGATCTGAAGTTTAACCAGGTTTCAATCCAGGAAAGGTTTAGTTAACTAAGTAGTGTTTCCATCTGAAAATAGAAGTTTTGACTTGATGCTTTTGTCACGTCACCGGAGTATGAGAGATTCCGTTCTCTCTTCGCTAACTTTCACTCTTTGAAACGTCTAACTGAAATATTGCAAATAATGCGTTCAGTACAAAAATTGTCGGTGGGTTCCAAATACGTTTCGTTGAAACCTACTAAATAAGAAGGTTTAATATTTTATGACGAGCCGCGTAGTTTTCATGTATGTTCGGCGTAGTTTTCAGTTGAACTAGTTTAAGTGCCAAGTGGAAATTTAAAACATTACAAAAACTTTGGTTAGAGTTTTTAAATAGTGTTAGAATCATACAAAACTAGCATGGCTTACTCATGAGCATGCGTAAACAAACTGAAAAGTCAATTTTAGTCCGTTGGCGAACTGGAAATGTGTTTGTCTGTTCTTAACTTTAACAAAGTAAGGGCTGATTTGTTTGTTATTTTTTCTGTGCGTGCTCAGCCTTTGACAAATCACAGATTTTCTCTTGTGTTGGAACTCTTTTGTAGAGTTCACGAATACAATACTATTTCTCCATTTGAAGTTATATTGTGTCCCCACTTGAAGTTAAACTGGGTTTGAAAGTTAAACTGGGTTTCATTCCAGGTTGGTTTGAGTTAACTTTAGTTGTGTTCCCACATGAAAAAAAAGGTTTGAGTTGATGTTTTTGCCTTAAGTTAAAAAGAGACAGAAATAAAATGTGAGCAAAACGTTACCGACGTATGAGATATTCCATTCTCCCTCAATTCACTTCCCTTTAACGTCAAATTCACTGGAATATTGGAAATAGCGCGTTCGGCGCAGTTGGTTTCAAGTAGGTTGCGATGAAATCCAGTTCCTAAAATGGTTTTACTTTGTATGGCAAACCACTTTGTTTTCGTCTAGATTTGGGATAGTTTTGAGTTGAACAAGTCTAAGTGGCACGTGGGGACATAGATCATGTAGTAGTTTCTAAAAGCATCTTCTAAAACAAACCTATTGTTAGTTGTTTTTTCGTTGCAGCCCTGTGATCGCGACAACCCCAACCTCAACCATTGTATATAGAGTAGGAGTATTTTTCTATATTTTTCTGTTCTAAAATCAAAGTGGAATTGCCGAGAACGTGTTTCGACAATGACAACCGGCAAGAGCGAGTCAATAAAGTATTCTGAATTTGCACAACATATCTCAAATGTGAAACAAACTTAGTGTATTTATTGCTTTAGCTTCATCATCATCATGTATAAAATAAATCGTTTTCCGCTGTCTGTCTGGGTGCTTTTACTATTAAAACTACTGAACGGGTTTTTATGCGGTTTTCTTTTTCAATAGATAAAAAGATCCAAGAGAAAAGTTTATGTGTACCTTTATTTCATTGCAATATTCCCTTTAGAACAGGATCGGGAATATACAGGGGAACATACCCGGCAAAACATACATGGGTACATCAAAAACGGCTTGACCGATTTCAAACTTCTTTTACTGTTAGAATGCTATTCATTTCCATATTGCCACGGGAACATAAACAAGAAAAAAGTGTTTGTATTGAAAAGACTCCAAAATTACTAAGCCGATTTAAACAAAAATTTGAAACAAATATGGTCTAGAACTTTAGAAATCACATATTTAATATTTAATTTCCTTATTCACACGGGAAATTAGAACGAATCCGGGAACTTGGAAAATACTGGACTGATTCCAAGAATGCTTGTACAGTTGGAGCGCTTTATTGCCCTGAGTAACAAAGACTATATTTCCGTCTTAATATTCCCACGTGAACGGGAAGGGAAACGGGAACGAACGTAAAAAGCGAACTTTGTGTTTGTATTGAAATGGCTCTAAAAATACTCAGCCAATTTGACTCAAATTTGGAACAAAACTGGTCTAGAAGCTGAGAGATATAATAGTCTATAATTCCTTCCCATATTCCATCCGGAATGGAATAGAGAACAGGAACATAACCGGGAACCTGGAAAGTACTGAATCGATTTAAAAAAAATTTCACCGTTAGAGTACTTCATCCCACTTAAATGGAACTTAAAAACTGCTTCACTTAATTTACTCTATTTGACCATCAACGCAGGGCCCGAAATACACCTGGCGGGTCAGCTATAAAGCTAATAAAAACCAAATAGTTTTTGAATAAATATCGAGGCGAAACGGTTGATCCTTTATACAATTTAAAGTAGGCTAGTCTTGCTCTGATGAAGAAACTTTTCCTTGTATGAATGGCCAGAAAAAACAAAAACCCCTAAACTACTAGCATGACAGCGCTCATATGATTTAAACACCTTCAAAAGAAACCTGAGTACCGAGTTTTGATTGCTATGAGTCTATTAAACTGGCTTAAAGTGTTGAGTTAAAAAAATATCACTACGAATTATAAGGACAACCACGGGTGTGTAGGTATAGTAATAGAAAATACTAACACTAAGTTCTATTTATTTCTAACTCAATCTTACTAGAACCTAAAGCAAATAATATTGAAATTAAAATTGAAAAACAAATCTCTTGACAAGAATTAACTCAAAAGTGGTTACATATAAGTAAAATGTGTCTACAACACGGCAAGTAGACTCGCAACATTCTCAAATGATTTCAAGTGTTAGAGCGCTAGTCGCTTACAGTGATAGTGTGGAAGAGTTTATGATTGGAAATTTGAATGAATATGAATATTAAATGATATTTTCTTCTTTTATAAGTATTTCCTCGAAATGCTTTGATTCTTTCGCAAAGTCAATCTTCAATTACAAAACGCACTTTTTATTTTGTTAATATTATTTAACTTTATGTAACAAAACAACACATTGACAATTCAACAGCACTGACAACGACAGAGTTAAATTAAAAATTTTACTTTTGCTTGGACTAGCACGAATATACGAATATACGGCTTTCTTAATGCAAAAAAAAAGTTCACCATCAAAATAAGTAAGAAAAATAAAAAAAAACTAATAAATGATGCAAAAGAGGAAACGAAAAGGAGTCTTATTTGAAAAGATTTTTTTTTTTTTGATAAAAGAAACAATCAATTCTTATTCATTTCAAGTTTTTTTAGATTACTTTTACGTGAAGATAATAATCAAAGAACAAGTGAGTAAATGAACTACGACTTAGCCAAATAACAGTGTTAAGTTACTAGTTAGATTCATTTTATCAAATCATTCCTTAAGAAAAGGATCTTTGACACGTTGCGACAGAAAAAAGGGTTACAATTCATATTAATAAAAAAAAGTTAATTATCAAAAGAATCATTATTAATTAAAAGGATTATAATGTTTAATGTTTATATATATATATATTTTTCTTATTATTATTCATAACAATTTTCTACAGTAAAATGTTAATGTTCAAAAAATTTGCGCAACAAAATATTTATGTAAATTTATGTTTAGCCAACGGCAAAATGAAGCTAACAACACATCGATGTAATAATATATAATAACCCAGCGAATAATAACTTCAAAACTTCCTAGATTACTGCTATTTACATATATATATAAGTTCATACATATATATATTTTATTAATTAACAAAATATATATAAGTGTAATAGCAAATCAATATATTTTCAAAAAATTGTATAACCTATATAATGATTTTTAATAAGGCAACAATGATAATGCACACGATCTAAAGTGTTTCTTTTTCCTTTGTTTTCTATTTCTTCTTTTTTTTTGTATAAATATAAAATATAAAATATTATTATTATTTTTATTTTTTTGAAAAATATTAAATTCGTTGAAAACAAAGAACTGGAGCTTGTTTCAGTTGGTTTTGTAACTTAAGAACTCTATGGAAGAATATAAGTTTGTTCTACTTACATTGGGAGTGTCTTACATAAAGTTATGATTTGCGTGTTTTTGGTTTCACAAATACCTTTCCTAAATTTAATTTTAGTGGAAAACCAGCGGACAACAACCAACAATTTTTTGATTTTTTTTCTGGGGAGACTAATTGAACGTGGGATTTTGAACCCAGGTATTTTTGTTAATTAAGCAGTTTCGTTGTGTGTACGTATTATAATGTATAAACATAGAAAGCAGTATATCACGGATTGTATACATATAAGGCCTTATCCCTAGTAGGAATGATTTTGTTACTTGTTTTTTGTTGTTGTTGAATACTATGTAGTTAAATGCAAGGAATGTGTACGATTGGATGTGGTTGTTTGTGTTTGCCTCTAAAATATGATTACTATTGGCTTAGAAGAAAGGAAGATAAGTGCTTCGTTTGTATTTATTTTGTTAGAAATCCTTTTATTGTAAGCCCGAGCTTACCCATAGAATAAGAGTCATGAAAGGAGAGACTATCTTTAAATTTGTTTTTATTCCCAATCTATGGACGGATTTTTTTATTGGTCGTTTTTGAAGAAAAGAAAGAGTCAATGTATGGATTGATATTTTTCGAAAAATATTTATAAAATCGATGTTGCTCGGATACTCAAAAATGCTGGCCTCAAAGTACATTATATCATAAAGCATAATTTTTGAAAAATTTATACACAAAACTATTCGATATACTAAGTGATTGGCGGAGATGGAAATTCTTTTTTGTAAGAGGAGGGGAAATTAGATAAAAACATAATTTTTGCTAGGCCTTTTAAAGTTTTATCATAGTTTTTTTTCTAACTTTCTTATCTTTTGATTTAAATGGCGACAACTGATGGTGACACCTGAATCACGGGCATATACTAGTTTCTCTTTTTTAAAAAATTATTATTGAAGGAAGTTCGATACTTAAGTGTGTGGAGAGCTTTAATTAAATATTATCAGTCCATTGTTTTACCGGTTAATATCAAATTTTTGTGAGGCATAGCAGATGCGTGTAAGTTGGGTTTAGATTCACTATATTTGCCACTGGCGAATTTCTTTCAATAGAACTGAGGTGTCATCTGTCAATTGACTTTTGTTGTCAGTTGAATTGGGCTGTGAATTCAGCTGAGCTGCTTATCGAATACGTTATCCAATCGAAGTAATTGTCTGTGCAAATGAAAGTATCCTTCAGTTAGTTCTTCTTGTAGTACACTTTTGAAAAATGGAATTTTAGCGGAGCTTTCCACTATAGAATTTGAATTGACAGAATAGGAAAGCATATTTGCTGCTTCCGATGGACAAAATTATCTGCCAATGTGCTTGTAACACTCATTTGTTGGATTTGGCCCCATGTGTACCAACAATTTATCCAAACTCTTTTGAGCTGCTGTCTTCAATATCATGCTTTGATCGATTTCAGGTCAGTAACTTATCCATTAAGATATGTATTTCTAAAGGTGCATCCACACTATGCCTACCAGTAATCGGATCCATTTCGTTTGGTTTGAATTCGAATCGGCTTATCGACGGCGACGTTGGGCAATGTGTGGGCGCACCTTAACAATTCAATACTTTTGAAGCAAAATTATGTAAGAGTGAGGTTCAAAAATTCAGAATATCTGTCTTCGGAAAACCCACGATTCGAAACAAAAGTGAACAAATTTGAAAAAGGTACACCGCTTCTGTGAAAAAAAACTCATATTCACCTTTAAGGTGTTTTTAATAGATTGGTAACCCTTCTGTTAATAGAACTCACTATCAATTGAACTGAGTATAAAACGTTGGTTAATTGATGTTTATCGGCTCTCTATGGATGTATCCAAACTAAGTCAATAACCGGTAATCTGTTCCAATTCATTCGGTTCGCCCTCGGGTCGGCTTTCGTTAAGGAGCAAGGTCAATCGGGAGGTTCACACCAATTCGGCATTGCCGATCGGATTGTGCCGATTATAGTTTCGTTCGGTGTATCTAGTGTGGACGCACCTAAAGGATTTTGAACTAAAACAACTTATAGGCATGTATAGTTTAAAATGGAGTTAACATTTTCGCAACTAGCTCAACTTATGAGGTATACACTACACTACAGCTGTTTTCTGCCAAGTAATATGAGCTGACATTTGAGCTGAGAGAAATATTTCAGTAGTTATGCCATTAGAGAATAGTAAAGAATGAAAGGATTGACAATCTTTTGAAACTTGCCGGACTTCTAGAAACTCCAGGACAGACACTTCGGAAAAAACATAGCTTTTATTTTAGCTTAACAGACCTCGACTCTGTTCGTTGATTTGCATCGGTATCATAAAGATTCATAACTCATACAAATGATGAAACTGGTTATAAGTACCTACATATGACTTATAAAGGGGAAGGAGACAAGGATATACAGGTAGAGTCATTTCATGTCTTCTGGGTTCTGGGAGCGCAATAGATTTATCCATACCACAAAAGAGTTCTTCGAAAATCTAGACGAAATTTAAAATCTGCAGCTCAACAACATTCTGAAATTTGTTTGGAGAGTTCATGGAAGCTAAAAAAAGTTTTTCCGTAAAATTTGCATAACTCTAGATGTCGGTGCTAGGTTATCTCGAAAGACCTATACAGAAAAGGGGTACTTTTTGCAAGAGTTAAGGGCTCCCATACAACGTAATTAGAACAATATAAAAAAATTATTACAGTAACAAAAAAACTATTGTTATTGTTTTTAAAAGTTGTAGTTGTTGTTGTAAATGATTTTAAAATGGAGGATCAAGAGATCTGTGAACCGTGACTTAACTCCCAAAATTGGCGTTTCGCACAGGAACAATTTAAAAATACAGAAAACTGTTTAAATATTTTCTTCTGATCCTCCCATATTTAATTAATGAATGGAACTGGCTTGGGATTTTTTTGGACTTTTGATGAAAGAAATAAATTGTTGCTTTTCGAAAATCGAAAACGGTTTTTTATATGCCTTTACTTATTTATATATAAAGTTAGTTGTAATGAAAATGCTGAGGGTAATATTACAAAATATTGTTCGTACATGTATTAATTGTGTACAAAATTTCGTTTGAATTCGTTTCATACTTTTCCTACAAAAAATTCATGAATTCACGTTCCAGGTGCGACAGTGCCCTTAAGATTATATAACAGCCTAATAACATCATTGTATATATAAACCATAGTAAGATTATGTAGACTTTTTAACCGATGGAGAATCGAGGTCTCCGTGCCAGATTTAAGTCTCCGTGCCAAGCTATGCGTTCCACATAAATTTTTATTTTTGAAAGAGCGCTTAAGTTTTGTGGATGCTAGCAATTCGAAAGAGTAAATTCAATTTGTAAACATTGAATTTGCTGGGTACCAACACAAATGAAGAAAGCGTACATCGGGGATCGGGGTTGCTTTTTGTTTATGCACGCATTGAATGTGAATGGCACAAGGAATAGGCAAGATGAACAAGCGTGAAATACACTTTGCAAAGGAGGTACGGAAAAAAAATCAACCCTTTGCATTGGTTGTGGCTGGTCGAAAAGTAGAGCACCAAAAACATAGACGAAGTCGTAGCGGGGAGATCGGGGTTGTTTATGCATGCATTAAGGGTAGGTAGAAAAAAACTTGGTTTTCTTGTGTTGATCTTCAAAACCAAAGAGGAAACAGTAAAGGCGGAGATCGGGGGGTTATTCACGCATACATTGTTGAGTAGTATCGTACTTTAGAGTAGGCAGGATAACATGGAAAATATAGGTAAGCGTGAAATATGCATCTTACAAGAAAGGAAGAAAACAATTTGTTATTTTTTGCTTTTGCCTGTGATTTTCTGATTTTTTCGTTTGTTGGCAAGTGTGGGGCAGGTCAGTACTATTATATGAATGCAAGTTTTGGTGTAGGTTCCTAGTGGTTTTTTTCTCTATCGTTTCTTTATAGACATTTTGATGTATTTCATGTGAAATATTTGACGATCAATCTTGGTATTCTTTAATGCAGTCAAATATTTTCACATATGTAGTTCGAAAAATAAAATTAATTGCAATGAGTTACAAAGAAAGCCTCTTTGAGTAATGGGTAAATTGAACATGACAGTTGACCTCAACTATTTGTTAAACTACATACAAAAATGAAGCTTCAAAATTTTGCAAACTTCGGAGACATGGAATTTGTTCAAAAAAAGTCGGGTTCCCAGTACCCTCACTTTTGTATGATAACCAATTTTCTTTAAAGAATAATTCAACTACTGGTGAGGTGCTTAGAGTGTGAAATTTGTTTGTTATATCAATTTGAAATAGTTTTGTTAATATTTTTATAAACAGGATGCTTTGCGTAGGGTAAGAAAAAACCTCAAGAAGCATAGATTAGGTCAAGCCAAAAGCCCCCTATGAGAGGAGGAGTACAGTACAAACCAAAACCATTAGTCTATCTACCTTTAGTGAGTTTTATAAAAATATTGGCTCACTTTTTCGCATTTAAAAAATGCCTATTAGTTTTAAGTCGAACGATGACAACCGAAAATGAAGATGTTTATTGGTTTTCGAGAAATTAAAAAAAAATGGATAGGTACCTACTATCAAAATCTTAAGACAGTACAAGTAAGTATTTAGTCTTCACAATAATATTAGGAAGAACAGGATTGCCTACTATACATTAATTCATCAAATTGAACCAAATTACTCAAAATATTGAAAAAATTAAATTACATATTCTAAAGGCTTCAAGCGAAAATCTAAAAACGCCATTCTTCGGCAATTGCTAATTTATATAAATGCTGAACATTTTATCAAAATCGTTGGATCAGTTTAAGAAAAACGGTTTATTTCTTATGCAAAGTTAAAGATCTTGCTAGAAGTTGTTTTAAATTCCTCTGTAGGCTACCCCATAGACCCTAACTGCAAATTTTTAAGAAAATCGCTCAAGTGCACAGTGGTTCCACCGTAGGCCAAAATTCAAAAAATTCATTACAACGGTTATAAAAAAAACCGTTTAAACAAGCTGAGATCATACAAGAGTCATAACAAATTAAGACTTAAATACCGTTAGCTATTTATTTTGGATGTTATTACATTGCAAGCACAATGACATTTGAATTTTGGTGCTCCAAGTGTAAGTAAGACTTCATATTTTGGCTTCGACGTTTTCTTATCTTTTTGTAGTTGTTTTTTTGAAGTTAAAGCCTCGTTTTTTTTTTGAGAGTCAGTGTTATCAATCATCAATACATATAATAAAAACGTAACCGGTCGCTGTATGTACATGGAAGATTTATGAGAAAAAATATTATAGGAGACCTTTATTTACGCAATCGAACCCAAAACAATGATTTTTGGAATTTTTGTCTGTTTGTCTGTTTGTTTGTACACGCTAATCTCAGAAACGGCTTATCCTATCTAGATGGGGTTTTCAGTAATATATTGTGACAAGCTTCACTATATATATACTAATATAAACGTTTATAAATTGGGCCTAGATAGAAGAAAAAACAAATAGAAAAGCTTAATGTTATTTGCCTTAAACTTTTGACTGTAACGCCCCGCAACGCCCCCCAAAAAGTTTTATATTGCCAGAAAGCTTGATTACTTAGAAATGGTTAGCCTGACAAAAATTTTCAAAAGTACCTTACTTAAAGGAAATTAAATTTTCTACAAAAATGCGTATCGATAAATTTATTTGACTCAAAATAGTTGAACAGTTTTGACGTGTTTTCTATTCTTTGTACATTACCTTATAAGGTATACAAAGAATATTGATAGACCTTTACTCTTCTTAGCTCAAATTTTTTTAGTATTACATATTTCTTAAGCATTCCAAAAAATATTTTCAATGTTATTTTCAATAAAAAACATGTAGATACATCATATATATGTACATAAAACACTTTTTGAAAATAGCTATACCTATAAAAAAAAAAAAAATTTGAATACTTGCATAGCTAGTTTTTACTGTGTTCTGCTAAGAACTTAATTTGTACACAATATAGTACGAACATACTGTAATAACTAATAAGTATACAAATACATATTTAGAATAGAAAAATTAAAAATAGAAAATATGCCTTTTACAGGGTTTTTCTAATCCCAATAACTAAACTAAAGCAAACCGATCTTGCACATTTTTGCCACATTTATCTCAAGACATTGATACCATCACTAGCCCGAATCATTAAAGGAAAAATAGTTTTTAGATGTTACCAAGCGAGTAAGTAATTATGGCCGCCTTTATTATACACATAGGAATATACAAACAGACAGACAGAATTGCAGAACCCAATTTTTTCGTATTCTCTACCATCGCAATATCTCGTTTAATTGTTATCTCAAAAATTTTTCTCTGCACGATTGCAAAACTTCGCTTATAGAACCTACATATAACCGCAAGTAAAAATGAAGGGGACACTTTTTCGCTCCAATATTTAGGAGTAGGTATTTCTGATGAGAAAACTCCAACTACCTAGTGTGACCGTAAGAAAAATAGCTCCAAAACTGTTTTCTTATATAACTGATGCATTTATTTTATGTACCTATATAATATTGCAGCTTTTTCTCAAGTTTTCTTTTTTTTAATTCTCCGTTGCAACTTAACTGACTCGGAAAACATAAGTAAATACATTTCTATTTCTCTATTCACATAATTTTTGTCCTTTAAATAGAACTTGTAAATGTACCTATCTACTAAAGTGTTTAATGCACCTGTTTTCATGGAACTTTTATAATTCGTAACAGATTGTGGCATACAATTACTTTTCACCGAACAGACTTAAATTTCTTGTTTTTATAAAAATGATATCTTCAATCATACCTACCTGCATTATGTTTTTTTAATAACTCCATGTATAGGTATACCTACATACTTGAAATACATTTTGCGTAATTCTTTCTTTCATCAATTATTGCAAAATATATTTCCAAGTAGGTAATCAAATTGTTTTCCAAAGCAAAATGATGCAATGTAACAATTTGTTCCACATTGGTGCAGGTAGTTTACCTTGAAATAAAGAACAAAGAAGAAACACAAAATCATATCGCTACGTCTCAAACGAGTTCCTTGAGATAACGAAATCCTTTCAAACCTTTTCACATATGTATATCCTTAAAAGCGAATCAAAACAAAAATGCGTCATCTCAGATCCCGCCAAAGTATTTTTTCTCATAATCATGCTCTTTTAATATTCCCGCTCACTCTCTTAAATACGTTCCACACAATTTTTTTTACTTTTTTCAGCGTTCGCAGCGCCACCATGCTCCTCCGGTCCAAAGGATTCTTAAATTGAATGATGAACTTACTATAGTTTTTAAATACAATGCTCGTATTATAAAGTTATCCTTGAAAGATCTTCAATTCATTTGAATGTTCAAATTGAGAAAGAATACTCTGTATGATCGAAATTGGAATGGAAAAAAATTTAACTTTTTGGCTTTCAAACCAGCAATTAAAACCTAAAGTAACTCTCTTTTACAGGACAATTACAGTACGGATTCGGTTTGCGCAACCCTCGATTCGTACAACTCCTCGATTTTCGTAACACTAAAATCTTAACACGCATTGACTCTATTTATAAGTGCAACTTTTCAAAAAGGCTACCTCGATAAGTGAAACTTCCATGTGTTTATTTATCCGTTTTTTTATATCCACGTTCTTTTTCTGATTCTTTATTCCTGCCGTTACTTTACAGCTAGATAATCTGAACATTATTTCATGCAAGAACATGAACAAACACTTAAAATGCATCTGTGTTTATTTGAGTAGGTTGCGGTCTCGTTAGTTTTTACTAAAAATTCATAGGTACCTCCTGTGTTACAAAAAAAAAAAATTACAAAATTGTCAATTAAAAATAGAATATCAGAACTAGAAAAGGGTTCTTCAGTTAAGACAATTTGTAAAAAATATAATGTTCACAAATCAACAAACAATATGCCGCATAAAAAAAAGAAAATTGCTCTCAGAGAATTTGTGACACGAGCAGAGTCCGGACCAAGGAAACGAGTTACGATGAAGGCTTCCGAGTATCCACAGATGGAAAAGGCTTTATATGAATGGTTTCAAAGGAAAAGAACAATTTTCTAATGAAATATGATATTTCAAGCATAATTTGTGTCAAAGAAAATATGACCCAGTAAGTGCTACAACCTCGGTTACTGCAACCGTCCGAATTTCTATTAGTGTCGTTAATCGAGTCCGTACTGTAGTTCAATTATTAGAATAAAATATGAGGTGGACTCGGGAGGAAACAATCATTTCTAGTTTGTGGAACGATAAGTTGCAAACATAATGGGAAAAATGATTATGAATAAATATAATAGAAGATTAACATTCAACTACAGTTAGAAAACAATGCTTTCCTTAATGTAGAAAAAAAATATCATAATCTGGTTTCTGTTCGCTTGCCAATTATTTTCATTTTAGGGCCGTAAGACATAAAAAAGGCAAAACCTAGGAATCCAGGGCCAGAGCATGGATTTTCATGAAATTTTCGGAAATATGTTTTGAATCTTGAATGGCGTATAGAAAAAAGGTAAAAAAAATTCACCGCTCTCAGTTTTTTAATTATTTTCAAAATTAATTAATAACTTTTAGAATTTTCCTTTATTTATGTAGGGTGTTTTACATACGGTTTTCCAAAGGCTGAAGAGACAGGAATTTTCGTATTTTGGTTTTTAAACAAGTTTTTTTTAAGTACTTGCCTACGAAATAATCGGATTAGGCCAGAAAAGGTCTTCCCAGAACAATTTCTAGCAGGATTAGAAGAGTCATAATTTTCATAAAGGGAAAAAACTACAGCAATCTCGAGCAACACTTTAGCTTACATGAAAACCGTGTTTACTTGCCTTGTTCGTATAATGTTTTAAAAACAATAAAATTTTGATACATGAGAAAGTAGAACAACCAATAGCAATCAAATGTCTGAAGAGAACCGTGTATGGTATGTACCTTAAAAATTCCTATGTATACTTAAATTTATATCTATCAGCATTTCAACAACACAATTTATTTTTCATATAACAAGTCGGCTAAATAAATTGCAAAATTAAAAGAAAGTACTTGAAAGTCTTGCAACTATTTGAAAATTGATTGATTATTTTTCAAATTTATTATTCTCTATACAAAAATTAATGCATTCCTTAAAAATAAAACACATTTAAAGCGGAGCAAACTAATATTAGAAAATTAATCAACCAAAACATTCCACGGATAAATTTAAATTAGAAGCAACATGTTAAATAAAAAAAGAAAGTAAGTAAAGAGGGAAACATACATAATTATGAGATAAAAAATGTACAAGAACTAAAAAAAACTTAAAATCAAAATAACTCGTTTTTCCCGAAACAATTTCAAGTGCTGTGTTTTTTTTTTAATGGAATAGTTTTAATATTTTATCAATCGATGCCGCGACGCTACGTGTGGAAAGATGCAAAACTTTCAAAGTAATAAAATGAAGGTTCCTCAATTTAAGCTCGTAAATTGTCAAATCAGCTCACCCATTGCTCCGAGAAGCATGGAATACGGTGATCTTAAAATAAAGACTCAATATACAAATTTATACAAATTTACTCACTACGGAAATGATTTTGTCTCTAGCAATTGGTTCAAGCCTTACTTATTTACATGACTGCTATGTATCTATGTATATAAATTTGATTTTTGTCAAATCACAATTTAGTTTTACTTTTTTTAATTGTTCACTTAAGTTCTAAATGCAGCCAATGTTTTTGGGAGAGCTTGGGATTTTTTGCTTATTTGTTTTTATTTATATATTTTTTTTTACGTATGCACAATGCCCATTTTTGTGAAAGCCTGGAGCCTCTCATTGTGTTTTTGCAATTTATTCCTATTTTATCTAACATTTACAAACCTATACAGTAAAAAACTAATGTCATCATCGAATAATAATCTGTGTGTGCATTTAATAAGTGCTCACATTTCTTTAAAGTAGATACTTTTATAAATATATATAGTTATATATTTTGCTTTATGCCTAAATGACTACAATAATTAACATTTATTTATGATTATCTACTATCTTCATTATCACTAGAACTGTTTTGGTTTTGGGCGTCTCGATCCTCGAGAAGACTCCGATTGAGCTCTTGAATTCTGGCAGATAGAGCTCTTCGTCTGGGTGTTCCGAACGATGGTGGCGGCGGTGTGTCAATAAGAACGTTTTTCTCTCCTGGTCGGTTTTCGGTTTTTGTTTTGTTTTTCAAATTTGAATTTTTTCATTTTTTTATTTATTTTGAAAGTAGGGGTAGTGTTGGGTTAATATTTTGTCGTATTTTGTATGAGAATAAAAAAAAAGAAAAAATACAAGAACATAGGTGAGATAGCAAATGTGAGTATCACTTATTTATTATTTTTGTTTTTTTTTTCTGTCAAAATTAAACACAAAAGTGGTCGTATATAACAATAAGCTTCAATTTTCCAATTTTGTATTAAAATTGTACAAAATACTTTTGTACTAAAGGAACGATATAAGTGATGGGGGGGCTTTTTTGTTCGACTAAGGTTTTCTTTTTGTTCAAAAATGCATGCAGTTTAAGCTATAAAATCAAACAATAAAATTTGTTTTTTTTTTATTCCTTCTAAAATTTGTTGGAAGTTTTGTAAAATAATTACATTAAGAAACATAAATAGTATGGGGTGTGTTTTTTTGTGTGGTTTTTGTTTTTGTTTTTGTATCATTTTTAGCAACAAACTTTTGCCAATTCAACAGCACTTGAAAATGTCAAAAACTATTAAATCATTGTTTGAATATTAAAATTAACAGAAAAAAAAAAATTAATAAACGCTTAATTCAACATAATGAACTTTGTGAACTTATTCCAAACTTAACGGAAATATATTCCTTTTAAATGAAAGCATAAACTTGTGTAGCAAGAAATTTGTAAAATTGTAAAGAAAAATTAACCAAATTATAGACTTTTACTTAACGCTTTTAGAAATGGTACAAGCAAAGCTTAATGCAAGTGGAATAAGCTCTCTAGCAGAACCCAAAATAAGGAATGCATTATTCTTTAAGGAAAAGTGGAAAGCAACGTTACAATTAGCAACGTTTGTTAAATAAATGTTTTGGTAAGTGAGAAATTTAATGTTATATGTCGGGTACAACAATCCTACTCAAGAGCTTTATATTTTGTAAAAAATTAGTTCTAAGCTAACTGCTGCGAAGTTAACATTGTGAGTTTATGCACACCTCATGTAAAAATGGCATTTAATTTTAGTATTTATTGGAATTGTCCGCAGGCACAATTGCTTCAGCAAAATTTACTGGTTTTAATCACTAGAATTTCCAATTCCAAGCAATTGGTATTGTTTCGGGTTTGAAATGTTATCGCTTCGTTAGATTGAAAACGAATATTCTATCTAATACTACAGTTTTCTTAAGGCCTCTACCCGTTGCGTCCATTCGCTGCCGGATTCAGCTGACAGCTGGATTTAATACACGCGTTCTTATCAGAGTCAACCTACAAGCAACGGACGCAAAGGAAAAAGTAGACCAACTCTTAACTTTAACTTTTTTTAACCCGGCAGAAGTGATGACATTAGCTGCCAAAACCAGTTTGAAGCCTTCTCTTCGGCTAGTAATGGAATTATTTAACCTGATACCTCAGATAAGTGGCTTATTTATAATTTTTACTGGTACTAAAATAACAATTAAGATAACATTTTCGATAGGATTTAGTATAAAAATATGTAGTTTAAATAGCTGGAAGATACATTCAGTATAAATATTATTTATCATGTTCGTGATTTGGAACACCATGGCCTTGAAACACGCTGACGACAGCTTCATAGAAAATAAAGAGCAAAGATCTCTTCTCCTGCTTAACACTCATTTCTCTGGAATATACTGGCAACAGGACATGAAAGGCCTACACCTGTGCACAGTACTAATAAGCAAGACTGCAAGACAGCAACGATAGTTTGCTCAAAGAATGGGCATTAAGTACCTTTCAACCCTTCAAAACTCCGGGTGTAGATGGGATCTTTCCAGCATTACTACAAATGGGAAAAGAAGTGATCATACTACACTTGCTTAAATAATCAGAAGCAGCCTTGCGCTAGGGTACATACCGAGTCCATGGACGCGAGCAAAAATTATCTGTATACCAAAAACGGGTAAGAAAGACACAACTCATCCACAACTGGCATCTTTCAGGCCAATAAGCTTAACATCATTTGTACTGAAAACCATGGAGAAGGTGAGCGACAATTTATTAAGATCAGAAATTCTAGTGAGCAATCCATATAACACTACTAGACAGCATGCACACAGAGCAGGCCGATCTACCATCTATATACAAAAAGTAATGGATATCGAAGGTACCTTTGATAACACCTCGCACGAGGCACTTAACAAAGCACTTCAGAAAAAGAACACTCCGATTACAATAATAAAGTGGGTCAGTGCAATGATGAGTACAAGAACGGCAGAAACACACTCTAGCCAAACGATTCGGAGAATCATCACTACGAGAGGGTGCCCACAAGGAGGGGTCATATCACCTTTACTTTGGAGCCTAGTAGTAGATGAACTGTTAGAAAAACTAACCATGCAAGGCAAAAGATGCATTGGTTATGCTGAGGGAAATATGAAGAAACCCTATGCAATATAATACAGAGGGGATTGGTTATCACGAACAAGTGGTGTACATCAGTAGGACTGAACATCAACCCCACAAAAACTACAATTATACCATTCACCAGAAGAAGACTCCTACAACTTATGAAAGGCATTACACTTGATGGAGTAACCATAGTACCTACAACAGAGGTTAAGTATCTAGGCGTGATTCTAGATAGTAAACTCCTGTTGAAAAAGCAAGTAGAAGCAGCAACTGAAAAGGCTAGGAAAACCCTAATGATATGCAAAAGTATAGCAGGGAGATCATGGGGCCTTAAACCGAGCATTATTCGGTGGATGTACCTATAATGATGGTAAGACCAACAGTTATTTATGGAGCGGTAGTCTGGAACAAGAGAACTGACCAGGTGACCACTAGGAAAGCATTAGAAAAAGTACAAAGACTTGCGTGCATATGCATATCAGGAGCAATGAAAAGCTGTCCAACTGCGGCTTTGGAAGTATTGCTAAGCCTGACAACTTTTCACCTGGTAATAAGAAGCATCTCATATGCAACGATAGCTGGGTGATTCTTATATAGCTGTGATTTTTACAACTCAATTTTTTTTTAAATCAAAAATGTTTTAAAACTTGTGATCTGGGTGTTATTGGTCTTTTATTATGCTCAAAATTAAGCCCGTAACGTAGCTCTACTACAACTGCAATAGAAAAGAAGCTAGAACAAAAATTAGAAATTTCAGTACCACGGTGCTGACATCAAAATGAAATATTCAGAATATTTGGCTAAATCTCTTAAAATAATAAAGCAAATGATAAATTATAGGATTTTGGTAATCATACAGAGACATTTACTGTATTTTCTTTCTTGATTTTAACAATCTTTAAAATTTATTAACAGTAGAATTAAAATAAATTTTTTTATAATACTCAATAAACAAAGTTTAACATTAGTTAAATATTGAAATTCTTTGAAGTTTTTAACAAAATAAAATTTAAATTTTATAACACTAGATCAATTAAGTATCACGATAAATTAAAACATCAAGGAAATATTCATTTAAATATTATTTGTTTTGTTTGCCATGGTACTGACATCCACGGTACTGACAAATGTCAGTACCGTGGATGTATAATTAACCTACTAAAATTCTCACACGTAATTTAAATGATTGGCCATATAATTTTGAATTCACACTTGAATTTATATAATTATTCAGTATAATTGACCTAATCATTCTATAAACACGCGTGAATTTCAATACCATGGTACTGACCGGTAATTTTATATGACATACCTTTTAAAAAACACAACAAATTATTTCTATTTTAACATCGAGTCTAAAAACAACCACACAGCTATGAATTGTACACAAATAGTCATTCTTCAGAATGCCACTAGAGCGAGGGACAGAAACTGGATAAAAGATGGCGTTTAAGCGGGAAATATTTTAAATTTGAAAATTGAAGAAAATCCAGGACATGAAGCAATGACCATTATTTCTTTCTACTAGTCAATATTGGGATACAATTGTAGCATAATTTGATGAAATGTACAATAGGTTTTAGTTATAAAAGCAAAACTTTAGATTATAATACGACTATTTATAGAAATTTATGTATTTAATTCGAAAAACGAAATGCGGACATGCCACGGTACTGACATTTTGGATATAATTTTGCAAATTATTCGTGATCCATCAATACTTATGCTTCAATATACATTGTCGACAGTAAAATACTATCAAATTCATCATAATTATCATTTTTTAATAAAACAAATCATACCAAACAGTAAATACAGTACTAGACATAAAAAATCACAGTTGTATAAGAATCACCCAGCTAGATTTGCCAAAGAGACTGAGTGTGTCCTAAAATCTCGCGAAAAGAGTATAATATCGATTGACTTCCTTCGGGATAGCAAGACCAATTCGATAAGCTCATCAACGTTGAGCTATGGCAAAGTGAAAAGAGACCTACTCAATTAAGCCCAATGCAATAAAATGGTATACGGATGGCTCAAAAACTGAAGTCTATGCAATACGCAAATGCGCGGAAGTAAACATTGACAGGAAATATAAAAAACAAACATATTGCAATAATGACGGACAGTCAAGCTGCAATTAAGGCCATAAGATCCTACACAACCTCCTCAAATCTTGCCAGCGAATGCATTGACAAATAGAACAAATTGGTATGCAACAACAAGGTTACAATACAATCTACTGGGTACCAGGAAATGTAGGAAGCATAGGCAACGAACAAGCAGGCGAACTGGCAAAGACAGGAGTCGGATCACCACTCATAGGACCGGAACCTTTTTGTAGGGTAACAGAAAGCCACATCAAGAAAGAAATCAAAAACGCGGAGGAAGACAACAAAGCTAAACACTGGAATGATCTCCCCAAACTGCGCCAAGCCAAGCATTAACTAGCACTTTTAACACAAAACGTTATAAAGACGCAATTAAACTAAGTAGAAACATTGTAAGAATGCTAGGCGGGTTCTTAACCGGACCCTGCAGACTAAGAAAACACCTAAAAGTACTAGGCATAGAGAGCGACGACCAATGCAGATATTGCAACGAACAGGAAGAGTCTCCTGGCCACCTCTTAGGTGACTGCGAAGCTCTAAAACACCAAAGAAAGAAGTACCTAGGATCCTACTACGTAGAGGAGAGGGAGCTAAAACTCCTAAGCGTAACCCAGACACTTAGTTTCATCAGAGGAACTAATCTGGATGAAGTACTTTAAATTAAGGAATACCACTTAAAAAGTAGGGGGTACAATAGATCTAAAAAGGTCGAGTTGCAGTACAAAACCCCAATTATTCATTAATTTGGAAAACAAATTCACCACTAATGACAAAGTTCACATTGGTTGAAACAACAAATCGACCAAAATTACTACATTATTCAACCAATCGACCGCAAATCAATACCAACAAAATAGTGTAGCAAAGATGGAGAACAAGAAAACAATCCTTTATTCGCACGAATTTGTAAGAAATCGACACATTCGTCGATATTTTCCTATTATCATCTGCAGTGACACGTGGCTATTTGTTCACTGAGAACTTTCAAAACATTTGCTAAAGAATTATCTTTTCAATGGAAAGAATGAAAAAATCATTCGGATGATTTTAAGTAGTAACGCGACTCAGGTCAAGATGATGCAATTAAATGAGATACGACTTCTACTAAAGAGCCAACTTCTTGGTTCTGAGAAGTTTACTCATCGCTCGAATCTTACATTTGAACACTTATTTTGAGTTTCTGATTTCATTCGTTACAGAAAATTTATAATTTGAGGATTGAACAATAGAAGCACTTTCTTTCTTTCACCTACATTAAATTTCATTTTTTTAAAAACCACTTGAGTACTCATATCTCGATTCTCAATTATTGAAATTCATTGTTTATGTCTTTCATAGTTGCAGTGATTTTTATGCAAAGCGCGCTCTGTAGGGACAAAAGCAAAGGAGATATGACACATGAGCTAAAGCACTGTTAAGTCGGTAAATGGTGAGAAGCGTTAACAAACAAAATACCGGTAAAAAAACCACAGACCTGGACGCTTTTTAGGCGAACATGGAGGTCTACCATAAATATCTTGGAGAATTGATACAAAATTGTAGTTTGTAGATATGCATTACAATTGGTAACATCAGTGATGTAGTAGTTAGCATGTTTGCCGGCTACATTGAATTTCATAGCTCTATAGCTTTCTGACCGATTAAAAAAGATGATCGTGGTTTCGTGGCACGCTCAAGATTTATTGTAAAATAAATAAAGTAGTATATTGATCGTGAACAGAGCTCGTGTAGAACATTGGGACTAACACAGTGCCAGCATCTGCAATTTGATATACCGAATCTGAAACGCTGAGTAAGAAAGCGCGGTGTAAAGCTACGCTGGAAGGACTTGCTTAAGGTTTTGCTGCATAATGCAGAAGAATAAACATAAACACTGTTCCAATGTGAAATAAAATCACTTCATATTTCGAGTGAAAAGTTCAACATGCCAAGCCAGAGTATCGAGTTGAAAATACAATTAAGAGTTTTTCAAGTGTTATATCGAGATACTAGTTGCGTATAAAGATAACTACGAAGGAACTGACTACCTCCAAACCGATATCTCTATTGAAGTAAAACAAAATTGTCCATAACCACATCTCTGATTCGATGATTTGATCAGTTTCAGGAGATTTCTGTTAACTTGGCTTAGGAGAATAATTTTTCCACTTGAAGTAGTATCATATTAACGATCGCCCTCGAGTACGAAGCGTTGTAGTCGGATTTTATTCTTGTTTGGGGCCAATCAAATACCGTTGTCGTTTCGGTTTCCTTTTCATTAGACTTTTTTTTTACGCGACTGTCTGGACCTCTCCATTGAACTTGACTTTGTCAACTGAACCGGTCGTACAATATTTTTTACAAAAATGGAATTTTTTTTGGTAAAGTGAAGGTTTTCACAAATCTTGGTACTTTTAATTTGATTAAGGTTTGCTATTCCTGCTCACATATTTATCTCAGCTTCCATCAACTTACTGATATACTTCTTCTACAAAGTCCAACATTGCGAACCTTCTTATGTTAGAGTTGGAGAGGATGGGGACAAAATTCTCTGTCAAAGAAAACAGTCTTGTTACTTTGTCCACTCTTCGCATATTCGATGATTTATGTAGTCCCACAACCTTCTGACAGGTCACTTGGAGTTAATAAAGTGCTAATGACTACAGGATGAAGTGGCTCATCGGTCATCCCAAAACAGCTATACCACAAGATAGTGTAGCAAATTTTTAAGACAATAATTCCCTACATAGAGACAGAATTTTCTATAAACTCTTCAAAGATTCAAAAGCAATTTAACAGAGTGCAATGCTAACCATAAGTCATGTCACTCACATTGATGTCTCTTTCATACTAAAAACCACTCATGATTAATCTATTGACTGAAAGCTCATATCGCGACGACAATATATCCATTCTCTGTGACAAATCCATTACAATTGAAAGAATACTGCATTCTACAAGCGCAACGGTTTGAAATTTTAAACACCCATTAAGACTGCTTAAGAGGACTTAGTACTTAATCATTTCAGAGTTCATGCATTTGCAACTTTAAAGTGCACACGCAAGGGTAGTTGACACTGAAAGGTATTTAATCGTGTTGTTTCCATCAAATGTATATGAAAAAATGGTTTGTGCATAAGCAGCAGCAGTCATCAGGCAAACTTAGCATAACAAAATGGGGATGCCATTAAAAGCTTGTTGAACAAGTTGGTGTAGAAATAATCTGCATGACACTTTCCTTTGCAAATTGACAATTTGGAAAAGCAACAGGGCTTTGTTGGTCGAAGTCCAAAAGTACACGAGTTAAAGGTTTTCTCATAATTTAAGATTGTTGTGTTTGTAGATAAATGTGGGATTAGAGTGAGGAAATACCAAAAGTAAAGCAATTTCAATTGCCATGGCATAAGAAATAAGCCTAATAAAACGTTTTCATGTATTTTTCGACAAAAATCACTGTAAGTTTGATTGCTAAATAAAAGATGATCCTTAATTATTCAAATACTTTTCAACGAAGTATAAACGTTGGTCTTTGTTGCAAAATGGGAAGGACCGAAAAAAAGACCGTTGAGATTGAACAACACTTATATTTTCTATTTAATGTATTGAGACTTAAAAGTGAATTTTTATGAGGACTCATGTTCTTAGGAAAATATCTCTCTAACCTTTTTTGGATTGAGTTTATTAGGTCAGAACGCACCTCAGAAAAAAAAACAGTTTTGTCGCTCAAGTCCAGCCATTTTAGTTTTTAGAACTTTTTGCGGGAGAAGATTTATTTGCTACCAGAAACATTTTTGCAGAAGACAGCTCCTGCGTACATACATATCTAGTTGACGTGTTTGCAATAATTGAGCAAGCTATTTAAGACACCAAGTTTTACTAAAGATGTCGTTGAAATAAAATCCAAGCTAGGTAAGGATCGCTTTTTTGGCTCGGAGAAAGGGAGTGAGTTCAACTTGGAGGCTATAGACGTTCTGGTTAATTCAGGATCACAAAGGAATCTTTTGTAATGTGCTTTATACCTTACAGTAGTTCTATTGAACTCGACAAGCAAAGTATGAACTATGTTCTACACATAAAATGTTAAGCAAACACTATATAGTCCGCAGCACCCTGCTCAATCATTAGTAAAAAACTTAAATCGAGGCACGGTTGATAAATACCCCATTGAATGTTCCCTTCACTATAAAGAGTATTCTCTGGTCGCTTTCTTAGGCATAGAATGTGCCTTCAATAACGTCAGAGACTGAGCGACCAAGAGTGCTCTTGATAATTTAAACATAAAAGACCCGTTCAAAAACATGATTAATTCAACTAATATTCACACTAATATTTTAAACAACTTCAGATTCATCCCGGATCGATTAGACTTCACCACCCCTAAGTTGGTGTTTGATAATAATTCCCAAATAACCATACCGTTAAGAGAAGCTTGGGAGAATGATACTCTCTCTTGGATAATGAAGCCTTACACTCCTACACTGACGGATCCAAAACCTTTGATAGTGTAGGAAGTGGAATTTTCTCAAAAAAGCTGAATTTAAGCCTTTTCTTCCGCCTACCTTTTTACTGTAGTGTGTTTCAAGTGGAAATTCTGGCGATAAAAGAAGTTCTCTGCTGATGGCTTAGAGAGATCCTCCACGGATATTCGCATCTTCTCGGATAGTCAGACTGATCTTAAAGCTTTTGCCTATGTCTCTACAAAATCTAATATGGTCCAAAACTGTCGCAAGCCTCTAAAGGAGATGTCAGAACAGTTCAACATTTACCTTTCAAGGGTGTCAGGTCGCAGGGATATACCAGGAAACTGCATGGTAGATATATTGTTAGTGTATACCTATCGCTACATGTAAACTTTTGCTAAAGTAGGACGCCTCTGAGAAGATGAACACTAGAGTAATGTCTTATGACTAAACAAGTTTGGCCATCCCATGTGTGAACTAGTAAAATTCAAAGAGCTTATAGAATCTTAGTCATCTGCACAGTAGTTCCACCATAGGTGTCATTACATGACACTGCCTAATAGGTAGACACGCCAAAAGACTTGGTGTCTTCTACTCAAACGACTTCGGCAGAAGTAACATGGACGAGGAGGAAGAGGACACAGTCCAACATCTACTTTGCTCATGCCCTGCACTTGCTAACAGACGGAAAGCTCACCTAGGTGATTACTTTTTCGACGTCACCATCGATTTAGCTAATAAAGACTCTAAAAGTCTCTCCCTTTTCGTACGATGCTCTAGATGGTTTGAATAACTGGTGTTCTACTCGTTAGTCAAGGTTCGATTAGAGGGTTTTGCAACCTAGCCAAATGGCTGATAAAAATGAATCAGTATATATTGGGACTAACTTTTTGCCTGCTCTGAATTATTCGATTTCATAGAGTTACATGGCGATCCCCAGATCAATCAACCATCAACCAAGTTGAATATGTTGCGATCAACGCAAGGTATCTTCCTGTGTGATAGATGTCCGAGCTGAGGGACCTACTTTGATTCGTACCACTACCTTGTAGTAGCCAAGGTACGAATGATGATATCCTGTTCACCAACTATCCTTGAATCTATACACTTAGCATTGAAGACCAGTGGCAGCTATGCCAAGAAGCCGTCAAAACCGCTGGCTTTGAGGTTTTGGGATACTCGGCCTCCAAAACGAAATCCATGTTTCAATGAAAAAGTAGTTAGGCAAAATAGATCAAGGGTTGTTTTCGACCACTGTAACGAGATTTACAAAAAGAAAAGAAGGGAAGATCATCAAATCATAAAAAGAAAAAGAAGCAGCGTGAAAAGCGCTCGTTTTGAGGAAATTTTGAGATGACATATTAAAATGAGATTCGGTATTTTTACCAAAAGGTAAAAAAGGCAGTAACCCCATTCGACAAAGACGATGAAGCTAAGTTTGCCATTTGCATACTTAAATCAAATAAGACTGCTGGTGCCTTAATACCGAATTTTTCAAGACAGCAGGAGATCAGTTGGAAAGGAGCATGCACCAGCTGATGTGCATGATGTGGTCGACAGGAAGTATGCCCGATGAATGGAGCCTCAGTATCGTACGCTTAAAAAGGGAGACTCTCACAATTGCCAATAATAGGCACGAACTTGTTTGCTGTAATTAGTAAACGTCTGAAACCTCGTGTAAGCAATTTAATAGGTTCTTATCAAAGTTGTTTTAGGCCAGAAAAGTCCATAATAGTCCAAATTTTCACATTACCAAACAACTTGGAAAACCCCTGAGAATATAACATCCATTTACCCAATCTATTTATCGATTTCAAGGCCGCGTATGACAGTATCAACAGTGACCAGCAGTATGCGAGTATGCGATTTTTTTAACCTCATTCATCAATCATTCAAAGGTCCTTACTCGTTTACTCGCTAACGCAGACGATATTATTGTGATGTGAAGAAGCACGGTGAGTCTTAGGTTTTTTGAGATTATTGGGCGATTTCGAAACGGCTAATCTAAAAAGCGCTTCTTCTGGTATGAAATTACTGTCGGAGAGGTTACCAACTCCTCGCGAAAGGCGAAACTTGTTAGAATAGATTTTTTGTTTTTTGGTTGAGATTCGAGCCTTGAACCTACCATGGAGATGGCAGACGTGCTAACTATTACGCCACGTCCTCAACTTTTATTTTAATATAAAAATATACTTTAAATTCAAGTGAAGAGCTCACTTAATTTTTTTTTGCTCTTAAACATAAATTACTTGCTCTTAAATGTCATAAATGGTTATTAGACGGAACTTGAACCTTTGCCTAGTGCAATTAATAAAAAACTTTATATCTTCCACAGTGCCCTCAAATAAAAACAATTATTAAAAAAGGATATAAAATTTTGCTGTTAAAGTTACATCGAATTAGAGATGTGTTGGAATACTTCATGTGTGTTTGTGACTAGGCAAGCTACTAACTCCGATTTAATTCAATTTCAATTTGTACACTAAAATGTGATCAATTATAATTAATTGTATTGTATAATCCAATTGGTTTCATAACCGGTTCAATAAATTTCATCTATCGCTACTTCATAATAATAAGAAAAATATAAACTTTCATTATTCTTAATGTCTAACGACTTTCTTGTTATAAGTTTAGAGCATCTAATTTAAAGTTAAATGCATGCTAATGTGATTTTGAAAACAAAAACAAAACCAAAATCAAAAACGAAAATATCAACAAAGCAATAGTTTGTAAAAATTAATAAAATTAGCAACTACAAGCAAGCATTTTACAACAAAGCCTCGTGCAAAATCGATTTTTTAGTCAAATACCAAAAAGGATATTGCAAATAATGAAGAAAACTAAATGTAAAACCGTTGTCTGATATTACACTTAACAAAAATAAAATAAAAATAATAATAAAAAAAAAAATTAAAATTACATTTTACATAAAAAATATTGAAATTTTTTATTATAATTGGTTAAACAACATACCTGTATCAACTATAACATCGATGAGATCCATACTCTTGGCAAAGGCATCTTTCAAATTGATATGATGAAACGACACAATGCTGCCTTCTCGTTTGGCCCGATCGAGCGCCTCGCGCCGCTTGAGGGCCTTCTCTCTGCGCATCTGATTCTTATAAAATTCGGCAAAATTGTTAACGATGATGGGAATAGGCAAAGCGATTACCAGAACACCGCATATGCAACACACAGTACCAATAACCTTTCCCAGTGCAGTAGTGGGATAGATGTCCCCGTAGCCAACAGTTGTCATTGTAATACCCGCCCACCAAAATGTTTCCGGTATCGAAACGAATTTTGTTTGTGGCTCATCCTTTTCAGCAAAATATGCTAGCGAAGAAAATATGAGAACGCCCATTGCCAAGAACAGCATTAGTAGACCGAGTTCCTTATATGAGTTACGTAGCGTAAAGCCTAATGACTGCAGGCCCGTAGAATGACGGGCCAGCTTAAGGATTCGCAGGATGCGCATGATGCGAAATACTTGCACCACCCGGCGCACATCCTGGAACTGGTCCGTTGCATTTTTATTTGTTTCCAATAGAAATAGGGACACAAAATATGGGAGTATTGCCAATAGGTCTATTATGTTAAGGCCGCCTTTGAAAAACTTCCACTTATCCGGCGATGCACTAAATCTAAGTACGTACTCTAATGTAAACCACGATATACAGACGGCCTCAACCATAGCCAATTGCGGATTATCCTGAGGTGTACCATTATGATCGGTTTGTAGTTGTGGTAAGGTGTTCAACGTCAGGGCTATGGTAGACAGGACTATAAACAGGATTGATATCACCGCGATTACCTGCAATGGTAATTGTTTTTTGTGTTTTTTTCTATCTTTTTGTTTTTTTATATTTTTTGTTTCCTTAATTTTTTTTCTTTTGCTTTTTGATTATTCCTTGTGAAAGAAACTTAAATAAACTTATATTGTGATATTCTAATTTATTATTTATAATTATATTTAAGGAAATGTAAAATAAAATTTGCGTTGTTTTTTATGGAATTTATTTTTTTTGTTGGAAGCATGTGTATACTTTCTTCTAGCTATGCTAAAAAAAGTGAGATAACAATCGTTCTCGTTAGGAAGCAGATAAATAGCAGGCGAATGTTGGCCAAGATGTTTGCAAAAAATCTAAAGTCAATTTCTAGAATTTTTTTTTCACTGTTTCATAAAAGGCTGGTATATCTATGTGAAGAATATTGTTTTTTTGTTTTAATTAATCATTTTTTTTTCTTTGCTATGTCCGTATTGGAAAAATGAAAAGTCCTATCGTGAAATAATTTTGACGCTTTTTTTTTTTTGATATTCAATTAAAGTTAATGCGTGATTTAAGATTGAAGAGAAGAAAAAGAATGTAATGAAATCGCCTTACGCTAGGAATTGAAATAAATGAAAAGAAATAGGGATATAGATGATTTAAATTAAATTTTAGACATAAATTAAGAATAAATTTGAAAAAAAAACTCTAAAGCATGTAAAGTGAAATTATCTACATGTTGTTAAAGGACTAGCTTTGCTTTCCAAGAACTCGTAGAACTCTTAAAATTCTATTGATTGAAGGAAAAAAAAACCGAACACAAATGAGAAAATATTTGGACATATACAAGAACAGTTATGATAAATTTTGTACAATTGACTGGCAAAAACAAAAACGAAACAGCATGATGACAAACAAAGTTTTTTTTTTTGAGCTTATTGTTGACGGAGGACGGTAAAAAAATGCACAACTATATGAGTTTTCTTACATTCTTTTCGTGTTTTTACTTTTTCTTTTTTATGCACGAAATTATTTTTTGTAGCATGACGAATGGCACTCTCAAGAGATGGATGAAGATTTTGTGATATTCTATCTTCTAATTGGTATTTTGTGTTTTTTAATGAATGAATGTTAAACAACTATTCGGGTCTGCAGTCGACTATACGATTTTTTATTTTGTTCTAATAAAATTCCTACTTAGTGAAGTTATGATAAGGAATGTATAACAATTTAAAAGAAAACTAAAATTTAATTTTTTAAAACAGTTCTACTAAACAGTTTTACAGTTCTTACATTTATATTGAAGAGAGAGAAAAACTAAAATTAAAACAAAAATAAAAAAGAATTGAACATTTAAATTTTGGAATCAATTGTTTTCGTAACTGTTCACTACAGTTATAATACTACAATGAAAGTTTTTAATAAAACTAAAGTAAAATATAATAATAAAAGTACAGTTTGAAAGAATTTAGAGATACACTGCAAATAAATGTGTGGTAATGTGTTGTAGTATAAATTATCAAAAATAAAAAACATACTGAAGTTGGCTTTGCAATAGGTATTATGTTGCGTTTGACTTATTTTTCCTTATGTTGACTGAGTAAGAAAGTACTCTAGGGTTTGCTATAGACACAGAGAGGGGAAACAACATCAGTGCCGAGATTAAACGGAGAATTAATGTTGCCAATCACTACTTTTTGGACTTTCTTTTGGGCAATTGGGAAATAAAACCCTTTCTAGAAAAACCAAGGCAATCTCATCTTAAGCGAATGAGAAATCCTATAGTTTGAAGAACAAATACTCCGAGTGATTTTTGGTCTCGAATGTGAAGACAAAGTGTGGTGAAGGAGATTAAAAAACGAACTGTATGAGCTGTACCAAGACGTAGGAATTGCTAGAGGAGTGCGCGTCACTAGACTCCTATAGCTGGGGCACGCAGAGTGGATGGACATCGACCCAACGACTCGTCTAGTTCTCAAAAGCATTTTGCATTGCCACCGCGAAAGGTCTTGAAAACCTTGTCTTAGCTGGAGCAATTAAGTGGAAGAAGATCCTAACCAACTTAGAGTGCGATAGTATATATAGAGAGAGAGAGCCTTATATCGAATTGTAGGCGAATAATCGTGGTTAAGGCCAGGTTCACACCGAACTGCCCACCTGAGTAAGTAAGCAAGAAAGTATATTCACTTAGTGAAGGAATACCAAAATATGGGTTTTGTTTCTAAAAAACACAACCTTTTTGGTGTTTTCGGTTCATCAAATTATTTTTTGAGCTGACTATTTGTTCAGATATTTTCGTTCAATTTAGTTAAATGAGGAACAGGTTCAAATCCGCAATTAAAAAATTGTGCCCTCATCTCTCAGCATCATATAGCGCTTTTCACTGACAAAAAGAGAGTTACACTTTTTGCGGATAGGCTTACTCTTTTTAATTTTCAATGTTTGAAAAAAATAGTAGTTCTGGGCTACTCTCAATTCGAAAGATCTATTCGGTAAACTGGTGGTATACTTTCTTTTCGAATTTCAATGAAATGCGCTATTATAGTAAGTCTTTGCTAAAGTGGCGTACATATCGAGCTGTATTGGGATATGGAATATTTACTAAGAAAGTTTATTGTCAGTGATTTCAGAGAAGTTTTCCAGTAGGGCAGACTAACTCCTAGCTATTGAGAACTTCGAATACAGGAAAACTCTGGCGTAGAAACTTGAGGCATCTACTGTTGAATATTTTTTTTCATTCACCAACGAAAGATGCAAAATATCTTACAACATGGATAAGAAAAATGCTTTCTACAGTGGGCCAATTCACATTCATAGCTTATAACTTCTAAAAGCCATTGTCGCATCAACTTTTGTACGTTGAAATGAAATTAAACAAATAGAGTGACACAACAGAGCTCAAAAAGTCTCGGGGCCTGCGCTTGTCTCAACTACATCTATAAAGAAGTGATGGGAACCTACCACTTTTCGCAAGTTCCTATAACGGGTAAGTGAGAAAGCACTCGACAGTTTAAATTTTACTTGGACGACTTGCCAATTCTTCTCGAAACTCAATGCAAATGGAAAAACAATTGGAGATTTACGTGACCATTACGTCGTGAGCATAGTGATCCAAAATCGCATATAATGTGTTAAATTTGAGCTTGATTTTCAGCAAAATTTATATGGCTAGCTCTCCTTCTGACGCCTGACTTACACGGATGACAATCTGTTAATACTTCTGTCAACTTTAAAAAATAGAAAATAGTTAAAACAGAGTAAATGCTTACCAATACTTTTAGTTAGTAAAATATTGACTGAGGATCGGTTTTAACACTTTAATTGCCTTTTCATACGTTTTCGTGCGACACCTTATAGTTTCTCAGGAGCCGCGTCGCATATTTTCGTGCAACACTTAATGATTCTGTTCAGGCCATGTCGTACTTTTCCTGCTTTAGTATATTGGATTTTGGACTGTGTGGATTCTGGTTAACATTTTGGTTTAACTTTCGTGGCCATAGGATAGCTTTCGTACTATGTGGCTTCAACAAATATTTTTTTTTTATTACAAAGCTCGTCGTAAAAAAACGTGCGACACACAAATAGAGTTAGAATTACCAGACTTTGGACTGGTGGCGAGCCTCCGGTCCAATCTAGCAGTCTCCGTATCAAAGTACATATTGGCACCATTGGATTCACCAATGCATGTAAAAAAAGCGATTGCAGCGCCACCGGTGTCCTCCTGCAGATAGGATTGTTAAATCGCCTGTACATACAAATGTTCCAGAATAAGTCAAAATAAGCAGAATTGCAAGAAAAAATGGACGAAGGACTGGACTGGCTTTTTTAATGTTCTTGATGTCAGATGATGACAATTTACTTGTAAAATGTAGTTGAAGTTTGAAGTCGCCAGAATCCTGAAGTACTAAGCAAGAAAAACGTAAAATTACAAAGATTTTACACATCAAAAATTTTTATTTCATGTAACTTTCTGTGCCTACAACTTTAATGCACCACTTCTCATGTAATTACTGCTCTCGTAGAACTTGTCAACGCCTGCGATACTGCATGGGGTTCGACCCCGACCTCATAGGTTGTAGTGCAACGCTTTACTCTTAATGCTATAGATACCACTTGTGTGGCGTGTTTAAATTAGGTCTATTAAATAACTAATTTTAGGCAAAGCAAAGGAATTCGAATATTCTTTTTTAAAAGTTGCTCCATGTGACAGTATGTGGAGTCGAGTTCGTTTCTTTTAGACCGAAAATATTGTTTTTCTTGTATTTCTTTATATATATACCCTTTTGGGATGAGAAATACTTTCTTCCTTCCTATTTGAACTGACTCCATTATTTAAGTTGTTCAATTTGGTCATTCAAGAAATCCGGTGTCTAAATTACTTCTCCTTCGAAGTGACATTTAATTATGATCCAGTATTTCATCATAAAATAAAATTAGGCATTTCCTGGTTACAAATTGCAAACAAATCACAACCAATACCCAAAGCAAAGCTCATAGAAAAAAAATCAAAGAGGTATAAAGCTTAAAATCGTTCTTTCTCAAATCAAAAGTAATGTTTAAGTTTTCTTAAATTGAAAATGAAAATAAAGAAATGCCATTTAAGTTTGACATCCATGAGCTAAAAGAAAAAACTATTTCGCAATACTAACTATTTGTCAATGGTTATCAATATTTGTTTAAGTGTTCTGTTTAAAATAAATTAAGTATAACATAAAGTCGCATTTTGGAGAAACTTATTAAATATTCACATTATTTTTAACTTCTTTTGTTATTTAATAGTTCTCCATTTTGTCCAAATCTACCATGGAGACCACTGTACGCAGTCACTATTAACGTATTTACTCGAGTTCAAATGTATTGTAGGTGTATCTTCTTAATCATACTTGTTGTAACAAAAATAAAAATCAAATATTTTATATTTTGCATTTTAACAAACTGAATTGTTGTATTACCATTCACTTAATGATATTACGAATACAAATGTTATTATGTCAAAAATGAATGGCATTCTAATAAAGTAGTAAGAAATTAGAGGGAAATAAAAAAAGAAGTAGGTAAACTTAAGACTATTTTTGTTTTCTGTTTTCTTAAAAGAAGTTTTGTGTATTTTTTGTATAGTGTTGTTAAAGAAAACAAAACAATCACAAAATAATAACACAACCAAAATGCAATCAAGTTGTCTCTATAAATTAAAAAGCTTAAGCTTCTGAAGATAGCCTTAACGAACTGAAGGGAAATAAATAAATAAACAAAATAAATATAAGGGCATTCTAAACCATCTAGACTATTTTTGTTTTGTGCAGGAAATATGGGGTTTCATGACATGGCTCAATTAACACAAAAATTCAACAATTTACATCATAATTTTTATTTGAACACTACAATTGGAAGGCGTGTACATACTCAAGGTGCGTTTGAATACAGTCAAACTACTGATACAAAAGTCAAGCTTAGAAAGAGTTCTTGGATTTCAACTACATATTTTACTTAGTTTAAAATTTTCCAGAAGATAAAATAATGAATGATTTGTTTTTGAGTAAAAGGGTGGTGATAAACAGGAAAATTGTTTCGTAAGGTAGGTATGTGTGTTTCAATTCAGCTAATGGGGAAAAGGGGTGTTATAAGGGCAAACCTCACTTTGCACAAGGCATCCCAAAATATACGCAATTGTGTTAGAATACTACACCTCAAAACCATTTGATTCTTAGACTCCACCAAAACGAACTCAACTATCACAAAAGATTTTACATGTTTTGTTTAAAAGATTAAGACTGGACAAGTTATAAAATGTGTTTTGTAGGCATGTACTCGTAGTTTTTTAAGAAAAAATAAAACGTATATCTTATGACCAGGAATTTAGCTTAGTTAAAAAGGCAAAATATGTTTTAAAATGACTACGGGCAAGTGACTCGAATGAATTCCAGCCGAGACGCGCAATTTTCGACCACTTTTTTGCAGCATTTGCAGCCGTATGTCAGCAATAACTAGCCGAATATTGTGTTCCAACGCGTCAGTCGTCTCGATCTTATCCGCATTGACAAGTTTGTTAAATGGCCCGATTATGGAAGTACAGGTTTAAAACTCGAAATTTGAGCAGAAATCAATTGACAGCTATAAAAATAGCATTGTCAGATTGAAAAGCTTCTGGAACGTCTTGAAAATCGAACTCCGAAGTGACTTGCAGACATGATAACCATTACGCCAGGGGCACCATCAGACAAACAATAGGCTTTCAACAGTAAGTGATGCACAGTATGGAGACCATTAACAAAGCTCCAGAAGGTACTGACAGCTGAACCTTGAGGCTCTCCAGAGTTTTGTGTTCCTTTGTTGCCAAGCGATCTATTGTTATAAACAAGTTTAATAACAATTATGTTGGTTGTTTCTCGTACTTTTTGTTTGTGGTCGAACAGAACTTCTTTAAATTCTTTTCGGGAGAGTAAAAAGTCTCCTTATTAAGGAGTCATAGATGATTAGAGGCTTAGTTTTCAACGAAAACCTTTTTAATTTTTTTATCTGCTTTGACTTTGAAACATAAGCCTAGATTTAGAAAGCCAGAAATGGTTTAAGAAAACTAATGGCTAGGAGGAATGTCGATTAACTTTTCCAAACTGTATCACTTCTCAATGTTGAAGCAACTTTGATTTAAACTTATGTTAAACTTAAAATCAAATGGAGCTAAGTTGTTCGATGTATTAAAAAAGGGTAAGGAAAATGATTTCGAAACTTGATTTATATGAATTTGGCATCACTGCAAACGTTTCACTTCTTTGAGCTGACAGCTGTTCAGTAGACCAAGGTTGAGATCCATATTAGTTGTTTAAAAAAACCTGAGTTTTCAGTTCTCAAAAAACTCTAAATCACGAAATCACCATAGATCCCTGTCATTTTAAGAAAAATACATGCCAATTGACAGCCCTGCTCATTTTTCGAACTAGCCCAAGGAAAACCTAGTGCTACTTTAAAGCGAGCTTAGGGCAAACCTAGAGCTCAAAAAACTCTAAGTTTGACATTCAGGGTGAGTTGAGATTTTTCAAAAATTGGTTTGTGGCGACTACAGCAGCCCCATCAAACCTGATTTAAGCTTTGCCCTGCTGTGTCTAGCAAAAATCGACGGACGTTGATTTAATCAGAAGTAAAATAAATTAATAAATAAAGTGGCGCCACAAAACCATAGGGACCTCAGTACTTTAGTAATTTCAAGAGTCTACAATTTTATATCGATAAAAAACAGATGGGTTAGGAAGTGTTTTTCATGGTACTTTGCAATTAACAATCGAGGGCTTACGAATTCCTGCGGAAAAACATTTTTTACTTTGATTGTTCAGGAAGTCGAACCTTTAACCTCCCATGTATGAGGCAGAAATGCTTTCCATTACGCCACGGGCACCAAACAGAAGTAAGTTCATCTTAATACTTATATGCGTCTAAAATTAAGGGCTGAATTGTATAATACTATTGGGTTCCGATTTCTTTAACGACCGTAGTAAATTTGCTCACAAGGACGCCCTGCGTGTCTGCCTCTTTTTAAGCGGCTTCAAATAGTTCCACTAGTGTAAGGATCAACAAGATCCATAAGGTATTACAATAAGCCCAGCTGATCTTTAAGTGTATTAGCCGAGCTCACAACCTCCTCTACCAATCTTTAAAAACAGCACTTACAAAATTTCCCGCAAGATGAAAATATGAAATTTTTTGAATTCAAATGTGCGAGGCAATTTTTGCAAAAAAAAAGATAAATCAAAGACCATGCTGCTTTGAAATAAAGTACTTCTTTTCAAATCGACAATATTTTGGGTAGCCTTGAGTTTGATTTAAAATGAAAGTGCAATCTTTCACAATAAATCTTCTAGTTGTGACAAACGCGAGTACAATGGGGCTTGCATTAGAGTAAATAAATTTAACACACACTGGCTTGAAACATGCGCCAGGTTTTTATGAGCTGATATAAAATATAAAGGAATAATATGTGTTTTGTACTCCGCCGTCAATTTGAGCAAAAAATTTTGAATGGTTTAAGCCAAAAATGATTTGATTAAGACAACACTCCGTCTTACTGTCTTACAAGACAACCCCCAAATCTATGTTAAACAAATGAATACGAAACGAACAGGTTAACATAATCAGGACTCATACTTAAAAATTTTCTTACCAGACTTTCTACCTTTGACGAAGAAATTAAAGAATGGCGATCTTTTCAATCCATTCGTCTAAAGTCATGTCGGTCGGAGAAACTTAAATCTGTAAGTGCGAATGCTGACAATGGAATTGAGCGCAGGCAGTTAAGGCTTTCAAGTACAAATCCTAATTTTAAATGTACCTACACTTGACTATATTTAATTCTGATGAGTTGATACCCACGAATTTTGGTAAAATAACAGGTCTGACGGTATTGTGTGAGGCCCATTTCACACATACATACATGTGTGAAGTGGGATTCAATATTTACTGGATAACCGGGACGGAACACCCTGAGAACAACTATTTCAACCGACTCAGTTTCTAATTTATGTCGTGTATTTTAGTATTTCAGAGCCTTAGTGTTACTGAAGACAGAACTTAGAGCAAGTTCTAAGTACGCGTATTGTGTAAATGTACACTCCTGTGCTTTATAAACGCACACTTTTGGCAGACAATTTTAGTTCATTATTTTAATTCTGAAAAACTACAATCATGTTGATGTGTAAGCACTTTCTATAAACTTTCAGCGAAATTTTAACTGAGTTTGGACAGAAGGATTTGTGACATCTTAACCCAGAGAGACTTGTAGACGGGTTGGCTTGAGAGTTTTGATATTTCGGCAGATTTCCTATATTATTTTTGGAATAAGTTTGGATCAATATAAGTACATATTGTTGCAGGTTTTTACATGACACCAATATTATTCCACGTCTGTTCTCTTCAGACCTGTTAGCCAACTTGAAACCTTGAGATTAGACGTATTATTCAATCGCTAAATGTCGAATTCCACAGCAGAATGAAGAAGTAAACGTGTGTTTTGATACGAATGACCTCGAGGTGTTGAGTTTTTATTTTTTCCACTCAACTCCGCCGCACATCTTCATTAATAATAGCAAAGAACTTTGTTTAATGTTTGTGTCATGTGCGTGGGTCGTATGTGTTTCGATCAAAACTCCTTTTCTGTCATTTGCAGTCGATATTTCTTTCCTTTTCATTTCTGTGTTCTTATCGTAGTATGGCAATTTCAACATAAGAAATTTTTGTCAACGTTTATGTATCCTTTCATTTTTTGGCAATGAAGAGAAACATTTTTTTGTACTATATCAAATACTTTTTCTTCTTCTTGACAAGAATTCTAGACGAAATAAGGGGTTCACTCGATTGCTTGATGGGGATGAATAAAACGCATGTGATCGGCTCGTGATGAATGCATTCCAAGCTCATTCACAATCTGCGTGTTGATCATTATGCTTTAATATCTATCCATTAAGGATCAGTTCGAGGTTGGCGCTTTTCATTGCAGTCAATGGGTAAATTTTCTTTTGTTCCCCTTATTTTGGTTAAGGGTTCAAGGATCGACTTTTTGCTTGTCTTCCGTAATCAATAGTCTACAGAATATTGGTGATTTCCTTTCCTTTTGCCATTAAGGTTTTGTCCCCGTTGACTGATTTAACGTTCAAACGTCTTAAGTTCTTATTTGCTTCAAGATCACTCAATCTTCTGTTTTTGGGTGGATCAACAGAGCTCGAGGCTTTAGGCCCAGCAAATTTTTGTCAGCCACACTCTATGAAAAATGGATTGGATCAACAAATTTTTTCCGTAACAGTGACAGTGTAACTAGTCTAGTAGAATTTGCGAGCCCGAAAGGTGATTCCTTTGGAGAAATTCGATGCTTTGGAAACTCCAACCTCAAAGTCCAAGGCATACCTACCTTATCATAAAGCCTCTGGCTCACATTTTAGTTTCATTTTATGAGAATTATAGTTTTCTGCTTGTACAAGCTTTCCATTCTCGTTCTCAACCAAAAATCTAAACTGATCATTTCCGGTGTTCATTTGACTTTTATGTTATGTTTCACGTTATCGTGTTTCTTTGCTTCGTCGTCGGAATTCGTTGGTAAGGCTTCGCTTTAAAGTTTTACGATTGAAAAGTAGATGCCTTTGCTCTTTTTTAAATATATTTTTTAGCTGGGCTTGAACTCCGTTACTTATTACACGATTATCGTGCATTCATCCATCGTCGATTGTATCGTCAAAAGATTGCTTCATGTAACTTCGCTAGCTATCATTTTATGAATTTGGATAACTTTTCAGGTACCGTTTTTCTACAACTTGCAATTTAAACGAAAGTTGCCTTTTACACCCCATATTTTAATCTTCTCTTCCTTCCCGACTACTCTCAAAGGTTAGATAAATTGGACTACAGTTTAAGGAAGTGCTTTTATTTTGTAATTTTTCACCTTTATGGCTGTAATGATCAGGAGGACTTACCAATTCCTCGCAGATGTTACGAGAATCAGTCTCACTTGTACAATGGTATAAATTGAATTGAAATAGAAAATGAAACTGAAAGTTGATAATATAATGAAAACACACACCATATCATATTCAAGGGGCTCCCTAATGCCCTGTTATGTGTTTGGAAACCTAGTATGAGTATGACAGTAACCAAGTATAAGAGTCAATTTTTTGATAACACTCTTTTTCTTGTGGACAAAGAATGAGAATGGCTTAAATAATTCACACTGTAGCCGCAATTAACGTCTTACAACACAAGTCAAAACTAAAGTGGGAGATGTCGGCAGACCTCCATGTAGTTCACGTTGCGTCCAATCATTCCTCTAAAGACAAATTTTGTAATAGACTCTTAATTTCATTTTTTTCCTCTCGAAGAGAATCAAGTTGGTAATACTGACTATCCGCAACTCGAATTAATCCACGCAAATTTCGTTTAATTTTTATAGTCTCTATTAATGATGTAAATTGCTTTTGAAATGAACTAAACCTTTTTTAACATGCTATTTTCTTTTTTCATTCAAAATCTAAGACTTTGACTAGATATCTATTTTATTCATTCTCTATAATAAGAAACAGTAAAAAAATTATTTCATGAAATTGAGTCGGCGGTTTTTGGTACTCAGTGCCTAAGTCGTGCATTTTTTTTTTTTTTTCATTTCATCGCATTCAACAGAAAATAAAAAAAATTAAGAATAAAAATCACTCTTCGAAAAAAATAAAACAAATGATTATATTCAGCAAAACTAAGACTACTACATTACAATCATAAGCTGAAAAAAGTGTTTTTGTATACACTCAAGCATGGATTGTGCATAGACGGGGATATCGATTGTTCAAACACCATATCCATTTATTTACAAACAAATCTGTACAAACATTAACCATAGAGGACACAGATACAGGGCATTAATATATAATCTTTTTTTTAAAGAGGGGATGTCATCAACGGGCAGTATAATAAACATTTCATTTTTGCATTCTAGATCTCAGCACACTTAATGCTGATTTTGTACACATTACAAAAATTAAAAATCCAAAATTCAAAATAGATAATTTACAAATAGACACTTTTTGTGTTTTAATTAAGAAAAAAAGAAAATTAAAAAAATATTTATTAGTATAAATGAAAAGATGAAAATAAAATTAAATGAAAAATGAATATCATTCACGGAAATATATATCAAAATAAAACGGAAACCAAGAAAAGGATATACAAAATATTTATGAAAAGGTATATACTGAGAAAATGGTATATTGAAAATAAATTTACTTGGTTCTCATATTTATCTTAGTCAAAAAAGGATGCGTTATAGGCGGGGTATATATATATGTGTATATATATTTATAGTTAAATGCTTTCTTATTTCACTCAAGACTAGCAAAATTAAATGAAATGATTACAATTGACAGAACTCCGACATTGTTTCACAATACAAAACCAAAACTAATTTATTTACTTTATAATGATTTTATACACTAAGTAATGTAGGTATTACCAAATTTTACTTTACACTAATAAATGTGAATAACAATTAGGAGATGTACCCAAATATGTTGTAATTATTTCCATTTCGGCGTTTGTATGTGTTTTGTTTATATATATTTGAAGAAAAGCTTTAGTGCTATAGACATATAAAATAAAATGCGCACAGTATATAGAAGAAGCTAACAGAGTTAGAAATAATACACATGGGTTAAAATATACAAATATCTATTGCCCTGCAACTAAGAAACTTTTTAATTTTTTTGAAGGCTAATATGCGAAAGAAGCTCCTAAGCTAAGAAGACGTTATTTACTTTGTTTTACTCGGTTCTTTTTGTTTGAAATGGAAATGTATTACAACACGAATTTGGCCACTTCTCCCCAGAGTTCGTTGCATTTGAATTATTTTATCGAGGAATTCTACAGCACACCTGCCGCCTGGTCATATCGCTTATTGCCCATTCCCATACTTTGGAAATATGTACTTGTGTTTATTATTTTCATAAGAGTTTTTTTTTTAGTAGATACTATTTATCTAGAAAATGCATATATGGATCATTAGAAAGCTAGAAACAGTTAAATTGATTTTTTGATTTGTTTCAGGAAATAAATGTATTTTTTTTCATTAGTAAAAAATAGCAAATAAATAAAATATTGTTGTTTATGTATTCAACAACAGTATTTAGTTTATATGAATTAAAATAATACCTCAAACGCACTATCAAATGAAAACGTATATATTTTAGTTATAAAAATAAAAGTTAAGAAATTTGGGTAAAATCAAGGAAAATGATTATGTGAAAAAATAAAAGTTGTTAACATGTGGCAATGTTTTTTATATATATAGATGTTCGAACGATAGTAATTCAATTTGGTTTGTCAGATTAATCTTTTTGGTGGCGCAAAGTTGTTTGAACAGAAACTGAAACGGCATTTTCGTGTTCAGGGGGTTTTTAAAATATTTAAAATTATTTCTATTTATTTGTGAAACCTTACAAATGTTTTTCATTGGATAGTTTCAATAGTGATTGACTTTTTTGACTTTTAATCTTTCAATAATTGATTGATTCAACGACTGTTAAATTGGAAGAAATATTAAGAGAAAAAGAAAAACTTTGATTGACACCCATTTGAATGTTGCACTTTGGCAAATGGTCTTTATTTTTGTTAGAAAAGGGGCTCCAAAAACCGTTTAAAAAACCACGGTTAACTTTAAGTGCCAACAGTCAAGTCAAGAAAGTACTTTTCTAAAAGCACAACCGCTTGATTATGAAGAATTAAATTTTTTCAAAACTTTCTGTGGCAAGGTGGTCCCTTTTAAATAATTATTCCAGAATCCAGGTTCAGTTTCATGTAAGCTATCAGTTAAGCAGCCAGTTGAAACTGGAGCTGAATTATCGCATCGGTGATCGAGTGGGTGAGTATTATTTTTCTTTTAAAATTCGCTTTATATTACACAACATCAGTCGACTTCAATTCGTTCAAATACTGATGAAAGAATATCAGTTTGTGGTTCTAAAGTGCTCGATAACGTGAGAAGTCATGACAAAAGCAAATAATTCAGTCACGTATTACTTGATGACGTGTGGAGTAAATTGGGCCCTGATATATAAGTGCAAAAAACTAATGGGTTCGACTGAAAGTTATGGAAATAAAAACAAATAAGTTATGGAAACCTCGGTTCCTAATGCATTTTAAGGACCAACTATTTACTCTCGATTCTGAAAGGCTAAGTTAGATAGGGCTTTCCATGGCAGTTTGTAATTGCTTTTGGAAGACTTGCCAGTTCCTCGCAAAAGGCTATACCAGTGAAAAACATTTTTTTCCGATGTTTCTGGAATTCGAACACAGAACCTCACACTTAACAGACAGGCATGATAACATCTATGTCACAGGCACGACATACTGAAAATGATACTCGAACCGAAATGGATGGGATCCTCTGTAGTTTTCAATATAATTGAACTAATCATCTACATAGGTAAGCAAATAAGGTAGTACAACAGAGCTCGGATAGCCCCAGGCCTTAGCGCATTTCCCTCAGCCATGCCTTCGATTCCGAACGCTTAAGTGAGAAAGCGTCTTTCGTGTGAGATTTTGCCAGATCTTTACGGAAAACTGATAGTGTAACAGACCTAGGCTTTTTAATAAAGTTTTTATGTTCATACTCTTCAACCGCTGCAACTCACCTTATGAAAGTCTATTTGAGTCAGTCTAAAAGCCCAGTGAACAATGTCACGCGTTAAAGCGTTTGTACCGATGTTGCTACAGACGATATAGCACTTGGATCTTGGAATATGATGGGAGACAACGCCTTTAGATGGTTCACGGCTCTCATCTAAAAGCTCAAAGGAAGGGACAAGCTACCACATCAATGGAAGGACAGTTAATTTCTCCTAATGTACAAGCTTTGGCAGTTAGAATTGAATAAACCTGAAGTTCTGTAGCATGAAAACCGTAGTCCGGCTATTAGGGCGACTGCAAAAAATCTTTACACTCTTTGAAAACCAACCAGAAATGCTTTTCGCATGTGTGATTTTTATTTGAATATCATTTTGTGTGACTTTAAAAAAAAGTTCGATTATTTCCAAATCAAAGTGGAAGCATATCAAATCTTGGATATTCTCCTCTTTATTACAATCACTTACTACCTCTTTGATGAGCAATTGTTTGATCCTAGACATAGGTCAATTTAGAGCTGTGACTTTTTCTATGGTGGAAAAGTCGCAGTCACTAAGAAGAACCTGGAAAGATCACTTTTTCAGATTGCCTAGCGGGGATGATGACATGCATCCCGCGTTCATATCGGACAGAATTCAGAATGCCGTACCAACTAAAAAAAGCTAAGCATGTCATGTATGTAAGCTTATATATAGTAAAACTGTGGCTGTAAATGGCCCTGGCGTGTCAAGCTTTTTAAGACAGCTAGAGGTTGGCTGAAAAGGAGCACGAACCAGCATGATATGGTCCGAAGAATGCATGCGCGATTAATGAGACCTCAGTATATTAAAAACGGGAGGCGTCAATTATAGAGGAATAAGCCTCGTTAACTTCGTTTATTATATCTTGTCTGCTGTGATACCTATGTGAACGTGAGCTGTAGAGAGCAACGCTCGGTTTTGACATACCTGCAACTCATGCGACTATGAAGAATTCACGCTGCTCCATCAAAGTCGGGTAAGAACTCACCGAGACGTTTGATGTCGAAAAAGACTTGCAACAAGCCGACAAACTATCATGCGACATCATACTTAAAGAGATGGTATAAAACTCAAACGTCAACATCAGAGACATAACCTTTTCCGAAAACCTCTGCAAGACTAAGAAAGCGTTCAGTTATTTCTGTGCATCCAGTCAGCGTGAAGAGGTAATACGGTTTTTCAACACTGCTTTAGGTATTCATTTCGTTTTCGAGAAAATAAAATGAAATCGAGTTTATCTTTTTTCAGTTCGTATAAAAAATAAATGACCAAATCTGGCAATCGTGATTTCTAAGCTCTTTTCAGCAAACACGCGCTCCAGTCAGTATACAGTTTTGAATCGTTTCAAGTTGGAGCACCAAATCGAGTATGAAAAGCAGTATAAATTAAAAATATTTTTTTTTATTGATTTCTGACAAATTGCTTTCGAAATTTAAGGTAAGCAAAAACTATTTTTAACGCTGAGAATTTAACTATTTTCTTATTTGTCCATAAGTAGCATTTAAAATGCAACAAATGAAATAAAGTATTATTTAAAAAACAAGCTTTAAAAACATTTTTTACTGTAGAAAACTGCTATTTACTTGATGATTCGTTCGTAGTATTTAATTTTATGATTTAAAAAATTTAGTTAAAAGAACAATGCCACATCTTAAAATAAAACACAAAAATTAAACCAAAATTAAAAGGTCTTTTGTGCAATTATTTTTTTTTTGGTGTAAATTGTGTGCTGAAATCCCCCATTTTGTTACCTTACACCAAGCGCAACAAGACGGGAAGTTAGTATAGTTATAACACTTTTACAAACGGGACACCGATATATCTTTCCATTTACAACATCAAATAGTTAGATATGTAAATATAACAGCTGTTGTTAATTGTTGTTAATATTTGTTGATTTCAAATAAATATGTAATATTGCATTTGATAAACAAAAAACCAAACTAAGCCGTTTTTCGTAAGCTTGAATTAAGATAAATTAGAGTCTAATTAGAGGCCAAAGATAAAAACACCAACAATATACAAACTTTGATTATTATTTAGAAGAAAATTCAGAAGAATATTTTAAGCGCTATTAACAGTTTGAAAGCTTTAGCGATAAATTTATTTGAGTATATTATTCTATTACTGTTCAGCCGACGAATATACAATTTTTAGTGTTACTTGATCGCACACATTGTTGGAAATACATATAATGCAATTTAAGAAGGCAAAACGATTTTAGTAAAAAAAAAATATTCTTTCGTTAAGTGGGAACACTGATTTGTTGGTATCACTTTATTATACAGCTCTCCCGTGTTATTTTTTCTTTCGTTAGTTTTTAAATCTTTTTTATTTGCAAAAAAGCAAATTTGTGCGGGAGTAAAAGTGTGCCAATTTGTATAAGGGAGATATACAATTTCTATTTACGTGTGAAGAGTATTGAAGAGGCTTGTTTTTTTTCATTTTAATATTTTGTTATCAGATTGTTATCAAATAGTATCTAAAAAAACTGGCAACATTTCTACAAGTCAATGGTTTAGAAAAGTCAACCAAACAACGCTAAACGAAGTCCTCATAAGTACTTAAGGACTCAAACAAAAAACTTTTGAAACTGATTATTCAGGAAACATTTAAACTGAACTCACTGCAAACAGCCCGTTTCAACCTGAAGTAGGGTTGGAACTAGGGGTCTGTAACACATAAACTCTACTTTGTAGAATATCAACATTTCTGAGACTTCGATAAGACCGCACCATTGCTACCAGGTATTAGGTAGGTATTATCGAATCTACAAATATTATTTAATTGCGTTGTGACATTGTTTTTTCTTATTTAATAAACAAAGACTAAGTCACAGAGTAGAACCAGAGAGTTAGCTGCAGCAAGATAGTGCCATTTTGTTCACAAGCTAAATAAGATTAAGAAACCTCGACTGGGAACCTCCATCGCCATTTTCTTGTTTTAACATCAATTTAACAAAGTGAATGTGGGTTCTTGGATTTTTAACAGTGGAGAATGCTGAAATCTTGTTTCAAAACTGTCGCTAAAAACATTATGTGCCATCAAAGTGAGAGTTGCATAAAAAATGTGGAAATAATTAAAAACAGTTGCAGCCGGAAACACCTAGCTATTAATTCTAATAAGGCGCTATCTTTGATTTCGCCACAGAAAGAATTTGATGGTGTTTTAGGCAAAGAGGGTACAATTTGACTCTCTGCATTTTCTACTCTGTGAACTAGGTTTGAAACATCAAAAATGGCAACTGGTGATTTGGGAATACTACGCATTTTCCTTTTACACTTCGACATCAGCTGTTCTCATCTCTGTTTTGTATAGCAAATATTTAGACGGATTCGTGAAACCAAATACGATTTTTCATACTAATGAACTCAGAATGAAGGCCGGTGATATAGAGGAAGCTCTCTTGTTGAAAAATGAGATCAAAAATGAAAATTATGAGCATTGTGAAAGCAATTCAATGGAAGTGGTCGCAGCAGATTGAAAGAACAGCCCAAATAAAAAGTCAATCCTGATCCTTAAAAGATGCTCAAGTGAGCATTGTTTTAGAACCACCATTTTTGTTGACAATATAGTATGACCGGTGACCACTTCTTCAGATGGTTCAACGGAGATGACAACATAATCCGCTATGAGGCAAAAGGCTGACTTCAACGTGACAAAGATAAGGAAGTGGAAAGAGCTTTGCCCTGACTCATATGCAAAATTTGGGGAAGAAGAGAGTACTCAATTATTCTTTCCTCTATTTTTAGAGCATCTTTTACAAGGCTCTTAAGCAATGAGAGTCTTTTACCTACTCGGACAATAAAGACCTCAGTCTGAAACACTATCTATAAAATATACTCGTTAGTATTGTATGGAAGTCTTAAATTTATTTCTTGAATAAAAAAGAGGAGGCTTATGTTAATCTGGAGCACTCAGACCTAATTTCCGGTCCATTGTACTACCCAGGGTGCAGTAGATGAAAATAAGGTGTTAGAATTTTCACATATATAACCTCAAGGGTGACGTTCAGATGAAACTGGGAGGCTGAAAGAATATACGAACCCGGCTATCTACTGGACACTCTACCACTGCACCACGACCGCCCTGAAGTCTTCAATTAGTGATAGGACCTCTTCATGCAGTGATAGGACCATATGAAACTCTTCAATTAGTGGTGGGACTGTTTCAAATTGATATAAGGCCCGAAAAGCCTATTGTCAAGAGTATAAACACCGTGCAGATGATCAAGACCGAGAAATATGAAGTCGATACCTTTTTCTTCGACTTCATGAATAAAAGGCAGCATTTAGAGACAGACTTTTCAAAACAAGATGTTATTTTGGCATAAAGACACAAATGAACCATAAACTCGTCTCTCCGTACTCTTATGAAGGAGATGTTGAAGTAATTATCAGTTTGGAAAATTAAGAGCTATTAATTTTTGTGTTTCGGGCATTTTGTTGATTGCCATGGCTGGGATGTGTTACATGGATGATTATTTATCAAAGCTCCACCAGGAGGACAGGTCTCGTCTTAGGTGGCTCAAACGAGTGGAAGAGTACCTAAACCGAATTAAAGTATAAAACAGGAGAGAGATCGTTTGAAAACGAAATTGTTATCGAAAGATGTTGGTTAAGGCCCATGTTTACCTATAACATTTTTCATTTTTAACACCAATCACAACAATGAAATAACGAAATAGTTTTAAAACTACATGCTTGGAACACAAGGCTACTAGTCTACAAGTTAGGAACCACTTCTGGAATTATGACAACTACTCTTGTGAAAGAGCAAGCAAATTTGTATCCTTGTCTTGCATACATTTTTAAAGCTTGCCACAATTCACTTGTATTACAAGAGCTTGTATTTTTTTGTTGCATTCCCCAGGTGGCAAACTCACAATCATATCTTGGAAAAAATGCTACCATAGCTTTAAAATAGTAAAAGACTTGGCATTCACATGCTGCGCTCTTTCATATCGAGAAGACTAATTTTTGAAAGAGAGGGTAGACAAGAATCTTATTCGACACATGGGCTCTTCAGAAAATGGATTTAGTCAGGACCTCATGCCCAAGAACTTATACTAAAGAAATCCTATCACTCTGAGTAACAAATATTAATAACAGTTTAGAGTTATCAGACTGCGTACAAAGTGAGACAATTTTTGGAGTCTTAAAGCAAAATAGCTTACAGTGAAGGCTGGGTGAGTTAAGTGCTGTGCGTTCTCTTTAATTTGTATCTCTAAGACAAAACATTACAGCTTAGTTGAGCTTAGCTTTTTTTTTGTAAGTTTCTTATCATAGCTTAGCTCAAAGGACACTCAGTAGGGGAGGGATTTCTTCCCTCTGACGCTCTCTTCATCTTCAAATAACTGATTTATTCTTGAGAGAGTTCTATTTGTATGTTTACCACAGTCAAAAGTAAAACGACAAGCAGTTGAAATAATCCTTTGAAATCTGAAAACTTAAGCAAATGTTAGGAACAGTCACAAGATTCTGAATCCATATAGTTTGTCTAACAGAGGAGTCCCTAAATGAAGCAATCACCTTTTTCATTCTGTCAACAATTGAAATTGTACTTTTACTATTTTCAAGACCTGATAACGATTTAAGCCTCTTCAATACTCTCCTTGTAGTTAGTGGTTTCTTTACAAACTAAGTATGTATTTATATATTTGCTGTAAAATAATAAAGTTTCGAGTGATTTGTGTCTGAAAAATATTTAAAAATAATTTAAAAAAAACTTAAAATGTAAATCATATGTACATTTCCTGTTCAATGACTAACATAAATGCACATATGTTTTACGGTTAACATAAAAATAAATTTAATAAAAAATAATTCAACATAAATGAAACATAATATTATTTCCCAAAATTGAGTAACTTACCCTGGCGGCAAAACTTGTGTTTGGCTTTTCCAGCAACTCCCATAGATACTTTTGGTATTCGGCGCATTTACCTTCGCCGAATTCCTCCTCGTCACGTTGCCTCAGACTCTCAGCTTCTTTGCGCATCTCTTCGTGGACGTTCTCCTTGCGCTGGTGGTATTTATGCTGGCAACATGATTCTAAGTAAAGCTCATCGACGCCCCAATACTCGAGATCATCGCTGAATGCCAGAACGCACATCTCGTCAACGATGTGAAGCTTGCCGGTGCGGTAAAAATTTAAAATTGAACTAAAACTTTTCGGATGTCTATCGAAGAAATATTCGTTGTCAACTAAGGAATAATCATCGCATAATTCCGTTATGGATTCGTGTGTTGTGCATTCGCGTAGGCGGCCAAGTCTTGTGTGCGGTAGACGCTCGAGCGTCCGCCAAAGAACTTCGTGCTTGACACCGCCTACGTTGATCGAAACGCGTGTGTTCATCTGTTTGGACTGTGCTATCATAAATGGCTCGGGTGGCGGTATGGAGGACATGGATCTGGAATGTGCCCGCTGCAGTAGTGCCGGTGGCTGGGAAGTTGTGGGGTTCGAGTTGGTCGGCGATGTGATTGGAAATGGAGCGTAGCGCACCTCTTTGCCAGTTGAGCCACCGCCGCCTCCACTGCCGCTGGTGGTGCCACCTCCACCGGTGGTGCCGCCACCACCACCACCGGTATTAGTGTTTGCAGCCGATGTACCGTATGACAGATTGTTCGTATCGCCTCCGAGACTGGCACTGCCAGCTTCAATGTAGCCCATGTTTGCATCATAGCGACCAAAGTTGCTACTGCTGCCACCAGTTGTAATGCCGCCGACGCTCGTACCACATCCGTAAGAACCAGCGCCACCAGTGCCCATGGCCCGGGCCCAGTCCACATTGCCGCTCGTATCGTAGTACGGCTGATTATCGCTTCCACCGCTTCCGATGGTATCGTTTTCCACCCAATTTGTTGTTTGCTGTTGCTGCTGGTAGTATTGTTGTTGTTGCTGCTTCTGTTGCTGTTGCTGTTGCTGCTGGTGTAGTTGTTGTTGCTGTTGTTGCTGTTGGCCAACAGCCTGTCCACCACACAATGTCCCGACCATTTGTGATCCTCCATTATTGTATTGGGGCGGTGTTGACTCGCCCAGTTCCCAGCGCACCGCTTCACGGTCTCTATCGCGTTCGCCGACCATAGGGCCGCTACTGTTGAACAAAATTAAAACACACTGACTTAGTAGGTAATGATTTACCGAAAAACAAACATCAATTCCTATCAAAATTCTCGAGAACCCACACAATGCAGTGCAAGGTGTCCGAAAATAATTTCTTGAAACTCTTCAATTGTGGAGAAGAAACTCTAAGGACATAAATAATAACGAAACTTGATATATGTACTCACCGCTACATCGAATCAATCATCCCTATTATTCAGCTCCTTACTGATGATTCTTTTATATCGGTAATAATTTGAAAAAATGTGTAAAAACGCTGACTATTGACGCTTTCTGCTTTAGCTACGATAACTTGTTTTATTCGACGATGATGATTGCCCTGGCAGCAACTATTGTTCAGCCAACACTTCGTCATGTCTTCTTGGAATCACGTATTGTAGAAATGGTTGGCGGCGTCTCGGAATCGATATACGAGTTCCGTTCCGATTTACTATAATTATTTTTTTTTTGTATGTATGTAGAAATGCTCAGACGTTGTGTGGTGTATAATTTATATATATATGAAAGAGTGTGTGTGTGTGTAGACTGCAATCAGTTTAATTAGGGCTAACCCATTGGTTCAACCATAAAGTTTCCTTTGCAACGGCGACAACGACATCTAAAATGATAATAAAAGGAAAACTGTTTGTTAGAAAAATAGACAAACCGTAAAGAAGGAGGGGAATAGTTGCATTAAAAAAAGAAATCGATATGAAGGAATTTCCAACTAAATGATAACATACATAAAAGAGAAAAACAACTCTGCTATTTGAAAGGAGCTCTTTTATTTTTGCCGAGATACCCATAAGTTTTGGTTTTGTGGTTAATTTTGTTGCCACACGCTAGAAGAGGTAGGTACTTCAAATAAAAACAGAAAGTTTTGTGAAAACTAAAGCTATGTGGTGAGTAGGTACCTAAGATTTTGGTTCTACTTAAAAAACTAACAACTTGAAGTTATTAAATTTGTGAAGAAATGAAATAAGGACGTGGAAAACAAAATATTGGTATTCGTCTAAGACATCTGTTGATAAGCATGGAATTATTTCTCAAACTCAAAAATTTTTCTTTTATTCACTAAAGACTAAAGGACTTTTTACATGAGCTCCACCAACCAATGACGAATAAATAAAACAAAATGAAAGAACGAGTTCAAGTTCTGATCCTAGATTCCTGATAAAATTATGTAAACACAGTTCATCTAAAAGTTCCCTAATGCATAAATTGCCTTTTGATGGGTTCAATTCAATCGATTTGACAGAAAAAAAATGGAGGGCGAAAGTTCGTAGGCTAGATGAGGTTAGGTTAGGTTTAAGAGATGACAGTTCGGAGCAACGAAACAAAAAAAATCTCGACTCAAATTTCAAATTTATTGAATTTAATCAATTTAAAAGCAAGTTTATGCGTCTGTAGACAAACTGTGTTTACATCATTTTCTTTAGATTTTATGAAGAAGTTAGATTTCATTTATTCGTCGTTTGTTGGTCTTGCTCACATAAATTGTGATAAGGCATAACTAGAAAAGTTGTAAAAATAAAACTTAGCCTTTGTGTGGCCAAACAGTAAGTTGTACACAAGAGGAAGCAAACTCCTTTAGTGTTAGTAAAGAGTATGAGAAACTCAAAAAAATTATTGAAACTAGTTACATATATCATAAATAAATAAACGAATTGGATGGCGAAACAGACCGTGAAGCCCTGGGTACAGCGTTTTCTCACAATCATTGATTGCCCTTATGAGGGAATGGAGGGGACCTACTGGCCTCCTTATTACTGGCTATCCTAGATGCAATAGGGCGAGTTTTGCAATCGTACAGATTAAAAACTTTGAGCTACCATTAACATCACAATTTAATGATAGAGAGCACGAAAATGTGTATCCTGCAATTCAGTCTTTCTGCGTCCGAATATGAATCTACAGCCTGAACAGACTGTCAGGATAGCCTACAGAAGGGTTTATATAATTGATGTTTTAGGTTTTCAAATAACAGTACCCAGCGTAAAATAAATAGGTATATAAATAGGGGAGTGCAACAGCGCGGGTAGCTCCGGGGCCTAGGGCATTTCACACAACCATGGAGAGGACTTACTTATTTCTGTCGGTTCTGAACGGCTAATCAAGAATGAACTATTCATGGTAATGAATTTACTATCGGGGAACTTGCCAAATCCTTGTGATAGCGACATCCAAGAAAAAACATTTTTTGGTTTATGTATGGACTCGAACCACCCGTCTAACAAGCAGACATGCTAACTATTACCCACCGGGCAGCACCCGCCATATCATAAAACCTATAAAATAATACTTATTTCTTTCGACTTCAGTGATTTCCATAAAATTTTATTTCAGATTTTTTGAAAAAGTCCAAGAACAGTAACATTCTCGTTGCAGTCTAAAGAATATCTACGTAATTTTTATTATTGAAGGACTTGTTATGAGGAAAAAACCGTATTGGAGATACGGGTCCTGAAACGTCCTCATTCGTTTTTTCAACATATCTCGCAACGAAGCAAAGTTCTGATGCATTTCCAGAATACCTTTTTGTAGAGACGAGTTATTCTATAGAAATGAATCTTTTAAGTAATAACAAAAAAAATTCAATCCAAAACGATGAAATCCCCGACAAAAAAGTTCAAACTATTCCAATTTTTGAGCTTTTTAGTTTTTTTTGTAATGGCAGTTCTTTCTGGTTGCAGATGTAAGCATTAAAAGAAAAGTATTGAGTAAATATTTGCAAAGTTAGAATTTTTTTTCTTAAGTTGAATCCCTGCTTTGCTATAACAATGCTCATGTGAATTGAAATTATCTTCCTATTTTACGAATTTGAGTTTTTGGGGAAATAAATTCACAACCAATCGCGGCGTTCAATCACAGAACACGGATAAATATTTGTTGTTGCTTTATCAATTAGCCGTTCGGAAAACCAGCAGAAAACCGCAGGTCCGATCCATTCCTTCATAATCACGAGGCATGCTTATGAGAAATGCACTAGGCTCTATCCTAGGGCTCTTCGCTCGGTTGCACCGCTTATTTATTTATTTATTTTTCATTTATTTGTTGTTATTTCAATGTTGAACATCTAGCATAGACACACGCCCATTGATACTAAAGAACTATTTAAAGGTATCTGAACATTTTTGATATAGCTTGCAATGATCAGCTGATAGAAAATTGTAGAAATCGAAAAAAACATAATTCTCCTCGTTTAGCAACGACATTTTTTTCCGTCTTTAAATGCTGAATTTTTATAATTCACAGCTGTTATCCGCCATAATCTAGAAAAAGATATTTAAATTGCTAAATAAAATACGGTTATCCGGGATAGTCTATCCGACAGGTTCTTGAGCGTGACCAATGTCTTTCATCAACGGTTTTGAGAGTCACCTATATATTTTTAGTAGGGTTTCACTATTATCTCTGCATCATGCTGAGATTCATTGCCTACTTTAAAGTGCTCAGTAATTGAATTATTTTAGTGTTCATTTGTAAAATCCGTTTGCTGAGCTAATTAAAGGTATACTGAGCAGCGACAAAAACGCACGTTTAGTAAAGTTCCTCAATGAAAACGGTTTTGCAAATTAAGGAAATTGTGATTATTCTATTGACAAGCTACGTTTCGAAATGGCTAATATTTGCTCATTAAGTGGGAATTCGAAAATTGAATATCAAAAACGAAAAATTGGCGATTCCTCATGCCATGAAAAGTTCTTTCGCACTCAGCAGCTCGGAATGGGCATATTTAGTTACTACCACGTTTCTTAAGCTAATGTTTATTTTATAGAAACGTTTGAAAAGCTCACAGCTCTGAAAAGGTTGAAGATGCGGACAGGGAAATAATAATGGGGCCAAATTATAGGGACTATAATACCGACACTTGCTGTACATTGATTCGAACGCAAACAAGTGTTTTTCTTCTGCCAATTACTGCGTGCGATTTTTTTGTATCCCATTCTCCATCTCTTTCGTCTGAGCAGAGTTTAAAAAACATAAGTGTTTAGCTCGTCTGTCATTAAAAAATGGGAGCATTTTAATCTTTTTATTTTTATTTGCGATTATATGAGTTCTTTAAGGCAAGTTTTGCAATCGTACAGGAAAAAGTTTTTTGACATAACATTTGAATATGACATTGCGATAATACGAAAAAAGTGGGTCCTGCAATTTGGTCTGCCTGTCTACTGTCTTAGAGAGCTTACCAATTAAGGATTAAAGTAGTGCAAAAAAAAATTTAGGTTATCGCTGATTTTTTCGAGATATTGGCTGGCAAACGTCAACGAAAATGTTTCTATTCAAACAACTTTTAGGTCTGTCTTTTCGAAATATAAGGCATTTCAAAAAATGTATTTGATATGAAATGAAAGATATTTTTATGATCATTCATATGATACCTAAAGCATTATCCTACGTGCTATACTTTTCGAGATATAAGAAATTATTATTGATTTTTCCCATTTCCGGTGCTCAACTTCAAGTCTAATTATCTCAAAATCACCAAGACCGAATTCAAAAATATTTCACAGACTGATTGGGCTGAACGTAAGCCTTCATTTGGTACTAGCCTCATATATATACGCCATTGGCCCAGGCTCCATAGAAATATGCACCATCTCCTTTGCAGTTAGGGTCTGTGAGGCAGCTTACGGAGGAGTTTTTGGAATTGGCTTTAGGTCTTGAAATAATGGTACCTACCGTTCAACAGATACGATAAAACATACTTACTTTTCTCGAAAACGGCTCTAACGATTTCGATAAAACTTAATGTGAGGCTTTATTTGGTAATTGTCTTTCATATGATGTAAAAAGTTTTTTTAAGCGTTAAAGCAATACCTTGTAGTACGGCTTTTTTAAAAACCGGCTTTCTCGTAAACGGCTGACACAATTTTGACGAAATTTCATATTTTGAAATTCGTTAGATTGTTTAAGAAAGATTGCATATCAACATTTGGAAAATTTTAACTTTTGTAAGTTTTAAATTATTTTTTTTGCTCTTTTTGAATTATGAGCGTCAAAATGATATCTATGAAATTTTATGTGAAAACATTTTCGTGCAAGGTCTTATGACTTGCACACTTACTTGGTTTGCAAACCTGTTTTTAAAAAAGTTAAAAATAAAAAAATGGTTTTTAAAAATATCGCTCTATCGACTTTGATTAAATTTTCAGCGTTAGTATGTTTTAGCAACTGCAAGAACATGACTTCAGAATATTTAGTTTAATCTTTTTTTCTTTATTTGAAGCGATTTTTCAAATTTTCATAATCAATGTGCAGATGCCGAAGAAGTAAAGAGCGAATACTAAAACCTTGGAATATAATCGCAAAATCGTGCGACCCAGTCATGTCCATTTTTTAAAATCTGTTTTCTGAACACTCCTTGCCCATTTTAAATTTGACTCAAGCTTTTGCTCTTTTCTCAGTTATTTACTGAGCTTGTACGATAATATTCTGACAGTAAATTTTGTAAATGATTATTTTCATCATTTTTTCAGTCTTCAACAGATTTTATTTTATTTTTATAGTATTTTTAAAGCAAAATAATGAAAAACAGATTTTTTTTTATATATCTGTGATCTATGATCAATAGTGAAGCCACTTGTGATGACGACATCAATCATCGAGTAAGCGTAGGGTGGATGAAGTGACGAGAAAACTCCGCTATCTTCTGTGATCGAAAAATGCCCCCTAAGCTGAAGGGAAGACTCTAGACAGCAGTTGTCCGTCCAGTTCTGACATACGGTTCACAATGTTGGGCAATGTACAAAAAATATGAGAGCAAATTGACGGAAGCCGAAATGAAGATGCTTCGGATAACAGCAGGAGTAACAAAGCTTGATCGAATTAGAAGTACTAAGATCCGTAGAAGCCTTCATGTCAAAAGTACCATCTTGGACAAAATTCAGCACGATCGGCTCAGTTGGTATTGTCATGTTCAAAGGAGAGATCCGCAGAACCCCGTCCAAAAGGCAATATCATACAACGTTTCAACAAATTCGCGACGAAAAAGAAAAGGCAGGCCAAAACACTCCTGGTACAATCAAATGCAAAAACAGCAGCATTTGGTTGGCCTCAGACATGGAACAATCCAAAACCGGGAGGCTTACCGACGCTTTCTGAGGTCAACGCGGCGTACCCCACAGGCGGATCACTAGTGTGAAGCAGAAAAGTGGGAGAGTTGTGATCGCTTCAAGATCACTACTCGTAACGCCGGAAATGAAAGAAGAAGAAGAAGAAGAGACGTTGTGAACCCAGAGCGTAGACCTTCTGCCTTCAAACGGGAAAGGCAAAACATTTTCAAAAGCAACGAAGCAAATACAATTGATTCCGTACCCCTATACATGTAAAAAATTAGTTTCAACAGATATACGAAAGCTTAAGTAAAACACCTTTGGTCTCTTTCTGTGTCTTTTGTCACTTCAGGGCTTACGATAAGTGCAGAGATCTAGAAAGGGCCTGTTTTAATTGACAAAGGAAGAGATATGGCTATTATATATTCTGTGTATAATCAAATAACAAACTCAACACTTAAGAAATATGTCGTATTAAATAGCAGACATAAGCTCAAGAAATAAAATCACTCCGAGGAGTAGTTTGTAAACAATGATTAAATTTACATGATAAAAGCAATTGAAAAGCTTGTTGACAGGAATTGGAGAGATTTATTTTAAAGAAAAACAAGAAAAAAAAAATATCAATTGCTCAGTCACGTCAGGGCAATGTGGCGCCTCTTTTTATTTATCTTTTACTCCGTTAAAGTTGTTTTCTATGGATTAACTAAAACCATTGTTGTTATGTTATTCCCCTTAACATAACAGTATATCCACCACCAAACAGATTGAAATAACCCACAATGTTTTTGAAAAAAAAAAGAAGGAAAACAACAACAACCTACTATTATATCCCAACTATTAAACTGGATCATTGTTAACGACCCCATTATAGCATGGCAGGCTCACTCCATGGTCCTAATTTGGCTTTACTTTTATTTGCTGTGAAAAGCCTTATTCTGTCTCTATGATGATACAACGCTTTAATATAAATTAACTGTCGATTTAACTGCAAAGTACACAATACGTATTCTCCAAAGCAAATTGATTTGTGTATCTTCTTTTATATGAGGTTCCTAAATTACGCATAAAAATGTCATTAGAGCACCAACAGTGGGCGAATCAAAAATGAATTATATCCTTACCCGGAATAAACTTGTTTACGTGTGGTGTTTTTGTGTCTTCATTACTTAGAATTGATTTGTGTGGACTACGCTCCATCAAACGATTTTGTGTGGTCCTTTAAAAAAACTTCATCCTAAAATGAACCCATTCCGATCTTTAGTGTTGTCTGTTATTTCGCTAGATGTCATGACCAATGGAATAGGAATAGACTCTCTTTACCATTTAAAGTCTGTGGAAAACACTCCCTTCCATAAACGGTAAGTACGAGAGAGTACATAAACCTTTTTAAAAGCTCCAGGACAAGAGATCCCATACCACTCGTCGCTAATACGACTTTGTACATAAAACAATTAAATTGAAAATCGATAGCGGTGCGTGGTGGGTGAGTCGTACGTTCACCCTCATGTTTCAAATCCGACACACATTATTGTTTTTCAAGTAATGGGCATTTTAAACGACATCCAACGGGAATGAGGACCGAGCACTTAGAAAGTCCATATACTCAGTCCTTCAGTTAATTACCGCCACGAAATAGAAATTACGAACAAAGTAGATTCCTATCACGTGTATGTGTCTGTGAATTTATAACGTGTCGCTGCAGCAACAACGTGGGAAGGTCAGTCCTCTTTTCTGACTAAAGGAAAGTAATTGCCTTTTAAATAAAAACAGTCACCCACTGCTATATCGCTATATGGTAGAAAAGAAGGACCAAACCTTTGTTTTTATTTGATGGCAATGAAAAAATTTATGAGCTTATAAGCTCTAAGCAAATAAAAAGAAAAAAAAACGACATATATTTGTTGAAGCAAAGCAAACAGCAATGACTATAAGAACAAGGTACATATGACTCAAGCCTATGGACAAATTTGGTAACGTTTCGTGTGCACGTGTAGTTTCGTTGGAACTCAAAATTGTGTGTGGGCTTAGTGTTATTTAGTAATACCTACCTAATTTGAAGTAAACTGTGAACATTGCGCAAGCAAGGCTTTAAAACTTGACCTGAATGGGTAAATGTTATAGCTAGAGGAGAAAAGGAACAGTCTTGAGCACGACACAGGAACTTAACGTAATGAACTTGAAATATGTTCCGAGAAATAAAATTTAGGGCATTGCTTGTAAATACAGTCCTCTTGAGTTCCTGTTTTCAGGCAAGGTATTTTTGTTTGGTATTTACCTTTCAAGCCTCAAGGTTTTGTTCGTTGACCAACATTAAAACTGTGTACAATGGCGTGTTTGGCTTGAGGGACGCAGCTGTAGGAGAAGGCAAACGGATGGTAATGTCATTATTCGAAGAAAATTTTTTTTTTTTGAACACGCTTAATGACCAAGCAACTTTTTTGACCACCAATAACCGAATGACGATGTTAACAGTGAACTAAAGCATCCGACTTATTTTCACCTCTACGTGCTTTGTCTTTTTCCACTTCCTTTTTCAAAAAAGTCAATCAATTCTTAGGCTGGTAAAGATTTGGACATTTTTTTTTTTTTTGAAACCTTATCAACGCCAAAAAATATTTTCTAAAGATGAAAATAAGAAAAAAAGTTTTTCATCAAACTGACATTCTAAATTAATTTCAATTACTTTAAATTACCTTATTTTAAATTTTGGTTCTTTAAACATTTCTTCAAAAACTATTCAACTTAGAAACTAAGTTAACTTAGAAACTAAGTTGAGAAAAGCTTAACATAAGTTTATTTCACTGAAGAAAAACAATCATTCAATTGTTTTAAATCAAAGTAATTGCTTTGGTGAAATCTTCTACCTGGTCCCAGCGGAATGCAAATAACTTCTTTCACATGTGGCTTTTTCCTGTCTCGAACAGGCCTTACATCTTTTAATGCATCTTATATGTTGTACCACCCACCATAACACAACCCATACTGGACTTGTATCTTCCACACAAAAGATTTGTATCTGTTGATGTCGTTAAAAGGATTACAATTGACCACATTCCAGAAATGCTTTGACTATTAATTTCCTTGTTGATGGTAAGGCCAATGAAGCGTAAGTTACATGGTATCCCTCATCTAAATGAGTCTTTGAAAAGCATTGAAGCTATCCTTTCATTTGCATAATTATGTTCAAAAGGAATTAACTGCCCAGAAGGTTTGTTGTATGCTTTCTCGTGTGCAGATCTCAAGTAAAGGGGAATTTGCACAAAAATGTGCACTCTTTAAGTGTAAAATTTTATCCTGATTTTGGGATGTAAAATCTACTATCAGGATTTTTCAGTAAAATTTTAACAGCTAAGAACTAACCCAGGCGACAGAGCGTCGCGTAAAACTTGTCTTTGTAAATTAGATGTGTAGGACAATTTGCAAAAGGTGAATGGAGAATCGATTCGCATCAAGGTAAAAAATGGTATGAGCCGAGACGGCGTCTTATTAAGCGCTTTTTAGCGAATTGGTAACTTATCAACTAAAAAATTGTCTTAACGAATAAAACAAGTAAAATGAATAGAGTGGGACAACAGGCAACTCACAACCATTGCCTTGTGAGGGAATGAAAGGGACCTACAATTTTCTGCCGGCTAATGGAGAAAGCGCTGGCGCTGTTCATATGGCAATGAATTTACTATCGGAGGACTTGCCAATTTCTCGAAAGCTGAACAACTTCCATTTTATCAGGTAGCAGGGTGTAGTAGAAAATAAAGAGAGTTTTTTTTTTGAAAAAAAAAACAGGCATATAACAATTTACTCGGGGGTTACTCTTTAAAACTGATCTAGCATTTTAGGCCGTACTTTTATGATTATGTTTTTGAAGCCGTCTTATTGGTGTATACTACTAGGAACTTTAAAGTCCTTTCGAAAAATAGTGCAGTGAGGTTAAATCTCATTATCTTGGAGTCCAACTCGAAGGTTCAAAAATCACAGCTATGAGCCAGCCCAGCTGTTAACTTCAGCTGTTCTATTGAAAAAACTTTCGGGTATGTTCGGGGAGTATGCAAAAAGATTAAAATTTAATATTTGATAAAGTTTTCCATTGACAAATAGAACCAATTTGATTTTTATGCAAATTTGCGGAAAAGCTATTTTTACACTATATTTTCCCGTGTTTTCATAGATTTTTTTTACCAATAAACCGTGAAACTGAATTATACGTAAAAAAAATAAACAAATATGAATTTCCACGTTAGAAGGTTAACATACATACTTCTTTTTGATCATTTTCTACTGCATTGGCGACAATTGAAAAAATTGCTTTTTAAGAGATGGGTTTGAGCCCACTAGGTTTATTATTCCTGTGAAGTAATGAAGATCCTTCGTATTTATGACTACGGGAGTCTACACATATTTTAATAAATGAAAAGATTAGTAAAATTTTCAACAATTAAAACACTTTTTATATTTCCTCAGATGTACATATTTTGTTTCATAAATCATGGTACATTGTTCACAATTAACAAAATACTCACAATCACAAGTATTGTCACTTTGTATTTCAAAATCAAAATTTTTAGGTTAAGAACGTGTCCAAGTTTAATTTATGCAACAGCGAAAAAAACAAATATTTAACTTTTCTTATGTTTGCATTGGGCGATATTTTTTTAGTCAAATTATTCCATGTGGGAAGCTATTTACGTCAACAAAAAATCCAGTGTTATACACAAACAAGTGAAAAACAGGACAAAAATTCAATACGAATATAATTTTCATTCCTTTAATTTTTGAAAAACGGAATAAAATTCTTTTGTTAACATCACATTTATTGTGAACACATCCTTTCGAAAAAAAAAATGTGCCAACTCTTTCAAAACAAAGAAGTTAAAAAAATCAATGGAAGCGCCATTATCATTTTACCTTTTATCCATAGTAATGCCAACCCTGTTCGAAGTGTCAAACAGTTACGACAATAAAATGCTTTCTTGTTGTTGACCAAAGGAAATTTTATTGTACTTATTTTCTGGCTTCAAAAAACCTACCTCACATATTAAGAGTAACAACGACCCGCCGGTAATCGAATATAACACTCCAATAGAAGATTTTGTCTGCCATAAAACAGACTTATCGATTCGCTATGGAATGGCAACCCAAACTTAAGATAAACCACAATACATGGTGGATGGCAAAATGGCTGTTAATGAAAACAATGCTCCCAATCTGAATTTGTATGTCTCCAAAAAAAATAAATTTAAAGTAAAATGACGATGATCATTATCATACATGTACTGGATAGTAGAGTTGTAAAGACTGCAGTCTTTTTGGTACTAGTATTTGTGCAGTCGCAGTTAATTAACTTATCTTTTGATTGCAGTTAATATACTGTGGCCAGTCCTTTAACTGCAAGAAAGCAGTCAGCAGTTAGTACTAACTTTTTGACTGTGCAGTTAATTGACTTAAAGGTAATTAACTGCAGTACATTCAACTGGTCTTAGTCATTTTAGTCAGTAGAAATTCTTTTGTACTGGTGTGATTCAATTTTTAGTCAGCAAGTCTTTTGACTGTAGTGAATTAACTTTTAGTAATTTAACTTTTTTTTAGTCTTTTGACTTTTTTTTAATCATTTAACTATTTTAGTATTTTGACTGCAGTTAATGTTCCGAAAGACTTTGATTCTTTGTTTTTTTTTTGTTTTTTGACGAGAATAATTTAGAAAACCCCATTCATTCAAATTTTTGACGAAATCGGTATGATCCTCTATTATATATTTCCTGTGGCCCACAGTAACATTAACTACAGACAAAAGACTTAAAAAAAAGTCAAAATACTAAAAAAAGTTAAATGACTAAAAGTTAATTCACTACAGTTAAAAGACTTGCTGACTAAAAATTCTAAGACCAGTTAAATGTACTGCAGTTAAGTAACTTTTAGTCAATTACCTGCACAGTCAAAAAGTTAGTACTAACTGCTGACTGCTTTTTTGCAGTTAAAGTAAAGTACTTATCAAAGTTAAAAGACTAAAGAAATTAGTCTTATTCGTGACTTAACTGCAGTACCAAAAAGACTGCAGTCTTTACAACTCTGCGTGGATAGACTGTTAATTTAATTTATAAAGTATTTGAAAAAGATATTAAGTCGGATATACTAAAGTAGAAATCCATTTCTAAGCTTTCGTGTATTCCTAATTAGAACAGATTGTTGGTGAAAGGTTAGCATTCGATATCAAAAAAAATATAACATGCAAACAACAACATGGTTTTGAACAGAAAAGATTAAGAGTAGCAAACCTTGTATATTTTCTACATCAATATTCCAACGTATTAAAAAACGTACAAGAGTTAGATTGTGTGCATACTGAGCTTTCTAAGGCCTTCGATAAACTGTCTCCAGATAATATTTTTTCTCGAACTGAAAGCGTGTAGATTTTAATTGACTTTCCTCGGTGGGATAAGATCGTTCCTCGCCGATAGATATGATGTTTAAAAATTTCGAATCATTTTTTCGGATTCCTTTAAGGCCCACTTAGGTGTACAACAGGGAAGTCATTTTGGCTCTGCCACTTTTATTTAACCCAATAATGATGTTACTTTTAGCTTGTCATCAAAAAAAGTTTTGATCTTCGTTAAAGATATGAAAATTTTCAAGAACAGAGACTGCGCAGCCGATCGCTTCATTTTACAATCCGATGTTGAAAATCTTGCCACATGGCAAAGTGTAACTTTTCCAAAGATACGTGCACCTGCTTTGTACAACAACTCGATTTTTCAGCATATACTATATGCAAGGTGTCGTGTACCGAGGAACTCGGCGTTTACTTTAGTTCTAACTTAGACTTTACATGTGTAATATTATTTTCATTGTCAGTGGGCCTTAATAAATGATGGGTTTGGGTTCCTTCACCAGCTTATAACAGGACAAATTGATGCTCCCAGCTAGCCCTTCTTATGAATAGATTTTAAATACATATTTGGTAAAGCTGATACAAATTCCGCAACTCGGAGATACCTCACTGTCCTTATCATATATCTAATTATGGCTTGAATGAGCATCTTACTCGATTGGTAAGAATCTCAAACTCAAATTCAAATCCAATAGATTATCATGTTAGTAAAGTCAGTTTAATATCCTTGATTCGAACCAGAGATCCACTTACATGTTTCTAAGTACTTAAGGGTGAAAAAACTCTTGAAGAAGTGTACATTGTTCAAAGGCTTCAAATAAGCACTTCTGAAAGCGTAAAATAAAGTTATCCTACTCTTAAAATTTAACCGCAAAAAAACATCTTTATGAATTCTTGTTAACATTTTACCGTGTTTTCAATAAATCCTATTTAAGGTTTCCAAATGGATACCGTCAAATGATCACTTTGGTGTCCGTTCGTTTCAATGGTTTGAAAAAAAAAAAGAAAAAAAACGTACCTTGAAGCTGGGCTTTCGAACTGAGCTCAAAGTTTCGCACAATGGTTTATTCAACATTCAGTATGTCAGAAGATGTCAATTCACCAATAAAATCTCGTTGAACTTCGATAGTATGTGCGTATGTGTCACCCAAGCCTTTTAAATGAATCGAAAACAGAAATGTCTATTTTTGTGTGAATAATAAAAAATAAATCGAGGAGCGCCATTTGTCTGTGAGGACAGCTTCTATGGAATCCATTATGTAGACAATAATTCATTGTAAACATTTACCAATTTTCTTTAACACACCTCAAACTCCTTGACACTCAATCAATGTTGTTTACAGAGAAAGAGTCCCTGCCCAAACCCATCTATTTCTATCTAAAATATTCTAATAAATAGTTATCTAAATGCCAGTGGTATGAATATGCCCACATTTCATCGGCTTGTCATAATGTCGAATCGTAATACAAAATGAATAATTACAATGGGTTTGGATACACAAACTTTCGCATGGCTACGCATGCATATTATGCTCGTGTGAACTTATCTGTCTGCAAAGAGATTAATGACTCAAAAACAACTCGTAACATACAAATAACAGAAAAATAAATTTAAATTAAACAGAAACAACAAACTGAGAGCGAAACTAATTCGTCATAAGCCTGACCAGTGTCCGTCCAAGGAAATCCCTTGAGATGTGCGCACGGATGCTATGTTCGAAAATAGACAATTCTATTTTTGGAACTGTTTATTGGGGCGAAACGCACAGTGACGAACTTTTTTTGCACAAAGGATCTCGTCCAACATGGGTGGTTTTGTTTGAAAACACGCGTGTGTATCTATTTCCAACAAAAACACTTGTTCCCATTAAAAGGCTGATGCGAACAGGTGCAGGCGTGCACAAGGGGTGGCATACAATTTAGCCCGACTAATGTGCGCCCCTGAGACTGTGTGACATTTCTGAACATAAATATTATTCAATATTTCAAAATTATTGAAATAGTGTGGTGTAATGGTGCAGTGCGGGCGGTGGCGGTGATGCTCCTGACAATGACACATAGAATGTGATGTACGTTGTATCCCATTGGCACGAAATGGTTTGTGTCATGTGTTGTGTTGAATCCAATTGCTATTACAAGGCTGTTCGATGTTGCCATCCTCTGTAGGAGTTTTTTTTCTGTTTATCTTGAAAGAAGACTTCAACACGTTTCCGTTGAAAAATAGACTTCTGTGTATGATTGGATTTTACTACTTCACCGACTGAGACAAATGAGTCCTTTTTGATGTGTGCAAGATTTAAGGTTGCACAACCACAACAAAATAAATTACCTCCTGCCTGGCTTATGCCAGAATACAAAAAAGACGCAGCAAAGTTGGCATCCAGCATCATCGCGGCAACACAAATAGGATGTACCATATACCTACTTCCTATTGTTTTTTAGTGTCCACATTTATTGTGCATCGAGTGCAATAATTTTATTTCTGCTACGAAACACGCTGGCACGAATGTATTTTGCTTATGTTCTGGCTTCCTGGAGTGCCCCTCTTCGTGTCGGGTGTGTCCTGATATGGAGTTACCTTAAAAGTATGTCGTACACAAACTCTGGCGTCATGCATATCAAAAATGCACATAGTTTCTATACTACATACCGACAGCAATAACAAGCCGTTTTTGGCATTTGGACTTTTTGTGTCCAATTGGGATGTCTGTGTAGGTCAATAAATTACAAATAAATAAAACATCGCAACGGATACTGATGAATGAGATGTTTTCGAAGGAGTTTTTCTCGCATTTGATTGAATTGCACATGGACGGCAGGAAGGAAGTGCCTTGTAGTCTAGATACAAACATTGAAATGAAAACATAGTGGAAGTCTTATAAGAAAATGGCATAGGCAGCTATTTAAATATAAAAGTAGTTCCAATTGAAAGGCGAGGGGAAAAAATTAGTTTGTTTAAAAAGTAATGCTCCTGAAATTTTTGAATCATCAGACTGTAAACTTCTTTTCATATTTTCACCCGATTTATATGTTTTTATTATTCAATATTTATATTTAGTTTGTAGAATTGCTTCGCTTGTAATTATCATTGCTTGGTGTTGTAAGCAAGCCTTGAACGTAATCTACAAAAATGAGTTCTAAAAGTCTGTGAGAAAAAATTAATAATGCTTTGGAAACGACCAATGAAATGATCCATCACTACCTTTATCTAGCAATTCATCATCCCCCAAACACACTTCTGATAAAAGCCCCTGACCTTCGAGAGCGTTTTAAACATTTACTTGATTTTCGTCTATTTTTACCAATGTTAAGCCTTGAAGCTCCGTTTTTAGTTGATGACTTTTTGAATGCTCTATTTGAAGTTTTCGAAGTCTAAAGCGCAGTTAAAAAATTAGAAGTTGGAAAAGCGCTTGGTGACGCCTGAATACCTGCTGGGTTCTTCAAACAATTCATCCGAAATTTTGACGTCATTAACGAATGAATACAACAGAATTTTCGAGGCAACAAATGTGCTTGAAAGTTTCAAAAAATCACTAATATTCCCCCTGCACAAAAAAGACGCTATAGGAATCTTGCAAACTACCGAGGGATATCGTTCCTAAACATTGCGGTAAAATTGTTTAGTACATTAATTTTCAAAAGGCTCAAGCTTTGGTATAAGATAAAGGTATATCAAATGAATTTCAGGATTGGTTCAGGAAAAATGATTTGACCGTTTATCAAATATTTACACTGACGGATGTTGCAGAGAGCTACAAATAAAGTCCTTTGTCGTGAACTTTCATCCTATTTTTGATTCCATCTCACTAAAAGCTTTATAAGAACGGAACATCGAATGAGATTGTAACTTTATTGAAATCCATATACGAAAACAATGTGTCATATGTTTACTAGTCAAATGGGAGTGAAGCAAGGAAGCGTCTTGAGTACATTATTTTTTATTTTATTTATAAACGATATAATCGAGAAGGTTGGAGGGGGAATTCAGCTTGGACGTTCCCATATTAATCTTAATCTTTGCAGATGATATGGTTTTCCTGTCGGGTTCTATTAATGGAATGCAGCTTATGATTAATAGACTCCATGATTACTGTATCGTTGGACTCAATTCCTCGCGCAAGGCGATACCCGTGAAAAAAACATTTTTGCTCCTATTGGGATTTGAACCACGATCATTTAGGATAACAGGCAGGGACCCTAACCATCACACCACGGTACCACAATATATAGAACAAATTTCAAAAATTCAACTTTTTAGAGCGAATGCATTCACAGTACTACTCTATGGAACGCAAGTTTGTGGTTGTCGACAAATCGAAGATGGTTTTTGAGATATTTTCTGAAACGTATTTTAGGTCTAACTTCTAATACACCAAATCATATGCTGCTCTTACAAGAAACGGAAGTAACACTTTTAGACACCCTGAAACAACATTTTGGGTGCATTGTAAGAGTACTGGAGATGGGAGACAGATGATTAGTCAAAAGATACTTAATTGTGTACTGCCTAGAAGAGGACGTTCCAGATGTTACCATGAAGATTACACTGGATACAAGCCCAGAAGAGTTAAGGAGCCAGTTCCACGTAGTAGTAAAAGGGGATGACCAGTCTTCATATGAAAGATATATATATAAGCGATGCATGATCGTCACAGTTCAGAGGCCGAATAACCGCACACGTGATCGAGTAATTCATACGTGACTGAACTATGTGTTTTCGGCATTGCTTCTCGCGTTATGGAGCACTTTAGCACATTTGATATTCCTTCATCAGTATTTGAACAAATTGAGGTCAATAAATGAACAGCACACTTATGTTGGGTAATATAGAGCGAATTTTGAAAGAAAAGTAGTACTCACTCACTCGATCACTAATGCGGTAGTTCGACCTCAGCATCTTTTATAGTAAGCAATACTTACTTCCAAAATCAATTTAACCTAATCACGATAGGACTAATTTTTAAAATAAAGGGTGAGCTGCTAAAGTTAAACTATATTCTGCGTTTGGAATACTTGTCATTTCTGTGCGTAGTCTTCTGTTATGTAATCTAAAGGAGAAGGAGGACGTACATCACTTCACGTACTTGATTTGGTGAAGGTTCTGAGCATTCTGGATGGTAACCGTAATTGGAAAAATTTGTACAAATATACATTGAAAGGACTTAGTTATAGACAACAAATAAATTGATGGAAACTTTTAATGAAATAAAATTAAAATTTTAGAAATAAAAGGAAGAAAATTGCAATTCTGATAGACCATTACAAGCTATGTTTATTCAATTCGTGAATGGTGTATTTGCATACATTTATACATATAATTGCGAAATAAAAAGTTCTATTAAACTAAGTTTATGATGGAAGATGATTATTTCTATTTGTTAGTCAGAGCAAATAGTAGTCAAACGGCAAGACGTGTTAATTGTAAGACTTACATTTGCTGTAAGAAGTTATCGATTAAAATTTTTCCTTCGTTACGATTCGCATCAGCCCTTTCATTAGGGCGATCTATCTTCAAATTATATATTTTTTGTGGAAATATGTTGGTTTCATCTGTCATAACGAGCTCATTCGAAACCACATTGGGCCTCACAGCGATTATTATTTTTAAGCGCAGATTCCACTGCTATGAGCTTTTTAAAATTTTTGATTTATCGTGATTTTAACTTCTTGAAATTTAATAAATAAAAGAAAATAGTAGTCTCTGCAATGGTTACAGGGAGCAGTCACACATTAAAAATCTACCTGCTAGCGTTTTTCTCATGCTTTGTTTAGTTTAGTTTATTCATCAAACAGAGTAAATCTCTTACAGACTACTATAATTATAAATAAATGTATATAAATTAAATAAAATAACAAAAGATAAATAACAAAAAAATTTATGTGACAGGTCGCAATAGTAAAGCGGACAGTAAATTCTTTTTGAAAACATCCCTTGAATTACTAGAGAAAATATCTATGACTTCTATTACATAATTTGTTTCTTTTATACAACGTGCAAACGGTTTGTTTCTACAATAATTACGTGTCGAAAAATTCTCATGAAAATGAAAATTAGCACGAAGTATTCTTTGCGGAGAGTAAAAATTGATTTGTTGTAATAAGAGAGAACAGTTTATTCTATTGCTAATTACATCTTTTATAAACATTATTGCAAAATACTTTCTTCTTAGCTCAAGCGTTTGAATATCTATTAGTAAGCATCTAGAAACGTATGATGGTACTTCGATATTCCAATTAATTTTATGGAAAGCGAACCTTGTGAAACTCTTTTGAACCCTTTCTATTCTTAACGAGTGTACATTATAATAAGGATTCCAAACTGTCCTACAATATTCCAGCACTGATCTTACAAGAGTTATATATAATGTTTTAAGGGCATATGGATCTGAAAAATCTTTAGAGTTCCTCCTTATAAACCCTAACATCCCATTGGCTTTATTTACTATATAATCTATATGCTTTGTAAACGTAAGTTTTTCATCCAGTATAACTCCCAGATCTTTTTTGGCAGTGACTCTTTCTAAAGTCATGTTATTGATACTATAATCAAAAATAATAGGAGATTTCGTCCTATAGCACGTGAAACTCTGACATTTAGCAACATTAAGAAACAATTGGTTATAATCACACCATTCAGCCAAATTTTGAATATCTTTTTGAAGAAGGAGACAGTCTGAGGAAGATCGTATGACTCGGAAGATTTTCACATCGTCGGCATACATCAGGTTACTCGAAAAGTTAAAACAATCTGGAATATCATTAATAAAAAGGATAAATAGCAAGGGACCAATATGACTTCCTTGGGGTACTCCATAGGTCACATTTATCATTCTTGACCTATGATTACTTAGTTTAACGTATTGAATATCTAAGTAGGAAGAAATCCATTTTATAAAGCTTGAATGAAAGCCTAGTTTAGAAAGTTTGAAAATTAATATACTGTGGTTGACTCTGTCGAATGCCTTAGCAAAATCCGTAAAAATAATATCAGTTTGGAAATTATTTTCAAACCCATTAATGACAGAATCGCATAAAATTGTAAGGTTAGTAGCAATAGATCTACCTGACACAAAACCATGCTGAAATTCAGACACTATACCTTTAACAAAAAAGCTCAATTTTTTGCAAATTAGCATTTCAAACATTTTGGGAATGACTGATAATTTGCAGATTGGTCTATAGTTGATCACGTTTTGCTTCGATCCTGACTTGTGAATAGGAGTTATAAAAGAAACTTTCCAGCAATCCAAAAACTGGCCACTTTTAAGGGATTTGTTGAAAATCAAACAAAGCGGCAAGGCCAAAGAAATCGAAAAATTTTTTAATGCGATAGGGGCGATATTATCAGGCCCAGCACTTTTGTTTATATCAAGGCCATTTAAGGCTTCCAAAACTTCGGAAACACTTAATTCGATGCTACCAACATCAATAACATTAGAAGGGAAGAAAGCAGGAGGTTCACAGGAAGAAGAGGGCAGATAGACAGAACTAAAATAATCGGCGAAAAAATTACATATGACATTTACATCACTAGACAAGTTATCAAAATATTTCATACAGCTTGGAAGTCCTATAGATTTACGTTTGGTGTTTATAAATTTCCAGAAATGTTTACAGTCTGTTTTAATTTTAGACTCTACAGAGACTATATAATCGTTAAACAGGAAGCTATTGAGGCAGTCAAATTCCAGGTGACACCGAGTATAATTATGTTTAAGAACATGATTATCTCTGCTATGCTTGTAAGCTTTGTAAGCTTTGTTTTTCCTGTTTTTAAGATTTAATAATCTTCTGTTGAACCAGGGTGGATTGGAATTTGATTTACGAATTTTTTTAGGAATATTCAATTCAAAAGTTTCATCAAGGCACATAACGAATTTTTCAAACGCGTGACTAAGACTTAAATTATTTTAAATTTGATCCCATGGAATAGCAGATAGATAGTTATTAATTGCTTCAAAGTTTGCACGTTTATAATCAAAATAAAATTCTGGTACATCAATGACATCACTAATATAAGTTAAGAATTTACACTCTACGGTAAGGCATATGTGATGAATTTTGTTTTCTATAACTGGGAAATCAGTCTTTTCTACATGAGCTTCCAAATCTTTATCCACAAAAATTGAGTCTAATATACGATTCAGGCTGTTATAAGAACTGTTCAACAGTATAAGACTAAACTGACTAAAGAAATCCACAACTAACGCTTCTATGTCAGAATTAACATTGAATGGTACTAAAATCTTATCGTCTTGATCTGTTTCCCATCTTATTTCACCAAGATTAAAATCTCCTAAGATCATTACATGGTCAGAAGTAGTTAGATTATTTGGAAATGATTGACAATTTAACAAATGCAAGTTATACAAATCTAATGAGCTACCTGCTACCTGGTCGGATATAGCTACCGCTAATGTAGAGGTTTAGGTTTATATTCAATTTTATTTTTATTATTAGCTGGTCAACATCGAAGGATGATGGATTACTATCAGAAACAAGTTCGATTTGACTACAAACAAAATTCTTTCTGACAGCAATTATAACACCTCCTCCTCGATCAAAACCAGTAGTAATTGAACATCGATCTTTTCGAAAAACTACAGACTGATTACCATTAAATATTTCAGAAGTAAGATGATTTTCATTTAGCCAAGTTTCAGTGAGCACTATTATATGATAATCATGAGATGCGAAGTATACATACAATTTACTCATTCTAGTTCGAATTCCTCCGACATTTTGGTAATAGATGGAGAGATTATTAGAGTTGAAAGTACTTGAATAAGTACCAGCAGGAACGATTATTGGTGAGTCAACAATTTCTGGTACGATAACATCAATAGTTGCGGCAGGAGTTGGGTTTCCGACGGTGGATATGGCAGCAGGTATATTGCAGTAATCAATTTTGATATCAGCTTCAGTTGCAAGAAAATAATGAGTAAATTACGAAGTTTTACTTTGGTGTCACTAGCCAAAATACGAAAAGCATAGATATCTTCAAATACCTTTTTGATGTTTTTGCTTGAGCCTTTCAAGATACGATTCAAGTGGTAGGGTAAGGAATACCCCCTTGTAGAAATAAAAAAAAAATCGATTTTCTATTGCATATTTTCAATGTTTAACTATTCTACAAGAGGATTTTTCAAAATTCAAATTATTTTCGCGAATGTAGGTCTTTTGCGGAAGCGCATCCAAGTTGCCTCGGCTCTATAACGAAACTCTAAACGCTTTTTTCTATAAACTCTCTTTTTCAAAAATATGGCCAAGATTGCTCGAGTTCTACTGGACCGGTTTACCAGAAACTGAAATACTTTTATTAAAAAAAACTCGAATAAGTCCGAGATAGTAACAAAAAAATTGTTTTTTCAGGGAGGCGACATTTTGCGAAAATTTTTTGATTTTTCCGTAGTTCTGACTTCTGACTATAGCGAAGTAATTCAGTATTAATAATCTTTTTTGTTTTTTTGTTTCCGATTGCTAGAGGGGTTGAAATCAGTGCCAATTTTTTGAAACTCCCTATTCATCAGCTGCTAACTTTTTTAATTCTTTACTTTTTAACTTTTTTTCGTACTCTTTAAATGATAATCAATAACTTGTTTATGGTTATTAAAAAAAATGTTGGTTGCTGAAATTCATGAATCAAAACCAGAACACCTCCAAGAACAAGACAAGAACAAGATTTTAAGAACGTTTGAATTTCTGGGACACATGTATATAATCCGTCCTGACCGAAAGGGTTAAGTATAAACCTGAAGTCGCTCTTTCCCTATAGCACAGTTCTTGTGAGCATTTTAAGTTAAGTCTCATTCTTTTAATTCACGGTGCCATTATTAATGTCCTCTTTTCGTTTAGCTTATATCAAAGTTTGGAAAAAGCAAGGAAAATGTTAAAAGACCACGGAATTCAAGGTATAATTGAATTAGTGGAAAGCTTATAAGACACGCAAAGTTTAATTGATTTTTATCCAGCCACTTGAATACGATTTGATTAGATTGGTACAATCGACAAAAAAAGAAACTAAAATTTAGTTAACTCAATCTGATGAAATCAACAGTTTAGGGCATTCCAAATAATTAAGCCATTTCGTTTTCAAGCGCTTGCACCAAGTGATTTGAAAAGCTAGGTTGTTTGCATGGATTTTTTGAGAAAGCGTTTTACTTGCGTCGCAAGCTGTTTGCTAGCCGTGCAAATAGGTATGAATAAATAAATAAATGAATAACGAGGGTGGCACAGCAAGGCTTGGGTATCTCCTGTTCCAAGTGCATTGGTAATGGAGGGAACATGAAAGTTTTTGTCGATTCCTAACAACGCTTTTCAAAGCAGTAAAATTGCTACCGGAGCTATTATCATTTCAAAACATTTGGAAAAACAATTGGATATTTCTGGGATTAACAGGCAGGCGTACTGAAAATTGTGCTATGTACAGCACAAATACACAGTAATCCAATTTCCTAAACGCCCCTGATTTCAAACTCGTGGTATTTTGCTTAAGTTTTAAAATGTTAACTTCATCTCTGTGAGTATACCTCTTCTTTACATAACGCGCTACGGTGTCAGTTTGCATGCGTGCCTTTCTCACATGCATTCGGCAGCGGTGAGTATAGGCAATTCCTCTCGCGTTCTACCAACCCACAGCTATTTATACATTAAACAACTCCAACATTAGTTTAACTTAGTTCAGTTTACGTTATCATTTCTGTGGGGCGTACCGCGACGAACACCTTTTTTTTTGACATCGCTCGTCCCACTTGAGGAAAGAGAAGTAAGCCCCGCTGCTATGAAACTTTCTTCGAAGGACATGTCAAAAAATCATTTTCCAGAGTATAACAATGAAAACTCCTGTCCTTTGGCGAAGTCTCACCTCCTTCCAGAACTATGCTTGCTAAACAGACGAAAAAAACACAAACTATTTTGATTAGCCATTGTATAACAACGGACTTATCCATATTACGACGCTAGTCGCTGCTCTGATGAACTTTTATATGACGTTGTGTATGTCGTTTCAAAAATGGATGCAAATTGTTTCCTTTACAACCTGTTGCTGTCAGCTAGCAACAACACTAAGCGACACCATTTCCTTTTGATGTGTAATTAGAAAATGCATGCAATTAAGAGAAGGCGATTAGTAAAGTGTGAAGGAAGCCATAGGGCATGGTTTTTACATTTCCTTTCTCTTCGTCCAGCAATTTTTGTTGTTTTTTTTTTTTTTTGTTTTATGCTCATTAAGGATGTGGGGGTGTTTTTTTTCTTCTTTTCAAAGAAGTGTTCATAGACGATAAACACAAAGTATGGAGTTTACGTTATGACAAAAAATAGCCAACGACTAATTACATGGACGTGGAGTTATTTTTACGTCGAAATGGATATGCATGTTTTATTTTTTTATTTTTTATTATACCAACTATTTTAATTGGTTAAGACATTTCTACTGATGGCAAGTTCTTGAATTAAAGAACCTTCTAGCATTTCCGTTGAAGGGCAGCATTTGCATATCAAGAGTTATGGATTCTGACCTTTGCTATTGGACACTGGTTCTACAAGTGGGTAATATAATAGGAAAGGATTCTGAAGGTATAATTCTGTGCATAAAATCTCTTAGGTCGACTTAAGTGTTTTTAGCTGTGTTTCATTTTCTCAAATACTGTTAATAAAACAGATGTTTTTATCTTACTCATCTTTACTTTTAAAATAGGTTAGTTATTTAATTTTAAATTTTTATATAATGTATATTAATATTGTAAGTTTAAGTTTGTAATCAAAATTGTATTAAGCTTGAATTAAGCCAAACTAATAAACATAATGACTTATCTTTACAAGCAGGAAAGTTATAACCATATTTAAAACATCCTAATCTAAGTCTTTAAATAGAGATTAAATATCAAGAATTCGTTTCTGATACAGTTCGAAAGTTGGCTTAAGACTTTTTGCCGTTTCAGCAAAGAATTGGGCTGTTGTTTTGTTGATTGAAGCACACTTTTGCTCGTTAGTCAAAAGGTTCAATGCAAGCACCTGCAAAATATTAATGTTGCTATCGTTTGCATTCAGATATTTAAGGTGGGTTAGTTGGTTAACAATTAAATATTTTAAAGTAATAATAATAATTAATAATTGAATTAAAAGCAAAAGCCTTTTCAAAAAGCATTGCATTTCTTTGAATGTCAATGGTACAATATTAGCGATAAATTACAAACAAAACAAAACGTGCCAACTTTACTAATAGCGTTCCCATTTTCTTAAAGTTGTAACGATGGAACTCTGTTTTAAAAATTTCAATTTGCCAACGATATAGCTTCTACTTTGTAGCACATCGAATCTCTTCACAATATCCGTCCACCTGGTGACGAGAACATATAGTACTGCAACTTCTCGGAAACCCTGTTGTTACGAACAATGGTACACTGAGAATCTATGATTTTAAAAATAGTGCATAAGAGTTCCACACTCTGGATAGCAGCGAACAAATTCTATGCGGCTCATTGAGTTCCAAAAGGGAAACAAATTGTTTGTGGTTTTCTTAATAAGAAGCCTGTTCAAGACAAGCCAAACTTAAGGCTTTATCGAACTATAATATGTCAACCAAATATATACATTGGGCCATTCGGTACTTATTGAATAAAATGACAGTCGACTATTCAGTTTGCGGTGGTCTTTGAACAATATGAAGGATCAACACCAAGTTTATATTATATTTTTCATCCCCCAAAAAGCTTAACTTTTACTAAAGGGTGTTTTTGTAGGAATATAAAACTTCGAATTGAAATAAAACACAAGGAAATCGTTTTAATCCATCAATTTAGCTTTATTGGAAGAATAATTATATGCCATTAATGTTTAAATATGATTTCGGACACATGACCGCCGCGGCTGGCTCGAATAAAGCCAAGTCTAGAGGTCAAATTTTCAGACACTTTTTCGAGCATATGAGGCCGTATGTCGGCAATAACGCCACGAATTGGCTTCCAAGCCGCCCAACGTTTCTGATTTGTTGACGTTGACAAACGGCTTCACATATCCCCAAAGAAAATAATCGAATTATGTCAAATCACACGATCTTGGTGGCCATTTGACAAGTCAATTTTGCGAAATTATGCGTTCACCTAATGTTTCATTCAATAAATCGATTGTGACGTGTACATCCAATTCGGGAGTAAAATAGTCGGTTATCATGGCTCTGTACCAGTCTCTATTAACGGTAACTGGTTCGCCAGCATCATTTCCGAAGGAGTATGTCCCTAGAGTCATTGGGCCCATAGGGCACACCAAACATACAGTTTTTGTGGTTGTAATGGCGTCTCAAGGTACTCATGTGGTAATTTTGCTTTGACGTTACCATATTCAACCAAAATGAGCCTCATCACTGAACAAAATTTTACGACGAATATCAGCATAGAGATTGATCTCATGTTCGCCCCATACACCAAAATCACGACGCATTGCATATCCTTGCGGCTTTAATTCTTGTACAAGCTGGATCTTGTAGGGTAGTAAGCCAAGATCTTTGCGCCAAATCTTCTATTAAGTTGATGGACAAAGTTCCAATTTTATATTTTATGATGAAATGGCAAACCAAATTGAACATAAATGAATGCTATTAGAGTGGGCTAATTTGACCACAAGAAGTTAGTTTTACCTCTATTCAAAAAACCAACTTCTAAGAAAAACACCCGAAACATTTGCTACAGCTCTACAGAAAGTCGGGCTTAGAAGGTAAACTTAATCCACATTCAGTAGTAGAATAGTAGCTCCTTTTGACCTCAGCGAACTATATTGAAGTTGGCAAACTAGGTGCAAAAGAATCAACTGAAACACCTATGTGCTGCAATGTACATACATACATTAAAAGAAAGAAAGAAATTAAAACGGGGGAAACATTGTAGGAAAACTAAATTTGTTCTTCATTAAATTATACAATTTACAGAGATTGGTTATTAAAAATTTTGTTCCAGAAAGTTTTGAATGAAAAGGTACGACTGAAAATCTTGGTATTTAAAATTTTTTTTAAATATGAAGGTTTTCAGTCGTTTCTTTTCATTCAAGACTTTCTGGTACAAAATGTTTAATAACCAATCTCTGTAAATTCTTGAAGAGATATCATCACTGAACTTACTTTTAATTTTTATTTTAAACTATTTTAACAACAGTCATTAACGTCAGCACTGATTTGCAAACAGAATCATTTTATTTTTACTTTGCCGACTATTTTCGAAAGCAATTGATATGTCTCAAGTTCATGTTTCCTTCATAACACAATACCAGAAAACTGAAAATAAAAACCAATCAAAACCACTCCAAGAAATAATTTTTGTGTCATGTATTTTATACGAATTACGACGAATGATCATCTCTTACTTAGCTCAATAAGCACCAAATTAATAAATAAACACAAATTGATTATTAAAATTATGAAACCACATTACTTGAACAGTTATCGAAGCAATTTCTTTGAAAAAAATAGTCAATGTATAGAAGCAAAAAAATAAAATAAAAACTCATTCACACGCGTTCTTTAATCTCGGCAACAACGTGCATTCTCAGTGAACAAAAACTTAATGTGAACAAGATATTCACTGGTTGCGAATTATGTCGACTAAATAATCCCACATTATTGGCAATTATTCTTTCATTCGTCACTTTTTTCTTTCCTATTAAAGGAAAATTAAAAAAAAAAAACAAAAGAATTTTCTCAAGTGTCATGTTTCTTTGAATAATGTGAGTATGCATAAGAAAGGAAAGGACCACATTAACATATCTCTTCTTATGCAAATTAAAGTTTTTAATCATATTCAATGCAGAACAAAGGGCCTTCAGAGCTATTGTCGCAGTACAGTATACAAGGAACGAACGATAGAACACCAGGAGCCAAGACTTGTCAGCAAAACTTACCTCTTGCTGTTTTGTTGCTTTTGTTGAAGTGTAATAGGTATTATGTGGATATATTTCATATATATATATTTTTCTTTAAAGGACTGTTAAGTGTTTTTTTTTTCATAACGAAGAAGAAATAATCGTTTAAATAACTCCAATCTATGAGCATTTCTCAAAGATTTTTCAATATTTTTTTTTTGTTTTGTTTAAACAAAAAGTTATTGCAGTTTTTAGAGGACATTAATTTGAAATGGAAAAAAGTCAGGAATTTGGAACGAAAAGCTATGAGATTAGGGTAAATATGGATACTTACACGCCATTTTGCTTTTAAAGACTAATTCTGAAACTCATTTGCCATACTAATAAGTGTAATGACTTTGATATTAAAAGACTACAGAGTAAAAACTTACAAAATGAGTTGCTGGGGGTCATTCAAAACTTGAACAGGGCATCGAACTAGAGATGGAGAAGGATTGACTTTTTGAGAATCGAGGGCCGCATTGGACGTTCTGAAATATTTGTACATGGAGTTAAATACCAAACCACGAAAAGAAAAAAGTTGTTTCCAAACAAATAATAAGGGTGTCTTCTATCCGACACGTCATGCATTTAAGGGAAAGGAAAGAATGAGAGGTTTTAAGATTTGTTAGTAAAAAATCCTTAAAATATCCCAATTTTTGTGGCCTAGTACGGGCTCCCAATTACGATTTTCTGTTGATGACCCTACCAAAAGTGATACAAATTGAGATTATCGGATACTTGACAGATCGAGTTAAGCCAACAAATTGTTATGGTTTATGGCTGCAGTTAAAGGGATATGACAGAAATTTTGAAAAAATAAAGGAAATGACCTTCGAAAAAGGTAGGGTAAATTGTAATGCTTGAAAAAGAATGACTACAGATAACATAAGGTTCAAAGTAGACAGTTCTAGACAATTCACGTCGGGGCTTTATAAACCTAGATAAGCTTTATTTGGTCCCATGCAACCACAAGACAAAGATGATACTGTATATCCGCTTCTCGAAAAGTCATTAGAGAAATGCCCCTAAAACGACGTATAAATTGTCCTAAATTCTTTGAGTCTCGTTTGGATTCCAGGACATTACATCATGGTTCTCAGACAGCTTTTTAGGGACCTAAACCGTTGCTTGATCTGCCAGCGTCCTCAGTGAAAGCTTCAATGAACGTTTGGATTTTTCAAGAGCACAATTGTTAACGGCATGCTTCCATAGGATGCAGACAGACCAAACGTATGCTCCCCAACGTTGATAAAAAGACTCTAACATTTCTTCTATCCTTTAGCAAAAAAGAATGTTGAAAGTTTATTGGTGTTGCAACGGGTCACTTCTCTTTTGCCAAGCACTTAAACGTGTCAGGCATAAGTGATACCACACTCTGTGAATCTTCCTCTGTTAACGCCCCGTTTTTTCGCGAACGAGGTTACATATACTCGGCGCAGACATAGTGAGAACTGGTAACTAAGGCTCCTTATCATAGGAGCGTCTTTTGATTTTTCTACAAACATCTGGAAAGCTATAAAAAAAAGAAGGTTGCTATCTGATAGCACAATGGGACGGTATTTAGCTCTGAGTGCTCCAGCTAGTATTTTAAAAGCCTCCAAGAGAAAAAAAAATTACACTTATTGCCCATATCGCCTAACTTTGGAGATGATAATCGTATATTTCAAAACAAAGGATTGGTTCCCCAACCTACTTCAGTAAATGAAAATAAATAAATAGGGTGCTCGCCATTTCAACGACCTTTAATTTTATGCCGGTTCCGAACGGCAAAGTCAGGAAGCGTTTTTCGGGGGATTATTATTACTGTGCCAATTTATCGCTAAAGATGATACTCTTGGAAAAGCGATTTTATACTTGTGGGGCTGGAGACTTTCACGAAGAAGGCAGATATGTTTACCATTATGTCAAAGACACCATAGCTGTTTTAATGTCGTTTCATTAATCGTGTAGACTTTTTCGGGCTTTAGACATTTGTGTCAGTTCATTGATAGAACAATCACAACAAAATTTTTTGTTATTAGCCCAGTTCACACTGTACAATTAGTTGGACAGACTTCGTTTAATGGAAATTGGATGGTCTGATGTAGTTTGCATTCACACTTATCAAGTTTGTCGTCCAACTTTATGTCACATACCCTTCCACTCCGTCCAACTTCTAGATTTTCAAAATTTTTTGAAAACCATCCAACAAGCTGGACAAGCGGTTGTCTGAAGGGTTCACACTATCAAGCATTGGTTGTTCAAACCTAAGTCTGTCCAACTAATTGTACAGTGTGAACAGGGTTATTGTTTTAGTTTTTGTCATGGATTTGTTAAAAATTGAATAAAACGAAAAATTTTATAGACAAATTTCTAAAATAGATATGTCGGAGATCGAGAAGAAACTCCAAATGTAACGGTGTAATCCGAGCAAAATTTTGTACGGAAACATCTAGCTGATGAACTCATTGCCTTACCTGGACGAAACGAAAATTTGGAGTTGAGGTGATCTTCTCGATCGTCAAGATATGAATTTTAGAAATTTTTATTTTTCTATCATAATTTTAGTATTATTCACTTGTTTCAGAATTAGGATTATGAATGAAATTCATCTCAAAAACCAGGAAATGCAGGACCTTACTTTATACCATGTGGACCGTGATTAAGACTTTTCTGTTCCCTAGACCCGAAGCCTGCCATTAGGTACCTGGCTGAAGATTGACTTCATTGAAACTATTCATAGCTAGATACCATGAAACAAATCGTGCTCCATCTGATCCCCGTGATATGATTGGAAGAAAGTATATCCTGTTGTACCCTTCTAAGACGCAATGTTTAGTCGATGTTTACCGACACATATATAAAGTTTGCAAACACACTGTAAAAAGGGTACAACAACATCTAACTGATGAGCCCATTGTTGTACCTGGGCAAAACGCATAAATGGTCACAAAAACTTTCTAATTTTGATTTAAAAATCACAATACTCCGTAGATTGTAGAAAGTATATCCAACCTCAGTACCGCTTGGTCGATCGAAAAGTAAGAGAAAGACACTCAGAACTAGCTAGCATCCCTTATAAGATCTTATCTGCCGCAATATGTAATCGTTTGTTAAATTTTTGACAGAGTGCAAAGACCCTGTTTCAAATTAATTAGATTTATTGAAAAACTTTGATTGTATCCCAAAAATAGTTCTTCTTACCTGTAACACAGAAGCATTTAAAGTTCTATGACCGATGGCAATAATTACCTTCTTTCTATCTGACACCACAACCTAATTACGGCAACGTTTTGCTATGCAGCTTATTATTTATTCCGCATGAATTGAATTCAAAAAGAATTTTAATTCTCTTATTCAAAGTGCTCATTTCTCAGAACGTACTTGAATATAATTCCGAAATTACATGTCTTCTAATAATAAATGGAATGAATTCTAAACAACAACGCTTGAAAATATACAAATTAAGAACATGACATGACAATGACGTTTGTTAATAAGACGCACCCTTTAACCACCCTTCTTTTGCATGGTGAAAAGAACAACGAATTTCAAAAAATTGCACAAAACAAGCTTTAAAAACATACTCTCGACGAATCGATAAACAAATTGGATAATGGCACTATAAGTGGCCTGCCGGCATTGTGACGGGAGAAATGCTTTGTGTGAAACATTCTACACATGTTAATTGTCAACTGTTAAAATATTTATTTCATTACCTTACCTTTATACGTACCTACTAACAGATAATTGACAAAACACAAAATGTACCCTTTGTGTAACTTAAAACGATTTTAATATGATTAGTCTTGGCAGCGTGAAGGCTTAGTTCGTGTACCATACGTACTCAATTAAGCAAAGCAAAATGAGTATCGAATATTTTCATTTCCGTGCTGTGCGAGTGTACGCACTCGAACATAAAAAAAATATTCATTCAATATCAAATTGCAAAAGCATTTTTGGATAATTGAGTATGTTTATGCTCGCTCAGTAATGAACATGAATGGCATTTGATTTAAGTATCATCACGAGATGCAACTGAAACTAATTAGGAAAGTGGCTAAAATCAATAAAAAAAAAAATGTGTGCTACTTCTAATAGAAAATTTTACTACATCAACATACAGAAGTTCAACCGATGTGTCATATAAAGTATCAGGTATCTCTCCGAGATCTTTTTTACAGGTTCTTGAATTTTTGTATAACACACTCAAAGCTCTTGAATTTAAAAAAGACTGTAAGAGAATCTCACAAGACATCAATCGATGACGCACGTTCTTTTAGCAAAAAGCGTATAAGTATGCTCTTTGAGACAAAATCTTTTGAAAAAAGAAAAATCAGGTTGGGAATGGATTTTCTCCAAAGGTGTTGTAAGCAGAAGGTCAAGGGAGAGAATTGTTTAAGCTAGTTCAAAGCAACCATATTCTAAATATAAATATCTTGATTTTGGCTTTGGCTTTTATCTCACCGTACTGCCATCTATTTATATTACATATTTACAAAAGGCACAATATAAAGCTAGTCAAGTGTCTCATATAATGAGCCTTGAATCTTAGAATTACGTAGGTGTTATAGTTGTACTTTGAAGTTTAAAACTACAAATTTGGTTTCGTTTCCAAGTCGAAGTCGGTTTGGACTGGTTGGAAAAGCAAGGCTGGGTAAGATTAGATCACCATTTCCAAATCACACTACCTTAAAAAAGAGTACCTTTACGTTTGTGTTTAACTCAAAACTAACGAGAGCAATTTTTTTTTGTCAAAAAAAAATTATTCTAAATAAAAAAAATGATTTTCCCAAATTTTTGACTTTGACTGATTCCTCAAAAAATCATTTCCTTACTTAACTTGATCTAAAATGTCAATTGAAGAACAAAGTATTAGCTTTCAAAAACATTATAGTATGTGTAATACGTGGTTTAGTTAATTTTTAACTAAATATTTTTTATTAGAAAATAAATCGATTTTTTATAAAACTGCCTCTCCTGCTTGAACGGAGAGAGATAGACTCACCTCCCTTACGACTTTCTTATCGTCTTAACCCAATTAGTTCGTCCTGAGCTCTTGTATTCAGAAAAAACCCTGCTTATGGGAGTTCTCTTTGCTAGTACTTTATGGAACATACATATATTGTCTTGCACACTGACACACACAATGGAGAAATTTTTTTTCCGCGCCTTTACTATTGTATTAAGGAATAAAATTGACTACAAAAAAAAAAAACAACAGGGCAAGACAGCGCAATCATTTAAAGCCTTAATCAAAGAGGAAAAGATAAAATAGGCATGTTATCACAAATTATTAACAAACAGAAAAAGAAAAATAATTTTTTAAATTTATTTATATTAATTTTGAAAGCTAAAGTTACAAGCTTTTCAACGATATGTAACACTTTTGTAAGCACTCGAAAAAAACTCTATTGAAGACGTTGCTTATTTTTTCATTCGAATGGGGTTATGTGGGTCAACCACTTCAGGTAGACATGCCCTTGAATTTTGCAACTTAATCCACTTAATTTCTATTGCAGTGCATAATTTGACTTTTCCTCGGTTCATTAGCTTAAAAGTTACCTTACTTTCGAAGAAACCATTTTTGAGACATTAAATGCCATTTATGCCCGCTGTGGCGTTTCCGGGTCCAAGTCGATCAATCACACTTAAATTCGGCCATCATTTTTTCGTTCTTTGTGTGCTTAAGTTCATGCTCCAGGGCCACATCTACTCTTGATCAGAGTTTTGTAAAATCTTCTTCTTACTGAGTTCTTCAAGAGACCGTTTTATATGTCAAAGATATTTTTTTTTTCCGATTCGTTAAAGTTCTCGGATGATTTTCTTGTTTGCAAACGGCATATACATCTCAGACTCGGTGAGTTTGTTTGGGGTATTGGGGCAGCGGGGTGCGATTTCTGCGATCATCCTGCAGATCCGGTTTAAAGATAAGATCCCTATCAAAGAAAAGCGAAGATGCTTTACCAGAATATACTTCATCATCACGGCTCCACTCATTTGGTTTATGGTTTGATGGTTAGCATGGACTGGGGGTTTAAGGCTGGAGTGGCAGAGGTAGGTATCCAGGTATCGCTTATCGGGAATAATTGTCAAGTACTCCGAGGATTATTACACCACCATAAAAAGCGCTGAAACACTAAGCTGTTTGGATTTGTCAAGAAATTAAGGCCACTCTGTTTCTTACGAGATACGATGGAAGAAAATGGGGTAAGAGTTCCATGGTTAGGTGGGCTAAAAGTCAAACGGATTTTTTGTGGTTGCGAATTTTTCCACTAAAAAAAAAGACAAGATTTCCCGAGGAACTTTCAAGTTCTCCGATACCAAATTCATTGCCATCAAAAGAAACGCTTCCTCGATTATCCGTTCAGATACAGCTGAAAATTATAGATGCTCTCCATTCCTTCACAAAGACAATGGTTGTGAGAAATGCGCTAGGCCCCGGGGCTCCTTGCTCTATTGCGCCACATATTTTTATTTTTTAATTTTTTTAAAAGACAAAGTCTCTCATAATCAAAAAATAATCAAATAAATAATTCCGCCGAAGTGAGCCACCCATCGTTAGCGCTTTACATCAGCCACCCATCGCTAGCGCTATATATCAGTTAGTCACATCGTTTCCCTTCCCTTCCTTTTTCATCTAAACTTTTCTTCTTTTCTTCCTTCTCTACTCCCTTTTCTTCCCTCTGCTTGTCTAATATTATCTTCCATTTCTTCGCCATTTGGTTTATTTTATTTCAATTTTCCCATTTCACTTTCCTACTTTCATCTATTCCAAAAAAATAGTTTCGTTTCTTTTTCTTTAGTTTTTAACGTAATTCCTACCCTTCTTCTACTTTTCTATTTTTCCTTACCTTGCTTCAGACATTTACTACAGATTTGATGAATAGCAAAAGAAGATGCATTTGCGAGGTTTGGTATAGGATTTAATTTAAGTTGAAGTTAGGAAGTGGACCAAGACCAGGACTGGAAGAGATTACTCACTGGAAATAGCAAAACATAAGAAACGGAAGGGGGTTCAAAAAGAGTACATGAAGAAGTAATAGGAAAAAAACCAAAAAAAAAAATCATAGGAAGGAAGTTTAGGTAAACAAATGTACAGAGCGTAGAACCGTCACTCAGTCGAAACTCGGCTTAGCTCAACGGATGTGAGTATGTCTTGCCTCCCTCACTAAACCTCACATAAGATCAGAAAAGGAAATCGTTCCTTAAAAACACCATTACAATGTAACCGCGAAAATTCTTCCCCACGCTAAGCCATGCTACTGACTGTGCAGGATGGCCTGTTCCCTTTCGCAACCTGATATCTCATAGGCCATCCATCGGGATTCTCCAAGCTACTTTACGTGGACGCTGCTGCAACAAAATGAATTAATCTGAGTTCTCTTCAAAGATACACAGGTTAACTGAGAAAACTCGAAAGTTAGGCGACCCAATAAATTGGAAAGAAGCCTCAAGTCAAAATGCTGAAATGAAAGAGACCGGAAGAAAGGGCGTGTTGGTGTTGGCTATATCAATGATGCGATCTGGACGCCGCTTAAACTAACAACTGCATAAACTTTTGCAAGCATCACTATTTGAGGAATATTTAAAGGCTTCGTTCGAGTACTCTATCCCCACTAGAGTGGTCCTTAAAGTGGTTAGGTCGGAATTTTAATGAGTGCACCCCCCACCAATGTTGCAAATAAATAAAAAAAAATTTTCCCAAAATTTCACCCCCCTATCTCAATTTTAACACGTGCCGCCGGACCTGCACTTTTTTCCATATGAATTACATGTGATTTTTTTTAAGTTTTATTTTTTATTTTTTTAAGCAATATACATAGCACCAAAAAATCCGGTCACTATTTTTTTCTCATCGGAAAAAATTCTACTTTTTTTTAAGAATTTTTCCAACTTTGAAAAACAAAATGGCGAAACAAATATGGCGGTCTGAAAAATTTAATTCACCGCCATATTTGTTTCGCCATTTTGTTTTTCGAAGTTGGGAAAATTCCTAAAAAAAAGTAGAATTTTTTCCGATGAGAAAAAAAAAAAATTTTTTTATTTATTTGCAACATTGGTGGGGGGTGCACTCATTAAAATTCCGACCTAACCACTTTAAGGACCACTCTAATTCCCCACCCATATTGAGAATTTTTTTTTTCGACTCATCCATGAGGGAGACTGGGAATGCCACAAATCAAAAAGTCGAATCAGAAATTGCATCTTATTTTGAATATAATTATCGCATCCAGAAATCAATTACCTTGAGCCCATTATTTCCAAATGTTTACCGAAGTAAGCCTTACCTGAAAGAAAAAAAAAAGCGTTAGAAATATTGCATTGCATGTTTCTGAAAGAAGGAAAAAAAGTTAAAAAATTTTTATTACAATGTTTTTGCATTTAATTTTGGTAGCTAGACTCTTCCAGTAAAAAAAAAGAATTCAAAAAAGTGTGACTCCTTCGTAAGGAACTTCACCTTGGATGCATTCAAACAATAAATTTCCTCCATCAAGAGAATGTCCTTCCAAAAAAAAGAAAACCATTTCGTCTTTCTATTTTCCCTGCTCAAAATGCATGCAATTTTAATCCATGAGAAACCTTAAAATGCTTCACTTCTAAAAATATACAAAAAAAAAAAAAAAAACACCCAACAGCCACCACCAACGTTGTCCGTGCATTAGTTAAAACCACTGCTGGCAGCAACAAGTCCTGCTGCTTTTGTACACTTGTATTTTTGCCTCTCCAATTTAAATTACATTTTTATGTCCTTTAGAGCAAGAGGAAATGTTTTAATATTGTATGTGACTAAAGCGCAAAAGAAACAAAATAGGAACAAATAGCAACAAGAACAGAGAAGGGTTGTGCTACTCAAGTTGTGAACCAAAAATGAACTCAATTGCAGTTAAGCGCACTCATGAAAAACTCATTGTGCAACAGAGACGTTCCTGTTTTGGTTGGGTTTTTATGGCCGAAACGTCTTAGTCCGGATATGTGCATGTAAAAACAGACAACAGCAAAATAAAATGGATTGACCGGGGCACTTCCTCAATAAATAATGTGCGAAGTTGATGCATTTTATGTTGGCAGATGTAAATAAATGTTTGGTTTTGCTGAATAACAACTGGAGATGTGTTTTGTTTGTAACGAATTTTCGTTGAATCTTTGAAGAGAAAATAAAATTTCGTAGTGAAGGCATTGACTTGGTGAGTATATACATAAAAATTCTAGTGAAGAGCATTTGTTTGTTTTTAAACAATGAAATGTTTGGTTTGCATTCGTTTAACACTGAAAAACGAGAGATGAGGAACTTGGTTTCTGTGTGTCTCTGTATGTCCATTGTGAAAAGTCATAGCAATCGTTCACTGTGGCGTATGAGATATATTTTCCTTTTATTAATTGTGGGGAGGTCGATGATGGTTTTGATACTGTCGATGTAATTTATGAATTGATTTGATATCGGCTTCTCATAGCAGAGTTTTTGAAACAGATGACTGATACGAACAAGGCGAAACTATATCATTGAAGGGAAAGAGTTTTATTTTGGTGTTTGAGAAACAAACGAGTAGTCAAGAAAAGTGGACGTCTCATCATAGTTCATTAGAAGAGCATCCGAAGTATGTTAACAAAAGGTAGTTCTGTACCTGAAAACTCACACAGCCAATTCATAAACAAAACAGCTTATCACGTTTGTAACGTCTGGCAGTCAAATATGCTCAAATCGTTCCAACTCATGTCAATTAACTGCTTAAAGTTATTCAAATGAAGCATCCAACCACTTTGCTAAATGTTTCTGTGACTAATGAACCTTGTCCTGCAAAACTTCTCCGATTTGGGACACCATCCAACGCTCAAGGTTCTTTTAGCTTACCAACCGCACACTATGTTCGGGTTGAAAGAAGAATCCCATTATCGAAATGTCACAACGTAATTATGGAACGTGATTTATTAGATGCTCACTTAATTCATTATTCTCCTATCGCTAAAATGAATCTTTCCCGAGACTCATAATCCCCAGCGTAAAGTGAAAATATTTATTACCTCAAAAATACGGAAATACGAAAATCGAAATTTAAACAAAAATAGGTTGCACTTCCTTTACAAATAGTTACACACCGTGTCGCACCCACTGTGGGTGGTAATTTATTTTCAGCGGACACATCCTTGGCTTGGCCTAGTCGCTGGTCATAGCTCGTTTTCGTGTGTTGTGTATCCCAATGATTTTGGGGCGCTCAAAACAAGTAAGCTTTGACGTATAAAACAGCGCCAAACAAACGAACTATTGATTAGAATGAAAATCCAATCTGACCTTAACATTTTGCGCCAAAGGATACCAAACTATGTAAAGCGTACCAAAACTAATTTACATATCCATCAAGTGCGCACAAAGAAGTATAAGTACAAACGTGGCGCTGCTGTCCGGCGATGTTACGACGTGACGACATGGCGAACATGTTGGTTGCATTGCAGTCATTCATTAGTTATTTTATAATGGATTGTTTCTAACGCATTTGTAATTTCTGATCCTGATAATAGCTTAGTTTTTTTTTTTGTTTTTTAATAAATAAATTTACATTTACTGGCGAGGTGTTGTATGCGGTTTGGCATGGCATGAACATGGAATGAAAGGTTGTTAAATGAAATAATTAGAAAGGTGACATAAATTTACTTGCCACTCGATAGAAAAGGCTATCTTTATTTTTACTTGCTAAAATAGGTGCTATAAGGGCAAGTTTTGCAAATAAATTTTGAGATAACAGCAAAACATGACATTACGATGAAAGGCAATCCAACTCTGTCTGTCTCTATTTCTGAATGTCCGTATATGGTTCTACAACCTGAAATTTATTTTCTTCCAAATCTGCAGATATCGGGAAAGGAAACCAACGAAGGAGTTTTGGAATTTGGTTTCTAAGTCTGGAAATAACGTTACCTGCCATATATGATTATATTTATTTCTCTCGAAAACGACTCTACGATTTCGGTTAAACTTTGTGTGAGAGATTAATTTTTGGTTGTCTTTCTTATGGTGTAAATTTGTGAACAAAGTCGAAAGCAGTTAAACCCATAGTACCGCTTTTTTCAAAGCCAACATTCTCGTTAATGACTTACACGATTTTGATGAAATTTTATGTTCACGGATTTCTGATTTGTCTAAAATTGACTGATTTTCATGACTTAGGTCCCTTTCATTCTCTTCCAAGGTATGGTTGAGAGAAATGCACTAGGTTACGGGACTCCACGCTCTGTTTTGCCATTATACTTTTAGTTTTTTAAGTTTCAAAGTGTGAATTTTGCTTTTGAAGTACCACGCAGAGATAAATCTTGCTTATATAAGACTTCATCATTGCTTGGGGCTTCAAAGGGACACCACCATCAAATCAGAGAAAAATGGTGGTGGAATAATGAAGCAGCAACAATTTCAGTATGAAAAAAGCATGGTCAAAATGTCCCTAAAAAAACTAAAATTATTATCAATAAGGAATTCGCAAGAAAGAAGAGAGGAAAACGCGGCCAACTCCTATTGAGGAGCACAAAAGGCAAGCATCAGGACCTGAAAGATATTTCTGTCCCAGCTGCTGATGCAAATCAAACTTTAAAGAAATACTATAAAACAACTTGACAACAATCTTCAAGATAGTCGTTCATGGAATGAGACATGCTCAGGATATTCGTTTGCCGAAGTTCATTCAGGATGCTCAAGGACAGTTTCTGGTAGAGGACGATAAACTTTTGTATAAGTCGCGATGATATTGTGATGACCAGGAGCTGAAAATAACTAAACGGAAGTACCGGACATCACAGTCGAAGAAGTTAGTCAGACTGTCACAAGGTCCAAGCAAGAGTGCTGGATCACAACAAATATCATCACAACCCTGCTAAAAGAATCGAGACAGAGAGCTTCGATGATAAACGATCTTCGTCCCCAATAAGAGGTAATAACCAGCATTAGTTATGGGGGAAGAGTGACCTTCTAACAACGTTCAAAGAAGAGGAATGTGCACGAAGTTGCGATTGCGATCAAGTTGATGTCACACATTTTGGAGATCATTGAGCAGGTTTTGGGTAGCCGACTATGAAAAATAATGAAGCCATCCGGCAACCAGTGCCTTATTAAGCCAGCGTGGGGTCTTTAGCGAATTCTGTCAAGGGGCCCTTGGTTAGCCTTAGATTTTTAAGCTTAGGATATTATTTTTTATCATAAAGATGTGCACCAAAAAAGCGTCTATAGGCCTCTGCTCTTTATTATAGTCCTTGACTCCCTAATGGAGAACCCCGTGAAAGTGGCAATAAAAATACAACAGGCACTCGCGTGGCAATTAAAAACAACTATTCACTCAATTAACAAAATGTTTTTATAGCCACACTAAATACAAATCTCCTCGATATTTAAAGTAATAACTTCAAAATTTCATTTCAGAAACACTTCCCACATGGCATGCCTCGGAAAAAAAGCTTTAAAAAATAAAATAAACGAAGCATCGATACTTGACCTTTTCCTCTACTCTGCATACATTCAAATTATTATCTTAAGTGAGCAATAATAAACATGCTTTACAGGCGTCATGCCCCCATAACAATCGGAAGAATCCCATCATATAAAAGTATATCTGAAAATATAAAACAGGCATTTTAATGAAAACTCAAACAAACAACCATTTCTATTGATGGGCAACACATTTCATGTGTGTATATTCGTTTATGACGTCGTGAATAGGTATTTTAATGACTCTTATTTAAGATAACGGTCCTATCTACGTCAACACCAGTTAGGTGTTTTCATTCATTTGTTTTTGTAAAAACAGAAAGTAATGACGTGTAAGGCGACGGCGAAGGGCGGCGCCGGCGGTGCGGCGATGGCTGTTTATGCAACATTTTCCATGTATTCATTTCCTTGGCAAATAGCCTAATATCAATTTGCATGCGTTAGGCACGCTTTATAGTCCTCATAGCTCGCATACATACAAACTTATCAAGAATTTTTTTCCTTAATAAAATCTTGAAAAAAGAAAGAGCATCATCTATGATGTCACTTGTTCAAATATCGCACTCAAAGCGTTCTTCAAGGCAATTTGAAAGCATCAGGAAGATTCGTTTGAGTTTCAAATCTTCTTTTCAATGGAATTGGGTTGTTGGTGTCAGAAATGGGTGTGTGTTACGTTTCGAATTTAGACTTTGCAAATTGAGCTGATGATGCACTCATATAAGAGTGACCAATGAGTCCTTGTGGTTGGTCACTGGGCCAATCTACCGATATGGCTGACTATGCTTGTGTAAGAGATGTAAGTGCGGATAAGAAGGCTACTTGAAACTTTTTGGAAGCTCTTGAGACGTCCTTTGATTAGCACAATCTAAACGATTTTCAAGCTTTATCCTGCTTTGGTTGAAAATGAGATCAGATAGAGAAGAGACTTGAAAAAAGAAAAACAAAAGTCTTCTGACTTGGGTGAGCGAAAAAAATTTAAATTTCATAACGACAAAGCGTGGCTAAGTGAGCTGTTGTGTTCTTCCATTACAGCTGATAAAAGAATATGATATCATAGTCATGCTATAGTACCACTGCGTTTAGTTAGTAGTCACTTTAGTTAAGAGTCAAGGTTTTGTGACTAGAAGGTGCATAAATGTCAGTTTCTTTAAGACAGAAGCAGTTTTGAAAGATTCCCAAAATGTGTCAAAATGTGTTGTTGCGATTGTGTTCTTAAAACAGTATCGAAATCATAAGGCTGAGTAAAAAGTTTTGGTATTCGCTCTTTATAATATATTTGGTGGTACAGGGTTGCCAACTATACATTAATTATGAAAATTGGATTAAATCAAGCAAAATATTGAAAAAATTCCAAAAAACGCCATTCTTTTGCAGTTGCTAATACATATAATCGCTGGAAATTTGAATAAAATCGTTAGACCTACTTAAAAAAATATAATTTTTACATTACACTTTTTTTTAACCCTTTGTTGGCCAAGCTATGAACAGCCTTCAAACAAAAGTTGTGTTTTTATTAATATTTTATATTGGAGCGTTTTAAGCTAGAAAACACATTCCAAAATTTTGCAGCGACATCTAAAGACTCAAATTGATAGTAGTACTCAAAAACTCTGTGGGACCATAAAAAATAACATACATCATAAGAATGTTCAGCATTTGTGTATTTTTTTTTAATTCAATATTATTCTCATATAAATACAAGATTGGAAAGACTGGTGGATGGGCGTTGTACTATTCGGGTAGGCTCTGATTGGTGCTAACTTGGCGGTGCCCAGATGCTGTAACTTATAGTACACGTCAACTGTGCTTACTATACCTCCAAGCGGTATCCACTGGGACCTGGGATGCTCCGTCCAGAGCTGACCTGCTTAACTAGTAAGTGCGAGTGTTGAGATAAGGGAATCCGGAACAAAGAATTGTGATCGATCAACACTATAATTGCTCTGCGAACAATGACTGACTGCACGAATCTCAGTGGTCTACGAGAGCTTTCGTGTAAATGTCCCAGCGGATGAATTCGAAGGACAGAATCAACGGTGGACTTCAGCAGCCATAAAAGCAGAAACCCCTGAAAGAGCTACTCCAACATATCTGGTTTAAAGGTCTTTTGGGGTCTTTCAATACTAGGACAGGGTATTGAAGTAGAGATGGTGGCGGACGAGCTCCTGGTGAGCCAACGGCAGCACTCACACCCCTGCAGCAGGGTACTGACTCTGGATACTCCAGCCCTTTGTGTCCAAAGGGATCCAAAAGGACCTGGCCCTCCAGGTTGGGGGTTGTGCGTAGGGTTAACTACCCAACCACGTAAAAAAGATATAGTTCCGAAACAATCAACAGCCTCGGATAACGATAATGATTTCAAAGTTGACGACCCATGCAAACGAAAAAAGGACAACGACCTCCGGATCTGCACCTGGAACGTAAGATCTCTTAACGGAGAAGGTGCAGCTGGAGAATTAGCGGACGCCCTGGACTGCTGCAAAGCAGACATAACCGCCATCCAAGAAGTGCGATGGAATGGACCGGGCATAAAGAAGATGAAAAACTGTGACATATACTATGGCGACTGCTACAGACAACAGAAAAAGCGTTTATTTGGGTGCGGATTTGCCGTTAGAGGTAGACTCAGGGATAAGGTGATTAGCCAAAATCCAGTCAATGAGCGTATAATGACCATCCGCATCAGGGCTAAATTCGCCAACATTAGCCTTATATGCGCCCACGCCCCCACAGAAGAGAAAGACGACGATTCCAAAGACTGTTTCTACGAGCTCCTTGAAGAAACATATGAGCAATGCCCTAGATACGACGTGAAAATCGTTCTTGGCGATTTCAACGCAAAACTAGGGAAGGAGGACATCTTTGGAAACACAATCGGTAAGCATAGCCTCCATGACAAAACCTCCGAAAACGGATTGAGGCTTATCGATTTTGCTGCGGGGCTAAATCTTGTTGTAAGTAGTACACGCTTCCCGCATCTCAAAATTCATAAAGGCACATGGCGATCCCCAGATCAATTAACCGTCAACCAAATTGACCATGTTGCGATCGACGCAAGGCACTCTTCCAGTGTGCTAGATGTCCGAACTTTCCGAGGGGCCAACTTTGACTCGGACCACTACCTTGTTGTAGCCAAGGTACGAATGAGGATATCTTGTTCACGACCAGCACGAACTAACGCTGTGAAGAGATATGACGTCGGAAAGCAACAATCGCAAGAGATTGCTAATGCCTTTTCCAATCGAGTGTCCCTTCAATTATCCTTGAATCCCGTGCCGCCAGCATTAAACATCGAAGACCAGTGGCAGCAATGCCAAGAAGCCATCAGAACCGCTGCCTCTGAGGTTCTGGGTTTCACTCGGCCACCAAAACGAAACCCATGGTTCGATGAAGAATGTAGGCAGGCAAATGCAGCCAAGCAAAGAGCACGACAAATGCTTTTGCAAACACGAACGAGGGCTGCTCACGATCGGTATAACGAGATTTACAAGGAGAGAAGAAGGGAAGAACACCGACTTCTCAAAAAGAAAAAGAAGCAGCATGAGAAGCGCTCGTTTGAGGAAATAGAGAGGTGCCATGACAGGAACGAGACTCGGAAGTTTTACCAAAAGGTAAAAAGATCCTGCCAGGGTGACAAACCCCGAACTCAAGCCTGTAAAGACCAGCAGGGAAACATAGTTGTAGAATCACAGTCACTACTGAGGATCTGGAAAGATCATTTCTGCAGACTGCTTAACGGCGATGAGGACACAAATTCCGCTGTCAGGCAGATTGCCCCATTCAGCCTGGACGATGATCAAGAATGCCGTCCTCCCGACCTAGAAGAAGTTAAGCTTGCTATATGCAAACTTAAATCAAATAAGACTGCAGGTGCAGATGGCCTTGATGCCGAACTTTTCAAGGCAGCTGGAGATCAGTTGGAAAGGAGCTTGCACCAGCTGATCTGCATGATATGGTCGAAAGAAAGCATGCCCGATGAATGGAACCTCAGTATCGTATGCCCGATCCTAAAGAAAGGAGACCCTCACAACTGCGCCAATTATAGAGGGATAAGCCTCCTTAACGTCGCTTATAAGATCTTGTCTGCTGTAATATGTGAACGTCTGAAACCCCACGTCAACAACTTGATAGGTCCTTATCAATGTGGTTTTAGACCGGAGAAGTCCACAATAGACCAAATTTTCACATTACGGCAGATCTTGGAAAAAACCCGAGAACATAATATCGATATTCACCACCTCTTTATCGATTTCAAGGCCGCGTATGACAGTATCTACAGAGACGAGCTGTACAGAGCCATGTCTAGTTTCGGCATCCCTGCAAAGCTCGTACGACTATGCAGGATGACTTTGGAGAATTCACGCTGCTCCGTCAAGGTCGGTAAAGAACTCACCGAGACCTTCAATGTCGAAAAAGGTTTTAGGCAAGGCGATAAACTGTCATGCGATTTCTTCAACATCATACTTGAACAGATTGTAAGAAACTCAAACGTCAACACCAGAGGAACAATCTTTCAAAAATCTGTGCAATTGCTCGCATATGCAGACGATATTGACGTAATGGGAAGAAAAAAGCGTGATGTCATAGGTGCTTTTGCGAGTGTTGAAACAGAAGCGGCAAAAATGGGTTTGATGGTTAATGAGGGCAAAACAAAGTATATGCTGTCATCAAACAAGGACACAGAACATCGACGAATTGGACAAAACGTCACAATAGACAGACATAACTTCGAGGTAGTAAAGGACTTCGTCTACCTAGGATCCGCTGTAGACACGGACAACAACATCAGTGCGGAGATCAAACGGAGAATAACTCTTGCCAACCGTTGCTTCTTTGGGTTAAGAAGGCAATTGAGAAACAAAACCCTCTCCAGAAAAACCAAGGTAACCTTATATAAGACCTTAATCATCCCAGTCCTGCTTTATGGCGCGGAAGCATGGACCTTATCGAAAGCGGATGAGGAAACCCTTGGTCGTTTGGAAAGAAAAATTCTCCGAATGATCTTTGGTCCCGTATGCGAAGGCAATGTGTGGAGAAGAAGATACAACAACGAGCTGTATGAGCTGTACCGCGACATGGGCATAGCCAGAAGAGTACGCATCGCGAGGCTACGATGGTTGGGCCATGTTGAGCGGATGGACCCAAACGCTCCGGCTCGTCGGGTGTTCGAAAGCACATTGCAGGGAAATCGCGGAAGGGGAAGACCTCGTCTTAGGTGGCGCAATCAAGTGGAGGATGACCTCAACCGACTTGGAGTGCGAAACTGGAGAGAGCTCGCCGAAATAGAAGTCGTTATCGAAGGATGTTGGTTGAGGCCCAGGTTCACCCCGAACTGTAATGCCCACCTAAGTAAGTAAGTAAGGAAAGACTTTCTTGTTATTTTTTGAAAAATATTGTCATTATATTTTATTTTTTATTTTTTATTTTTATTGACCAAATATTCGTTCTAACAATTATTTACATTTATGAAATATCTTATAGCCTAAATGGTTTGGCATTATGCCGTCTACCAGATTGACGTTCATTCATTAAGCTTCAAGTTAAGTTTAAACAAAATACGAGTAAAAAATTTTTTTTTTTTAAATTGCCTTCAATTATACGGGTTCTGTAGCGCAATGAGCTTATGATGAAATTGTAAAGCAGATCCCATCCACGGTCACCATTCAAAATATTCAACGCCACTTCCATCTCCAGAGTATTTGCTCCAAAGTATATCCTTCTTAGCTCACAAAAAATTGGGCATTTCGCAATGAAATGGAACACATCTTCTCTTTCTTTAAGATTGCAAAGGCTACATTCAATAGGCAGGTCAGTTCGATGTGGTATGAAATTCAGGTTAGTGGGCTCTCCTCGTATTTTAAATAGCACATTTATTTTATCAATGGAATTTGCATTCACAAAATAAGTTTTTTCCTGCAGATAGTACTTGAGTTTGCTGTAGTACATTATTGTGATGACTGAGCTTCGGTAACAAATGAGTCGTAGAGTAGACTACCTGTTTTTTCGATAATTTTACAGAACGTATTTTTACGAACTGTTACTTGCTCGAAGTTTTCGAAATTTGTAACCAATTTTTGAAATTTGTCATTATTTATTGCATAACTTATTATTACTCACATCACAATCACGCATTTCAAAAGTCTAGCATGTTGTCGAAAAAGCTCTTGTAACCATGTCGTGAACAAAAAAAATTGAAACATGGAGATAACATAGTTCTTAAAAGTTGCTTTGGTAAAGTTGCTTTGATTGATAGTGTCAAATTTTACCCATATAGGGACTTTATTTGAACTAAAAATTCAGTAGTACTCACAAGTACCGTTGGCGTCGGCCGACAAAGTATTCGTAAAATTCAAGTATGCAAAGTTTAAGATCTTGGCAGAACTTAATTTGACAAAAAATTTGAGAAAAATGAAAGTTATGGTTCTGAAGTTATTTCAAAAAATCAAAATTCTACTAAAAATTTTTTTTAGAAATTTCGAAAGTCAAAATTTTTTAAATGCTGATATGCAATCTTTCTTAAACAACTTAGAACTTCTAAAATACTAAATTTCGTAAACATCGTGAACGCCATTAACGATAGCGGTACTGCGACAGGCATCGTTTTAAACTTTTCCAAAATTTTTTCTTAGATCAAAAGAAAGATAATTTCAAATTAATCCTTCACAGAAAATTTTATCGAAATCATTAAAGCCGTTATCGAGAAAAAAAATACCATTATATCAAGACCTAGAGATCCAATTCCTAAATTCCTCTGTAGGCTGCCACACAGACCATAATTGCAGATTTTGAACAAAATCGGTCAAGCGGTTCAGGCTGTAGATCCATACACAGACAGACAGACACAGACAGAATTGCAGGACCCACTTTTTTGTATGCTCTATCATCGTATTGTCATGTTTAATTGTTATCTCAAAAATTTTTTCAGCACGATTGCAAAAATTGCCTTTTTCTTCTAGTATTTATAATTGCAAGTAAAAATAGTGCGTGGAGTCCCTCCGCGCGGAATAAGTGAAACTCCTAATGTGGAGCAGAATTGAGATTGTTCTAAAGAAATGAATTACAAAAATATTAAACGCATTGAAAAGAACAAATTTGAATTTTTCCGAAAATAATGCAAACTTACACCGAAGAACACACTTCATCACAATTAAATCGTCTAGCTGACTGACGCGGAATTGATACAACTGTTATATCAACAAATTGCGTGCAGTGCCGCAAAAATGCAAAATGCAATCGATAATCCGCGTTAAACGATTAACGCAACCTTGTTGGAAGTCACATAAGAAGTTTCAACTCAAAAACAAAAATATAAATTTGACTAACATTTTGCACTAGAAGTGACCAATCAATTACAAGTCAAGACATTTCACTACACACCCAATACAAAGACATGTAAAATAAAAATTGCAAAGGAGACCAAATGTCTAATCATATTTTTATCTACATGTTTTGAACCTACGAGCTACAAGTATACGAGTATGTATGTTGGTTGTTGGCAGTTGCATAAAAACAAGCACTTACGTTTGATGCTAAATGGAAAGAAATTGGTCGATCTGGAAGTGTGACGCACATAGAAAAGGCCCTTAATACACTGTAAGACTGTTTTTGACACTGACATTCAAACAAGAGATTAACCCACATTTCACTATGGATAATATGGCGGACTGAATACGTTTACAAAACGAAATGAATCGAAATGCAGAACATCAATTTTCATCTTCGAAGTTCCAGTTAACAATTACCATTTCGAATGAATTTAATTTCATTTTGTGAATTCAAAATAAGTGGAACATGGGCGACTAGGCGACTAGATGTCCTTTACATGTATCAAAAATGTTGTATTTAGCAAAATAGTTTGACACTATCCAGCTGTCACATTTGAAGTTGCTTTGAATCTAGTTACAATGAATAATGAAAGGCTTCCACCAGAAATAATGCTGGTGGATACCAGAGTCAGTAATCTACAGATAGACAGGATCTTTGCCGATCATAATTTTTTCTATCGGAAGTTTTTAAAATACAAGCTGTTGCACTCGAACTTAAGAACCAATCAATTGTACTACCGGATTCAAATCTTTTGTCATAGCTTTCCAGATACTCGTAAGAAAGTCAAAGGACGTGGCATGATAAGGAGCCTAGGTTACCAGCTCTCACCATGTCTGCGCCAAGTATCTTTAGCTTGATACGAGAAAGTGCAGGACATTCACAGAGGAAGTGCTCCGAAGTGATGTCATTCTCTCCACAGGATTCACAGCGTGTTATATCACTTAGCCATACATAATTTAATGCATTGCAAAAGTGAAGAAGTAGCTTTCTACAGTCTTTTCTGCTATGAGATAGCAAAAGCGTTGCACTTTTCATACTAACGTTGGGGAGCATACGTTTGGGCTGTCTGCATTTATGATAGAGGCATGCCATCTGCGGTTGTGATCTTGACTCTCGCTGAGGATTTCGGAAAACCAAGCGCCTGTTAGTTCGGTTCTGATAAAGCTGAGGTTCTGATAAAGCTGGTTGAGATCCTTGTCTCGCAGTGCATCTAGCTATGCCGTGATGATCTGAAACTCCAAAAGACTCAAATAATTAACTCTTCCGACCGCTGTCAGGGAGATTTTGCTATTTTGGATCACTTTTGAAAAAGTTAGAGGGTTGGGCAGAGCCTTAAGCACAGCTTGGTTTCGCTGCAAACACGAATACTTGTCCCAATCCTTATAGCATACGCTTCCACTAGGAAGACAGATGCATATGTGGCTAATGCGGAGTGCAGTCGTAAGTCATCGCTCTCCATAAAGGCATCAGCGCCACATCCATTATCGGTTTCGGAACCATCTGTGAACATCCGATTACAATCTCTTACTGGTTTAGATTCTAGAAGGGACCAGACATGAACCGACGGAAAATCAAGTATTTTTGACGTAGTTTGAGCATGTCCATTAGATAGGCGTTGAAAGATATGCTGCTTGCAATTTCCTCAATCCCCAGTGCAAATTGTGACAGACACCACATCTCTTTCAACAGGAAATGGTTATGAAAGTACAACAAAAAATGTAGCTATCAAGGGGGGAAGATTCGGCTGTGCACCAAGAGGAGCCTCCGGGTGCTATGAAAGGCCCTAAAACAGTCAAAACTTATTGTTCTTTAAATTTTGGCAAAAAAAAAAAATGAAATTTCTCATATTTCATGAACAAGATGACATTTATGAGAAATTAGTTCACATAAGCCTGCAAAATTAGTTTCGTTTCATCCAGGGTTCGAGGATATATATCAATGGATATATATCAAGATATATATCCGATATATATCCGATATATATCAAACAGGTTTCGACGATATATATCAAATATATAACCAACGTCTTTTTTGTAATGTATTGCAGTACAAAAATGTTTGTTATTATATTATTGAGCAATTTCTAGCGCTTACTACAAAAATGGTTATCATATTATTGAGCAATTTTTAGTGTTAATTATTGCATTTCTACTTCCCAAATGTAGATGGCGTGAGAGAAGAGTTAAAATATAATTCTTAATGGTAGCATTAGGTTACTTCTGTCGGAATTTATCAGTTCGTCGTTCGTGTCAGAAAAGAGTAAGTTATTTTTCGTGTTTATTGATATGATTCTACTATTTTTTACAAAACAAAAAGTAATTCACAAAATGCAGAAACGACTTTACTTCATTATTGAGTTTTGATTAATTGTTTGTTCTTTTTAGGAATACCATTAACCATGCCAAAGCCTCTTCATCCAGTCTGGGCTGACTTTCAGTTAATAGCAAAACCCAATAACACAGGCAAGTGGGCGAAATGTAAATATTGCGACAAAGAACTGCAGGGCATTCCAGAGCGTATGCTGAAACATCGAGATAGCTGTATACGAGCGGGCAGCTCTAACTCCGCCACACAACCTATTCAAGAAACTCCATCAAGATCACGTCCTCCTGAAACAAGTTGTATTGTTGAAGTTGAATCAAAAAAACAGAAACAAACTTCAATTGAGGATAAACTAATATTTACTTCTACAGCTTTATCAAAACAACTTGACACTAAAATCGCAGCATTTTTTTATGCAACAAATACACCATTTAGTCACGCAGATCACTCACTATTTAAAGAAATGATAACATCTCTTAGACCAGGATACAAGCCACCGTCCGCATTCCAGTTAGCTGAACACTTCTAAATAAAACACACGCTTCTATTTTAGAAAAAGATCAAGAATGTTTACGTGGCAAAACCGTTTCCATGTCCTTAGATGGCTGGTCGAATATACACAACGAACCAATCGTTTGTTGTAGCATTACAACAAGTGAAGGAGATTCCGTTCTCGTCCATACTGTCGATACGTCTGGCAATTCGCATTCTGCCAATTATTTGACAACTGTTGCTAAGGAATCAATCAAAAAGACCGAAGAAGATTTTGGAGTTAAGGTACGCAGTTTTGTTACGGACAATACCGGAAATGTAACTAAGATGCGGCGCGAATTGGAAATGCAAGAAGATATTGACATTATCCAATATGGATGCAGTGCACATTTGTTAAATCTACTTGCCGAAGATGTAGAAGTGAAAGGAGTCACTAAACACGTTTTAAAAGTCGTGAAGTATTTTAGAAATAAGCATTTGCCAGCAGCGTGGTATAAAGAAGCAAGAGGTAAAAAATTGATCATGCCTACTGTCGTACGGTGGAACTCGATGCGGGATACGGTAAGATCATTTGTCGAAAATCGCGGAATCTTAGTACAGATTTGTCAAAATCATCGAGATGCAATTGATAGTGACATTTACCGATTTGTCAACGATATCCAAATTGCTAACAATTCATTAGATTTGCTGGCAAGACTGGATCCAATCGCAAAAGCTTTAGATCGTTCCCAACGAGATGGAACGACAATTTCAGTTGCTGTCGAAATTTGGAACAATTTGGAGAAAGATTTATCAAGTCAACCAGCTCAAGTGAATTCTGCTTTCAAAAAAAGGTACGATATGGCGTTAGGTGCCCCGCATTATTTGGCAAATATTCTTGATCAACGATTTGCAGGCAAGAATTTAACCTCTCAACAAAGGAACACAGCATTTGCTGAATTGGAAATAAGCTTTATGTCAATGGTTACATCAATAATGACCCAATCATTTATTTTTCCGCAATATCTTTTTGGGCATCAGTTTCAAACAACCCCACCGCTGGATTGGTGGAAACTTCTAAACTTGAACACTACAGATGTTCAATGGACGCAATGGGAACACAAAAATAAGTTCCTAAATATGTGTGAACAGCTCTTGACTGCAGCTGCTTCAACAGCGGGGCTTGAAAGGATTTTTTCAAGTTTCGGTCTGGTGCAGTCGAAGCTGCGAAACCGTTTGGGAATCGACAAAGCTAATAAATTGGTGTACTTGCTTAAACGCCTCAACAAGTCTTCGTCAAAGAAAAGGAACTTAGATTGGATATCGGATCCTGCTCATGATGATGATATTACTCAACCTGGTGATGATGATATAATTCAAAATGTCGATGATGTCTTATTGAGTCTAGATTCAGAATCGGAAGATGACTTTCCTTTATTTTCCTTGCAGTCAATCTGAGCACATTTTTTGATTATATAATTAAGTATTTGATAATTAATAGTTTGTAAGGGTTGACTTATGAGTGATTTGATAACTGAAAGACTTATTTCATTGTATTCTATTTCCATTATTATTTGCAATATTTATTGTTTTGTTACCTACGTATAGGTATGCCAATTGACTGATTTGAATTTATAAAAAAAGGTTTTATGTTTTTGAGTGGATTTTTTGATATTAATTTAGATAAATAAAATATAAAACATTAAAAACATTTAAGTTTTTGACAATTTTAGTTGGTTTATGCAACACATATGCAAATAGCAATGATAATACAACAAAACAATGGTATGGTTTTCATACAAAATTGATATATATCAAAACTTGATATATATCGGATATATATCATAAATATCCGATATTTTGATATTTATAATAAATATCGGATATTTTCGAACCGTGGTTTCATCAAACCAAAATTTATTCTCATTGTGTGACAAAGCCAATGAATTTTTTCCGCTTATGCCTCCACGGTCCTCCAGCAAAAACGAAAAGAAGTTAGCGTTGTGACTCTTGGGACAGGCTCAATACTCTTTAAACCCCTTTTAATTGCTCGTATCTTTTTAGGAAAGTGTATTTCTGTGAAAAAAATGCATATTGGTGCAGCGTTAATTAATATTTGAGAACAACTGAGCACAAACTAGCACAAAAGAGTGTCCTTATTCTTTGTCTGAAAAGGGTTCTTGTCTGACGCTAAGATAAGATAAATTAGTTCCTTGAAATGCTCGACACATATTTGTAGAACAAGTGCAATTCACTGAAACGTCCTTAATAAAACCAACCACCATGTGACTCTTTATTATACATTTTGTTTGTGTGCACACTTAAGAATCCTTAAAACATCGTCTATACATGTTAAGAGCACACTAAACATATTGGAAGAATGCCAACTACTTCGTTATGTTCATTGAAAATAAATTTAAATTGCTTTTAAAAGGAAAGCCTTTCAAGTGCGTTTTTAAATCACACCCGACACAAAGACATGTAAAATGAAAATTGCAAAGGAGACAAAATGTCTAATCATATTTTTAACCACACGTTTTGAACATACGAGCTACAAGTATACGAGTATGTGTGTTGGCAGTTGCATAAAAACAATTACTTACGTTTGGTGCTAAATGGAAAGGAATTCGTCGATCTGGAAGTGTGACGCACATGGAAGAGGCCCTAAGCTATACACCACTGTACAGTTAAGTAGGAAATGAGCTTTGGTTTACACTGTAAGACTGTTAAAATCATTGCTGCTCGTTCAAACAAGAGATTAACCCACAAAGAAGCAGAACGTAGACTACTAGTAACTCATAATGAAATATCGATTATTATTAACCCAGCGCAGCGTTATCTTATCTTAGTAATTCCCTTATGCATACTCAATGCAAATAGCATTCTAATTGATTTTATCCACCAAGGCACTATCTCTGTATCTATGTGCAATCAAATGGAAGGGAGTATGATGCTCTTCCAATGCTATCGATATTTACTTGTGTTAAGCCTGTCAACAGCAGATTGTGAGGCTTTCAGTTTACAAGTCCCCTCAGCGCAAAAAAAAAAGTCACCCTGTTGCTGATTCAATTCCTCTACAGCCGTCTATACCCAGCAAATTGACACGTGGCGGGTATAATTTAAATTTATTACGTTACCCTTGTAAAAAGGATTGCATATACGATTTCGTGCCAAGGTGCAAACACTTACGATTGCTCAAAACGGAAGTGTTCGCCGTGTTCGAGTAGAGAAAATTGTGCATGCCTTTGCAATTTAAATAGTTCCAGGCCACAATAGGCTGTTTCCTATTAAAAAAAAAATATATATATTTTTTCCTTGTGGTCATAAAAAACAATCTTGGGGCTGACCTTTAAAGCGTTTCAACATACGCGTTCTTTTGCAAACATACAAGCCTTTTGTAAATGTCCTTCCAAACATAACATTTTCGCAGTTTGTTATCACGTTTCCTTTTCAATGGTTTAGTCATTTAAGAACGTTTTCGTGGATAGGGTCCTTGTAAAACGGGCACTTAATAGCTGCAAAAAGCTATTGCAATTGCATAAATGCATCACAGTGACGGCAAGAGCACAGTGCATGTTAACAACAAAAAAGTTTTCATGACCTCATGGCCGATGGAAAGGATAAAAACCAACAGCGAACAGAAGTCTGTATTTAATGAACAAATTAAATTTAACGACAGGTTTTCAGGTACACTACGGATGACGGTATGGCTGGAAGTCCGACCGGAAATACCAGGAAATGGGCTCGTTACTAAGTTTTAAGCCATACGTTTGGCCGGAAGTTAATAAAAATCTGAAAATATGTGAGCTGTGTTATGTACTTCCAAAAAATGATTTAATCGTAGCCTCTGTAATAATTCGACTGGGTTGATATTTTTTTTAGTGCTTCATGGTGGAGTGTCAACCCCTAGTCGGAACTAGTCTAACTATGAGCAAAAAGCATATTGTCAATATATTATCTTATTCTTATTGTAAGAATCCTATCATTAAACAGGATCCTTACGATAAGATAAGAAACCCCATCGGAAGTCAATTTGAATTGTTCTTGTTATAATATATTCACGCACACTACTACTTTTCAATTTTAAATTTTTTTCAAAATAACCTGGAAAATCAAAAAGTACGAAAAAACGCTTAAATTTTGTCACTAAAATAACGCCATTGTTATCATGAGTGTCAACGTCAACCAAAAATGATTGAAAATCTTTTGACTTCGCCAAATGAAATGAACTCGTAAAATGCAAAAATTTTATTTTTGGAAATGTTTTGTAGGGATGATGTGCACAATAGCATACCCAAGGTTGCCAGTTTGGTCATTTATGGTCATTATTTTTTCACTTGGTCACTTTTAATTCCATTTGGTCATTTTTTCAACGAAATGAAATAAGAGAAACCGTTCAGTTTATAGGTCCTTAAAATTGAAATGTATCGAATTATGTAAAAAGTGCATCAAAAAGCTCGTTCGTTCAAGCCCAATAGTAGGGGAGCCCAAGAGGGGATTTTGCGCGTTACTCGAGCGCGTCAGAAAATCATATGGAGAGAAACCTTGCACCATGTATTGTACTCCTACCATATATTAAACCTCAATGTTGGGGCGTTCGCTGAGGGCAGCCCGTCAGATTAGTAAAAAAAAGTCGATCATCGGAAATACTCGAGCGCGTCAGATTAAGAGATGGTAGGTTAATTACATCGAGAAGAGTGTATATTTCAATAATCTGACAATTTGAGCGGGGCCTTCGTAAGTAGGCGAGTCGCAAAGATGTAAAAAAAATCGATGTTTTGAAATACTCGAGCGCGACTAATTTTTTCTTTTATTTTGAGGGTAATTTTATCAGGATTACGGAAAACATATAATTTGACAATTTGCTTGGGGCGATTGAGGTAAAATCGTCAATAAAAGGTTTTATATATGATGGTTAATATCTCGCTTAATATTGATATTAGCAATTTGGTCCAAAGGCCTTTTTTGTATGAAACTAAATTTTCTACAAGTTTTTAATTATAATTTTTCCGTAGCTTTTGTTATTTACGAGATAACTGCGAAAAAATGTGAATTTTATGGAAAAATCTGGTTTAGTGGCCCTTACCACCTGGTCGGTATGAGTAACAACTGCAACAAGGAACACTTTTGTAGAGCGTTCAGTTTAAAGAAAAACCCATCTTTGGTTAAAGTGATTCCATGAAATGCCGCTGAGCTATAGAAATTTAAAAATAGAAAGTCAGAGTTTCCCTGTATTTTCAATCTGAAATCTTTACACCTTTTGATCGAGGACTTAAAGTTAAAGGGCTCAAACTTTCAGGGATTTTTTTTTTAGTATTTACAACGAAATTTCAAATCAAAATTTGTATATACATATGTGTACATGTTTTTTTTTATTGCATCCAGTAATAAAAAATAGAAAAAACAAAGAATTGTTACTTTAAAATTGTCAGACTAAGAGTACGCCCCATATAATTGTCAGATTATCATCCTGGATGACAAAGACATCAAGTTGATCACCCTGTATAAAAATCTGACACGCTCGAGTATTTCAAGGTCACGTGTTTATTTTACATTTTTAAAAATCAGCCATGACTGATCGCCCCACTCAAATTGTCAGATTATTGAAATATACACTTTTTAGAGTACACTTAACATTCACTTTGAAAATCTGACACGCTCGAATAACTTTTTATTTTTTGTTTTTTTAACCTCCCTTTCCGCCCATTTGCCCCCAGTAAATCGTCAGATTAATATATATCCGTTATAAGAAAGACAAAGCGCGTATACTCTATGAAAATCTGACGCGCTCCAGTATTTCAATTTAACTGTTTTTTTTACCACTAAAATGAAAAACTGCCATACACTTTTTTTTGTTTTAGAACGTAAACTTCACAATCCAATAAGTCCCCATGACGTATTAGTAACTGCAAATTTAGCATCTCGGGCTCCCCTACTACAACGAGGTAGCCGCGATAAGTTCTCTTGAAAAACCTCAGTTTACTCTTAATACCAAGCTAAGTTTTTTTTTAGTTCTGCGCTCCCCCTAAAGAAGAGCAAGGACTTTGCTGGGGAGAATTCAGGTGGCAAACACTGATATCAAATGACACGTGCCTTTCTTCAAATAGCCGTGATGACTTTCTGATTTAATCTGTCTAAAAAACTGAAAACCAAGGTTTTTTTGCAACTAGACATGATGCTGCACAGCTTGTTTCCGTCAATACTATCGTACGCATGTTTTTTCCTAGATCTCCCGTGTGCTGTACGAATTTGCTGACGTGGGGGTTTTCAGACTTTCGCAAAGACAAGACATAGAATCTAAATCATGTAGCTGATGCACTCTCCTTTTAAGCTAATCATTAGCTTCCTTGAAAATTTCGGCTTCGAGACCGTTTGGAAATCCAGTTTTATTTGATTTAAGCTTAGTTTGCAACCCTAACTTCTTCTGATCTAGAGTATGACATTCTTGATAACCGTCTGTAAGTCTGCATAATTAACTTTTCAAGATCCTCAGAGATGAATGCAGTTCTACAGCTATGTTTGCTTGGTGGTCTTTACCGGCTTGGTTCTTAGTCTTCCAACCTTACATGATTTTTTAACTTTTAGTGCAAACTTTGAAGCTCATACTTTCAGGAAATTTTTATGTTTCCTTAAACAAGCGCTTCTCATGCTGCCCCCCTTTCCCCTTTTTCTCCATCGGAATAAATTATGGTTTTGGTCATTTCAAGCTACGTTTGGTCATTTTTATGTATTTTCATTTTTGGACACATATTTTTTTGGCAAGTGGCAACCGTGAGCATACCCCGAGAATGGGCCACAAGTGAAAAGCAGTTAAGTGAGAGAACTGTGATATCCTCTTTCTTTAAAATCAGAATGGTCATAATGATGAAAGCGGAAGAAGAAGTAGACGAAGAAGAAGAAGAGAGGAGTTGCACAGTAATGATTTTCAAATTTACTAATAAACAGTTATTTGAGTTATTCAATGAATTAAGGGAACAATTTGTCACGAGGTATACAAAGGGCAAATTCATTGCATTTGTTTGTCTAATTAATGGGATTCATGGTACAAAACACTCGGCAACAAGTTGGTACCGAATTTTTGCTTGCAGTGCAATCTTAGGGCCACCATATTTGGCCAATAAAAATTTAGTACGCGTGCTATCAGTTGTTAGATTTTTGTAACACAACAGAAAATAGTTATCCAAGATCACATATACAAAATTCTCTAGCTCAATCCGGACCAAAGCTTAGCTTAAAGGAATTGGTTTGAAAACTATTGAGTAAGTAAAGGAAGGTAGTATGTTAGGTTTATTTCTAAATATACATACCAATGTATATTGGATGTTCCAATGAAGCCTACATCCAATTTTAACTAGCTTGGTACTACAAAGCAGGTTTTGCAATCATGCTGAATTTTTTTTTTGGGATGATAATAAAAGGTGATATTGCGGAAATAGAGAGTGGGTCCTGCAATTCTGTCTGTCTATATGTTTGTCTGGCTGTATATACAGCCTGAAATGCTGGACCGATTTCCTTCCAAATTTGCAGTCAGAATCTGTGGGGAAGCCAGCAGAGGGATTGGAGCTCTTTGTCTTGAAATAATGGCACCTGTCTTGCAACATTTATGATTATTTAAAATTTTTTGTGAGATATACCTACATTTTTGATTGTCTTTCTTTTGATGTAAGATAAATATGTATTTGAAAAAAGTCTTAAAACGATGCCTCTCAAAGTTTTGATTTTTTTTTTCAAAATCGCCTTTCTCAGAGGTGGCCTACTCGATTTATACAAAATTTTATATTTAATAAGTCGTAAGTTGTCTAAGAAACATCACATGTCAACACTATAAAAAGTTAATATTTGAAGTTTTTATAAAAATTATAAAAAAATTTGATTTTTGAAATAATTTCAAAGTTCTTGCCAAAACACCTTCTGGCAAGATCCTTGGGTATACTTGACTTAAAAAAAAAAAACGAAAAACCAATCCGATTTCTAAAAGTACTGCTCTAACGATTTGGACTTCTTAGCGTTTATATGTACTGGCGAAAAGTGAAAATTTTATTTTTTCGTTAATCACCTTTGGAATATTTCATTTAATATTTTTCAATATCTTATGTGATTTTATTAAATTTTCATAATTAATATGCAGCTGTGCAACTCTGTAGCACCAAATATATTATGAAGAACGAATACTAAAACTTTGTACTTAGCCGTAAAGTGTTATTACTGTACTTAGCACACAATCAGAAGGTCGTATGCTAAAGGCATAATATTTTTTGTAGGAAATTATAATATTTCCTTCAAAAAAGGTACTTTCAAAGATTTCAGACTCACAGTTTCCAAGCTGCCATGTTTTGAAAACCGACATGTTTTTAGTTAGACTCGCCTTTGCATATTGTTCTCGGCTCATTTTGACAGTGGAATGCGATTAAGTCTGGTAGAGTCTTTTAGCAAAATGAGCAGCTTTAGCGGTAGCAACTTTTGAGGTTTCCTTAAACGTGTTAGAAAGCTCCTGAAAGGTTAGTGGCCAAAAACGTCTACTGTGAAGACAACCTTCTGTAAAATAAAATGTAGTGACACAATGATTCACACAATTTAGAGTTTTTGATTACTATTTGGTTGAAAGAGGATAGTTTCATGAAAATATATTCACTGGTCGAATCCATCCTTGGAGTGGGATTAGCTTGACACAATTGGCAAGAAGACCTGTGCGGGAAGTAAAAACAGACGGCTTACAGTTGATTTTAAGCTTTGGGATAGTGAAACAGAGTGCTGCGAATTAATCAAACCAGTTGATCATCTGAATCATTTTCTGTTTTCTTTTGGGATTCGAACCTCAAACTTCCCACGCAACACTTAGGCTACGTTTATGACCGAGCGTAATCGCAACGCGCGATGCGATGAGAATCGCTACTAGCGATAAATTATATTAGTGCATATGGTGGTGTTCACGACACAGCGATTTAGCGAAAAGCGAATTGAGCGATTACAAGCGATAAAAGCGACGAAAATTTGCAATCAAAATATTTTGATTCATTTGAGCGAAACCAGCGAAACAGCATGGACATTTTCATAGAGTGTGTGCGTGATAATCAATGTTTATGGAATTTGCGCCATGCAGATTACCACAATCGAAAGATAATAAGAAAAGCTTGGGAGGATGTTGAAAAAAAATGTGACTTGGGACGTGAGTAAAACAGCTTCGCTGTTGTAATTTGTTCTTATATACAGTGGCAAGCAAAAGTGAGTGCATGTTTTAAAATTCTATGTTTCAATATCTGTAACTTCCACAATATTAAACCACAATATTAAAAAAATACACGCATGTTGCTTTCTCAACTGCTCCAACGTGAATAAAAAAAATGTTGAGTTGTGTTGTTAACTTTCAATCGCTTGCGATTACGCGCTACTATAAACACTCAATCGCCCGCGATAAACATAGCGAAAATGTGACAAGCGATGGAGCGATTCTCATCGCATCGCGCGTTGCGATTACGCTCGGTCATAAACGTAGCCTTAGACGTACTAATCCTTTAGCCACGGGTACCAAAATATGATGTAACAGACTATCACGTTTGTGGCTGTTGAGGAGGTCTTTATGATGAAGATCCTCATACTTAAAGACTTGATTAATGAAGCAACATATTACGGCACAATTGTTATGCGAACACAAACCAAAATTTGATAAAATTGTGAGGAGTTTTTATCGCATTTTGTCAGTTTGTCTGTTGAAGAGAAATGATTTCAGATTGAAACGTGGAGCACTTCTATTACTAATCAAGAGAGCAATCGTGTAACGATAAATCTGTCATCTGGGTATCTCATTTCTCCTACGACCTTTTTAATTTAAAAAAATTATACCGGCGTATGGCAATTTTAAGGATATAAGTTCTCAAAACTAGTGACTTTGGCTGTGGTCTAGGTAAGACAATAGATTAGCTTGCACTAAAGATGCATACTTGTCTTACAGACAGTGTCCGTAATAGCGCTTGCAGAACCGCCAATCTGTGGTACTTTAAGAAGGACCAAATCTTTTGAATTTCATCATTTGTATATAAACAGCATCGTTTTCAAGTAGCATAGCTAATATTTTCAAAGTAGCATAATTATGATCAATTCGATCAACAGCATGCCACCTCAACCCCTTCGCATACATTTATTTTATTTATTTACCTTCACCAAGTGACAGTTGTTATCCGCTTTTCATCGCCTCATTGACAGAATTAATACTCGTATAAGATTGCGTGAGGACCTCTTGTGGATTTCTTGAAATTAAAAATACTTTAGTTACCTTTCTTTTTTTAAGAAACTCACACGTCATCACCATACAATGTTTTGTTTTGAGTGGGTGTGCTACCAAATGTATATATACATTTAATACAAGCGGAAATATAGACCATATCGTAAGTGGCGGTTACGTTTTGTTGGCACGCTACATTAATTGTTTCTCCTTTTCTTTTTCTTTGGTTATAGTTTGCTAAGAAATATTTGGTGTTTGGGTGTTGATGATTTTTAATGTCAAAGGCTAGTGGTTGCTTTAAGTGATGTTGGTATAACTTTTATTGAATTAATTCTAACCTTGTTATTTAAGTTTTATTTTCCAGCATTAGTCACTGCCTAAGTAAGCCGTCCTTGTTTTATGAAGAAAGTATTGGCATGATGTTAATGACAAGTGTTTCTCAATGAAAAGGTTGTGTAATGCAGCTACAAACATTTTGATAAGACTTCCGAAAATAATTCACATGCAGGAAAAAAGTCTCTCAAAGATAGCTTGAAGAGTTACTTCCAAAGAGCTTGCACTATTTGAGTTTCTTTAATTCTTAGAGTGCTCTGCACAAAAGAGAAATAGAATCCTCAAGAGAATGAAAGAAAAATAAGGAAAAATAAAAAGAAAGGTGTAACATATCTATGAAAGCCTCGAGGACTCCCAAATTTCAAGGACCTAGAATTTAAAGCGGATTCCGAACGGGAAGCCAGAAAGTATTTTTTAAGGCAGTTCTAGCGAAAGTTGATACCCATGAAAAATATCTTTTAAAATACGATTATTCTAAGACCCTCTAGAAACTTCAAACATCCCTCACAACAGACAGACATGCTAACCAGTGCGCTGCTAGTACCATGAAGGAAAAGTACTTTGTGTAGTATTTGGTAGAGTGCAAACAGAAGTGTTTTTCTGGCGGGAGTCTTAAACTCTAACATGGTTTAAGGTTCTCTTGATTGCGCCACCTAAAAAGAGGTCTGCCATTCCGCAACCTCTTCCAAAGACCGATTGATTAGGAATATTTCATGTCAATCCGCTCTACATGTCCCAGGGATCGGAACTTTGCAGTACGTACTCTTCTAGCTATACTCACGTCGCAATACAGCTCATACCGATCGTTCTTAAATCTCCTTCACCACACATCGTTCTTACGAATGGCACCAAAATTTCTTCGGAGTATTAATGCTTCGAAATAAATAAGAATTTTTAATCCGCTTTAGATATTGTGTATGTCTATTAGAGTGGTCCTTATTTCACTTTTTTGCGAAAATTGAGTGCGACGCCCCCTAAATCGATTCTAAAAAACTAAAAAAAAATTCCTTAATGTTTTCATATTTTTATCTCAAACCCTTCCTGGCCCTATTTTCCTGTCATTTTTGAACTAATTAACGGCAAAATTTCGAATTAGGCTCAAATGAAGCGTCTCTGAACACTCTACAGCCACGTGTATTTTTGATAAAATTAAGACCATTTGCTTATACTCTATTTTTAATAAACAAAAATGCTGATTTCTTAATTCGCTCAATCTACCAAAAGTAAGCAACATTTTGACATGGATTATTTTTTCAAAGATATCTACGGCAATTTAAATGATAAAACATTAAATTAGATTTTTTTGAAATGATGTTTGGGCTTTGATGATCAGCTTTGTTTTTGATGCAATTAATAAAAATATTTAAAAATTCATCTTTTTTCCCTACGTTTCGCCAGTTTTTTTCCAGCTTCTTCAGGGGTTTATATTTATTCTTGAAAAAAACATAAATACATAGAGTGATTAAAGTGAAGAATACATACATATAAATTGACATTAATTGGTGTATTGTATTTTTTTATTTATTATTTCATGGTTATGTTGTTATTAACAAAAAATTGATAAACAATTTTTTTATAACAGCAGCCGTCTTTGAACGGATGATCGAAAAAATAAAAACTTTTTAATGAATTAGGGTCAGGAAGGGCTAGGAATAAAAATTTTAAAAAATTAAGGAATTTTTTTTCCTGATTTAGAACCAACCTGGGGGGCGTCCCAAATTTTTTTTCCTAAGGACCACTCCAATGTCTGTGCTTCTGCGCTATATAGCAGAACTAGGTTGGCAAAAGTCTTATTAAGGGCTACTATGGTTATATTTCTAAACCGCCTTCTAAAAATAAATAAAGTAAATATGGTGGTGCAATAGAGCGAGAAGCCCCGGAGACTTTTTCATTTTTTCTTCAACTATACCTCGTTAGGGAATGGAAGGGATCTACAATGTTTTGCCGATTCCAAACGGCTCATCTAGGAAGCTCTTTGCATGTCATAAAATTACTATCGCACAAAAACTGCCAATTCATCGCAAAAGTGATACCCTACATAATTTTTTTTCCACTGATGTTTCTGGAATCAAACAATTCAAACAACTAAACTGATACGTAACAGGCAAACCATTATGCCACAGGACACCGAATGTCTTCTTGCTCCAAAGTAACAGCGAATGACAAGAGCAGTTCCAATGCTTTTAAAGTCCGGACTTATTCTATTTTCTGAAACCAAGGACTACCTAGTGGACTATCTCGAAGTCATGACTGCTTTCAGTGACGTTTTGTCCGATTCTTCGATGCTCTCTGTTTGATGATAGTATATACTTCACATTACACTCGTTTACTTTCTTGTAGCTCCTTGCAACTTGGGTTTTAATGTTCACAGGCTCACCATTGACAATACGCTTGCTTCTTCTCAATCAACTCGACCTACAATCAATAAAGGGTGAAGCAGACGGCTGCTAATCAGCAAACTAAAATTATTCTTGCGCTCATAAAGCTCAACATTGAACTTTTTCAGGAAGTTACAAGTATGTATATGTATAAGTAACACAGTCAACAGTGCCTTAACCTCAATTAGAATTAAACCAAAACAATCACATACTCAAACCTCGCTTTAATTGGCGCACAGCACTTTGCCACACGGCTGAAATATGTTCACTAAAAAACTGCTTCTCCCACTCAAATATTAATGGCCTCTTCCAATTTCTTTCCCTTAATGTACCATGTACCTGTACCTTGCCTGCTCAATTATGACAAAATATATTTAGGTCAAAAAATTTGCATGCCTACATGCCTTGACAAGCTTTGTCAATAAATCTCCCCGTTTTCCATTTTTAAACACACAAAAAATTAATGACTGAAATATACCGTCATCCTCTGTATGGTGGTGCGATAATTCAAGTTCTCCCTCAAACTGCGTTCCATTGTACAATTTCTAAACCCACAAAAAATAAAAAAAAGCCTCGCACAGTAAAAATTGGCGCCAAAAGAAACTCCCTTCTGTGTCTAAAAAAATGTAAAAAGTGGGATATTGGAAGCCATTTCAATTTCCTTTTAATTATCTGATGGCGAGTGATTTTAAAACCGCCATATGCTCTTCAGATCTTCAAACGATAGAGCACCTCGTAATGGGGAAGGGTTGCATCACCGGCAACGCAATGGTGTAAAAAAATCTGCATCACACTAAAAAGAAAACACACAAAAAAAGTAGGAACAACTCACCAACGAGAACGTGATTGGGATAGGGATTATCCTTTACCTGTTTTCTGTTTGAAGATTCTCACGCTTTGCTTCATTTCTTCCGCTCTTCTGCAAAAGACTTTACAAATCCATTTATGCTCTTTGGATGAGGGCTTTATAAGGAAGCTCCCCCACCAAACTTAAGGTTCCGCTCCGAATGTTTCCAGCCGAGCAACCAAAAGTCCCCAAAAAAATAAAACAAAGAAGAAAGAAAATGCCGAAAAAAGATTCTTGACATTGCGCAGGTTTGAAAAGCGGAGCTTTTATTGGTATTCCTTTTGGTCTTTTCTCTTCCGATTCTCAGCATCAATTCATTGCTTCATCATTTAACATTTATGTCTGACCAACTTTCCGCCGTGCCGCGCTGCGCCGCCTTGTGTTTGTGTGCTCAAAAAGTTTATCATTTCCTTCTGCTTTTGTACGAGTACGAGTATGTACCTACTCCAGTCAGGCAATATTGTGGTCTGTTGTTCGATGGATGCGATTTCACCAATGCGCATTGACTACTGAACTCGTCCAAAATTAGGTTAGCCATCATTTACATCATCATCATCAGTAGTACAGCACGAAATTGGACCAAAATGAAGGCTGAAAAGGAACTGTGCGACTAATGACGTCATTGTGGGTTGTGACGACCTACTTCTGAGCTTGAGTCTCGTCGTGTATAGACACACACATATATACGAATCCACGCAGTCCTTCCCGTGCTGGTTCTGTTTCCTGGAAGTTTCGTGTGAATGGAAGCAAAGGTTCCCTCATAGGTATGTGCTTTATGTCAGCCGCCCGCGCCCTTCCCTTAAATGATGTACATATTTATTCACAGTTGAGTGTTTTTAAGAAATAAGGATGTTTATTGAAGCAAGGTGCCTTTCGCCCTTTCCAAACAAGTCTTACCTGCCGAGTTTGCATAACAATTCATCGTATCACATCGGGCGGGGTGATGCTATAAGCGTAAGGAAGTGCTGAAGCACTACGAAAAACAAGATAAGGACTTAAGCACTCCTGCGAAATTGTTTTCTCCTTGTTACGGAGGACATTTGTTTCATCTATCAAGTTTATAGGTCCACAAATACAAACATACACACTGAGTAGGGTGTTGTTTTTGTTTTCGGCTCTGTTTGGCGGGGATATTTTATGTAATGACGTCATTTGGAGGATATAAATGGCCCAAATGTCAATACGGGTGCATTTGCACTTTATTCCAAGAAGCGCTCTCTCACCAACCCTCACACAAACACGTGTATATAAAACTGGTTCCATTATTGTGGTTAATGAGTATTCCAGGTTATGTTTTCTTATTTTTTATACTTTTTGTTAGGTAGGTACCTACAATGCTCATTTTGTAGGACAGGTTCGTGAACATGAACGCCGCCGTCATCGTCGTCGTTGTCGACGTATAGTTTCCAAGGTACACCTTCTCGTTAAAAGGTCTGTATACTCGCTTCCTAGGCATGTAAGTAGTTATTGGTAGAAGATGGTTTTTTGAGTTGTTGAATTTTCATGCAAATACTGTCCCACTTGAACAGCTTAAAGTTCAACTCATATGATTTTGTGTGTGTTGGAATGAATGTGAATAAAAATTCAGATTGGGGATTATGGTAGTTAACCGTTTTTAGACGATTAGGTCAGAAAAGTCGTTAAAGTGCCGAAGAACAGAACTATGTGGGAGGCACGTGATCTTATTAAGTTGAATTCGGTTTTTTTTAGACCCAAGAGGACGATTTTGCCAAAGACTGTATTTTCAAATTATGTAATTTGAAAAACTAATAATTTTTAAGAGTCTTCAGTGACTACATGTCCTGAAAGTGCCCCTTTACAATGAACACCGAAGGGATTGACGAACATAAAACAACTATCTATGAAATGCAAATTTTATTTCATTCGTGACTTTATAATAATCGATTCAAAAACTGAACATGAGATGAGTAGACTTCGCACGTGTACTAATTTGCTTAGTTGGGCATCACCTTTAGGGGTAAGACTTAGTCTCAAGCAACTTTTTCGGCCAATAAAATTTCTTATTCCGTCTCCATGCGTTATTAGTTCCAAGCAAAAATTTCAAGCGTCATCGTCGGCGCGGCGTAGCACTTATCTTTTACAGCACCCCACAAATAATAGTCCAACAGTGTCAAATCGCAGCTCCGAGGTGGCCAAACGACATCAGCTCTGCGGCTGATAATATGCGATCTTCAAAACAGGGCACAAAGCATCGAGTGTAGCTTCGGCTGTGTGGTACGTAGCGCCGTCCTGTTGAAACCAGATGTTGCCAATTTCCTCCTCTTCAATTTTTGTGAACAGAAATGCGTTCAACATGTCGAAGAAAAATGGCCAAATTATGCCTCTGGACAAAATCCGCACCAAACAGTGACTCGTTTTGGATGTATCGGCTTCTCAATGTGTCCGTGCGGGTTTGCTGTGCCCTAAAAGCATACATACATACATACCAGCCAAGATCAAAATGGGCTTCTTCCAAAATCCGTACGCAATTTTCGCACACATTCTGCAAAATTACCATGATTTCCAAATATCGCAATATTTCCCAGCGTTGTTCAAGTGTATACACAACCATATTCGTTCAGCGGAAGGATAAAACTAATTATCTGTCAAGTCAGACATGAGCTAAGTGCTACCATTCGCGAAATAAGCACCAGTTAAAAAAAAAAAAAAACGTTAGAATGGCGGATCCTTTATTTCAAACAATTAAAATTTTGTTGAGAAATGATTAAAAATCTAAAAATTTAAATTTTCCAAATGCTGATACGCAATCTTTCTTAAGCGATTTAAGACTTCTAAAATATAAAATTTCTTCGAAATCATGTAAATCATTTACGTGAAAGTCGGTTTAAAAAAATGGTCCTTTGGGGGGTACTGGCTATCATAACATGTATGGGTTTTTGAGTACACTTAATGAGTTTTTTTTTTATTATAGTTTTGTTCATCTGTAAGAAATAAATAAATTATATGTTTAACAGGCATTTTCACAAAAAAAAAACTACCTCAAAGTTAAAACTTTGCTGGGGGAAGAAAATTTAAACACCATTTTAAATTGAAAGTCTGGCAACCCTAAGCTTATATGAGCGCAATTTAAAAACTAGTTCTCTACTATCAATTTTTACAGAGAAATCGAATTTAACACAGGTCAGGTTACACCAAAGTTAGCCTTTTTATAAATTGTCAAAAAGTGATGTCAAAGATGAGAAGTGGACTTTACACTATAACGATTTTTGTTTTAGGATATGACCAAGAGTCACATCCCAAAGTATGTAACACGAATTACGGGACACCCTGTATAATTGTTGGAAATTTTTTTGCTACATTATAAGAAATACTAACATCGAAATCATTAGAGCTGTTTTCGAATAAAATAGGTATTATCATATAGGCCGTATGGTGGGTACCGTTACTTTAAGACCTAGATACCCAATTTCAAAAACTTCTCTATATGCTACTGCACAGACCCTCACTGCAAGTTTTGAAGAAAATCCAGCTTACTGTAGACCCATATATGGACAGACAGACAGAATTGCAAGACCCACCTTAGACAAATTCATAGAAGGGCGAAAATCAATACATATATCGCAAATATCCTACGTACTTCTATAGCTGTTAGTATATGTAATCGAAAAAATCTATTTGCTTATTATTATTTGAAAAATTACATCAGCTGTTGGTCCGGCCGTGGACTAAAAAAAAAAAAAAGATGTCGTCGCAAAAACGCTCCACAGCCTCCATTTTGTAATAAATCGCTTCAAAAAAAAATCACGTTTTTGTTATCTCGATTTATTTTGTAGAATTTCTGAAGAATCCAAAAAAGGCTATTTTGTCAGCCTCTATAGTGTGGTTTAACTCTTAAGATAAATTTGGTTCCATTGATCTTAATTATTTGAAGTTGAAATATTTTTGAGCTTAAAAAGTACTTTGCAAACGGTACACCAATTGAGAAAACAAGGCTTTTTAAGGAGGGCGCCATATTTTGTGTGAATTATGTGAGCAAAAGCCTCGTTGTTAAAATGAAGTTCCGGAGGTTGGTAGCAAAATGTCAAATCATCCATATACGAAATTTTTGCATTATTTCAATTTTTTGAAATGAATGCATGTCTCAATAAACCTGAGTCAAAATTTCAAGTGACGATGTTGTGAATACTTTCATACCTGTTCGACATGAGTGCGCAATTGCTATCAGCAGCCTTAGGCAGCGTTTTTGTCCATAACTAACGTTTTCAAACTCAGTTTCGTTAATAACATTGCACAATTTTTTTTTGAAATTTGGATTAACGAGGTAACGTTGGAAAGTTCTTTTCTTCTCAAATTCGTTACTTCGGTAAAGAGTTTTTCAAAAAAACTAAGTTTGATTTTTTGATAACGGATAAAATCCAGTACCGAAATTGATTTAGTTCGGCATTAAAAGGACATAAGTTCAAAGCTACGAAAATAGAAGAAGAAGAAAAAATAGAAAATAGAAACACATTTTGCTCAACTCATGCTTCTCCAAATCCATGCGAGGTTGAATTTTGTTTCAAATACGAACATTTGCAAAAATCAGAATCACAGAACGCTACACAAGCGATGGTAATGTATCCCTTCTGTCCCTGCAAGAAGTACATGACACTTTTAAAGAAAATGGGTTCCATATAATAGTTCGAACATGAGTGAGTAACAGAGTGCTGCCCGTTTTCTGATCCAGGCATTTGATTGAATGGAAAAACACTTCCTGAGTGTGGGATCTAAAGTCGACAGTAAACAACTTGTGATGACGACACTAATTATCGAAGAAGTGCGAAGTGAATGTAGTGCCGAAAAAATTTCGATATCTTCAGTGAGCGAAGGATAGACTCATCACTGCTGTTTGTTGTGCGTCCAACTCTTATGTGGAGGCTTTAACGTATAAAAAATACCATCCAGCAGAAAATTTAGCACGACCGGCTCTTTTTGAAAACCATGTCATCAGAAAAGCAATATAAATACGCATTCAGATAAAATCTCAAAGTAACAAAAATAAAAATAAATAACGAGATAACGCTACTGGTATAGATATAGACTAATGCAACTATATCTGCATTTGATCGACCCTAGTTATGGAAGAATCCAAAACCGGGAGGCTTTTCAAAGCTTTCTTTCGGCAAATCACTATTGTGTAACAATTAAGTGGGAGAGTTATGATCCCTTTGAGATGACACTTGCATCTGAAAGGTGATAGTTCAATCGTAGAAATAAATATTGATTCTCTTAATCGCCGCTGCACCGAAATGTTATCAGGTTTACTTTTATTATTGCTTCTTTCACAAAATCGTAAGTTGTATTCCTGGGTAGAAATTATTTAGCTGCAATTCTGCACTCGATAGGAATATTCATCAGTTTTACTCCAAGCCCCCAACTTTGAACGTACAGTTTAGACTTTAGACTTTATAGTATCTAGTCTTGTATATAAAAATGAATCGCAAAATGTGTTGGTAAGCGCTTAACCTAGACTATATTTCGTTAACGTTACTTGACCGATTTCCAAAATTCATTCAACTCTAGGATGTTACATTATCCCTCAGTGATATGGACTTATAAATGGTTCCTTTCAAGGTTAGTTCCCCATTTTCCCACAGGAACGGGTTTAGGAATGGAACCTTAGAAACTACTGGACAGATTTCTATAACCCTTCCTGCATTAGGATTGCTGCACTATCGCCCTCAATTAGTAATTTAGATTATATTTCATCCCTATAATTCCACGGGAACAGAAACGGGAACGAGAACGGGAACCTTAAAGTTACTTGACCGATTTTAAAAATTCTTTCAACTCTAGGATGTTACATTATCCCTCAGTGACATAGACTTATATTTCACATATTTCCACGGTAACAGAAGATTCCCACAGGAAAGGGGCTGGGAACGGAGACCTAGAAACTACTGAACAGATTTCAAAAATTCTTTCGTCATTGGGATGCCACATAATCCCAAAGTAAAAACGATTATTTTTTATCCCCAAGTTCCCACTTAAAAGGAAAAACGAGAACGGGAATCTTAAAGCTACAGACCCGAGCAACGTCGGGTGGCTCAGCTAGTAGAGTATATTTTTACGAGCAAGCTACCCTCTTTTTAAAAATAAAGCCACAATTTGGAGTGTTGACTAAAAACTCCGACAGAATTAGAATTTTCCAGAATAAACAGTGTAACTAAAAAGACTGTTTTTTTTGGAAAAATGCTTAAAAATTGAATTGAAAAATTGATTGCTGAAGTTCTTTTTACAAATTAATCCAATCTATATATATATATAATCTCAGAAACGGCTTATCCTATCTAGATGGGATTTTCAGTAATATATTGTGGCAAGCTTCACTTAACATTTAGTTATTATTTCATGTCAATCGGTTCATAAATAAAAAAGGTATGCCAATTCTTGTGGACGAAGTCGCTGGCACACCTACTATATTTCATATTATATTTCATGACCAAATTCCTTCAGAAACGGGGAAACTAGAAATTTTCGGCCATTCTTAAACTTAGTCTTCTTAGTTTTCGTTTCTAGACAGTTTGGTGTGAACAACGCAATAAATAAGTTAGACCGGAGCAACGCCGGGTGGGTCATCTAGTATTTAATATATATACAGTACATTACATAGTATGATGAATACATATTGATGACATTATTAAATTTCTTATTTTATCAGCTTTTATAAAAGTTTATAATTTTTATATGGCTGGTTTCCGACCGGGGCTACCGGATGACCTTAAATTATGCTCTAACCTTGAGAGACCATCAGAATGTCTCTATCTCGAAAACGGTTCAACGTATAAAAAAGCTGTTGATGCAAAAGTTGTAGAGAATTTAATCTTCTACGTTCTACAATATTCTAATAGACACAAATAGCAAAAAACCCATAGTAAACGAGATATATGCCAATAAACGATTTTTATGACTTTTGACCTTTGGTTTTTAATGGACGCTGACACCCTACAATATGTAGGTTTTGAGAAAACTTTTATGGTGTCAAAATAGAAGTTCATACCAATTTACAGTTGGGTATCTTAAATTCCGAGGTGAACCTACTATAATGACTGGGCTATATTGAAATCTTAACTTTGCCTTATCGTTTTTGTTTTCGTTTTTATTTTTTATTTTAATTGATCACCTATTACACGTTTCAGAAGGGTTGTGCGTGCAGACTTCCCGCTTCTTTGTTTTAACTTATGACGTACAACGTAAATTCGTTGTACAGCCTGGAAAAGAGCTCAATTCGGAAATTGACGCTGCTGTTGAAACGCTAGAGCACGCAATTACCAGCGCACTTGACCGCCAAAAGCAACCGAAGAAGAGTAGTGATAGATACCAGCATCTTCCTGACTACGTGAACAACCTGTACAAGCACAGGCAAGTATTACGTAAGAGACTACAGCGAATCTACCAAAGGGAACTCAACACGACGAATGTTAGCTACCGAACAGTTTGGGGGGAGCTTCAGCAAGTCAATATAATGTTCCGGAATGCGATCCGTCACTACAATGATGATCAAATCCAAAAGAGGCTACAAGAAATAAAACCTGGACCAGATGTGTTCAAAAAAATCAACAGGATAGTTGGTTGTAAGAATTCAATACCGGAAGTCATCACAACCAACGAAGGAGATGCTAAAACCAATCAGGAGAAAGCGGAAGCGTTCGCAAAACATTTTGAAGGCAGCTTTGTGCCCACACCAACCGATGACCCTGACTTTCTGGACGAAATCGAAACATCCGTTCAACTGACCCTTGGGCCCAACACTGATGAAACCACTTTCAGCAACACCAATCTGTCGAGTGACCCAATCAACTGTCCAAGCCTGTGCAATCCAGAAGAAATTGCGGAAATAATCAACAGCTCCAAGCCCAAGAAGTCAACAGGACCAGATGGGGTTTCTAATTTCATCCTGAAGAGGCTCCCACAGACAGTAATGATATTCCTGGCCATCATAATGAATAATTGCGTCAACAACAGCTACTTTCCTGGGAAATGGAAAACGGCCAAGATAGTGGCGATTCTGAAAAAGGCGATCGGAATCTCATCGTCAACTACAGGCCCATCTCCCTACTGAACAACCTCAGTAAGCTCCTGGAGGAGCTTTTACTTAGGAAATTAAAGAAGTTCTGCCGGGAAAATAACATCATCCCAGACATGCAGTTCGGCTTCCGGGAAAAGCATTCAACCCTACATCCGTTGATGCGACTGCATAAAGACGTCACCACAGCCCTCAACAGCCATCGGGTCACCGTCGCTTGCTTTTTGGATGTCGAAAAAGCATTCGACAGCGTATGGATTGATGCTCTCATCTATAAACTCCACCTACTAAATTTTCCAGCTCCGTTAGTAAAAATAATTTTTTCCTTTCTCTCCCACAGGAACTTCTTCGTTCAAGTCGGAAGCGCAAAATCAGCCACCAAAAGTATCAGAGCAGGAGTTGCTCAGGGATCGAAGCTAGGGCCATTCCTCTTCAACATAATGACGTCGGACCAACCTACCCCAAGGGACTGCGAAAACTTGCTTTACTCTGACGACTCCTTAACATACTGCACATCTTTTTCGCCATCCATAGCTGCACGGAGAGTGGAAACTCACATCCACAGACTATATGCCTATTATAGTAAGTGGGGTATACGGGTCAACTCAATCAAATCTGAACTCGTCTGCTTCAGAAGGCCTGGAGTTTATAGAGGCTGCCGTACTGCTGGAAGATGCCGAGCAACATCATTATCGCTACCCGATGGAACCAGACTGACTGCCCAACTGAACGCGAAGTATTTAGGTATCAACTTTAATGAGGTGCTTAAATTTAACCCTCACTCACGCGCTGTACTGAAGAAGGCCAACTTCGCTTTCCACCGACTTTACCCTTTGATGAGAAGAAAAACAGGATTAAGTCAGTCAACGAAACTTCTGCTGTACAAGCAGCTGCTGAGACCTGTCATTAACTACGGCAGCCCAGTCTGGTTTGCCATCTCCAAGACAGCGATGAAGGAGCTTCTACTTTTCGAAAGGAAAATTCTGAGACTCTGCACCGGCCTCACTTTCAACCACCAGCGCCAAAGACACAACAGCAACCAGCTTTTGTACGAGAAAGCCAAAGTGACGCCCTTAGATCAACACGTGTTATTGACAGTAAGGAAAACGGCTGCAGATATCAACAACCACTCGAATCATTTGGTGAGAAGGATAACCAGTGAGGACCAACACCCCGAGCCAAGATACCTAAGCGTGATGAACACTTTGAACGAAGAAATAATACCAGCCAACGACGAAGCCACCAATTTCTACGCTGACCCTGGGTCAGCATATTTCCGTGGCTAATGCCACCCCCTACAACCTCCCCATGCAGAGGGACGCCAGCGACAACCGGGACGGAACATCCCGAGATCACCCAAGTCAACTTATAATTAAGATTTTTGTTTTCTTTTCAGCTATTTAATATTAAGTTATTATTTCAATTCTAGACAAAGTATTTCGTTAGGCCCCCTATGTGACAACATTCTTACATTATCATTTTTTAAATTCTTAAATTATCTAGTATAAGTATCAATTGTATATATATAACGTTCAATAAAATAATTATTATTATTGTTTTAACTTGTCTGAATTTGACCTATGCACTGACTGCATCTCAATGTGGCACCAACCAGACACTAAAACTTTTTTTCTGAATCGCATTGAGTTATGTGCATCCGTGTGACACCTAAGAAACTATTTGCCAAGTGCGCTAAGCCCTAAAAACTAACGGATTGTCGACTAGTTTTATTTTAAAAAATTGACTTTCCTCTTAGTCATTACTCTGCTTTTGAGTAAAATGAGCCTGCTGTGCAATTTAGTCTCACTTATTTACCCTCCACACCGGCATCCCCGCGCCGCACAAATTCGTTTTCGTAAAGCTTTAAGCAATTATTGTTTGAGGCTATCAATTAGAAGGTTGAGTTCAATGCAAGGTGGATTCGCAATTAGAATATTGGCAAACGTTGCCATTCAACAAGAAAATGCCAATTTCATTTCGAGCAATTTACTTGTGGCAGCAATAACACTACAGTTGCTTAATCGGTTTCGGGGCTGGCCGAGAGCATTCATCCCTCATTGACTAAAAAGACATCATCAGTCATCATTATCATCATAATAATATAGTTCCACACTATTGACCCACTTAATTGTGTCGCGCCGCCCTTAAGTTTAATATTCAAGTGCGGGTGCGGCTCAACTAAACTGTACACATTATATTTTTGGCAGCCTTCCCAGAAACACTCAGTGTTTTCAGTTCCTCCAAACGGGTTCATCATTACTTATTCCCAAATCTGCCGTTATAGTGTTGTGATGGTGCTTCTGTGCTCTGCGTCGCGTCGTGTGTATGTGAGGGTGTCGTTCGTTATAAATGTGATGAATGATGATGATGATTCTGACTGAGAGAGTGGTGACATTCACTTCTTCATCTCTGTGTGTCATCCACACCCGGAGTCCCGACTCCCGACACCCACCAGAACCCTTGTCTCTTTTGCTTATTTCATTTTCGGTTTTTAAGTAGGCACACGTACATTGGAGCATGTTCTTGAAAATGGATGAACTCACGCCAGCGGAACTCAAATCATTAAAGATGGTCGATATAGTGAATAGCTGTGGCGTGGCGCTGGCGCTGGCGCTGGTGGCTGCGCTGGTGATCTCTCATTGAATCGCCCTAGGCCTAGATTCTAGATACTTTTCAACGTATACACTCACAGAACATTACTCTTGGCTCTTGGGAAGCACATCAGAGCAAACGGTGAATGTTTATCGTTGATGCGAAGAAGGATGGATGTTATCGCGGCACACTATGTGAACTGCGGTTGGTGATGATGGACTAAAAATATCTATCACACTAGTTCAAGAGCATTTTAGTGGTGTACGTATTGCTTTTAATGTTGCTTCGTTTTGCGTTCACTTCATGGGCAGATATGTATTTTTAAAGCGGTGACTAAAATAACGTCGAGAACAGGGTGTTCCGAATGTGAGTAATAAGATGGCATGGCATGGTGAAATTTCAATAAAATTGCTTTTTCTATTGCATTCAATTTCAAGAAATGAAAGTCATTGAGTCATACACGGCAATAACTTAAATTGGCACCGAAGCGACTGTTGATTTTGTATACATATATAGCTAGACCTATATATTATTGGCAATTGCGACAGCTTTCAGAAAAGATAGCTCACAGCTGTCAAGCTTCTACAACTTTAATATTCAAAGAGAAATTGTGGCATATAATGTGCAAGAAATAGTGTAGACCCGAAACTTGCAGGTACAGAGCATCATCCAAAAGGTAGCCGCAGCAATTATTGGCGGAATATAGGTGAAGGAAAGATTCAAGATAGCATGGCACCACCAGCACAACATAGTCCATTCCATCCTTTCCATCCTTTGAGATAATCGCTTTGGTGAGAAAATCCAGAACCCTGATAGTGAGGCCAGCCTAGTAGACGATTTTTGTCTTAGCGTAAGAAAAAACAGTTCTTTTTTGATTGTGTTGGAAGAACGTCAATATAATCGCCACAGAGTTAGAATGTTTAGTTTGAATTGGTTGTTGAAAGGCTGAATTCTGAAAGTGGGAATTTTTATAAAGACGATGATTTCCTTGCTCTAGCTTCGTACACAGTGATAGTATTTTATTAAGTTTCTAACGGAGGCCTGAACGTAAACCCAACATCACGAAAGTGGTAGTTGCAGCCTGAGAACTAGCGGACGCCCCAGACTGCTGCAAAGCAGACGAAACCGAATAGAGTGGGTCGGGCATAAGGCAGATGAAAAACTGGACTGTAGCGAGTGCTACAGACAACAGAACAATGCTTATTTGTGTGCGGACTTGTCGTTGGAGGAAGACTCAGGGATAAAGTTATTAGCCAAAATATAGTTGAGCGTTTAAATACCATCCACACATCAGGGTTAAATTCGCCAACATTGGCCTAATATGCGCCCACGCCCCCACAAAAGAGAAGGACAACAATTCCAAAGACTGTTTCTAAGAGCTCCTGTATGTATGAGCAGTGTCTTAGACACGACGTGGAAATCGTTCTTGGCGATTTTAACACAAAACAAGGGAAGGAGGACATCGTCGGAAATACAATCGGTGAGCATGGACTCCATGACTAAACCTCCCAAAACGAACTGAGGCTAATCGATTTTGTTGCGGGGTTGAATCTTGTAAGTAAGTAGTACACGCTTCCCGAATCTCAAAATTCATAAAGGTACATGGCGATCCCCAGATGAATCAACCGCCAACCAAATTGACTATATTGCGGTCAACGCAAGGCACCATTCCAGCGTGGTAGATGTCCGAACTTTCCTGCAGGCCAACTTTGGCTCGGACCACCACTACCTTGGTGTAGCCAAGGTACGAATGAAGGAATCTTGTTCACGACTCGCACGAACTAACGCTTTGAAGAGATATGACGTCGGAAAGCTTCAATCGAAAGAGATCGCCAGTGCCTTTTCCAATAGAGTTCCGCCAGCATTGGGCAGTGAAGACTAATGGTAACAATGCCAAGATTGCAATCAGAACCGCTGCTAATGTTCTGGGTTTCACTCGGTCCCCAAAAAGAAATCCATTCGATGAAAAATGCAGCCAAACAAAAAGCATGACAATTGTTGATACAAAAGTGAACAAGTCCTGCTTACGATCAGTATAACGAGATTTACAAGAAGAAAAGAAGGGAAGAACACTGAATTCTCAAAAAGAAAAAGAAGCAGCTGAGTAGCGCTCGTTTGAGGAAATCTTATAGGTGCCATGACAGGAACGAGACTTGGAAGTTTTACCAAAAGGTAAAAAGATGCTGCCAGGGTGGCAAACCCCGAACTTAAGCCTGTAAAGATCAGCACTGAAACATAGTTGTAGATCACAGTCGCTACTGAGGATCTGGAAAGATCATTTCTGTAGACTGCTCAACGGCGATGAGGACACAAATTCCGCTGTCAGGCAGATTGCCCCATTCAACCTGGACGATGATCAAGAATGCCGTTCTCCCGACCTAGAAGAATAATTTAAGCTTGCCATTTGCAAACTTAAATCAAATAAGTCTGCAGGTGCAGATGGCCTTGATGCCAAACTTTTCAAGGCAGCAGGAGATAAGTTAGAAAGGACAAAGGAGCATGCACCAGCTCATCTGCATGATATGGTCAGAAGAAACATGCCTTATGAATGCCCGTTCCTAAAGAAGGGAGATCTATATAATTGCGCCATTTATAGAGCAATTAGCTTTTTACAACAGCGCGTCTAAGATCTTGTCTGCTGTACTATGAGAACGTCTCAAAATCCTGTGCCAACAATTTGATAGGGTTTCGGTCTTTGACCAGAAAAGACATTACAGCAGATCTTGGTGCCTCTCTGGATCTTTTTTATCGATTCCAAGGCTGCATATGACAGTATTTACAGAGACGAGCTGCATAGACCCATGCCTAGTTTCGGCATCTCTGAAAAAGTCGCATCTCTTGAAAACTGGATTAGAAGGGGAAATGAGCACTGAGCATAACATATCAATGTTTCACAAACTCAGCGAGACCCAAGCCAAAAATGAAAATGCAAAGGAAGAATTAGAAAACCTTATCATCAACCACCCGACTTATTTAAAACAGGAGGTTGCTACATACTTCCATGATTTGAATAGTGTTCAACTCACGCCAATTCCTTAATGTTTCTGAAATTCCGTATACTCTCCAAGATGAATTCATTGAATTAAGAAAAAAATCCATTTGCTAAAGATAATTTCGAAACAACGTCATTGATTGACTTTTGGTGCAGTATGAGAGAAGTTTACCCAAATTTATAGAGCAATGCTTTAAAACTGTTAATACCGATCGTTTCGACATATCTTTGCGGACCTGAATTGTCTCAGTTTGTAAAAATTAAAGCAAATCAAGGAATAAATTCTCTTTTCAATTGAATAAATTTGGCACTTTATTTAATTTGGTTTGTTTTGAAGTTATTGTCATTGCGAACTTTGAAAATAGATTTCTAGAAAATTCTTAATTATGTACCTAATGTGTATACGGAGGAGGAGGATTATAATTCAACATTTATTCAAATACATTGGGTCGCAGAGTTTTTCCAAAACTCCAATTTGGGTCGCTAGTTCTGAAAGGTTGGGAACCACTGGTCTAGATCGATAAATAATTAACCGAGATCATTAATTAAGTAATGTCGAAAAAATAGGCGGCAAACAATCATAAAATTTTTTTAACGTTATCAAATATTTGTACAATTATTCGACGATATTGATGCAATGAAAAGAAGCGAAAGTGATGTCATGAGTTTTTTTGCGAGCATTGAAACCGAAGCCTCAAAAATGAGTTTTGTATTTTGTAGTTAATAAGGGCAAAACGAAGCATATACTAATATCAAACATGGATATAGAACATCAACAAATTGGGAAAAATTTCAATATTGACAGACATTATGTAACTTCAAGGTATGTACAGTACATACTTCGCCGGCTTATGATCCGCTGTAGACACAGAAAATAATGTAAGTGTAGATATCAAACGGAGAATAACTCTTCCAATCGCTGTTACTTTAGGTTAAGAAGTCAATTGAGATATCAAACCATCTCTAGAAAAAGCCGAAGTAATCACGTTGGCATGTCATTCCTATCAAATGTGGTTGAGGAAATCCTTGGTCGAAAGATCAAAAATGCTCTGAATGATCTTTGGTCTTGTGATATTTGTGAATACAATGTGTGGAGAAGATTCAACAATGAATTGTATGAGCTGTACCAGGACATGGGCATAGTCGAAGGGGGAGACGGAAGACCTCGTCTCAAGCGGGATAAGACCGCAACCGAGCTAAAATCTGGGATTAGCTCACTTGTAATCGAAATTGTTGGCGAAAGATGTTGGTTAAAGATTTGTTTCATCCCGAACTGTAATGTCCACCTCAGCAAGTAAGTGTAAGTTTTAATTTTATAACTTAAAAATTTAATGCGTTTAATAAAGGCTTTAAAAGCTCAACGTATTTTATCTCTAAGAGATGCTTTTATTCCCCAAACTCGCACTATTTCAAATACCCTGTTGTGTATAGGTAGCCTTATGAGGACTTAGTTTCAATTCGAAAATGTCACTTAAATCTGAACCAATTTATGTACAAGTAAATACATAAATATATGAATCATTCTGCTCAAAGAAATTGAGTACAAAGTGATATATACCCGTACCTAAAAATCTATTAACCCGCTTTTGGTGACATTATATGGACGACTATATACCTACACACTGTGACAGCTTGAACGGATAGATAGATATTTCATCAAAATGTTGCTCCCAAGGTTGAAGTTCATAATTTAATCACAACGCACACCAATACTATGATGCTGCAACATGATTTTATAATAAACTTGAATCTCTTGCGAGTGTCTGTCCGATGGTTGTTATACTACGAGTATCTATAGTATGCCCGACGACAAGTGCATGCGGATGCATTTCAGTTTGATGGATATGAAATCCTTTCACATATTCATGGAAATTGTGCATTGACTTGTTATTCCTTTTTTTATTCTTTGTTTTTGTATGACATGTTGAAGTTTGCTAAATTTTAGTCACATTGTATGAAAGAAGAGGAGAGGAGGAGAATTTAACGAGAATCCATCTCCATATGGCGACAGTTGCACAGAATAACAGCCTTTTTCAACCTTTTTGATGGAATGAGCGTTCGTAGCATAACTACATATGGAAATTTTAAAACCCTTTGCAGTCATGCGGGTGGAAAGGAAACGTTCGCGCTTCAAAACGTTTGTTTTTTTTTTAGTTTAATACGATATCTAGGGCATATAAGTTGAAAAGGGAGCCCTTGAAGTTATCATTTTCGGTTATTGCAACAATTATGGTTTCAAAGCCAGTTTTGACTAATATATCACTAATGGAAATGGCTTCATAATTTGCAGATGGTTTTCCAACCGGACACGTATGGGTGTATGACAATGGTTATGGATTTGGTTTTTAGATGGATTCATAATTTTTTAAACTCGTAACAGCTGGATCACTTTTTTCATTGATAGCAACGCAGCAACAAAAGCCACTTTTGGCAAATCAAAGCTGGTTTTTTGCTGTCGTGAAGAGCCAAGGGATTTTGGCCCACAGCATAACGTTAGACTCTTCTGGGTTCCTGGTCACAGTGGCATACCGCAACTGATGTCCCACCCTGTGAAATTAAACAGATCATTGGTAACAAATATAAATAATACGAAAATCCAATAAAAGATGGGAATGCCTAGATTCCTGTGTGACTTCCAGGAAAATATAGCCAAAATACGATAAGAACTGATCTGAATAGGCCTTCATTGCGATCGCTTGTCAGTATTATGACAAGACACAACCTAATAGACTAACACAAAAAGGAAATGGGTCCTTGCACCGATGAATTATGTAGAGGATGCAATGACGAAGATGAACATGAGGATACCACTCACTTTTGTCATTGCCCAGCAATCTGCCAAACCAAGAAACAATTTGTAGGCAGTTACTTCTTCATCAAACTAGAAGAATTTAACCAAACACTCCAAGAAACTGCCTGTTGAACTTCATTAAGGCCACAAAATTGTCAAGAATTGACCAACCAAAACTCATTGGTTTTTACGACTTTACAATTTTCCAAGGTATCACGATGGATCTACATTGATCTAAGAGTGGCGGAAATAAGATCAACCGTCAGCCCAACCCTACAAAGCCCGTAACTGAGCAGTGGTGCCCGTGGTGTAATGGTTTGCTTGTTATGTGAGAGGTTCGATATTTGACTACCAGAAACGGGTGTTGCCTTTCGCGAGGAATTGCATACTATGGTCGAAAGAAAGTATGGCCGACGAATGGAACCAGAGTATCGTATTTTGTATGTACGGTCCTATGAAAAGGAGTCCTTAGTTGCGCCAATTAGAAATGAGCCTTCTTAAGGTCACATATAAGATATTGTCTTCGATAATATGTGAACGTCTAAGACCCCACGTCAACAATTTGATAGGCCTTTATCAACACGGTCTTATATCAGAAAAGTCCACAATCGGCCAAATTTTCATATTACGTAATATCGATATACAACGTCTTTTTATCGATATCAAGGTCGTGTATAACAGTATTAACACCAGAGCCATGTACTGCTTTCTCGTACGTATATGCAGAATGACAATGGAGAATCAAAGGTAAAGATCTCGGCGAGACATTTGATGTGATGATGAAACAGACTTTCGACAAGAGCCAAACGAAGTATATGCTGTGATCTTACAGAGACAGATAACTTCGAGAAACTGATCGAAACGAAGGTATAGCCACGGAACTCTTTTAGCTTCATTCCACACCAGTTTATCTATTTGTTTATAATTTAATGAATGATTGAGTATATAGCTGGCGCTGTAGTTTCATATTCAGAAAGTTGAATAACTATTCATAGGTATAGAGGTTTAAATCGCGATCTTCTTGATCAAAATCGTTTAGAAATAAGGAACCCTAGAGGCAAGCCCTTCGGCCTCGTATTACTATGATAAAGGTCGATGTGACTACCAGAAAAATGGCAATTCTTCCAGCGGCACCGCATTAGATCGTGTGTCTCACTGTTTCATAGCAATCAATTAGAGCGCAGCAATTTTGCTTGAGACAAACTATCGCACCGCACAACGGACAAATAGTGACTTTGTTGCAATTCCCGAGAGGTCATTCGTGACAATACGTAAACAATCTTTCATACTCCCTAGGAAGACCAACTAACTTGGGTTGTTATCACGAAATGGTTTGATTTACTATCACAAGGTCGTGGATGGCTTCAAGTGGTGGATGAACATACATTAGGTGTTCACACCAAAATTGCGGCAGTGAGGCCTCTGTCCCTGGTATAAACGAGAGTCCTTTGGATTCAATCCATACTATCGGTTATCAACTCCAAATAGTACACCAAACGTACAAATTTCAATTTTGGAGCTGAGATCTGTGGCATTTAAGTGTGATACAAGTGATGCCCTAAGAGTGAAGCGATGCGCAAGAATGACACCCATAGAGTTTGCAGTTGTGTTTCCATTGATTTAAGATTCACTTCGATGGGTCTTGATTGGTCTAGTGATGCTCGCAGGCAGTCACAACGCAGTCTCTGTAGTCTGTCAGTGTGACTGAACACGAGGGCCATTGCCTTGCCCAATTGTGGAGTGTGGCTTCTGGTTCTTGCTGTGTTTTTTCTTCACTCGACTCGATATCAGTCAGGGTGACACACATCTTCATAACAATTTGGTACTACAACAGATTGTATATTACTTTAACTATGCAATTTAAGTACACTTGATCCAAATGCAATGGTATCAAGAGTATGAATTTCAAAAACAATCCAATGGGTTCAACAAACAGACTGGGTATGAACTCTTTGCATTGGGAAGGCACGGGAGATGAGTCAATGACAGGCATCCCGGCAAGTGATGCCAACGATCACCATAAGGGCCATTTAACTAAAACTATAACATGGACAGACAGCACGTGTAGCAATGGAACTATACACTCTCGTTTCGATTTATATCAACAAAATGTACCGCCGCGTTGAAAGATTTCCGGTTCAAGGTTTGTTCGAGTTATTGACGTCACAAACAAAAACAGACTACGGAAAGTTGGCGGAAAACGATTAATCTTACGATGTGTGATGTTTGTCATGTCTGCTATCGCCCTTCCCATAGCTTTGGAGTTTTGTCGATGTTTTGTGTGGTGGAATTTAGTTTTCTTTGATTAAGTTCAGCAGCTCAAAGAATAGCGTGGCAAAGGATTGAGTGCCAAATCACACGATGGGCGACGGCCTGTCCAGGTGAGGATTGAGAGGAAGAACAGAGTTTTAATTGGGATTCCCTGAATTTCCACAAAAATTAAAAACAGAACCTCAAAAACAAGACGTCCTTTAGGGTTACTGACCCAACGTGAGTTTTTTAACAGCTACCTAAGAATTAATTTGAAAAAGCTTTGAAGCACCTCTTAGCTTCGCTTCCCTATTAGTCAAGCATCAACACAAAACTTTCAATTCATATACTTAGACGCTGTTGCTACGATTCCCTTATAATTTGTGAAAAACTTGCTTAACTTGTAATGGACAAAAGATAAAACATGATTTTGCACTTAGTCTGGAGAATACTTTACTTTACACCTAAGCTAGGTTATGTTAGGTGGAAGTGGGTGTCAGCCAATGAGTACATTGCCTGACACACTTAGGCCGCAAGGGCCCATTGTAATACCATACAGAGATCAGCAAGTTAATCACCAACTGATCTCAGAACCCGATGTAAGATTAACGAGTTGATCACTTATTAATCTTCCATTACGGGACTAGCCGGTTAATCACCTGCTAGTCGAACCACGCGGAACTTTTAATGTATTTCGAAAGACTTTAAGGGTCTATGCAAGCTAAGTCGCTAGTATCATCGAAGAAGAATTCACCGAGATGAGTTTTCCTCCTATGAAGTAAAGCAGGGCATGAACAAAGAAGGTGTTGAACGGTTTCTTCCTCTTCTTCGTCCATGCAGTTTCTGCAGAAATCATTGGAAAACACACCAAGACTTTTGGCGTGTCTTTCTGTTAGACAGTGTCCCGTAAGAACACCTATGGAAGAGCCTAGATACAGGCGGTTCAGGGCTAACAAACTCCTTGAGCGTTTTGAGTCTACACACGGCCAAACTTTTTTGGTTGCAAGGCAGTTGTGACTCTCAGTCCATCAAGTGTTTGCTTTTCTTGAAGCGTTTTGTCTAAGTAGGAGTTTACATATAGCGATAGGTATACTCACCTAAGTACATTGCTCCAAAAACTGGTCAAGGACTGCAGCCGTATCGATTTGAGTAAAAAAAAAAATACTCAAAATTTTTTACTATGAAAAATGACTTCAAAGAAAAATAGTTAATTTTACTTTCTTCTCCTACGTTACTCTATTTAGACATCATCTAAATGTTCTGAAAATTAGGTACACCCAGATAATTACTTACAACTTGAAACACCCAGCTGCGTATTATCTAATTTAAATAAATAGCGAGTAACGACGCTACGCGACGCTCCTCTGCGCAAAACAGTTCATGTGAAATGAAAGAGTTACAATTTCATAGAATGAATCAAAATAGGATCTTATGCTTATCCTTCCTCTCAATTTGGGATTAATCACCACCAACACCAACTACCACCCAATCACTGCCTAATTAGAGGGCAGATCTTTTGAGTAGCTTCATTAGATGTGTATGTTTATCGTCGTACAGACCAATGAATTATTTGATCGCTCAATTGTAAACTGCTAATCAGACCATTTTCTTACAAACGATGATGTTACGTTACTGATTCGTGTATTTATCCTCAGTACACATTAATCATCGCCATCAGGACAAGAAAGTCAACAAACTTGTTATTCAAACCATTATCCCCCCAACAACGATAGCCACAACCAAAATAATTGGAACCATTACATCTACCGCTCTGTTAATCAAAACAACAAGAGAACAAAAAAAAAAAAGTCAAAAAGAAAAAGCTTCACTTTAAGCCATAAACAAATTTTATGCAAATAAAAACAGAATTTTCCATTTTCAGTGCACACAGAGGAACCACACAAAAGCAAAAGCAAAAGCAAAAGCAACAAACAAACGGAATATCAACGCCAAAAATTCATATACGATGGCAAATCACTTTTCTCTTAACCAGCTATAAATAGAACCACTTGAGCTTGGAATAGTCTTGTGGAGCGCGTTTTCTCCCTCTCCTTTGTTTACACGCTAGAGGCCCATGAAAAATTGAAATCACTTGCTATGTAGTGTTTTCCTTAATTTCACATCATCGCCATAACGACACGACACCTTGACCGATGATGCTGTATACTCGTATGTTGCTGGAGATGAAGATGGATAGCAACCAATGTGTGCAATGGTGACGAAAGCCGAATGACCTCATCAAAAGGCAATGTCGGTGCGCAGCGGGCGATGCCGGTCCCTGTGGTGTGCCAGGCAAGACGAGAAATCAGCATCAGCTTCAAAAAATTTTAAGAACCCCTTGCTGGGGGTATTTTTCAATGGCGTCCTCTATTTGGTTCCAGTGGAGCTTTTCCAGATAAATGTCGGAAGTCAATAGAATTTTTTTTGTTCAATCACTGATAAATCCGTTTATTGGCAATTGACGGTGAATACCCGTTGTTTCTTTATGATACCGAAAGAACTATATCTCGTGCAGTGGATCAATTTCCACCCTCTCTCCAAGTGCTCCAACTGAATGAGAGATACAAATGAGCAAACCGTTTATTGATTGGCACACGTTCTTGTATCAAACTTCCTGTTCCCCGTCGGTCGGTGGGGTTGTTGTGGTGAAATTTTCGTAAACGTTAAATATTAATTGATTGGATTTTTTATCGCCGCATCTATTTTTGTTGACTTCTGCTGTGGTTTGAGTTGGGTACACAAAATGTTCGTGGAAAATAATTCTCTGTTCGCGAAAAAAAAATATGTAGAAAAACATATTTGTGTCTTTGTTGACGAATAGGTACCTACGCAAATTTCTTCTTTTTTTTTGCTTTGCTGTTGGTGTAAGGGAAGCCAAAAAGTGTTCTTTTTTACTCTTGTTCTTTAATGTAAAAAAAAATACGACAAAAGTGAGTTTAATGGAATTTTAAAATCATAAAACAAAATTAATTGCGAAATGTCAAGTTTTCACTCATGTGGAAAGAGATTTTATTCATATTTGTTATGGAAAGTGCGTTGTTTTTATTAGTTTCAGTTTTAGGAATTTGGGAGTGGTAGCTGACATGTTTCAGTGCTTATTGACCGTGGCATATCCTTACTATGTGGGCAGGATATACACACATTTACATACACTGCTCTATGTGGCTAACTGTGTTTCATTACTAATAAATGGGAATATTTTGGATTGGGATGGTAATGAGGGCAAAAAGGTTCCTTGAGCCACATTTTTATGAACAAGAAAGCTTCAGTAGTAAATATTTACGCACAGCTCAAGGGGAAATTCGGTAAGCAATTCAATTGATCTATTTCTTGGCTTTTAATTTGGCTAAAAAAAAAATTTATAAAAAAAAACAAGTAAAATGACAAAAACATGATTTTTTTGAACTTTGTGAGCTGAAGTCATCCACGGGAGGAACGAATTGTTTGCCGATTTCGATTGACTTTTTTTTTATAGTCAACGCACACATCAAGGGTTGTGACTACTCTTATAATAATATGGAGCACAGTGCGAGTAATTAGGGAAGTAGTAGAGGATTAAGTAGGAGACACCGATGCACATTGCATTTAAATGTTTAAATGTAGGGGAAAAGCAGAGTGTGTTAACGCATTCTACAGACGGGTTGTGCGACTGTTCATAACTGTATAACTACTCTTGGAGGCCTTATTGATTCTTAGCGAAATTCTATATATATCTGAAAAACCATTTGATGCTTCTGAAAATCAAGCTTCAAACGCACAGGTAATAATCTACTTATACAGCTATTCATAACGACCCGGATGAGAGTTACGGAAAATGGTTAAGTACGAAGTGCGATTAAGATTTCTAATAGCTCAGCTCAGTGGATCTTTTCGAGGCACCACAAGGGTTCGGTAAGTCATTCAACACGTTTGACAATTAAATTGAGGGGGTCTCCTCATCAGTGGCTTCTCAAAAAGTTGGTTTTTTAGATTTTTTTTTTTGAACATCAAAATAACAAGAGAAACAAATGATCTTTTGGGTATTTTTTAACATATATTTTTTCAACAAAAAAAAGTTTTCCAAATGTCAAAATCAATAAAAATGGCGGATTTATAAATAATCTTGCGCGAGCTGCTCGCCGCGGACAACTCAAACTCCGTGAATTTTTTTGAAACCAAAAATTTAAATACTACGTTATTCAGGAGGATTTTCTGCACAGTATGAACTATTATGGTGACTTTTAGTTTTTAGATATATTTTAGGCATTTTTCAATTAAGAACTCGATTTTTCGACTTTTTTTTAGCAGTAAGTGCGTTTTTATACGTTTTTTTGGTTTAGTCTGTGCACAATTACATTATCTAAAAAACAGTGTCTTACTTTTATACATAGCTTTCAAAGTTTATTTTTAATCGTGCACGGAATTTTAAAAAACATAGTGTTCAGAAAATCGGCTTTAAAGTATTTAGCGGAGCACGGGAGGGCGCGCGGCCTGGTTCGCGCTTGCCCCATGCGAGCTTCTCTTCGGAACTGTAACTTCTAAACAGGTTTGAGATGGGCTCTGAAACTTTGCGAGAATATTCTCAAATAATAATTCTAACGATTAAAAAAAAAAAACGGTTTTTTGAATCTGACTGATGAGGAGACCCCCTTAAAAATGACACTAAAAACTAACTCACTTTTAAGTTTACGATTTCAACCTAAAAAATGTTATGCCCAGGGAAAGGAAGAAAGCAGTGTTTATATCGTTCATACATCGCCAAAGCGCAAGATCTACAAAAAATCAGATACACTTAAAATTCAGTTCAGGCTTGATGACCTTTCGGAATCGGCAAACAATTTTAGGTCCCTTCCATTCACTCACAAGGTATGGTTGAGACAAATGCACTAGGCTCTGGGATCTCCGCTCTGTTGCTCCAATATATTTATTTTATTTTTCGCATTGTTCAAAAAAAGCTTTAACTTTTTGCAGCATTTTTGTGTCATCTCAAATTAACTTGCAATCAATATCACCACAAACGATTGAGTTTCAAATAAAAACGTCGAGTCTTCCAATTTGCAGTTAAAGAGGAAGCTTTTGCTAAAAATAAGTCCAATATATAAATCAAGCTCAAGCTTTTTAATTACATACCCGTTTCAAAACTGAAATTGATACCAAAAGTTTTTGAAGCGATTGAGAAAAAATGTCTTCATGATGAGGTTAGTTCTAGTATATCAGTTGATCAACATGGTTACGTTAGTGGTAGATCAACAGTGACTAATCTAGCCAAGTTTTCCAATTTCTGCACTAAAAGTATTCAACGTGGAAACCAGGTTCGCGCTATCTTTACAGATTCCTCCGGACCATTTGATAGAGTTCAACACGATGCGATGTTCTGCTAAAAAAATCGATTTTGCTATGGCTTCACTCTAACGTCTAGCTTTCTTATGCGGCTTGATAATTACTCGACCAATCGCAAGTAAAATGTATAAATTGGAACAGTTGATTCAAAGCAAATTCTTAATCACTCAGGCGTGTTTCAAGGAAGTCATTTAGGACCTCTTCTCTTTATAAACGATCTACCACCTATAATTCGGAATTCTGAATGTTTTTCTCTTTGCAGATGACCTTAAGCTTATTAGACTAATTAAGTGTAAAATGAATTGCTATCGACTTCAAAATGATTTAGATGAGGTGTCAGCTTGGTGTTTTTGAAATCGCTTATTTTTGAATATAGCGAAATGTAAAAGCATTACATTTATCAGGTCGCCTTATGCTATAAGTCATTCGTACGTCATTGAAAACATCTTGGCATTATTTTCGACTCGAAGCTATCTTTTGATTTCCATTTAGACTTTGTTATTCCAAAAGCTGATTAATTACTTAGATTCATCATGCGTAACTCGAAAAAAATTTCGAATTCTTACACGATTAAATCATTGTTTATTTCACTCGAAAGATCACTTCTGGAGTATGCATATTGTATATGGTGTCCCTGTCCATTGAAGGTATAGGGTAATAATAAATTGAATTGAATCCGTTCGAAAAAAATCTGGAGGTACGCTTTGCGTAAACTTATTTGGGTTAGTAATATCTTATCTAGGTATAGTGTAAGATATTTGTTGATAGATTTAAAGTCTCTCGAAGCTAAGAAAAAGTATTACGCTTACTTAAGATATTCTCTGTAATCGAATTGATTATCCTAAACTTCTCTACTTTTTCTTTACACGCTCTGTTTTTGTTTGATTCTGTTTCTTGTTGCCCGATCTTATACAAACTGCGGTAGATTAGATCCAATTTCATTTTACAGTTATGTTTTTAATTCCGTTCATTATAATATTGAATTGTGTTTTAGGAGAGATGTTTTTCAAAACTACTGTTTTCAGTTTAGTGAAGTATCATTTGTATATTTATAGAAAAACTAGCTGTGCCCGCGACTTCGTCCGCGTGGAGAAGTGACTTTCAACAACATTTTTAGCTTTTGAAGCTATTTATTTTAGAAATAAAACACATTCAGGCATTAAAGTAACCTATTGTTATATTATTTTATTTAATAAATACATTTTTGCACACGACGTTTTTATTTTTTCCATGTTCTGCAAAATAAAGAAGTTCTGCGGGTTTGATACAAGTGAGCGTGCCACATAGAGTTGCCATAGGATTTTTTTTTCTAAATGAACACCTGAAAATTTAAGCGTCTGAGCATTATTTATAATGACAAATCAGTGGGAATTAAAGGAAAATCGGGAACTAAAACGTTTTCTCCTTTTTCCGTTCCAGTCATTATTAAAACTTTTATAGTGCTGCATTTGTACACAGCTACAAATTACACATCTGGGCTGGTACAATTCTGGATTACTCATTATTGGCACTGGAACACCAACTTGTTGCCACTCCTAATAATTCTTAGAAATTTGAGAAACTCTGTAGGGTATGATGTGACTTGCTCAGTGTCCTTAATATTGTCTATTGATAGACATTCCACAATATCCCCCAATACGTCAAACATAAATTATTAGTTTATATGGTTAACTATCTCATAAGTCGACGCCGAAATCGACATTTCACACAACCATGCCAATTTTTAATTGAAGATCAAGATTCAAGACAGACATTTCTTATTGGGCCAACTGTATAATCGACAGTTTAACAGAAGTCACCCCACGGTTAAAGAACTTTTATTGATCCAGAAGTTTCAAGGTTTCCGTTTACGGTATCGATTTTGTACAAACATAGGCATTACTTATTTAGCTCATGTCCTTCCTCAGGCTCTAGAATATCTCTGAATAAAATTCTATTTAAATCGGATCAGTAGTCTGGGCGGAAGGAGGTTACAAAGAAACAGAAACAGACGGAGCTAATTTCGGAACTGTAATATTAGTGAGTATGTCTGTCTTCAGGTTCTAGACTATCTATGTACCAAAATTCATATAAATCGATTCAATAGTTTGGGCGGTAAATATAAACAAAGACAAAACATACAGACAGAGTTAATTTCGTATCTATAATCGTCTTCCATTTCCTTGGGAATATGAGGGCCGCTACCGGAGGATGAGTTAGTTTATATTACTCGGGGTTATTGTAGTATTTTAACGGTGGCAATTTTTTAAAATGGGTGCTGTATATTCCAAGTTCCCGTTCCCATGGGAATACAGGGATAAAAAATGAAGCATATGTCCATCCTGAGGATCTAGACTCTCTTTGTAACAAAATTCATATAAATAGCTTCAATAGTTTTGGGGGCTAATGGTGACAGTCCTCGTAGGAATATGGGGATGAGGTAAAGTTTATGTTACTCGGGGATAGTGTAGCATTCAAACGGTGGAAGAATATTTTAAATCGGTGCTGTAGTTTCTAAGCTCCCGTCTGCGTTCCTGTTTCCGTGAGAATATTGGAATATGTCCTTCCACGGGTTCTTGACTATCCCTGTACCAAATTTCATTTGAATCGTTTCAGAATCTTGGGCGGGAGATGGTAACATAGAAAGATGAACAGAGAAAGCTACTTTCGCAATTAAAATATTAGTAAGGACCGGTTCCCGTGGGAATATTCAAATGGAATATAAACTATGTCCTTCTTCTGGCTCTAGATCATCTCTGTATAAAATTATTTTGATCGGTTCTGTAGTTTGGGCGAAAGATGGTAGCATAGAAAGACGGATAGACAGAGCTACTTTTGCATTTATTATTTTGGTAAGAATTCCCGTTCCCGTGGGAATATGTGGATGAATTAAAGTTTATGTTACTCGGTGATAGTGTAGGATTCTAATGGTGGAAGAATTCTTGAAACCGGTGCTGTAGTTTCTAGGTTCCCGTATACTTTCCCGTTCTTGTGGAAATATAGGGATAAAACATATAGCCTATGTCCTTCCTCAAGTTCTAGAACATCTTTGTACCAAACTTCATTTAAATCGGTTCAGAAGTTTGGGCCAGAGACGGTAACATAGAAAGCCGGACAGACAGAGTTACTTTCACATTTATTATATTAGTTAGAATTACTCATATGTCAATATTGTTTAGTCTAAAAGAGTTATGAACTCGATAGGTGATGAATTAATAAATAAAAAGTAAAAAAATAAATAAGAAAAACAAAATGGGTTAATCGAGCGAAATTGAATTTTTCGAACTACCAACTGTTAATCTTTCTTAACAAGACGTCTGTATTGAATCTGTCATCTATCCCTTTTCATCTGTCGTATATCTATTGCGTTTTTCAATGCGTTTCCACCCTATTTAAAGAATTCCCAGTTTTTGCTTTTTTGAATTACGATTTAACTTAATCGATAGTTGGTTAAACTAAAGCTATCTTTCAACTAGTTTGGCACACTTCTGATGGTTTAAAAAGTACGGATAAGTTTGAGCTTGAAGACATGAATACGAAATATTCTTTCCTGCACTCGAGAGAAAAATGTCTGGCCTTGCGATTGCAATAATGAGCTTCAGAACTGTATACAACGGCATTCACATAAAAGAAGATTTAAAACAACTTGAAATATAGAATTGATTGGAGTGATTGTTAGATGATGAAATATTGAATTGAATATTGAGTTGATTGAGAGCTTTTGTTGATTGAAGTAAGTACTGGATTACTTTGCGCAGTAACCAATCGGAAAGCCAAAGTTATATTTTATAGCAAAATCATTATAGGGCAGCTTGCATCCTTATGCAATGATGGTATTCTAAGTTATTCCATCTACCCTGTGTTTCTGTGTCCACACATTTCCCAGACTTTCATACAGCAAATCAATTCTTTAAAGAAAATTAATAACTAGAAAAATAAAAATTCAATCAATCAGAAGTACAACTAGGGAATAATCTTGAGGGATTTTCTATTTATTCTCCGTGTGCTGCGATTGCACTTGAATGCACTCCATCTTCATCTATATTGCAATGGTATACACATGACTTGCTTTGTTACATCAACTTATTTCAAATTGCCTTGATAACTTCTTGCTTCTGGCGAAAGTTTCTGCTCCCTGGAAGACCTTAAGAAGAAAAAAGAAGGATTCAAAAGAGTTTATATATCGCTATATGGTTCCTTAATAAATATTTATTTAACTATTTTGTAACTATATTATCAACATTGCCTTCGGTACTGTAAGGAGTGGACTTTATATCAAATTTAAAATCAAGTCTCATTGTTAGCCATTTCAATCATATTTTGCTGATATTTTTATTAGGTCACTCTGGGGTGTCCCAAACCAAATTCGTTATGGGCCCGATTAATAGTTATGTCACGCCAGGAACCACATTTAATGCAAACTCACGCTCCTTGCCAAGTGATTCAGGCTTGCTGGCTTGGCTATAAATCGTTAAATTACGTTCAACTGTGTGATAAATGTTTCATATCCCAGCAACTAAGCCTTCTTCGTGTGGAGACATCCTGTAGCGGCGCATTATCTTCGCTTGGACTGCGTACATCTGGCCTTGTTGTTTTAAGAAATTCGACCCGAAAACAAGAATAACCAGAACGGCACGCACGCATCCTTATTTTTGTTTCTAATGCGAACATAGGAGTATATACAAAGTCATCAGAATACGTCTATTTATTATAAGCAAAAGCAACGAACAACTATAATACAACGCAATGGCATCACCAACAACAAGCAACCCATTTTATACGTAGCGTATAGGTACACTAAAAACTTACTCCCCATGGGGAGGATGTTGGTCCATAAAACTAATTTTCATCATGAGAAATTTTCCACATTATTTTCTACGGTTCATATATTTCCACCATACGAACGCATCCCCGTGACCCAACCCAACCTAACCCAATCAACCCTCTTCAGCCTTCCCTATAATAATGGCCAGCGTGTTCCGTCATGTTGTTGTTGTTTTTCTTGTTGTTGTTATTATTGTCGTTATTGGATCGTAGTGTGGGTGTTGTATCTGTCTGCATAAATGAATAACTGATGAGGCTGGAAAAATTGAATAAGTTAGCGAACGAGGAGACGCAGTCATGAAAACAACCACACGGTGGTTATCAAACAGAGTGATGGTTGTTTTTTTAAATTTTTTACGCCATCCCATCACAAACCGCATACTTTCCTGGTTGTTGTTTTTTCTTTTTTTTTCATATCTTCGGATTTGTTTTTAATTTAAGTAATTCCATTGGGACATGAGCTTGTTCACCTATATCGAGGTGTGTGTTTGTGGTGAATGTATCCCATTCGGAATTAAAGGCATTTTAACGGCTTCTTCAAAACATGTGACAATCAAGTTCAAAAATAGTTCTGGCTTTCATTGAGTGATAAAAGTGTAGTGAAAGTATGTTAACATACGAACTTATTCAACCAAATACAGTTCGCATGGGGTTCCAAGGATGTCTCAAAAGGATAACCTTATTTCAACCTGCCAATCGACTAACTGACTGATTGATGTATCAGAAAGCTTGACCTGTTTGCTTCTGTGGTCCTACATGTCCTGATGACATATATATATGAGCTTTTACTGTCGAAAGATCAAGCTGTACTTCATCTCTTGGAGAACGCGTTTCTTAGTCGTTTTTTCTGACTTTTGATGTTCGTGGCGCCATCTGCTATTTGCTGTTGGTTTTTGAGCTTTTGTATTAATTTAATAATAGGGAATAATTCGTCAAAAGGGAACATTTTTGTTAATTTCCTTGCGACGACATAGTTAATATACATACTCGTATACCAATGCTTCATATGTATATATAAAATACTCGTGTCACAGTGTTAGTTACCATGCTCCTCCGAAACGGATTCACTGATTTTAATAGATTTATTCTATGTACATATATTCTCGAGGTCTGAGAATCGGCTTCTCTCTATTTTTCATACCCCCAAATATCAGCCCATTAGATGGCGTTGTTGTCGGTATCTATTTTATTTTACGGAAAGGCTTGACCGATTTCGATGAAATTTATAAAAATGTACATACTTAGTTTTGAGAATAGGATTATATTTTTTTCATTCCAGTATTCCCACGGAAACGGGGACTGGAAAGGGACCCGGAACGGGAACGGGAATTCTAAAAATTTTAAGCCGATATCAAAAATTTCTTCGACATTAGGATACATCCCTTATATAGACCATATTTCATGATCATATTTCACGGAAACGGCAACGTAAAACTAGAAACTTTTCGGCTACTAAAGCTTAGTCCAGCGGGTGTTCCTGACAATTTTTTAAATAACTTAGATCCGAGCAACACCGCGACAAATGGGTCATAGTTCAAATATAATTTTCAATTCTGATTGGATAGAGCTAGCAACAGAATGTGGCATAGATAAACGTAAATTATACCAATATTAAAGAGCTAGAAACGTCACTTTACCAGCTAATTTCTGCAGTAGATCTTAGGCAACGAGAAAAATTCTTAAATGATGTAACTGAATCTATGCTTAGGCAAATTTACAGCAGATAAGAACACAATCTGGTTGACAAAAACTATTTCAATGATAAGAATAGTATTGCAGTAATATCAACAATGGTAAAACTGCGAGCAGAACTTCTACCACTGAACTCATACCGCATAGAGAAGATCTACCCATTTATGTTCGCTTTGCAACTTAAACGAAAGAGAAGATGATGTTAATTAACTGAAAGGAAAAATCTTATTTATATTTATTGATTTATTTTTTATGTTTTGTCAACAAGGCAGACGGTCGGAAAAAATGCTATGCCTTTTTGTTTTTTTCTTAACTTTGTAATAGAACAATGAAAAATAATAAAAACTATCAATATATCTATCTAATATTCAATACAAAAATTTCATAAGGAAATATATATATATAAACCGACAATGGCAAGCATTTATTGTCTATTATAAGTGTTTTTTAATAAGGAAAAGTTGCATGTGGCCCTCGTAACTCGTTCATGGATTATCTAAAATCCAAAAATTATACTTTTTTTGTAAGATAACCGTTTTTTTTAGGTAAAGCTGAAATGGTTTTTTGAAATTTCAATTTTGGTGTATTTGTTTTTTGCAAAATAAGACATGGGCACAATTGGATCGCACGAACTTGCGGTCTGCTACAGTACCAAAATCTTAGGGCTGAAGGCTTTAGTACTTGATCCTCAAAATATATTTGGTGGTGCAGGGCTGCCAACTATACATTAATTATAGTTGTTAAATTTTAATAAAATCAAATATTTCAAAATCTCTTAAAAGAAATATAAAAAAGAAATTTTTTTATTTTTCACTTCTTTTTCAAAGAAGTTTCTTAAAAACTGAGTAGGTATGCACTTTTAAGACCATGCCAGAAGATGCTTTGACAGAAAATTCGACAAAAATCAAAGTTAACGATTTGAAAAGGTTCCAAAAAATCAATTTTTTTGTAAATGTTAAAAAAAAATTCTTACACAACTTTCGACATCTTGTATGTAAAATTTTGTAGGAATCGTGTATACCATCAACCAGAGTTTTGAAAAAAGCGATACTATAGGTTTTTCTTATAATTAACGCGCACATCAAGGGGCTATGACTACCCTTATAATGTAACAGAACTCAGTGCAAGCAATTGAGAAAATAGGAGAGGATTTAGTAGGAGACACCGATGCACGTTGCTTTTGAATTTTGCAGGGAAAAAACAGGGTCAGGTAGAGCATTCCACATTCGGGTGGTGCGACTAAAATATGAATCAAGGTAAGACTGATGAGCATTCCTAGCGAGGCGGGTGTTGTGGCTTAATTGTTTCAGGGGAGGAATGCAGCTGGCTATTTCACTAGAGCACTGTTTGTGAAAAAAGCGATAAAAAAGAGAGAGACAGGTGACGTTTCGACGATGTCCAAGAGAATCAATCGATTCTACGATTGAACTATCACCTATCTATTTTAACTCTCTATTTTGTACTCTATCAAGTAGGCGCAGAGAGGTTTGAGGAGCACCTGACCAGATAGGTGGCCCTGCTCTTAGATTTTTCCGAAAAATTTCTCGAAAAAGATTTATCGAAATCGTTAGAGTCGTTTTCGAGAAAACTAAGTATTATCATAAAGCCTTTATGGGAACTAGTCTTAAAGACTCCTCTGTAGGCAACACTACAGATCCTCACTGCATCGTAATGTCACATTTATATGTTTTTCTGGATGATTGAAAAACTTGCTTTAAAGTATCTATAACCACAAGTAAAAATATTAACAAATTCCAAAAAAAAAAAACGCCAGCTCTACTTTGTGCAAATGTAAATCATGTATAAAAATAGAATGCAAAATTTCAAAATGTTCTAAATTATGTTGGGTATTGACTCTGAAAACGTGAGTTGGGGGGAAAACGCTTTAAGGCCCAGGTCAAGCAGGTATAAAATTATTCATGACTTCATCAATTTTGCTCCGTTCCACAAAAAAAAATATAATAAACTTTACCCTTCCCTAAGCTAGGAAAAGATCTTTTTTTGTGAAAAGGGGCTCCATCTACACTAAAAGGATCTGCTGGTGTTTGAATTTAACAAAAAACTCAACAAAATTCGCATTTTATTACATCGGGCAAAATCTTATCTGTCACAAATTTAAAAAACATATTTGTTAGGGTGTAACACTTCTGTTTTATTAAGTCATCGATGGTTTGCTCCCCGGTTATAATTTCATTGGGAAGTTTCTACTTCAAACACTTTTCTTAGAAATGAGCAATTTTAATACTGCTATGTGAACCTATACATCCAAATCGAACCCTCATATTATGATGGATCCATTTCAATACCTCAAACCCCACGAGTATTTTATAAAACTACTTTCAATTCACAAAAATTAAAACCTTTTAGTTAAATGAAAGCTAAACGATTTCCATCGTTTTGTTGTTACCATCGCTTTTGTGCACGATTGAGCTCATAACGGTATATGTATATACCTGCTATTGAGCTATACAACTGAATAACATTGTCCTTCTCACTTAATAGGTACATATTATTTCTCCCAGCAAGCCATGTCCCTCATCAGACTGCAGAAACACAACCTTGGAATACATTTTCGAATGACAAAGAGTTTTTATTTTTAAAAACGGATTAACTGTGTCACCTTTCACCGATTCTGTCAACTCGAGAGGAAGTTATGAGGATTTATACATTAAATTAAACAGGACATACGTAAATATATTTTGAAAGGAAACAAACACAAGTTTTAACTTACCTAATTTATCAGTTAAGTTGTATGTTTTTACAGAATATCTGGAAAGAAAAAAAGTTTCATTAGTCTTATAGCGCCATTGCATTACGTAATTAGATATAAGAGAGAACCCCATAAATAACCTGTTCAAGAAAGTTGAAATGCAGTGTAAGTTTAGGTCAGGTAGGGAAAAACTGACAACAAATTAATTGTAACGATGCTTTCGATAAAAGTTTTTTGTGAGATGGCACTTGAAGACAAATCCATGATCTAAGAAGACTCGAGATGATTTGAATAAATCAAATTTATTTTTCCACACAGACAATTCCCTTCCATCTCAAAAAGATGAAAGTGAATATGAAGTCACTTTGAATAGAGCTCCAAAATGTTGACAAACAACATTGAACTTTCTTAATTTATGAAAACTATTTCGATCCCGTTGTATATTTAAAGAAAATTCCATCTCTCCCTCTCTGCGTGTCTCTCTTTCTCTTTTAATTATGACTCACCACCCGTCGTCACCCGCACTATAGAATGCCCATCACACTTCATTTGATACGAATAATAGCGATTTTTATAATGACATCATTTCGATTGTTTTTCTTTTTGGCAATACAGGCCAAAAAGTGCACAGATTAACGCCTCTCAGGGTATAAACATACAACAATCACATCACAGACTCACGCGAGGTGAAATTCAAATTTCGAACTCAATCTGCCTAAACAAAAATAACTGCATTTCTATTTTCGCTTTCAGAAAAACCACCTGATTTATCCTCAGAATGCTATAAATGTTGGAGAGCACAAGAATAAAAGAATAAAAATAAAATAAATGAAAACACAAAATGCCGCAAACTAAAAATATCGCCTCATTAAGATTTCAAATCGGCGCGTATACGGCGAAATCTGTGTGCGGAACAATGCGTTCTTGAGGCAGAAGGTAGGAAGAATGAAAATCGATTGTAAGCCAGCCACCCGAGACCCGCCGACCCCTTCGTTGGATTATCGTCATAAAGAAACCAAACTATTAAAGAGTTTTAAGGAATTTCCTTCTTAGATCTATTGGATGAACAAAGTCATTAACGTGTAAACATTATGGTACTTTCTAAAATATAAATTGGATTTTATACAAAATTTTGTTTTTTGAGGGGAAGCGTGCCACCGATTTTGCACAAATCCATAGTCACTCTCACGCACACATAGTGATGGTTTGCAGGGATGAGTGTTTTTTTTTCTTACTTTGTTTATTTTCGATTTGGAGCGGCCCGTTGAGCACGAACACAAACGATATAGCGTATATGTCTTTGTACTACAAGACAAAATGTTTCTCTAAACAAAATAAACAATAAATCCTTTGTAAATAATTATTACCCTTCCGATACTATCTACTACTTGTTGTTTCTAGAAGAAGGTGTATTGTTTGAAAGTTGTCTGCCAGACAGCGACCACCGATGACGATGAGGAACGAATTTATTCAAACATAGTTTTTGTGTGCTAGGGAGGAATCTTGCCAACTGTGTTATTGGATTTTGATGCGAAAGAAGTCTGTTTGATTATTTGGCGCCCAATGGGATGTGAGTTTACTATATGAGTTGGTGTTTCAAAAAAACGAATTGTTTAGTTCAATCGGAATGACCCCGTGGATAAATTCTTCTGCAGTATTAATAGTTGCCATTATCGAATGTTCGTTTTGGGATTGTCCCAAATTTAACCGTGGAAAAGAGGTAGACATTTTAAAAGCTTAGCTTCCGCATTCAATTATTCCAAATGATGAATCAGCTATTGAAGTTGTAGGTTACAAAAGCTGATTGGATGAGTTTCCTGTTGCGCCTTCATTCGCCTACGAACAGTCTTACAAAAGTGAAAAAGGATAACATTTTACTTTTCCATGTTTAAGTAAGGACCTCGTTAAAAGTTGGTATGAACTTTATACCTTCTATATTGCGTTTGGCTTACAAACCTGTTTCTCAAGAAAACTTATGTAGATTACTTTGGTTTGTGCCAGTATGGTTGAATATACTTTGCTAACTCTTTGTTGGAAAATATTTAAGGTGACTTGTGTCCTTGTGTGCTACTCGTTAAAGGCGAAATTTTAAGGTACGTCAAGAAGTGATGCGTGAATATGGGTTACAAAGTTATTTAAAGATAGTAAATGTCAGACACATAGAAAGACAGGATAAATGAAGTTATGCTCCCTTCCAAATATGTTGTGGATAACATCAACAGTAAAAAAATAGCTTTGCTGGTTCACAGCTAAAACCTGAACTTTTGACTGTGTTGCACTAAAGTGCAGGGCCACAAATTCATTTTTCTCAGATTCACAGTATAATGTGTGGTAAAGGTCAATAAACAAGTAGTTTTCGTAAAGCTGCTTCCACACTTTGCCATCGGATCCATTTCATTCGGTTCGAATTCATGTCGGCTTTCGGTAAGAAGGAAGACCGATCGGACCGTCCACACTAATTCTGTATTGCTGACCGTCATGTGCAGATTCGTGTCATTCGGCATAGTATGGACGCAACTTCAGCAATGTTTTGCTTTGAACTATGTCAAGAATTGAACAAAAGTATAAGCAACATGTTGAAGGACACTTTTGAGTGTATAAAAAAATATACATATGTTCCAAATAGATTTCGTCTCCCTTTGTATCGAGCTCCCACCAGCGGTAAGACTCTAATTAGCATATCTAATTGGATTTTTAGATAATTTTTCTTCTCAATCCTTGTTTGGGGTTGTAATACTGAGTTAAATCAAGAATGATATTTATTTTATTCTTCGTTTTCAACTGTGAAGAGACAGATCATTCGGTGTAAATCTATAGTACCAAGTTTGAAACCAATTCAGTGACCCAAAGCACCTGCAAAATTTTGTTCAAATCGACAGTCAGTAACAATGCAGCAAAATAAAAAAAATTAAAAATAAATAGGGTAGCGCCACAGAGCGAGCAGCCCCGGGGCCTAGTGCATTTCTCACGCCCATTGTCTTTGTGAGGGAATGGAAGAATCTACAATTTCTTGTCGATTCCGAATCACTTATCGAATGAGCGCCTTTTATGGCAATGAATTTGCTATCGGGGACATTTTACGATTCCTCGCGAAAGGTGACAATCGTGAAAAGCATTTTTGCTTCTGTTGGGATTCAAACCACGAACTTCAGGTTAACAGGCAGACATGGAAACCATCATGCCACGTTTACCACACAAGAAATACGTTTTAATTTTTCTCGCTCATTCCATTAAATTGATCATAATATAAAAAGCAAGCGAATTCGAACATATTGCATACTTATGCTAAAGCAAGAGGCAATGGATAGAACAAATTATAGGTGGAACAATTTCACCACGTGCGTGGCAGCAAAACCGATATGGCCAGGACTAGATCCAAAACGTACAAGACATTCGTTATCCATAACCAGGTTGCATGTTAGTTCCGTAATCAATGTCATCACCGGACATTGTCTGATAGAAAGACACACCATAAGACTTGGCGTTTCCTGTACTGCAGAAGTTGCTTAGATGAGGAGGAGACAATCCCACACCTCCTCTGCTCATGTCCTGCACTCTCTTTTAGAAGAAAACGGCATCTGGCGAACATAGATCCCCTGCATCTTCTTCGGTTTATTAAAGGCTCCAAATGGTTCCTTTAGTAAATTTAATACCGTTTAAAGTTTCGTTTAAATTTCTTAAACTTAAACTTTCTTTTAATCGAGAAAAAAATTTTTGCGTTGCAGGGTTTTCCAGTACGAAATTGAAGAAGTCAGGCTTGAATGGCGGTCAATTGAATGGTACCCACCATTATCTGCGACGGTCTGTTAAGTGATTTTATAGAATGTGAGAAGCATTTGCAGAGGATTTGCTCGCAGTGCCATCCTTTACTTCTACTGACTTGCATAGAAAGTCTAAGTACTCGGTAAAGTGGAAGTATCGCATGACAAAGTCATAAAATCTTCTGCTCAAATTTTTGACAAGGAAAAGCAAAAATGTTCAAACTTTTTTGTAAGCGTCTGGGATGAACACAATAAGTCCGTCTACGTCGAACGACGTTATACAATTTACGTTGTTCTTTTGACAAACTCAATATTCGATAGATGCTTTTACTAAAGAGCCTGGCACGCCAAGATCTGGTTCATGACCTGAAGAAACTTCCATCCGTCATAGTATTGAAATCATTCGTGAAGATTCGATAACAGCATTATGTAATTGTTTTGGATTCAGCTGTCAATCAATACTGAAAAGAATAGTTGACGCCAAGTGTTTTTTTTTGCAGACTGAGAACTGAAACCATAGCGTCCGACGGTTGCTAATGAAAGACTGCTGCTCACGAGATTGTCAAAATCTCAATTTGAATCGCACCAGCACGTTTTAATAATGAATATGCAGAAAGTTGGCAACTAACGATGCATTTTTTCAGGGAAATCATTGGACGAGTTCTCAGAAAAATTATTTCAACACAACCGATGAAGGTGCTATTATTCAGAGTTAAAAAATAATTAACAAAAGCCCACCTTCTCCATCTCAATCATCGTAATTGACAACGCCTCGTCCACAGAAAGCTATTCAATGCTTTAAAAAATGAGTACGTACTCTTAAGCAATTCATAAAAAAGTCGAGTTTGGCTGATACTTCAATTTTATTTCCAGATGGCATAGATTTACTAGGTGCCAAAATATTCAACAGCGTCCAAAGAGTCGCCAGATTCACCAAAATGTGATTTTTCCTTGGTGTTCGGTATCTATAGTTTATTGTTGGTTCTACCGACCGACATGAGTCATGGCCAACGAGTAGCTTCTTTGTAATAAATATCAACAGTCCCATTTATTTTAACCCAAAACTACTTGTTGTATTTTCTTCGTAATTGATTCGATTCTCTGGCTATAAAGTGTTATACCTTACCTACCTACTCGTATCACACAATCCTGTCTGCTGATAATCCTTTTTCGTTTAAAGTATTTGCGGTTTGGTTTATAAAAAAAAATAACATCCTTTCTATTTTCACTTTAAAGTAAAGACACTTGGGAATCTTCCTCAAATAATCTTAAGTACTTTTCTACTCAAAACGTTTTATTTGGAAAATCTCATACACTAACATCAACACTCGTATACTATCGGCTACTCAAACTATAAGAAGGTAAGTAGTGTAAATAAATCATCCCCTGGCCAATGAAACCCTTAATTTGAGGGTGGTCTAACTCCTGTTGGTTCATCATTTTTGAGTCAGATTAGATATCACTATACTAAAACCATTACCAGCGTTACCCCAGCTCACCCACAAGACCGAAGACCCCCTCCTCACACCAATTCAAAAGCCCTATCCGTATCCCATTCAAAGGAAAGACTATTATTTGTTTGAGTATGTACTCATTGGAAACGAGCAAGAAGACGAATCATTACAAAAAAGGTATCTCTATAGACTAGAAAACTGTTAAGGACTCTCCTCTTTCCGGTCGATCAATGAGCATGGGACTTAGTATCGTGGGGAGTAATGATTACTATCTATGGTTTATATAATAGAAGTTTGCTGGTGTACTAAATTATTCCATTTAAAGTGCTACTCCAAGTGATTTAGGGGTTTGTTTGTTTTTAAGTTCAACATTATTATTTTTGAACAAAAGATAAACTCTTTTGAGAAATTGACTGTTGTCCTTAGAGCATATCCGGAGGCGAACTGAACAAAATGTGATTCGCTTTCAAATGATTGATTATTTTGTTAAGAATGCGTACGCACTTGGAAATTCTCATAAACGCTTTGAGGCTGCTTTTAAAGCCACGACTTTGACTCACTCTGCGTCTTAAAAAAAAACGCTGCACCGCACCTGAAAAACAATCAATTTTCCTTAACTAGAATACCTGTAATCGTTAACATTGACGCCTATCTAGAGTATCCAATGCAAACAAAGACATTATGTGAAATAAAGCTATCCAACCCAAACCATTAACCTAATGAATTACATTGTGTCGGAGAAGGTTATTGACATAAAAAGTTTTTTTCCCAACAACGGCAACGCCAACACGAAGAAAGAAAAGACACACCCAAGGCGAGAGGACACAACAACAAAATCGAATACCGCACGAAGGCGTTAATAGAAAATGGCAAATTAAAGTTCACGCTCGTAGGCTTTCAATAATTCAATACCAGAATATCAATGAGAATCAGAATCTCTTGTTTAGATTTGCACGCGTAGTTAGGTAACGTTAAACCACGTAATCAGTGGTGTATATGCATAAAAGCTCTTGTTTTTGTTGTCAGGGTGTGAATAACGTGCGCTACCTTCTTCTAGCTAACTAATCCTCGTTATCCGCATAGCACTTGCCTGTCACAATTCAATTTGCCACTAAATCAAAGTTATCAGTAGAATTTTGCGGCTGCTTTGCAAGCATCCCCACTCAGAATTTTCTATGCCAAGTCCTTTCTATGAGTAAGAATTTATTCTTACTTCATGGCAACGCATAAATCTTGTACCTACAATTTGTTCTTTTTTCTGTTTTCTTTTTCGTGCATATGAAAATTAATATCCCTTGATAACGTATATAGAACGGAAGCCTGACCCTGTGTGAACGTATTCTTGTGTAAGTATAGAAATAGAACAATATGGGTATGGAGATAATATGTAAATGCAAAATCGTATAATTTGTGTTCCTTAATTTTGCAACCTAATTAAAGGGGGGGGTTTACGCATGAGTGAGACATCTAATTGGGGTAAGGCGAATAAAATTACTTTGCTGAATGCTGATATAAATTTCAAAGAACATGCAAGAGTGTGCGCGCAAGAGGGTAAATCATAGGCATCTCAAGCTTGAAGAGGTGGTTAATTAAAGTTTATCTAGAAGGCACTGAAAATATTAACGCATAAATAATTGCGTGGTACACACGCCCTAACTAAAATAACTTGGTTAAGAGGAATGAACATTTTCCATTGATGTGGCGAAAGTGATTTGAAATACTTCCACGATGATGAAGTGAGTTCAATATAATTTGTATTCGGATGTAATAGAACTTTAACGAAGTTTAGATGTTTAAGTAATTTGTGGTAAATAATTTAGCAGTTTACACGCTGTGCTTCGATTAATTAGATGAAGCAATTTCATGTGCGTATATTTATGGGTGAAGAATCAGGTTTTCACAATATTAAAAAACTAAATGATGACATTATGTGCTTCAGAGTCATAAAAATATGCTCCATAAGTGGGCAAGAGCTAGATGGTGAAAAACAAATTGAAATGATAATAAAAAACTTAAACTTTAAACTTATTTTAAACGTTACTAAACGTGACTTTATTTTACGTTCAATGCCTGGGCTTTGCTGGTGTATTTTCAGTACTTTTCTGCATGCCATTCTTCTTCCCTGGTCTGATTTTTGTAGGAACATTGTGATATTGCTTCTTTTAAGGGACTCGATCGGGATTTACCCTTTGAACAAGACAATGTCAGTAGCACCTGAACCAGTCGCGTTCTATCTTTTGGAAGATTGGGTTTTTCACTTGCAGTCTGTAACAATTCCTTGTACTTCTATCTTCATTAAGCTTTATTATTCTTTCATATGAAGTGTTTTCATGTCTGTCGTCAACTTTCTCTAATAAACTACAACCCCTGAGCTAAGGGGTCATTTTACGACCACTACTTCATCTACCACATACCTATCCGATGATTGATGAGTCGTCATCACAAGTTGTTCGATTTTGATCATTGATCAAAGATATTTGAGCTTTTCGCGCCAAAAAACACGTTTTTGTTTAAGCTGATGTCTGGATTAGGAACGTCTGGATGAGAAATGGATAGCACAATTGTTCGGTCAAAAATATCTGTAAGGCTCATATTTATAAAACTATGACCAAAAAGTAAGGCACAAAATACTGTCGGACTCAAAAACTTTGTAAAAAACCTTAAAAACTTAGCCACGTCATCGGTCCCAACTCTCGTCTTCGATGACTTCCCGTTTGTTTATTCAACCGATAAAACAAATTTGCTGGCAGCAAAATTTGCTGAGCACTTCCTAATAGCATATTGACTCCATCTAAGCCAAAGACTGTAAATTCTGCAATGAAGCATATATTTTTTCGAAATCATTCACTTGCAAGAGCTTTCAAAGATCTCAATATACATATAGACGCCTGGCAAAGCAACAATGTAATTTTCTTGTAATATTCTTCTAAGCTCTTTCCGAGCAAATCAAAAACTGCATTTGTACAGTCGGTCAATCTCAAAACCGTCCAATAGCACACACAAACTTTCCTTCTTTCCAAGCGAGTCAATACTGAACATTACTTACCAACTACTCAGGTAAGGTACTTCCTATAACTTTCCAAAGTTATGAAAACGTTGATAAACTGCCAACTATGGAAAAATCTTGAGAAACAAGAGCTCTTAAACGACCAATAGTACGGCTTTATAGCAAAAGGTCCTCTGGTTATTCAGAAAGTGGAACCAATCTTTACACTAAGATAAATAGAGTTTAGCATCATTTCGTAAATTTTGGCATCAGGCTCTGTTTTTAAAAGTGCTTACTTGTGATATCGACGAGTCTGTCCTATGTTGGATAAGAAACTACCTTCCCCACAGTTTAATGAAAGTGCTGTTAGAGGGTTTTAGGTCTAATACTAACCCATTACCCTATTTATGAGGAGAAGCCTCAGGGCTCTTGTCAGGGTTTTGTCTTCATATTCATAAACGATCTTTTGTCTAAAATTGTTTATCCACTTAGCTGTTTTGGAGACGAATCAACTCTCAAAACCACATATTCCTTTACAAATTCTTTTAACAGCTCAGATAGGTGAAACGGACACGATTGCGTATGATATGCTCATTGAATTCAGATCTTTGACAGCCTGTTACTCAGGGTAATAAAAACAGAACAGAACTCTATATGATCCAAAGCCCTTCACTGAAATTATTCAAGAATCCTGCATCAAGAAACCGAAAAGATGTCAGAGATGTCAGTACTTGGTATGCGTGTTAACGATGACCTTCTTTGGAATTTTGGAGTAGCCAAAAGTGCTGCAAAGCTCTCAGTTTTCTGAATACGGTGCAAGAAATTCATCACCGCTTCTTATCTCAATACTATTTTTAAAGGCTATATTCGCCAAACATTAGAGTATATTCGTCGGACTATTACTTGTCTCACACTCTTTTTTTTTTTGCTTTTTTTCACAGACAGTGCTCTAGTGAAATAACAAGTTGCGCTCCTCTTTTGAAGCAGTTTATGCAAAACAACTGCCTCGCTAAGAATGCTTCTAACCCTAGCTATAGGACTCTCGATCTCGATCATTGCAATGCGATTTGCTATGTGTATAAACCTACAAACTAATTTTCAAATTGTTGGTTATTTCATAAGTCACAATTTTCTGCAATTGCATACAGTTTTGCTTTTCATCTTCAACTCTAGACAGTTTTTGGAACAAAATTTTGATATTGAGGAAGAGGGATAGAAATTTAGGTTCATATTATGTATCTCCATATTCAAAATAGTCCGAGCAATAGTTTTTGAGATGTATCCCTGAGGAGTTAGACACTCAAGGCCAGACAGGCTAACTTACTCAAAACTTTAAAGCTGTTTGTCTGGAATTCTGTTTTTAAAATCGGTTGTCCAGGTATCCGGGCACTACTCGACCAATTTAGATGAAAATCCATCACAGGTCTTCGAAATACAATTCACAAGGACTAAAAAACGAAGGACTTTTGCCTTTTCGATTATTATTTTTTTTTATTTCCTGTCAAAAATGTCCTTTCATAATTTCTTTTTTCTTGTTGATTCGTTGAAGTTTTAGTTTATGGTCTCAACTTAAATAATTTTTTTTGCTTACTTCAAATGATCCTGTAAAGAGTTCTGTTGTGGGCGACTCTTTTTCCGAGAAGTCACCAGAAATAACATCACAGTTGAATATTTTTTTCAAAGAAAATTTCAGAGGCTGTTTGTTCATTGAATATGTATCTTCAAAACTATAAGAAGTTTTTATAAAATAATTTATTTCTTACATCAAATTATTTTGTAAACCGATTTAATAAAATGCTAAAAAAAAGTGGAACAAAAGACAAAAAAAAAAGTGATTTGTTTAAAGTTCAAAAGCTCTAAGTTTTAATTAGTTTTACTGCATTTTGTTTTCCTGAATTTGTTTATATAAAAAAAAAGATTTAAATGAAATTTTTGTCTAATTTGTAGAATTCCGAAAGTATTTTAATGATAACAATGCTCCCGGCATTGTTGTTGTTGCAAAATTATTTTACTTTTTAAATCCCTTTTTCGCCATCAAATAAAAATTTGATTGATTGATTAAGAGCTTCTCAAGTGTGGTCTTACTTCCATCTCCCTTACCAACTCTAATGCACTTGGTGATCTTTGCAGTACCAAAGATGCAGCTTGGTGGACTTTCGGTTCGCATCCTGCCTTCATCAGACCTTCACTTCTTGTTACTTGTTGGTGCCGTTTTCATTTATCTCATCCTTAACTCTTAACTAACTACGACTCTATATGAAACACATAAGCACTATCTTGTATGCTTCCGAAGTCGAAACACCTTGCAATGATTTTTCAGTTTAACAGGATATAGGATGGATGAAAGCCTTGGCTTAGTCAGAATACTGTATAACCTGCGTAAAGTTGGGATCCAGAACATCAAAGGGATTCTTAAAGCCAGGGCCAATCTCAGGGCTCACTCAGGTAAGATTGGATACGGGTACTTCTTGAAGTTCCATTCTTAGACCCTGAAAATGTTCCTCCCTAATCTGGTATAGAAGTTTTTTTTTGCTGACAAACCAGTGATATCAAAATATTACGTAAGCCAATATACACTAGGCCAAAAGCATTTCTAGTGAAGCGATTACAATGTCCTTCCGGTTTCAATTGAACTTTTTTATTTATGTAGTTCAAAAATATTCTCCGAAGTGATTTTTCTTTTGAAAAGTAAAGGCGTATTAAAATCTTTGTTGTGGGAATTTAATTTCGAAGGGCATCGGCGACATTTATTTTGAAATAGTTTATTTAAAAAGCCGACACTTTTGTATGTCAACGGCACAATCTTAAAACCGCAGATTTATAGGAAACAGATCGCGCAGCATCCGAAATTCCAACATCCCACTCACTTTTAGTTGATATATAAATTGCACAATTCTACGCTAAAATTAAACAAACTATTCAAATCTGCGATACCTCATGCTTTTAGCTTGTTGTGAAGTTGGACATATTTTCAAAAACAAAACATAAAACGATGAGACTTGCTAATGACTCTCGCACTCAGGTCAAGATGTGCATTTTGCATCTCCTGCTACAATAAAAATAAAATTAAAATTAAAATGAAACACCATTTATACAATTGCTGTGTAAAAATAGACCAAGAGGAGTGATTTTACGCCTTTCAACCAATGAACAAAAGTAGTTCAATATTGTATCGTTTATATGAGAGACGCCTGCTGTGCAGAGCCCTCAATGACTGGAAATATGTAAAAACTAGAAAGTACATCCGCTTTTTTTATTACAAATAGCTTCACTTCTTTGGTGGAACTCATATTATAGTGCTGCCTGCCATTGAATTCTATGCCAAGCTCTTCAATTTCCAGGAAAGCAATATTTTCAAATAATTTGGTTGTTGTTGTTGTTCTTCTACTTTTTTTGTCTTTTCGAGCGGAAAAATGACTCGAATGGTACAGGAGAGGGCGATTTCCTTTTCATTTTCATCTCATTTGGAAATTTTGCCAACAACTTTTGTCGATTTCTTTGAACCTTTCAGCGATTGGTTTTTTGGAGCAGAGCGCATACTACCGACCGATTTGTTTCATTCTAATTTGTGTAGAGAGAAATGAATATATTTCAATGCTCTGTTTCGAATATTGTTCCTTTTTTTGTGTGTGCCATGGATGATGCATGATGTGTTTTTGTGGGTTTTGTTTCTGGGTGAATGCTATGGAGGACGACCAGAACGACGACGACGACGAACAGTGATATCTTTTTCGATAGATACTTTTTCATATTCGATAAACAGAGGAAGTTGCGCATTGCAGTGAATGCTTTTTGCTGAACCTTCTTTGAAGGAACCGAACGTTTTGAGAACGAACGAATTTTGAGAGATATAAGCTCAGTTTTTGGCTTCAGTGACTCAAATTTGTGTCCAAAAAATGTCTTTGGATAAACGATGGTTTCTTTCTTCTTTTTTTTATGTTTAATATCCTCCCTCGATGTGTCTTTGTGATTTGACACAGGAGGAAGCATTTTCTAAGAAGATAAATCGAGTAAAGGCACTGGGTTAGAGGAATGTTTCAAGTCAGTAGTTTTTCCCTTCAACAGATGTCCGTAGTGTTTGGATGAGAGCATCTGTCTCATTTCCCGATATGTTAACATTGAACATGTGGCTGTGATGACACATCAGTGTGATTTCAGTTAACAGACACGTGTTTATGCGATATGTGTGTAGTGACTGACAGAAGTCAAGATGTTTGCTAGGTTGACTTCTTATTCGACCAAGAGATGAGTAAAAATAGAACGTGGAAATGGGACTGATGTTTTGTTTACAGCGAATGGCGATTCGTTTTGACATTTACCGATGACTTTCGATCTGGAACCATCAACAAAGTCAATTTGTCTTGAGCATTTAGAAGAAAAAAAACTACCTCTGCCTGACTATATCACAGCTCAACCTCAACCTCAAACTTGTAGATTAACAACCTCAATCAATTATGAAAACGTATTCACTTAAGCTGGAGAGTGCATTCTTTTCAAAAAAATTTACGAGTAGGTGTATCGACATTATGTGGTTTTTGGCGCTTAGAATAGTTGTGGACGTTATACGTTGGAATGAACACAGATTAATTTTATTTTATTCTTTTAATGAACGAAACGCTTTATTCCTGTCAAATATCTTGCAAATTTTAATACTTTTGCTTAGCCATTAGAAGAATAACTCTTATTTAGCTCTTGGTTTACAGTAGTAGTAGTAGTAGTAGAATGGGATTTTATTTGATATTTACAATAGATTACATACATTTACAAATTCACAAGTATAGCATTGGCTTTTGCCGTCAGCCAGAAAAAAAAGAGTATTATTCAAACATTATGTATAATCAAGATTAAAGTAAAGTTGAAAAGATTAGACTCCTTTAAGATTATCACAACAAATAATAATATAAATATTTTGTTTTTCTTATTAAAATAGCTTCATTTAAAATTTGGTTTCTGTAGTTAAGGGCTGTTTTAACGTAGCTTGATAACATTATCCAATCTTGACCATTCAAGACATTTGCGGCTTCATCAACAGTCAAATAGTTTTTCCCCAAGTGCTGTCTCCGTATTGCTTGCAGGATTGGACATGTTCCTATAAAATGGAGAACATTTTCCGTCGCACGAAGATTGCATAAACTGCATTCCGTACTTACATCCGGTCCGTATGGTATGTAGTTCAGTCGTAGTAATTCTCCCCTGGTTTTGAAAATTAAAGAGATTGTTTCTATTGCATATCGGTCATTGAAGTAATTGTTAGGTCCATCTCAGGTATCTCAGGAGCTTATACATGTTTCGGGTACAACTCTGTTGGGCCGACTCCGTAAATTTAATAAAGAAAGAATCTTCAATCCTTCCCAATAATTCTTGAAAGATGTCTTTCCAGGTACTATAGTATTTCTTTCCACCAACTGGATGTCGTGCTGAACTCCAAGTCGTGACCATTCTTCGAAGAACTGTGATTTTCGTGATAGCAGATATTTTGCGATAATATTAGGCAGACGATGATTTGGAAGAGCCATAAACCTTGCAATGTAGAACAAGTGCAATTTGAGCGAAAAGACGTAGAGCGGAGACACCCCGGTCTCCAAATGTAGCATATATGTAGGGGTGTTTTCGGGGAGCCTAAGGATCTTCTTCAAAAAATACCTCAGTAATTTTTCTACTTCCTCATATTGAAGAAACCCACATACTTGACCAGTATAGCACATCACTGACCTCATAACTGCTTCGAAAAGTTTACCAGCAAAACTAATACCTCCAGGCAAAAATGATGTAAGGTCATCCAAGAATAGCGAAAACAGAAGTGGGCTCAAAAGGCAACCCTGTTTGACCCCGGAAGAAGTATGAAACCAGGAAGATCCTTCATTTCCATCCCATACTGCTGTGAGGTTTTGCTCATAAAGTCCTCGTAATGTTTTCAGTATTTTTGACGATAAGCCTAGACTACAAAGTTTATAGAAAAGGGCATTTCTGTCGATTGAGTCAAAGGCAGCCTTGAAATCTACGAAGAAAGCATATAACTTTTTCCCCTTGTCTAAGTATGATCTAGCAATGCAAGTTAGTGCAAATATTTTATTTCTTTCCTGAAGCCGGCTTGAAACTCGCTAAGAAGATTATTTTGTTGTATCCAGTTTAACAGTCTGTCTTAAATGACACCACTAAAGATTTTCATAACAGAGTTCATGAAGGATATGCCTCTATAACTGTTAGGGTCGTTCGCATCCCTTTTTTCAACATTGGGAAGATAATATTCCTTCTAAAGCTTTCTGGGATTTCACCAGAATTGAAAATATAATTATAACTTTCGGTAAGCTTAATCACAAAAGTTTCTGTAGCGTATTTGTAAAACTCGTACGGAACACGGTCTTCCCCTGGAGCCTTGTTAAGATTGCATCTGTGTAGGACTCTCATTACTTCTTGAACTAGTAGCTGTTGGAAATGGTGAGCAAGCAGACTCGTACTTATTATTGTTTTCCTTGCAAAAGGTATACCGTTGAGTGCACGTACTAGCTTCCAAAGAATCGACTGTCTCTTACTTCCGACATCTTTGCATGAGATATCGGGAGTATTGCTTTTCTTTTTTCTTTGCAAAGATGTTTGAAAGCTTTATTCGCCTCTTGATACATCCTTCTTGCGAAACTCGACTTTGTTGTCCTGAGAAGTCTCAAAAAACTAAACGACTTTTTTCTAGCTCTCTCACAGTCTGCATCGAACCATGGATCTTTCCAGCTTTGCGAACGGACTGTTTGAAATGATTGTGCGGCCTGAGATACGCATGTAACTTACTAATGTCTCAATGCCATCGATCGATTCAATTTGCTCATTATTTACAGAATCAAGAAATAGGTTAAGATTTGCTTGATACAGTTCCAAAAAGGAATTCTTCCATTGAAGTTTTGGTAACAGCTTCATATTTTCGTTGGTGTGACCCGGTTCTTCATCAAATCGACACATAACATTCAGTGGCAAATGGTCAGAATAAACCAACTCATCTACTTTTAAATCATTTACATACTCGAACCAACTCTTGGTTTACATAGAAAGGGTATCTACCAATTGGTGTTCAGTTAAAATAGACAGTTTTTTTTTTTTAAACGAGCCAACCTTATTTGAAGTTTTGTTCAAGTTTACATTTGCGATAACAAGTCAAGTTGGAGCCCAAAGGTCTTTAACACAAAATTTTCAAGAACTTTTAATACAAGAAGTGTAAAAAATTTCTGTAACACAAGACTGCAAGTTTGCTTTCTCTTCCACAATTGCAATGGACATAATCCTGCAAGACTTGTGGACTTGTAGTTAAATTAAAATCGAAAACATTGAGTGCATTGAGTTCCATTTGTAGCTCAGTTTCACAAAAATCAAAAATTAATAAAATAGTGTAACAAATGTTATAGAATGTCTGATAATATGTAATGGTAATCATATTAGATACAAACTCTTCTTTATTTCCAATCAACAGGTTGGGGCAGTTAACTTTGCTGATTTGACTTTGCCCCCAAGAGAAGAGTGGTGCTCGTAGAGGGGTGGAGTTGGTATCTTTGGAAAGGGGACGAGCTTAATTTTCATTTGTAACACCGTCAAAAACAATCATGCAGTGGACGGGTGAGCAACGCGCGTTTGCTCTAGAAACGTTCTTTTCGAATGTCCGCTCCTTCGTGGCTACTCGACTTACCTTCCGCGCTTATACTTCAATATCCCACCTGTAGGTCGTGTTCCCGGTCGTCAATCAAGTGGACACATTTAAAGTGGGTTTCAGTGTTGCACCGCCCTGCTCTAAGACTACGCCAACGGACTACCAGAGCCTTCGAAAATGTTGAGGCAGCGTCGCATTTTTGCGTTCTCCCAGACGTTCAGAGCGCAGGCATGCTGCTGCTTTGGAGTTTGGTGCTAGAGCTGTCTGAACGGTCTTTTGAGGAAGCGAGGGGGGACCTTCCGTGGCCTGCTCAGTTATCTGATTTGGCTCCTTGCGATTTTTTTTATGGGGCTACCTCAAATCTCTCGTTTATTCTTATCGCCCATGGACCCTGGCTCGTCTTAAGGACAATATTCGGTGTGTCATCGCCGAAATACCCCTTGAAAAAGTTATATATTTTTTTTTTAGTCTTCGCTCACTCGAAAGATTTAAGCTTGAAAGGAGAAATACGTTCGAGTTAACTACGATCACAGGCAACCAGAGAACAGCAAAGTCAAAATTTCAGACATCAGCTTGTTCAGTGTTTTGTCATTTCTCCGAAACCATCTTTAAAACTGTTTGAAAAATAAATTTAAATTAGTGACACGCATGCAGAGTACTCCGAGTTGACCTCAGAATGCGTCAGATAACCTCTCGATTTTGGGTTGTTCCATGTCGGAGGCCAACCAAATGTAGAATTCATTGAATTTGTCTGTAGTGATGTAGTATTGAGAAGTAAAGTATGGATCACTAGTGTGATGCAGTTAAGCGGCAGAATTATGATCCCTTCGAGATGATGAAGCTCGTAATGTCGAAAATCAATAAGAAGAAGTGGAGTCATGGGAATCGAGCTGTTCTCTGGTTGCCTGTGATCGTAGTTAACTCGAACGTATTTCTCCTTTCAAGCTTAAATCTTTCGAGTGAGCGAAGACTAAAAAAAAACATATATAGGTTCTCGGAATAGATCAGCTTGAGCATTCTTGATTTTAAACCACTTAGTTTATATTTTGTCACTCTTTTCTAATGACATTTTGTTTTGGAATCTTCCTATTCGCTTCTTTAGACTTCGTTTTGATAGCCACGTTGACTTTAGAACGCGTCGATAATCCTCCCAGTTTGGGACTGTTCATGTAAAAGGGCAATGATGATGTCGTTGCGTATTGGTTTGTGTACCAGCTGGGTTCTGGTCTCCCTTCACTTTTCTTTCTTCGTCATCCTGTCTGAATGTTGCATCATCTTGCCTTTTCGTTGGTGTCTTCTGAGTCTCTTCTTTGAAGTTTACTCTAACAGCTGAGCGAAGTTGTTTTCGACATGAAGGACAAGGGTCCTTTAAGTAAATAAATAAATAGGGTAGCGCAACAAGTCTCCTGGAAGTATAACGCTTTAAATGCACCTTCAATTTTATGCTGATTCTGAACATCTAGTTAAGAAAGCACTTAACATGGCAATGATACTAGTCTCGGAATGCTTGCTTATTCCTCGCAAAAGGTGAAACTTATGTTTTTGGGACACTTATGTTTTTCGAACCTAACACTCACACGTAACAGGCAAACGTGCTAACCATTATAGGGCGGGCACCTCGGATCTTGGTATCTGTAAGACTCTCATACTTCTTTAAATTGTAAAGCGCCGTTGTGAACCGTATGTGTAATCACTAGCACAGTGTAAAGTCTCCGTAACAGTATATTTCGAGCATTTGTGGGCAACAGCAGATAGCGTAGTTTCGCTAAGGTTTTGAGTTTTTCTCGACTAACACGGTAATCACTTCATTATTTAACGTCTAACGTCACGTGAATTGGTCTTTGAAGCAATAAAAAGAGTTCAACGCTCACTTGTGATAGCTCCATAGTCAGTGAGGGATATTTCATGTACTTTATTGCTTAGTAGCTTACTTACGAGGAGGTGATCGAGGGCTGCAATTAAGAGCAGAGGACTTGATGTGCTTTGGTTGGTGCTCATGTACTAGGACTTGCAATTCTTCGGCTGCAGCTTGGTATCTTACCAATAGCACTGCTCCTTCGCAAATTTTCTAAGTAAGTACTATGTTTTTCCATTAAAATCCTTGTACTTTAGATTGTATAGTAATCTAGCCCGTTGCAGTCCAACATATAAGTCATCAAAAAGCCTTATTATTTCTTGCAGTCAGCAATTGAACATCCGGTTAACGATCATCAAAATGTGGGATATGAACTTGATCGAATTATACTTCTCACAGCTTCGTGTAGCTCCCTTTCCTTTTTCCATTGAAAACGGTAGCTTTCCTTTAATTAAGCAGACTACCACGTCCTGTGAGCTTGGGGATGAGAATTTACACACTTTACCCTGATGTCTTCGATCTTCGCTTGTGATGTCGAAAATATTTTTATTTCGAAATGCAGATCCTTAACTTAGTGTTGATCAATTTTCTTAACATAGAAATGCACTAGCTTAAGGACTTATTCAATTTTTCTTTAGGATTTTCTTTTTTTTTCCGGATTGGGTCAATTTATGTAGACAGCGATTTTTGCTAAAAAAAAATTAGTTGCTTGATGGCTGATTGTTATCCGAATCTATCCATTGTTGTGTTTGGATGACAAAGGATGTGCAAACCTTTTGTTGGTACCCTCTAATGTTTTTGACACATTTGTGCAGATCTTGGGTTGGGTTTTTGTAGTTTTTTTTTTTCTAGCCTCATACTGGTTTTGATCATCGTCATTTCTATGAGCGTTGATCCTTAGATCTTTAGAAATATTTTCTTTAATTAAAAAATGTAAAATATTGGAAATGCCCAAAAAGTAAGTGGTTTTTTCTTGAAATTAAGTTCAAATTATGAGTATCCTTGAACAGAGCGATATTGGCACTCAAAAATACAAAAACCCCTTTGCGATGAGGCTCAAAGGGGCTTAGTAAACAAGAAAGGATACCCAAAAACTAATTTACTTATTTTATTCTTTTAAGAATAGTCAAATAGATAAAAAAATGAAAAGAATAGAAGGCTCGAAAAACACATGACTAAATATAGGAAACTTCTAAAAACAAAATTCAAGAACAAAAGAAGCCAACTTTCAACCATTTCTAAGCCAATGATAAATGTTAAATAGATACTTAAAAACCTATAGCAAAAAGATGAAAAAGAAAGAAAATTTTTTTTTGCTTTGTTTTGCTGATTTTGGAATACATATTTACAGTGAAAAAAAAATAGTTAGTAATTATTATTATTGATTCACAATCAACTGGAATCCAATTTTAAATACTTTTGTCGAAAAAGATTTAAGAAGACGAAAATATTAAGTGAAAATATTTAACAAATTAATCCCGAAAACCCTGGAATTTTGTGAGTCTAATCCCGGGATTTTCGGGACCGGAAAAAGACTCGAGATCGCGTGTTTGCAATCCCTAACCATGCACCACCGCCATACTACCGTGAAAAACGAAAGCATTTTATTTGAGTTATCATTATGCCTCCAGGATCAAAGATTTTATATTTTCAATTAAGAAAATTCATAATCCCCATGGTGGCGTGTGTGATTTTTATCATGTGCACTCGCATTCTGTGATATCTCACTTATAAAAGAAAAACAATCTAGATTTGTTTTTCACAGTGTGCTACTCAATACATCTTCGTCCTACCTCAAGGACTCGAGTAGATAAAAGAATCTATTCCCTCTCAAAAAGACATCCATAATGCCCTAATTAATCTTCACGCCCCACCCAACACCAAAGAGCGGTTTGCACTGTCTCCACGGCAAAAGAACACATTGAATAGCAAATTCTTTGTCAACAAAGTGTTCGTTCGCATCACAAGAGAGCTTTCCTTATCTCATTTTCTGCTTTGTCACCATCATCACCACGAAAATTCAATTTCCTCACACCCCCGCGACACCACCAACAACGGTCCACGATGAGACGTCGACGCCAACAAGTTTTGAAGTATAGTAGTTTAAGTCTATACCTACATGTAAGTATGTATTGTGCATTGTATGTTGAAGAAAATTGCACATACGTATGATGTTTAGAATGAAGAGTCTCCTTGCCGATGCAATGCTATGCCCGTTTGCCTTCTTTACTCCTTTAGAAAATTAACACTTTTCCATTTTCCATTCTGTTACGGACGGCAGAGGCGGTTAGATGATGTGTCTCAACGGACTGAGTCATTTCTAATTATGGCATTTCTCGAGTCTCATTTCTGTTGGAAATTAGTTTGCTCAAGATGCAAAGTGTCATCATAAATGTCAACAGAGCTTATATTTCATATAATACAGAAAAAAAAAACATTAAAAAAATACAAAAATCGCTAAAAGAGAATGGGAACAACAAACAATAAGTATGTGGGTTGGTGTTGGGAGAACATCGTTCTACGATTTAGTGGCAAAGACCAACAAGGAAAACAAAACCCATAAGGCAAATACATATGCGCTTACAATTGAAACACCATCTAATGCTTGATAACCATAACCACTCTTGAGGGATGATGACTTTGTTTTGCAGGAGAGTAGCATCATTGCTAGAGATGATAGAGCGGATAAATTGATTGAGAGGATTTTCATTTCAAGTGGATGACAATTGAGTGGCACTGATCAAGTCAGAAAACAGTCATGTTCGAGCTTAATCGAACGAATTTCTAGTTCTTTTCGAAGTAACAGTACATAGCAGCTAACGAAAGAAGAATTCTTTGAAGCTTTGGTTTTTTGACAGTGCGATGTAAAGCATCTACACATGACGGCCATGCTGAACATTTATTCTCACACAGAGGCAGATTTTCTTCGACTTATTTTAGCATCTTTACTTTCGATGTGTACCCTTGGATAAAAAAAATATACAGGGTGTTTTGCACACGGTGCAACAACAGACAGGCTGAATCAAGACAATAACAAAAAAAATTGCACGGGAATGGGGGTCTATCTCACTTCGTTTTGGTGGGAGGGACTAAGTTTCTAAGAAAGCTATTGAAAATCAACTAAGCTATTTACTTCCACTTATTACAATGTTTTGGTAAGCTAAAACGGTGTTCTTTAATTTAATTTTAAGTTAAAGTTAATTTAGTGAACAGTTTTTGAGTATAATCAGGTCTCAAAATAAATCAAGCCCAAACGGAATGAGATAGACCCCCGGTACTATTTTTTTCTTGTCTTGACCCAATTTATCCGTCAGCCACGTTGTGAGTAAATATTTGTTTCAAGAAGACTAGAAGACAAAAATTAAATTGCCAAGCAGAAAGACAGAAAAAAAATAAGGACAAGAGAGTTTGGTCACGTATGTCTTTCAACTCCCAGAAGAAATATCACGGGCTGTATAATTTACTCCTTCAAAAAAGGAAAAAAAACTATTCTTAAGAGCTAGTTCAATGACAAAGGGCACTTAAACGAACTAATGTGTAGCTAGTTCCATTAATGAACAATCGATTTCATTCAGTTCTTGAGCGCATGTTCTTTATAAGCAAACCAAGTATTTTAGTAAAAACGAATTTTTTGTGTAGTACATAATCACAAACCATTAATTTCTAGTTAGTCTCTAAGGAACAGCATTATATCTCTTAAGTTCATGTAAAAATGTAACAGATCAGGGGTCAGTTCCCGATCTGTGAAGCTGTGAAGTGAAATATCATTTCTGATTTCACACAGTTTTTTCATTCTAAGCGATTCCCGATCACAAAGTAGTTCTCACACTGTGTTCTTAAAAGTACTAAAACGTTCTTAATGTCATTTTCCAGTTCTATTTTGTGTTTCTTATAGTTTTTTTTATCAATTTTTTGCGAATAATTATACTTTATCTCTTTCTTGGAAATAGATTCAGGATATTGGGAAGTTCTCCATTAAAAATGCTTGTTGAACCTCGGAGGCAAAACTCAACTCAACTCGAGAGTTGAGTTTTGCTACCATTTTTCATAATTCAATTTTTTCACCGACTCATATGGCAATGAAAAGAAATTTATCATATTTTATGTGTGATAAAATTTTTCACTTCACCGCTTCACAGATCGGGAATTGACCCCCAGTTCCTGATAGGAACTATAGTTTGGGATGAAAGTTAAGATTATTTATTATAGTTTAAGTAAAATGGACTCTTTGAGTGAAATGAACTTTATTGTCGAACTCTTATGGAAAATACTTTGAGAAAAAAAATTATAGTAATGGTGGGTCCGCTATGCATTGGGTTCAAAAGAAAATCACTTCTTTCAGAAACTATACTTATTTTCACAAAATCTCAAAAGCAAAACCTTTGGACGTTTCGTTATAAGTGCAGAATCATCTGCTTTTTTTCACTCAGAATGAGGATTACGATTAAAAAAAATAAATCTCAAAAGCAAATAAGCAGTGGCGTAGCAAAGGGGGGTGTGGTGGTTGGACCACCCCGGGTGTCACCTATTTGGGGGAGTGTATATACTATAGATCGTAGAAGATGCAACTAACCTTGGTATAAAAACATCGGAGAAATACGATATTCCAACAGAAAGAAGAGTTCGTCGTATAAAGCGAAAGGCTGGTGAGTTGGAAACTGATGCAGGACTTTGTCTGAGCGCTTATTTATGGAATGACATGTTCGAGTGCCTTGATTATCACTGAACTTTGAACAAGAACAGTTTATGTTAAGGAGGTGGCTTCATTGTTTGAAGTTGTACAGGCGAATACTGTTTCAAAATTTGCTAGTGCTTATGATGAGGTTTCAGAATTAGAACTTCTTTCAGAGATTCCAAGGCTGAGAAGTCATTTGAAAGTGACAACATCTAATTGGTTATCTTTAGACTTTATGAAATTCATCCTTGAATGGAAACTTTGCAGAATCTTTTCCGAATCTCATAGTCGCATTAAAAATGTTTATGACAATATGTGTTTCAGTTGCGTCGTGTGAAAGGAGTTTTGATAAACTTAAATTAATGACGGGTAACAATGACGGAAAAGATGCTCAACAATCTAAGAATTTTAACAACTGAACTTGAGGCGACCCAGCATATAAATTTTGACGACGCTTTCAGCGAATTTTCTGCTTTAAAAGCTACGAAGAAGACGTTTTATTAATGTTTTCTGTTTTTCTTTTTTAACAATGTGAATGTGTAGATACATTAATTTTTGTTCTCCATTTTTTAAATTTTTTATTTGAATTTAAATAAAGTAATCGGAATTTCATTTATTTTACTTTTTTACATTCTGGGGGTGACACCATAATTGCCGCCCCAGGTGCCACCCATGCTAGCTACGCTACTGCATATAAGTATTACCTTAACTTAATAAAACGAGTGAAAATGCACAGAATGCGTCAATTTATATGTGTCTTAGTCATACGCTTATACGAAATTCGTAAGTTGTGCTGTTATTAATGACATATTCGTATCAGCACAGCGCTTCAATAAAAATCGATGAATAAAATAGGTTAAGCAGAGATTGAAAAATCTTTAACTTTTTCCTTTCGTCTCACTCAAAAGCTACTCCTACAACTCCTGTAGCACGTACTTGCTATTGTGTGCAAGGCTTTCAAAGTACAACATTAAAATCTAAAGGCTTTTATTTTTCAAAGAATCATATCAGGCGGATTTAGTGTCACTGAAATGATATGCACGAGTCTCAAAACAATACGATCATAATGCAAGTATTTTAAGATCGATTGAAAAAAACTGCAGAAAAATCCTCCAAAATTATTTTTAAATCAATTCAAGTTTAAAGCCTTTTTTTCTGATAGCCGTCGCGTCGTTTATGGTACCCGTGGCGTGATGGTTTGCATGTCCACCTGCAAATCTAGAGGGTCGAGGTTCGAACCCCAGCAGAGGCAAAAATGTTTTTCCACGGGTATCGCCTTTCGCGAGGAATTGGCAAGTCCTCCTTTAACAAATTCATTGCCATGAAAAGCCCTTTCTCGATTAGCTGTTCGGAACCGGCAGAAAATTGTAGGTCCCTTCCATTCCCTCACAGGGCATGGTTGTGAGAAGTGCGCTAGGCCCAGGGGTTCCTGGCTCTGTTGCGCCACCCTATTTTTTTTTTATCGTTTATATGATTTTCCAATAAAACATATCGGCTGCCTGCTTTTTTGTGTCCTGTTTTGAAATTCTGCATTTTCCGTCACATATGTAAATGCAACCACAAATAAATTTTTTTTGCTAGTCTAAGCAAAAAAGAGCAAAAAATAAGCAGACATAAAAATGATATGACTTTGATGTTTGTCATCCCTCAAATACAAACAAAAAAATTAAAAAATTAAATTAAAAATTTCAAATGTAAAAAATGTGTTTGTTCCCAATAAATGAGTTTAACCAATTTCTCTCTTGTGTCTTCGAATATAATGAATACTTTTGTAGGTAGTTGGGTCATAGATAAATAGACGACTATTTTGTTCACACTAAAATTATAAGGTTTCGGATTAGCCGCGTTAATATTAAAAAATATAAAATGAGTGCAATGCTGTACTCACCCCGAACGTTGCGCTAAAAGTACAGCATTGCACTCATTTTATATTTTTTAATATTAACGCGGCTAATCCGAAATCTTTAAATTTAAATATGCCAATAAACAACCGCGAAAGCTTAAAAGTTAGACCATTTTGTTTTTGTACGAGTTACCTGAAAGCCATCAGTTGTACCAAAACTTCTAACAAGCGTTTTGTCGACGGATGAGTTGTACTTAATGTTGTTGTTCTTATCTTATGTTTGTTAAATCTTGTTACATATATATATTTCATCACTAAAAATACGCTTTATACTTCAAGTCGACTGCGTTAGTCACGTTGTTTGTGTATATGAGTGAGCCATTCAGGAGTCTTATATTTAATTACAAGTCATGCTGACATTAAAAACAATCTTACTTTCTAAGTTTTAACAGAAAGTCAGCAACATACCTCTGCGGAGTGACATTAAGTTCAAGTCGAAATGAAGCACACACCGCGCCCGCCAGGCTCGAGTTTATACAAAAAGTTCAGTAGATTGGCATGATGGCAACACTCATGGACACGGTCTTTGTTCAGAGAACACGGATGAAAATGTGGCTGCTCTAGCCGAGAGTGTGAGCCTCTATCCCGTATCCACCAAAGTCATCTTTTCTGCCAAGCCCGGATATAGGGACCGGAAAACCATGAAGTGAATGTTAATAAGCTATTGCATCCACTTTATTTATTAAAAGAAACTTGTAGGTTGATTATACAGGGTGCCTCATAATTTGTGCTACATACTTTAGGCTGAGATTCTTGGTCATATTCTAAGCAAAAATATGTTCTATATTTTTAATGTCGATGAAACGGGATTTTTTCTCGACACGTACCTTGGCTTTGAAAGGCGAAAAATGTTTTGGAGTGAAGCACAGTAAAGAGCAACATGTCTTGTGATGTCCAATAGGACAGGCTCAGAAAAGCTTGAGCTCTTATTCATTGGGAAAAACAAACATCCTCGCTGTTTTAATAAAATAAAATCAATGCCAGTTGATTACGTATAGCCAAATAACGTTCTTGGATTACAGCAGGTGTTTTTACTAGTTGGCTTTTAAAGCTCGATGCAAAGTTTGGACCATCAAAGCGCAAGGTTTTATTCTTTTACTTCCAATATGACCTCAATAGCTCAACTGATGGACAACGGCATTATATAAAATTTCATTACAAACGGCATATACTAACCAAGATCTTAAGTGTTTGGGAAACCAAAAGTGAGGACTATAAGATAGCACTACTCAACTGTGTATACCAGGTTTCGAGGGCGGGGGTACATGATGTAACTCTTTTGACAATTGAAAATGGTTTTAAAAAGGCCGGGTTGAGACTTGGGACGATGAAGGTGATATTCCGCTTAACCAACTTATATGTGAAACTGACGAAATCGAGAGGATATAGAGCCATATTGCGGGTATTAATTGGAGGGATTATGTTTAATTCGCTGACGGTACTGTAGCTACAGAAATACTGGATAGCGAAACAATTTTGGAAGAAATAGTTTATGCTGATGATGCTTACAATGACAACAGTGAAGCTGATGAAGAAGCCGAAATATTAAACATCGAAATGCCCAGAAAAGAATATAATCGAAAATGCAATTGAAATAGATTGAATTGACAGAAGATGTACAAGATGAGGTTAAACACAACCTTTTTAAATAGAGTCATTTTTTAAACGAGTGAATACTCCAGCCAATACAATTTATTAATCGAAAATGACTAATTTTTTAAAATAATTTTGTTAAGAGAATAATGAATTACAGTAATGAATTAACGACCCATAGAAGTAAAAAGCTTTTGTTTATTTATTTAATTCATTTATTTATTGATTATTATCTTTCTTATATTCAAAAAAAAATAGTTATCTCTCTAACTCGAATTTTTTAAAAACTCGCTATAACTCGAATTTATTATGACATTCCGTGAAAGTTCGATTTAGAGGAAATGCCTCAATAGACGTTTTTTAATTTCGGAAAACAATTCAGTGATTAGAGCAGCGAGACCAATTTCATGAAATTTATTTAACCTTCACCGCATACACCGAAATTTTCAGATTCTATGTATTTTTTCCGCTGTTGTCTGGCAACATGAGTTGAAAGTCTGGTGACATAGCCAATGATGAAAAGTTAAAATTTTCGTTCAAATAACAATCAGATGGTATTTGCGATAATTTGTATGGATTTTGATTTGAGATTGAACAACCAATCCTTTACTAAGAAGTTCTATTAAGCTCAAGAATTTATAACTTCTAGATCAAGTAACAAACACAGTAACAAATACAATTCCTTATGTTCTATGGCTATTCTATCCGAAGTAACGTTTCCACCTCGTTTTTGAGTTCTACACAAATAATGGAAGGCTAAATCGACATGCAAATATCAAGTGCCAAGTGCTGATGGCTTTACAATTTCTTTTCAATGAAAAAAATGTCTGATTGCCACTGCACGGTCTCTTCGCAACCACTTCTCCAGTCAAGACCCTTCTCTCTTACATTAAATCAACTTTCGTCTGTAGGGCTGGTTGGCAGGTACATATATTTTCTCTTCGCAAACTATCGTTTTTGCTAATTAATTCAGCCAAACTTTACCATTTTATCTACCATTGAGATCCAATTAAGAAATTATTTCTCTTTTTGCATCTTCTCGTGACTCCTCACATTCCTCACCCACGCCGACGACGACGACGTCACCGGCACCATGTTGCAGATGAAAAATGTAATTTTCAAGCGACCTGTCCCAGTTTTTGGTCGAAAAAGTAGGTACGATTCTTAGTTTGGACCTAGTGTTAAACACACCAAGACGAAGAAACACATTTATACCTATTCACACAATAACAGAATTACCCTAAAAACAGTTTTCAACTTTATTCTGGTGCCATCGAAGAGTACGGTTTTATTTTTAGAACACACATCACACCAAAGTTGTCCAAAAACAGATACGTATCTCGGTCGAACGGCTTTAGGAGTCAACAAAACCCACAAAATCTATCACTTTGCAAGAAGGAATTCGATTTTCATACACAAAAACTGACAAACAAAAAAGGATCAAACTAGGACATGCACTTAAGGCCGACCACAAATTTGTTAACTCAACGTATAGGTTCTGTCATATTTCTATTAGCCCCCGAATGCCGAATTACAGCTGCCGCCCTGAAGGCACCTTGTTCCGGGTGGCGGCTCGGCTGGGCTAGGCGTCTGAATTTGGATTGTGCGCTTGCAGTTTTTTTTTTGTTTTCTTTTTTCTGTTCTTCAAACATTTTCCCATAATAAGATGCTGGGCACTTATTTGGCACAGCACCAAATATTGATTTACCGCTCACTCAATATTCAAACACAAACACACACGTCATAAGAAGGGTGCTAAATTTTATCTCATATTTTGTGCTTTTCCTTCGGAGACGACACTTGATTCAAATGCTATGAAAAAATCTTTTTTAGGGCAGTTCGCCTTCGCTCCTCATCATCAAAGTGTATCCTTTTTCCTTTTGCTGTGCCCATCTCAGAGCAACATCCTGGATATGAATGCCTATGTTGTGGTAGTATCCTCGAGCTTATCTCCTACCGTAACGGAACTGCAAGACTGCCGTCAAAAAGGCGCACAAGGTGGAACTGTCATTTATATTGTGTTTATTTAGTTTTGTTCTCCTTTCGTTTTTATGCTGAATTTGAACTCATTGTGGGGGCGGTAGTTGTGGTGACTGTAGGCCGATCTGATGCCAGGGCCAGGACCAGGACCATCAAGACCAGAGCAGACGGACGTTGGGTTATCTTAATGCTTGGGCTTATACACAAAACTATTTCCAACTAAGTTTTGTCAAATGTACGGCAAACAGACACTCTGATCTTATGCCAATGCTGATGCCATGTCGTGCCACTGCTGAAGGCAGCGCCGCCGCCGCCGTCCTCTCAATGGCTCCCAATGTATTTATACATTTGCAAAAAGCTTCTCGCAATTCGCAAAAGGGTTGGGTATTTATTTATTTTTTGCGCGGGTGATGTCTTCTTCTTTGTGTTATGTTGCTACCAGTCGGTTCCATTTCGATCGTCACACTGACTAACACAGCCACACCACAACCCTCTTGAGAGTAGCAATTTTCCTGCCAGAGTCTACTGCCTCCCTGACTGAGGCCAAAAGCAGTAAAAGTATTACATTTGATGTTTACATTCTGCAGCAACAACAATAAAAATGTGTTTTCTTTTTTTGTTTGAATTACTCAATATATTCGCACACAAACACACCCACACACAGCCAGGCACTTATTCGAAGGGTCCTGATTTTTGGTCTGGATGTTGTTGGAAACGGCTCATTGGATCCCTTTGAGAGTCGAGAAACTGTAATTACGTGGATATGAATTGTATATTTTGGGGAATATTCCTTGTTATAGTGCTACTTACTATGAGGGTGCCCAAAAAAAAAAAAAAATAAGAACTCGGTCAGGGGTGATAGTGCTGTCGAGATTTTCAATATACACAAGAATGAATGTTGGTGGCTCTGTTTGCAGATAGCAGAATCACCAGGAATATATTTTGTGTTTGTAGAATGGAACCTTCGCAAATGTCTTAATATGGAAAAGTAAATGAAAAGCTCTGTGATACTGTCATTGTGACAGGGCATCTTGGTGGATGTCTTCGTTATCATAATTTATTAGTGTCTGGTATCTAGGACGGTCCGTTCCCTTTGTATTTTGTAAGCTTCTTACATAATTCATATGCTATGGCAAGGCTCCCATTTGCTTGCTGGGGGGGGGGGGGGGGAGAATCTTTTGTATAGATACTTAACAGCCAAATAAAGTTGTTGAGAAATTAAATATTAGTGCGGGGGATGGGGGTCAGGACAACTTTTGTTATCGTTCAAATAAAACGGTTTACGGGATTGAAATTATTTGCAGAGATATAACTTTTGCCCTAGGTAGGGGGACAGTCTATGACCATATCTGGGATGAGAAACTTAAATTAGATTTGTCATCGTTTCGATGGTTTTAAATGGAATATGGCCTAAGTTGAAATTGGATTTGCCTCGTTGTCTTTACCTGTCAACTTAAGTTTAAATTTGATTCCATAATTGTTAGATGTGAGACTTGGGACTAGAACCTCTATGGTGAAAGAAAGATGAATAATTACACGATTTGGACCGGACTTTGTTTGTAAGTATAGAACTTCATATACTTTCCTTTAATTTACAATGTTTGGAATCTTGAAAAAAATTCCTTTTAAAATTCAAAACGTTTACAGAACTCGGAAGAAATTAGTCAGTGAATTGGCCAACACTATTGTTTTTAATAATAAATAATATAAATATAAATTCATGCTCACGTTCGATTTTCTTATAGTTGGCTCAATGAAAGCCCAAGGCAGAATTGGACTACAAACAGGCTTTTTGGCTTCACTGGTGTCTGAAAACAAATTTCAATGAATATTGAAATAGATTCGTTTTCAGGATTCAAAAAAAGTTTGATAACGGAACTCATTAAGGAAATTTTCACTTCTATAGAATGCCTTAAGGGGCTCGGCTAGTTTCTCGAGCTCAAAAAGAGGTGATTTTTTGAAGGCGTGAACAAAAAAGTATAGCTTCAAATATTCTGTAATCTAAGGAGTTTATTATACCTATATTCATGTAAGTTGTTAGGAAATTTCGAGTTAAAATATTGAAATCCAACAGAGATATGGACATGGACCATGTCTTGAACTGCTTGAAATTAGAAGACGTCAATTTGCCGCATTTTTTTGAATTTTTCTGGTACCTGTAACAAGAAAAAAGGGGCGTTAAAGTTGACCCTTTTCCCATACAGGCATCTAGAATTGGAGTGGAAAATTGGAAATTGATAAAATGGCCGCAATTTAAAAAAAGAGGTCCAAATTTCGTCAAAAAAATCGTCTTTCGATAGCTGCCAAATTCACAATTTTCATCCGATCATAAAAGTTGTAGATGGCTGTATGGAAAAACATATGGTATGCAGTTAAGATTTCAAGACAATTCGTTAATATTTGCATGAATTACAGCTGTGGCAAATTTGAAAAATGCAGTTTTGAGAAAAACGCGTTTAAAGTTTTCAGAGCAGGAGTTCGAGAGCCCGAGATGCTTCTCTTCTATACTCTGCCATTTCAAAAATGTCCAAGATATCATTCCAATACTTTAGGACATCATTTTTGAGATGTTTACCTATCGAAAAATGAAAAAAAAATCGATTTATTTAAAATGAGAAACTAACCGAGAGTCTTAACTTAGGGAATGATTTTCAAAAAAAAAAAAGATTTTTGCATGCATAATAGCATAGTGACGTCATTCATGAAAGGCATACAATTCGTGCAAACATTCGTGTCGAAATCGCGCCGCAGGGGCGCTATATTTATTAATGTGAATTAAAAGAATACACCAAGAGATAGAGGGAGACCAACCAATGGCGCCAATTATACTTCTCGATTTTTGGTAGCACTTGGAAGCCAAAAACCCGGCTAATTTGTTGTTAAAATATTAGTACCTGGTGAGTTATGTGAAGAAGTACTATGCACAATTTAAAACAATTGGTTCAGTAGATTTTGAGTTATCGTGCACACGCACTTCAAATACGACAAGTCTCAGAAAAACGGTTTGAAAAACTAAAAAGAGTTTGGTGGTTTAGCGCTCATTGCACATAAGTTTCAGAAAACCCTGCCTCGAATGTGAATAACACAGGCCTGTTAATGAAGGAATGTATTCGGAGTGAAAAAATACAATAGCGCGCCGCTCAACTGCTGCCCAGGTATAAGGCCCGGCATGGAGCAGTAGACGCTCAAATTCTTATAACAACGACAGTATTTACAGAGACGAGCTGTACAGCGCCATGTCTAGTTTCGGCATCCCTGCAAAACTCGTATGACTATGCAGGAGGACTTTGGAGAATTCACGCTGCTACGTCAAGGTCGGTAGAGAACTAACCGAGACCTTTGATGTCAAAAAAGGCTTTAGGCATTTTCGACAAACTGTCTTGCGATTTAGACAAAGGATCAAGAGATCCAGTGACCTTACTCCATTAAAAATTGTGCGTTTCGCCCAGGCACGACAGTGGGCTCATCAGTTAGATGCTGTCGTACCCTTCTAAGACGCAAATTTTGTTTTGGTTTACACCAAAACACTTATAAAATTCGCAGCAATCGCATACTGTGAATTTTATTATTTCTAAGTGAATGTGTTACAACATTCTGGTACTTAGAAAATTTTTGCCACGGTCTGGTTGGCTTGAATATAGAAAAATTACAATAACAAAGAATTTTGCTATTGTTTTCTTTAATATCAAGCTTGAAAAAGTTGTACAAAACTCAAACGTAAACACCAGAGGAATAATCTTTAAAAAGTCTGTACAATTACTCGCTTATACACAGACGATATTGGCGTTATGGGAAGAAGAAAGCGTGATGTCATAGATGCTTTTGCGAGCATTAAACCAGATCGGCAAAAATGGGTTTAATAATTAAAAAAGGCAAATCGAAGTATATGCTTACATCAAACAATGATATAGGGCATCGAAGAATTGGACAAAACGTCATCACAATTGATAGACATAACTTAAAAAAAGTACAAGACTTTCGTCAACCTATGATCCACTATAGACACGGAAAACAACATCAGTGTGAGATCAAACAGAGAATAACTCTTGCCAACCACTAGTTCTTTGGGTTGAGAAGGCAATTATGAGAAACAAGCCCCATTCTAAAAAAAAAACAAGGTATTCCTTTACATAAGATCCAATCATTCCAATCAGGGGCGAACGCAGGGGGGGTTTTGGGAGTTGAGGCGTTCTTACGATGGAAGAATTTTTTAAATCGGTGCTGTAGTTTCTAGGTTCCTGTATACGTTCCCGTTCTCATAAGAATATAGGGATAAAATGCATAGCCTATTTCCTTTCTGAGGTTCTAGACTATCTATGTTCCAAATTTCATTCAAATCGGTTGAGTAGTTTGGGCGGGAGACGGTAACATAGAAGGTTGGACAGACAGAACTACTTTCACATTTATAATATGTTTTTCACTGCATGAAATTTCTATAGGAGAAATCAATACCCGTGAGAAAACTTTTTTCCAGATCCGCTAAACATTACGCCACAACCACTGCTAACCTTGACACAAGTAACTGAATCCGACAAGCTCCAAGTTTTCAAACAATTTGACAAAATAGCATGAAATCACTAATTAAGAACAGCTATCTATGTTAATAATACTTCAACAAAATGGAAGCATACGATAGGCCCACCCAGTACAAACTAAACTGTTAAATTGCCTAAAACTCATGTTTTAGAGCTCTTCGTCATCATTCAGACGTTTTATTGAAGATATTATCTAATTTGATTTCAAAGAAAGCAATCAAAAACATTTCTTTCCAGCCCATTCAACTCAATCTTGAAATTTCTCAAAACCATTTCTCATTTTCCCAATTTCATAATGTGCCTATATTCCAATAAATGAATGAAGAGGCCAGTGAATGAATTGGTGCTTAGGAGAACAGATTTTATTTTTACGTTTTGTTTAATTTATGGTAAAACTTTTCGATTTCGTTCAATAAATCTCTGGAGAGTGGGTAAATTTATGAATTCTTCCAAGTTAATTTTCTTTATAATTTTTTTTTTTTTTCAACTATGAAGTGTTTTGTCAAATTATGATGGAAATATATCTTGAACATTGATTTTTGATTTCTGGTTATGTATGATTATATTGATGTAATTAAAATATAATATATCAGACCTTAAAATATTGGTCAGTTTCTTTTTATTGCTGTCTGGGTCTGGTTTTTTTCTCCGTTCTATCCCCATTCAGTTTGTGATGTAATACTTAAAATGTGCTTTCAAACAGTCGGTATAATTTTTGTACAGCTTTGGGAAGCAAAAGCAGTCAAAGTTTAAACGAACTTGAACTTAAAAAAAAATTGTGTGGTGCAACGAGGAGCCACGGGACCTGGCTTATTTCTCACCACCATTGGCGTTGTGAGGGAATGGAGGGAACCTACAATTGTTTGCCGGTTCCAAACAGCTAATCGAGAAAGCACTTTTCATGGCGAAAATCTACTATCGAAGTACTTGCCAATTCCCCGCGAAAGGCGATACCCGTGAAAAAACATAATTGCTGTTAGTTAGTTAAGGGCCTTCCAAACGCTTTTTCACAACCCTTTTTAAAAAAAACTGTGTAAAAGACTTGTTCGTTCAGTGTCAAATATCAAAAGAAATGAGAAAAACTTGGGACTGATTTTTCGATTCCGTAAAATTCTTAAAAATATTAGAAATACTAATAATTACAGAAAAAAAAGAAGTTCAGCATTTGTATCAGTAAATTGCTTTTATTGACGTAGACAAGGAAAGTTCAAATAATAGAAAGAAAACGTGAAAAAGCATCAAGCTATCTTTACCAACCAATTTTTTTGTGCATCTACCAAATTTTCCTCTCTACAATGTTTTCATGTCCAATAGTTTTCCAGTTGAGTGAACACCCTATTTTACTTCAATTTTCTAAAGTAACGTAATTAGAAAACGGAAAATGAAGGGGAACTGATGTAGACTTTTATCAGTACTTTAACTACTAATCTCATTTGAAAAGTCTGTCTTTGCTTGTTTACTTTAGGTTAAGGTTTTGCGGATGCAGTTTGATCACTAATTTTCATTTAAATGATTTTTAGATGAACTCAACAGAGAAAATAGGCAAGGTGCATGTTGCAATACAGCTACATTTTAGTGTGACTTATTAGATACATAGCCACAGCTTAGTTGCGACTTTTACAAATGACACATTGAAATATATTTTGTAACGCTACGAAAAACAGCAGAGCAAATGGCTCCAACTTCTGATACAAAGTAGGTACGGTCGAGGCCTAGAATTGTTTAAACATTCAACACTGACCTCATGTTAAGGACATGATTGAGCTTCACTGGTTTCTAAAAAAGAGATATAGATTTTACTTATAATTAAAAGCAAATAAAAGTAAACAGAAGGGGGACTCCCCAAGACAGCGTATTTCACATCTTGTGAGGAAGGGACCTACAATGTCTTGCCGATTCCGAACGACTAAAGCGGTTTTTATAGCATTAAATTACTATCGGAAAAATAGATAAATCCTCGTCGAAGGCAATCCCCGTGAAATAACAAATTTTTCCTTGATTTGAACCTCGAACATTCCATGTAATAGGCAGACACGATACTCACTACGCTACGGGCAATAAGTACACCTCATTAAAAGTACTGAGTCGAAAATATCTAATAACTGTTCCATAATAAGGAAAATAAAATATATTTTGACGATCCAATATTGTTGCTAAGATCCAACTAAAAACTATAATAGCGGAGTTCATACTGTACAATTAGTTGGACAGACTTCGTTTGATAGATGTTGGATAGTCTGATGTAGTTTGCTTTCAGAATTATCAGACTTGTCCAACATTATGTCATTATTTAATCCTTCACTCCGTCCAACTTCAAAATTTTCAAAAATATTTGAAAACCATCCAACAAGTTGGACTAGTCGTCGTCTGAGGGTTTGGATTATCCAGCATTGGTCGTTTAAAATAAAGTCTGTCCAACTAAATGTACAGTGTGCAGCTCCGCTAACCGGAATGAGCTCTCTGAATTGCGCATGACAGACCGAGCTAATAAACAAAATCGCCTCGCAGTGGGCCACCTCGACTCATCAAAGTTTACTTTTTGAAACAAGAGCGATCTCGAATCGACAGTGTTGAGAAAGCAGAAAAAAATTGTTTGCAAATTAGCTTGAAATCGTCTTTTTACTGAAGACTGACTTAGGGAAAATGATTTGCGAGATATTTAGCTGCCAATCTATTTCGTATATAGTATCCACCAAATTTATTTTTATGTATGAGTCTGCTACGTAACAGACTTATTCCTACTTCTTTTAACTCGTTCTTATGTGCGAATTAGAATCTTCCATAACATGTGTTGAATTCATTCATTTTTGAGAACCAAGAAAAATCGTTTGCTTTATCTGAACAAACATATTAAAAATTTTGCAGTACCTTCTTCTTATCACTTAGAAAAAGGGCCTATAAGTTTATAAAACCTATTATTTGAGGGGCTGTTATTTTTAAAAGGCTGCTTTTACTAAACTTCATTCGTTCTAGTCCAATCTAAACTATACTGAATATCGAATTTTGATTTAGTCTCTTAGTTCCCACGGCCCTATTTAGAAATCTGTCTCATCGAAAGGTAAAGTTCTACGACTTCTTATGAACTGAAATATTTTTATATCAAAGCATAGTTTCGAACTTCTTTTCGGATAATTGTTCCTTGCAATTTCGTTTTTCAAAACTTTTCTGAAAGTTTTATGCTAATTTTTCCCGATATCCTGCTACAAAAAAATTCCAATTTAATTTGATACCAATTGGCACCAGAAAGTTTAAATATAAAGAACAAAAGAAGCCAATTTAGCTATGGAAATTCATGAAGAAAATGAAGTATATAAATGGAATTGTGCAACACGCAATTAAAAACCAATAAAACACATTTTATAGACCAACAATTTTATGGCGATTTAGAATGGCTAATTGAAATAAAGCTCTTCATGGCAGTATTTTACTTTAGAAGGGATTTCCAATTCCAGCGATACCCGTGGAAACAAATTTGATGTTTCCGATCAGATTCGAACTTAACAGGCAGTTATCGTCGGAGTCAACGCAGGACCTTTTAAATGCAAGAAAAATATTCTTAAAAGCGTTACTTATAGTAAAATATATTCCTTTAAATTGTACTTTTCACCGACGATATTTACATACAAACTAGTTTAACATTTGATCAGCAGATGGCGCTATACGTCATAAAATCATTTTAGCAAAAAAAAATTGCAGTTTCAAAGTCCTGAAACGCTACCGACGGAATGCTAAGCATTACGCGATGAAATAAACCAATTCAGTACAAGCTACACTGAGAACAAAACATCGTCGCATTTTACATTTCTTTTCCGAAGACCTCTCGCGGTGTATTGCGTTGCACCGAATTTTGCATTGTTAATTGAGCTGCATATTTCTATAGAATCCATTGCGAAGAAGCAAACCAAACTTATCACAAATCTGATATCAGCAGACACATTAGATGTCAAACAAAGCAATGCTGCTTAGGAAAAAACCACCTTTTAGATGGGGAAAGATCATAAGGTTCTTCAATATCTAGCTGATCTAATAATCCACATGTTAGAAAAACTTCCAGATGTTGGCACACCACAGGACTGCATGGCACCTGCATTTTACCAGTGGCTTGCAGTTTCGGACGCAAGCTATCGGCTACTGTTTTCTAGTTTCTGTCAACAAACAGATTCAGAAAACAGTAAAAAAATTGCTTTTGAACTTTGTTTTCAAATTTAATTTAAAATTTATTAAATTTAATTTAAAATTTAAAATATAAGCATCAAATTTTTAACGAAAAATTTGACAAATACTGTGCTTAGCAGAATTTTTTTGCTTCAGCAGCTGCTCATCAGCCGTGTGTTAAACAGAGCTAACCTGGAATCCAGCGCTACCGCGACCTGCGATTGCGATCCCACCGCTGTCAATATGAAACACATTTAGCCTTATGGAGAGGCACACAACAACGAGGTCTGCGGTATATAAAAAGAAGAATGCGCTCCACAGATCGCAGTTGCAAGCTCCGGTGTTTGGCTCGGGCTTTACTATTCTATGGAGTAACAGCCGCTATTGAAAGCAGTAGCCTTATTTGATATCAGAATAACTCGTATGAATTATAGAAAAAGCTGATTTTGTAAAGCAAAGTTTGCAACTGAAAGCTGATTAACTATAAAACCTAAAATGCTGAATCCAAAGCAAAGTCGTTTATAATGCAAAGTCCAATACCAATAAACAAGGTTTGTTCGTTGAAGCACTGGGTTTGGCCTGTGGTCGCCAAAAAGATTTTCTTGATTAACATAAACTTGCCCTTAATGTCACACTGAATGCTTTTTCAGCCCTGAGTTTCCACTCAACTGACCTCCAAGGAGCCCTAGGTTTTTGTTGGGGCTATCAAATGACAGAGACAATTGGTGATCTCTTGGTCAAACGTTTTTTGAGAACCAGAAACCCATTTATTTATAGTTTCTAGGGTTGTTAAGCAAACACATGTCTATCCTGGTTAAAATACAACATCCTTCAAAACAGATTTTTCGACTTCCCCATCATCGTAATGTTCTGCTTGTTTTTATCTGCATTTCGATATCTGAACTTTTGCACTCAAAGACAAATGGTCAAATTTTCAGAGCTGAATTCAATATTACTTTCCGACTGTTATACGTTATACAAAACACGGTATACATGAAACATAAGCAACGATCAGGCCTTTTTAACTTAAGACTGCAATTGACAAAGAGACGCTCTTCACCAAAATCATGGTGGTCATGTGTTGGTTTTTCAATTTGGAATGTAATGAACCGATTTGAAATAAGCTTTCAATAAACACGACCTGAATTATTCTGACTCCTCAAGTTTCCCTTAACATCCTACAACCAAACTTCGGATAATCCAAAACTAATCGTGTTGCATGTTATATGATCATCAAAAAAACAACATCGTGAAATGGGCTATACCAGTAGTAAGTACATTCAAATAGAATACCGTAATATGGTAGTGTCTACAAGGCTACAAAAATCTGGGTTGAGGATGTAAGACCTTTTCGACACACTTTCTGTAATAAACCCTCAAGCAATTGAACTAGCTCTACCCTCCACCCTATCATTGGGCAATGTTTTAGTAAAAACAAAACAAAACAAAACCCAACTACCTCCCACCGATGATATCACCGAAGCAGTCAATCTAATTCCAACAAAGTTCAAAGATAACGTCAAACAAATAAACTCTCACTCTCATTTGCCTCTCCATAGCTTTATCTACTTCTCCGAATAAGAAAAGCCAATAACTTTGCAATTTATGTTGGCAGATATTGCAGATAATTTCTCCTACAACAATATTTGCACCAAGAAATCACAAATAAAATTCAAGATTTATTATCCCAAAAGGAAACGCACAAAACAGATACAGACGCTCATATAGAAATACACTTACCGCTATTCCGTGGCTAAATATAATATTTTATTCAAATCCAATTTGATTAGACGGCTTCTTTGTTATGTTTGTTTGAGAGGAACGTATTGTAATTATAATTATTACCTATTTTATAATTTCATATTTGTAAACATTCTAATATTTACATTTTAACTAATTCACTCCGTGTGCACTTTTTTTTACAATGAAAAACAAAAATCAACTAATGCTTGAGTGAGTGAGCGCAAAAGTAAAACTTAACTCAAATATTATATTTTGTGTGTAACAATTTATCACTGAACTTTATTTTCTTCATTTTTTACACTTAAAAATAAAAAACTATTTGCTTTTACTCAAAATATTTTATATTTACTTTTTCTACTGGTGTATAGTAAAAAAAAAAATACTTCTGCACTTTTTTTCACTCGCGTTTCGAGCCTGGCACTTCGCTTTCGAGGTACAAATTCACACAACGATTTTATGAATTTTTATCAGTTTTCACATTCCCATTAAATCATTTATTACAGTCAATGACTTTTTCACTAAAACACTAAAAAAAAAAGCAAGTTAGAGTAACTAATTTCATTAAACGATGGTGGTGACAAAGGTGAAAAAATTGTGGTAATGGAATACTGTCAACTCAGGGGGGTGTCCTTTTGAAAGCTTTTGAAAATCATCGTTTAGTTACGAGTAGTGGGTAAATGTGATGGGGATGGCCGAAATTGGATACATGTAATTGCCCAATGGATTATAATTACAATGGTGCTTCGCATATTTAGTGGCAAAACGCAAATCTGATTATAATTTGCATTTATTTTGGCATCCATGTTCGAGCACGAGAGACAGGAAACAACAACAACAAATTGCGGAAATGATAGGATCTTTCAACTTCCACTTTTGCTCCTTGTTCTTAATAGTTTTGTTTTTGTTTTGTGTGTAGTTCTTTTTGCCGTCGCTCTTCCTTCTTATTTCATTTTGGGCTTGTTAGTGACATTCATGCACACAGATACACGAATATGAATGTGCCAGAAAAGGCGTTGGAAATAAAATGAAGAAGGAAATTTCAAATAGTGTGTATAAGGACTTTCATGTGATGCCATTGTATAAGTGGCAATCGTTTTGCGTTGTTGTTTTTTTTTTATACCATTTCTATACCTGCTCGGGATACTTCAACGAGTTGAATTTCCTTCTGCTAATTACTTAAAGTAGCTTCTTTCGAATTTTCAACAACCTGAGAAAGTTCTTCACATTGGGGGAGAAGAGTGTCTGAACTTTGTAAACTCGATTGATCACCAAATTAAGGGTTTGGCATGGTGAAACACCTTGTATACACAAAGGAATTGATTTCAGGTATTCCATCCATTGTAGGACATAGAGAAAAAGTCCAAAATAAATTATGGATTTCAATGCTGTTGAGTCCATCCTCATGGCCGATTTGGAATGGATACACACATACACACTTTTTTTTCCTCCCTTCCGTAGTTTTAAGTTCGAAATTGGGTTTGAAAACTAGTTCAGGAGCGAGATATGATAAACTGATCCCTTCAATAAAAGGACTGAAAAATATGCAGAAAAAAACAATGTATCGAAAAAAAAGGATATGCGAATATCCTTGATGAACCCCTTTCATCGGTTGTCTATAAAGTTTGACTGAAAAATCGATGACCATAATCTACCATGCACAGAGTAAACTAATTTATAGGGCACCCCCAAAAACAATTTCCATATTTTACACAATTTTTCTTCTTTATTTTTGCATTTTTGATCTTCTCTTGGGAACATTTTTGTACACTTCACTGGATATGAGAACAAAATTGAATACAGAAAAAAAGTATTTACTATAGAGACAGAGCAATTCTTTTTTTCGCTTTTCTTTTAAAAAAATTTATTATGAAATAATGAAATTATTTGGACGAATGTCCTTTTGAAAGTGAAATAAGAAGAAAATTAAGAACTTTTTTTTTTAAAGAATTCAATCAAAGGGAAGATATATATTTTTGCTTTTCAATTTTTTCCACACAACCGTTTTTGGGGAAATGAGAATTTTAATTTACCGTACTCGAGAAACGCTTTGGACGGTGGCCGATACTCCACTGAAAACTTTTCCTTTCAACAATTTTCTAGCTTTCCAATTTGAATAGTGCCGTGATGTGCTCTCATTTTCTTTTTTGGGGTTTCTTTTGTCGCTCTCATTGGAAAATGGAAAACTTGAATGTAATGAGCAGGCGCGGGAAATGTTTGTTGTGATAAAATGTGGGACATTCAACAAAACGTGGTTTATCAGTGGGAAATTTATTCGTTAAATGTACCATATTGGCCACAGTGGGGTAAAGCGGTCTCGAATGAGTAACATTAAATATTTTTAATTGTTTTAAGTCATTAGCATAACGGAAATTTTGTTCGTCGTTTAGATTATGCAATTTGAATTGTTTTATATGAAATAACATAACCAGTGTGTGTTTATGTGTGCATAGAAGTTGGGCTGGTACGTAATTTGAACAAACTAATTTAGTTTGTAAGAAATGATATTATTTCTTATTTATTTAAAAATCAATTTTAATTAGTGTTAATTACTTTCTTTTACTTTTGAAGCGTTGATCGATTTTCTCCCAACTTTGCTATAGGAAAGTTAAGAACTTAACTACTTTACTTACTAGGGCAGAACAAGTCGCCACTCAGTTGTGGCACGGAAAGTAAGATCTGCCAAAATAAGCTAACAGGTGGTAAACAGTGGCGGATTTAGCTATAGGCGGAGTAGGCTGCAGCCTAGGGCGGCAACTCCAGAGGGGGCGACAAATATTTTGAAAATAAGAATTTTTTTCTCGAACAAAAAAAAATTTCAATAGAAATGTTACTTTTTTATTTTTTATGTCAACTTATTTTTATTTTTTTATTTTACAATCTTATGTTATGGACTTTCATTGTCGAGTTTCACATGACTCTGGTGATTATAAACATGTAAAAAAATTTTTGGGACGGCTTTTTTACACAGCCTAGGGGCGCTATTATTCTAAATCCGCCACTGGTGGTAAAATCTGAAGTGTTGTTATCCTGGGGAGGTCATCACTAAAATACTAAAACTTGCTTCTTATCTGCTAAAATTTTCTTAGCTCAGATTTTCAAATATTTTCTTTACATCGCATAAGAAGTTTCCATACTTAAACGCCAATTTCATACGTTCAATTTTGCAAGATACATATATAAGTTTTGAAATTTCAATAAAAATATTCCTGCCACGAAATAAATTCCCTCCGTGACTCATTTGAAAATGTAGACGCTTTGATTTAAGGCAGTGAAAACCAAAGTGATCAATATCGACCCCTTGGGGATCGACAAGTTCTTCAATTGACCCCTTTACCTAACTTTTAAGATATTGTTGCGCTACTAACGCCATTTTATTATAAAAATGATAAGCAATATTGTTGCACTTTGAAAAAAACTCAGCAAATTCCTTTTCAATCCTAAGTTTATTTTTATTGATGTACATTCGGTTTCCCAATCCTAACCCATTTTGTCAGCAAAAATCTGTTTGTAAGTAGTTTAAAAAAGATTTGGTCTATTTGAGCAAATTTTTGAATGGTGACGTATGCCACAGTACTCTGATGACCTGTTTGGAAGCACAAGCATACGCTTCTGCATAATTCAGATAGAATTTGTCGATGCAATGCATAAGATCTATTATGCTGCAGGTCCTTCAAGGCCAATGTAAATGAGCAGAGTCGAATCATACCAGTTGATTGCTGGGACCCCCATAGTCTAGGTTCTAGGATATCATTTTCGAAAAAGGGTATCTTGATCAAAATAGTTTGGGAGTCCCTAATTTAAGGAATTTATAGGTGAACATTTTGTTGTTGGACATTTTATTAAGTTTGAATTAAGGGGGTAGTCTACTTTCGCGGTTTCAATAATTGATTTTTTTCTGCCTATTCCGAATGCACACACTGTAAAGCTACATGTACACGATTGTCAAGTCTGCAAATATTGCCGGATCTTTGAGTGAATTTGTCTCGAATGGCTGACAATCGTGTACACCGTACACACCTAATTAATTTGAAGAAAAATTGGTTAATCCATCATTTTGAAGACAAATTAATTTGCAGATGTGACAATCGTATGTACACCAATTTATTTTATTTTCTGACGTTTCTACAAATGTCTGGCAATAAATAAATTTACAGATCCGGTTTAAAGAACATCTGCATTGCCAGACAAGTTTTTCACAGAATGTCTAACAATGTGACTACACGGTTTGGAGAAATCTACAAATGTCTTCAAATCTGGTGCCAACTATTTGGCTTGATTAGTTTATCGACATTGCTAGCCAAATAGATTAATTCAATTTTCATCTGATTGATTTGCAGATCTGACAATGATTGTCAAACCTACCAATCGTGTACACTTAGCTAAAGGAACATGACTTGGAAAGTATTTATTAAAAAACGTGCTGGTTCGAATACTACCGACCTCCTGATCCAGCCCAGCCCATATTTTTTATATTAACCATTTAACTTTAAACGCGTTTTCTCGAAAGTACGCCTTAACATGACTTCAACGGAACTATCAAAGGTATTATATATTATACTATATCATACATGTTCTTTAAAAAAATTATTTATTATACCTTTTTTTTTAATAGAACTTTTTTTAAATCGCTGCCATTTTGTTAAATGTTAAAATCTTCTATTCTATTATGTTGCGCCGGTAGAGGTCGATTCAAAGACAAGCCAAGGCCAAGAAAACGAAAAAAAGAACTGTCCTTTTATCAAATTCTAATAATGCACTAGTTAAACAAAAAAAAATTTGTGTCAAGGTCCTGTTGGTTGTTTTTTGTAATACACCCCCTTAACTATACAGTAGGTTTCTAAAAAGAAAAAAGAGTTCAAAAAAGTGGGAGGGAGTAAATCTTCCTTCGTTTAGAAGGGAGAGGAAATTTAATAAAAAATTGTTTTGGCTTTCTAAAAAAAAAGTGATTAAAAGTCAACTAGTCCACTAATTACAACACACTTATTTTTTGAGAGGTAATACTTTTTTTTAATTAATATTTTAGTTCAAGTCAATTTGTGAATATTTTCGGAGCAACCATGTTGCAAATTTTGAAGTTTTTCAGAAACTAAGAAAAATATGTTAAAGGTACTTTTTCCCAGAAAGTACATTTATGTGGCTTTTTTCCAGATTTTTCGCATCTTATGCAAATTATTGAGCATATAATTATGTGTCATGTAGTCATTTCTATATTAAATATCGTTTCTACTTTAAATATCACAAGAATCTTGTCTTTATGTGTTTGGTTTGACGCTCTATCAAACCAAAGGAACTTTATAGTTGTGATAGCGATAAATTTTCCTGTCAGATTATGTTACGGTGCCCAAACTGACGGGACGAGAACGACAGCTGATATTTATACATTTTTAGTTGCTGCGGTGATGTCAACAGTGCTATGGTCTCTGCGAGTCTTTACTAGCCTTCGGCAAATTCAGCAAATTTTTAAGATTGATTTGACTCTTTTACTTATAAAAGCTTTTTCTCTTGCTGGCAGCACCAAATTTTTAGAATAAATTCATAAGCTCTGTAGAAAAGTAAATCTAAACGAATTTCGACAGTTGGCAACATTATTTAAAAAAAAAGTTAATTCGGCCGAAACAGGGGACATTTTTCAAATTCTTTTAGGCTTAAGGGGTAGTATTCGCTTATTGAAAAGCTTACATATAATTAAGTAACATTTGAACAACATTCTCCTAAATTTGCATTGCTGTCGAACAACAACAAATTATTTATGCTTAAGGCTTTTTTTTACCCACTATGTTGCATAGCTTGTTTATGGGGATCTGCACCAAATTGTAATATCAAAATCTCTAATTTTATGAAAATAAAATCATAAAAGTTTTGCATGACCTTTCCGGACACCATTCTACCCGTTCTTAGTTTTTTTCACAGATGTACCGCAAGGGTCAGTCTAAGGACCCCCTTCCCCTAATTCATGTACCATACTTTGGCATGTGATTTTTGGTCATATTCTGAGAAAAAAAATGCGCTGCAGTAAAATCTGCTCTTCAGCTTTGACATCACTTTTTGACGATTTAACCCCCCCCCCTCCCCCTCTCTTGATTTTTTCTTGTCTTGGTTCAAAATATCCGTTCTGAGCTTTTGGCATACCGTATGCAAAACTATGCTACAACTTCTTTAGTGAAAAGAGGTTGCAATCGGTCTTGAAGCATCTGAGAATTTACAATACACATAAGCAAATACACAAAAATAGTTTCCCTCTTTTTAATAGTGTTAGATATTCCAATGTGAGGTAGCTTTGCAACTACTCATAAGTCTCTTTAAGGAATGTTTTTAGAATAATATTTCAAAATAGAGTTATTCTCATTATATGTGTTATCCATTGAATAAGTTGACGTTAAAGATTGAAGGCAAGGTGCCTCATAAGCAACTTGATCCATAAATCTTATTCCATATTTTTGACACCTATCACATGATTGTGGGTCTATTCATTGAATTGGATTGGCCAATCTGTCTCCCCGCATCAACAACTAATGGACAACAACTGTCCACTCGTACAGTGACATTGAATTTCAGACGTCAATAAAATCCTATTTGAATACGAAAGAGTTTACAGTGATCAGTTATTAAGAAAAATTAAATTTGGACAGCCGCTTGGTACTGAGCTGCACGCTTTTCCGTATGCACAAGACGAAACAAAAGAGCTGATCAACAAACTCGAAGAGAAAAAAACAAGTTTCAAGAGAGATGTGAAAGCTTTTCTTTCACTTCCTCTTTACAACAATTGGTGTTTCTCACTAATACTTCAATAAATACATTCACTGACAGTAACAATGGCAACGGTAACAGGTGCGAAAGCTTCAGATCTTTAGTTTAATTCTGCACGATACTTTTGATCATATCTCCCATTCACTCTGCATGTGGGCAGAAAACTGTTGGTAGTCAGCTGGTGGGACTGCTTTCAGTTGACTTAATAATAGACTCCCTCTGAATGTATCTTAAGACTGCTCTCTATTTCTGTTCCACTGTGTGTGCTACTGTTAACTTACCTTTAGAGTCAGTTTAATTAAATGAAGGCGACTGCAAAAGTTTTACTTCCACCAGAGTTAGTTGCCGAAAAAGTCTTATTGCGACCGGAGGTTTGTGTTTGCCGCCGTTCACACCATTCGATGTTTTAAAAATTGTGTGTCTGGTTTCAAGTGTTGTTTCATTGCTTATATCCGCGTGCGGTGTTTTATGAAAACCTTAAGTGTGCTAGTGGTAATTTATAAACAAAGAAATCAACCAACGCCAGCTTATGCAAGAAGTGTAAATAATCAAATAATGTTAATGCTAGTAGCAAAGTTCTGATGGTTGATTTATTGTGAATCTCTTATTTGAACATAAGTTCAGCTTGAATAGTGAAGTATCGCGATTTAAGAATATCTGAAGCTCATTTGTTGTGTTTTTTAAACGCACTCAAGTGAAACCAACAACACGTGCAAGTACACAATTTTGTGTAGGAGTTAAGCAGATTGTATACAACTTACTTCATTCACTATACTGTGTAAGCGTTTTTTCCTTTTATTCATTTGTTTGTTTTACTATGAAGCAGGTATGGTTTGCATAAGTAATGAAAGTATTGGATTACTCAACGGCTGATATATGTATGAAAATGAAATTCGGAATGTTGACAGTCGTGGAAATTATTTATTTGTTTTTTTATCTTGATCGGAAAAATTTTATAGTCTTGAATGAATCGATGAATAATGAGTGAGTTGCAACGGTGACAAAGTGTCTTTTGTTCCATAAATAGAAAAAAAAAAAGAAATAGGGTAGCGCAAGAAAGCTCTAGAGACTTCGGGGCCTAGCGCATTTTAAGGGCCTAATATTTAACTCCGATTCCAAACGACTGAGTTTAAAAAGTCTCTTTATGGCCATATAAGTACTCTAAGAGCACTTGTCAATTTCTTGCGATAGGCGATGCCCGTAAAAGACAATTGGATGTCTTTGCGACCCGAAGCTTGAACTCCCTCGTAATAGCCAAACATCTTCACCATTCCACCAAGGCACCACCACACATAGATAATTCTGCAATCGGTATTAAAGTTTACTGTAAAATTGGTCACCCTGAAAAGTGATGTAAAGAAAACCACATGCATTTTCAAGCTTCGGTAGTTAAGGTTAGCAAAAGTACAAGGTTTATTATCAGCTTGTGGTGATTAAATTTTATTGGAGTAAACAATGATTAAACTTCATGGCAAAACATATAAAATAATATGTTAAAGGCTACATAAATGATCTTAAGAAGTAAAGTTAAGCTCATTAAAAGTTGTTGAACAGAAATAAATGCGACAATTTACACTCGCAAATTAGGCTATAAAAATGTTAAAGATCCTTTTTACCAGCAGTGCCAGGAATAAACTTCCTTGACTTGAATTAAAATATGTGACGCTCAAAACGGTTTTTAGCTAATAGTAACTTCTCGTTCGCGTTTGTATTTACAGTATTGAAAGTGGTTATAATCACAGAAGAACTAACTTTACATTTCTAAACAAGAGCAGGACAGATTTAACCAAAACCAAACTCTCTCAGCCTTTGGCTTGGTACGATACGAGCATCAATAGGCCGACTTTCTTTTATTATTCTTATTATTTTTTAGTTTTACAACTTGTCTTGCACACTTATGACTCTATTGAAAGTATTACCTTACTGTCGTTTAGTTTCTTCATTATATAATTTATTTTGCACCATTTTCGTTTTGTGATATCAGGATCCAGTCAGATCCGTTCTCGGAATTAGAAGTAATATGCTACCAACAAATCTAGGGTTATAGATAAGACAACACTCAATAGAAGCCTAAAGCCTGCTCGAGGTGTCAGTAAGGAATCGAGACGATTATGAACACTTTTTCAGCACAGTTTCTAAGTGAGTGAGTGGTACCCGTGGCGTAATGGTTAGCATGTCCACCTGCTAACCCAGAGGTTCAAGGTTCGAATCCCAGCAGAGGCAAAATGCAAAAATGTTTTTCCACGGGTATCGCCTTTCGCGAGGAATTGGCAAGTCCTCCGTTAATAAATTCATTGCCATGAAAAGCGCATTCTTAATTAGCCGTTCGGAACCGGCGAAAAATTGTAGGTCCCCTCCATTCCCTCACAAGGCATGGTTGTGAGAAATACGCTAGGCCCAGGGGCTCCTCGCTCTGTTGCGCCACCCTATTTATTTATTTATTTATTTATTTCTAAGTGAGCTTATGAGAGACTGATTCTGTCATTGATTTGAATGAAAGAAAAGAGAAGCTTATGATAAGTCCTTTGATTTTTAGGTATGGCTCTACAAAGCAATTTTTACTTGCGACTGTAGGTATTATAAGACAAGTTTTGTGCAGGAAAAAGTTAAATATTAAATTACGATGATAGGGAATACGAAAAAAGTGTGTCTTGCAATTCTATCGGTTGTCTGTCTGTCTGTCCGTGTATCGACTTTCTCGTAAATGCACGATTTCGACGAAATTTCGTTTTTAAAAAGTACTTAGTTGCTCAATCGAATCATAAATTTAAGTTCTACAAATGTCCAAATGTAAAGCAACTGCAAGAGAATGGCATTTTTAGATACCTATTCCCTTGAAACCTTTGGAATATTTTATAAATTTTTTTTTTTTAATATTCTGCGTGATTTAATTAAATTTTCATAATCAATGGGTAGTTGGCATCCCTATACCATCAAATATATTTAGAGCGGATACTAAAACCTTTTACTCAGCCTTTAGATTTTAGTGTTGTACTTAGCACACAATCGCAAGTTCGTGCGACCCAGTCGATCCCATTTTTTCTTTTTCTTTTACAACCCAACCCCACTAGCGTCTTGATATCTTAAGGTGCGTTCACAGTACGCTAGGCGGCAATCGAGCCCATTTCTTCCGGGTTGGATTTTGGTAGTTAGGAATACCGATCCACACAAATTTGGCATGTGCCAATGATGCCTTTCGGCATAGTGTGAACGCACCTTGACCTTAAGGGATAACAATTCTCCCATTTATCTGGCTCACATTAGAGATCCATCTGTAAAGTACACCAAAAGGATGACTCTTTTTATAGAGTTAGTTTGTGAAAAATAAATTATGTCGTACTACTTGCAGTAAGTATTCTTCGAACCGGTGAACAATTTAGAATTCCGCATATGAATTTCAAGAGCTCAAGGCTTACTAAATACTTTCTATCAACAACTTATTGACTAGCTGCAGTTATAACAACAGTTTGTAAGTTTGGTGGCATCGGGGTACGTAATATTTTAGTGCTTCTTAGTTAGTTCCTGCGTTTCATTGCTTTTAAACGAAAGAAAGAAAAAATTTGTTTCTTACATTTGACTCTTGTGACACTTACTTCTGTTTTCAACATCTCCGAAGCCCGAACCCGAAGTAATTACAAACAATGAATATCGACTCGAAAAAGAAAGAATCGATGTTGTCAACAGCTAACCAAAGCAAGGTTAGTTGTTGAAAACGCTGTCTATCTACAAGTTAATTAGCTTGTGTACTTATTGGTCCTAAAGCAACTTCAATTATTTCTCACTTCGATTTCTAAGTAACAACTTCAGCTTGGCATTTAACCTTACGACAGACCATTAAAGTGTCACCCTTCTCATATTGATGAGAACTTTAGTGAGATAAAAGTAATAAATTGATGGCTGGTTACTTTGGGTCTATTCAATTCGAATTCGTTACTGCAATTCCTTACAAAATTTATCTAATGAGACTGCTTGCGTAAGACTCACCTGACTCGACATCTAAATTGAGCCATAAAAAGCTGATGCCATTGAATGTTTGAATTACTACAGAAACTCTGAGATCGATCTTCGCTTGATCATAGTTATCCATCCATCCATCGAGATCGTTACACTTGTCTATTTTATGTTGGTTAAATTAACAACTGTCATTATTTTCCAAGAAATATGCCAATGTGCATAGATACGTGTACGATGTTCGAATTGTAATAGTGCTTTATTTTCTGACTACAATCAGATCCATTTGGCACACAACTAAGGTCAACATGAAAAGTTATAGTCGGACCATAAATCCACTTTTATACTTTCAAGCAAGTGCTACTGTTAACGAACGTAACGAATTGTATAAAATTTACACTAAATAAATATTTTGTAAGATTATGAAAGAACCATTTTTTCGTAACATGAAAATGGTGAGTAGTCCAGGCGTAATTTTTACGAAGAGTATTGCCCCTTCCAAACACTGTCAAGGATAGTGAAAGTACTTTAGCATTTTGGTTTTGGATTGCTTAAGTCCATTCGAAACCATAGAAAAAAATTAGGTTCCCTTTCCTTAATACCCAGTTATTTTGGGAATGTCACAATAGCATCTGTTGGCAAAAACCAGTTCAGCTCGTTACTTGAACAGAAGCTAACTGAAAGAAACGTTTGATTATGTTTAATTTTCACTAAACTGACGCAAATTTATTCGTTAATTATTTTAAATGCACCCACAGTCAGTTCAAAATTGACGTTTAAATGTGTGTAGCTTTAGTGTCTAGAAAACGTTCGAGTACTTTTATGAACATTAAGCGCTCTCAGAGAAATTTCACCACCACTCCTTAAAATTTTTCTGACGGCCGATTTTGGTGCACAAAGTACTCGAACGTATGATATTTTATTATGACAACGAAAAATCCATTTTCCACTTTTACTTAGCAGGAATTCTATATTTTGACAAACGATTTTCCACAAAAAACAACATAAAAACTAATGTACTTCACGTTAAACAGGAATCAAATTCCATGACAAACATATTCAAACCAATTCAACGAACGAAAATGGGATACGTAATTCATAAAATTTCCTGACATAAAATTTAATACTGTTAACCAGCAATGAAAAATACCCCAAATGGGTGACAGATGACAGTGGCAGATGACAGATGACAGATGACAGATGACAGATGACAGATGACAGATGACAGATGACAGACGGCAGATGACAGATGACAGATGACAGATGACAGATGCCAATAGTCGATACCAAGGACTTGGTACGGATAACTACATCTTTTTCTTCTTATCGATTGCAATGACTTATCAATTAATAAATTTTTTTTTTAGTCAATGGTGACAATAATTTGGTATTTTATGACACTTCATTCTTACTATCAAAATCTTCTTCTGTCGAAGTTTAAAAAAAATGCACTTAAATATTTGACTTATTGATAAATTCATAAAAGATTTTTTGTTAGACGCGATAAGGGTTTGCCATTATTTTTTAAATGATTTCGGGCAAATGGCTGCCGTGATTCCCAATTTTCGACCACTCGTTGCACCATTTGGGGCTGTATGTCAGCAATAATTTGCCTCTCCCGATGCGTTAATTTTCTCAGACTTATCTGCGTAGAAAAAAAGCATCACACAACCTCACATATAATCCAGGGGTGTTGATTCACTTGATCTTGAAATTATGTAAAAACTGGCGTCAAAAGCGATTTCATTTCATTTTGAGATAATTTGACAAACGAACGCAGCAATCAAAATATAAGTATTGATTTCGATTCATGTGAAAAAGGTTGGTTTTGATTGAAAATCTGAAAATCACCACCAAAACTACAAAATTTGATAAAGAAATTTGGGGATTTTGAAAAATGATTAGGTTTTTAGCTAACTGGATGAAAGAATGGATGTTGTTAGTTTTTTTTAACGAAGAAGAGATATGAATTGCTCACGTATATTCAGGTCCTTTTTTAAAAAAATTTTTTGTGCTCGTATATTAAGTGAAAAGGAGATTATTGTCAAAGCCTAAGGAACTTCGTTCCATACAGGTGTCCAACGCCTGTTTTTTTTATTTTATTTTTTACTTTACTTTACAAGGCCATGACGCTCAAAGACATACAGTTTTCTGTAGGAACAACTTCTCTAGAAATTTGTAGAAACGACTATTTTTGTTAGAGTTCAGATAGTTCCAGTTTTTGTAGTAAACCAATCTTGCGCTTTTTGTGCAAAAAACGTCGAAAATTTACTTTTCTGTGTGAGATTACCATCGACTACTACAATCTTCTTACAAAAAGATATGATCTTTTAAGGACGAACTATTCAAATTTTTGCAAAAAATGAGAAAAACAAGTTTCACCATAACTGTTGCACAATTGTAACGTTATTTCAAGATATAAAAAATAAATTTCACACTTTAAGTAATTCAGGCAGCAACTTCTTTATCATCACAATCAAATGTTTTATCTCAGAACTGCAGTGCGCGATAAAACTTACAGATATGTACCGTTAACTGCAAATAGAAATAAAGCCAGAGTTACCAAAAAGTGGAAAAGACATGACACAGAATCTCTTACCTTAGACAAAAAGAATTTTTTTTTTCTATTATCTCCCATTTTTTCATAAGTAAGAAAAGCACTTTGCTATTGCATCTACTGCATGGCTAAAGATAATAACTGCACTCAAAACAACAGCTTGACGAGATCATTGGCGGAGCTCACACCGAAACACTCACGTCTTTTGCATGTGCTCGAACAAGTGTCATCTTTCCTCCTAGCAATGAAGGTATGTACAAAATACTCCCAAGCTATCAATCTTGTTCATAACCCTGGGTCCTTACGAAAGAACATTTGTACCAAGAGGATCTGAGTACTATTTCCTGGTTTATATTTTTCACCCACACACGTTACTCTCTTTTTATGAGCCAAATGTTTATTGTCTATGCAAAAACTAGATATAATTTCTCGTGAACATTTTCATGGTCTTCATAATAAGTAAGGAAACAACATCATCAACAAAAATGTAACTAAATAGAAGGCGCCAATAATCTACATATATCACAGTATCAGACACGAAAATAAAACCTAAATCCGGCATAGCTGTCAAAGATATGAATGCCTACCCCAGACCAGTTATTTTGTAATTCAATATGATCAAGTTATGCTTAAAAGCTATTTCTAATTTTAGAAAGAAAAAACACTAAAGTGCCCATATGCAAATATGAATTTTCTATGGAAATGACTCAATTCACGAACTATTCATTCAACTAAAGCATTTTTCTTTTTTGCATATGTTTCGAGGTTGACCAGAAACTATTGCCTAAAGCGTAGGTTGTCAAAGAACAATGAGCCTCCTCTACATTAAGAAAAAAAGAGAAAAAAAACCACCTGCAGTTGTAGTCGGTTTGGAAAGATACATTTTATTTTTAAATTCAAAGTGATAGATAGATTGACATGCAATAAGATAAATCTATTTCAGGGCCAGATTATAGGTACAGGGAAACTAATTAGTGAATGGGTGTAGTAAGTCAGAGACTGGGCGATATTTCCTATAGAGAAAAAAAAACATATTTAGAATTGTTGATTACATGAAGTACAACAGTATGTGACAATCGCAAAAACGATCTCGTTGCATGATCTGTATAAATCAAAAGTGGGCAGTGGTTGTGACAAATCAAAATTATCCACACTTAACTAAGTGCATGGGACATTCCATAATTTTCTATTGTCGGGCTGAAGTCGAGGTGATCTAAAAGGAATTGTAACTGGGTCCCCGAACACATTGCCAACCTCTACAGCAGTCTAAGTGGTCAAGTATTTGTTACTCGCGAAAATATTCCGTAGAGGTCTCGTGTCATTGTTGAAATTCTTTGCTTTTGATGTGTGTGATGACAAGAATGCGGTAAAGGAGCATTATTTCTGTCAAAGTGGTTGATTGCAATTAATCAAGTCGAGAGACGTTCATTTTAAGTTGCGGGTGAATCGTGAGCTAGTGAGTATAGGCTTAACAAAAGAGATCTACCAACAAGGAAGCAGGTTCGTACATTTAAAATAGAACTGATTTAAGTGTAAAGTTGTGCATAATTAACAATTATTCCGAGCAATCATTACCAACTCCAACAACTATTTGCCACAAAGAAATGAATGGGAGCTTGTTAAAGGCAAACCTACGCTACGGTCTGTCTTCTCGTAAGCATAAATATCGCGATAATGGAATATTATTATTTATTGGCTCTTGAGATTTCAATCGGGTATTGACAAGCTTTGAATTTAATTAATGTCCAGTCTTGTTAAGTTTACTAGTAGTTGAGTAAATGAAGTGGTTCGTGTATTACAATTAAAAAACAATTAATGCGGTCTGCAGATTCAAAGTCCAACGCTCATTAGTTTCAGTTTAAGAATCTGAGTAATTAATTTTCATCAAGTGTTCTTGTTCCGTGGTGTGGAAGGTACGTTCTTTTGTTTTTCTATTCAGAAGCTATAAATGAACGACTCGTGATGAAATTTAACGAACTAGGGTGTGGGTGCAATCGCAGTAGGTGATCGAGAATATCTGTTGCAATTTGTAATGTTATTGATTTGTAGCTCAGTTATGTCTAGAATAAGTTAGTATTTTCTATTCAACTTTAAGAAGGACTGACTTTCCCGACAAAAGTAGAATAAAAACGATTTTACTGAAAATGGCATAACGGCTGGGGGCGTTTCTCTCAGCTGTTCCTGTGATAATTGGAGAGCATAGAGAAAGGCTTTGTTACAACTAGCCAATTTCTGTGTAGAAGTAACTACGCGAAAGTGTATTATCACATCTTACTGAGAATCGAGCCACGATTCAACGAGCGTTGCTGTCTCTTTTAATATAAAATTGCGTATAGATCTTGTTAATAACAATAAAGTAACATCAAACTGTCTCTTAAAACCAAAATTCTTGAATATTGAGTACTCCGTCTTTGAAAATCTGATTCTAGATCTTCGTCTATTAGATTGGACAACAGATTATGCAGGATACTCAAGCAAAAAAAAGTTTGATTTCTTTTATAGCCCTTTTTAAATGGTCTCATTCGAGTGGCTCAACCATTCCTTTTTGTCATAGCTTTCTAGATCTATCTCGCAAGGCCACACTTGTCAGTATTTATATCCTTACTACTCTTTTCTGTGACGTTACGATTGCTCCGTTTCATTACTTATATCAGATCATCTGTAAGGCCAAGTTAATGTACAGATTTCTGAAACATGAAGCCTCCTTCTTTGACATTATGAGTTTTGCCTTTCCTTTCAGGAATGATGTTGAAAAAGTTTTTAGACAACGTCAAGCCAAAGACTTTTACATCATAAGATATGCTCGTGAGTTCGTTTGATTTTCAATAACTTTATTTCAAATAGTGCTGACAGTGCCGAGACAGCCTGTTACGCGAGAGGTTCAAGGTTCGAATCCCAGAAACATAAAGGTAAAAATGTTATTCCACGGCTATCCTTTCCTATCGCGGAAAATCGACTCAATAGTAATTTCATGACAAGAAAAGAGGTTTCGCGATTAGCCGTTTAGAATGCGGGCAAAAGACAAAACATTTTTTTATGTTTCAGGAGTTTGAACCAGGAATATCCCATTCAGCAAGCAGATATGCTAACAAGCCCCACAGTCACCACTGAAAATTTTGGATAGAACTTTGCAATACTTTTGTGTCTCGAAAAAAAAATTACGCATTAGCTGCCTTGTAGCTAACTGTCTAGATAATTTAGAAATGAGAATAAGTATAAAATTTTTAGGTTAACACCTCTTTAATAAAAAGTCAACTATGGCATTCACTTGACTGGTCTGACACAGCTTACACTTAAAAGCGTCAAACTCTCCTTTTCAAACGAAGGCAAACATCATGGAGTTATCGTAGATAACAAGCTTCTTTGGACAGACAAATCATGTCGAGTTAAGGACTGCTTAGGTATGTACGTTCAGTTTTCTGGCAATATGAGGGAGCCTTTTGCATGACATGGTGTCTTTCACCGAAAAGGGTCCTTTGGATCTATAGGGCTATGATTAGACTAATCGTCTCTTATTACGCATCAGTTGTTTTGGTGGAATAAGCTCTCGCTTAATAACGTTATTGGCTCGTTCGCCAAATTTCAATAAATAATTTGTATTGGCTATGGCTGGGTAATTGCCCATCACTCCGGGTGCTACTCTTGACCCACTTTTGAATCCCTCCCCTTGATGCCTACATCTTTGAAAGGCATGTGATCTCTGGCACAGTTCGCACTGGACTTTTGAGGAACTTGCAGCAGCATATCTTTGGGCTCACGTCTATTGGATATGCTGTCCGACACGATTACCCCAATGCTCACACTATGTCAAAATGGTACAGTCAATTTCCATAAATATCGAGACAACGCAATCAAAGTTGATCGACTCCATGCCCCAAACGAGAATAGTAAAAAATGAAAAGGGTGCAAGCACCCTTAAAGTCAAACCTTGTAGAGGTACACCTCGAGGAGGAGTGTTATTCCCGCTACACTGGCTCCTAGTAGTTAACCAAATCCTGGTTAAACTTGACAGGAGCGGAATAAAAACAGTAGCCTATGTTGATGACATCGTCATCATGACTTCAGAAAAATTCACAACAACCCTTTGTGAACTTCTTCAGACAGCTCTAAACAAGCTCACCAGCTGGGCAAAAAACTGTGGGCTTAATGTCAACCCTACAAAAACAGAACTTGTTCTGTTTACGAAAAAATGTAACATTCCAGATATACTTCCACCCTCCATCAATTTTATACCAATAAACTTATCTGGTACGGCTAAATATCTCGGAATTGTCCTTGATCGTAAACTTAACTGGAAAGAAAATTTAAAAGAAAGAGAAAGGAAAGCTCAAATCGCTTTCTACACTTGTAGTAGAATTTTTTTGAAAAAATGTGGACCGTCCCAAAACCATTCACTGGATGTATACATACATCCATAGTAAGACCAATCCTCACATATACCTGTCTAGTCTGGTGGCCCTCATAAGAGGCTTCAAACCTTGGCTCAACTAGTGCCATGAGAACAACACCAACTGAAGCTCTGTAAACCTTCCTGGATATGGCGGCCAAAAGCGCACTGCGACTCAAACAATGCAACAATTGAAAAAAAAGGCATATCAGGCCATAGAATTATCATGAAAGCTGGGAAGAAAACACATTTCCATCTTCACAGATGGTTCCAAAACGGACGAAGGGGTAGGATCAGGTATCTTCACAGATTACCCTACCATGAATAGATCAATAAAGCTTTCCGACTTCTGCAGTGTCAAGCAGAAGTACTCGCAGTGTGCAAAGCCGCAAAGCACCTAGCTTCGCAAAACTTGGTCAACAAAAATATTGACTTCTTTATAGACAGTCAAGCGGCCATTAAAGCTATCTCATCCATTATCACAAAATCCAGACCAGTAGAAAACTGTCGCAGTAACCTTAGACTGCTCAGCGAAACAAACACAATAAGTTTAACCTGGGTTCCAGGACATCGTGACATAATCGGTAATGAAATGGCGGATAAGGTGGCTAAAATCGGGTCAGCACTCGAATCCAGCGAAACGAACACCTCAGTTCTAAGGCCACTTGAGCAAGAAAAAAACAGAATCGAACATAATTTTCTAAAAACCACCAATGACAGGTGGTCATCTTTAGAAACATGCCGAGTCTCCAGAAACCTTTGGCCAGATATTTCCAAGAAAAAAACAGAATTTCTGCCCCAGCTAAGCAGACCTCGGCTATCTCTGTTGATTGGCATTCTCACGGGTCACAACTCGTTGGGTACCCACATGATGAGAATGGGCATTAGTACATCCGACTTATGTCGAGGATGCCAAGATGAGGAGGCAGAGGAGCGATGATTCCACTTCTTCTCTGAGTGTCTAGGAAAAAGCCCCTTGGAGAATACTTCTTCGGCGAACTGGGTGACATCTCCGATCTCCCATTGAGCAACGTCCTGGCATTTATTCAGGGCTCCAAATGGTTCAGTGAGGGTTCCCTACCCCAATAAACCAATCACCAACCCAACCCTCTACCTCTCCAATCCTCTCACCTCCTCATCCTCTGTTTTCCCGGGGAGCACAATGGATCCTTGAGATCCGAGTGAGGTGCTGCCACTCCGTTTACTAAGCGGAGGCGTATGCTATCTAACGTTAGTATTTTAAGACCACCAGCAGTAGGGAGATATATTTCACAATTTGTAGAAATAGATCTTTATCGGACCGAAATCAATACACATCCTTTCATCAGAAGCTACTAATTTGTACAAATTCTTCTAAATCTTTAATAAAAAGTCATAGAGAAACCGATTTTAACCCTAGTAACACAGTTTGGGGGCTGAGAAGCGGTATAAATTGCTTTCCGTTGCATTAAAGACTTAATCAACGATTCAAGTCTGCTCGTATTTTGTTATTGCCAACTACCATCTGGCTATCAGTCAGATACAACATACAATGAAACCCAACAGTACGACTATATCCACTCTGCCTGACAAAAAAACGATAAATCAATAACAAAAACATTTAATCACACACGTTATATAATTGCAGTATCTATTCATTCAGAGACATCGAATAACTTTGTTGAAACATTTTTAATTTGAAGCAAAAAAAAATGTCATATAATTACCATTTCAAATTGCTGTTAGCACAGAGAACTCGGGTTATTAATGACAAAAAGAATGCCAACAATGAATCAAACCTTTAGCATCATCGAAGGGAAGCACCAAAAATTTTTTTTTTTTTAAATGAGAGTAGGAAACAGCACACACACACTCAAAGAACAGATGGAACAAAAAAGAAAGAAATACATGACAAACGCTGCTCAAGCTCATTAAATGTCAGCCCAAGTCATGGCACGAATTTAGAGTCACTTGGCTTGCCCAGCAAACTTTCACTTTCGATTTGTCCGATACACTCATTATGTATGAGTTGCTTGGCAGTTTCGTTCAATTTGCATGCTCGAAAATACCATTCATTTATCGTTCGTTTAGGTTAGCACATTTCGGGGCCAAAGCTTATTTGCTTATTTGCGAGTCCCGCTTTAGAGTGCACCTATGCAAGCACAAGCATTGCAATAACGGACAATGTTTAAGGCAAACAATTAGTTTAATGCAATGATTGATGCAATTTTATGACAAATATTAGCATGTGTGCACTAAACTACGCAGAGTGTTTAACACATGAGACCCAATTTGCCGATTTAAGGATGGTAGATTGAGAACAGTGTGAAAGAGTTGTGTGTGAGTGTGATTTAAGACACCGTGAATTATGAACAATTTATTCTAAGCTAAACGGTTTTGTCAATAGCTAAGTGAATTTGCAGTTCATAGCCCTATGTTTGGCTTATAATTAAGTGTTTATTTTGTCTGTCAAGTGTCAACGAAGCATACCTAGTAGGTACCTGTTGCAATCCACTGCAATATAAAGATTGCGATGTCGTTAAGAAATCGTATTTTTCCTCTGTATATTTAAGGGCACATTTTTATAAAAGTGCCAATGCTGTAATTTATTACTTGTGAGATGAATTAAAAAACAATGAAACATCAGTAAACTTTGATGACTTGTGTCAACAGATTGTGAAACCAGTTGTTCAGCGATTGACTGTGTGGGACCGCATTTAATTTCTATTGAAATATTCGTACAATAATCACCATGGTAAAAGTACATAAATTTAACGAAATAGGGCATCACTTTGTCAAAGACTAAGATGGCGGGAACAGTCATTGAACTCTTTTAAAAGACTTTACAGGTAAAGAGTGAGTGCCTTCCGAAAGTGGGAAACTTTTATTCACTTAAACAAATTCTTGCGACTGAAAATGGTTTCTTTTTGAGAGACGAAAGACTTATAATTGGAAAACTGTTTTCTGAGAGCTCCCTAATGTTTTCAGGTTATGAATATGCTCACGCAAATCGATTAAAAGGAGACCACATTGGTCTTCCGATTCGCACTCTTATTCAATTCGGTTGAGGTTTTCTTCCACTTTATACGAAGTGTTCCTCTTCGCGATTTTCCTGCAATGGGCTATCGAAAACATGTCCAGCAGGAGGTTTGGTGTCCATCCGCTTTATACATGAGACCCAGCCATCATAGCCTCGTGATGAGAACCTACTTTTCTAGCTATGCTAATGTCACGGTACAACTCATACAATTCATTGCTGAATTTATTTTCTTTTCCACAAACTGTCATACAGGACCAAAGTTCATTTGAACTGAAAAAGGGCTTCCTCATTCACTATAAGGTCCATGCTTCCGCGCCGTAAAGCAGGACTGGGATAATCAAGGTCCTATAAAGGGTTATCTTGGTTTTTCCGAAAAGGGTTTTGTTTCTCAATTGTCTTCTTATCTCAAAGAAGCAACGGTTGGCAAGAGTAATTCTCCGTTTGATCTCCGCACTGATGTTGTTTTCCGTGTCTTTAGTGGATCCTAGGTAGACGAAGTCCTGTACTACCTCGAAGTAATGTTATCTGTATTGTGACGTTTTGTCCAATTCGTCGATAATCAGCTGGTGCCCTGTGTCCCTGTTTGATGACAACATATATACTTACTTCTACACTCAAAAACCATCGAACCCTGCTTCTATTTCAGTGCTCGTAAAAGAACCTATTACATCACGCTTTTTCCTTCCCATTACGTCAATATCATTTGCGTAAGCGAGTATATGTGCACATGTGCAGAAGTTTGGAAAACTATTCCACTGGTATTGAAGTTTGAGTTTTGCCTAAAGCTTTTTTTCGACATCAAAAGTATCAGTGAGTTATTTACTGACCTTGACAGAGCAGCTGTGAATTCTCCAAAGTCATCCTTCATAGTGGTAAAACGTTTGCAAGGATACCTATAACTGCCTTGATTGCGATAGAAAATTGTTTATTATCGATTCTCGGGCTTTTTTCGAAGGCCTCCCATAACGTGAAAATTTGGTGTATTATTTACTTTTCTGGTTTTAATCCACATTGATAAAGACCTATGAAGTTGTTGTTGTTGTTGTTATTGAAGTTAACTGGCGCAATTTTGAGGATCTTCCTTTTTTTTGGATCGGGCATACGATCCTCAGTATCCATTCATCGGGCATGTTTTCTTCCGACCATATCATGCAGATCAGCTGGTGCACATGGGCGTAGCCAGGAATTTTTTTAGGTCTTTTTTCGAGGACAACTTCTCAAAAATCAATGAAAAAACGAGGACATTTTTTTTTTGAAAAAAAAAAAGTAGGACATATTTATTGACAAGAATATTGAGAGATACTTTAAAAGTACAGTCGACTCTCGTTAATTCAAACTTGCGATAATTCGAACCTCTCGATAATTCAAAGTTATCACGAGTTCCCTACAAAATCTCTTGATATTTCGAACTAAATCAGTACATTTTTATACACTTGGTAATTCGAACGAAAAAATCATTGCTATATAATAAAACGACGCGGTAATTCGAACTCATCGGCGTCCAACACTCGACAAATCGAAGTTGCAGAGAGAAAGAGGTCCGGTTTCTTAAAAGAAAATCTTCCAATGCTTATGGATTATGAAGAATCAGCAGTAGAACCATTAGTAGGACATCAGCGGTGTGAGTTTTTCTGACTTTGTTCAGGTGGATGACGATGTTGCTGTCTCAGGTGCACTAACCGAAGGCGAAATCTTAACTGCGACAGATACAAATGAAAAAAGCAACGGTGAAGATGAGGACGATACATCAGAACCCTTAACAGAGGAGTCAGTTAAGGAAGCACGATCATCATTCGATACCTTACAACGCTTCTGTCTACAAAACGAAAGTGATAAAAACGCATTTCAGGCACTTTTTCTCTTAAAAAAAGTTATTGAGCAACAGCAATATGTTTTGAAGCAAACGAGTATTACAGAGTTCTTTCAAAAACATTAATTAGCTCACATTATGAATAAGTTTATTTATGTTTACGAATGTACATGTACACTCTAATTTTTATTTTTTTTTTCATAGCTATAGAATGGCAGTTAATAAATAATATGTAATTTAATGATCAATACCTTGTAATTCGAAGTTTTATTTATTTTCTCTCACAAATTTCGAACCATTTGTTATTTCGAACATTCGATAATTCGAAGTATTTTAAGAGTCCCTCCAGTTTCGAATTATCGAGAGTCGACTGTATCATTTTTTTGGTTTCTAAAAATAGAGTAGGATATTTGCCTTTAGCATGTTCTGTAATAGCATTTAAAATGCCGCATTCATATGATTCAGAATATCTGGAGAATATTTTGATTCGAAGAATTATAAATATAAATGCCCAAATATACTCGTGTAATATTTCTAGATGTTAGAGAAATCTCATTGAAAAGTCCTCGTTTTCCGGCAGTTTTGCGAATTGTCCTCATTTTTTTTTTTGTTTTAAATTTTCATTGATACTCCTTCCCCCCCCCCCCCCTCCTTTTTTTTCTAATTGTCCTCGTTTTTTAAGAGAAATCTCATTGAAAAGTCTTCGTTCTTCGGCAATTTTGCGAATTGTCCTCATTTTCTTTTTTTTAATTTTCATTGATTCTTCTTTTTTTTCCCCTTTTTTCCCGAAATTGACCTCGTTTTTTACGAGAAATCTCATTGAAAAGTCTTCGTTTTTCGGCAATTTTGCGAATTGTCCTCAGTTTTTTTTTTTTTAATTTTCATTGATACTCCTTTTTTCCGTTTTTTCCCAAATTGTCCTCGTTTTTTACGATACTCTTTAAAAGTCCTCGTTGTTTCAGCATTTTCTCCAAATGTCCTCGAGGACAAAGATTAATTTTTTCTTAAAAAACGCAGAATTTTTTCGAGGACATTTGGCTTAGGTTGGGGCATTTGCCCCTACCTGCCCCTACCTGGCTACGCCCATGCGTGGTGCATGCTCCTTTCCGACTGGTCTCCAGCTGCCTTGAAGAGTTCGGCATCAAGGCCATCTGCACCTGCAGTCTTATTTGGTTTAAGTATGCATTTGGCAAGCTTAACTTCTCCTAGGTCGGGAGGACGGCATTCTTGATCGTCGTCCAAGTTGAATGAGGCATTTTACCTCATACCAGAATAAGTGTACATATTTGTCGCCGTTCAGCAGTCTGAAGAAGTGAACTTTCCAGATCGTCAGTAACGACTGCGACTCTATTACCTACCAGGTTTCCCTGCTGGTCTTTACAGCCTTGAGTTCAGAGCTTGCCACCCTGGCTCCTGGCATAATTTTTTGTTTCTAATACCTGCCTCAATTATCTCAAACGAGCGATTCTCATGCTGCTTCTTTTTCTTTTGGAGAGTACGGTGTTCTTCTCTTCTTTTCTCCTAGTAAATCTAGTTCCACTGGACGAAAGCAGGCTTTGTTCCCTTTTCAATTCTTGTAGTGCTTTTTGTTTGGCTGCATTTGCCTGTCTGCATTCTTCATCGAACCATGTGTTTTCATTTTGGAGGACGACTGAAATCCAGAACCACAGAGTAGAAACAGGAAGTCAACTTAAATCGCCATCATTTTTTAGTCAGTTGGTTTCAAACCAATTTAAAAAAGTGAACGTTTTTTTCGATATTTTTGCGTTTTTTTTTTATAATTGGCGTGCACATCAAGGGGTTATGACTACCCTTATAATGTTATAAAAACACAGTGCGAGCATTTAGGAAAATAGGAGAGGATTTGAAAGGAGACACCGATCCACGTTGCTTTTGAATCTTTGTAAATCGTAATGCAGGGGAAACACAGAGCCAGGTAAAGCATTCCACATCCGGGTGGTGCGACTAAAATAAGAATCTCTTTACTTGAACTTGACTGTACGCCCGAAGTTGGGCTCAAGGCAGAACTGATTAGCATTCCTAGCGAGGCGGGTGTTGCGGCTAAATTGTTTCAAGGGAGGAATGCAGCTCACTATTTCACTAGAGCACTGTTTGTGGAAAAAGCGTTAAAAGAGAGAAAAACAGGTGACGTTTCGACGATGTCCAAGAGAATCAATCGATTCTACGATTATCACCTATAACTTTAACGCTCTATTTAGTACCCTATCAAGTAGGTGCAAAAATGTTTGAGGAGCACCTGACCAGATATGGGAGTTATACTCCAGTTTTGGGCGGATGAAGGCCTTATAAATTGTAGTCAGATCAGAAGGGGTGAAGAACTTCCTGCATCGTCTCAAGAAGCCTAAGCATTTAGAAGCGTTTTTGGCGACTTCAAATATGTGGTCATTCCAGCGCAGATCATCGTTTACACACATACCAAGTACTGACAGCTTTTCGGTTTCTTCGATGCAGGTACTATTCATGAATAATGAGACAACATTGAGCTTTCGAAGCATTGAATTCTACTCGGTTTTTATTACTCCATGTAACAATGCTGTCAAGATCAGAATTCAATGAGCTTATCATACGCCGTTCCAGTTCCACATCCGAAGAGCAGGGACGTGAATTTGGAAACGAATATGAAAAGCCGAGGGCCGAGTCGTCAGCAAAACAGTTGAGAGGATTAGAAGTTTCAGACAAGAGATCATTTATGAAAATAAGGAAGATAGTCGGACACAAAACGGAGCACTGGGGCACACCAGCATTTATGAAGTGGGTATCAGACTTGAAGCCATCCAACACAACTTGTATTGAACGGTCGGAAAGGTAATTTCTAATCCAACGAAGAAGATAACTCCACGCATTTTCGATAAAAGAGCCTGATGCCAAACTCTATCAAATGCTTTAGAAATATCAATATATGCTCATGCAAATCGATTAAAAGGAGACTACCCGATTCACAATTTGCACTGTTATTCAATTCGGTTCATGTCTTCTTCCACTTAATACGAGGTGTTCCTCTTCGCGATTTTCCTGCAATGGGCTATTGAAAACATGTCAAGCCGGAGGCTTGGTGTCCATCCGCTCTATACATGAGACCCAGCCATCGTATAGTTTCGTGATGAGTACTCTTCTAGCTATACTTATATCGCGGTGCAGCTCATACAGTTTATTGCTGAACTATTTTCTTTTCCACAAATTGTCATACGGGACCAAAGTTCATTTGGAGTATGCATCTTTCGAACTTCCTAATTCAATAGGTCACTAAGCAGGTCTGGGATAATCAAGGTCTTATGCAGGGTTAACTTGATTTTTCTGGGTTTTGTTTCTCAATTGCTTTCTTATCTCAAAGAAGCAACGGTTGGCAAGGGTTATTCTCCGTTTGATCTCCGCACTGATGCTGTTTTCCGTGTCTTTAGCAGATCCTAGGTAGACGAAGTCCTGTACTACCTCGAAGTTATGTCTGTCTATTGTGACGTTTTGTTAAACTCGTCGATGATCAGCTGGTGCCCTGTGTCCCTGTTTAATGACAACATAAACTTACATTTACCTTCAAAAACCATCGAACCGCACTTCTATTCCAGTGCTCGTAAAGGAACCTATTACATCAAGCTATTTCCTTCCCGTTACGTCAATATCATCTGCCTAAGCGAGTAAATGTGCAGACTTTCTTTTGAAAAACTGTTCCAGTGGTGTTGAAGTTTGAGTTTTCCCTAAACCAAAAGTATCGGTGAGTTCTTTACCGAACTTGACGGAGCAGCTGTGAATTCTCCAAAGTCATCCTTCATAGTGGTTAGGTGTTTGCAAGAATGCCAAACTGCCTTGATTGCGATAGAAAATTGTGTTGTTCATTCTCGGGTTTTTTCCAAGGCCTCCCATAACTTGAAAATTTGGTATATTATTTACTTTTCTGGTCCTAAACCGCATTGATAAGGACTTATGAAGTTGTTGTTGTTGCTATTGAAGTTAATTGGCGCAGTTATAAGGATCTCCCTTTTTTAGGATCGGGCATAAGATTCTCAGTATCTATTCATCGGGTATGTTTTCTTCCGACCATATCATGCAGATGAGCTGGTGCGTGCTCCTTTACAACAAGTCTCCAGCTGCCTTGAAGAGTTCGACATCAAGGCCATCTGCACCTGCAGTCTTATTTGATTTAAGTTTGCATATGGCAAGCTTAACTTCTCCTATGTCAGGAGGACGGCATTCTTGATCATCGTCCAAGTTGAATGGGACATTCTGTCTTCATCGCCATTAAGCAGTCTGCAGAAGTGAACTTTCCAGATCGTCAGTAACGACTGCGACCTGGACCTACTATGTTTCCCTGCTGGTCTTTACAGGTTTGAGTTCGGGGCTTTCCACCCTGGCATAATTTTGTGTTACCTTTTAGTGAAGTTTTCAAATCTAATACCTCTCTCAACAATCTCAAACGAGCGCTTCTCATGCTGCTTCTTTTTCTTTTCGACAGTTCGGTGTTCTTCTCTTCTTTTCTCCTTGTAAACCTAGTTACACTGGACGAAAGCAGCCTTTGTTACCTTTTCAACTCTTGTCGTGCTTTTTGTTTGGCTGCATTTGCCTGTCAGCATTCTTTATCGAACCTTCATTTTGGAGGACGACTGAGACCCAGAACCACAGTGTAGTAACAGGAAGTCAACTTGAATCGCCATCATTTTTTAGTCAGTTGGTTTCAAATCAATTTAAAAAAGTGAACGTTTTTCGATATTTTTGGGTTTGTAACGGTGTGGGAATGTGAATCACTTCATTAGAAAGTGGAAGAGTACAAATTGTTTGTCATCAAAGTGAAAACTACATTAAAAAAAGAAGAGTTTAAATAATGAAATTCAATTAACCGTTAATTCAATTACGATGCTTCATTTGATTTCACCACAGACAAATTTGAAGGTGTTGCAGACAAAGGGATTCGAGGTGACTCCCTGTATTACCTACTCCGTGCCCATAACATCAGACACTGATGACTATTTGGCAGTGCTGCCACTGGTCTCTAATGCTTAATGCTGGCGGCATATAAGATTCAGGATAGTTTGAGGTACATTCGATTGGAAAAAGCTTAAGCTATCATTTGATGCGATTGTAGCTATACCACGTCATATCATTTTACAACGACTTGTCTCAAGTCGTGAACAGGATATCCTTATTCGTTCCTTGGCTACAATAAGGCATAGGTGTTTCAAGACAGAGATAATAATGTAGTAGAGCGTTATGTTTGCCACCCATTTTCTGCAGAATTAAATGAAAAATTAGTGTGTGTAAGAAAATAGAGTAGGTTCAATGTCTACTTGGATATCGCATTAGCCTCAAACAAAATGTTAAATTAATTGGAACGCAGTCTTAAAAAAATTCTTCGAATAATATTAACAGAGCAAAACATGAGTTAAAGTACACTTAGGTGAGCTTTTCTTCAACTATCCGAAAAGCAATGTTAGCATTGGAAATACGATCTCGGTGTAGAACGATGATTTTCTTACAACATACCTAAGATTCACTTAACAAATTTTTGTGACGAAAATTAGTGGCTATTTTTAACAATTTATTATGTATTTGAAGAAAAGTACGCAAAATCTCAAATTTACTCAGATGAGATACTTCGCAATCCGCAATTCGTTTAGAACTTTAAAGTATTTATTCCATCACAGTCTTTGACTGTCGTTAAATCACAACAGTGAGTTAATGATCGCTTTCGATTTCTTAGGCACACCTGCCTGTGCTTTTTTTGCTTTGCTAATTTTTATTCAAAATTTTACTAAACCAAAACTTTCTTCTTTTGCAGCCATCTAAATGACCCACATTCCAGTGAGATGTGCTCCCGCAGCGTAACAAAGAAAAAACCCACAATTTGAATAACAATTTCACTAAGTAAGTTTTTGGTATTGACCTTTCTAAACAAAAAAAAATAAACAAACTACAAAACTCATAAACAAATTCTATTGTTTTCACTTTTAGGTGTCCGCCCCGCCTCGCGTTCGCACAAACCATAACATCATGTTGAGTATTAATAGTTTATTGCCAACGAGCAAATTGTTGGGCAGCTTTTGTGTGGTATGTTGATTATGGAACCAATTAAATTAATTTATTCTAATAAGTTTACTCTCTCATTTTAGATACTAGTTTATTTGTCAACTGCATTTTCCAATCCACCATCCTGCGGTTTGTATGGATCGCCACCCTGTCAGTATTTGCCGGCACCGCCTGGGCAAACACCTTCATGTGCCAGGCCAGGGAGGACTTATTGCGAGCACGTAGACAATTATCCAACGTAAGTATACAAAGTTTTAAAGGAAACGGAAATTTAAGTATTTGATCCAACAACAAATACCAAAAGAATACACAGATAGGAAACATAGTTTTTGTCGAGCTCCGACTTTTTGTCGCCTACTTCTCGAATGACTTGTTGTTCCAGCTTTTTCTTTTTTTATCAAAATTCCTTGACCTATTAAACTTGACAATTTTGACTCTTACTTAAATTTATGACTCCACTAATTTGCCCGCCGAGCAGGAATACTTAGAAGATCAACTCGTGTGTGAATATAGGCGATACTCACCAGTTACCCACGCATTTAAAATGTGATGAAATTAGCATTGTTCAAAGTTTCTTGGGAACCAGTTTTTCGCATCCACTTTCTATGAACGAAGAGGCCTTTGAACTTTTTTACCTTTGGTATATGACTCCGACTCCGAATGCTAAGCAGTAGGTACCTACTTAACTGTGTAATGTTAACTGAAATCGATTTTCAAATTAAGCCTATGTAAACCGATTTTAATTTTTGGAGTAACTCTAGGAGAGTTAATCTGAATTGATTTGAAGCATTAACCGGCCGGGAAATTGTATCACGAATTAATTGACTGAAACTTGAAGGCCACATGGAGTGAACACAAGTTTTGGCTTTTATGGCTTATCGATGTTTTATGATTTCATTTATGGTACTACCTTCTATTGCCTATTGGTGAGTTAATGCTTTGGTCTATCAGATGGGCGGTGGAATATAATTCATATTATCCAAGGTCATAGGTTTGGTTATGGTTTTATCTTTACCGATGAAAAAGCAAGAGAAGGCGGGTGATAAGCTTCACAAATCATTGTACAGAGAAAAGTTAAAAGTAGCTGAAGTTGGTAAATTCATTAATCAAACTTAGCAAACCGTATCTCGAGTGCGGTTTTTTTTAGGTATTTGGATACTACACTCGTAGGTGTTTAAGTTGCATTTATTATTTCCATTTAGAAATAGGAGTCAAAGCAGGACACTTAACGATACAGTTTGTAGCCTTTAGCAGTACCGAATCTGTTTGTAAATATATTGATATTAGCTAAACTAGCTCTTATGTTTAAAAGGTAATAAGATCTTGCCAGGGTGGCAAAGCCTGAACTCAAGCCTGTAAAGACAAGCAGGGAAACATAGAACAAAAACTGAGGATCTAGAAATACCACTTCTGCAGCCTGCCTAGCGGTGACGAAGACACTAATTCCGCTGGCAGAATACACCCCATTCAACTTGGACGATGATTAAGAATGCCGTCCTCCAGGTCAAGAAGTTAGCTTGCCATATGCTAACTTAAATCAAATTAAACTGCAGGTGCAGATGTTCTTGATGCCGAACTTTTTAAGGCAGCTGGAAGTGAGTTGAAAATGAGCATGCAATGAGAATACCCGATGAATGGAACCCCAGTACCTATCGTATGCCCGAGATCCTTTAAAAAGGAGACCCTCACGATTGCGTCAATTATAGAGCGATAAGGCTCCTTAACGTCGCTAGATCATGTCTGTGGTAATATGTGAGCGTCTAAAACTCCACGTCAACAACTTGATAGGTCATCAATCATAATAGGTTATCAATGTGGTTTTAGACCACAAAAGTCCACAATAGACTAGATTTCACATTACGGCAGATCGTGGAAAAAACCCGAGAATATAGTATCGATATCTACCATCTTTTTATCATCAATGCCGCGTTTTTTGAATCGGTCTATTCCAATCAAAGGAAAATCTGGTTCACCTTCCTGATTGCAATCCTAAAGTAAATATAGGGTCCTTACAATTAGATCTTAACGATGTCTTAGAAGGATTGCAAGATCTCAAGCCGAACGCTAGGCCTGGCGTTGATGGCATTCCATCAACGTCTGCAATTCCTAAGTTTTTTGAAAGCCTTGTCAAAAAAAATCTTGATTTCCTAGTGAAGGAACATATAAGTGATACTCAACATGGGTTCATCTCGGGAAGATTCTCGGGAAGATTCTCTTCTTTTGTTGTTGATGCTATTTAAAGAAAAAACCAAGTGGATGTTATTTATACAGATTTTAGCAAAGCATTTGACTCGGTTTGCCACAAAATATTGCTTCAAAAATTGGAGTCATTTGGTGTCCACTCAAGCCTCCTTAAATGGATCTGTTCCTTCCTCATAAGAAGAGTTCAAAAAGTCAAAATTGACGAATTTACCTCAAGGCAGATAAATTGTACCTCTGGTGTTCCACAGGGTAGTCATCTAGGTCCTCTATTGTTTATAATATTCATTGATGATATTGTTAACTGTGTTAACTTCAGCAAATGCCTCATATATGCAGATGATCTGAAACTTTTTCTGAAAGTAACCTCTATAAGTGATTGTCAAAAACTCCAATTGGATCTTGATAATCTATGTCGATGGTGTATGTTAAATCGTTTGAATCTTAACACCAAGAAATGTTTTGTGATTTCTCTCTCAAGAAAGCATCATATGCATGAGTTTTCATATTATCTTAATTGCAACCCTCTTCAGAGAACTGAAAAATTCAAAGATTTAGGCGTAATTTTTGACTCCAAATTCTCTTTTACACCACATTTAGAAGCTATTATATCAAAAGCAAACTCGATGTTTGGATTTATAAAAAGAAACTCAACAGACTTCACTAACCCCTACACCCTTGTGTCTCTTTATACCTCACTAGTAAGACCCAACCTAGAGTATGCAGACATCATCTGGAACCCTCACTAACAAAATCTTTCAGATCGAATTCAGAAAGTTCAGAACAGATTTACGAAGTATGCATTTTACAAAATGCGATAGTACTTTCATCCAAATTCCACAGCTAGGCAGAGTCTTCTAGGTTTGCAGTCCCTCAAATCACGTAGAACTAGTCATGACATAGTTTTCGTGCGAGATATTTTATGTTATCATATAAAGTGTCCTCCCTTGTTGTCCTTAATTTGTATTTATGCTCCGGAGCGACCGTTGAGGGATAGAAATCTTCTTTTTCAATCAGTGCACAGAACTAACTATGGCATGAGTGAACCAATTTCAAGATCAATTAGAGAGTTCAATGAGATTTGTGGTCATATTGATCTGTCTTTCTCCAGAGATAAATTCCGAAATGAATTGTATTACTTACTTTTAAGAAATTGAAACCTTGCTATTATTTAATTTAAAATTAATTTTAAAACTTTTCTTTTATTTTGTTGTAATATGTAATCTGTTGAGCTGATTGCTCGTAGGTGAAATAAATAAATAAATAAATAAATAAATATTGACGTAATGGGAAGAAAAAAGCGTGATGTCATAAGTTCTCTTACGAGTATTGAAACAGAAGCGGCATAAATGAATTTGATGGTTAATGAAGGTAAAAGTAAGTGAAGGTTGTCATCAAACAAGGACACCAAACATCGACGAATTGGACAAAACGTCACAGTAGACAGACATAACTTCGAGGTAGTACAAAACAGTAGCTCTTGCCAACCGTTACTTCTTTTACGTTAAGAACGCAATTGAGAAACAAAACTCTCTCGAGAAGAACCTAGGTAAACCTTTATAGGATAGGACCCTTATCATCCTCTTTACCAATCCTGCCTTAGTACGAGGAAGCGTGGACCTTATCGAAAGCGGATGAGGTCTTGGTCGTTTCCGTTTCGAAAGAAAAGTACTTCGAATGATCTTTGGCTATGCGAAAACAATGTCTGGAGAAGAAGATACAACAACGAGTTGTATGAGATTAGCCACGACATGGGCATAGCTAGAATAGTAAGCATCGCGAGGCTACGATGGCTGGGTCATGAGAAGCGGATGGACATCAACGCAGGGCAATCGCGAAATGAGAAAACTTGGTTTTAGGTTTCACAATCAACTGGAAGAATATCTCAACCGACTAAGAGTGCAAAACTGGGGAGAACTTGACTGAAATCGAAGTCGCTATCGAAAAATGTTGGTTGAGGCCCAGGATCACCCCGAACTGTAATGCTAATCTTTCAAACTGATATTTTTCAAGCTTTGTTTGATAAGGCGAACAGATTCTACTAAGATCTTTGATAAGTCAATCATCCTTTTGAAAAGAACTATCTTTAGTTCAAGACCTCAGAAAGGCTTTCCGTCCTATACTTAATAAGACGTACTCGATTTGTGATACATTTTCATATTTTTCTTTCTTGCAACATTAGGTGTTGCACAAGGAGGTATCCTCAGGCAGTTTTTTTTTTTTTTTTTTGTTCTTGTTCAGATTGCCTTCTGTTTAAAGGTGATCTGAGACTCTTTCTCTCCTATGAAGATCTTGAAAGGCTGAAAGGTTCATACTTTTCCTTCTCGTCCAGTGCCTGCAAAGTTAGGTGTTCCACAAGAAGGTAAACTTAAGCAATTTTTTTTTTTTTTTATTTTCATTTATAACATGTCTGATGATTTTTGCGCTCACATCGCCTGCTGTTTAGAGACGGTCTGAAACTCACTCAGACGCACTAAGCCGCCTCTTCTAAGAAAATTTTAAAGGCAGATTGGTTGTAGTAATGTTTTTAATTGTTTCTTAATCTCAGTGCTCTACTTCTTTCGATATTTGATTTGTATTGATGTTCTAGATGGGGTTTTTTAAAAAGAATTGAAAGTTATTTTCGACCATAAATTTCAATGGAATCGAAAGCATTCAATAGCGGTTAATCAGCAGTTTGTCGTTTGAAAACTTGGGTGGAGCAATAAAATGACGACTCAAGCCAAAGTCAGTGTTCCTGGGCGTTGTGAATTTCCGCCAAAGCAGTTTAATTCCATGCAAGAGTCACAACAAATAAATCAATCGCTTTACAATGCTGAACTTAAATTACATCATTGCACTTAACGCTGAGCTAAAAATCGTGACAAGGTTTGACAGAACCCTTGATCGGTCGGTGCATCGACTCATCAAGTGGTTGTCTTTATTTTGTTGACACAAGATTGTCACTTGTCACACTATCTTTTCTTTTGCCAGAAGTTAATTAAATTCATACATGTACGTCACTTTTACTTACAAAAGATTAAAACGCTACTCCTACCTACTTTATGTAAATGACCAAGCGTCCCGTGCGTCGCGTCGATCGGTGCAAACAATCCAGTACCGTTGATCGTGCGTGTTGCGAATACTAAATTAATATTCATGCCTTGCTTACGCGTGTTTTATTCAATGTTTTATCACCAGCGGCAGGTGGAGGAGAAATTTATCAAGCCCTTGGGTCTTGGCTGATCTCGTTAATCAATCCCAAGCCAAGTTGTTTTATCTGCGAGTCACGTTAATGCATAAACAATTGTTTTTCAGGAACACATTAAAAGTTGTGTTATATTCATAGCTTTCTTTATTTAAGGCCTTAAGGAGAAAAATACCAGTAATTATGTGCATATTAGTGGTTATTTTGTGTTATGAAAGAATTTGTTTTTGGGGGCCAGTGAGTGTAGATTGGTTTAATGGTGTGGAATATGATACAAGTGGAAAAATAGAGACACAAATAAGAGACTCGGTGAGTTAGAAGGGCAAGTTAAGTTGAGCTTAGTGAAAAGGGTGATTTATTTTAAAATGTGAAAGCAAGAATTCAACTTCTCATGATACTGCTAGGTGGGACCGGAGACAATAGATTCGCCACCAGTTCAAGAGTCTACAGTCTACACAATGCTGCTATAGTTTATTATATGCAATGGTTTTACGCGATTTCGGAAGTATATGCAAAAGCAAAGCTCTTTTAACCACACACATACAGAACATATCTTGCAGAGATAAAATAAGTAATTAAATTGGTTGGCGCAACAGAGCGGGTAGCCTTACTAGCTTATTCTCACAACCATACTTTGTGAGGGGTGGAAGGAATCTAAAATTATTTGCCGATTACGAACGGTTTATCCAGAAAGTGCATTAAATGGAAAGGAAATTAATATCGACGGACTTACCAATTCCTCGCTAAAGGCGATACCAGTGGGAATACTTTTTTTCTGTTGGAATTCGAACCATTACGCCACGGGCACCACGAATGCTTTTAGAGATGGATGCCATACTTAAATTAAAATCTGTTTGTTACTGCTCTTTCTCAACTCTTCCCCGAATAATCAGGCCTAAATGAAATAGTCAACTCCTATTCTCTGCAGAAAGGAAGTATATTTGTCAATAAGTGGTGCTTAGCATATCTGTCTGTCGTGAAAGTTCGAGGCTCGTACACCAGGAATATCGAAATGTTTTTAAATATCGTAAATTATCGCTTTGCGGGATGAATTGGGAAGTTCGTATGCTTGCTTACCCGCACGTAGTCGTTTGAAGCTACTTTTCATTGGTATATAAGCCCACCGTAATATGACAAACATTTTGCTGTGTAGTTTCGGACAACAAATTGATTATATAGCAGAAAGGGGGAAGAATACAGATTAAGACTTTCTTAAGCCCTGATCAATCATAATTTATCTTCACTTGTAAAAATCTCCTAAGATAATGTCATGTCGGATCAGAAGCGCCGGCTTAGACAAGGGCTAGTTTAACGGTTAGCATGTATACCTGTTTCGTGGGTAATTCGATGTTCGATGTAACGAAACATCAAAAATATGCTTTTCACAGGTATTTAATAGCTTCAACCTGTTTTCTAGCCTAAGCTTCAATTCTTGTCATTAAAAATTGCTTAGGTTGGATTCTTGTAGTAAAAGCTTCAAAAATATCAGAACTCTTTCACCCTTGCCTAGAAGGCTTCGACTGGTTTTTATTTTGGAATGATCTTAAGTTACAGTGCGATTATAGCTGAGAGTAAAACAACCAATTAAGGGCAGCCGTGATGCAGTAGTAGATTTTTCAGTAGATAGGTCGGACGCGTTAATTCGAATCCCGATTTGCTGAACTATTTTTTTCAGCCACTTTCATCTAGACGCCGCGCCGACCTAAAGGTTTTATGTAAAATTACAACCACCTTATTTCTACCTACCCTGGTAGTACAGTGGACCGGCAATTTGATCTGAGTGCTCCACATTGGCATATTAGCCTCTTCTTTTATTTAAAAAAGAACCAAAAACTTATAAGAAACGGTTGGAAATTCACAATGATGATATTTCTTGGTCTTCAGTACAAATTGTGCAGTGTCCAATAATTTTTGAGGAGGCGTAGAGAAGGCGTACTGCTCTCTGTGCAGACGATATGCAAATATTTTTGAGGTATTCGACTGAACCTGGATTTCAGATCAAGGTAGGACAAGATATCGCAGTAGAACGGACTGCATTGTGCAAAGCTTTGAAGCACATGACAAACAGGATATTGGAAAACTCTGATGCTCATATTCGATTTCCGTCGAGTCTTAGAGAAATCAAAGTATTTCCACATTAAGTGAGGAAAGTACCAGAGAATTAAATTTTCTAAGAAGAAATTTTATCAAGTCGAAGAAAGTCTTTGAGAGAAGATCCCAAAATAAATAAATAATAGGGTGGCGCAACAGAGCGGAAGCCCCGGAGCACAACCATTCCCTATGAGGAAAAGGCAAAATGGCGAGGAATGGAGTGAACCTAGAATTTTTTGCCGATTTCGAACGGCTAATCCAAAAGCGCTTTTCATCGCAAAGAAAGTAATGTCGGAGGACTTACCAATTCCTCGCGGAAAGTGATACAGTAGCCGAAAAACACACAGGCAGGCAGACATGTTAACCATCCCGCCACACGGGCTCCAAAGAGAGAAGATATTTGGCTTTGAGAGATTACCACAGTTTTCATTCGCTACATTTCTTGTAATGTAATAGCATACAAAAAATTGTTAGACAAAACAAAACCCAATTGCTTCGCTTTTACGGTCTATTTATCAGGTCTAGCTTAGTAAGAAAGAAGCTAAGAACGGTGCAGTGCAATAAGCCCCGCGGCAATAAGACCCGTGGGACTTATTGCTCAAAAAAATTTAAATAACACTTACGGACTTTGTTTCCACTTTGAAGAGGCAAAAAGACCCACCAAAGAAAAGACTTTAGGCCCATGTCTTTTGTTGCCATTTTGAGTCTGATGTGAGTCTGATGTACAAATGCACATGGGATCTTGAAACAAGTTTTCCTTCTTAGAAAGGACGCAAAAATGTTTTTTTTTTTCACGAGTATCGCCTTTCGCGAAGAATTGGCAAGTCCTCCGTTAGTACTCATTACCATGAAAAGCGCTTTCTCGATTAGCCGTTCGGACCCGGCAAAAAATTGTAGGTTCCCTCCATTCTCTCACAAGGCTTGGTTGTGAGAAACGCGCTAGGCCCTGGGGCTCCTCGCTCTGTTGCGCAACCCTATTTATTTATTTGTTTTATTCTTAGAAAGGATTGAGAACATATTCGATGCGCTAAATGCATATATTCTAGTTTCTTTTTATTTGAAGGAAACAACATTTTGAGGTACCGAAAAACAAAGCTCCAAAATTTTGCACTTATTTGAGCTGTCAATGGATATGATTTCATAGCTCACGTTGTCTCGCACTTCGTGACATAGGATGATGGAAACTCAGTCCGCTTTCTTATGCGCACATAATAACTAAATTTACTTTCTTAATGTTTGTTTTGCTCTTATAGCTACTTTCTCGTGGTCTGTTCGTGTAAATCTTTTATGTTCAACCGCAAGCCCGTACTACCCGAAGGGAAATTCCGTTCGCTTCACTTTGCTTTTAACTCACTTAAAAAATAGTGAAGCTAAAAGCGAAGCGGAAAAAATGTTTTCAAGGGAGTATGGATGTGTGGTGTAAAAATTCGCGCGAATTATATCATACTAAAATCATACTAAAAGAATGCCCTTAAAAGAATCGTAATTGTATAAGAAAACAGGTTTTTGGTTGTGCCCGAAACCCACCTCCTTGGTTTGGTTGATGTATAATTAGATGGTATTCTAGTCAATTAATTCTACATTTAATCAATTCTTTTCTTTTCTTAGACATATATTACAACAAAATTTGAGTTTCTTTTTTACACAATCTGTTTAATTTTTTTCGCAGATATTTGATAAAACATCTTGTGCATAAATGGGGATATGAAGCAAAAAGTATCATTGTAGATGAAACTTGGGATGAATTCAACGCTTTGAACTTACCCTTAAATGAAGTAAATAACTTTTATGATCCAGCCTTAATTTTCGACACACACACTCAAACTCAACATCCATTCGGATCAAATAACTTTAATGGATACAAATATGATGGACCCAATGGAGGAAAGCCTTCATTACCAAATAACGCTTATGCAGGGTCTCCTTCATTGACAGTGAGTACAGCTACAAACGGTGGCTATCCTGAACCCATTTACATACCAAAGCCACATAACTCGGATACGACTAAGTACAAAAATACAGTTATTTCCATTTTCCTGCATATCTACATAAAAAGTAAACGTTTTCATTTTATATAGATTTTTAATATACACCACCACATCTGGACAGCAACAAGCTACAAACAGAAATAAATACACAAATAATATCAATTCATCAGGGCAAAATGGAAAGGTAACAAACTACTCGCCAGCCCTTTGGCTAAAACGGTTTGTCCGAGATCTCAGTAGTCGCAGCAAAACGCTTGCTTTAGACTTGCCGTCATCAAGGAACTTCACTTCAGCATCGTCAAGAGATGTTTCAATTAATATGGGACTCTTGGATATGTTTGGTGTACAGAAGGAAAATCATTCACACAGGATGAAACGTCAGAGTGAGGGCAGATCAACTCTCTGTCAGACATCAAGTCAATTTGTTACGCCTCAAGCTGCGCTCAACAGCAAAGGTTAAAATTGCAATCACTTTTTTGCCGAAAATGTGGGCTTAATTTGGTTTTTTTCTCTTGCATTTCTTTACAGGCAATTGGATGTTTGTAGTAAATGAGCAAAATACAGCGCGGCAGCTGGTGAAGGCCGAACTTTGCATGTAAGTGGTAGATTATTATAGAAAATCATGATCAAAGATTGTGCGTACTAATGTGCATAGGTAGAAATGTATATCCATATTTTCTCTATATCATTTAAAATCTTAGTGGGTATTCTTTCAATAAGCCAGCTATTCCAATCCAAACGTATTTAACCCAAACATATGACAAGTCACAACTAAGAAAGATTTTTTCGATCGGTTTTTTGTGTTTGACTGAAAACTAACAAAAGGATTGATTGTTTATTTAAAGAAAAGTGGGCTTAATAGTAAGAAATTTTGAAAAAAATGTATTTAAAGAAAAAAATTACCTTGATTACTCTAAAACTATATATACAAAATCAACTTGAACTTAAATGCGAGCAAAGTAGTAGATTTCAAATATACTATAGTATTTGGTAATAAGTGGCCTAGTTTACTTTTACCACTTCTTTTTTTGAAAAAAAAATCAATTTTTTGTGGAGTTCTCCCCTTTCACACGATTTTTCTCCTGTCTTGACCCAACTTATCTATGCAGGGCTTTTTCGCATTTCATGTAAAAAAAAAGCCCCCCTACAAATGGTCCAGGGATTGAGGAGTCAAAGATCGTTCTTAATAATTTTTCGAGAATATCTTGTATTGAAATGGATCATAAAATAATTTATAACTTAAGGATTTTTTTTTTTAAATATGCCGCTCTTTGTGTTAAAAAAACCTTTTTCGAAATAATTCATTGGATGCAACAACAGGTCTTATTTTTCTCTGTAATATGTATAATGTATCTTTGTCGTGAAAATACCTCGGCCACCTCTTCTTGCTATAAAGAAAAATCTATTTCGCCCTATCATTCGCTAGGGGCTTCTTTAAGAAAAGAGTAAAATAATAACAGCTGCAACATTTGCAGTGTGCAATGCCCACCTATACGGAAGAAATTGTCTGTCATTTTTATAGGATTGGATAGAACTTCTGCTGTCCAGCCATACGGTGTCTTAAAAGTTGGACAAGTTTAAAGCTAGACCTTAACAAGAACATAGTCGCCGAAGTTTAGCCAACTACGTATTTATAAATGCATTCCAACAGTTGTTTGAGTTTGAGTAAACCTGTCAACTTCGAATGAAAAAGTGTATGGTAACGTTCACTATTGTCGCTTTCCATTGGTTTCACTCGGGGAAGCACTCATTTTAAAAAACAATGGAATACCCAAAATTGTTTTTATTCAGCTTAACGTAATTTCCTTTGTGTGAGTCAAACACCTATATCTCTTAAAAAATATTCCTAAAAAAAATTTTCTTTTTGACATTTGAGTACCATGTGTTAGTGCTTTTTGAGTCGATTCTCACTTCAAATCGAGAAGCGGCTGTCACTCCTCAGAATCATGAGAAGCGATCTTTTTGCACCAATGGAACGGTTTGAGAATGCTTCTGGACGCTCCTGGACGGTTCTTTTCGTCCAATGGAAAGTGACATACATATGTATTCGTCTACCGTTGGATGTGTTACAACAATCCAACCAACTGGTGCAAAACAGCTGATTTGGCCTTATGGCTGCAATCTTTCGAAAGTTTAATAAAATTTTATTAAATTTGGAAAGCTGCAGTTATAAGCAACCTTAAGGAAATTTCAATTGAAAATATGAACGGGAAAGTCTTTCTTATTTTTTTAAGAAATTGAAAAAATGGCACGGCTGGCATGTTCGAACGAACTTGCGATTGTGTGCCAAATATACTAAAGTATTTGGTCAATATCAATATATTAAGGCTGAGTACAAAGTTAAAGTGTTCGTTCTTCATTTGGTGGGACAGAGCTGCCAATTACACATAAATTATGTAATTTGAATAAAATCACAAAGAATATTGAACAACATTTGAATAAACGTTCCAAGAGCTTTTAACGAAATTATAAAATCGTCTTTTTTGAAATTTCTGGTTTTAATTTTTTTTTTCTCACTTTTTTTAAAAACAAGTTTTTTAAAAGATTAGTGTAGAAAATTAAGATCTTCTTAGATGTTTCGCCAAAAAATTTGACAAAACTCAGAGAAAAACAGTTTTGAAAATATTCGAAATAATCAATTTTTTTTTAAAGATAATAAAGATAAAGATTAATAAAGATATAAAAAACTAAAATTTTTTTAGTGTTGTCTTTCTTAAATAACCTAGGACTCCTAAAATATAAAATTTCACCAAAATCATGTTTAAAAAGAATGTTATCATTAGCCCTGTTCACACTGTACAATTAGTTGGACAAACCTAGGTTTGACAAACCAATGTTTGACAGTGTGAACTCTTCATACGACCGCTTGTCCAATTTGTTGGATGGTTTTCAAAAATTTTTGAAAATCTAGAAGTTGGAGGGAGTTGATAGGTATGTGACATAAAGTTGGACGACAAGTTGGATAAGTGTGAACGCAAAGTTCATCAGACCATCCAACTACCATCAAACGAAGTCTGTCCAACTAATTGTATAGTGGGTACAGGGCTATTAACGAAAAAATGGGTTTTCAAAAAAGTGCTAAATGCGGCTACGGTTTTTATACTCTTATTAGATTATCTGGTAGACGGCTCAATGCCAAACCATAAGACTTTATGCTCAATAATAATATTGTAAGAATATTGTATTTTTTATATATATGTTATACAGTTTAATAAAGAAGTCACTAAAACTAAACTAAACTAAAACTAAACTACTCTTATTAGTTTTATGGGAAGATAAGAAATATGATTTCTTTTTCAAAATTTTTACTTTGAGACTTGATTACTCAAAAACTATTCACGAAGTAAACTTGAACTAAAATGTTAATCAAAGATAAAATAATTAGTTTTCAAAAGCATTATGGGATGTGGGAGTAAGTGCCTGAGTTGATTTTAAATATTTTTCCAAGGAAGTTAAGTAAATTTTCCATAGAGATAGATCCCTTCCCTTACAATTACTTTCGTGTTTTGACCCTACCTTCCCCTATCCGTTTTGGACTTTTGCTGCATCTTATGCAAAAGACCCTGTATACTAAAAATAAATTATATTAAAAAAAACTAGAACTAGTTCATCATTCATTCAATTGAATAATAAAATTCGTCGTATCAGTGTTCTTTTTTTTTTTGGTAAGTTCAAAAACTCGTTACTATTAGCACTGATAAAAGTACAGTCATTGGCAGTGCCAACTTTCGAATGTAGTTATTGCCATCCTTACAATAAAAACAGGCTTCTACCTGCGCCAGCGGCCTCTTTATAAAGAAAAGTATACCACCATTATCGAGACAAGAACCGTCAAGAAAAAATTTCAAACAGTTTGTGTTCTACAAAAAAAAAAGCACTATTCGCAGCAATTTGCACACTGTCTATTTCTGGAATACTCCTCAAACATATTTGTGTGTGCACATAAATTGGGGCTCACAAACAACCTCTTTTTGAGGAATTTCGGATGAGCATTACAATATAAAAAAATTATTTCGAAATATAAAAGGAACTAGATAAAAAAAACACTTACGAAACTATGAGTTCTTAACCATAGCACTGAACCGAAATTAAATGAAGAATGGTTCGTCTGTTGAACTTTGCATGCGGTTGACCTAGGTTTTCTTAACAAACCTTCTCAACAAATCACAAAATCACTACACATCCCTGCAATTTAAAGAAAATTATATGCCATTTGACAGCCCTGTTCACTGCCTGAATTTGTCCCAGGAAAAGAAAAGAGTTACTTCAACCAACCCACGGCCACGGCTCAAAAAACACTCAGTTTGACATACAGGATGAATTTAGGTTTAAAAAAAACGCTCCGTCGCAACCACAGTGCAACCCCAGGGCTTCAAGAAACAAACCTAATAAGAGTGTTCAAAGAGCTGTTCTAGAGCAATTTCAGGCAAAAAAGACCAGTTTTTTGTGTTCAATGAGAAATTTAATTTTTTTTTTTTTAATCTTTTTTGTGTTGAATGAGCTGTCCTACAACAGTTTAGCACAGCGTTTTCTGCACCTCCTTTTTGAGCAAGATCAAGATTAGTGAAAACTGTCAACAGCAGCTGTTGACTTTTTTCTCGTTGTTCTTTTAGCGCAGTGTAATTTTAATTTGTTGTGAAAGTTTCATAAAAATAAAATAAAATCAGGAAAATGAAACCCAACCTTGTTCTGAATATAAATTACTTATTCGTGACAAAAATACTCTTAATGAAATTGGTATAGAAAAATTTGTTGTTTTTTTTTTATTGCTTTTTTGGCAAGTTTGCTTGTTCTTATTTGCTTGACGGTTTTCACTGCTTTTGTGCTGTTCTGTTCTGATCTGAAAAATTGCCATTGAACAAAATTAATTTTTTCCTAAGACAAAAAAGTGCAGAAGATATGAGGAATTTAAAAAAAAATTAACTTATTTGGTTACTGATTGATGGGATGCCAATAGTGGGTTCCGTATTGACATGATATTAAGTACAAGCTTTCGCACTCACAAAACAAATTCAAACATTGATTTGAAGACTCAGTATGGCAAGCCTTAATAGATTCACAAAAAGGAAAACAAGTTTCAATATTCTTTCATGCGAATATGCGACACTTGTTATTTCCTTGTGGAACATAAAAGCTATAAAACGTATGGTTTGTGTATCTGCTGTATTCAAACTGTAAGCAAGCTCATGCTCAAATCATTTAAGTGTCTCGTGTCTGTTCACAGTGGCACTCAAACTGTCGTATTTCTAGATATGAAAATGATTCCATACGAATTGTTTTCCAAGGCAAAGAAAGCGCAGTGTGTGCTTTATAAAAGAAAATGTTGGGGATTTTTATTTAATTCCTCTTTTTTTTGGCTTTCATGTTTGATCAACCTTATGAACTAACAAATCACAATGTAAATTTAAAAAGGAGATTGAATAGGTACATTACCTATTGATACAAATTATTATGAGAATTTCTGTAAACATCTTACAACGGTCAGTTCGTTTTGTAAAGAATTTAACTACTTAAAGTTCTCGCTGTCGGCTCGACGCGACGTTGTTCTTTCTTAAACTTTAATAGAAGATCGTTCCACAGGTTCATTTTGTTAAAACAAAAGGGCTTGCAACATGTGTTGCAGTTTTTCAATATGAAATGCACTTCCAATACGTTCAAAACTGAAATGGGGTTATACCTACCTACCTAAGGGCACTTGCATTTTATTTCTAATTGTGCAATTTCATTTTCAGTGGTTAATTGCGGTTAAATGAACACACACTGGACAAAAACAAACAAAGCAATTCCGATATCCTTAGAAGGGATCCTATATTGTCATCGCCACCACGCGCCGGGCGCCGCGTTGTTCACTTAAAAGCGCCAGCTTCACACTTGTGATTAAATTCGAACCCTTTCGATTTTCAGTAACAGTCAAGTCGTGTTTGTGATTCTTGTTGTTGGGTAGGAAAGACGCTTGAACGTTTTGTTCCGAAGGGCTAAACATTCAAACAACCGATACAAATACAACAGCTTACTTTTTTGTTCAAACCAAAAAGGGTCATGATGACTTTGAAGCATACCGTGAGTAATACGAATATCTTACCTTACAGTTAGGAGGTGAAACTCCCGCTATATTGAACAAGCAAACCTAATGAAATTCGCTTCTAAGGGGAAGTTATGATTCACCCTTCGCTCCATTCAAACAATACATCACCACACGATGAGCAACCCTTAGTTCTTCTAAACGAATTTCCATTTTGCAGTGTTTTTAAGGGAAAATCCCATTTCTGATGTGGAATTCGTTGGCTTCAGTTTTGGTTTTGGCTTTAGATTTAGGGGCAATTTTATGAATGAGATTTATATAAATGCCTACCCATCCTTCGCGATTTGTCCTTGTTGACTTTTTGTTCCCTTCTTTCTTTTTTTTCTTCCTTTTTTTTTGCTCTGATTTTTTGTTGTAGGTTGTAAGGTAGGTAGGTATTCTGTGAGGATACCTTAATCCAGTTCAGGGAATTCCCAAAGCTCGATGTGATGTGGCACGGTGACAAAGATGGGTCACCCTTGGCAGTGTTCCGTGAGGTTAGGGCTATAAGTGTGACAATACGCGGCAACAAGAGGTGTTTTCCCTATAAAATGAAAAGGGATTACCAATTATGGTACATTCAACAGGAGCATTGCCTATCGATGTGTGCCATCCAGTCAGAGTGTTGTGAAGGAGATTCGGATGGGGTGTGCCACTTGGCGCATTAATCAGGTGTTAGAGTGGAAGTAGCAGATTGTATTTGAATAAAAATAGGTTTGTATGATAAATTGACAATGTCAGGTTCTCTGTTGGGGCTGTGAAGGCCATCGATCTTGAGCGGTGCAGGATATATTTAGCACCGGCTGGTGTGCAGAAGCAAAGACAATGTTTTTTCAATGTTGCTTGAAGTGCTACTTGCTGCGGCCATCCGTGCACTTGAGATTTAAATTCCTGCATTTACTATAGTAAATTTTATGACATTTGAATTTTGAAGTAAATTGAAATCTATCAATGTAAAATAAATATAGTCCTATTTGACCTAGAATAAGGTCTAGACTAGAGAAAATAGGGCTTTCAGTGAATCTTGCATAGTGCGCTTGCTTAGCTGGGCCGGTCCTGAGTAAGAAGCAAGTTCCTAGCACTGATCATTACTTCCCCTTGCGTCAATTTGTAGTTTAAAAGATTTCGTCCTTGATGAGAAAAGCCGTTTCTTATTTTGCGCCATCTCTTCGCCTACCTTAAAAGAAAACATATTCAATTCCTTAAATTAAAACAACATCTTAAAAACCAACTTTTTCCTTGCCTGAAACGAAATGGTGATGGTGAACAAATAGGCTTCAAATGTCTGCTGAAGTACATTCCGACTGACTTATTTCTTGCATGAGAAACTCTTCAATAAATGCAGATCCAACTTCAATATTTTAAACCATGAAATAAATCATTTGCTTTCTTGAACGCTTTAGAGATTTCCAACTTTATATTTCAACGACTGAAGGATCGGTATAAATAAAAAAGAAACAAACAGAGTGGCACAATAGAGGTCGGTGAGCCCCGTATCCTAGCTCTTTTATTTCAATCATATAAGTAATGGAGGGAACCTACAAATATTTGCTGATTCGGAACGAAAAAGTGAGAAAGTGCTTTTCTTAACAGTTTAATTACTTTTGAAGGTAATACCCGTACTCGATATTCAATATTTCGCTGTCTGGAATTTCATCAGTAAAAAGAGGTTTAGCATACTGTAACGTGCGCTTAGTTCGCAAAATAAAACTTCACCTTTCAATTTATTTCTACCACTTTTATTAAGTATCTATACTTTATTCGATCTCAACTCGACTCTTGGACTATCACTTCTAAACAGCAATTTACTCTTAACTTTATCACTCTATAATCAAAACTGACATCTGGTTGCCTCGGGCGCGGCGGCCTATTTATATCGAATGACATTTCATCTAGAACTCTCCAGTAATTTCCACATGGTCTCCACTCTCTACTCTTGTCAAACATTTTTCCCAAAGGTATATTTCTACACTTACACTAGTGTTGCCGCTTGTGTTTTCGGTTGAACGTTTTCGATTAGGAAATTGGTAGTAAATGTTGGGTTCACGTTACAATACGAATAACGAGGGATCCAATTTGCCATAGAGAAGTTTATAGAAAGGGCTATAGCAAATATTGCAGCTTCCAAAACTGTCCTTAGAGTGTTTCAAGTTTGATTGTTTTCGAACTCTGTTTTCTTTGTCAAAAAAATATTTTTTTATGATGAGAATTCAGTAGGATATACTAACATTACCACCAAAGTCTTGCGTTCGGAGGCATGTTCGCTTATTACGTGGGAACTCGTGGTTTGACTTTAGCTAATCTAGCTTTTTTGTTTTCTTCTTTGGAATACTTTTGAAAATTCAAGGCCAAATTAACGCATCATAAAATCGCTCCATTTTACACAACATCAGTTTTCAGTTCATTTACCGACTTCAATTCCTTCAAATCCTGATGAAAGAATGTCAAATTGTGGTACTGAAGACCTCAAGAACGTGAGAATGCCAAAAAACACAATTCAGTCACATATTACTCGATCACGTGTGCGGTAATTCTGCCCGAGATTCGGTTCATTCGGTTTGGTCTGCGTAGAAAGTAGAAGATTACTTCCCCAGGAAGACATTCACTTATATGACCGATGAATTCGGTAAACATCAACGGACTAAGGATACATCCTTGGAGAACACCTGTTTGTTCAGTTAAAGAATCTTTTTTGATAGGCCAAAACACTATAAGATGCATTTGATTGAGAATTCTCTCTTCTACCCGTCATGGCAATAAGTTTGGTGTTTAAAAGGCTTTTATTAAACAAAACACTCACCATACTTACTTACTTACTATTTATAAAAATTTTTTTCTTACTATTTATAAAAATTTTTTTCTTAATCTTTTATCTTTATAATGTAAAAACATTTTTTGCATCAAACTTGAATTTGAAATTATATTTGTAATCATAAACTTTCACTATTTTATAAGATTTATCTTAATGTGTCTGTACTATATGAATTATAATAAACTAAACTAAACTAAACTAAATCTTCACTTCTGAGCTCAGCTTTATATTCTATAGAATCCTCCCCATTTTCCATCTTATCTATGAATTTGAAAAGGAATATTTAACAAAAGCTTTATTTGGTTTTCGTTTCAGATCGACCACTTGTGCTAATCTTTGTCAACTGCCCAACGGCTATACATCCAGATGTGAGCAAAAGTTTGTGCAAAAACGTCTAATTGCTCTACAAGGGAACGGACAAAATCTTTATACGGACAGTTTTTGGTTCCCAAGTTGTTGTGTATGCACAATTGCGTCTAGCTAAAACATTTGACTAGCAGAATATGCAACAGAAAAGGACTTTCTCGACTATTGAATGAATATCAAGGATTTAAACTTCATTGATATTTACTAGACTTACTGCACAAATGCTAAAAGATTTTTATTTTATAAGAGTTGAACACTCTTATACTTAATTGGTTTTGTATAAAGTTCGATGTTAATGGTAGGTATAGTTGTTTTTCAAATAGATTTAAGGATAATGGTGTGAAGCAGTTGTTGACAATCTTCAAAACTAGTAAATTTTGGTCTCGTCATCTCACTTCAGTAAATGAAAAAAAAGCAACAAGTAATTCAAACAGAGTTTTCCTACTATATACTTAATCATCTGCATCATTATTAAATTAATTTTATTACAATAACAAAAATACTTCGAAACTTTATTTAAATTATTGTTAGTTAAAAATTTTATGTAGCTTTTTATTTCGTATTCTTAACTCGTTTTTTTTTTCTTAAAGTGATGTCATTTAATATTTTAGATGTGAGTTTCGGTGCAGGAGTCAATGTCAATGTATACAATATAAATTTTAAGGTTCTATAGATATGTACCATAAACGTAGTGGTTTATTGAAGCAAAAGAATAAGACATCATTTAATTGTTAATAATTTTTAAATATTAAATTGTAAAAATAAATTATTTCTCAATAGTGAGTGAAGTTTTTATTTCTATTACTCGCACAAAAAAATTGATGGTATTTTGAAACTTATGCTTCGCATGTGTGTAAAGGTAACACGACAAACATGGACCACTAGCTTTCCACCCTACATAGAAATACAAATTTGACTCAAGTAAACGGATAAAGGTGGTGTGATGATTACCAAATACCAATCACTAGTAATCGCAATGGAGTAAAAAACTAATCCATTTAATTCACTTAACGTTCCAATTGGATCTTTATTAAACACAAAATAACAACAAAATTTATGACAAGTAGTATTTGAGTTTAAACTTGGATAAAATAAGGTTTTTTAAATGCAGCCGATGACAAATAATAAACTGTAAACTATAAATAACCACACTCTTGAAAAGATCCCTTGTAATCGTTACGTTTAACGATATCGCTATCATTTCCGACTGATTTTGGAGGTCGTTATGTTATCGTTCTGAAATATTGATAGATCCAATCTCGCAATTCATAATAATCGGTTTGTGTCTTGGCTATCGATATAATGAGTGTCTGTTTTTACCCCGCGTTTCGTTATTCGTAATATCCAGGCTGAACACAACATAAATACAGATTTCAACCTGAGCAGCAACGCATAAGAAAACATTACGTTTATTGAACGATATATATATACCTACAATTGATACTTATACTATGTAATTTAAGAATTAAGAAAATGACAATAATATAGGAATATTGGCAAATAGAGGGCCTAACCAAATACATTGTCTAGAATAAAAATAATAACTTAATATTGAATAGCTGAAAAGAAAGAGAGTTCTTGATTATAAGTCAGCTGACTTGAGTTGTCTCGAGATGTTCCGTCTCGGCTGTCGCTGGTGTCCCTCTATATGAGGAGGGGGGGTGGCATTAGCCACGGAAGTATGCTATAGAAGCTAGTGGTTTCGTCGTTGGCTGGCATTACTTCTTCGTCCAAAGTGTTCATCACGCTTAGCTATCTTGGCTCAGGGTTTCGGTCCTTTGTGGTCATCCTTCTCATCAGGGGACTAGGGTGGTTGCTGATATTTACAGCCGTTTTCAATACAGTCAATAAGACGTATTGGCCCAAGGGCGTGATCTTGGCTGTCTCGTACAGATGCTGGTTACTGTAATGTCTTTGACGCTAGTTGTTGAAAGCGAGGCCGGTGCAGAGTCTCAGAATCTTTCTTTCGATAATGAGGAGATCCTTCATCGCGGTCTTCGAGATGGTGAACCAAACTGGGCTTCCGTAGTTGATGACAGGTCTCAGCAGCTGCTTGTATATCAGTAATTTTGTTGGCTGACTTAGTCCTGTCCTTCTCCTCAGCAAAGGGTACAGTCGCTGGAAAGCGAAGTTGGCCTTCTTAAGTACAGTGTGTGAGTGTGGGTTGAATGTAAGCAACTCGTTAAAATTGATACCTAGACACTTCGCGTTTCTTTGTGCAGCTAGTCTGGTCCCATCAGGTAGAGTAATGGATTCGGCTCTGCAGTTACCAGCAATACAACGGCCTTTTCCCCGAGCCTTCTGAAACAGACGAGAACTGACTTAGCTGAGTTGATCCGGATATCCCACTTATTATAATAAGAATATAGTTTGTGGATCTGAGTTTCCACTCTCCTGGAAGCTATGGTTGGTGATATAGATGTGCTATATGTCAGAGAGTCATCGGCGTAAACCAGATTTTCGCAGTCCCTTTGGGTAGGTTGTCGTGATGTTGAAGAGGAACGGTCCCAGTTTTGATCCCTGTGCGACTCCTGCTCTGATGTTCTTGGTGGTGGACTTTGAGCTTCCAATTTGTACAAAAAATTTCCTGAGAGAGAGAAAAGAAAAAATTTTTTTTTTAATGGAGCTGAAAAGTTTAGAAGATAAAGCTTATGGATGAGTACTTCAATCCAAACGCTGTCAAATGCTTTGTCGCAATTCAAAAAGCATGCAACGGTGACACGATGGCTGTCAAGGTCTTCGGCGACGTCATTGTGTAGTTTCTGAGCAGCAACGCCAACGCTTTATGCTGAGCTACGAAAAGAACCACTCCGCTGAGCCAATATTCTGCTCGGTAATTGTTATCCTAGCCATATTATACGAAGCCTTTTACTTTGTCAAAAATATGAGTTAGAAATTTTGAAAAGCTTACATGATCGTTTAAAGTTGGCATCAGCTCCCTTTTGCACTTGTATTCACTTTTTATTAATATGCAAGTTTTATTGTTTACTTTTTATAATATGTGCTCGTCACGTTCTTTGAACAGGGCACTGTTAGCCCAGCTGTGCGTCCAGAGATGAAAATAAAAATGACCAAACGAAGCTGGAAATGACCAAAATAATGGTTGATTTCGATGAAGAAAGAGAGAGAAGGGAAGGAACACTAAGTTCTCAAACGGAAAAGCAGCATGAGAAGCGCTTGTTTTAGGAAAAAGAGAGATGTCATGATAAGTTTTGGCTACAGAGTTTGTACCAAAAGGTAAAAAAATCATGCCAGGTAATAACCTGCTAGTCGAACCATGTGGAACTTTTAATTTTGAAAGACTTTTAGAGTCTTTGTAAGCTAAGTCGCTAGTATCGTCGAAGAAGAATTCAACGACATGAGTTTTCCTCTTATGAAGTAGTGCAGGGCATGAGCAAAGAAGGTTTTGAACGGTTTCTTCATCTTCTTCATCCATGCAGCTTTTGCAGAAATCATTGGAATGCACACCAAATCTTTTGGCGTGTCTCCCTATTAGACATGTGCCCCGTAAGAAAGCCTATAGTAGAAACTAGATATACAGGTGGTTTAAGGCTAACAAACTCTACGAGCATTTTAAGTCTATACACGACCAGACTTTTTTGGTTGCATGGCAGTTGTTACTCTCAGTCCATCTAGCGTTTGTTATCCTTAAACCGTCTTGATTTTCCCAGTAGCTCTAAAAAAAATTCTATCAGCAAAAGATAGTGTTGCTATAGGCTTTGACATTTACTGCCGTAAGTAATTGTAGCATTCGGTTGATAAGTATAGTTTTTAACACAGTAAGATCAATATCTATCTACGATACCTACTTACTTAGGCTATTTTAAGCGAAGAGAGTAGGTTTCTGGTGCGATATCCTGGCCTCCGTTGCAGTCAGCTTTGTCCTTATTTCCACTACCTATTCTTATGACTTATGAGGTATTCTACCAATTTAAGATCCATCAAATAGTCACTTGACTTCAAAACGATCAACTCTTAACACGCTACCAGAAAGCTTTTCCACAAGGATAATTCTTGTTCCGTTTCTACCGTTTCATTGCATAGTGGAAAATCATTGTTCCTTCTAAGGTCATTGAAGCAAACTATTTTATTATAGGTAGGTATTTACATAGCAAAAGATTTAGATTTATTAATCGAATCTATGAAATTTGCTTTAAACAATCTTACAGTTGTTGTCCACCTAGGTCCACCTAGGTGGTGGAAAGGCTTGAGCCAGCTGCGTATTTATAAACGCATTTCAGCTTCCAACAGTTTTGTCTAAATAAAAGAAGCATCAAGTTCAGAAAATTAGAAAAATCTTTTAATTTTTTGAGTAGGCATTCATCTACTACCGAGATATGTACCTTACCTACCTAGACCTACCTATCAGGTTCTAAAAACTATTCAAAATCAAAGCTCACTAGGAACTCAGCAGCACTAATCTTATTACGCACTTGTCTTCAATTTTCTCAAAAGTACCTATCTACAATTGTTAATCGTTAGGTGTTAAACTCCTCCCAATCCTTTATCATAGGTACCTAGGTGTTTGTTATCTGTTTACTTCTTTTACCACACGTCCAATGAGTTGCTCTAACGAACGAGTTTTTTTTTCATATTTCCATAATTTATAAATCTACTGTGTCCCCGGTTTTTAATCCAAACAAGTAACCGATATCCTAGACTCTTTGTTGTATTGCATTATTTAATCAAACTCGTTTCATTGCAAAACTTACATAGGAACTCGTACCTACCTATGCACATTATGAAAAAAAGTAACAAAACATCCGTTCACTGTTTGAAATTTATTATTATTTCAAACAACAACAATACTTCTCAGTCAGTTGAGCAGTTCCAATTGTAATAAAGGACGAAAAATTCGAAACATTGAAAGAAAAAAAAAGGAACACAGGCTCAGGCTGGCAAGGCGTATACAGTACGGCAGACACAATAATGTATGGTTTTCGGTGTGTAGTTTTTCCGAAATCCAAAAAGGAGCAGATGTTTCGCTTTTTTTTCTTTAATTTAATATTCCTTGTTGTTGTAATGGCTGTCATCATTCTACCGATCAAGCAGTAACCTGATGAGAAACACATAAGACATAACGAATATGTTGTGTGGTGAGCTTGTGTGAGTGCTAGGATTAGGTATATAGCTCTACAGTTCCTTTGTGTAGTTGTAAAATTACATTACAGTCGTACGGGGACAGTGGAGGGTAGTAAACATTGTTGAACTATGTAGGTATGTGACAAACTATCGAGGATCTACAAAGATTGTGTTAGATTGGAAAAACACTTCCAGAGTCGCGGAGACGGGGAGATGATGAATTAAATTTTTCATATAATTGAAAACTCTTCAATATGATTTTTTAAGTACCTACGATTTGACTTGAGTTGATAAGAGGTGTTACATTGTGATTTGTGAAACATCGGTGGCCAATTGGACTAAGCATGTTCATGTTTCTAAGGAGGGCAACAAGGACATGGTAACTCAATCGTAAAACTGGAAATTCAATTAGTAGGGGGCAAAGCTTTGAAAAATACTCAGGTGCTTGGGCCTAAATAATAATACCTACACAGGGTACCACCGATAACTTTGTTATACCTAGCCCCTAGTTTGAATGATCAATGAAATGTTTGATAACGTTTGTTATTTTAATTGCACCACATGTTTCCATGTTATCGCAAAGTGATTAAAGGTACCTATCCACGTACCGACTATATGCGGCAGCTGATGACTTAGTCACAACTCAATTGCAAATAGATACCTTCCTATAAGGCATCTCACTCAAAGGGGATGCGTATACCTATGCATTCTGATTCTCGATCATCCTTTTCTTAGATGAAAGGTAACTTAGTCAAGATGCATTTCCATGAGCCTGGTGTCTTCTAAATTGCTTTTCAGTCGATAGGTCATATTCATACCTGAGTTATAAAAACACATCCTGATGCTGCAGACGACGATCATTTTTTTTTTTAACACCTTGATTGATCTAAGGTAGGTATTTGACAATAGACAAATCGTAGCATACATAAAAATAAGAATCTATAGGTACCTACCAGGTTTCGCTTATCCTTGATGTTTTTTGAATTGTTCTGGATGCAGCTTGTACGGTTTCCTATTTCTTAGTAAATAAGTGGTTCAAGTGTGAGTGTAGAATTTCGAGCGAAAATTTCGCAGCCTATAATTGTGTCACTGAGATGAACCTACCTATGTATGTACGAGAGGTAGGTAAGTGTATCCTGTTGATGCTATTTCTTGTTTTGTACAATAGGAATGTACCTATAAGAAAAAATACGGTCTGCCAAAAGCGGTAGGTGGATCAAAAAGGTTAAGTAACAATTCAAATAGAGACTTTTTACAATTGTTTTTCATCTCATAACCTATGGCAGGTTATGTGATCGGTGGAAGAAAAGGAAGCTGCCTATCTATTTGGAACAAAATGTTGATATTTTGCTTTCTCTTCATGAACTGATAATAAGGACTTACCTGTTTACCAAAGGTAGTCATATTACATAACAAGAAAATAGATACTTTAGCAAAAACATGATAGTGAATCGAAATTTTTTCGGAAAATATTTTTGGGCTCAAAATATGTTAACAGGAGCTAAAGAACCTCTTGGCCTTAAGTATTTAATTGACTTACATTTGTCCATGCGAATTCCGAACGGCTAAGTGAGATAATGCTTTTCAAGGCTGTTTAATTATACATATATATTATATTATATTATATTATATTGGTAATTCCTTTAAAAAGGCGATAACCCTGAGGAAAATTTGTTTTATTGGGATTCAAACCTCGAAAATTCCAACTTGACATGGTTATTATTACAATATCGAGACCACTTTTTTTGCTTTTACATACCCATTTACCAATGTTAAAATATTACTCAATTTAGGTTAAACGAAGAGTTTAACACTTATCATCTACCTATGAGGTGGGCCGCGTTGATCTCAGAAAGCATCGGAAAGTCTCCTAGTTTTGGATCGTTCCATGTCTGAGGCCAAACAATTGCAGATATCGTTGCATTTCCTCTTACTTATCCTGCTTTAGCCTCATCATTTCACTACCATGTGTTTTTTTCTTGTTAGAAGTATGACCCTTTCAACCAACAATATTAATGAATTGGCTCAATCCAAGCAAGTTTGTTGTAGTCAATTTCTATTCGTGCTATTCGTAAGAAGAAGAACTCTGCATGTTCCAAATGAATTGCTCGTCGTTTTATTTATTACTAGCTGACGTGCTCGGATAGAAGTTATTTAAAAATTGTCAGGAACAGCCGCTAGACTAAGCTCAAGAAAGCCGAAATGTTTCTGGTTTTCCGTTGCCGTTCCAGTGGGAATACGGTCATGAAATATAGTTTATGTGAGGGATAATGTAACATCCTCATGTCGAAAGAATTTTTGATATCGGCTCAGAAATTCTAGAGTTTCTGTTCCCGTTCCGTTTTTCCGGATGGAAAAAAAATTTTAAACCTATTCTCAGAGACACAAAATATATATATATCTAAAATTTGATCGAAACCGGTCAAGCCTTTTCTTAAAATAAAGTATAGATATCGACTATACATCGCTTTCTGCTGAGCTGAAATTTACGGATATGAAAAAGAGATTTTGGCTGATTTCCAGACCTACCCAATAAGCACACAAAATTTCCTAAAAATCGGTCAAGCCGTTTCGGAACGGAAGAGTATGGTAACTAGCAGTGTTGTGAAACGAGAATTTCGTACATATTTAAAGATTACAAATCCATAAAAAGGATATCTTTACCAGAAGGGTTCATAGTCACCAGGATTCGGAATAGTCAACATGCTGCCGAGAAGCTGTTCCACAAGGATGACACCGATTTTATTGTATATTGACTACTTTCGCCAAATTTATACCCCTATGATTCTTAGATTTGAAAAAAATTAAACCCCACAAATTCAAATTAGAATAGGTAAGTGACATTCACGTTCAGATAGAGGTGCTATCGAAAATATATCAGATATGTTCTACATACTGAAAAAAAGTTATTCAGAATGATTGCTATCCTCGGTATCTGTAAGCCCTACTATCTGTTAAAGTAGCCCTAAACGAAGAACAAGCCTGGCTGATTTTGCTAGTGTTTGTTATGTTTTACTCCAGTAGGGGCAGGTTTGCGAGGGCTACATGAGTAACTATATTATTCACACCAACTACTTTCCAGAATAATTGTTACACGAAATAACTGTTATCCAGAGTAACTATTATCCACAGTAAATGCTATACGCAGAATTGCTACCTAAAGTAATTACTACCCTGAGTAACCGTTGCCCAGATCAACTGTTACCCAGAGGAACTGTTACCCACAGTAACTGTTACCCAGAGAAACTGTTACCTAGAGTAAATGCTACCCAGCGTAGCTTTACCTCCGAAAAGCTGTAACCAGTTATTACAAGTGGCTACCAATCGTCCGTCATTAATATGAAGGCGTGCGACCACGTCGCAGCAGCCAATATAAGGCTGGTGTATACCTGCGCTTTACCCCTACCTAGTGGTCTATCTGAATAGTAGGTACCTGCAACGGTCAAAAGGTTCTTCCACGAAATGGGTTGAATACGCCATTGGCTTCCTGAGTCAGAGCATTTCTAGAAATGCCCTAACCAAAACGACACATAACTGGTAGGTATGAGGATTTTGTCATATGTAGGATTCAAGAAGCATATAGGGTAAACGCCCTTGTATCCGGACACTTAACTTTTTGCACAACTTTGGCTTCAAACCATTTTGTAACCATAAATGCTACCGCGGAAGCTTTTATTGATTGTAAGAATATAAACATTTCTCAATAATATAGCGTTCAAATAAATTGCAAAGAAATTATTATTAAAATTAACAAAATTCAGAAAAGTTACATTTTTGTTAGTATCCGGACACCAAAATTTAGTATCCGGACGCATTTGTTTTAATATCCGGATACCTATCTGGACACAATCATTTTAAGAGACAAGCCCCACCCGGAAACTGAAAAAAACATGATAATCGCACATTGTTAGATGTCCGGATACTGAAAAACATCTTCAATTTTGGTTTTAGTGTCCGGACACCGCAAATAATGGCAGAGATTTTATTAAATTTGGTTTTTTTGCAAAATGTTTTAGTAAATGTTATTTCCAACGACATCAATTACTTTCCATTACAGTAAATTAATTATTAGTTGTTCAATTGCTTACTACTAAAAGCTGTTCCCACTATTTTTTTTTTACACAAACCAACAACGCGACCGTACCTTTAACAATAAAATGATGCGTAGTTCTTAAAGTACGCATTTCGAGTAGGTACCTAGTACCTACCTCAAGTTTTGCATGCATGTGTAGGACACATTGAAGGTCCCATGTTTGTTGACGTTTGTGGGTTTTTTGTGTTATTTATCTATTAATCGCAAAAAAAAGGCCAATGCGTCCGGATACTAGCACTGTCCGCGTTTACCCTATTAATAAATATTATTTGCTTTTAAACTGAGCTAAAAGACGAAATTCTTACTTCCGCCGCCACTGGAACCCATTAACCACATTTGAAAACAAAATACTCACAATGTGCCAGCAAATTTTTGGACTCAACGGCGCCGTCTAGTACAATTTCAAATAAGTATTAAGTACTTTTATTATTCTTCATATTCATTTCGCAGCGAGAATACTTGCGAGTTGCGATACGAAACAACAGTCCATCTCCACTCCATACAAACAAAATTCCGCTCAATCTTAAAATGCATCGCTCTCCTTAATCCTACTTCTACTTCAAATGATTAATCACTATTTACCAACACAACACCAGTAAAAATCAGCATGGCTGGCAAAAAAAATCCTTAGTCCGAAATCCAAATTTAAATCAATTGCAAAATGGAGAACAGGATAAATTTAAATTGGATGTAAACGAAATTGATCAACACATCGTCCCCTTATCCTACTGACATCACAGAGTTCACGATGATGCACCAGAGCAGAGAAGAAACAAAATAGAAAAAACCTGGCCCGACCGACTGAGAGGACTGTCTGTCAACGGTTGGAGGATGGAGGGACGGACGCGACACGCGAGAGCCCGATGTGCGAATTAAAACGCAAAGCAGAACATAAAAATAAATATATCTACGAAAACAAATTACAATCTACAAAAAACAAAACTACAATACCGAATTCAAAACAAAGCCAACGGAACAAAACAGAAAACGAAACCAAACACTGCAAAAGCCAAAAAGCCTGCTATTCCTCTGTCTTTTCTCTTTATTTTCTTTCTCATTTACGATTTACCACAGACACTGAGTGTGATGTGTGAGTGGTTTTACTTGTTTCCGCTGCGGGAACGACTCAGAAAAGAAACTGGATAACGTAAGTGTATATGTAGAACAAAAATGAGCTAGTGTGCGTGTTAAGCATGCCGCCATGCCATGTAAACACATCTAACGTATTATTTGGGGGTTGGTTTTACTGCTTCTTCAATTCACCCAAACAGTTGTTGTGTATCCTTCGAAGGGTGAAAAGTTTTCCAACTTTTGCACCGCACGTTGTCCGTTTTTTTGTTTCCTTCACAATTTGATTTTACTAAAAAATAAATAAATAAAAAAACAAACAGTGAGAGAGAGTGTGTGACTTAAAATAATTAAAAACACAGCCGCAAGGACTGTTATTAAAACAAAAAATTATTAAATATTTTACAACAATTTATTCATAAGAAATAAACGGCGGTGCTGCAGCCACTGTGTATATTTTATGTGTGTGTGCGTGTGCTTCTTAATTTCCTCGAAAACAATAAATTGTTCAAAAAAAAGCAAAACTTAATTTCATTCAACAATGATTTGATCTGTACAGTTAGAGTGTGTGCATTTTAATTTATTTATTTGTATATTTTGTTGATAAACATCGCACTGAAAAGGTAAATCCAAAAAAATAAATTCAAAAGAATTGATAAGTGAATTCATTCCTAGAAATATTTTTATTGAAAATAGTGTGCATTTTGTATTATCTTTACAATGAGTGTGTGTTTTCTGTTGTAACTTAAGCATTGGATGGTGTGTGAGATTCCAAGGATACTCGCGCTTATTGGAATAATAATAAAAAAAAAGCAAACAACGATCCACGGATTAAAATCACAATAAAGCGGGGTTTGTATTGTAAAATGATTGCTAGATTTACAAAAGCAGGAAATTGGTGGTTTAATTTATGCATCGAGGAATTCATTGCGCGATTCGTCGAATGTCGCTATGTCGATGTCGATGTGGTTTTTTATTTGTTCTCCCCCGACGCAAAAAGTTAAACCAGAACGTAGTAGGTATTTTGGTTCGTCGGAAGAGTCTGTTGGTGAAGCTGACAGGTAGTGCTTTTGATATTTTGGGGATGTCTAGTACCTACTTACTTTGTTGGTAGGTGCATGATGCAAAGACAAAAAATATCTACAAAGTGGGAATGTTTCCTCCTTCTGCTTCCTTTAAACGGCATTACCAGCCCTGATTTCGAAGGAATCTCAGCTTTCCCACTTATCTTCACAGAGCAGTGATCCGTTTTATTTAATTCCTAAATTTGCCGATTGAATGTGTAGATCATCTGTTGGAAGGGACTTGCATTTAGGTCCAATAAAAAGATCTTTAAAAGTACTTGTTTCTACCTTCTTAGTCGAGTGCTTAGGAATTAAGTCCACATCCGTTTCTTTCTGTTTACAAAAATTTTTCTTACATTGCGTGTACTATAGATTTTTGCTCCCGGATATGTCGTTGAAAGAAACCATGTGACGATAAAAACCTATCTTTTTCGTCAGTTGATATTACGCGTACCTAGATACTAAAAGCTAAAAGAATTACGACATCTTAACAAACTCCCTGATCTAACTTCAAAACTTGGTTGACACCCTTATTTGTAAGCTTAGATGTTTTTCTACTGAAAATCTGACCCAAAAACTGTAGGTATTGCTTAGTTTCAATGCCTATTGTCCAAACTGCCTGACTCGTAATGAAGTGGAAGAAACTATGATTTTTTATAGAAAGTAAAAGGTCTAAAACCTTCCTTTTTATGAGGAAATTGAATATTTTTTGAGTAAAGATACCAGGGCTGAAATTTCAAACGATCCCATTCACTTATTGGTAAACTCATGATTCAGTGATAATATTTCCCGTCGGCGGTTTGTAATTTTTTTTATTTGGCTATGTGGACGGATTTCACTCAAAAACTATTTAAAGTACACTATTAAAGTATAACAGCAATTGACTAAATGAACTAAGCGAATTGCTTAATATGTATGTACCTTACTTGATTTTAAGCTTCAAACCCTACCCTGGGGTCCAGCAACATTGCAAACATACGTTTTCTTGAATTTTTTAAAAACTAAACAACTCACAGCAGTGCCACCCATGGAATTCTCATATCGCAGCAGACGTCTAAAAATTAGTCATTTATTAATTTTCGAGTGGTGCAGTTGAAAATATTTGAGCTTCAGGGTCCCATAGACCCCAGGGTAGTGATAGTTAAAGTTTTTGAACAGTTTGACAGTGTTTCAAGACGAGCGAAACGATGGCCATTGGCTATGTTTTATGGGATCTTAAATATTGTTGGTGTGAATTCGTATGTCCTCCTCAAAATAGCGTCCAATAAAACTCAAATAAGTCGAAATTTCTTAAAATACTTAGCCTTGGAACTCATTAAACCCCAAATAGAGGAGAGGTTTACTTGGCCAACTTTGCCATCCAATCTCCAGGTCCTTTTTGGATAAAAGAAGCGACCTGTGGTGAATCAACATCTTCAGTCACTACAAAAAATAGATGTGCCGTGTGTCCACGAGACAAAGACCGCAAGACCAAAATACGATGCAGCAGCTGCCAAAATCCACTTTGTGGCGAACATAGCCGCTCAGTGTGTCATAGTTGTCTTGATGTAAACTTTTAAAACATTTTTCATAATTAAATATTCCTATCTTTTATGTTAGTAAATAAAATTTTTGATTAATTTTTTTTTTTATTAAATTGGGGTAAAAACTTTTTGGGATCCATAAGACCCCCTGGTAGTAATAGTGTTTCTCCCGGGATGAGTAGGGTTTAAGGGTTAAAAATGGCGAGCATTCACCCTAAACCAAGGGGTGTTGGGGTTGCTGATGTCTTAAGCTTTTGAAAGTCATTTTCTTCTTCTTGTTCTTCATTTTTCGACGTTACAAGCATCATGATTTGGAAAGGATCACAGCTCCCCACTCAATGGCTGCATGCTAGTGATCCGGGTGACAAGAAGTAGAAACCCAGAAAAATATAATATTAGTTTTTCAATTCAAACTTTTCCTTTTTCGCCATAATTAGTCCATTTTTCAGATTTCCATAAAATCAACTTCTCAACTAGAGTTGTTCAAGTAGAATAAAATATGAATCCCAGATGTTGCAGTTAGGTGACCGTACCTACAACTTTAAAGTGAATAAGTTTTTCGGTTAACCAAAGAAAGTTAGTTTCGTTAAATTCGGGCATTTACCCGGCCATCGTCACTTGAAACTGAAGTGTGACCCGTATCATTCCTGTCATATTAGCTCTTATAACTAGAGCGTGGTACCTGTGGCGTGATGATTAGCGTGTTCGCCTGTTAAGGGAGCGTCCAAGTATTGCGTAACCCAATTTTTGAAAATTTTTGACTCCTCCCCTTGAAACGCACCGTAACGTTTTCATGTACCCTCTCCCTCCCCCTCTCTAAACGTTACGTAACACTCAAGTGACCATTTTTACCCTAAAGTCAAAAAAAGTTATGTTATCTTTTTGGTATACTTTTAATTGCCATTGCGGTAATCATATAATATTAAATAATACAAAAGATTTTTAAACCGTAACACCTGCGTATTTTGTTTATTTTTTATAAATTTTATGCTTTACAACACAATTGTTTTAGCTTATTTTTAATATAATAAACTCTTAATTTGGGAATTTTTATTACATATTAATTGTTACGTAATACTTGAACGCCCCCTAACCCAGAGTTTTGTGATTCAAATTCCAACAGGCAAAAAGGTTTTTCCACGGGTATCATCTTTCGCGAGGAATTGGCAAGTCCTCCGTTAGTCAGTTAATTGCCATGAAAAGCGCTTTCTCGATTAGCCCTCCGAAACCGGAAGAAAATTGAAGGTCTTCTCCATTTCTTCAGAAGGCATGGTTGTGAGAAATGCGCTATGACCTGGGATTCCTCGCTCTGTTGCGGCACCCTATTTATTTTATTTATTTACATATTTTAATTTTCTCTAAACGAAAGTTTTTACATACTTTCTTTTGGCTGTCCAACCGATACCTTGTTCATCCGCTTTAAGCTATCATTTCTTTTCAAACAAAAAATTAAGAAACATCTTCTTTGTAAAGAAAGTTCTTCATTTTTCACTTATTGAAATAGGTATGTTCGCATACTAGGGTCGTATTACGAATTGTGAAACGCGAAGCGAAAAAACGAAGCCCAAAACAACGATAGCCACGACAAAGCAAAGCTACCGCCAAAAGCAGTCATAAATCACAGCGAGTAGGTATCGTGAAACGTAATCGCAACGTAACGATAACTAGAGTGTTTTTTATGGATATTTTTATTTGTAATACAAGTCCTACAAACTTGGTATTACGAAATGTATGTAAAGAACGTGTTTAAGACCCTGAAAAAATTGCCGAAATTTGTAAGACGATATTAAAATAACTTTCCATCAAACAATGAAAGCAGGATTATATGAAACAAGCGTTTGACGACCTACAATCTTTGATAGACGATTGAAGGTTAAACGTCTGTTAAGTTATGAAATTTGAGATCTCATATAACAAATAGCTAAAAACTGAAAATGCTCAAAGAAGTTTGTTGTCAATTATCAAATTTAAGGCGTAATTCCAATCAAATTGGTCTTTGTATTTATTTCTGCATTTTAGTTTGAATTTGTAGCGTAGTTACGGTTACGTTTGGAATACGGTTATAAAATAGGTAGACTCCATTCTCCATGTTACTCAGAAATGAACTCAATAATGGTGAACAATTTTTTGAAATCGTTGCAGTAGTTTTTTAGTTTTAACCAACAAAAACACAAATCTTAGCTATAGATTAATTAATTAAAATTTTCATCTATTTAATATCACTTATCACTGTCACAATTAGGACAATCACAAGCCAATTTACAATTCTATGGGAACCATAGATTGTAAAAACTCGATATAAAATACGAATGGCATGTCCGAGTCCTCAGTGAGAGGTGTCTTGATTATGTGCATCCACCTTCTACCATGACATACCTTCCACATTGACTGCTCCATATAAAGGACAAACTATGGTGTGCTAATTAAATAACCCTTCCAACACTTAATTGTCAACTCTTGTAGTAACTCTTTGAACATACGATTCTCACCTCTCATAATAGAATTATGCAGGGCACATTCTAGTGTACCTACATACTCGTCAAGTAAAATTCAGTTAAAAAGTTTCAACACTGGGTTATTCTCACACATAAGCATATGTACCTACTTTGAGCTTTATTTTTCGAAGCATGAAAGTTGTCTGGTGCAGGATAAAATTTAAAAAGCATTGAAATCATTTTTTCAATAGCGAGCTTAATTGAATAAATTTATTATTTCACGTTTTGTTTCGGTGTTGGATCATGTGCTACTGTGAGATGTAAAAAAATGTAAAACCATAAATCTTTGACTTTAGGCAAAAAGTTCTTAAGTCAGAAACTGTAGTTTTTCGTAATGCCAATTTGAAAACGGTTTAATTTATTTGCGAATCAGAATTAATTTTGTTTAAAAAAAAAAAATTATGGGTAACCATTTTTTTTTTTGTTTACATTAGATTTATAATATTTTATTCATTTCAAGCTTAAAAAGGAATATTCAATTCACTAGTGAGAGGTGATTTATCTCTCCCTTTGACCTGAATTAAAAAAATTGACAAATTTTAAATCAGTTTAATCGAAGGAACTAGAACTTAGAAACAAAATTTTTTTGACTTTATTTTTTTTTTTTAAATATTTTGTACTTAAAATAATATTAATATTTAACGGTTACTATCTGTTTTAGTTTTTGCGATACCTAGAATTGTACAGAATAATATACATATTTAAATTTTAAACCAATCGGTCGAGTAGTTTTTTGGTTTTGGCACCCGCAAGACAAAATAAAGTTGTTCGTTTATTTTCCAATAAATTAACACTCGATGTTTCTTTCGCTGGAACCACGGTTAACTAGCCAATGTTACTCTTAAAACGTAAATATTTCCTTTAATTGTATAATCCATATTAGTTTTTGTCAGGTATACGAACCCGAGCAGCTGCAACTAGCGAAGAGTACACGGATTCTGTAACGTTTTAGACGATTATCGTCTGAATTTAAGGCACTAAAAACGTGTTTATGACACAGAAAAAACTGCCAAAATTTGTAAGACTATAGTAAAATAGCTTTCCACAAATCACTGAAAGCAAGATTTTATGAAACAATCTTTTGACGATGCAATCTACGATAGACGATTGAACCATAATCGTCTGAAAAATTACGGAATCTGGGCCCTGACCTTCTAATTGGCTGTATAGGTACCCGGAATTTCGTCATCTAATTTTAACAATTTATTTTTGAGATACTATACTTTCAACAAAAAAAAAACTATTTTTAGAAAGTTCTAGACCACCAACCCTCCTTAAGTTAGAAATTAAAACTAATTGTTTAATTGATCAAAATCATAAAAATATAAAGTTAGCAACAAAAAAAACTTATGTGAATCGTAAATAGCACGAACCAAAAAGAAGTGCTTATGTTTTTTCAGTTTCTTAATTTTCATTTATCAAATTTGGATCATCATTTTTGTTACGAGTAGAGACATTGGTAAATTTTTATGGAAATCGTTAAACACAGTTAGCTGGCACTAATTTAAAAAGGGAGCACAAGTCCTTTTTTATCTTCTGTGAAATTTGGATTAAGGCTTAGTACTTTGCTTGGGTGGATAGTCTTTGAGATTTGTTTTCTCCTTTTATAAGAAAGTTTAACTTCTTTGATTCTTTGGAGTGGCTTAAATTGTTTTTATACTGTACTAAGCCAGTTTGCTGGTTGTGCACACTTTGCCAAAAAAAAAACTATGGTCAATCATATTGTCTTTAACAAAGCGGTAAAGCCAGAGAAAAGAGAATTATCGCACTAGTTTGGCCCCAAGCAATAAGTCAGAAAAATGCATAGATATTTGATTTGGTGTACCAAATACTTATACATACTTTTATCTGACTTACATCCTTAAGCCTAAATTAGTACGATTGGAAGCAGTTCTGTTGACTTAAGTCGTTGATATCAAACGATAAAAGAAAAACCTAATCAAAATGCCAAAATGCAATTTTTTGACTTAAGCCTTTTTTGTAGGTATGTATATATATTCATAGTTCAGTAAAGCAGAGCTCCTAATACCTATTTGATACGTATGAAAACTGACTTAAGCTGGCAATATTTTATATTAATCAGTTCTACAAAAGCTGTTGTTTTGAAGGCTTCATCAAGTTATCAGCTTTAAATGAAGCCTTGAATCCTATTTAATTGCGAACAAACACAAGTACCTATTCGTAAGTGGGACACGACCTGAAAGCTGGAACCTATTTTACATAACAATCATAGCAGGTGCATCGTGTACGCTCATACTTACTTAACTACCTACAAGATACAACCTAGCTTCTCCAGTTAAAATTGAATTCGAATGAAAATGAAAAAGACGAATAAGAAAAAAAAACGAAAGTCGTTTGCATGAAAAAGTGAAAACTCTTTTGTGGTAGGAAGGGTAGAGATCAATTTCTTCTGATTCAAAAACCTGTATTACACAATAACTAGAATAGCATACCTACCTAGCACAAAGAACTTGAAAAGACTCCGAGCACATAATCAGAAGCTTTAAGAAAGAACACAGCGGCTTAATGCTTGAGCAAATGGATAGCCAACCGACACATTCCCTTCCTCCTCCAGTATTTGCCCGCACTTTCAAGTAGGTGCTGTGCCATCATTATAGTTGTCTTACTGCCTTGCTGATGATGATAATGGGGCAGCTATGATGTTGATGACTATGAAACAACAAAAATCCTCTTCTAAAAAAGAAAGAACACAAAAAAAAACACAACCTTTAATAATATAACAGGACTGTGCGTACCAGATGAGACAGACATTCAATAGGCAGGCAGAATACCCAACACACAACGACGACGAAGACGACGGACAAATTACTCCAGCTACCCGTCAAACTGAGGAGCCAAAATGACGATGATGACGATAAAGACGACGGCAGATACGTAGTTAATTTCATATATACCCACTCACACCACCCGGCCCTAACTTGACAAGAAAAAAAAAAAAAAAAACACAAAACAAAAAAAAAGAAACAAAAGCTGGAAAGAAGGAACAGCAGCAAAGTAAGAAGTAACCACAAAACATAAATGATTTGACGATGAAGAAGGCTTTTACGAAAATCAAGATGAAGACGCAAATACAAGGAAAAATCGGAACAAAACAAAGTTGTAATGTAAAAATAAGCTGACATCAACACACAGCCGCGCCGCCATCTACAGGCAGTAAGTCAACCAGCAGCAGCAACACCAGCATCTTGTTCTGCGTTCAGCCCCCAATGAAGAGTCATAAGAAGTTCAAGTTCAGTTCACCGAAAACAAGAAGATAAAAAAGGGAACCAAATCACTCAACTCAATACTTGGCATTATGGCGATGTGTGTTGCACAGTTCCCAAAAAAAGAAGAAAGAAAAAAAGCATACAGAACATAGAAGTGAAGCAGTGAATGTTTTCTTTTTTCTATCTTTTTTTGTTCCTTCTCCTTTAGTATCTTATCTTTGAATATTTGCGATTCGTCATCCCTGCCCTTGTGATTTGGATTGCCTACTACGTAGAGGCAAAACTGAGTTGCCAGACTGCAAAATCAAAAAAAACGAAAAACTTTCGGTTTTAGCTTGGTGAACGGTCATAGTTATTCGTTCTTTTGCGAAACATCGCACCCAGTGCCAAACTCTTTTTCCTTGAATAAATTCTTGTTGGTCGGGCAATAACAGTCACCAGAAATTCAGACATTTTGAATTTGTCCGTTCTTGATTTGTTCTTAAATCGTTGAATAGTTTCTTGACTGGTTCAGGTGACTTTACCAACCCAAAGCGTTTTTGCAGTTGCGGAAGCGACAGAAAAGCTGTTGCGATCATTTTTGCCGTCGCGACAATAAAAAAAAGTATGAAAAAGTTTCGGCTTTTTTTGTCGTCTCATATGTCGCTGTTTAACTTAATTTTGACAACTGCAATTGCCGCTGCAGTCACTGAAGAAAAGCTTTGGTTTCGGCGGTCTTTAAAACAAGACTTTTGCCAAAGTCGTGTGGACATTTAAAGCTAAAACTTTTGCCAATGACATCTTGACTGAAAACCTGTCATAAACTGCAGTTAACATTTTAGAACCGTGCAAGTGCAGCTACTGAACAGTTTTGCAAATTAAAAAACTACCACAATGAATGAACATGTTCATTTACAACATACACACCGATCGTAAAACTGATAATTAAAACGCACTTAATTCTACCTCGATGATTTTCTAATTTTAGAAATAATCTAGAAAATCAGTAATCTTTTAATTTGTGCACTTTAAATTTCGTTGTTTTGTGGGTAGGTTATAGGTTTTGGGATATTAATATAAAAAAATAAAAAAAAAATATTTAGGGTGGCGCTACAGAGCGAGGGGCCCCAGGGCCTACCGCATTTCTCACAACCATGTCTTGCAAGGGAATGGAGGAGACCTTGCCGATTCCTCGACAAAGATGTTACCCGTGGAAAAACATTTTTGCCTCTGGGGCCAGTTATAGCGATCAGGAAAACGAATCAGGAAAAATTTTCAAATGGAATAATAACTATGTTTTCGTTGCAATTGAATAACAAATGTTATACCAGTCGATGGCAAATCACTCAAAGAAATTTTTGTGTCCAAAAAAGATATAATAGAACAAATATTTTGTGTTTAATGTATATTTTTCTATTTTTCTGTTTCAATTCCATCAGGAAAATAGAAAAATACAATTTTACGGCAAAGTATTTGTTCAATTGAACATTTTCTTGACAAAAAAAATTCTCTAGACTGTTTACTATTTATTGGTATAAAATTTGTTATTCAATTGTAACGAAAACATAGTTACTATTCCATTTGAAAATTTTTCCTGATTCGTTTTCCTGATCGCTATAACTGGCCCCTCTGTTGGGACTCGAACCACGAACCTCTGGGTTAACAGGCAGACATGCTATAACCATTGCGCCACGGCCCACGGTCTCATGATAAAGAATGTAATAAATAATGAAGTGCGTGTATCGGTACCAAAACTCGATAAAGCTATGAGAAAAGACGGTTTTTATCGGAGATGAAGAAAGTATTTACTGGATGAGCACAATAAGCTGCAGTTGTACTTGGAGCCGCAGTCGCAAAAACAAAATTAACTTGGGCGGCTCCGGTTACCAATTCTTTTTATATTATTTTATTCTTGTAACGTTCTAAATATTTCAATATTTGATAAACTTTTCCCCTGAAATCGTCTTGAAAAATAAATCCTTAGCTAGAAGTGTAATTCTTCCTTCTTCTGAGAGTGAGCTATGAAGGACTCATTTGTCCTTCAGAGCTCCTCTTTCTCTTTTTGTTTCATCAAAACTATATAGTTGCCTGGAATGAAGGGTAAGGTGCATTTTGTTGGCTTATACTAGAAATAAATCAAAAGATACACTTGTTTTATTAGAAAAAAGTTCTCTGAAGATAGCTATCTGGGCCTTTTATGATTCCTTTCTTCCTTCCTTCGTTACAAGCATCGTGATCTAAGGATCACAGCTATCAAATACTTCTCGTTATAAACAGAATGCAAGTTTCGTTGCATTCGTCTGTCCCAAGAGTTTTCTGGTCTGCTTTTTTTTCGTAATCGTATCTGAACGTTGTATGTTGCGTTTTTGACAAGGTTCTCTGAATTTCTCTTCTTTTTAATTGACAATACCAACTGATCCGCGTTTTTTTTTTTTCAATCTGATATTTCTGGCGTGAAGGTTTCCATGGATCTTGCTATTTCTTATACGTTTGCAAATTTATAATTTTTGATAAGAGCAATACAGTTCTTGTCTTTCGGACATAGTTATCCGACCCGTTTTTAACTTTGAAATACCAACAGTTGCGGCAGAAAAAGTTACTATCACTTATCATGCCACTTATAGATCCGAAATATTTCTATTGAATCACAAATGTCGGAAACACAATATGCAGCGGTTCCGTACGACGTTCGACTTGGCACAAATGAAGGAACTACTCTCGAAACTAAAACTTCTTTGTTCAATTAAACCAGTTTCTATTTTTTTTTTCGTACTTTTGCAAGGCAGGTTTTATCAGCAGCTGTTGAATCATTACATTATAGTGTCTCATCCCAAGCTTTTTACGTCTTATAGGTATCTTATGCTTATTTCTTTTATTGATAGCTAACAAGTTTTATCAGCAGTTTTTCCGAAACCATGGATTTGAATTTGGGCGTTTTACGTACCTAAATATTTGAAGACTTTACTTATAGAATAAATAATTGCGTTCTCTTTTCTTATACCATTTGTTCCATGGCAATCCTTATAATTCTTCTTACTCATTTCATACTGACTTGGAAACTTTGAGTTTAAAATTGATGGATTTCATCAAAGTGTGAGCTCTCAGGACCTTATATTAATTCTACAACTAATACCTATGTACTTTTGAAGGAAAAACTAATAAATAATTTCCTAAATCATTAAATCAAAATCAAAAGGTAACCAATCGTTGAAAGGCTTCTTTGATTGACTATCACTTTCTAAAGTCTATCTCGTTAATTTGCAGATCAATCATTGTAACACCTTGGCAACACTTTATTCGATTCAATTCACTCAATATCAACACAACACATCGAGTAGGTATTAAGTTTTACGTACGCACCAATCTCCCAACACAGATATGAAAACCCAACGGCCGAACACACCACAAAAATTCATCAGCACATCGTCATCAACTCGTCTTCATCGTCCTGCCCTACTTCTTGACTTTCTATTTTTATACACTCATTCAAATTCACCACACATATACAAACCCACTCATTCTCAACCTTTTTTGCAAACAACAAAAATAAAAAAATAAAACACAAGTGAAGCCCCAAAAGCTACCAGCTGCACACAAACAAATAATACAAAAATAAAAAAGAAGAAAAAAAAGTTATGTATTCTGTGGATGAATGTTGTAGAACACAAACCGGAAGAAAATAGCACAAAGAAGAGACGCCAAGATGGGAAAGGGGAGGCATAGGGATTAACAATCATCCCGCCACCGACCGGTCTACTTCACTGACAAAGTGAATTGAAAATTCATCGATGGTGTGATTGGTGGTGTTGTGTACCTATCCACGATCCACGAACTCCCAAGAAATCAAAGATAAAAAAGATTCTATGTCTTCGAACATGTAAATACGACGAAGACGCAACGCAACGAACAACGTTGTTTCAGTGGGAGGCAGCCAAAGAAATTTACCTCTCAAACAGGCTTTTGATTTTATGTGGCGCAAATTAAAGCAGTGTCATTCGAGATGGTTAGCAGGGAACCGCAAATTTGTCGGGGCTCTTGCGGTAATCGGAGTAAGCTTAAAGAGAAAAAAAAGTAAAACCGAAGTCGTATCGAAGTGGGTAACCATCCGATACCAGTGTTACCCAACATGACATAATTGCTGACTTTTGTAGTAGTGAGTGCCGTTTTTAGCCTCGCATTACCCCACCACAAAACAAACCCCCCGCAGGGCTCCATTGTTACTGTACACATACTCCCTTTTTGCCATGATTTTGCGTGTTTGCATTTCATTCATGATTCTCCTCGAAGGCGTAATAAAGACTTTAGGCGCTAAAAGTGGGCGCCCATACCCTTGTCCCTCTTTGTTTTGTGTGTTTTTGTCGTATATTCACATGGATGGTGTGCACTCAATTTTGGTTTTGTGGGGCTTACCGCCTGATCAGATGTGTGTGACGTGACTTTTAGGGTTTACTAACCCCTTTTTTCTATGGAGGAGCGCCACTCATAAGTGTGTAACATGTGTGTTTTGCGCCTTTATTGAATTGGACGTGTAGGCTGTAGGCATATTGTGGTGTCGGTGTGGGGATGAAGAAGTAAACAAGCAGCTGTTTTTTCATGTCTTCATTACATGAGAGGTGTAACTTTTAACTTGTTAACCTTTCAAAAGTGAAAAGAACTTTCCTTGAGGATTAAAGCAATTGAAGTAACCAGTCATCTACATACATATAGCAGGATAAAATAGAGTGGATTTGGTCATTGGACTTGAATAATCCATAAATTTTAGATGCTGCGGTAGGTTTTGCTTATTTTTACTTATTTACTTTGAATATCGCAAAGAGCTGAAGATACGTATTGTTCTGCTTTTATAGGTAAGTGAAGCCATCCAGCAGTTACTCATTCTAATGCCTGATTCTGTTTCGTTTTAAGGCAGAATGAGTTGACGGTGTTTTCACATTGCTCTAATGAGATGTCAAAAGAGCTTCGAGCCTGGCATTTTCTAATCTATCTTTGCACGTAGTAAAAATAGGATCATTGTCGAGCTGCTGAAGAAAAAAAAGGTTGCGCAAATTGGAGAGGAGCTAAAGTGGTCTTTCCAATAAAAGAGAAAAATATTCTTGAATCGGATCAAATATCATCGATTCGTATCCAGTTTCCGATCTGCCTGTGTAGATCTATCGATTGCTTACGGATATTCGTCATTTCACTTGTATCGAATCCGGTTTTGTGCAAAAGTCATTGAAGTATGTTTAAGGAAATGCAAATGTCAAAGGAAGCTGCCGAACAAATTGAGAACCAAAGTAGGGCTGGATAAGGCCAACGGTCATCTATTTCTTCTTTTATTAGTGATAATATTCTTATAACCAAAAGCAATTTTCTGAAGGAATAGTGGGAAATATTCAGCATTCTAAAAATATCGCTTAAATTCTTCAAACAATGCTTATAGTCTGAGAAAACTAAACTCATGTCAACAAAGACCATCTAACTGCCATTACTTTCTAGTTTCAAAACATCCGTAGAGTAACAAGTCAGATTTAAAGTTTGTGGTATAAAGAGTTGTTGACTTGAAACTATTTGCGGGCTGTTTCTTTACATACAAGAAAAGATGGAGGTACTCTCAAAACATTGGTACTTGGCTGTAAACAACAATGATTTTTTGATTGATTGACAATCCTTAAATAAATCATTTTGAAAGTTAATACCTTTTGTGTTGAATGATGCTTCACTTAAATTTTCAATAAAACTTAAGAACACATAAAAATGCAAAAAATCTTCTACTTCTTCCTTTGCCGGTGTTACGATCTTCTTGATCTCGAACTGATTGCAACTCTTCCACAGAACTGCTTCACACTATTGATAGGGTTTTGGATTGTTCCATGTCTGAGGCCAACCTTGCAAATGCAAGAACTTGGGCTGAAGGTAAAACTGGTAAGGGGAGTAATGCAACTGGCTATTTCATCCGAGCATTGTTTCTAAAAAAACCCTACAGAAAAGAGAGAGACATGACATGTTATCTTTTCTTCAAGAAACAGTTTTTTAAGCACTTTTGACACTGACAGCTGGTGCTCGTTATGAACTTATAACGGAAAGTGAATCGTTCCCCTGCAGAACGAAGTAAGTCGCTATTTGGCTAATTAATAATTCGAAAGTTTGTGATGTATGTCAAAACGGTGGGCTTTTTGAAAGAAGTTTTGTTTTAAGTGAAGGACCCAGTGCACCGGTGTTGGTAAGTAATTTTGTGCAGAAAGTGATTTAAGTGGACAACTCCCAAGTCCCAAGGTCCTGTTGTACGGTCTGCACAGACTGGAATTTTGCAGCTGTATTCAAAAGTGTGAGACTCAATCCACGATCATGTTTCTTCGGTTTGATACTGGCATGGATCAATTTCAATTGGCTACCCGGAGCTGCAATTTGACCTCTTTCTAATATTTTTGTGGGAAATGTGAATGAACAATGCTATGCCGAGAATTCAAAAACCAGTCAAGCACCCATCAGCTTTTGCGAGGAACTGCATAAAAAAATTTGCATAAAAATGTAGATTTTTGAAATGCGCTAGATCCCGATATTACCAGTTTTGTTGTAACCTCTTTTCATTTACTTATTAACAAGAAAAATTTCAAATCCATGATCGTCAAGACTTAAGAAGGTATTCAAAAATTTCAAGTGAAAAAAGTGGAGTAAACCGAGAAAAGATCGGAGCGTCGGATTAAGTTTTAAGGTCGAGGTCTTCCCCTTCCGCGATTTCCTTTTAGGCACTTTCGAAACCCGTCGAGCCGGAGTGTTGATGTCCAGCCTCTGTACATGACCCAGCCATCTTAGCCGCGCGATGTGTACTCTTCTAGCTATGCCCATGTCGGGGTACAACTCATACAACTCGTTATCTTCTCCTCCACATATTGTTTTCGTATACAGGACCAATGATCACTCGGAGAACTTTTCTTTCGAAACGACCAAGAGTTTCATCCGCTTTCCATAAGGTCCACGCTTCCGCGCCTTGAAGTAGGACTGGAATGATCAAGGTCCTATAAGGGGTTACCTTTGTTTGCTTGTTTGTTTCTCTATTGTCTTTTTAACCGAAAGAAGCAACGGTTGGCAAGAGTTATTCTCCGTTTAATTCCCGCACTGGTGTTGTTTACTCGGTCTATAGCGGATCCTAGGTAGACGAACGATGAAGTCCTGTACCTCCTCAAAGTTTTGTCTTTCTAATTTGACGTCTGGTCCAACTCGTCGATGTTCGCTGTCCTTGCTTGAGTACAACACATACCTCGTTTTACCCTCGTTAACTATCAAACATATTTTTGCCATTTCTGTTTCATTGCTCGAAAAAGCACCTATGACATCACACTTCCTTCTTCCCATTACGTCAACTTCTCACTACCTATTGTTTAAAACACAAGCTTGGGTTTCGCCTAACTTTTTAAAGTTCAACCATAGGAAATCAACACATCCTATCAAAATGCCGTTTTTCGTCCATCATTACGTTGGATCGTGGATAACGCAACGTGACAAACAAACTCAGAACAAACGTAATTTGCGATGCGACTAAACTTTTGCTCGCTTTGACAACTCAAATCGATTGAACTTAGCACGAACCTTTAGAGATTTATGAATTATTGATTGTCAGAGTTTTGATAAGGGACCAGTCTCTCAGTCCTGGTTTGTTCTCATTGCTTTTGAGTTACTTTTCATGCCAATCGAATTTATAATAAAATTTCAAGCTGAGAAAGCTTTGATTACAAAAGTTGGTACAGGTAGTTGCCTAGCTACTGGACTTGAAGCCATGTTTGAACCGTGAAGGTATGTAAATACCGTAATAGGCATAATTTTCATTTGGCATAAGGAGCTACCTACCTGGATACCTTTCTACCAAAAAAACTAAATTTATTGACCCAGTTACCTCGCTCTTGCTACAAACCTATAGAGGTAGTTCCAAAAGCCTGGATGGACACTCAAACGCCCTGCAGGGAGTAGAGCTTTCCAAAGTAAATTATTTTCATTGCAGTTTTCAATAGAAATAGGTATAGGTAAGTACCTAGTACCTACGTAAATTCTCCTACTCCTCTGTTGTTCTATAGAAATACTTCACAAGCTTGAAATGAATTAAATTTTTCACTAAATTCGCATTCGACAGAACAAAACAACGAATACGAACAAACGGAAAATGGCTCAACGATAAAGTTTTTTCTGCATTTTTATACTTGAAATGAGTGCATGACCCCCTTTAAATAGTCTTTGCACTTGGTTTAGAGCAGAGGTAGGAAAGGAAGGCACTTTTCCTCGGCAACCGTTGGATTCCTTCTCTTCAGCTTATTTCCATTTGAATTCCTCAAGTGCTCGAATTCGAGTTGGAAAAGTGCAACCAAACTTAAAAAAGCAAGGCATAAAAATTGTGACAATTTTACAAAAAAAAAAAAATAATAACAAGAAAACCCACACATACTCTGAAGCTGCAAAAATGCTCTTCAATTGCAGTTTATATTCAGCTGTGTGTGTTTGGGTTCTTTTTTTCTTTTAATGCAACCTCTTCCTATTAAACAACTTATTCTTTCTTTTTAACTTCTTTTAAGCGGTAAAGGAACCAGGTGGTAATTTTATACGACCATGCCTGGTGTTTCGTTATGCTTCAGGTTTCTTTTTTTTTTTCATTTTATTTTATTCCTCTTTGAGAATTTTATTTTGTTCTTTTTTTCTTGTCAAGTATTTGCCCCCGCGCGCAAACGGTTTTATAACTGATAATACTCTTTGCACAACGGTTTATACTTGCACACACTACGTTGCCTACATGTGTGTGGAATCCACAAGGGTAGATGGTGGCCATGGTGTGTACCTAGTAGTTAAACTGCATTACAACTTACAAGCAACCTTCATGCAAAGGAAAGAATAAAGCACAAAAAAATATAAACTTCAAGTTGAAGGAACTCACAATAAACACCAAAACTCAATTGAAAAAAAAAAAAAAACTAAAATAAAAAAGGAGTTTAAATGAAAAACCGTAATACTCTAGATGGAGAAAGAACAACAGCAAAGTGCAAAAAAAAATGAAATCCCAAAGGAAACGTAGTGCAGTAGGGAAACAGGTAACAAACAATAGCTCTACTGCTCCATCGCCATTGCAACGGACCCGCCTGCAACCTCCACTTCAGCTGACTCGCGTCGGGGTGGTAGTGGTGGTGGCGGTGGTTGATTGTTCAGTGTAAGTGTACAATACACGCTGCACCAGTACCACATACAAAGTGCATCCACCATTTCACGAGATCGAGGGATTCGTTTTGGAATATAAGAGCGATTTTCGCAACACAGCAAGGAAACCCTCCCTAGTTTACGGTTTGTTCGTTTTTTTTTCTTTTTTCATTCTGCATGAGCTAAATGGCAACAGCGAACAGCCACATACAAAAGCAGATACGATTCCTTGTTTTATATTCCTTCGTTCTGGAGCTAGAGGGCATATGATACGGTGCACAAAAAACGAATGCCAAGAGTGATTGAATACGAGCGCACGTTGCTTTTGGCGTAACCGTATGTATGTATATAAACGTTCTATCTACGAGTAGATATATTTGTACTTTTCGTAGTACTACTCCGAAGGACATCGACATAATGAGGAAATGTGAGTCAAGTTGGTGTGTTTGGAATGCTCGGAGAGTTTTGCTTTCCTTCAGTGTTAATGGTAGGTAGTGGGTAGGTAAAGCTTATGGACTTTACGCGAAGTTAAAATTAGGTATATGGTGCAAGTGGAGGTTTTCAATTTCGAAAGTATAAAACAGAAATCGTGTAAGAGTGGGCAACATCGTTCTTCCATTTATATACCTTCCTAAAAAACTAAGTTTTGTTTTAATAAATGAAAAACTTTTATGGCTGCTCGTTGGTTGAGAAATTTAATATTCTAGGTATTCGAAACGTTTTGCAAACTATGTGCCTTACCTACCAACTAACAGTGTGCGTTGCCATAAGATGTCCTGACATTGAACTGTCCTTGGATTCTACTTCTCTGCAATTGAATCAAATGTAAGTGAATCGTAGAATGAAATTGGAAGAATCTAATGGACTAGGAGAACTTACTTAACACCTGGCCAAAGTGGTAGTGTGATCTACTTTTTCCTCATAGTTTTGTGAATCTTCATTAAAGAAAAGAAAGCTGTAAAGAGAGTCCAAACTCTTGAATGGAGTTGTTACGTACCTATTACTGCTCAGAACAAAAATTAAGAATCCGTTTTTAAATAAGATCTGTTTTAGTGACGCAATGTAATGGTGTATTTCAGAACTAAGCAAATAGTTTAAATTTTTTAACTTCCTTACGTTCTGGGAAGCCGTTGGAGGCAGTAAGTTGCTCTATGCATAGAGCTCCGAAAGGAACTCGATTAGATTTCAACTAAACTTACTAAGCCGCCGCGGTTTCAAAGACGAAGCTGCAAGCATTACTCTGGAATCAAGGGGCCATTCGGATAAGTTTTGGGATGATTATCATCCAATCGTCTATGGTAGAAGATATCGTAAACAGATTGTTTCATAAGACATATGTACATCATTTTCAGGAATTGAAGGTTGGCTCGCTTACTCCCAGATTTTGTTAACTTAACGAGCTAAAAAGCATACACATGCAGCATCGGTAAAAAATGACAGAGTAGTGACTGAATTATCTGTTGGTATGAAGACTTAAGTAAATATATGTAATTTTTAATATAAAGGTGAGGAATTTTTTCGCCAAAAGGTCTTAAGCTTCTTAACAATTGAGTTTATAACTACCAACTTAAGTTTGTAACCAAAGAAGGTCATTGCTCTGTGAATTGTGGCACATTGAATTTTCTTTTGAGTACTTCCATGTGTAAATGTACTAGGTAGAAATCGGAAAAACACAGCTTGAGAAAATTGTTGATTGCTTTGAAAAAATCTGGATCGACTTAAGGCCTAGTCTGACAGTGAGATCAAAATGATGGGCCTGGATTTTGTCACTTTGAAGACAACTATTGTCTAAAAACTATAAGACGATAGTAAAAAAGCCTCCCTTCAATCGACTATGGACCCATTTAACAACTAAGAGCGCTCAGCTCGACTTAATTACGGTGTTCCAAAAAAAACCGATGCTTTCTAGTGACAAGGTTGTTGTATAGCTCATCATCGTTCGAATGGCGATTTCTGTCCAAAATATAAAAGGAAGGTTTTTGGTTTTACTACAAGTAAGATGCAACCTTCATACCTATGGGATTAGAAATGCTCTTTATGGGCTCAATACATGTTCAGTTGAATGATATCGATTGTGTTTGATTGATTTTAATGTGTCACAAAGTCAAATCTCTTAATCGATTCTTTGCCATCTCGACATCTTTGATCTTTCAGCACTTAACAAAAGATTTAAGTAAAGCATGGATTTCTTCTTTTTTTTAAAAACCGTTATTCTAATGTTCATTTTTAATGTTGCTTGTCAAGTACTGTTTCATCTAAAGATCTAAACCTTCGGCGTCCCCCAGGAGAGCCATTTAGGGTCTCTTCTCTTCATTCTTACCATGAATGACCTCAATTTTCAAACTTTCACTGTAACAGATGACACGCAGTTTAACAAGATCATTTCTTCAGCTACTGACTCCTTTCATTTTCAAAATGATATCGATGCCTTTTCTATCAACAACTGCTTATACTTAATATTTCCAAGAGTCAATCCACAACCTTCTCTCTTAGGCACCTTCTTGTCAATCTTATTCACAATCAAATTATTTCACCAATTGTGATGCTCTGTGATCTCGGGATCATTTACAACCAGGAACTGAATTTCCTCTCACATCTTGATGACATTTTACACTTAGCCTCGTTAAGCGATGGCCAAGGTATTCACCGCCCCCTAAGTAGCCCCATCTCTGTACATTTCCTTTGTTCGAACGCTCTTTTAAAACTACGGCCATTCAGGTCCTCTTGCACACATTTCAAAGATTGAAAATATTTAGCCCCGTTACAAATGGCGGTCATCTCCATTCATAAATTTAGAAAATAAAAATCTTATGTGAATCATACGAATACCCAAGGCCTACAGGGTTTTCACTACTGTGAAGCTGGCAAACGGGAGACTTTTGTCCCTCCAAGATCACAATGCTCGTAGCGCCCCACCCCAAAAAAGAAAGATACTAATTGTGAGTTTATCAGATAATTTTCATTTCCGGCGTTACGAGTAGTGATCTTGAAGCGATCACAACTCTCCCACATTTCCGCTTCACACTAGTGATCCGCCTGTGGGGTACGCCGCGTTGACCTCAGAAAGCGTCGGCAAGCCTCCCGGTTTTGGATTGTTCCATGTCTGAGGCCAACCAAATGCTGCTGTTTTTGCATTTGCTTGTACCAGGTGTGTTTTGGCCTGCCTTTTCTTTTTCGTCGCGAATTTGTTGAAACGTTGTACGATATTGCCTTTTGGACGGGGTTCTGCGGATCTCTCCTTTGAACATGACAATACCAACTGAGCCGGTCGTGCTGAATTTTGTCCAAGATTGTACTTTTGACATGAAGGCTTCCACGGATCTTAGTACTTCTAATTCGATCAAGCTTTGTTACTCCTGCTGTCATCCGAAGCATCTTCATTTCGGCTGCTTTGCTCTCATACTTTTTGTACATTGTCCAACATTGTGAACCGTATGTCAGAGCTGGACGGACAACTGCTGTGTAGAGTCTTCCCTTCAGCTTAGGGGGCATTTTTCGATCACAGAAGATAGCGGAGTTTTCTCGCCACTTCATCCACCCTACGCTTACTCGATGATTGATGTCGTCATCACAAGTTGCTTCACTATTGATCATAGATCCCAGATATTTAAACTTTTCACACTTGGGAAGCACATTTCCATTCAAATAAATGTCTGGACCTGAAAAAGGGCAGCACAGGTATTCCGTCTTTTTAGCGCTAATACGGTACCCATTTCCTTCCAGAACATCAATCCAAACGTCAAGTGCTCGTTGCAGGGATGTAGGATCCTCGCTTATGATGGCTCCATCGTCAGCAAAGAATAATTGTTGTACTTTATTGTCCGTTACTTTTCCTTCGAGCAAATAATCCAGAACAGCAATAAAGAGCAGTGGACTCAAGACACTTCCCTGATGTACACCTACTGTTATTTGGAATTCTTCGGTGACTCCAGCTGGGCATCTCACTTTTGTAACTGCTCCCTCGTACATGTCCATAATTATTCGCACATAGGCTCCTCGGTGTCTGAGGGCCACCCATATCAGATCTCGTGGTTGTCGATCGAATGCTTTTTCGAAGTCAACCAACACAATATGCAAATCCTCTAAGGCATCTCGGTGTTTTTCCATAATGATCCTTATGCTTTGGATTGCGTCTGTAGTTGACTTACCCGCGACAAACCCGCATTGGTCATCAGACAGCCTTATTATCCGCAGTCGGCTATCCAAAACCCGCTCAACGATCTTCATAGTGTGGGACATCAACTTGATCGAACGATAGCTGTCACAGCTTCTGGTATCTCCCTTTCCCTTGTACATTGGAAGAAGAAAACTTTCCCTCCATTGATTAGGCAAACTGTCACCTCTTACAAGTTTGGAGATGAGAATCGTGAGCCATCTTAACCCGATGTCTCCCATATTTTTCCAAAACTCATATGGTACCTCGTCTGGCCCAATCGCTTTGCCTTTTTTGGAGTTCTTAACTGCCTCCCTAACTTCTTCGACTGTGACGTCGGATACTTCCGTAAAGTTAGGTGCAGCTGTTGGAAAGTGGCACCGAGGAAACTGTTCATTCAAAAGATCATCACAATACTGTCGCCACCTGTGAAGAATTTTGTCGTCATCCACAAGTAGCACTCCTTGAGCATCATTGATAAACTTCGGCGAACGAATCTCCTGCGCATTTCTCCTTCTCTGAGCGGCTATTTTGAAAATGGTTGCTCCCTTATTCAAGTTGCTTTGTCTTAGCTCTTGGATTGCCTGATTTGCTTCAGCAGCTGGGGCAGAAATCTCTTCCAGCTCTCGATACAGGCCCTCCGTGCTTTTAGCTTGAAGTTGGGCGCACTTTTTCTTAGCTTCTTTTCTGCAGCTCTTGTATTCCATTTTGAAACGCGCTTTTTCATTTGTATTTCTTGAGGGGCACTTCGACCAAGCTTGGAAAGCAGCTTTCTTCTTTCTTATCACTGCTTTAGCTTCATCATCCCACCACCAGGTTTCTTTAGCTTGTTGGTGGTGTCCTTTTGAGACTCCTAACAGTGATTTGGCTCTCTCTAAGCAGGTTCGTTGTAGGCGATCCCACATATTTTGTGCCGTGATTGCATTTGAAACTGCGTCGATGGTATTACACAGCTGACTTTGCATATACGAAATTAATTGTTGTCCTTTGGTTTTCTCCAGATTGTACCACTTGATTCTCCTAGGAGCCTGTTTGTTTGACTTCCTTCACCGCATCCGTAAAAATTCTGTTAAAAGAAGACGGTGTTGTTGAGCGGCAGCTTCTCCTAGTATCACTTTGCAGTCTTTCACCCGAGATTTCATGTAATTGGTTACCAAATGGTAATCAATCTGGGTTTCATTTCCTCCACTGCTGTACGTGATAAGGTGTCGGTCTTGTTTGATGAACATGGTATTTAGTACGATTAGACCGTATGACTTGCACATACTTAGAATATCTTCACCAGGAGTGTTCCTGGTGCCGAATCCCAAACCTCCATGGCAGTCTTCATAATCCTCGTTTGTCTTCCCGACATGTCCATTCAAATCTCCTCCAACAAACAAATACTCTTCTTTTGGGATGTTCTTAAGTTGGTTATGAAAATCAAGCCAGAATGCATCTTTTTCCTCCTGCTCACACCCTATTTGGGGAGCATATGCACTGATTATATTCCAGACCTTTCCTTCCATCACCAATTTAAGAGACATCAAACGGTCACTGGACTTCAAAATGGTCAACACGCTGTTACATAAACTTTGGTCAAGGATGATACCGACTCCGTTCCTACCTTGTTCCGTTCCATAGTAGAACATCTTGTAAGCCTTGGTCTTCGCATCTAAGAAACGGGCTTTGTTTGCTGTGTTTCGCCATTTCGTTTCCTGAACACACAAGATGTCCACTCGCCTCCTTCTCATCATCTCTTCGAGTTCGAGACTTTTACCAGTCATACTTCCAACGTTCCAACTCGCGACTCTAAATTTTCGTCCAACTCGTCGCATTACTTTGCTAGCCCCCGGAATCCGTATAGCTCTGACCCGAACATTGCTGCTCGGTCCAGGATCAGCTCCATGCATAGCAATGGAACTGCCTGGCGGGGTAGTGCTTCTTATGTTCGCAAGTACTTCCATAATGCTCAAAATTTTTCAAAAATTTTCCTTTCATCCTTTTCGACACATGCATGCTCCATTTAATGAGTTTGATTTCCCTTTTACTACACCGGTGATCTCCAGTCGTGTAAACCCCGGGATCTGCATGCATACTTGGGGAGAGTTTTTAGGTGGCATGTGTGTCGCTAGACTCACTTTGATGTTAAGCGGGAAATACACGATACAATTATCGTACCGATAATCGCACATCGCATGGTAGATTGTATCGTGTGTGTGCATGAAGTGAACCGCTGTACCGATGTCGCAGTGTAGAATGCCTTGAACCCAAAACCAAACTCGATCGTATGCGATCCAAGTCTTATACGATAATTGTATCGTGTATTCCCCGCTTTAGTTGTCTAGATATGATTGTTCCTTTAGTTGCCTTTTACGACAAGCGGGAAGGCGCTGCATTGCTATTCTAACCCGACACTGCACGGGTAAATCAAATCGATTGCTACATTTTATGCTTCTTCAAAATTTAAATGCTGGTGTCAATTTCAATTTCAAATGATGAAAGAATATTGAAAGCGACGTATGCTCTGCACAGTTTATATCATATTTCAACCATCGTTTTCGTTAGCTTTCTTGTTCATCTACATACATAAAACAAAAGGATCATTGTGAACTTGCCACATCCGAGACGATTTTTTTTGCAATATCCAATTTGAATTGTGCTTTGATCTTTGCTTTATTCATGTTTCTCAATAGGCCCGTTCGTTGAACTTTCCCAGGGTTGATCTAGGTTTTCTTGACAATCCTATGAGTTGTCAAAAAAATCAGGTGTTTCCAGTCCTCAAAAAACGATAAACCACAAATCACCACACAGCACACATCCCTGTCTTAAAAAGAAATACATTCCATTTGACAGCCCTCAACCCTCGCCACAGCAAAAAACTAAGGCGAGTTGATGGAAAACCTAGGTCAACCCTAGGGCTCAAAAAACACTCAATTTGGCATTCAGGGCGACTTTACGTTTCTCAAAAAACTCTTTGTGGTGACCCCAGGGCGAACCTAGGGATTTAACGAACAAACCTAGTACATATTTGTTTTCACATTTAGCTAAATTTTATAAATGAGCTGCACACAAAGTCTTTATTTTGAATACAAAGTTGGGTGTACGCTACATGGTTACGCTAAATGGTGACAACCTATGTTTCTTAAGCCATCTTCTTCGGCAAGAAGTTATGTAACAGCTTCGTCTTGATTGAAATTGTTAACTGTTCGAACAAAGGAAACTAAAAATTATATAGAGTTGCCTTCATTCGAATACTGAAAAAAGGTGTTCGAATACTGGCCCCAAAGGTTTTGTTACTTTTATTGATAGAAAGACGTAAAAATTATTTTGTTTCTTATAACTTGTGCACAACTCACAATCAAAATTTTTGTTTATGTGTATATCTACTTATTCACTTATAAATTATAATTTTAAAGTTAACACTAAGTGAAAAATTTCATTAAAACACCTGGAACTAAAAACTTTTCAATTAAAGCGATAAAATTAGTGAAACTTCTCAAAATTTTAATAATTTCCTCATTGAAAGTCTTCAAACCCCACCATTTTATTGTCTGTTGCACAATTCCATTTTGATTAACAAAAAAATTCAGAATTTCTAGCAAAGAATATTCATTTCATCCAATTAGCACCATTCGTTTTCTCTGACGCAAAGTTTTTAAACACATTTACATCATTCAATAGCATAGTTTTTACATTTGTTTTTTTGAAGTTCCAAATTAAAAACTTTTGTGAAAAAAACAATGCGAAATCCAATTTCTCCCGGCAATCAAGCTGAAATAAAAAGAAGAGACTCACAAACATACATCCGTATAATAAAATAACAACTTTAAATCCCTTCTGCTTTGGATTCCATACGGTATTACATTTTTTGTCCTTTTCTCGGTACTGTGTGATGAGCACATGTGTTATGTTGTGTGTAGGTATCTTTTTTGTGTATTTTTTCGTCTTTTTTTTATTGTATCCGTTGGATGGCCTATTTTTGTTTAAATTAAAGCTCGTGCTCAAATAAACGCGAAATTCGCGCAATTTATTTGACGTGCAATTGCAAGCAGCTGCTAGCGGGATTTTTTTCTGTTTTTTTTATTTTTTCATACACCGGCTGTTTGCCTCTGAGTATGTGGTTCCTGTTTTTTTTGTTATTTTGTCCATACACAAGATTGGAATATTTACAAACGGTTAAACATGTACGTAGGTACATAGGTGAAGCATATCGGAAACCTTCGGAGCGCAAATACCTACACTACAGAAAAAGAAGCAAGAAAATGAAGAGACAAAAAAAAAAAACCAACCGAGCACCGAGCTATCCATAGTTACACCGAATCTTCCCAGCGACATTGATGGATTGATATTTTGATTGAAATGGTTTCTTTAGGACAGTTTCACTAACTCTATCCTCACACATGTCAGAAATATCTCGAATCCTTGGATAGAAAAAACAGAAAAGAAAGAGGAGCGCATTTGGTGTGAGAATCTTAACTGCCTTCCAGCGGATAAGTTAATAAACTCACTTAGTTTAAACGAATGAGATTACAGACAACAAATACCGGCATGCACCTGTGCGAAGTCGTTACACATATACCTATCCTCTGTCGATAAAGAGAGCGCTCTAAAAAGAAAAAAAAACAAGCGAAAACAATTACAATCTCATGAAGCTTTAACTGAATTAAAAAGATAAAATGAAAATGCTGCCAGTAACTAACTATATGAGAACGAGAAACGTAATTTTCGCTTTTCATTTTGCTGGTTCGTTTTTTTTTTTTGTTCTTTCGTTTTGTAGTGTTTGCTGAGAAGTTATTCGTTTCTTGTTCGTGAGGGAAAATTGGTTTGCATATTGTTAAAGGAATTCCTTTTGTACACTATTCTTGAGCTGATTTTTGTTTGTATCTTGTTTTTCTCTCATTGATTTATTCATTTTAATTAGTTTAAACTTGTGCGAGTTTTTGAAATTGCAAATTTAATAAGGAAATGTAAGCGATTTAGTGTTTTTCTTCTCGAAGGAATGGGCATTGAACTTTCCATTTGACTTAGGTATGGGGAGGTGATGTTGCGATCTTAATTAAGATCAAAATGAGGGTTTCGTTTAGGGTAAATAGGATTATTAAGACTGGCTCCTTTAACGAAGGAAAGGTGTTTGATAGTTTCAAGGACAACGAGGATCTCTAACATCAGACATCATCCTCCACTCGACTAGTGAAGCACAGCGATAAACCGAAGAAGGTTAGCCATGAAGAAGACGTTTTTATTAACTCTAATTGTAATTTTAATACCTACATATTTTGAGTTTGAACCCAATCAACCTGAGTTTCGTGCTTTCTTTAGGATTGACCATGGACTCCGATGAGCATTCCTACATCAACCTCGACAATAAGTCATAACAGTTCACAGTACACTTTCAATAGACCGTGGGAGTAGACGACAGAAAGGGTTAGTTAATAGCAGGTAGCAAGATCATTTAAAATATGGAAATTGATATAAGTTCCCTTGGCTTAAAATTCATAGAATAGGTAAGTATATAGAGTGCAGTGGTGCGGTAAATTTGAGGACAACGGTCTTGTCACTCGAAAGCATTGGTTCTTTTAGAAAAACAATGAATTCGCGTTGAGCGCTGCTCTGTTTGTTGTGGCGTATTAGCAATATGGCCTTTGTCACTCAAATAGATTTATCTGCCTAAATAAATATTAAAATCAAAAAAAAAACAAAAATTTGGTGAAATTAGAGTTTTTCAAGCTTACGGAAACCTAGTCAAGAGCTATGAAGGTAGCATAAATATCTACAGGTTTAATATCGCCCGATACTATCCCAAAACAAAAAAAAAAATCAAACCTTTACTCTAAGCGCTTTCAACATCACACCTCTCGGAATTGTGGTGATTGGAGTTTAATTCCCAATATGATTCAAAATGCTTTTTTATTGGGTAGGTAAATCAGATAAGATTTGAAGAGCTGCACACAAAGTCTTTATTTTGAGTACAAAGTTGGGTGTACGCTACATGGTAACGCTAAATGGTGACAGCCTATATTCCTTAAGCCATATTCTTCGGCAGAAGTTATGAGACAGCTTCGTCATGATTGAAATTGTTAACTGTTCGAACAAAGGAAACCAAAAATTATATAGAGTTTCCTTGATTCGAACACTGAAAAAAGGTGTTCGAATACTGGCCCCAAAGGTTTTATTACTTTTATTGATAGAAAGACGTAAAATTTTTTTTGTTTCTTATAACATGTAGAGCCTGAGCTTAAAAAACTACTTTGATGGAGTTGCCTATATTAAAATACTAGTGTTCGAACAGGAAACTCACAACAATTTAGTTTCCTTTAATCGAACAGCAAAAATCAAATAAAACTAATGACTTTTCAGATAAAAAGTTAACGTAAATGAACTAAAATAAGTATTATATAACGAAAAAACCTTACAACATAAATATTTAGCTTCAATTGCCCCTTAAAATCATAGTTTCTCACGACACTCGCAACAGTCTCCTTCTTATATGGAAACCCACAGTTGCTCTTATCTTTGAAAGCTAGCCACAATCTACTATTTTTTAAACGTTTACATTGGTTGTACTTGTTGGTTGTTTCTGAGGGTTAAAGGGTATAACACGCTTTACAATTTTGAATTAAAAGAAATTTAAAAAATGAAAAATAATGCAGTTTGAGCGATGTTTTTCAAAAAGTGTTCGACAACTGGGAGTGTTTGAATTTAGGCGACCTTACCCTATCGTCAATCGTGAAACATTAGCAAGTGCTCCTAAGGACTAACCCGTCCTTGAAAGCGTGGCAATAAAGTGTATAGTAAGTAGATAGATGAACTCGAAGTGGTTTTATTTTGACCTCAACATGAAAGTGCATCAAACGTAAAATTTGAGTATTGAGAGCCTATTTACATTTACGTGAAAATTCGAAAAATCGATCGATATTTCAGCCTCAAAAATTCTTCAAGTCTAGGAACTATAGGGAAGTAAAAAACTACGGAATAAATTTCAAAAATTCTTTCAACTTTAGGATGTTATCCCTTTATAAAGTAGACCATATTTCATCTCCATATTCCCAGGGGAACGGAAAACCTTAAGAGAGAACGCTGGTCTAGAGCGTTAAAACATGGGCATAATATATGAATTTTTTATGACTCAACAAAAAGACCTATCGAAAATCTGTGAAAGAGTTCTTATAGTTTAAGTTTTAATATACAAATACAAATTTTGTCCAGCACTTCTTCGAAGGCACCTCATTTTTTAGATGGGCCCATGGCTGAAAATGTAACCTCCTTAATTTTGATCCTGGAATAAAATCCTGAAAATTTTTAGTTTCTATATAACAACAGCAAGAGCCGTACGTAGGATTTTTTCGATATTTTGTTTTTTGGCGAAATGGTGCACGTTTGAACAAAAAATTCAAATAGATCGGTGAAGGTTTGCTCGAGTTATGTTTTCGGCCAGTAAAAAAAAGTGATTTCGAGAAAAACGCGTTTAAAGTTTTAAATACTATAAAATCATACGGCATACCAGAGGGCCGCTGTCGCAGAATGGAAAGTTTGGGCACTAAGACATTTTTGCCGGCATCCATCCTTTGGTATATTATTTTTAAGACCCTAAAGGACCTTTTCAGACAAAAAAAAAATTGTCGGTTTCTTCAAAATTCTAGACCAGCGTCCCCCCTTAAAAGTACAAACCCGAGCAGCGCCAGGCAGGTCAGGTGGTGTTAAATATATAAACAGATAAAATGACGCCAAATGCACGAGAGCCTCGGACCTCGGAGGGTCTTTTCAGATACTTTGCAAAATTTGTAAGGAAAGAACGCTCTTTTCATGGCAGTGTAATAACTCCGGGAGGACATGGCTATTCCTCTTGAAAGGTGATTGTGTTCTTCGGCTCAAATTTTAAATCGCCATCGAATCACTGGGATATTTTACTTCAAAAGTTGTTACGCGGGATCATTTACTATTTTGAAGCCTAGAGTCAATGTAATCATTGTCAACCAGTCCTATTAATGGATAACTTATTTAAAAAAATATCACATGCTTGTGATATTTATGCTATGTTTTTTTTTCCGGCACAAAGAAAGTTGTTTTTCCTGCTTTCCATTGCAACTGTGTTGCGAATTCCAGATTAAACTAAGCTCTTTAAAAGAAAAGAACATAAAAACAAGTTTGAATCTTTAGTTAATTCAAAAGCAAACGTGTTTTACGTACCTACATTATAAGACTAAGAGTCCCCGATGTTCAAACTTAATAGTCACAATCAAATCACAGACCTTTGATGGCAGTGCAATTTCAAATATAATTTAAATTAAATAAATACTGAATACTGAATCATCATTTATCATACTTGAAAAAAATAACTTCTCTTGAACATGAACTGTAACTACTGGTTTTTTGTATGACTATACTGATGGTTTTTATATGACTCATCATTTAATTTGACTCATACCCTGATTTGGTTGCCTCTTCTTAACCTAAAAAGCATTTGACTGCTCATCCCGCAATGATAATTTTGTACTAGGTAAGGGTTGACATGTAAAAAAAAAAATTTGTTGTATCATCACTTTCATCATTTTTGTATTAATAGCTCTTCGATAAAAGTAAAATAAAACTTAAGTTTTTCAGGTAATGATTGGTAATGGCGTCCAAACGTCAGCTGTCAAATGGATACTCTGCCATGTCATGGTAAAAATACTAACAAAATTTAAGAGCAACGATTGCAAATTGTTGAAATTTTTTTTATCGAAATTCGTGCTATCTGAAAAAACTTGCATTGTTTATTACGATCATATTATGGTAGTCGTAATTGACCTGTTGAATCAACAATTCGTGCTTTTATCACCAAAATTTGCATTAGAAGGCGTTCCGAAAAGGAATATTGCAGTCTTTGCGTCCGATTTTAATGAGGATTCTGGAGGATTGCGAAATGTAATTTCTTCGCCGTCCTCAGCAATTGGACATATAGTGCAGTCAATGAAGAGAAAAATAGGGCCTTACCTCCGAATTTTTTCACTGTGAGCCGATTTGCATGAAATTTTGGAATTAGGCTTATCTTACCCTTAACTTCAAAAGTGAAAATGATTTGAACACCGCCACCACCCTGAGGGTGGTTGCCACGCCTTCTCGGGGTGAATTTTTTTTTGTCAAAATAACCTCGGATATCGATAAAAGGCCTAATTTTAAGCAAAAAATCAAATACAAAGTTTTTCATTAAGTCCAATACTTTTCGAGTTATTGGCAATTGAAAATTCGCAGTTTTTTCACGTTTTTCATCTATTTATTGCAAATATCTCCAAAACTATACGTTTTACCGAAAATTTTATAAAGAACAAAATTGTAGCAGGTAAAACAATGAACAATTGGACTTTTTATAAAGTATTCTAAGAACAATATTAAGCTAGATATAAAAGATCAAAGCCATTTTTTATTTTGTCTGAAATTTAATCGTTCTGGTCAATGCCATTTAGAGTCGAGCAGATGCATTTTATGCACTCTAATACAAGACGATGTTTTGTAGTGCTTGAAATAACCTTTAAAATGAGCACTATTAAAAGTCTTTTGCACGTAAAATAAGTGAGCTGTAGTGCAAATAAGGGGAGCATCTAATGTTTTTTTCTTTTAAATCAATGAGTTTTTGGACCATAACTCTTTCAATTTTCATGCTATCATAACTTATAAAAAATTTTATTGTAAAGGTAATTAAAAGAGCTACAACCTTTATTGCAATATATAGTAAACAACCTTTTGCTAAAACGGTGAAGGGTTAAAGGACTTTTTTTTTTTTTTTAAAAGACTACCGCGACCGTGGAAGAAAAGTTACCTTCAATGGCGATAGCTGTGATACGCGACTTTATTTTGCCCCAGTTGGATGAGTTGAATTTGGTTGACGTATGGTTTCAACCAAGAAAATTTTTGAAAATGTTTGTTCCAAATTTTGTGCTCAGAGTATAGGTATTCATTGATTTTGCGAAAAAAGAATTTCTTCCTTGGTTGTGGAAGTAAAAAAGATAAAACATTCCTAGGTGTTATTAAACACTTCAGATTAGGTAAGGAATCTCTAAAAATAATGAGCTCCTCTTTTGAGAGTATATTTTTTTTGACATTTTCTACGATATCTTAGGCGGGGAGGGAGAAAAAACTCATTTTATTTTCCGTATAGTTAAATCAGCATACAAATTTACAATACAACAACACTTAAGAAAAATTACCTTGCTCGTTCATTACTATACTCACAATATCTCCTCAAAAATTAATACTCCGCATTTTTTTTCCTTTCAGCTAACCAACAAAAATCATGCCACCCACAACCTAACCAAAGCCTCTTCGTTCGAAAAATGTTTCATAATTTTAATTACAAAATCAAATTTAAATAATCATCGCTTTCGATCAGAACAACAACAACTTCAAAACCAAATTATCTAATCATATTTTATTCTAATTTATTTATTTATTTAATTTAATTGTATAAAAAAACTAAAAGCAAAACAAACAAACCAATTTATATTTAATTCCTAATTTATTCTCTCTCATGTAAAAAATAAAACAAATTAATAATAACCAAACTATACCAAACGTTATCATCACAAAACTTCAAAATCCATCATTTATAAAAATTTTTAAAATTTTTATAAAAACTAAAATATTACAAAACAAAATAATGATAATCTCTAGCATAGCGTTAGTATAAAATCTAAGCAAAACAAACAAACCAGTGGAAGACAAAACACAAAACAAAGCCTAATCTTATAAGCAAAATAAAATTTAATTAACTTAAGCAATCTTTATAAAATATATATACATAAATTATATTAGAATTTTTTAACTTAACTATATATATACACACATATATATATATAACATACTAATTTAACTTATTAAACAAACAAAAAGGAAGAAGAAGAAAGCAAAACCAAAAGCAAATCTACAAATCTATATTATATATACAAATAAGAGAATATTTTTGTATTATACAAACAATTCTTGTTAAAACTGAAGTACAAAAACGTTCTTTTCTACAAAAAAAAAGCAAAATTATTACAAAACAAAATAATTCTAATTTTTAAAACAAATTTCGAACACAAAATTTTTTTAATTCAAATCCAAGTCTGAGAATTTACCAAAAATTTAATCAACAAAAAAGGGGAAACCCATCGCGTGTTAGACTTTTTTTCGTTTAAGTGTTAAATAAAATAAAAGAAATCCTTGTTTTGACAGTAAATCGAAACAGTTTTGAATATCTTTATATTTGCACGCGTTTCCAACTAAACAAAAAGATTTATTTCGACGAGTTTAAACAAAATTTACATCCAAATACATCATCATAAATAAATATATAACTCTACCTATATTATACACGCGATTTTAGTCCGCAAAATAACAAAAAAAAAAGTAAATATTTTAAACTTAGAGTGCTAAACAAAAAATAATAGTGAACAGCAACGTTTTTACAAATTACAAAAAATCCAAAATATAGTACAAAATATAATAACAACAACAAAACAATTTTCTCTCAACGTATTTAAACAAAACTAACGCACTGTTAATTATTTAATTACAAAATAGAACTATAGGCTCCAGTTAATTAACACCACAAATAAAAATAAAACTACCAAATTTAACAAATTTTAATATATATAGATATAAAAATAAAAAAATACAAAGTACCGTGTTCAGCAACCAAACAAAACCAAACTACAAATCTCGTTATCTAAATAAGTTTCTATGAACACAGTTCAAAAAACAACAAAACAAAATATCGAATTTCCATTACACGAAAACGCGACGAGTTTTCCAAAAATATAAACACAAGTGAGAGTTCAAAGAGTTCAAAACAAATTATAACAAATTGTTAATTACACAAATTTTTTGCTCGTTAGAAATTGTTATTAAGGTTAAATAAATTAAAATTAAAAACAGAAGACAACTACCTCAAATTCGTACAAAAACCAGAAAATATCCGTTTGCTCTTCTTAAACTACACTCAATCAGTAGAGACGTGTTCAAAAAAACAAAAGTTCAAAATTTTTATTTTATTTAGTCGAAAAGGAAAATATAAAAAAACAAATAAAACATTTTTTTGAATGAGACAGTCCGCCATGGTAGTGCGAGTTACCAAAGTTAAATGGCGTCTTTAATTGCACAAAACTCAGGTGGAAGTGTTGAATCGGGTGGGCCGGGTAATCCCAATAATATACACCACAATCCTCACAACAATCACTTGAATAATCTAAGTCATTACACAAACAACGCGCACGCCTTTCATCCTCAACAACTTCAACAACAACACCAACAGCAACCAAATAGCATATTAGTTGATCAGAATAGTTGGGACTACTATGCCAGACAGCAGCAGCAGCATGAACATCAAAACAATCAACAACAACAACAGCAGCAGCAGCAGCAGCAACAGCAGCAGCAACAACAAAATCAACAGCAGCAACAACAGCCACAGCAACAAGAGGACGAGTCAAATGGAGACTCGATAACCTCCCAGTCAAACAGCAACTACACACGTCCTTGGGAAATGGAAACCAAGGACAACAAAGGCTTTGAGCCATTCTCAAAGCTGCCATCATTCCAAAGTCAGTTCCATGGTTATAATGAAACAAATGGTATAATGCCAGATGGAACGGTGCTCTCCCAGCCGCAGCCAGTGCCAGTTATTATTTCCCCGAGTAGTGGGTCTCCCCGACAGGCAGGTGTTGGCGGGGCACAACTCACCCAGTTGACGTCCATAAACAGTCTCCAGCCGCCTCCACCTCCGCCCCCATCTACGGTCGGCCTAAGTGCTCTTGCCACACCAAATTTCCACACACTATCAGCAGCTACCACTGGTGTAAATAGTCCCGGCAGGCCATATCCCCTGGTGCCGGCACCAATTCAGGCCCGTGACATAACAACAATAAATCAGCCCTATTTAGATGACCGACATCTGCAGTTGTATCAGCCAATAACGACGTTTCCAACGCAAAATCTAGTGACTCTTATCAAGAAAGAAAGTTATGATCTCAGCGGTGGAATGTCGACTCTTATCAAAAAAGAAAGTTATGATCTCAGTGATGGTTTGTCGAGTGGTCTAGTTGGCAATGGAATGCATACACCAACTTATGACAGCTCAATGATGATAGATGGTGTTGGCAACAATGGTAGCTACCATCATCCCAGTACGACACAACATCAAACAGTTACGGCGTCCACAACAACGCCGATAAAAATAGAAAAAGTGCTGAACTCACCCATTGCGAGAGTGGATGCTAGAAAAAAAGAGAGGCGGAAAAATCGAGCGAGTTCGCTGGAATCGAGCGCCGAATCGGAGAGCAGTGCAATGGACGTGGATCCTAGTAATCCGGGTCAAGTGGACGCAGTATCGAGTACGGCGAACTTCAAGAGCCCTCTAAATACGATGGGCATGAGTGATGGGGGAGATATGAACGGAGCAAAAGAGGTAAGTTGCATTTATTCAACTAACAGGGTACAACCAAAGCCAAATTACACTGCTGCTGCAGAGATGACGATTATAAAGAGTTTATTTTTGTGTCTTCCTGCTGCAACTTTCATATTTGTATGCCAATGTTTCTATACCGTCACGCTTCTCATGATAAGTTTTTATTTCAATTTTTCAATAGTCACTTTTTGGACTAAGGTCCTTTCCTTCATCTTGCAAAAATTTCAACTAGGTGCCATTGATCATACGGCTGTCCTTTTCGTCACTATTTTGTTGACAAGAGTAAATTTCCTATGACAGAGAAAAAGAAACCAATTGACGCTATAAAGCTATTTTTCGTTTTTTAAATTGTCTTGAGCCTGGTATCTCCATTGGGCGCCAGTTTGCGAACTTGACTTTGAGAACTTGACTCCTAAAAGTAGTCTTCATTTACAAGATTTCTTTTGATATCTTGTTCTAACGTTGGGCGCGGTCTTAAGATAAATCTTCTAATTGTTCGGGTTGCCAAAAAGCTGACAGATTTGAATCTGCATTTCTGTTTACTTAGGACAGCTTTTCTAAAAAGACTTTACTTGTTCATTTATCTCAGCCCTGTGTACATGTTCTGTAACTATCGCCTCGATAAAATCCATTGATGAACGGTGAAAACTCGAACAAGATTCTATAGGTTAGGTTGGATTAGATGTGGCTGCCGGTATACGTAGGCTTACACACTTAGACCACAGAGGATCCATTGTGATACCACTGAGACCAGAAAATTGATCACCCTAGATAGGAATTTAGGGGATTAAAGAGTTGAATCACCCTCTAATCGAACCTGAACTAACGAGTTGATCACCAGTTAGTCAAACCATCCAGAGCTTTGTACGAAAAGGGAGAGACTTTTATGGTCTTTATTAGCTAAATCGTTGTCGTCGAAAAAGTAAGCACCTAGGTGACCTTTCCGTCTGTTAGCAAGTGCAGGGCGTGAGCAAAGGAGATGTTGGACTGTCTCCTCTTCCTTCTCGTCCATGCAGCTTTTGCAGAAGCCATTTGAGTAGACACCAAGTCTTTTGGCGTGTCTACCTATAAGGCAGTGTTCTGTAAGGACACCTCTAGTGGAACTAATGTGCAGACGACTCTTTGAACGTTTGGAGTTCGTTTAGTCATAAGACATGTATTACTCTGCGTCCATCTAATTCTCATCTTCTCAGAGGCGTCCTGCTTTAGCAAAAGTTTACGTGTAGCGATAGGTATACCTATATTGTTCCTTTCAGGTCGAAGTTGAGAAGACGTTCCCTTTTTTGGCGAATTTGTCTGCCAAGCAGTTGCCTGGTATATCCCTGTGACACGACATCCATGAAAGGGTAATGTTGAACAATTCTGACATCTCCTTTAGAGACGTGCGAAAGCTTTGAACCGTAGTAGATTTTGTAGAGACAAAGACAAGAGCTTTGAGAGCAACCGAGAATTTGCGAATATCCGTGGAGGATACAACGTTTTCTCTAAGCCAGGAGAGGACTTCTTTTATCGTAGTCATGTAGGCGGAAGAAAATGCTTAAATTCAGTCCTTTCGAGAAAATCTCACTTCCTACACCATCACAAGTGTTGGATCCGTCAGTGTAGAAGCGTAAGTGTTTATTTTCCAAGAGAGTAACATTCCCCCAAGCTTCTCTTGAGGGTATGGTTATTTGGAAATTATTATCAAGAACCAACTAAGGGGTGGTGTCGATCCGGGATAAATCTTTTAAAATTATAGTGTGACCAATTTGATTCGAGATTTTGTAGGAATTTAGTAGGATTACGTTTTAGTTCGGTTTCCACCGTTTCTCAGTCGATGATCGATGAGATAGTTTCAAGAACAGGGCCACTTTTTTCTATCAGCTTAGTTGCAGGTTTTCAAAGTGAGCTGCACTTACCAAAACAAATTTTCAAATCAGAACAACAATTTTTTTAGAGATCATTGACTTTAGAAAACTTTAGAGCAAATTTATGTAATTATTTTTCACTTATTTTGTGAATAAAAAAAAAACCAATAGAGTAGGTTGATGTTAGCCGCAAGGGATGAGAAGTATCCTTGACAGATTTCTTACTAAAAGCACCAGTGTTTCCTTTGTTTAATAATTTATGATATGTCACTAGAATCGGCTTAAGCACTTACTGAACAAAATCCTTTCTCTACCTTTACTTCTTGTCTCACTTTTGTTACTTTTCAGACCAAAAAGAAACGAAAACGCTGTGGTGAATGCATTGGCTGCCAACGCAAGGACAATTGTGGTGAATGTGCTCCATGTCGAAATGATAAAAGCCATCAGATATGCAAACAGCGTCGTTGTGAAAAGCTCACAGAAAAAAAGGTAAGTAATGTGTGTTTTTGTGTAATAATATCCTTTGCAACCCCTAAAAAAGGAGGTAGGTACTGCACTGCTGAATATTTTCCCACAAGGCATCGTACCTACCCACTAAACAAAAAAAAAAAAAAGAAGGAAAATCAAATATAATTGGGAAAAAGTTCAACAACCTTTCAGTTCCATCCATCCAAAGTGTCTGTGCATTCGAATCTTGATCACTTCACAAAAAAAAGGACGGAAAGATAAATAACACCGTTCCATCAAAAAGGCGCAGTTAGAGCATTTATACCTTCAACCAGATGTCATTTAATTATTTCATTTTTTCTCATTCTCTCTCTTTTTATGTGTCTGTCTATCTGTCTGTCTGTCTGTCTGTCGTCGTCGTCGTTTTCCAATGTCCTGTTTCAAATCAAATCTTCTTAAAGAACAAACGTCTTAAACTGTGGGTACCTAGTAAGTATAAAAAAAAACATTGAACAAGCACTCCGGCATTTAAATCCATCGTCATCGTCGTTGTTGCGTTTGCTTTTGCTCTCCTTAGACATCCTGAACCTGAGCGTGCATTAAGTGAAAAAATACGAGAATAAAGGACCGACTCTGGTGGCAGGAAAGAACCACTTTTTTTCTTCTTCTTCCAAAGGTTCATGCCATGCATATGCGCGACTGACTAAAAGCCGGATCAGGATAATTCATTACGTTTTCCTTTTTATAATTTTCTTCCAACTTGTTGTTTAGTTTTATTCTCATGATCGCCTTTGCTTTTGTATAGGTATAGTATCTAAGTGTGTATGTTGGATTTTTATGTGTGGAATAGTATCACATTAATGGGAGTTTGGATTAAAAAGAGTGTACCTTGGTACTACCTACATCAATTCATCCTTGGGAACTAATCGGCATCAGGAACATTTTTTTTTTTAATCTAAAAAAGAACCGACTTTTATGGTTGGTATCGAATTATGCACCATGTGGCGTTGGGGTAGGTCCTGTATAAATTTGTTCTGTGTTCTTCAATATCTATCGATCATCAGATGATGAAAACGGATTAAGAAGAAACTGTACTAAAATAAAATTAAAACATACAGAACCTATGTAGAAATTGATACCTTCATTCAACAGCTTCTGTGGTAGTTTAGCTTTTCAATTTATACTCCATTTGACTTACTGAGAAGATAAGAGTAGGTATGTTATTCATACCACCTACCGGACAAAAATCATAAGCAGTAGGTATCCTGTTGAAGCGCAAATTGGAGAAATACTTGAAAGAGATACAATAAGCACAGCAGCATTTGAACCAGATTGAAATCTTCCAAATCGCACAACATCCTTATTACTAATGTGAAGAGGCACCTTATAAAGAGGGCCAAAAAATAACAGTGCTGTCGAAAATAATACAAGAGTTTATCATCTGTTTACTTTCAATAGGCTCTAGGACATTAAGTTGGGCACAATTGCTCTTCGATATTAAATTTTTTTTGTTTTAAACCCTTTTTTCAAACGTCTTGTTTCAAATTGGCTTCCACTTAGCTCAGCGAGTTCTGAATCGATTTGAAAAAATGAAAATGGGAATATAGTAGCATTTTTACACATAACACAACGGCTTAGAATTCAAGATTTAGGTCTAACGTCAAAATCGACTGCGATGATGTGACCACGACCTGAGTCAATAGAAACTTGTGCGTGTTTTAAGACTTTTGGTAAGAACTTACCGCAACACTCTTGCTTGCGGTAGGTATTTCAAAAAGCCTCAAATAGGAAACGATGCGATGTTTCAAAATTTCCATGGTTGACCGGGACGTGTTAATTGCCACTTGTTATCAGCTTCCTGTTTAATACTCAAGGTAGTATGTAGGACTGTAGGTATGTCAAAGCACAGTTACTTTTGACTCCATTTGTAAAAATTGTGGCATATTCACAATATGGCATTGACACCATGGCACCTATTAGAAGGCTCGCCGTAATACTTTCGGACTATGAATGCGAAAAAGAAAACATCATAGACGTCCTCGTAGTTAATGTTTCGTTATGAAATGTGTCACTGTAGATAAAACAGATATTAAAACAAGTTTTAAATATCTGTTGCAAAATATTCATTACGAAGAAGTTTTTAGTCCTTTCCACCGGCCTAATTACTTTTGACAAGCTTTCTATATGCATACACACAGTTGTTAAACTGGTGGGAGTTGCTACTTAGCTCAAGAACACGATGCACTAAAATCGGTATTTATTAGATTTTGCTAAAACACGCATAAGATGTTGACTAGAAAAGCAGTGAATAGGGGCTCCCTCAGACTTTTATTGAACAAAAATCTTTATTTGCAATTTCTGACATACTGTAGTTACCCAGACAGGCCTCAGCTGCACCCTTTTTGTGGTTTCTTCATGGTCAAATTCACCAAAGATATTTATTTTTGTTAGTAATCATTATATTGTTTTTTAAATTTTATAACAAATTTTAAAGAAGGAGGGAGCAGGTGAATAAAAAACGGAATATGTACTTAGAAGGGGTGTGACGGACATACCTAAACGCAATAATCATTTTTGACTTTAGCTTATGTACGTGGCCAACTTTTTGATTGATTCATGATGATTTTTATTGGTTTATTGCAGAATTATAGTCAAAATGGGGGCGTTCAAGAATCGTATCCGAATAGCTTGATGTTATTGTTTACGTGTGGGAAATCGAAAAAAATAAGTTATAATCGTCTAGCAATGATATTTTGAATGTTTTTCTGTTTTGAAAAGTCGAATTTTAATATTTCACAGCTGTTGTCTGTTGTCGATCGTTCAAAAAGGTATCTAAGATATGGCTATCCGAGACAGGCTATCCGATAGGTTCTTGAACGCGCCCATTGTCACTTTTTCCATATAAGAGAAAACCAAATTGGTTGTGACTGCGCATGTCTCTCTTCTGTCACCGCGTGAGAGCCGCGGCAAAATAGAAGTTCGGCTACTCGGCGCGTTCGGCGCGTTGCTCGCGGTGCTTATGGGTCACCTCTCATAAGAACGTGTGTATTTAATCGAGCTGTCAGTTGGAAGCGGTGCCGCAAGCCGCACGCACGCACCGCGTTCTATGGGCCGGGGCCTTATGAATCGGTGAAAAACTCAATCATGAAAAATGGCCGCAAAACTCAAACGATGAAAAATCCAATTGGAATCCAATTGAAATGAGAGAGAAAATGAGAGAATACTGTCAGAATTTATCATTTAGAACATTTTAGTACTTTCTAGATCCGAAATCGCTTAGAATGGATTCGTGAAGTGATAAAATGAAAAAACTGTATGAAAACTGAAATGATATATTTTTTTTTCACTTCACAGCTTCACAGATCGGGAATTGACCCCCTCGTCGCAAAACAGGCCCTAAACGAGAGAAATAGGTTCAAGACGAACATATGGCTAGTTTTAGGTAATAGCTAAGAATGCTTTGAACTTTTTTTGGCCTCTACAACTAGATTATGAACACTACTATAATGCCCAAATTGCGATCGAAGCGTAACTAAACTGTTCGTGGGTGTCATTTTTATAAGGAATTTTTGGCTCCGATTCAGGAGTGTACTAGGCTTTAGGGTTCCTTGGTTCCCGAACCAAGATGATTTTCTAGTTGTTGCAGTGGCCGAAACGCTGTTGACAGGATTCCTGTCTAATTTGACAGCTGAACTCGTCGTCGCCCAAAGACTTCGAATTCGCTTTGGTTTGGGTGAGCCTCTAAGATTTAGTCCTTTTCCGTTTAACTTCGATCTGTTTAGTTTTAAATAAATCAAAGGAAGAACCTACCGCTTTTTATTTATTCATAGGTAGGTTTTCAAATGTAGGTACATATTTAGTTTCTGACTGATTCCATACAATAGCTTGAATCGAACAAAAAAGCAAATAGGTATGTAACAGTTTACTGCTAGCATTACTAATAATTTGTCTTGACACATTTTATCTATGTATCAAAACCATGACAGGTTTCTGCATAAAAAGGTGTTTCTGTATTGTTTTCGCCAGACATTTTTATTTCATTTAAAGAATTTCATTGCTTAAATTTATTCCAATTTCATGGGAGTGAGGAACAAAAGTAGGTAGACAAGGCACTTTTCTGTGCATGCATAGTATGACAACGCACTATACTTACTATACCTACCACACAGAAACAGAACCAAAACCAAGTTCCAAACACACTCTTCATTATTATCAGTCAGTTTAGAATGTTTTTTTTTTTAAGTCGAGGAAACCAGGGAGCAGATGTTCAATTTTCAAGTTGGAAATGAACTGCAAAGAGGAATTCAGCACTCAATGAAAACAGCCAACAAAAACAACAACAACCAAACAAAAATTTTACGAAAAAGGAACAAACAAAATACATAAAATAAATTCATCAGAGATACATACAACCATTTGGTTACGTATTTAGGTACGTACGTACACTGGAATACAGTTCATGTGAATGTGTAAACGTGAAAGATATAAATTTAATTCCGACATTTATACCTACCTACATATATATATATATACATACGAGCGTGTGCACACCAACGACACAATGTGTGACCAACTTATTCCTTTTATTTTTGTTTGTGTTAATTTATTTTTGTATTAATTTTGTTTAACTATACAAATAAAAGTATGGAAGCCGCTGGCCGTTTGTTATTGCATAGAAAGTATACCGTTGTTGATCGTTGCAAGTAGAATCAGAAAAAAACTGGCCACGAACGCTTAAGACTGATAGAGGAGTTAGTGAAGACTGAAGACTGACTGAACACAACACAAAGCCCAAAGCGCATCATCAAAATACAACCAAGAATGCATTGTGTGAAGGCAATCAAGGAAAAAATAACAATGCGGTAGGAAAGGAAATGACGTGAACGCAGAAGGAGGCAGTTGCCTTTTATGAGGATCTTATTAGTGATGGACAATTTATTTTCAGACGGACGTATGGAAGGATTCCTTCTTGAGTCCATTGAACGTACGAAGATGTTGAAAGGATGATCACAGAGGAAGTATTTATTTTTAATGGGTAGGTAGGCAGGTAGGGTAGATAAACTTTTTCAAGGATCACTGATCTCACTTACCGTGAGGCAGTAAAAATGAACACATAGGGCCTACGTATGTAAATATGTAGAGGTACCTACCTAAAAGAAGACAATGAAAGGCACAGGTGAAAAGCAAAGGAAAACTTCTAGTTAGAATTTGTTGCAATTTTTGGTGAGTTGATTTTCCTTTTTCTGGTTTTTGTCAAGGAACTTATTCAAGATAACTATCTTTGCAAACGTATCAGTATCCAACATCACAAAACTTTTTTGACAGTCATTTAGGTACTCTTTTTGATAAAAATACACCCAACCAACAGCAATGGACTATCAATAATATGACTATCGTTAAACTAAGTCGTATTTCAACAAAATCTTATAGCCGTCGATTAAGCCTAAGTTCAGAATAGATTGAAAACCATCTTAAACTGAGATTGGACAAAAGCTGCGAGAATTTCGCATAAATATCAAGAGAAAATAAAATCCTTTGACTACAAGTAGGTAGTACATAAGCCGCTTCAAGCAGCCTTTGCCCTTTACGGATAAACTTACAAGACAAAAAAAAAGGAGAATTAATCGATCCTACTATTGAACTCTCACCTATCAGTCTTGACGCTCTGTTTTGTATCCTATCAAGTAGGCGCAGAGATGTTTGAGAGGCACCTGACCAGATATGGGAGTTATACTCTAGTTTTGGGCGGATGTAGGCCTTATTAATTGTAGCCAGATCAGATGGGATGAAAAATTTTCTACATCGTAACCAAAGCATTTTGCAGCATTTTTGGCGACTTCAAATTTGTGGTCATTCCAACGAAGGTCGTCGTTTACACACATACCGAGTACTGATAGCTTTTCGGTGTCTTGGATTCAGGTACCATTCATGGATAATGGTAATGGAGGAATGTTTAGCTTTAACGACAGGAGACAACATTGAGTTTTCGAAGCATTGAATTCTATTCGGTTTTTAAGACCGTATGTAACAATGCTGTCAAGGTCAGAATTCAATGAGCTAATCATACGCAACCGTTCCACTTTCACGTCCGAAGAGCAGGGACATGAGCTTGGAAACGAATATGAGAAGCTGAGGGTTGAGTCATCAGCAAAACAGTTAAGCGGATAAGAAGTTTCAGACAGGAGGTTCTTTTATCAAAATGAGGAAGAGTCGGAGATAAAACGGAGCTCTGGGGCATACCAGCATTTATGAAACCATCCAACTCATTAAGAAACTTTCGTTCTTCAAGTTATTTCATAAGTTGACGGTTTATCAACGTTTCCATGACCTTGGAAAGAAGGGACGTAAGTGCAATTACATCTACGGCACCTGGTTTTCCTTATGCGATACATACGCAATAAGATTATCGAGTATGTCAGTCGACTAAATAGAAAATATAGCCCATGTAATTGGAACCAATCGTTCCGTTTTGGCTCTAATTAAAAAATCTTTGCACCAATCATCATTAAAGAAAGTGTACTAAAAATTTTATTTTAAAGCTTTTCCGAATCACTATAACTATAAAATTAAGTAAGTGGCGCGACAGGACGGGAAGCTCCGAGGCCTAGCGCATTTCTCACAACAATTTGCACATACAATTTTCTGGCGATTCCTAGTCGAGAAAGCACAAGTGTTCGGAAAAGGAATCAACACAATTAAAATAATTTTTGTTCGTTTTGTTTCAATGTTTTTCATAGCTTTCATGTTTGTTTTTTCATGTAATTTACAATCGGCGATTTTATTGTTGGAATTGTTGGAAATTGGAAAATGCAGGTCGCATGCTTGGAAACTTCTGTCCTGAAGTAATGATTGAATTGGCTTCAAAGGTTTAAAATATTTTTTTCTCACAATCAATGATTTTAGTGGAACAGTTCCAACAGTATTCCCTTATATACCCACTATGTTTTTGTAAGAAGAAAGGAAATACCCCATCGAATTAAATAAATCAATGAGCACCGGGGCATAGCGCATGTATATCAATCATGCCTTTGATTTGAATGGAAGAGCTGATCTAAAAATCACTTTTCATGACATGAAGCTACTATCGGATAAATCGCCAATTCCTCGACAAAGCCGATAGCTTTCGAAAAAAATTATTTTTCTTGATGTTTTTGGGACTCGAACCTCTAACTTCCCACGGAAAGAAACAGACATGCTGACCATTACGCCCATCGAATTACAGTTTAAATGGATGGTGATAGCGTAAAACCAAAAAGCTCTTTCCTTCTCCACTTCGGAATAGGAACTTATCTAAATACTGCAAATCCTTATGGTATTTCACTGATCTCCGAATCTCCAATTCAGATCAGTGGAAGAATTCAGTAAAAAAGGGTTCAAGTCTGTAAAAAACTGGGTACGCATTGGCCTTCAATCCCATGTCAAAAATGACGAGGTTAGGAGATGACCATTTGAGAGTAGCTCTTAAGCTCTGGAGAAAGAATAATCAAGTCTCTCGATCTATATACAGTCCTAACCTTAGTCCATGTCAAAAATCACTCTTTGGAGTATCCTCAGAGTTGGTCGCAGTTATCGGACGTAAGTGCCTTGTATGCTTACTTTTACCGTCTGTGTCTGAGACTTACAACCTAAAAAACAGCAAATATTTTACGTTCCAAATTCCAATATCATGCAACATCCCACTCAGATTAAAGGAAGGTATAATTTAAAACAAAATGCATTTACAATTCAAGTTCCTTGTTTGCGTAAAAACCTCTTTCTATAGGAAGGAATAAAATACCATTTTCGATAAAAACTAAATTGGCGAGTGTCTATTCTTTCTCGGCCTTCGCTACAACAAAATATATAAACAAAGACGTCCTGCTATAATGGTGATTGAACACTTCGCAACTTTTTAAAATATGTATTGCCTGATTTGCATACCTACTTCGCAACCCCTTGCCAAAATGCACCCTCTTATTTTTTTTTTTTTAAATTACCAAGTTAATGTCAATTCTTAATTGGGACCGGAATTGACAACACTTATTATAAAACTTCAAAGTATTTCCTCAAAGATGGTACATATTTATTTACTTCTTCAACCACGTCCCCAAATTTATTCACAAGAAAAGAAAAAAATTGCATTCAAGCTACAAGATCCCAAACAAATACTTCTTCTTGTGTCGTCAGTCGTTGGCCTTTGCTATGCAAGGATGCGCACACCTGTCTTCTGCAGATACATGCATGCACAACCAAAGATGTAGATATCAATCACAAGTGCTAAGAAGAAGTCAAAGGAATTTCTTGATGAAATTCAGGCTCTTCAAAGATACTCTCGTAGTCTTGTCATGGGAAGCAAAAGAAAGTCGAAATACCTTCTACACCTACCTACTTGAAAAAAATAGAGAGAAAAAAGAAGCCATCTTAATTATAAAAAGAATGTTAAGATTTTTTATTTTTGTCTTCTCTTATTTGTGTTTTTTATTGCAAGGATTCTGAAAGAAAGTTATGTCCTTTCCGGTATTGATGATGGAAAAACAAAACCTAAAGACTCCTTTGCCCGGTGTGTACGGAATAGATACACGGACGTTTGATACCTCTGGCGGTTTTTTTTTTAGCTTCGATTCCATCTCGAACACCACCGCCCCCTCCTGGTGTTTATTTTTTTTTTTTCTTGTTTTTGCCATACAATTCCTTGTCAAAACATTTGCTTTCTTCGGTAGTTTATGTATCCGAGTTTCTCATTATAATTTCTTTCTATTTTTATTTTTAGTCTTTCATTTCTTTGGCGATCTTAAATTTTCCTCAACTTTTTTTTCTTGTTTTTACCTTTATTTTTGTTCATTACGAAGTCAGCAAATTTGTTGCTTTCTCTCTCTTCCTGTATACCACAAAAATTAAAGTAAAAAATAACGAAAAACGCACGTAAAGGAGATGAAAGCAATTAAAAAGCAAATTCCTACATATATTTCAAGAAAAAATATTAATTCCGCCTTCAAGATGAGGGAAGAGTAGGTACCTACCTATTGCCTACAGAAATTTTTCGTTTGGTGTTGTCCTAAGGACTAAGGACAATTTTTTTCCCATCTTCCTCTTTACTTTTCCTGTCAATGCAATTTTCATAAATTGTACCATTTTCTATTTAATATTTTAATACACCACCAATGAGAGAAAGAGAGCTTGTTTCTTCCTTGTAGTGGTCCATTAAGAAAAATGTAGAAAAAAAGGTGATGCTGCTGTGAACAAGGATTAATTGATTTTATCCCCCCTTTTTAGGCTTTCGTTGGAGATTTTGTTTAATTGCAAATTAATTTCGAATAATTTTCCACATTTTTTTTCCTTTCAATTCTTCCAATTAGTTCGGCAGGTTCTCTTTCCTTTGCGATTTAAAATGTTGCCAGGGTATTTTACTAGTTTTATGGTGTGAAATAAGGGATTGCAATGCTGGATGTTGATGAGGTGCAATTCCTTTCCCGCGATGGTTTAAAGTGCATTTTTTCTTTTTTCTGAGGGGGACTTTGATGCTTTTTCAATTTGTTTTTTTTTTTTTTTATAAGAGGGTTGTTTTATGATTTCCAGCCATTTACCTTGTTATATTAAGCTTGGATCGCAGAAAAAATTTAATTCAAAGGTAAAGCTTTATAAAGCGACGTGTTTTGTAATCATTTCCGAACACATCCTTGAAAACATGTTAAGCTTCTATTGACGTCATTTACCCGCCTAACAGAAAAACAATATTGTGAGGAAACATTAATACAAGGATTGTTTCGTAATCCAAAAAATTGTTAGACTAATGTTTCGGCTTGCAAGCCCATCAAAGTGACAGATATACTACATGCTTCCGGATTAACTAGCTTAATTTTCTTCCATACATTGCTTTGTTTTCTAACTTTAAAGTTCCATAATCCTGTGAATGAAATACGAACAAAGAAAAAAGTTGGTCCTTTTGTGTACAATGCGTGCAATTAGAAAACCTGTCCAGATTCTGACAATTGTCAACTGAGTTTCCTTAAATTCTCGTCGAGCTGAAAGTTTTTTTTTAACGCTTTGCCTTCATAGACAGCTTGTAGAACATTTAAAAGGCTGAAAATAAACTGCGTGGTCAACAGACCTTTTTGAGTCGCTGGCATGGTTTTTGTTTTGTGTAGCAAATTAATGAGCCATCCTTTTTTATTTCTGTCAATTAAATATGTTTTTCAATTGGAAGTGTGGTAGGCTGCTACATTCATAGCGCTGCTAAATTTGTGTTTTTCTTTTTTTGGATTCCTTTTGTAGAGGAAGTGAACTTTTTTGAAGAACTTTAAAAGTAGAACAGTAGGCATTTTAATTGATCAAAGTCAACTCACCCATCGAATATCGGGTGGATCTGAAGGTCACGGATTCATTTCTTACTTCGAAATTCAAAGACTGGTGATAGTCAGGGCAGGCAGGTCCGTCTCGGTACCATTGCCCTTACCCCGGCCGTTATTAGTGTCGTTGCCACTGTAGTTACCCACGTCATTACCACTGTCGTTTCCACTGTCTGCCACTCTTACTACTACTCTCACTATCACTGTCGTTATCACTGTCCTTAACACTGTCGTTACTACTGTCGTTACCACTGTAGTTACCTGCGTCATTACCATTGTCGTTACCACTGTCTACCACTCTTACTACTACTATTACTACTACTCCCACTATCACTGTCGTTATCACTGTCGTTACCACTGTCGTTATCACTGTCGTTACCACTGTTGTTATCACTGTCGTTACCACTGTCGTTATCACTGTATCGCTGTCGTTATCACTGTCGTTACCACTGTCTTTACCACTGTCGTTACCGCTGTCGTTACCACTGTCGTAACCACTGTCTACAACTCTTACTACTACTCTCACTATCACTGTCGTTACCACTGTAGTAAGCCGCGTCGTATGCACTGTATACCACTCTAACTACTACTCTCACTATCACTGTCGTAACCACTGTCCTAACCACTGTCGTAACCACTACGGTGGATATATTTAACCAAGAACTATTACCCAAAGTGTAACTTTTGATGATTATCACCCCTAAAGTTCCCCTCCCAGCAGTTTCTTTAGAAATTGTATTTTGTATTTTCTTTCAAAACTAAGACTTCAAATTCAACCCCGTCCCCCTCCCGCCTCCTTCTCCCCCAACACACTAAAACTTTTTTTCTCGTCATATGCATCATTGCAGTTCTCTGACTTATTACCTAGCCATCTTAATACCAATACTGGTATTAAATTTTTTATTAGTTGAAAATAAGTCGCAAGTTTTTCAGAAGAAGAGTTTTCCCAGCTTCGGGGCTCTTTGTTCATTTAAAAACAAATTATAAATAATTTTACTTGAAAATTTTTCTACTTAGAAAATGCTCACGAAAGGTCAGTTTTCCCCCTTCTCGGGTAAGGTTTTATAGTTTTATTTAGCTCAAATTAAAATCTTCGTGTCATTTGTTTACGTTATGAAATTTGTGTCAAAAACTGTCGGAAAGGATTTACCTCTGAACTTGCATACCTACTTTCATTGGCAGAAACAAAAGAAAAACATTAATGAACTTACAATCAATATAGAGTTACTTTTATGCGATAAAACCTGCACTTTTTTCGTTGCGTAGGTAGGTACATCGAAACAAAGAACTGTCCTGAACGGAGCAGATGTGTGTGTATTATGTGCTGTAAAATTTTTACTTAATTACAAAAGTAGGTACCTATGTAGTTTGCAAATAAAAGAATTCAGGGCAAAAAAAGTAAAGACACACACAAATAAATCGGAAGTAGATTTCTCATTCAGTCCTCAAAAAACAAAGATCTCATTGCAAATAGTGGACAGCCTTCATTCAAGACAAAAAGGTGCAATGCAGTCTGCTAAAAATCTGCTCAGGGCCTCCTTTAGTACTAGGTATGCAGATATGTATAGTTAAAATCTTTTCAAAGAAGGAAAAGAATCTTAATAAAGCTCTTTCTAATAAGGGGCAGGTGCCAAACACAAATGACAGACAAAAAGAAAAAAAATGAAGACGTGTCCCATAAAATCTAATTCTTTTTGTCTAGGACATTTTCGCACATATGTATGAGAAGAAAAAGGACTGTAAACTATATACCTATTCCATTGGGAGTAGTAGGTAAGTTCAAGGAAACATTTTTCTCTTTTGATATGCACTTTGTACGAGCGTACAACCCTACCTAGAATACCTTCGTTAGACAATAGAAAGTTCCTATAGTTTCCAATTGCAAAAAATATACAAATTCAAAGGACATCTGAGATAGTCTGGAGTCTTGTTCTTTGTGAGCTACCCAATGTCTGTGTGTAGTGTATGTAGAACAGAAAAATAAACTAGACCAAGTCTCAAGTATGTCACAAAGGTACAAACCACTAACGTAGTTTTATGTATTGGAAATGTGAAACGTCAGCCTCTGTGATGTTTTCATGTCGCGGTAGTTGTTGTCGTATAGTGCTGTAGCAAACGGTATGTATTCGTTACTCAGTAACAAGTATTCTCTTTTGTACCGAATAACGAAACGTTACTCGCAAAAAAATGTCGTTACTTTTACGATGTCGTTACTGTCGTTACTTTCGTTACTTTCGTTACTTTCGTTACTTTCGTTACTTTCGTTACTTTCGTTACTTTCGTTACTTTCGTTACTTTCGTTACTTTCGTTACTTTCGTTACTTTCGTTACTTTCGTTACTTTCGTTACTTTCGTTACTTTCGTTACTTTCGTTACTCGGTATCGGTATCGGCATTTCGTATGTTTTTAGTTACTTTGGGTAGTTTGGTACTCGGATTGGTATTTCGCATGTTTAGTTACTTTCGTTACTCGGTATCGGTATCGGCATTTGGTATGTTTAGTTACTTTGGGTAGTTTGGTACTCGGATTGGTATTTCGCATGTTTAGTTACTTTCGTTACTCGGTATCGGTATCGGCATTTCGTATGTTTTTAGTTGCTTTAGGTAGTTTGGTACTCAGATTGGTATTTCGCATGTTTAGTTACTTTCGTTACTCGGTATCGGTATCGGCATTTCGTATGTTTTTAGTTACTTTGGGTAGTTTGGTACTCAGATTGGTATTTCGCATGTTTAGTTACTTTCGTTACTCGGTATTGGTATCGGCATTTCGTATGTTTTTAGTTATTTTGGGTAGTTTGGTACTCGGATTGGTATTTCGCATGTTTAGTTACTTTAGGTAGTTTGGTACTCGGGTGGGTAGTCGAGTCGGTTCGGTATCGATATCAGTAGCAAATACCAGTACCTGTACCTTGTGTGTGTACTGAATTGTGTAATGTGTATACGTTGTATACCTGCTGTGGAGATGAAGGGTGCAACACACAGGCTAATTTGTGCGTCTGAAATTTGAAAGGGAAACAAATGGATTTCTTTTTTTATTGTTTCAGGTTTGTATATCTTTTTGAATGAGACAATTAAATGGAGCTAAATTTGCGTTTGTATTGTAATAATGTAGATGAAACCACCTCTTTTTTTATATGGTGCTTTTATGCGTTATGGTTTGTTATTGGAATTACTTGTATCTTTTATTGTATCTTGCTTTATTTAATTTATTTTAACGATTATGCGGGCATTATTGCTTTTCCTGAGATCTAAAAATGGCAAATTTTTGGTCAGGTCTGTCAATAAAGTTTAGTAATGGCATGTTAAGATAACATGATAAAAAAGATGTTTAGAAAATTGTGGAGAACTATTGATCTATCTTAAATTTTTAAACATTTATGTACATATTATTATTTTGGCGATAGGTTTCTATGGTTAATTATTTAATTTTTGAATTTGTAGGCGAAGCATAAAATTTGCATATCAATGAAAAAAAGTTCCATGGGCTGTGTAAATTTCATTGAGTAAAATTTCTGCAACGATGTAAACTGAAAAGTCTTGATGTTAATCAATCAAATCGGTATGTGTGGGTAGTTTGCATTTCTAGCAAAAATTTGAGGGTATCTACACCATTTCTTCCTTTAAATACAGTTCTATAATTATATGACAACGCCAGGCATATGACTGAATATAAGGTAGTAACTTTTAAGCAAAATTTTTCTACAATTATGATACAAATATTTTACCCTATACAACTACACAGCTAAATAAACCATTTTTCAATTGATTTCGCCATAAAAAGTACTTTTTTAGACACCAATACCAGCTTTTGAAAAAGTAACGAAAGTAACGAAAGTAACGACATTTTTATACCGAGTACTCAGATCAAAGTAACGTATACATACGGGTAGTCATTTTATCGTTACTTTTACAGCTCTATTGTCGTAGTCGTTGACGCGACGGTTTTCAACGCACATACCTACCTACATATATAGTTGTCGACATTATGAAGCATGACAGGGCCTAGCAACTAGGTATGCTTGCCTACTACTTTTTACTCAGTAGAAGTAGACTATACAATAGTTCAAAGAAAATGAGCCCACTGTTCGTGACATACTCTACAAAGAGGATATCTACGTGCTGCTACATTCTTATGTGAGACAGACAAAGCAAAGAAAATCGTCCTCAATACATGCTCAACACAAGTTTTTCTTTTGCAAAAGTGAAAAAAAAAACTTGAAAGGAAAGGACACACAAAAAGCATAAAAAATGAGAAATCCCGCATTTCCTTTCGTGATGTGACGGATGGATAGAGAATATGCATGCCGAAGCCATATTCATCGTTCATCCTTCCTTAATACCTATACATATAAGAAAATACACCTATCTTTGCAACTTCAGCGCATACACACACTCACACACATTGATATATATGTATAACTATCTATAGGTTCATACGACCGACGAATGTGCCGTAATAAACATCATAAGAAGAAATATGAGCACTTAATTTTAATATGCTGAGTCATTTAAGCTTGGTGTGCTGCTGCTGCTGAATCTCTGTATTTGTGAATATCTTGTTACACAGAAAAATAATATGTAAAGGCGAAAACATGATCTGGCATAGGTATTTTGTAAGCGGGTGAAGGATGTGTGTGGAAATATGGTGGTGGTGATGATGAGAGTCCAATGATGCAAGGATAATGTGCATCCAAATGCTTGAAAGTGAAAGAAAACTTGGTCGTACGTGATTTTTTGGATTTTCTGTAGATTCTTCCCTTTATGTTCCGTTTATTGTTGTCAGATTTTGAAGTAAAAAATAAAAATTAAAGAAATGGAAAGGAGGAAGTATATTCATGCTGTGGTTATAGTTGTAATGGTATATGCATGGTACTTACCACCTGAGGAAATACATTTGTATGTAGGTAGTGGAGATTGATACTTAAAAATATACCAAAATCGATTACAATGAGAACTGACCAATCCTACATATGTAGGTAGGTAATATGAATACTTAAAAATCAAGAATAGATCTTCTTGATCCACAGAAAGTGTGACCTCCACAATTTGTACGATAAGCGGGGTTCAGACTGTCCAATTTGTTTGTCAAGCATCGAGTTTGTCCAACAAATTTGATAATGTGGCCGCTCATCAACAGGCTTGTCAAATTTGTTGCATGGTTTTCAAAATTTTTTGATATTTTTGGCAAGTTGGACAACAAGTTGGATGAATGTGAACGCAAGTCATCAAACTTGGGAGAAATTTCGTTTCAAAAATGGTTTCAAGTAGTGCACATCGCACGGAAAGAATATTTTTTTTGTTCGGTAGGTAGGTACCTACATTGAAAGAGGGATTTATGATGGTGTCAGGTAGTGCACCTAGCAAGGCAAATTTTTTTTTCTTTAGCGGGGTCCACACTGTCCAATTTGTTTGTCAAATTTGTTGGATGAAAAGTTGGACGGAAAAAACCCGTAGCGTCCACACTCATCAAACAAGTTGTCCAACCACCACTCATCAAACAAGTTGTCCAACCACCAGTCCACCTCTTCTTTTGTTTTTCTTAAATTTCATCCCTAAATTGAACTGCTACTGCTATGTCCTTCATCCAACTTTTCATCCAACAAATTTGACAAACAAATTCGATAGTCTGAACCCCGCTATACGGAAGGATTTTTTGGGACTCGCTATTGGAGGGTTTCCAGTTGGTATACCCGTATACCTATAGAAGACTGAAAATGATTTTTTAAATGTGATCAAGATTAATACAAAAGAGAGGGAGTAAGGTATTCGGTTGTTTGGTGACAGTTGAAAGATTTGTTTCAGTTCTCCATTCTTGAAAAGGTTAGTCCTCCACTGCCTTCTAGTTTTTGTTTTAAATTTTTCATGCTGGAGAGTTAAAAAAGCCGTATTATTTTTTGCTTCATAGTTACCTACCTAAAATAAAATATTTTACTCGCTTTATTAACATCATTTTGCTTTCTGTTAGATCCAGCCTTTTGACTGTTTTCTAAAAGTGTCTAAAGGCGCAGGTTTCTTATATTTTTTTTTTTTTGTCAATTCCGAATATTTTAGTAACGTACTCTGAGAAGAGGATTAATATGGATTCTCTTGCCTTATTGTGGTGTTATTATATTTTGAGCTCAAGGAGTACTCAAAGTCTAGTGGTGGCCGTTATGTAATGGTTAGCATGTCCGCCTTTTGAGTGGGAGTTCGATGTTCGAATATCAAAAATATTGATTTTCTTCAATTATCGAAGAGTTGTTGATTCCTCTGGTGGTAATTTCATTGCCATGAAAACAACATTCTTTAACTTTTGGTTCGGAATTGGCAACAAATTGTAGGTCCCCTCCATTCCTCGGTATGGTTGAGGGATATGCATTAGGTCCTCTTGCGAGACCCTTATATCTTATTATTTTAGAGTAGATACGGTGAATAAGCCCTTTAAAGGAAAAAATAAGTTCAAGCCTTCAGACGTCGTTGAAATGAAAAGAGATATGTACTTTAAAGGAAAAAATCTCTATTGACGACTGTTGGGCTGAAAATGGACTTTCTGTTCGTCCTCTCGCAACTGGGGTTTTTCCCAACTTGTGCGTAAAGACGTTAAACCTCCCTTTTTCAAGTGAAGCTGAGAGTGCCACGATAGCTCGAGATAATAAGCTTTTTAGATAAAAAAACTTGAGTCGAAAATTTCATGAAAGGCATCAGACTTTTCACCGAAATGTGTGCTTCGTATCTTATGCTATTCGTATGAGAGCTATCTCCCAATGGACCGATAACAACATCGATCACGCTACAATCTTGAGTTTATTCAGATCAATTCCCTGCCACTCCGACTACACCATCCCCCAATTGGTTTTTGATAATAAGTTCCAAGTCTCAATCCCACCAAGAACAGCCTGGGAAGACGAAGAACTTTTGAGAGATGATTCAATTCAGTTCTATACAGATGGGTCAAAGACAGAGGAAGGGGTCGGCTACGGGCTGTACTCAAACCGACTTAACGTAAGTCTTTCATTCCGCCTCCCTAACCATTGTAGCGTGTTCCAAGTGGAAATTCTGGCGATCAGAGAGGTCCTATCATGGCTAAAAGAAAACGTGATATCCTCAACGAATATCCGGATTTTCTCTAACAGTCAAGCAGCCCTCAAATCACTCGGTGCCGTTTTCACGAATTCAGTAATCGCCCTTAACTGTCGCCTATCTCTTAAGGAGATGCCTGAACAGTTCAATATTCACCTTTTTTGGGTGCCAGGGCACAGAGATATCATGGGAAATTGCAAAACCGATGAACTCGCCAGAAAAGGAACCGCTCTCAACCAGCAGGTTGAATATTGGTATACCAATATCGCTACATGTAAACTTATGCTAAAGCAAGAGGCAATGCATAGAACAAATCATTGGTGGAACAGTATCACCACGTGTGTGGCAACAAAACAGTTTTGGCCAGGACTAGATCCAAAACGCACAAGACATTTGCTATCCATAACCAGATTGCACTTTAGCTCCGTAATCAATGTCATCACCAGACATTGTCTGGTAGGAAGACACGCCATAAGACTCGGCGTTCCCTCAAATGACTTCTGCAGAAGTTGTCTAGATGAGGAGGAGGAGGAAGAGACTATTCAACACCTCCTCTGCTCATGTCCTGCACTCTTATTTAAAAGAAAACGGCATCTAGGAAAATATTTCCTCGATGATCTAAACGATCTGGCAAACACAGATATCCTGCATCTTTTTCGCTTTATCAAAAGCTCCAAATGGTTTTGTTAAGTGTGGTTCTTCCTCGCTCAATTTCTTATGGTATCACAATGGACCTTATACTGGTCTAGGTGTGTCAGTTGTTTTCCTGACAGCCATTTTTAACCTAACCTAACCTAACCTTATGCTATGTCCCCACTTGCAGTTAAACTTTGGATCATTCCAAATAGGTTTGAGTTAACATCGAAGCTAAGTCGAAGTTTTGAGTTGATGCTTTTGTCTTAAGCTAAAAAGAAATAGAAATGGAAAAGAATTATGTTCTGCGGCATAAAATGTTAGCAGAACGTCACAATAGTATGATTCCTTTCCTCTTAAACGTCAAATTCCCTGGAATATTGGAAATAGTGCGTTCAGCGCTGTTTGTTTCCAGTAGGTTGAGATGAAACCCAGCCAAGTATAGAGATTCTTATTTTAGTCGCACCCCCAGCATTAAGATTCACAAAAGTTCAAAAGCAATGTGCATCGGTGTCTCCTATTAAATCCTCTCCTATTTTCCTAAATGCTCGCACTTTATAAAAAAAAGTAACTAAAATGGTTTCATTTTGTATGGCAAACCACTAAGTTTTTATGTAGGTTTGGGATAGTTTTGAGTTGACCAAGCTTAAGTGCCAGGTGGGGACATAGTATTAGGGCTATAATTAGATCTTTCATCTCAAATGCGTCTGTTGTTTGGTTTAACAAATTCACACTTGACAGCACTATTCTTTCTTTCTTCAGACTTTAAAGCACATTATGTTTATCTTATCACAGGTTCTGCCCTCAATGTTCTGGTGAAAATGCTTTTGTATGAAACCTCCATCTTGAGCTTTATAGTTTGAGACTCGCTTTTCCAATTTTTAGGGAGGTCTGGCTCCTAAAAAATACAGGGTCAGTTTCACCAGTGATGAATTTTGGAGATCGATAGCAGAAAACTGCGTATTTCATCTGTTACATACGATGTGTGTTCAGGAAATAACCATATTAGACTCTCTAAAATGATTAACTTTATCCTAAGTGAATGGGGTGCAGTTGACGCTGAAAAATGATTCCATATTTGCAAAAAAAAAATACGATCAGTTTTAAGCTTCATTCGAATAAATCAGTAGAGATTTAATAAAACGACTAACTGCAAAATGTAAGAGTAAATCCTTAAATGAACTGAATTTTTACAAAAATGGTATGACCTAGTTACCAAAATGATCAAAATATCTTATCTCTTTGTAGTGATTGTGTGAGTAAGCATCAAAGACTCATATTTTACAAGATATTTGTATTTATGACAAATTGATGGTGTACATCTAGCGTTCAGGAAACACACATGTTGCAGCGAGTGAAACTGTTTACTGATGGTTGAAAATTAAATTCCATTTCCATTCTGGACCAAAGTTCAAATAAAGCAAGCACCATTAACATACATAATCAGATTTATTCCGCATCCGAATGTACAGAGATTGTCTTATATTTTATTTTTTCTCTCTGTCTTGCTCATTTTTAAAATGGACCATAATATATTTCAATAATAATCACCCGCACATTATGATCCGGCATCTGTAACGACCATGGATGGCATGCATATGGAGCACACTATACTTAACCAGAAAAGATAATCCACATATTTTTATAACCAAAGCCATCAGCTATACTACATGACAAATATACCTACTTAAATTTATACACACAAACCTACATATATGTAAGTATGTTGAAAAAAAAAAAAACAAACAGATACAAATTTAAAAAAACAAAAAAATCATAACGCAGAAGAGTACCCCAACAACCGCACATATCCACCAAACCACCGCACTCTCGTATTTACTTTGTTAAATGTCCGCAATTGCTTTGCAGCAGCAGCAATTTTTGTATCGAGACAATTAGATGAGATTAAAGCTTATTCCTTGGCTACTACTGTTTATGGCTTTTTTTTATTTGGTTGATTTTATATTGTTCTCTGTCTCTTCAGCAAACCACCGTGAAATATGAATCAGAAGTCAGATTTGGATTGGAAAATTGGGAATTAAATTAACCGAATTTTAAATGAATGGTTAAATAAATACAAGTTTATCGGTGCGGTGTGGTGGTGGAGAAACTTTTTGTCCTCGTAGTTTCGATGGTCATAGGAATTCAATGCAGCGAATTACTAAAATTTTTACTTTGCCTCGATGATTTCTCATAATTTTCACATTTTACTCAACTGACTAAGAACAAAAAAGCATATTTATTTATTTAAATGCAAAAAATGGAAGGTAGGTATTCTTTAATTTCTTGTTTTTTTTTTTTTTTTTGAAACCACTAACCTATTTTGAGTGAAGTATCCTACCTACAGTTTCATGGAGCAGACCGCATTGCAAGCTGTGATGCTCTCTGATGGAAAAGAGGGTATAATTTTTCATTTTAAAATGAAATATAAAACAAAAACAAAAAAAAATGGTTTCCCATTCAGCAATCCAGTTTGGAAAACCGAATAAATTATCACATTGAATGAAAAGGGCTATGACAGGATGTATTCGAAGCAACTATACCCTGAGTAAAATTTTCAAATGAATGTTGATGGGAAAGTATGAGAGAAGGCTGAATAAAGAAAATGGATCTGTGATTGTAATGTTACTCATTAAATTGATTTGACAGCCGAAAATCAAGTTCTAAACAAATTGAAAATGTACCAAATAGCAGGAAAAGGGTCTTAGCTCTTAATGTGAAGTGAAATTTGTCCTTTAATTAATTTAAAAAAAAAAAAAACTTGAACTCCCACATAACAGGGTTTCCATTTGGTACCATTATACTCGTACTGTTTTAATTTGCTGTTGCTGGGCTATTTTCGAAATGTGTTGAAATTCGACATTACTGCAGTTCTATTCCATGAAATGTCTTTAGTAGTCTATTCAAATAAATGTCCTTAGTAGTTTAGTGCAGTAGTTTCAAATGGAACAAATTATTCGTAGCAATTTAAGTCTGATTCAGGCTTGCCGCACTTAGGCGAGTTAATTTTGAATATGTGATATTGAAATAATCACAACACACATAGTGAGAGCTAGAAGACAGTTCAAATGCTCTCCTTTCACGAATTATAAATCAAACTGCAAGAGAAACAAACAATCGGGCATCTTATTCAACGATTTTATTCTACTTGCATTTGGTTTGTTAAATTAGCTAATGACTAGCTTATAAGATATTATATCTTACAGTTGTTATGCATTCATGAAATAAAATAAAAATAAAAAAATAAAAAAAATATTTATTATTTACTCATTCCCTTCTCGCTCCATTTCAAACTATACACTCAGAAAAAATTAACTACATTGCTTTAGTATACACTTTAAAAAGTAGTCCTCGTGTCATGCAGTCGTATCGTACAATTGGTCCGGACGTATTAGTACCTTTAGCGCACAACAGAACTCTTTAAGACCACTTAAGAAAGTATCTGAAGATTTCGTTAAGAGGTTTTTGTGTTGCTTGAGTTGTAATTAAAAAAAAAAAAAAAAAAATTAGATTGAGCGAGTATTTTAAAAGTAAAGGTGTATGAGTTAAAGTCGATCATATTAGGAAGGTAGATTGCTAGATTTGTTACAACCCAGCGCAAGTGATACGCATATATCTTCGGTAGATTGCTTCGCTGCGTTTGATCTGGACCTTAGGATAAGGTGATCAAAACTTTAATCCTTATTAAAGTGACTCTTCAAGATATCTTTAAGAGGTTTTTATTTTCTTGGGTGATAATTCCCACAAGATTAAATCAAAATTAAATTTAAAAAGGAAAAGAAAATGTAGGAATTATAGGTTGGAACCAGCATTTTAATGTAAAGGCTAAAGATGTATGAGCTTAGTCGATTAGGAGCTGCTCATATCTTTGCTGAACTGCTTCGCTGAGTTTGAACTGGGCCTTAGAATATGTTGGCCAACTTACACATTTGTTCGAGAAGTTGCCTGATCAATGCGTCAATAAAACCAAGAACAAAGAAAGCTGGAATACGTTTCTAAATGGATTCTACTTATTCTGAAATGCCATGAAATGGACTCAGTTTCGTGCCGTGACGACAACGTTCTTCGTTATAGTCTTTTATACTTTATCCCATATTTGCTGTTCTGGCCTGTAAATGGAATATAACACGATTTCGACTGAATCCTGCGTTTAAAAAATAAATTATTTTATTTAAACATTTCAACATTAAACATCATTTGACCGCTCTGGTAGGTTAAGTGTTAATTAGGACCACAAACTTGAAACTTAGACGAAAGAAATGAAACGATGTTTTTGGTATTTGTTTTTAAGATATGATCATAAAATCAAAGGTTGACATTGAATTGGATTGGTCGTTACGTATTTTTAAAAATTGTCGTTAAGCGATTGAACGATAGTTTTCTTACTTTTGGTCTTTTGGAGACCTGATCTTAACTGATCTTAAAAATTTCGCAATGAGAGCCCAGTCTCTCATGTTCACATTTTCCATGTTTTTTTGTTCATACAAGCTTTCCATGAGAACAAGGCACTGTAAATGTAATCGACTTTGTTCCAAAGCACTTTAGTTTGTACTTAGTCTGAAATTTGACGACTTCGAATAGAATTCATCTGAGGGCATCTACTACATACCTAGGTGTGTAGATATACATTATACATATATACATATACATATGTACATGTACATTATACACTTTTTATCTATTTCTTCTATTTAGATAGCCTTGGCTGGAGAACTTCTCAAAGCCATCACTTTCCCATAGACTAATTGAAACAATTCACTTCTGCTGCCATTTATTTGTCTGCAAGATAATGCGATCATATTTTTCAACTTTTCCTCCACGTTCTGATGTTGCAAGAAAGAATCAAACAAAAAAGCGCATAATGACGATGATGATGTGATGGTAGGTACTAATGAAAATGGTCAACCCAGACAAATCGACCATCCGAATGCGCTTCATTTATCAGTTGTAATTTTAGTCCATATAAACGTACAATGTACCATACCTACATTTATACTCTCTGCACAAGGATGTAATCAAAATGTTTTAAATTGTTTTTACGATTGTGATTGTCCATCAACCACCAACAAAATGCAAAAGCAATTGTAACTACTCATGTGGATGTTGTGCATACGCCAGATGGAGACATACTTTGCATGTATAGTATAAATAGAGGACAGGACGGTCATGTTAATCATTTGTATGATATATTTCTATCAACAACAATCATTGTTTGCCACGATGCAATTATTTATTGTCTGCACTGGTTGCAGCAGTTGCATCATGGCATGAGAATCAGTCAGAGAGGCAATTGTATAGAAGAAGAACACCACACCAGGGTCAGTTAACTGTCGCGCGTTTACGTATATTCAAACGGAAATGTCCTTCCTGAATAATATAAAATGTTCTTATTCGTGTTTGTTTGGTTCTTTTTTTATTTTTAAAGAATAAGGCCAACGAACCCCAATACTTTTATAGAATTTTTTTTCTACACCTTGAGTGTGCCATCAGAGGTTTTGGTTGTGTAGGCGAAGCATACTATTTATTTTCCAACAGAGGATCAAAATCTACCACATGTCCTCAACACATTCTTTTATTTTTTGTTCCTTTATTTCTCAAGAGTGGCCTTAAGTCGTCTTATGCATGCCGTCATCTCGTCTTGAACCAATAAAAACAAACTCCACTCAACTCTATGTCACTGCCCTTTGGAGGAACAACATCTGCCCCTATTATGTGGCGGGGGAATACACTTCTTCCCATGAAGAAAAAGAAAAACGGAATTTGTTATTATTTGAGGTTCCGCGGAGCCCGTTTTGTACGTTTGGCGGTGTGAGTGAATGACAAAAGGTATTTTCAAGACGTGCGAACAAACAAGGTGGTTCTGTGTTTGCTTTGATTTGTTTTTTTTTTTTTAATTTCATTGTTGACTTTGTGGAAGCATATGGCGCTTCAATTACACATGTCTGACATTCCATCAGATTGCAGCTGGAAAATTATCCAAAATCAATATTTTTTCAACCCCGTTTTAAGTTAAACAATTATTGAAAGCACCACCTTGCAGATAGGTGAGGTACTTGATGGCAGAATGGAACGATTGCAAATTAGCAACCACCGTCACCACTCACCACATTGGCCATTTACCCCCCGCGACCGAGAGTTTATCTAGCTCCGCTATTCGTTGTGTGTTGAGGTATTCAAAAAATAAAATAATGATCGAGGGGCCAAACCTGCCACTGCTGTGTAATGGCTCTCTCCCTCTCTCCCGTGCTAAGTGAACCAATTAAGAGCATTTAAGGAAATCAAGTGCATTTCAGTGGCACACCAATACAACACGGAGCATCGACGTTTCGACGCGCTATAACTAACCCCATTTTTGTTTTTTGTTTTCGAAGTGAGTTGGCTTGGCATTGCATCTCGTAAGCGCTTATGTGACAAAAAGAGAATACCTTACATTGTGTTGCCCTCACTCTCACCTGCTGTGATAGTGTTGACACTTTTCAACCCCTTTTTCGCACCCCTTTTGCTGCGATCTGGTAAAACGCATACGCAAAACGGAACAACGCAGCGGGAAGAACTTCTTAAAGGGTTGGTTGTCTGAGGTCGTTCTTTATTCGAGAGCCGTGCATACTTCTCTTATTATTATTAGTCCTAACTTAAATGCGTGTGCAAACACACTTGTGCTCCTACTCTGCTCTCGCTGAATGTGTTTCTTTGATTAGGAAAAATATTTGCATACGCTCTTCGTCTTGAAAATATATACAGAAATAGAACACTTGAGCTGAGCTCAATCGTGTCTTCCCCCGGCTTTCGGCTTGTACCAACCTTTCTATTCCAAGAAAGGGTTCGACGCACAACTCTTGGGAGTGTGTATTCTGTACGGTGGATGTGTGCGAACAGTTGTGCAATAAAAACAACAACACGAACTGTGTGACACTCGTAACATCCTTTTTTTTTTGCAATCCTCTGGGTAGGTATACCCTTATTTTTCACCTACTCTCCATCAGCGCCATTATGTTTCTGGGTTGGGGAAAAACGAATTAAATATACGCGAGCAAGTTACGAGTGCATCATACAGGTACAATAGTAACCCTCAGAGAACAAGGATAGGATACAAGCCGGGAATTTGAATAGATAGGGTAAGTGTACCAGTATCCGGCCACCTAACGCATTTTCTCACTTTGGGGCCCTATAACAAATTCGTCTTATGATATGAGATTTTGGAGTTCGTTTTTTTCTAATCTTATTTAAAATTTCAATCAAACAAAAATAATGTTTAAGTTGTAAACTTAATAATACTAAAACAGGAACAACTATTTCAAAAAAAGTGCTTTTTCACCAGTACCCGGCCACCAATTTTCAGTAACCGGCCACTTTTGATCCAGTATCCGGCCAGGTCTTTTCTTTTGTAGCAAATCTTAACTTAACCATTGAAATTAAACACTTTTATCAATAAATAACAAGTTTTTTTTTTTTAAATATTTTACATTCATTAAATTTAAGTTTAATCGCATAAGCTTATCCCAGCTTGCTTAAAATAATAAATATATAGCTAAAACTAACAAAGCAAAAAAAGTTATTTTTTACATGAACGATAAATAGGTAAAAGATTTCAATCTTCAACATTTTTGTTAGTTAAATTTATTTCATAAATAAAGTTATTATTAAAATTTAATAAAACAAAATAGCAACTTCATTAAAAAAAAAAAACAAAAAAACATAATTCAAATCCTGAAAACAAACAAAAAATTCTTACAAAACGATATTCAGGAATCTTTGCTAATCAAACATAAACAAAAAACTATAAATAACATTAATCTCGTAAAACAAAACAATATTTCTTTCAGAAAAAAACTTTAAGTCTAGCTTACCTACTAAGGCACTTTCAAAGATACAGTTTAAGCTTAAAGATATGTCTTATAGTATAAAAAAAATCAGGTATATTTTCATGTATTTGAGTTTATGCAAATATCACAAACAAAATTCATGTTTATAGCGTCCTCATAAGGCAAAAAACTTATTAAACTACATTTAACTGCACCTTTCATGGGTGCCGGGCCCAGGAACATACCAGGCAACTGTATGGCAACTGTACTAGCCAAAAAGGGCACGACCACTTCTCTACGCTCAGAATAGAACAATATAGGTCGACCTATCGCTGCATGTAAACTTCTACTTAGACAAGACGCTTCAAGGATAACAAACACTAGATGGACTGAGAGTAACAGCTGCCTTGCAACCAGGCCGTGCTTAGACTCAAAACGCTCGAAGAATTTGTTAGCCTTGAACCACCTGTATGTAGGGTCTACCATGTGTATTCTTACGGGACACTGTCTAACAGGAAGACTCTAATAGGAAGACACGCCAAAAGACTTGGCGTGTTTTCCAATGATATCTGCAGAAGCTGCATGGACGAAGAAGAGGAAGAAACCGTTCAACACCTTCTTTGCTCATGCCCTGCACAACTTCATAGACCCTTAAAGTCTTTCAAGATACATCAAAAATTCCGCGTGGTTCGACTAGCGGGTGATTAACCGGCTAGTCCCGTAATGAAAGATTAATGGGGTATCAACTCGTTAATCTTACATCGGGTTTCTGAGATTAGTAGGTTATTAACTTGCTGATCTTTGTGGTATCACAATGGACCCTTGCGTGTGTCAGGCAATGTAAGTAGATAGGTATTACTCATTGGCTGACAGTCACTTCCAACTAACCTTACCCTAGCATTTAAGATGATACCACAAGGGACAAATATCGCAACCTATGTTCTAAAACCGTCTTCTTCAGTATCGCTTATAAGATTTTCTTGGCATTTGTTGCATTTAATAACTTGTTTCTTGGTTTTTCTCTTGCGCCCAGATGATTTTTGAGTTTCCTTTTCTTCTTTTCTTCATAGTGGCTTTTCTATGGCTTAGTTTTTTTCGGATTTCCTTTAGAGCAAGATCGATTCTTTGAGTACGTGAAAGTTCTTGTGGTTCTCCTTCAACTATTTCTTGACTCATTTTCTATAGCAAATAGTATGAATTTGTTCACAATTAGTAAGGTGGCCGGTTTGTTCTAAAACCCGGCCATAGTAAACCTTTGACAAAAAGAGGTGGCCGGATACTAAAACTTGACATATTTAATACATTTTATTGGATTGTGGAGGTAGGCAAATGTATTATCATACGTTTAAACGCGAAAAAACTAAATTATTCGATTTCAGGTAAAGTTCTAGTACCCGGCCACCCTGGCCGGATAATAGAACATCATAAGAAATTCTTGTTTCAGTAACCGGCCACCACATTTTTAGTAATTTAAAAGAAAAAATTTATATTTTTCTTATAGTTTACGATTAATAAACATAATATTTATTTAAAAAAACACAAAACTAATTTGTATACTTAAAAAGAACGCTGAATCTCACTTATTTTTCAAATCGGTTCTACTAGCACTCGCGAACTCAAACTAGCACTTCCTGCTCTCACAACGAACTTCACAAACTAAATATTTTTTTGCCATGGATCTTTCAAGCGCAGATCAGACAAACTTTACCAAAGCATTACATGGGCCTGGAATAATAGTCACAATGTTTTTACTCATGCAAATAATGTATTATTTTCTTATTATTTCGTATTTAATGGAAAGTGGCCGGGTACTAGTGACTGGCCGGGTACTGGTACACCTACCCTACTTCAACTTCGTTGTTGCTTTTGTTGTTGTTGTTGTTGCTGGTGATGATGATGATGACATATTGTATGCATAAAGAAAAAAGTCTGAGGGAAAACAAATTTTTAATGACATGAATTTTCATTTCACCTAGTACACATTCGAATTGAAGTCATCCGTGTCCCGTTCTATATAAATTGTTTTCTCCTCTCCCACACAATATAGCAACACTTGTGCAAGGATATCTTATTTTTTCTTATTTTATATTTTTTGCTTGCTCTAGGAGGTATGCACTGCGAAGCTGTCATGGCCTGGCCCCCTTTATGAAAATGAAATAAAAAACAGATTTCTTTTTGTATTCTTCTTGGGGCCAAATTCTCTAGCCATGGGAAAATATTGACAAAAGTGAATCCATTTTATAGATGTTATAAGGAAGGAAACCAAATGCATAATTCATATTCCTTTTTGCTTTGTCCGTTCTGGAGTATGTCGTTAGGTAGGTAGGTAGGTAGGTGTATCCGAAGGAACTGTGCACTTGTTGAGAGACACAAGTAGCGATTTTGCATCCTTAAGTCCATTCTATACATATACCCAGCTAACTATGTAGTGTGTGCATCCTTAAGTGAGCGGATGGCATGTTTAATTTGTATTTCTTTTTCTATTTTAACCATCTTAAATAACAATTATACTGTAAGTGTAGATGTAGAGGTGTAGGTATGAATGTGTGTGTATAGCTAACCTATGTTATATCCAATGTTGCCATCAGTGAGTGGTTCGTGTAGGATGTCAAGCTCGAGTGCACTTGGCGTTCTTTCTTTCATTATTTTCTTCATCCATGTCTCCCCTGTAACATCACTTCATCAAAAATGTTTTTTTTTTTCGAATAAAAACTGAAAAGGATCTAAAACTACAAAAGAAATTCTTCGTAGGGAGGCTTCAAAACATGACGAATGCCACTATGAGCTATACAATTTACTCAATACATAAACATCTTGTCAGAGATGAGGTTATTTTTTTTCCGTGCTTTTTTGAGGGTGGCGGTTGTCTTGGTGGTGCAAAATAAAAGTGAACGAGCGAAAGTCAAGTCATTCGTTGGTTGTATGGTAGGTACGTACATACATACATATGTATGTACCTATATCATTGAAATTTCGTTTGGATTTGTCTTTTTTTTTATTTTTCTTGCGATTTCTTTTGTTTCTGCAAAACTGAAAAATAAACTTTTTTGTGCTTGAATGTGTTGGTTTTCGTAATTTTTTTTTGTTACTCAGTCACAGTGTACCTACCTACCTACCTAACTATGCGAGTATTATTGGCGAGAAGGGTGAATTTTCAACTAGATCGTGCCAATTCAGAGAGGCAAAATGCATTCACTTTCACAATTATGTACTAAGAATGCAAAAACAGTTAGATTAAGAAGAATGAAAAAAAAAAAATCGTCCCCTCTGTGTTATTATTTTTAATTGGGTCATATTCAGGGAACCCAATTAACGTTTTTACTGCGCATACTTTTTCGTTCGCGGAAATTGATGGTAAGATGGAATTTTGAGGAAACTTCGGAGTTCATCACATTGTCTATAAATGCACGTAGGTATACCTAAGTAGAAGGATACATTTTTTTCTTTCATATTTAAGCTTTTTGTCAAAAGTTTTCCAGTATTGTTCGGTTTTGAAATAATTTCCAAAAGGCAGAATGATTCATTTAACTAAGACGAAGATAAAAAAACACGGTTCTTTGAGCATTCTGATCTCGAAAGTACCACAGCTTTCACACTTGTCTACCTTATTCATGATATGGGGTATACTTCTGTGCTTTGCTTATTTGAAGACACTGCCTATGGTTTTTGTGGCGTAGTGGTTATTTTAAATAAAAATATTGGACAGATTTGAAATATTCTTTCATCGATTACTACATTAACCGTAATCCCAAAAGAACGCGAATAGAAATTTAAAAACTGCTAGACCGATTTCAAAAATTCGTTCCCTATTAGATTATCTCATTATCCCTTTGTAATAAAGACTAGGTATAAACGTTCTATTGGGATGAACTATTGACCACTAAACCGATTTGAAAAACTACTATACAGGTTTATGTTGTTGAAGAATCTGATTCCTCTTCAGCTTTTTTGGTCACTGGTTAGCGCGATGAAATGTAACTTATTTCATTTACTTTCCCCGACGATTCGACAGGGTTTGCTGACTTCTTGAGGGGATCTTTACTGAGAACATAAAATAGTTTAGGTGAACAAATTTGAGATTCTACATTGAGTAATATATAGGCACCACAAAACAACTATTAACTTTAACAATCTTGGTTAAACTTAAACTAACTAAATGAAATTTAATTTGAAATAATTTAACAAATGTAATTTTGTTAGATCACTACTTGAAACATCACAAACAGAGTATGTAGTAATCATTAAAAAATCTGCAGCATCTTGTCAGAGGCTCGTTGGCTAAATATGTAATTATATCTTTGGAATCTGACATGTAAAGGTGTGTAGTTTCGAGTCCGACGGGCAGGTACGTTAAATTTGATTAGGGAAAGTAAATATGGTGACGATAGGTATTTCTCCATTGATGATTAACGTTGTTAAGTAATTGAAAACCTTCCTCCTGTCTTCTATTGCGTTCATTTGTAATAACAACAACCTATGACGATATGGTGGAAGCAAAAAGCGATTATTCCAGTTTAAATCACGAAATGAAAATAGTAGAAACTGTTTCTGGACTGATTCTATCCTTTGAATATGGGTAGCATATGTAGGTGACCAAATTTGACAAGCGAACTCTAAGCAGCTTCGTACGAGTCCGACATAAAGAGACTTTGTAACATATGGGTCGTTAAGTTCTTTCGACCAACGCTTAATCATTCCCAGTCTTGATTTTGGTTTGTACCGAGTCAATATGGTCATTGAAAGAAAGCTTTCGATCAAAGATCTAGTAACTGCCCGTTCAACACAAAATCCACTTGGTGATCCAAAGATTTACGAGAGAAAGTCATAATCTTGCAGTTTGAATTGTTCAATGATAATTTATTAATCGCAGTCCATTACAGAAGAGCATCGAAGTCGAATACGATAAAAATATCTTGGCATCGTCGGCGTAGAGGAGAATCTTTGAGTGATGGAGCACATCAGGCAAGTCATTTATGTATAATAAAAAAGGAGAGGTCCTAAATGACTTCCTTGTGGTACACCAGATGTAACATCTATCACTGTTGAAAAACAAGTTTTAAATTTTACGTATTGGGTTCGACCATTCAAGTATGAAAAAAACCATTTTTGAAGAGAACCAACACAGCAATGTTGAGCCAACTTTTTTATCAGTATACGATGATTCAGTTGATCAAATACTTTTGAGAAATCAAAGTAAACAACATCAGTTTGTTGGAAATTCGCGAATCCTTTAGAGATGTTTGATGTTAGCTCCATTAAATTTGAAACAATGGATCTTCCACCGAAAAACCCATGTCGTAAAATATATGGTTTTAAATTAAATAACATAAAGTTTGCCATGAGTGATTCAAAGAGCTTTGGAATACAGCTCAGTTTTGCAACCCCCTATAGTTGGAAGCAATAGATCGAGATCCAGATTTGTAAAGGGGTAAAATGAATGATTTCGTCCAAATATCGGGATAAATTGAATCATGCATGGACTTGTTGAAAAGAGAGCATAAGACTCCACACAAAGATTTGGAACATCTTCGTAGTATGCATCCAGGAATTTCATCATATCCAGGTAAAAAAGAGTCTTTGACTTTCCGACAAGCAGCTTCTACATCACTTTCAATAAAAGACGGAACTTGTAAAATATTTGTGTTGATTGTTGTCAGGAAAATATCATCTACGTTTCTAAATTTCTTCGTTGTTTAATTGGAGTTCTGCATGCGCAACAAGCAGCGTTTTTGGCGACTTCAAATATGTGATCGTTCCAACGAAGATCATCGTTTACACACATACCAAGTACTGACAGCTTTTTGGTTTCTTGATGCAGGTACCATTCATAGATAATGGCAATGGGGGAATGTTAAGCTTCAACTACAAGCGACAGCATTGAGTTTTCGAAGCATTGAATTCTACTCGGTTTTTATGACTCCATGTAACAATGCTGTCAAGGTCAGAATTCAATGAGCTTATCATACGCAACCATTCCAGTTCCACATCCGAAGAGCAGGGACGTGAATTTTGAAACGAATATGAAAAGCTGAGGGTCGAGTCGTCAGCAAAACTGTTAAGTGGATTAGAAGTTTCAGACAAGAGATCATTAATGAAAATGGGGGATAGAACGGAGCCTGGGGCACACCAGCATTTATAAAATGGGAATCAGACTTGAAGTCATGCAATACAACTTGTATTGAACGGTCGGAAAGGCAATTTCTAATCCAACGAAGAAGAGACTAATCGATACTAAAAGCATGCATTTTCGATAAAAGAGCTTGATGCCAAACTCTATCAAATGCTTTAGAAATATCAAGCGCAATAATCTTACTTTCTCCAAACAATGTAAAGATTGGATCCACTTTTCGGTGAGATATGCCATCAAATCACCAGTGGACCTTTTTTTAAGTTGACGGTTTATCAACGTTTCCATGACCTTGGAAAGAAGGGATGTTAGTGCAATTGGGCGGTAATTGGAAGGGGAGGAAGATTCGCCTTTTTTAGGGACCGGCTGGAAAAATGCAGTTTTCCATCTGCTCGGGAAAATCCCAGCAGAATATGAAAGATGGAAAAGTGGTTTTGCCAGTGCGCCAGCGGATTTATGTATCTTGAGATCTTTGAGGACTCTTGCAACCGAGCGAGTTCGAAAAAAAATCTGCTTCATCATAGAATCTACAGACTTAAGCTCAGATGGAGCCAATATGCTTTCAGGAAGTGTCTAGTTAGAAGCAAATTGAGCTGCTAGCAAACAAGCTTTATCGATGGAGCTGACATACGGAGAGTCATTGAAAACGAGCGTTGGGAGCGATTCTTAATGTTCTTGACAAAAGACCAAAAGTTTTTACTTCCTCTTGGACACAATAGTATTTTTTGCCTTACTTTTTGGTCATGCAAAAATTTAGCCTTTTGTATCTGAGCATTACAGATATTTCTGGCCCGTTTGAACAAATTTCGGTTATCTACAGTGGGGTTGTCTTTAAATTTACGAAAACTACTTTCTCGATCCCTAATCGCCTCTTTACAATTAGAATCAAACCACGAATTCTCTTTGGGGACGATACTTTTTGTTCTGTGAGAAACAAAATTTCTCATGCCGTTGATCTGATATGCAATGTTAACGAAGCATATCCTTGTGGTGGTTATTGTGCCTTTTATACCCCCAAAACTATAATACTCTTCAAGTAAAGACTGTCTGCCCCAATATCAGCAGTCTGCCAGAGCTTATGAGGAATGTCACACTGGGTGTATTCGACTTAAAGAACCAACGGTGGACTTCAGAAGTTAGAAAACCAAACCTTTAATTGAGCTAAACTCCTATATGTCTGGTTTAAACTTTTTTTAAGGGTCTTCCAATACTAAAACAGCATATAAATAGGGATGGCGGATTGAAATAGGATGGTCCTGGAGAGCCAACCGCAACTTTCAGTGTTTTAACACCGGATTAACCGGCCCTTTGTGTCCAAAGCTATTTCACAAGGATCTGGCCCACCAGGTTAACCCTAGTGACCAACCCAAATGCAACTAAGTAATTTTAATATTTTCAAACTAATCCCAGTAAGCTAAAAGCATTAGTAGTTACATCTTGACGAAATACTTCAAAACAAATGTGGCCGACGTTTTTTATAAAGTCAAACAACATTCGTTTCTCAAACGACTAAAATCATTGCAAACGTGTTGCAAATCTCGGAGTCACTCGTGGATAATTTGTTTTCATGAGAGAGGGAAGAAGGATCTGATGTCTGTTTCCGTTTTCTTTTAATAAAGTTCCAGAACAATGAGGGATTCGTTTTCAAATTAGATTTAACCGTGCAGATATACCTTTCATAGGCAATCGATGTTTTTCTTACCAACTCTTTCCTGGCTACTGTGAAGCTATAACATAAATCAGCCTCTCTCGTCGCTGCAAAGAATTTTTAAGTTTTTGTTTTTGTTTTAATATTCTGCACATCCCTCTTTAATGACTCATGTTTAGACTTAACTTCAACAAAAGAAGTACACTTCACAGTTCACAGCTCACAGCAATTGAAATATTATTTTGGTCGTACATACTTCCGTGTTTTGAATTCAAAAGTATACGAAGTTATAGACCATATACCGAAGTTTATTATCAAATTGCTGGATTAAAAGTACATACTGTAGTTTGATCAGAAAATGATCAGATAACCGAATAGAGCGAAAGCGCTCTGGACTCTGCTCAATTCCTGGGGCCGAATTATCGCACACGTGATCGAGTAATACGTGACTGAATTGTGTGTTTTTGGCATTACTTTTCGAATTATCGAGCACTTTAGAACATAAATTTGACATTCTTTCATCAGTATTCGAACAAATAGAAATCGATAGATGACCAGAAGACTTATGTTGTATAGAGCCGTTGTTGAAAGAAAAATAGCATTCACTCACTGATGCGGCAATTCGACCCCAGATATCAGATATCTAGATCAAGATCTAGATCGCTAATCGCTAATTTACAAAAAATCTGATCCGGATGTGAACAAACTTATCGGCAGTCGAGTATCTGATGCATATTTTATTTTCCAGCGAAGATATAGCCAAATTGAATTGAATTAAAATTTAATTGTATCTGTTTCCTGTTTTTTGTATTTTCTTAAGCTACAAGATGAATTTAATAGAATTGAATTAGTTTGTTTTGTTCTTTCTTTTGTTTGTGTTCATATCGCTGGTGTTTTAGGTTGCTCATTTGCCTTTTATTCGTGTGAGACTTGGTGAAAACACATAATGTGAACTATAAAAGAACAAATCAGAAAAGTTACCGTGACCTTTGGTGACGTAGTTTTCTTTAGTCTTTTTCATTCTTTCAAGTGAACAACTCTGAAGTGCCTTTAAGACCTCTTGCACTGCATTTTTTATGGACATAATGATTGATCTTACTTCGAGAATTGTGCAGTCGTGTATATCTGCTTCAACAATGGGCGTGTTTTTTTCACAAGGATGTTATGTACATAACATGATATCCAAAAAAAACGCTTCGTTTTTTTTTTATTTGTGGGTTGGTGTTCTCGATCAGTTGTCAAACCAATAAAAGGCAACAAATAATTTTTTTTTGGCAAATTCGCACAAAAACGCAAAAACTGTTTGTTAAAAACCTAAAGCAATTGTATAGAGTGGAAAATAAAAATGTTCCGCAGTGAAATTAATGCAGGTAAACAATTTTTTTGTCTGTTTTTTGTTAGTTTAGAAACGTCAAAAATAGGTCCGTTCACAAAGGTAACAAAGAATTTCTCTTGACTCTGTTTACACGCTGGGGTTGAATTCATATGAAACTTGTGATTTATATCAGAGTTGGAAAAATTATTTTGTTACTTGTTTTAAACGAATTAAACTATTAATAATAAAATAATAAAACCAATTTTATGGATTACTTAACAATTACTTTTGGAAAAATGTCAACATTCACAGAAAAATGTGAAAAAAATATGCAAAAAGTGCTTTCAATCACAAAACAGACCTTTTTTAATTGCGATTACGTTCTTTTATGTATCTTTATATAAATATATAAATCTTACCCCTGAAATCAATGAAATTCTAAAAAAAAAAAAATTGAGCAACAAGATTGCGGAGTGTAAGAGTGGGCAGAGGATTTTATTCAGTTCAACATTTGTGAACAGACCTTCTGACACCCATTTTGCTTTTGTTCGAGATACATGAAAGTCTCTAGACGCACCAACATTTAGAAATGAAAAGTCGAAAAACTCAATCGAGACTCGACTAAACGTCAAAACTCTATCCCCGACCAAATCTTAACCATCCTTTTATCCATAACATCGGTTGTCGGGGATGTTGTTTTTGCTTTGCATGTAAAATGATGTTATGTATATAACAGTTCTGTGAAAAAAACACGCCTAATGTTTTACAGTCAAATGTATGATTCACCTGATTGCAGGACGGAGAGGAAACAAAAAACTTATCACATCCAAGTTGACAACTTATCGCACCAATTTCAAGCGTTTGCATTGTAAAATTCAAAGGATTGCTTTTGAAAGTGCTACCTACAGACTACATGGCCCGAACTACAGCTAACGTTATAGAGTGGGTGAGTGGCATTAGCGATCGAGTCAGTGAGTAACCATTTTGGGATTACAGCATACGTGATCTCACGTATCGTATAGGTTTTTAAAGTTGTACCAGTAATGATAAGAACAATTACAAAAAAATTTTGTTATTGTTTTTAATCTGTAGTTGTTGCTTTTGAGGTGAGACCCGATACCCGTAGTGTGATGGTTAGCATGTTCGCCTGTTAACTCAGAGGTTCGTGGTTCGAATCCCAACAGAGGCAAAAATGTTTTACCTCGGGTATCGCCTTGCGCGAGGAATTGGCATGTCCTCCGTTAGTAAATTCATTGCCATGAAAAGCGCTTTCTCGATAAGCAGTTCGGAACCGGCCGAATATTGTAGGTTCCTTCCATTCCCTCACAAAGCATGGTTATGAGAAATGCGCCAGGCCTTGGCGCTCTGTTGTGCCACCCTAGACCCTATTTATTTATTTATTTGTTGCTATTAAAAAGAAAATATCTTATCAAATTTGATTTTCTCGATCTTACATGTCTTTTTTTTTAATAAAAAGTTGTCTTTTTTGTACCAATAAAATCGAATACATATTCACTAACATATTTCGAATCTCTATTAATTCACAGTCGCTGATGTGCGTCGAATGAAACCCGTTCGATTACTCATGAGAGAATTCCAAATTTTTACTAGATAACGTGAGCGGTAATACAAAAATTCACTACATTCCGTCACGAGTTATTCGATAACGTATGCCGTAATTCGGCCCCAGGTTTCATTAAACTTTTTTTAATGCCAAAAATTATGAATTCGGATTTTGTTGTTGATCAGAGCGACGGCGGCGGTTTCTTGACTTAATAGAAAATATGACAGCTTTTACAAAGTTTAATTTTCTCTTTTAAACTAAATTTTGTTGCCTCATTTTGATTTTAATTGTTATTGGCTATGAGAATGACTAAATTTTAAATAAATTTTGCAGAAACCTGCAGATAATTTGAAGACTAAAAAAGTTTGACAGCTTATTTTTCTTTCTATCCCAATAATTTTAGTGAATATTTTTGAAATATTGATTTTGAATTGGTGTCTGCAAAATATTTCGTAAGGCAATACAATTTGATTTGAATCTTTGAACGGAAATGTTTAACAAACGATGACGACTCCAAAATAAGTATTTCCCTCCAAGTATCTTTCTCTTTCATTTTCATTGTATGTGAAGAACGAAGTAGCGAACAAAAAAAAAAGAAGCAAAATCCTTGAAAATCGTTTCTAAATTTATTAAATAAAGTAAGAAGAAGAAAAAACGGAAAATAATTTAAAAGTAAATCGATTTTTCCGAAACGAACATTTTTTTCTTCTGTATATTCTGTGTGGTATGACGAAGGAAAAAAAATGCTTTTACCTGGTGCTCATCGTTCTGTACGCACTTGTCCTTTTGCCACCACCCCTACGCACCTACCCACTCCAAATATTTCTATAGTAAGCAATTGTCTATTCAACGCAGGATAAAAAAAATTTATATATATACATATACACAGAGGAAGACATTGTATTTGGGAGAGGAGGGGGCGAGGCGGGAAAGGACGAAGCAAGAAAAAAATTACAAACGCAGGAAGAAAATAAAATAAATAAATTTTCCATTATTTGAAGTTAGAAAAAAGTTCGTTTTGCTTTCGTTAGAGTTCTTCGGCTGAGTTTTTTTTTTTTACTCTTCGTATATGTATAAATAAGTGTATGTGTTCTCTAACAGTGAATATAACTTTTCTGATTTTTAGCTTCTTTTGCTAAGAAACTTTTTTTTTTGTTAAATCGTCTCTTATAGTGAAAAAGCCATACAACAACTTGGAGCAGTGCAAATAAAAAAAAAAGTATCCAGAACGGAATCTCCTTGCTTCTTTTAGCGCTGGCAAAAAAGTCCTTACGTTAAGTGAAAATATATAAGTGTAGAGATGTACATACAAGCATATACTTATGTATGAACGCTTGGCACTGGCAGGAGCATCCAGGAGTGGAAAGTTTTTCATTTCAACACGATATCTGGAAGATGGGGGAGCGGCGACGACGACGACGACGCTTAGATGAAGTTGCTTTTGCTACTCGCAATGTTTGTATGTGAATGTAGCTCTATTTTGCTGTGCAGCATTTCGTACTTGTACGCACAAAATGTCAGCGCGCCAAACGAATGTTGCCTTGTACTTAGTACCTATAGTAAATTGAAAATTCCTTTTGCTCGGCTATAACTCTTAACCTACGGTATGAGGAGTAAACCGTGCGTTGTCGTCGTAGTCGTCGGCATGAGTGTCAGTAAAATAAAAGTGGCAGCAACAACTGCGCTGGAAAGGGCCAAAAGTTAACAAAAAACAAAACAAAAAAGTACGTATATACCTAAGAAACGAGCAATAGAGCTGACTCTGGATGTTTACTAATGTAAAATGAAGGAGCTAAGCAATTTACAGTTTTTAGTTGCCCTAGAGTGCGTGTACATCACCCCAACACGACCCCATTTATTTATCCTTTTTTTTAATTTACCTCTCAACCAAGAACAACCTATTCCATGGCCCCCAAAGTTAGCAAAACAGCACTGCTCAGTGGAGCGATGAACGGAGCGGGTCGAGCGGCAGAGTGCGTAATGCCAGTGGTACACAATGTTGACACGTGTTTCCAATGCCTCACATAAAATACAGGAATCCAGAGATCCCCTGAGGTGGCATCACGTAGCACACGCATGAAAATTGCAATTTTCATTTCGCGCTGTTTTAATTTTTCTTCCTTTTTTTTATTTTTCCCATTTTGTGCAGTAAATTGTTTAATTTCAACAACACCACTATTCCCATTTATTATACCAGGACGATGAGTATGTATGTCGTTATATGTACTCTAGTACGAGGGAGAGGTCTCGTGCTTTAGCCGCATGAAGAAAGGAATAAGTACAAATAAAAACCACCCCTGCAAGTTATTTGGGGGTTGCTGCTGTTTTGCTGGCTATGTGCACAAATGCATTAGCAAGAAACATCTAAAATGGCATTAACACAGATACACTTGCAGCATAGATACTCATACACATAGAATTTATTATTTTATATGTATCTAACGGTTTCTTGTTTTTTTTTCTTTTTTTTTTTTTTTGTGTTTTCCTCTAAAACTCTGGAACATTTTCCTCTTCTTTTCATTTGGATAAATGGAAATGGTTTCGTGTGGTTTCCTCTCGTATTTTGTTTTTTTTTGTGTGCTATTTTCTTGGTTGGTTGGTGTATTCATGCTGCTAGAGCTACTCTGCCATTTCGTCCTTATTCTTGGTCATGTGGAAGCACTTAAACATGCATACAAATTTACATAAAACTTTTTTGCATCAAAAACGCTGGATGATGGTCATACACAATCACATATATCTTTCTCTACACACCGCTGGTATAGATATAGGTAGGAAGTGTAGGTATAGAGCATTTTCTGGTTGGCTTATTTCACTGCAGAATCATCCTCGTTTTTGCTCCTTGTTTTCGTCGTTGACGTTGTCGTCGTCGTCGTTGGTCGCTGCTGAAAAGATGAGTCACTTTCGCTAGGATTATTGATTTTTTTTCTCTCTGGATTTGGTTGGTTTCGGTTATGTAGTGTTTCCTTCTTTTTTGTGTGTTCTGTTTTAAAGTGTATAACAGGTACCTTCATAACGATGACACCTGTAAAACACCGAGCGCAACCCTCTTGACTTTTTTTCTTAAGTCATAGAAATGAGAGATTCCCTGAGGTGTTACCAGTTACTTTTGTTTGTTTCAAGTGTCTTTTTCTACGTACATTGACCTACCTACACAGGCATTGAATTGTAAGTGGGTATGGGTGGAAGGTTCGTTTAAAAGCCTTGGGGGGAAACTTCTTATATTGTGCTCTTCAAACTTCAATGCAACGAAGAAGCGATATGAAAACTACCCTCGACTTTCACCCCAAAAAATAAAATACCTTCATCTGGTCTTTTTTCTACAAAGGAGGTAGGTATAGGGAGGAAAAAGGAACTAACCTAACTCCGTTTTGCATTTCTTTGTTATTGGTGGTCCTTGTTTCTTTTCCTTTCTACTTTCTTAAGTAGGTACCTACCTAGTTATACTATACAGATAGGAAGAAGTCTCTTAACCCTTCCAAGGTAGCTTTGTTGCAATAGAAATGTCAGAAAGTTTTAGGGTACGAAGGCACTACGTACCTCCTTGCTGTTATCACCATCCCACTACACTCACACTGACGTTTTTTGTATGAAATGCATACCTACACATCAAACTTCACTCAAGCCAGGGTGCATTTGATGTTCAGAAGTATACCAATGGGGTAAATATTAGCATAAACTCTATAATCCAAGGCACCTAGTTTCTATTTGAGATACTTTATTTTTTCTCCTTGAAGCTCCGTTTGAACGGTATCACATCGTTCAGCATAAGTTGCGCGCGAATTAAGCATAATTATACGGCGTAGGTGGGGTCGTATACCGTATGCATGCAGAGCTTTTTTTATTTACCTAGGGGTGGTATTCTTTCAACTTTCTTGGCCTCCCCTTGCATTGAAGCGGCAACTAGCAGAGTGTTACAAAGCCCAAAGGTGAAGTGCCATCAACAAAAACAACACGATACTATGTGCGAGTTTGTTTGTTGGTATACCTACCTACCTACTATAAACTACGCAATGCGTTTTCATGCTTATTTTTTTGCCTCTTTAGTCGTTGCTGCATGGCAACAGTACAAGAAATTTATTATTGTGCGTTGCAAAAGGACTTTTGGTTGGATACGCACTTAATGTTTGCCCCCTGGGTTTTACTATTCATGGACGGACTATACATATATACCTACATATAAGAGGGTAGCTGCAACAACGTTTTTCTTTTAACTGACTCCGTATTAAGCGTTGGAAGGCAAACATCTGTATGTGCACACAATGTTTACCTTTCAATCGAGTCTTTCATAGAGTTGCGAACAAAGGAGGCAATCTTGCAAGTGCCTTCGCAATTTTCTTTGAAATATGAACAAACCTGGTTGTGGACATGGAATGTTTTCAGGACAAAGTTCAAACAAATCGACATCCTTTGTGTGATTTGTGGACTAGAGTCAAGTAAAGTCTCATGGAATATTTTTCAAAGTTTCTTTAGTAGATCAATTGCTTTCGGTACGATCTCCTTCCTTTGGGAATTCTCTGCATCAGCCAAGTAAGATGCCTACTCTGGTCCCGCGAGTGAGTAGTCTTTCACGATCTTCACAGAAGAAACTTAAAGAAAAACTTCCAGTAAATAACCTGCAAAGATTGTCAATGGTGCCTGATTGACATGCCTGATGCCTGTTACGTTGGATATCAAGGTTTGAATCGCAGAAAAATCAAAATGTATCGCCTTACTCGATAAATTGGCAAGACTACTTAGTGTAATAAAACTGCCATGTAAAGCGTTTTCTCACTTAGCCGATCTCAATCAGCATAAAATTGTGAATCCCTGATAGGTATTCTTTAGACGCCAAAGCTTGGTTTTTCACCCTCAATTGGTGTGTTACCCGTGTCGTAATGAATACAGGGTCTGACGTGGAAGTTTAAGGTTCGGGTTTCAGTACCTTTCTTCTGTTCCTCTAGTTATACTCCAAAAAATACAGTAAGTTCGACCCTCCGCTTTATTTAAAATATTTATTTATTATTTTTAATAATGTACCCCCATGCTTCGTCCTTCGAGGTATCTTGCTTCTCTTATAGATGTTTCTCGGTGACACATCACATCATCTTTTTATTCTTATCAAAATATAGAAAAGGATACTCACCTGAGGATGGGTCACAGAATGTTCCTACAAACTAATTCTTTGCACTCTGACTAAATTCATTCGCGTTCAAAGCTCTATGGGAGATGTTGCTATTTGCCATATAGCAACTGCCTATAGGTCTATTCTCTTTGGATTGATTAGTCTACAAACAATGCTCTGTTTCCACCACCGCACCTCCTTTATTTTTAGCTTTTTGTGGCCAAGGGCATTGGTTTTGTTGATGAAACTCACTTCACCCTTATCTGCATGTTTACAGAAGAAAATCATTTTGTACTTCAAGGGCTGGAAAACATGTGTTTCGTTTCTTTTGTGTATTGGGCATAACTCTTTCTCTCGCCATTTGCCAGTAGATTAAATTTTCGTCGCTGATTGTAAAAACAGACCAAAGACCAGGTAACGATGAAGGTGAATGTAGAAGCTAGCTATGCACTTCTGTGTACTCTGTACAGCCCACCATTAATTGGGGCTTTTGCGATTGTTTCACCTTTGCTATGTTTTGCAATAGGTATAAGTATATGGATATTACGTTGCTGAACTAAGTAATCTAAATATGCATCACTTCGAAACGAAATATGTTTCAGAAAATATTTTCTAAGCCCTGGCTTCCCTCACAGTCACTCTGGTTATATTGCAGACCGTGCTTTGAGAGCTTCAATATTGAATTGTCTCTCTAATATGTGCAATGACGTTTATAGTCAATGAATAACCTCAAAGAGAGTTGCGATTCAATCTTTCCAAAGAAACCATAAAGAACCAAGAATTGATAAAAGGAGCTTTTGATAATAATAAACAAATAAATAAATAAACTCGGTAGTAGTACAAGACGGAGTAACGTCTTCATGACTAGATTGAAATGTAAACACTCCAAGAAACTCGATTATTGAATTCTTTTTCCTCCGAGTCCAAATTTTGTACTTTGTTTTGATATAAATCGGTCCATAAAAGTCTGAGACTTGCAAGTTCGACTACATAAAATGACAATATGGTTTTTCTGTCCAAAATTGCTGACTATTTCAAGCTACTCTGAGGTCCAAAATGCTAGCCGGGTTTTTAACCGGACACTGCAGACCACCTCTTAGATGACTGCGAAGCTCTAATACACCAAAGAAAGAAGTACCTATTATCCTACTATGTAGAGGAGAAGGAGCTAAAACTCCTAAGCGTAACCCAGATACTATGTTTCATCAGAGGAACTAATCTGGATGAGGTACTTTAATTAAGGAATACCACTTAAGAAGTAGGGGGTACAATAGATCTAAACAGGTCGAGGTACAATACAAAACCCCAATTTTCATTCATTCATTCATTCAAGGTCCAAACTGGAATGGGGTAACGAAGCGGATGGTCATTACTGGGTGAATTGGACCTTGTAAAGATATAGTCCGTGCAGAACTATTCTCAGGCAAGTGCGTGAGCTGTGGAGATCGATAGCGACTTGATTTTCGTCAATTGGGTTTCACACTCTCAGATACAGCAGGCACGTTTTCGTCTATATTCGTATGGTCCAGACGGAGACCATGAATGTTATCCATTAGTTTGCCAACTCCACCATCAGCAGGTGTATCATTTCGACCAAAACATTTTCTTCAAAAAACATACTACTTGCGCTTGGACTACACAGTACTCACTTTGGAAACGTATTTTCAATATTTTCCGACGCCTTACAAACGTGAAGCGTCTCATTTCGTTTTGCGGAGGGATGGTACTGGCTTTCTTTAAATTTCAAGCGAAAAACTAAAATAAATAGTCATAACCATGCCTTGTGAGGATATCGAAGCGACCTACAATTTTCTGCAGGTCCCGAACGGCTAATCGAGAAAGCCGTGGAAAAACATGTTTACATCTTTCGGCTTTCTGGGATTCGAGCCACAAACCCGCTGGTGGCTCAAGCATTGCTATCCATTTATTTTCTAGACAAAGCGGGTAGTCCCAGGGCCTAGCGCATTTTTCACAACTCTGCATTGTGATATAGTTTATGGGACCTTAAAATTTTTTTGCCGACTCTGAACGGCTAATCGAAGAAGCACTTTTCATGGCGATGAAATTACTATCGTAGGACTTGCCTAATCCTCTTGAAAATCGATACCCGCCGAAAAACATTTCTGTTTTCTGTTGAGGTTTGAACCTCGAATCTCCAGCGTAATAGGCAGACATGCTAACCTAATGGTTACTGAAGATCTTAAACATCAACACTTGTTATCTTTTAGAAAGCTTACTTATATCATTGCGTCTGTCTTAACCTTCATAGCTATAGTTTCCACTGCGCTAATTCCTTCTTTCTTAAGCATGCTCTTATAGGTATAGGTACATATATGTAGGAAGTGTAAAAGAAGGTTCTCATTCCATTCACATAACTAACAAAGAAACTGTAGAGCTTCATGCTAATTGCAGAAAAGGTTTCTTTGTAATTCCACTTGCTTTTGAGTTGAACTAACGCTTTTAGTAACATTTTTTTCTTTCAACTCTTTTTTGACAAAGAAGTCGTTTCCTTGCATCAAAGGCTAAGGCGCTAGGGGGTCCTAAGGACAGTTGTACCTACCCAGCTACCCTATTCCTTTGGATTGTATAGCGTTATAGTGGATACATTTGCCTTGAGTCTTTGTTTTCTTTGAAGTTGGTACCTACTCAAACTAACAAGTTTGCATGTGCTGTGTCAATGCATTAAATCCTTCCCGTTATTACAACTGGTTTTTCTTTTTTCCTAACATAAAATGTAAATGTAAAGCAAGTTGTTGATGGTGAAAGTGAAGCGAGCGGTTGTTGTGTCTCCTATATAATCAGTGGCAGATGCAGCTTGCCCCATATACCTACAATTTTTTTGTATAATGCCGCAGGTTAAATTATTATTGCTCCGCGCCAAAGAAGTCACACAAGGTGTTTCAACAAAAGGAAACCGAGCCTCATCAAATGCCTGTGTGTTGAGGTAGGCTCCATGATAGCGCGACGTAGACTCACTAAGAGCGAAATAAGGACGTGCAAATGCACTGTATGTTAAAACAAGTTTGTTCTTTGTGTCGCGCGGCAAAAGCAAAAGCAAAAGCACAAAGCACAAAAGTATATAGGATACAAGGCTTGGCAAATAAATAGGTCTGCAGCATTCAAACTCTAATTAGGTAGGTAGTCATTTCAAACGGAATCGTCTAGGTACATACAATTACCTCTGTTTGGATCTATAGAACGCTTAGGTTAAAAGGATGTTCATATAGAAATCTGAACCCTCGTGTGGAAAATTAAAACGAAAAGAAAAAAGGTAATTCCAAATTCTGTTTCGCATTTAATGAGTTGAAATCAAATTAAACCGAATAAATTCCACCCTACCTCAGTGCTCAGTGGGATTATAGTCTCGGCCTGGTTCTGGTTGGTGTTTTCGTTTCGAGTTTCGACGCATAATATACGCATTACGCACTTTTGCTTAAAGGTTTGTCATTCATATTTTTGGTTAGCTTCCTTTTTGCAGTGCGGACGGAGAACGGAGTTGATGTGCATTGAGGTGATGTTGGTGTGTGAGGACACATGTTTTGGTGGTTCTTATGTCTCGTGGACTTTTGTAGAATTTGCGTTAAGTCCTTAATGCCTTATTGGATTTGGATAGGTTTCATTCGTGGGTGTGTATGTGTGTATGGATTTGAATTCACCCTCTAACAATCTAATATTATAAAAAGGGGAAGATTTATCGACCAACTATAGCACCACCATTTTCTTTTTTTCTTTTTTTTATTTCAAGCGATGAAGAACAAAAAAAATCTTTGCAAATCGTTTTGTGTTGTTGTAGCAGTTGATTCTTAGCACAGTCATCTGAGAGGGCGAAACATATAGAAGAGATTTTTAGATTTGTGGGTAGAGTGAGTGTAGTGAATGTATACGTCATCCAGCGTCCTTCGTTGCGTTTTCCCTTTCCCACCCTCTATTTCCATCTCTCTCTTAGCCTTGTGATAGTTTTGTTTGCGAAAGCGAACATGGATAGCGCTCATTCAGAAAAATAATATTAATGGCTTACAGTTGCAGTTGTTCGGTCTGCACATTTATCCTTTTGCTTGATTAAATCTTTTCAGTAACACAATGTAAAATTTCGTATAGGGTATAGATATACTTAAGTATAGGTAACTACTACCTATTTGGGGCAATATAAACACCATTGTCGGTCATAGATATATATTTGTACACAGATGTAGGTATAATGTCATTGTGTGTGACTTCATGGTTCAGTAGAAATCGTTTTCATTGTCCTTTATACCTTCATATACATACCTATATATTTTTTGTTACAAGAACAAGAACACTCTTATTATGTTTTGTTGTCCTTGTGAAATAAGAAGTCAGAGCTTCCACTCACATTAACTGGGCAAACGGAAATTGAGTTTCCATTTCTTGTGGTTAATTGATATTACATATAAATATGTACCTACCTTAATTGTACATAATATGTAGGCATGTTGGTAGCTGGAAGCAACAAACTTTGGCTAAGTAGGTAGGTAGGTTAGTAATAATTATTTATTTATTAGTAAGGTATCAGCTATGAAATCCCATTTGTTTTAAAATAATCAAATCTAAAATCTGAAAAAAAAGCTTGAACTAGATTAAAAAAAAACTTTTGCAGTTGTCTCCTATCTTCCTTTGAATTGCTTCTTCGCACTTTAACGTTTGCCTTTTCTAGCATTGAAAAACGAATTGTTAGGTTGATCTCATTTTCGTACAGAGAAATGCAACGCATTACGATTTGCAGAAGCTAGCGAAAAGTGCCTAATAGGTCTTCGCATCAGAGGGGCTGACGCCACTCAGAGACTGCAAGACCTGAGGTCGCAGCTATTCATGAAGAAAGCGGCAAATGCGAAGATTAATCTGGCATATTTTCACCCTATCACAAAAGTTTCCTGTTTCGTCTTTCCATGCGTTCCACACCTCACAGAAAATATTAAAGTGGTTAGGAAAGAGCTCATGCTCAACAACAATCTTTTGAAGTCACAACCAGTAAATGCGAAAATGGATGTAGTGTTGTAGTAGCGCGTAAATGCCCGGTTCTATGCTTGAATATTACATAGAAAAATATTGCGAAAATGCCACCAGAAAAAATGGGCACGACTGGGTCGCACGAACTTGCGATTGTGGGCTAAGTACAATATCAAAGTCTTGAGGCTGAGTACAAGGTTTCACGCACTTCATAATATATTTGGTGGTACAGAGTTGCTAACTACACATTGATTATGAAAATTGAATAAAATCGCAAAAAATATTGAAAAAAATGAAATTGAATATTCCATAAGTTTCTAGTAAAAATCAAAAAAATCCGCCTCCGCCTCCTTTTAGTGTTGAACGTAGTTCGAATGGAAAATCCAATTATAACAGAATGTTACTATGTTGAACAAAGGTTTATTGAATAATAATCAAATAAGAGAAAAAATTAAAAACATACAAATGCAAAGTCAACTATTTTAAACATAAATAACAAGTAGTATTTCTTTTAAGTTTAACACTCCCACTAAAAGTATATCTACTTGTTATTAGAATTAGTTAAATTTGTTTATCTTGAACCTCCTCTTTATTCTTAACGTTGATCAATTGTCTTTGATTTTCAAAAGTTAATTTTGGTAGAGGTTTTGTTAAAAAATCAGCCTGTTGATCTTTGGAAGATACATGATGCAAGGTGAATTCTTTGGCATTGTATTTGTCTCGGATAAAATGATAGCGGACATCTATGTGCTTGCTTCGCTGGTGAAATTCTGAGTTTTTAACTAATTTGATGGCGCTTATATTGTCCACTTTTAACGAATCTTCAAATTTGTCCAAAACTTTTGTGTTTGCCCTTCGACCTCGCTTTTTTGTTTGCTCTTGTTTATATTCTTTTTCAGATGGAGTGTCGGCTTTTGTGGTAGCTCTGCAAGCGCTAGTTGCCTTTGTAATGGAGCCGGTTTGATCTTTCGCCGAATGTAAAGTACTTTCTAATGTTGTATCTATCTTTGTTGATTGACCCTTTCCTCGTCGACGAGTTGGCATACTCTGACTCTTGTTCTGAGCTCCCGGAACATCTTCTTGAGAGACTGCCATTGAAGGAGTTGTTTTTGATACAACTATGCCACATCGATTTGGTTCCGTCATGTGTTCTTCTTCAATGTGCTCATTTTGTAAGAGAAGGAGCGTCGTAGTATTAGCTGGCGTACTGCGGGTTATTTTTGGTTCAGATTCCAAAACGACTTTGGATTTAACCTGGCGTCCAATTCTTCGAGACTGAATTTGTTCTTCTCTGGGTTCCTCCACTTCAACTGCTCCTCTTCGTCTGCGTTTCCGAGCCGGGGTCACACATTCAGAGGTAGATTGAAAGGTTTCTGATTTCACTGCAACTGGTCGTCCACGTTTCTCGGATACGATAGGTTTTTCAACAAACGCATCAAAATCATTTGCATAACTGCTATTAGCTAGATTTGAAGGCTCAGGGATAGATGCAACTGGCTCCGACTTAACTGCTGCCGTTCGTCCCCGTTTCTTAGGTAAAACAGGTTTGTCAACTTCATCAATGGCCTTTGTGATCTTTGAACCTACTGTTGGCTTATTATTTTTGCTTGGAATGACTTCATGCGTATCGGAATCAGAAACTTTAACAAAATCTTCTTCTGATGTACTTTCATTTAAAGCTGTCTCGGGTTCTAATTTAACTATTTCTCTGCGCGTACGTTGTTTTATTTTAATGGCCTTATCTTCAATGTCTATTGCTTTTCGACGAACCCTCTTGTTAACAAAGTTTGAAATTTCTGGAGTAATGGGCTCTGGTTTAACTGAAACGGTATTCATTGGTAAAGAAGTCTCGACATCGTTTATATCAGGTTCTCCTCTGCGTCCCCTCTTTACGGTATTCATTGGTAAAGAAGTCTCGACATCGTTTATATCAGGTTCTCCTCTGCGTCCCCTCTTTAATGCTGGAACTGACTCGCAAGATTCAACAGCCTTAGCTTTCGGTACTGGTTTTCGTCCTCGAGTTCTGCATACGGGTGTCGATTGAATGATTTTTTTAACGTTTTGATCGATGATAACACTTTCCTCAACATCAGGAACACTAATTTGAGTGTTTACCTTCTCTTCAGTTGCATTTCTTCGACCTCCTTTACGAACTGGAGTCGAGCTTACACTTTCTGCCTTTTTATTTATTTTAAACTTCATTCTGAATAACTTTTGAATTCTTTCTCCCACTGCAACAGTTCTTCCATTCTTCAAAAGTTTGCATTCTTTGTTGTTCGACTCATGTGTTATTCCTTTGTCAAGTGCAGCACCAAGAGAAAAAAGGTTATACCTTATATTTGGAACCAATAGAACGTCAGTCAAATGCTTAGGATTCCAGTTCATTCCATCGAATGCTAGTATATTAATTTCACCAGTACCAATAGCTACTATACTATTTCCATCCCCAATTCGAACTAATCTGGCTTCTTCAAATAACTTGAAATTGGTAAACCATTCTCTTTGGTTAGACATGTGATCCGTTGCACCCGAGTCCAAATACCAATCGTCATTACTAGAATCTGAATTTTGTCCTACAGATAAAGCTTCTCCTAGGAATGCGTCACCTCTTTCTGTTGAACGTCTTGAATTCATGGCCTTACGTTTTCTGCAATCTCTTATCCAATGACCAGGCTTGTGACAGAAATGACATGTTCCTGGTTTATCAGATTGATCCGATTTCTTAAAGAATCTTGGTTTATCAGATTTATCCGACTTCTTAAAGAATTTTCCCGAATGATTTCTAGCTGAGAAAGCTTTGTTTTCAATTGCCTCATTATTGCCAATTCTGGTTTCTTCATTCGTGAGTCTAGCAATTAAATTTGTGAGCGTTTGATTATCAGAACTCGTAGATTCCCATGCACTAACAAAATGGTTGTAGCATTGTGGCAACGTCATCAATATTTTGGTGATAATCATTTGATTCGGAATTTTCTCCCCAAGGGTTTGTAAGCGATGAGCCAAATCTTCTAGTTTAGCTACGTGTGTAGCAATGTCATCATCACGATTCTTTTCGTAACTATACCACTGCTGCAGTAGCATATGTATGCTCGTTTCCGATTTCTGCTCATATACAGAGCACAACTTGTCCCACATCGTCTTCGATGAATCACAGTTGATTATATGCAGTAAAGGCTTTTCGTCTATTGATGTAGCAAAGATTCGCTGTGCAAAATTTTCTTTCGCTAACCAAGCTGTTTTTACTTTCTCGTCTTCGCTGGATTCAGAACATTGACTTTTGCCGTTTACTATATCCCATGAACCATTTGATAAGAGTGTTATCCGAACTTGGAATTTCCATACGGACCAGTTTTCAGCTCCTTTCAATTTAATAATTCTTGCGGTTTCGGCTTCCATTTTTCTCTATTGCTCAAGGCTGGAAAGAAACTTACTATTGCGTGTTATAATTATTTAGAGAGCAACGTGTCCTGGGCCCATAACCTGTTGAACGTAGTTCGAATGGAAAATCCAATTATAACAGAATGTTACTATGTTGAACAAAGGTTTATTGAATAATAATCAAATAAGAGAAAAAATTAAAAACATACAAATGCAAAGTCAACTATTTTAAACATAAATAACAAGTAGTATTTCTTTTAAGTTTAACATTTAGCAGCTTTTAATACATATAAACCCTCAAAATTTAATGAAAATCGGTAGAGCAGTTTTTAAAAAATCTGTTTTAAAATTTTTCACTTTTTTAAAAAATGAGTTTTAAAAAAATTCAAAGACACAATTTTAAAAAATGTTCAACAAATTGATATTCTTAGACTTTTTCAAAAGGTCTTCTTCTACTGACTAAAGATGATGTTTTTTCCTTCCGCGATTTGCCTGCAATGTGGTTTCGAAAACCCGTCGAAGCGCAGTTGGTCTATACCCATGCCCCGTTATAGTGCATGCAGTTCGTTGTTGAATCTTCTTCTCCACACATTGTCGTTAGATACGAAATGAAGATGACTTGAAGTATTTTTAGATGCAGCTTTAGATAAGGTCCGTGCTACTTATAAGAGGTTACTTTTTCCAAAGAGTAGTTAATCTCTCAATTGCCTTCTTAACCCCGAAAAAAGCAGCAATTGGCAATATTGATTTTCCGTTTAATCTTCGCACTGTTGTTATTTGTAGTGTCTTTAGTAGAAGAAGTCCTGTAATACCTCGTAGTTATGTGTGTCGTTGTGAAATTTTGTCCAATTCGTGATGTTCTCTGTCCTTGTTTGACGACAGCATATACTTCGACAGTGCTCGCAAAAGTACCTATGACCTATATTTCTTCCCATTGCGTCAATATCGTCTGCGTAAGCGAGTATGATGTTAAAAAAATCGCATTACAGCTTGTCGCCTTGTCAAAAACCTATTTTGACATCAAATGTATCGGTGAGTTCTTTACCGACATTGACGGAACAGCTTGAACTCTCCAAAGTGATGACTAATGCAAAAGTTCCACGCCTAACAGAAATGTTAACTTTACTGTTTAATAACTCAAAAAAATGCGTGTTCCGAGAAAATTAACTGTTAACTTTACCTGTCGCTCCTGTTTCTGTTTTCACAATTCGCAACTGACTCGGTTCGACGGTTCGCTCCATTAGTTCCTTCAAAAATATTCTCTTTTAATTCGACAACTGGTTGCATTCGCAACCCCTACAAATTAATCCGTTTCTTCAGATGGACTTTAAGTCCACCTTGGACCACAATCTTAACCAAACTTCATTCAACATTCAACTCCTGGGTATCATGGGGTAGGCTACCCCAGTTGGTTGTGTGCAAGAACAATCTTTTTTTAGAAAATGTTGTATCTTATTCCTTCTGCAGACCTCAGTTCCGGTTGATCGAAGACGCTTCCGTTTCAAAAGCACAAATCAACAAGAACAACTTCGGTAAACAATCGACTATTGAAGGCTTACTTCTCATACTGCCAATTCCTTTTAAGATGGGGTTCGAGATTAGTTATTTTTAACGAATCCAGAGGTCGTTCCTTCTAATGGGTTAGGAGTCCAAATCCTTTTTAGAAACAGCTAAGGAATCAAGGCACCACACTGTTTTACAATAAATATGTGCCTAGTTACTTCTGTTTACCTTAAAAGTCTCATTCAAGGGACTTCAACTAAATCAACTCATTGTCCATTTGTTTTTTTTTTTTTGAACAATTGAAGTTATATTTTGGTTTATAATCAGAATATCAGACACAAAATAGAAACTACTTGAATGACTGCGATAGTGTGTCAACTTATCTAGAGACAAATAAAAGAAACTACTCCGAAACAAAATGGAAGTGAAACTAAACTGCTCAACTCAACTCAATTTGTGAATTATCCTTATTCCATACACGACACCACTTATTCCTCTTCTCTTAGCCCCACAAGACTCTAACTAAATTTTGTCTTAGTGCTTTCGAAAGCATACTTAATGCCTTTCCACCATCCCTGGGGATCATTTGAAATTACTTAGGTATAAATTTTTATTCCTAGAGCAGAAAAGTACCTATATGTATACTACGTTAACGTTCAAAAAAGCTTCTAAAACACTCAAATCCCAAAGTCGTTCAAGGTCGCAAATAAATTACCTTCTTCGAATGTCAAAAACTTAGCTTATATATTCCTCGTTGTATTTTGTTTATGTTGCTGTTGTTTTATTTTTCTTATTTTTATTTTGCGCGCCTATTTCGTTAAAGCGTCGTCAGCTTTCCTATAACACAAATACTTACCAAAAACAAATAATAAATGTAATGAATCCATTGCCCTTTTGAACAAAATACTTCCGAATTAGTATGTGCGTTTTACAGGCATCGCATCGTTGCTGTCGCCGTCGCCGTCCCCGCCGGCCGCCGTCATCGTCCCCCTTGTATTGTAATTTTGTAATTTCTTCCCATATCCATAGTGAAAGAAATGAGAGAAATTGGATCCTACTCATGGAACACGTAGTAAATGCATGAGTGGGTGGCCATTGCTATCGTCATCGTCGCGTCGTCGACGTCGTCGTTCGTCTTTTCCATTCAACAAGCTCTGGCTGCCCTAATAAAACACACCCACTTACTCCTTCCCTCCCGGCTGCCTTCTGCTTGGCATTCATTCATTCATTCGATTTGCTCCATATTTCGTAGTCCTATTTATGGTGTGTTTTTCTTCTCTTCCCAGGGCGCCTTTTTACTACGACAACACGATATCGTAGTAGACTTGAACTTGACTCCATGGCCATAATAGCCCCACATCTCCTTCTACCATCTATTGTTCCACACAAAATATAAGGTTTCCATAAAGTAGGAGCAATTTCGATACTAAGCGTAGGTATGAAACCAACCATACATATAGTAGAGAGAGAGTAGTATGGAAGAAAAAGGAGCCAGGCCATGCTAAGCAGTCAGGGCTCTTGGGCACCACTGTTAAAAGCGAATTAAGGGTGGGCCTTTATTTTGTTTTCTTTTTTGCTTTTCTTTTTTTTTTCTTCATGTAAACGTAGGTGCCTAGATTTTGTCCTTTCATTTCGTGTTTACTCCCACTCTTGCTCCCTTTTCGCCTACATGTTCATGTCCGAGAAAATCTCTCATACTTGTGTATATAATATATATCCTTGTTTGTTTATGTTTTTTGCTCCATTTTCTTCATTCACTTTCGTTTCGTTTATAATTTCTGGTTTTTGCTCTTGGGACTGACTGGGCTGGTTGTGCGCGGCTTAGGCAAATACACATTTCGAACACAAAAAAAAAAAAAAAAAAAATCCAACCAGACCAAGACCCAGACCTAAGGTAAATGGGTGGGAAGCTTAACTTTGTGTCGACCTCATTTGTCAGAGGTAATCGGTTCATCATTTCTTTGTATAGGGTTTTAGGGCTGTTCGGTTGTAAAGATGTCTGTGGGTGGTTTTTTTTATAGTCATGTGTAGACGAGTTTTGTTTTCATTGTTCATTCGTTTTAGCGTTCGACGAACCCAAACAAACGATTTAGAGTTTTGTCGTTTACAACTAAGGAAAGACGCCACATGTATCCCTAAAGCAATGCTTTGATGTCAGTGTAAGGCGGTTGGATATTTTTAGAGGTCAAGAGTGATTTGGGTCCCTAAAAAGAATCAATAACTAAAGACATTTAAGGGAAGGTGGTTTGTTTAAAGTTATCACCTGGAAATTCATATTACGATAACATAACGGTTTCGCATGCAAGGTTTTTGCCCTTAAGTCGCACAAAGAAACATTGAAAGAAGGTTAGGTAAATACTAAATGGCTGTCAACTATGTGATACTCTTTTTGAGTGCTATGATGAAATAAAGATTCGTTTGTTGTATGTACTTCTATTTATCAAATAAAAGTTTTTGATTTTTGAATTAGCAGGGACTTCTAAGTGCGTGTTGCTTCATTTGGCACATAGAGTGACTTGTCACCCCTGTTTGTCACCTTTTGCAAAAGACATTAAGAAAACTGTGATATGCAAGGTAGGGTGTATTTAGTGTCAATATTTGTGCATCTCCAGGAGATCGAACGAAAGGTTTATCTGCTGTGAATACCTACAAGCCAATCTACATGACTACCTAAGCTTTGCTTCTCAAGAAGCTCAAAACAGTGACTGTAAATAAAATCGACCCAACAACATAACCTTGTGGTACATATTCCATATATGTAGTGCTTGAGTTTTCTTGCGGGACTGCACTTCAAAAAAAAATCAATGTGAAATAAATAGGGTCGCGCAACTGGGCGAGAAGGGTCTAGAACATTTCTCATAACCATGCCTCATGATTGGGGGAATGTCCCCTTACAATTTTCAGCCAGTTCCGAACGGCTAAACGAGAAAGCGCTTTTCATGGCAATGAATTTACGATCGGAGGACTTGCCAATTCCTCGCAAAAGGCGATACCCGTGCAAAAACGTTTTTGATTCTGTTGAGATTCGAACCACGAACCTCTGGGTTAACAGGCAGACATGCTAACCATCACGCCACGGGTACCACTGTACATTTTGGGCAGTCTTAATGTTTCGCATACTTAAAAAAAGTCAAGGATCTAAAATTGTTTCTTTCTTGCTGATCTCTTTGTTTCTGAGGTCTACGATGTAAGACACGCCCGAAAGCAAAAGATACTAAACAAACTTAGGGACAAGGCTAGAGAATAATTCAGAAGCCCATTCTGTTAGTTTCTACGACCATTTCTCAGTGACGTTGGCTTTTGACGGAGACCTCCTAACACTTTTGAGGCACAACAGTGGGCCTAAATCAAAAATATTTTTTTTTTCCTGTTTATTTACTGATGGATGCCCTTGTAATTTTGTAATTAAAACCCATAACCTTGAAAAAGAACAGACGAAAAACAAAATACCATTACCCTATCCTTAAAACCTCATTTCCAATATGTGTCTTCCAATTACTCCTTGGTAATTCCGGACGTGCAGTAAATATGTCGAATAAGAGAACGGGGGTGAATTAGAATTAAGCTCTGTCATTTATTTCCACTTGTGTCTGTGTCACTACCCCAATTGAAAATGAGCACACGACTGAACGCTCATCTGTCTTTGGCACCCCATTTATTAGCCCAAATCTCATTCGAACCATAATCATAGGCGAAAAGGATTTTATTTTCTTCCAGTCCATTGAATTATTATCACCACCAGCGCAGAGTTGCGTTTGGGGGTGTCTTCGCCCAACGAAGGAGTTCGTTACGAAAATATTGCGTATATGAAAGATGAAACAAAAAGAAGCAAAGCTTAAGAGCTATCCCTCTTCGAAAAAAGTCTCGCCATGTCTGCGAGTTGCGACACAACAAGTGTTGATCGCGTACCAGACGATTTGCAAAGAATAACACTCATCGCTATTGCCAACATCTACTCATCCTACGTCATTGTCGCGTCGTAAAATTAATGCAAAAACCAACTCCCCATAAGGGAAAGTATAACCATCAGCCCTAACCCCAAATAAACACAAATCGGTTACATTTTGCGTGTTGTTATTATGTTGTCTGTGTGCCAAACAACCCTAATCTTTGGGATGCTAAATGCGAATTTGGGGCTGCCCCTCATACTCTGGTTTGATAAGACTGGGTTTCTTGTCGATAACCCCGGGCGCGTAATAAATGTTTGTTACCCAGCCGTAGATGCCGCCTCATGACCCTAATGGAGCGCAGTGCCACCCCTACCGGAAGCAACACTCATAATAACAATAAGGGTGATGCGTCGGTGTCGTAAAGTGGTGTTTCCCCCACAATTTAAGTAGGGTGGTGTGGTGGTTTTTCCTCGTCACCTTAACCTTGAATTGTTCAATGAATGGTGTGTGATTATTTGCATCAAAGAAAAGGGCGCTGAGTTGGGTGGTTTGGGTTTGATGATAAAAGAAACACTTATCCATCAAGGTCATGGTCATGAAATCCTCCTACTTTGCCTTTATCTGCCGTGTTTTTTTTTATTTTGCTTTTCTGTATACACTTTATACTTTTAGAAAAGGGTAAGAAAAAGCATGGTTCCTTTTTGGGACAATGAACTCAGATAGTGAATGGCCTTTCCTTTTTTCCCGCTTCATCATTTTTCTTCGTTTGTTTTGGTTACTTAAACATTCAAAATCACCTAGGGACGGTTTTGCCAAAAAACAACAACATATTTTTTGGACATACCTCGCACACACACACATACAGGCTAGTTAACCACAAAATACGGCTCCCTAAAAATAAAAAAAAAAAATAAGAAGCTGTTATTTGGGGCTGGGTCCCCCAAAAAAGCACACACAAAAACGAGGGAGCAAAATAAAACTTGGGGGACCTAACAGCTGGATATTTTTGTGTGTTTTCAAGTGGGCACATAAAATCGGAGTTAGCGTAGGTCGGTTCTGTTGTGTCTGGCGGTGCTGTTTTCTTCCTGCGTGCTAGTGCTATCAACATCATCATTATCGTTCCCTTGGCAGTCGTCAAAGACTTCTTCGTTCGGATGGCGCGTAATTTTTAGGGTCTATACAAAAAGACAAATGAAAGGATGATGTTGCCGACTGTACGTATGTATGTATATGCGAAGACGATGCGATGGCGAAAAAGAATAATTGAACCTACACGTACAAAACCAGTTTGGGGTTTTATTTTCATTTTAGGTGTTTTTTCATTTGCGTTTGGGGGCAAACGTATGGCATTAAGTTAGTGGTTGTGTGCGAAAAGGATATTTTTATTAGAGGCATTTAGATTTGACATGAGTATCAACAGTCTCAATACCCACCTTCCTTTGAAATCGGTTGTTTTGTATGTTTGTTGATTGGGCAGATGAATGACTTACATAATTTTTGTGTTACACCACTTGAATGGATTTGCAATGAGGGAAATATCGGGTTTGTTGCGACGCTGAGAATCGTGCAAAAGGGAATTTGAATTATGTTCACAGATGTCTGATTTTCTTCAAAAAGAAGTCGCGTCTCATTTCTGGAAATATGCATTTAAGTAGTTAAAGATAGCATTGGATAGGTATTGATAAGTGCGACGATGTTCCTCTGATTTTTAATGAAAAGTTTGCTTAGAAAGCTTTATTACAATAGCCATATTTAAATCACAATCGTAATCCAGTGCATTGTTCGATGTTCCGATGCCCTTTGAATTGTGGAACGAAGCTTTTGACAACGCATTAGAATCTTGCTAATTCCTTGACTCTGGATTATTAGGTCGGTATTTAGATTATGTTTACTTTTGTACCCCTGCAAATGTGACCAAGCTTTTCTTAATCCAACATCATGTCAAGAATATATTAGCTTTGCTCCAATTTTTTTGAGCGCATCTATACCTTAAGCCATTGACATTGGCAAAAGAAATGCGCGTCCATTGAATTTGTTGCGCAAAAGAGCCATTATAAATCGTTAACTGTGTGGCAAGTGGCACCGTCCTGTTGAAACAACAAATCGTCCTCATTTATATCTTCCAATTCGGGCCATAAAAAGTTCGTTATCATCTCACGATCACCATTCACAGTAACTGCCATTTTGGCAAAAATACGGCCCGATGATGCCGCCAGCCCATAAACTACACCAAACAGTCACTCTTTGTGGATGCATTGGTTTTTCGACAATCACTCTTGGATTATCATTTCCCTAAATGCTGCAATTCTGGTTTTAGATGAACCCACTGAGGTTAAAATGTGCCTCATCACTGAAGATGATTGGCATGATATGCATTTTGAATTGACCGCGCATTTTCATAATAAGCCTGAATAATTTTAACGCTTTGCTCGATTGTGTATTATCCATGGTTCAAATTGAGTTAGTCTGAAATTGAGAAATGTCAAATGAAAAAACTTGACGTTTAGGTGTCGTTCACATTCGACACCGGTCCTTAAAATGTATCCACCCTTTACTTGCCATTTCTTATGATTCAAACGTTTTTGCAAAAAGTATATAATTCGAGACTATTTGTTGTTTGTTTTGTCTAATGTCAGAAAAAATTCACTTGGAAGGCGAAAACCTTGAAAAATTAAGCCCTTAAATGAAAACCGAGCTTGTAATCAATTCCTGGTTTCATATACATATGTATATCTAATGATAAGTATAAGTCAATCGATGATGCAAGAATAGAAATGTTCGGTAAGTCTGAAATCGATTCAACAATCGATAGGTAAACATCTCAAAAATGATGTCCTAAAATATTGGAATGATATCTTGGACATTTTTGAACTGGCAGAGTATAGAAGAAAAGCATCTCGGGCGCTCGAACTCCTGCTCTGAAAATTTTAAACGCATTTTTCTCAAAATTTCATTTTTCAAATTTGCTGCAGCTGTAACTCACGCAAATATTAACGAATCGTCTTGAAATCTTAGCTGCATACTCTCCATATGTTTTTACATACAGCCATCTACAACTTTTACGATCGGATGAAAATTGTAAATTTGGCAGCCATCGAAAGACGATTTTTTTGACGAAATTTGAACCTCTTTTTTTTTTTTTAATTGCTGCCCTTTTGTCAATTTCCAATTTTTCACTCCAATTATAGATGGCTGGGTCTACTTTAACGCCATTTTTTTTTTCTTGTGCGGCAAATTGACGTCTTCTAATTTCAAGGAGTTCAAGACATGGTTCATATCTCTCTTGGATTTCAATATTTTAACTCGAAATTTCCAGACAATTTACATGAATATACATATGTATCATAAACTCCTAAGCTTACAGAACATTTGAAGCTACATATAGTTTTTTTTTTCACGCCTTCAAAAAATCACCTCCATTTGAGATCGAGAAACTAGCCGAGCCCCTTAAACATCCATTTAGTGTTGGTGTATATGATACAACACATACATGCATATGTTTTTATGTATTATCATTTTATCATACATTGTACACATGTACGTTTGGATGAAAATATTTTGCAACAGGCAAAAATTAAGAAACTAGTCTCCAATTTTCGACTGCTATGTTTTTTTTAGCAAAAACGGGCCAGAAACTGATTTTTTTTATGGATCCCTAATCTAGTCCGTGTATTAGTTCATATTTTGCTTTTTCGGGGTCGGCCAAAAAAAACAACACATCAATAGATAGTGTTCCGGGCCTCTGGCTAGGGTTGGCAAGCCGGCTACTGGCAACAACTCTAATATATATACATGTTTATATCCGCATCCGAAATAAGTTTTATCTTAAAACCAACGTAAGGCAACACGCTCATTCTTCAAATCCTAGACCAGCAATAATTTTCACTAATTTTTTGAACACTTAAGCCCATCTGCTTGCTTTTCCGCCAGAATAGTTATAAAAGGGTCTGATTTAATTTTTCCCAGAACCATTACTTAAATGCGCTGCAGAAAGTATACCTAAAAATTTGTTTTCATTAAAGCTTGATAAACAAAAGCCAAAACTGTCTATTTTATAAAAAGTTCTCCTTCCTATCTCATTAACTATAATCTGGAACAATAGGTATGCCATATGTGACAAACCTTTTCTAAGAGAAATTCAGATAAGTTTTGACAGCCAACCATACGAAGACCTTAGACCCACAAATTATTTTGTCTTCAATAAATAAAAAAAATCCTGAAGTTGAACTTCGAAGCTTTAGCCATAAACAATTCAGAGGTCCTTAGAATAGGAAAATGATTTGTACAGAGTTTGCCTCCAAAGCAGGAAAATTCGAGTAAAGAAAATCAATTTTCGATGCACTTATCCATTAAAAAACTGTTCATCCCTCCACATTATTTCTTTCTACACAAGAGCAAGAGCCGTGTTTTTATAATTGTTGGAGAGTTTTGCCAGCAGCAGTAGCAACAGCAGCAAAAGATGACAACAGCTGCATTTTTTCTACTTTATAAAATAAAAAAGGGGGAGAGCCTGGATTCTCGAATGAAAAGGATGAGAGATGAGAGTAAATGGCATAGATAATACCATTTGCCTTATGTTGGTTTGATGTAAATATGATAGCATAATGGTGGCCCTCAGCCTGTCCCTGCCCGATGGTGGTGCGCTAGCGCATTGACGGTGTCTTGTTTTAGATTGTTTACATGCATTAAGCACTAGCTCGCAAGGATATCCATTTTGAACGACGAAATGTGATAGTAGGTATGTGAGTGATGCTGATGTGCGTTTGTGTTTCGAAGGAATGAACAAACAATCACTGTTGTAAATATTTAATTTAAAGTGGTTGAATTGTTTGAACAGCATTTGCGATGAATGAAGACTACGAAAGAATCGCTTGCGGTCTTGTTGCGCCGCTTCAAGAAACTTCTTTTTATCCATTGGAGATTATCACAAATTTTGCTGGTCCAAAGTCCTGGCTATAAAAGCTTTCCTAAATGTCTTTAAGAAAATGTTTTGATTTTTGGTCTTCAATTTGTTTCTGTGGTATCCGTGGCGTGATGGTTAGCAAGTCTGCCTGTTAACAGGGAGGTTCGTGATTCGAATCCCTACAGAAGCAAAAATGTTTTTTCACGGGTACCTATTGCCTTTCGGGAGTAATTGGAGAGTCCTCCGATAGTTAATTCATTGCCATGAAAAGCGCTTTCCCAATTCCTCGTTCGGAATCGACAGAAATTTGTAGATCCCCTCCATTCCCCTACAAGGCAATGGTTGTGAGAAATGCGCTCGGCTCCGAGGATGTTGCGCCACCCTATTTATTTAATTTGTTTCTTAACAAACTGCGTTTTCAAAAACCAAGCTTGCAGACATGGCAAGACTAGGACAGCATCTTCTGGTGTTCCCAAGAAGGTCTGGAAAGCTGAAACGAAAAGGTTGCTACCTGCTAATACAAGGAACTTGCATTTATGTCTTAGTGCTGTGCTGTAGCTAGTATTTAAAAAATTCTCTGACAAAGGAAACCTCTTCATATTGTGAAAGCATTTTTGGCTCCCTTTCCGCGGAGAAGCTCATGATTGAAGTCGTAAGCAAAAGGATTTTCATTTCAAAAAATTACTTGCAGTCACTTTGACGATTTTCTTCCATTCTTTCCGTTCTTATAGGAAAATTTCACTATTCATAGGTTTTTAATCCTCTAATTCATCGTTAAGAACTCAGTTGAATGAACACTGATCCAAGTTAGTATCGCAATCTTTCAAGACTCCTTTTATAACTTAGTCTCGTACATCCATTAAACCAGTGGTGGGCAAACTTTCATAATGGGGGGCCAGAAATTTCTAGGAACTGCAGAGGAGGGCCAAAATTATTTGAAAAATACATTTTGTGTTGAAACTTTTAATCATATAAAAAAAACATTACACCATTACACACCTGCACAAATGTTCAAAACGACAATTTAATTATTATTTGAAGGCCCTGCCATGGAAGGCGTGTGAGATGTATGAAATTGCTTTTGATTTTCCATAATATTTTCGAATGAAGGTTCAAGCTGTGACGAAGTAACTATCAGCAGCGCGAAAAGGTGTTCATCAATAAGTCGGTTTCTGATTGAGTTTTTCCACAATTTCATGGTCGAAAAAGTCTGTTCGCACAAGTACGACGAAGCAAACATCGCCATAATTTTCTGGGCGTGAGAAATTATCTTCGAGAATTCAGCTTTCGGTAGTGTTCTTTATAATTCTAATTTTGTGGAATTTAGGAACAGTTGTTTCAAATGGGTGCTGCACTACATTTCAATAATTTCCAACTACAATTCTGCAGAGACATTTTCTGGATCTACATTAAACGGCATCGAGAAAACATCCAGCGACGACTGAATATTCTTAAAATCTTGAAACCTAGTTTCGAATTCTGTGTTAAGTTTTTTCAACGCCTGACAGGATTCTTTCAGTCTGTTCTCACTCAATGGTGACACGGATCTTGAACGCGGAAAGTGAGCTAAATCGTTCTTAGTCATGCACTTGTAAAACAGAAAAGCTGGGTTTTAAATGATTGTAAACACCCGCAAGTCTCATCTATGAATTGGTTCTTTCCTTGCAATTTTTTATTTAATTTGTTGTAGTGTTCGAGTAAATCGCAAGTCTCATCTATGAATTGGTTCTTTCCTTGCATTTTTTTTTAATTTGTTATAGTGTTCGAGTAAATCGGTAAAAAAGGCAAATTCGATACGCCAGTCTTTGTCTTCGAAGACCATTTGTCTGTCTGTTTCATTAAGACATCTTGTATTTCCTCTTTTGAATTCCAGACCCGTTCAAATACATACCCACAACTAAACTATTTTACTTTCGTGTGGTAAAGAAGGTCCGAATAATCTGCGTCGACTTCAATCAGAAATTCTTGGAATTGGCGGTGTACCAAGCCCCGGAACCGAATAGTATTAATTAGTTTTATAACAACATTAAGTACATGGGTAATATCTATTGCAGCCTTACAAAGCACGTCCTGGTGAATTATACAATGTAAAAATACAAAATTGTGATTAGGATTCTGGTTTCGAAAAATACCTAAAAATCCCGTGTTTCTTACAAGCATATTTAGGGCTCCATCTGTAGTTATATTGCATAGTTTTGAAATAGGAGCATTTAAATTTTGAAGACCTTCAGAAAATTCGTTATAAGTGATCTGCCCCGTCGTTTTTTATCGCGGGCCATATACCTACTGTTCATGTCGAAGGATCGTCGGAGGGCCGGACTAAATGCTTTCGCGGGCCGGAGTTGGCCCGCGGGCCGTACTTTGCCCATCACTGCATTAAACACTCACTCAGCAACGACTTGCTTCTCATAGCATCTATCCAAAAATAGAAAATCTACGCACAACTGTTACACCGCGCACCGTTAACATTACAGCGAAGCCCACGCGCGCCGCGCCGACCGCCCGACGATGTCTTTCTCTTGTGCTCCAAAGGAAAATCCCTTTTAACATTATTTTAATACACATGAAATCCATTTGTGGGTGTTTAAAAATAGTTCATATGTGTCGCAAGATGATCCAAAAGTAATCTTCGTTGGGGGCTAGGAATGCATGTGCTGACTTCAATTGAAAGAAACTGCCGCCTCGCGCGTCGTGTCTTCCATAAAAACTAAAAAAAAAAAAATTAAATTAAGGAACGAATAGACAGATGGATGCATTTGCGTTAAAAATAAAACTGCCACACAGTTGCCCATCTTTCACTTGAAGGTCTTCCGAAGCGTACACGCTCCAAAGGACATTGATCTTGATGCTTTTTGGAAAGTGTGTACATTCGGAAGCAATTATAAATATTGTGTCTCTCTGTGTTTTCTGCTGTGCCTGTTGTGCGCCTCTTCTGCCTGTTCGTTCATGTGGGTTCGCTTTAGTGATTTTCTGCTTTTTTTTCTCTATTCATTTCTTCCTCACATCCTTATGGTAATGGTTAATGGTGACACTTTTAGTAGAGGATTTTAGAGAAAATTGGTTTTTTTCCCGTGTTTAATTATGATTTTAAGGCGGGATTTTTAAAATCGATTTTTCTCAGGAAATTCAATGTCACACGCATTAGAAACGGAATTTTGGGGATATAATTGGAATTTATGAGACAACTGGTGGGGATATGGGTTAGTAGGGACGATTTCAGAATTAGATTTTTATTTTCATTTACTTGAATAAGGTAGGCTATTTTCTTTGTGATAGATGTGTGTGTCGGTCTGCAGGATGTGAAACTATAGTTTAAATTAGAGCATTGAATTGGTGAGGTACAGTTTAGCCCAAATAATCAAATTGACTGTTTGGGTTTTTGGATAGTACCTAACTAATACTACCTAATGCATTGAATTTCGAAATTCGGTGAGAAACGTCTATGTTGTGTTTCCACAAATGTTTGTATACCAGTTCCCAATTAAGTAATACACTTCTGTTACATGGAACGTTGTGGGCAATGCGATCTTTTAAAGTCAACTACAGTTAGAGTGAGAGTGCATTGAATTGGTTTCTACGCATAAAACTGCTAGTGTTTTGCTAAATCGGGCAGATGCTGATCATGACAAGGACTCCACAAGGGCTTGTCTCGATGCCATTCAGTAAGTAGTTACCTATATATGAGATTTACAAATAAGTCTTCAAGTGGAGGAAAACAAAATATTTGATGATTGTTCCCTTACATCAAATTCCCAACTAGCTGCTTTTTTGCCTTTTAACGAGAGCTTCAAGACAATCGCTAATGAAGAAAGCAGGACGCACTTGTCAATTCCTCTTCTGTACAAAGTTAAACTCTTTGAAAGATGCTTACGCTCAAAAAATATTGCTATGTGTTACCCACAGGAAATGTCTATATGCACCCACGGTGTCGGCGGTGTTTTTTCGTTTTTCACCGAAAAGAAGAGGTTTTCTATTGGCCAATCTAAACTGAGCTCATTGCAGTCGTTTCAGTTGAAAATCTCTCGGGCGATTTAGAAGATGTCACAAGTTTTGTCATTGCAAAGTTAAAATAATTTTATAATATAAATAGGGTGGCAGTGCAGAACTCGGGGACCCCTAGGGGCTAGCGCATTTTGCTCCACCATGCGGGATTAAAAGAAGTCTTTTCTTTCTCTTTTTTGAAAAGACGTTCCGAGCTGTTAATGAGAAAGCGCTTTTTTTGGCAGTGACATTTCTGTTGGAGGGCTTTTTAATTCCTGGGCATGAGCGATAGCGTCCATTTGCTTGGGCATTACAGTCGGACCTTAATTTTTACAAATCAGTAGGAACTGTCGTTTTGACTTCGTTATATCTCATGTTAGTTTCATTTGAAAATGTCTGCCGCGTATTGATTTTACTTTAAACTTCAATCAAACCCAAAATTCTACTAATACTTCTTTGAGTTCTTCTTCGCAAGTATTCTCAGATAAACTCTTTATTGAGTGGGTAATACACGATACAATCAATGAAAGCGACTTGGATCGAGTACGATCGAATTTAGTTTTCAGTTCAAGGCATTCGACATTGCGTGTGAAAACAATCGAAACTTTTGCATACACACTATACAATCACCCCATGCGATGTACCTACTTTTAGTGGAGTCAATGAAGACATAAAACAGGCAATATTCGGAAGTCCTCAAGAACAGCTCCGATTTTGATGATTTTTGTTTTAAAATTTTTTTTTTTTATATTCTTTAAAATCAGAAACCTTTCAGAGCGGGGACGGAGCTATTTGTCTTGTTTGAGGGGGGGAAGCTGGTCTAAAATTTTGAAAAAACCGAAATTTTTTTTGTCTTAAAAGGTACTTTAGGGTCTTAAAAACAACATACCAAAAGATGGATGTCGGCAAAAATGTCTAAATGCCCAAACTTTCCATTCTGCGGCGGTGCCCCTCAGATATGCCATACGATTTCGTAGTACTTAAAACTTTAAACGAGTTTTTCTCGAAATCTTTTTTTTTGAACTGGCCGAAGGCATAACTCGAGCAAATCTTCACCGATCTTTATGAAATTTTGACAGTACATTCAAAATACCTTTCTCCGAAGACGTATGTAAGTTTTTTTTTTTTTTTATATTGCAAAGTTTTTTTTATCATCAATTTTGTCGTTATTTTATAGTAAAATTTTAAAGTTTTGTTCAAACGTGCACCATTTCGCGAAATAACAAAATATCGAAAAAATCCTGCGTACGTCTCTTGCTGTTGTTATATAGAAACTAAAAATTTTCGGGATTCCGTTCCAAGACCAAAATTAAGGAGGTAACATCATCGGCCATGCCCCCGTCTAAAAAATGAGGTGCCTCCTAAGAAATGCTGGACAGCCGCTATTTTGAATTTAATTGACACAAAAAAACTTGTACTTGTATATTAAAACATAAATTATAAAACCTCATTCACAGATTTTCGATTGATTTTTTTGTTGAGTCACAAAAAATTCATAAATTATGCACATTTTTCACGTTCTATCTAGACCAGCGTCCCCATTTAAACAATATCTGTGATATTTATGAACAAAAAAAATTTCTGCTATACAATATCATTACAAACTTGTAAATATATTAATGAATGTTATCTTATAAGAAATTACCTGTTAAGAATTTATTGTTCTGTGCAGTAATGACATGGAATTAACTTGTGAACCAAAATATAAATTTTTTATTGGCCACAGAAACTCCATATTTTATATACAAAAAAAAATTACATTTAATTCTCATTCTCATCTCGCGTTTCGGAGACTTCTTCCTCTTCTTCAAGTGGTGGGTGGTTACTGCAGTCATTTCCACTGCAAACTATGCACGCTGGTGAGCAATGAAGACCACTTTTTCTGCAGCCACACGCTGAACCGCATCCTGTTTTGCAAGAGCAAAATATTAATTTCAAAACTTTGTCAGGTGCTGCTGGTTGTGTCATTTTTATTGGTTTTAAATAATTCTCTTTTCGCCAACCGCATTCTTCAGGCGGTATCGATGAGTTATTTTTCCATTGCTGAACTTGTAGGTAGACTCTTTTAATGTGTTGTTTTGCTGCATCTTCTGTCGGAGGTAGGAAATTAAGTTGTACGCTTTTATTTTTTGAAGCTAATGCCATAAAACGTTTATATCGCAGTTCATTCAAGCATTTGGCAGTTTTAGCACAATACATTGTTAGAATACAATAAATACCATCATTAAAAAGCACTTCTTCAGTTTGTTCTTCAACTATATAATTTTCAGCTGCTGCATGTAATTTTTGATTATCATCAAAAACTTTAATAAAACAATTTTTTCCTTTGTTGTAGAAAGCGGATGTAGTATCACATCCAGTGAATGCGTGAATAAAAAGCAGATGGTTTTTTTTAATATTTGGATATTTCTCTAACATTGTTTTTGTTGAGTAAACTCGTTGCAAGATATTATTTTTTTGTGGTTTTAAAAAAAACATTTCTTTATCATCATGTGCTAAAGCCATCAATAAAACTAACACATCAATATCTTCAGCTACAACAACTACTTGAAGAGAGGAACAATCTATAGCAGATTGCACAATTAATCGATCAGCATCACTTTCGGCTTGACTCCACTCAATATTATTTTCGCCTAGTTTTTCGCAGAGAAGATTAATAAATCTATTTTTATTTATATATATAAAAAACTACTAAAAGTGCACATATTGTTGTCTTATTCAAACAAACTTCAAAACTAAAAATCTTTTCATTTTTTATATTTTACCCATTTTGTATTTTTGCAAGTATTATAAAATGTATGGGTTTTTGAGTGCCCTTATTTATGAGTTTTTTTTTTTATTATTGATTTGTTCATCTGTTAAAAATAAAGAAACCTTAATTTTACTAGGCGTTTTTTGAAAAAAAGACCTCAAAGTCAAAAGTTTGCTTGGGGAAAAAAACTTGCACACCATTTAAATTTTAAAATCTGGCAACCCTAAGCCTATTCGAGCCCAACTGAAATACAGTTTTAAAGATTATTATTTCAACAAAAAATTAAGTCTAAAACTAGGTCTCTACCATCAGTATTGACAGAGAAATCGAATTTTTCACAAGTCAGGGTACACCAAATATCACAGATATTGTTTAAACAATATAAATAGTTCCGTCCCCGCTCTAAAAGGTTTCTGATTTTAAAGAATATAAAAAAAAAAATTTTTAAAACAAAAATCATCAAAATCGGAGCTGTTCTTGAGGACTTCCGACGAAAAAGCTTTATTGACTCCACTATTTATAGGTACGATAAATTGTAGCCGAGTTTCATTGGGAATCTATATTCACTTATATTCACTTAAGCAAAACATCGCAAAACATCGTTCATGGAAAAACAACAACCCCTAGTGAATAGAGTAAGTGAACAAAAATAACTCACCTACCTAAGTGAACAACAGGGATGGTTGGTAAATGGAGTTTGTGAAAGTGAACTTTGTAAGTAACATAGCCATATAAAGCGTTTCATTGATACTCGCAAGTTAAGTTAATATAGAAATTCCCAATAAAACACGGCTTGTATTGTGTATCCCCCCCTTTACAAAGTAAAACATATGGGAATCAGGGAGTAAGAGAAGTAAGGGTTTGCCCTATTATTTTATAAAGACATAATTGATTTGTGCGAGTCACCAAAGATGAGATGGGTTAAATTTTTCATCGATATTATCTTGTTAGCTGAACTTTTTCTCCGCTCTTTCTGCCAATAAGCTTAGAAAGGACAACAATTATTGTATTAAAATTATTCCTCGAAACGTCTTACATATTTATTGTTATTGACATCACCCTTCTTATCTTATTGCAAGACAATGATGCATCAGATATAAAATAATGGTCTGGTCTTTGATGTTGAGGATGAGAGAGTTTTCTTTCGAGATACAAATGCACATGCACACATATCACCTACGAAAAAAAATACAAAACCTAGTTTTGCCATATTAGCCAAGTTTCATGTTATTATAGGCCTTCTCTTTCAATACTCAAAAAGCATTATTGATTGAACCTCGCAACTAATACCCGAGTAAAGTTCATCAAAGAAATGACAAGTTTTACTAATCAGCAAACGGTATCAGGAAATAAATAAAATTTCCATATTGAGCTCTTATTTGGAAATTTGTTTATTTCCTGATCCTGAGATCAAGAAAATATATTGGATCCTAGTATGTATTTCAAGCTAAAAAATTAGGATTTGATATTTCTCCGAAAGCATAAAATGTTTGAATCGGTTCGCGGTTGTTAGCATGACATTTACGATGGCTCGTAAAAAAGTCCAGGTGGTTTAAATCGCCGCTACGAGGTGGCAGTGGCGAGGGGTGAATAATTCCAAGAGGTAACTCGAAAGAAACTTAGTCACCAACAAAAAAAAGTTTGCTTAAAAATTTTTTTGTGCAATGTTTGTCTTCGCATCAAACCAAAAAGTCAAGTATTTCAAACCAACCAGCTATTAGGCTGAGCGTCATAACTTTTTTTTTTCATAAAACTAAGCTAATTAAAACTATTTGTTTCCTCTAAGTGAAAATCAGTCAAGCAACAGTCAACAGATATTAAGGCCATAATCAAACCACTGAAACTTACTATCGGAAAACTTTTCAGACTTTTTGCACTTTTAAATTTTTTAAGCCTAAATTTGTAATATTTAAATAAATCACAAAAAGCACTTAATTAATTATTTAAATAAGTATTGCGCTGCGTCCTGCTGGTAAACTGCGTTTTTCAAATAAAATACGGCTCATTGGTAACTGAACTCATTCAAGCCAGTTGTGCCACTTTAGAAAAATTCCAACTATTTTTCGCATTTTCTGCCAAAAATATGCTTTATGCTTACTTACTTACTTAAGGTGGCGCTACAGTCCGGGTCGGACTAGGGCCTCAACCAACATGCTTCTCCAGCCAACTCGGTCCCTAGCTAGCTGTCTCCAGTTTTGCACGCCAAGTTGGTTGAGGTCCTCTCCTACTTGCGTGCGCCACCTGAGTCGCGGTCTTCCTCTACACGCCGTCCCTCGGGATTGGAATCGAAGACTTTCCGGGCCGGAGCGTTGGTGTCCATTCGCTCTACATGACCCAGCCATCTAAGCCGCTGGACCTTGACTCGTTTGACAAGGTCAGTGTCGCTGTACAGCCCGTACAATTCGTCGTTGAATCTTCTTCTCCATTCTCCATCTATGCAGACGGGACCAAATATCACCCGAAGAATTTTTCTCTCGAAGCATCCTAAAGCGTTCTCGTCTGCCTTTGACAAGGTCCATGCCTCTGCGCCATATATAAGAACCGGGATGATAAGTGTCTTATACAGGGACACTTTAGTTGCTCGAGATAGGACTTTACTACTCAATTGCCTTCTTAGTCCGAAGAAACAGCGATTGGCAAGAGTTATTCTTCGTTTGATTTCAGCGCTGGTGTCGTTGTCTGAATTAATAGCGGCGCCTAGGTAGACAAAGTCCTTAACTACCTCAAAGTTATAGCTGTCAATCGTGACGTTCTGTCCAAGACGTCGGTGTTGGGTGTCCTTTCTTGATGACAGCATATACTTGGTCTTGCCCTCATTTACCACTAAACCCATCTTCTTCGCTTCCGTCTCAATGCTCATAAACGCACCATTGACATCACGCTGCGTTCTTCCAATTATGTCAATATCGTCGGCATATCCGAGCAATTGAACGGACCTTTGAAAGATTGTGCCTCTTGCTTTATGCTATGAGATCTAATATCCACGCATATTTGCTATCAAAGTGGCAACCTTTGAGCTTTGACACATGAGTCTAGTGCAGAAACACATTCAAATTCATGAAATAAGTCGGATACCAGCGTGTTATTTTCTTGTTCTTCAAGCAGAGACCTACCTCAAGCCTCAACCTGCAAACCTGCCACATACATTTTTGTTTATAAGCATGTGTCCATGGGAAGAAAAAAGAAATACGAAGGAAAGCGTCAGAAGCAATGCTGCAAATGAGTACTGGGCTACTGCGCCGGCGCTATATTCACGTGCTCAGACCTCAGAGCACAAAGAGATAACAAACAACAGATTTACCAAAAAATATGACGCTAGAACACCGGGTTATTTTCTTCCATAAAAAAGCATGTATTGAACAGAGAGGTGCCTAGCGCTAGGCTCTTCTCTGTTCAATACATGCTTTCTTATGGAAGAAAATAAGACGATGTTCTACCCTCTACCGTCATATTTTTTGGTAAAAGAAAAAAGAGGAGAGAACACAAATTTGTTCTATCCAGCAACAAGTTTTATAAGACGTAATATTTGGGGTTACCTTGTATGTTGCTAAAGTTTTGTGTTTGTTTATGGAGTGAATTGAAGAGCCAACATGTGTGTAGAATAAAACGGAAAGCAGAGTGGTAGTTGTTAAAAAAATGTTGTCAGCGAGTTCATGTGTATGATTAAGTTTGATTCATGTTGCCAGAAGTCTAAGATGTTTCGGATGTGAATTTCAAAAGGTAAGTCGGAAATAATCGACTTATATGGACGCTTCGCCACTGCGAGGTGGCCAATGTTGGAGAATCTGATTCCTCTTCGCCTTTTTTGGCAATGAAATGTAACTTACCTCAAAACAGCATTGACAAATCATTGTGTCACCTTTATAAATGTCAAAGTACTAACTACAAGCAGAAAAACATATTTCAAAAAGATATATACTCTGGAAACACTTCACATTTTAAGAAACAACAATAGTATGAATAGAAAACAGGACATACAGAACATATCAACCATATATTGCTCTTTCGTCGCTGCAAAGAAATTTTAAGTTTTGTTTTTGTTTTGATATATTGCATATCCATGACTCATATGAAGACTTAACTTTAACAAAGGAAGTGTAAAATTTCTATTTTTTCTTATTTCTTTTAACGAAGTATAAAGTTTTTTCTTTTATATTTATTCCGTTCTGTCATTTGTTAAAAATAACGTTTTTAATTTCTTAAAAGTAAATCTAGTTTACCTTATTCAATGTGAAATCCCAAATTTGTTCAACTATACTATTTTATGTTCTCAATAAAGATCCCCTGCGGAAGACAGCAATCCCTGGAAAGGTTTCGAACGGAAAACAGCTGTCAGTGTCAAATTGACTCAATAACTGCCTCCCAAAAGTACACTGACCATGTTCTGTAATTAGCAACTGTATAAAATCCGACGGTAAACTTAAACGACATTCTACGAACTTAGTTTAGATTTCGTTCTGATTTCCAATTTTTGTCGTTTGATGATGTTATCGATGTAGTTTCAGAACAGCCTGCGTACCTTACAAATGACTAGGTGATAGAACATTATTGTTAAAGATACTCACATTTTTTGAAATCCTTCTGGATGTTACTTCTTACGTTCTGTTTTGACCTGTTAAATTCTAGTTTTCCTCGGATCCAAACGTGAGGTTCCTCAGCGTCTTGCAGTTTCATTTGAATAGCACGCAATTTGAACTCTGGCCATGACTCAAGCTAGATATCACTACTTGACAAATATCATAAATATATGCATCTATTTTGAAGTTCTTCGGCTTAGTGGTTTCGATAATATTCAAGGAATAAAAAATAGTTTTGTGGTAAAATGTCTTTGAAATAAGTCAACCGATTTAGATCAAATATGAAGCATTCAAAAGAAAAGGAATCTGATTGAATCTGATTACAATTTGAATATAGGTACCCAGTCATTTGGATGAGAAGCTCTGAATTTATTCAAGGAATTAAGGCCCCGACCCATAGAACGCGTTGCCTGCGGTAGAAGCGGGGGGCAACTGATGCGGTGGGTTTTGCCGCGCGCAACTGATGGGGGTGACCCATAGAATCCGTTGCGGTGTTTTGACAGATAAATTTAGTCAAAATGGGGCGTTCAAGAATCGTATCCGGATAGCTTGTTGTTGTTGTTTACGTGTGGGAAATCGAAAAAATAAGTTATAATCGTCTAGCAATGATATTTTGAATGTTTTTCTGTTTTCAAAAGTCGAAATTTAATATTTCACAGCCGTTGTCTGTAGTCGATCATTCAAAAAGGTATCCAAGATACGGCTATCCGAGATAGGCTATCCGATAGGTTCTTGAACGCGCCTATTGTCACTTTTTCCATATAAGAGAAAACTTCAAATTGGTTGTGACTGCGCATGTCTCTCTTCTGTCACCGCGTGAGAGCCGCGGCAAAGTAGAAAGTTGGGCTACTCGGCGCGTTCGGCGCGTTGCGCTCGGTGCTTATGGGTCACCTCTCATAAGATCGTGTGTATTTAATCGAGCTGTCAGTTGGAAGCGGTGCCGCACGCGCGCAACGCGTTCTATGGGCCGGGGCCTTTAATCACAAAACTTCATGAGTTTGGAATTTGGATTACTGGAATCCCCTCCCCTTACTGGCATTGTGGTCACATTTTCACAAGAAGTATTATTGTAGCCGGCTTATTCAATCAAAAAAACATTTTTAATGTAATTTTGAGCGATACATATTCAATTTTGAACTACGATGCAAGTAGTACACATCTAAGTACAGAGAAATGAAAAATTCCATACCCTTTCAAGTTCACTTTAAAGACATTACGCTTATAACCACGGCAGTTTTATTATTTATAGTTGTCAAATTGTTTCGCTGTTGTTTTATTTGCACTTAAAATGAAGAGGTTTTAAGAACTATAGAAATATTTTTGCTCCGCACATGCTCTTGCATCAAATTGCTTTTGTAGTACTTGCGGTCAGCTTCCATTAAATGACAGTAAATTAAATTTATAATTTATTGTCAATCGACTTTAACTCGAGACTCGAGTATCGAGTTCGAATTAATTTCATGTTGCATTTTTGTTCGAATATTATATCCTGGAAACTTGGAATAGAACAGATTAGCTTTGGTTCCAGTATCCGGTATAACAGAATCCGAAACAAACAAATTTAAGTAATAGACCACAATTTCCTCTCGCCTAAATGCACTCTATTACTTTTAATCTTCGAAACCGTCGACAAAAACCGCTCATAAATTTTTATCTGAAAACTCACCACAATTTCGTGCAGTTGTCATTTGTGGAATGTGGCCTTACTATTTTCGACCAACTGCGTTTATAGGTTGCTGCCAACGATATCGTCAAGTCTCTTGCCAAGGTTCTTGCATTTGCTGTACATTCCAGTCGTTGAATAAGGTTCTTTTATAGACTGCAGTAAAACTTCTTACATTTAATGCATATGTGACGTCCTCTCGTAGAGAGAATTGAAAGTAAATAATATTTTTGAATTGGGTAATAAAATGGTTGTAAATCGCACTAAAATAGAATTCGGACTTAAATTTAATTTTTTTCTTCGTTATTTTTAATTTTCTCTTTGAATTTAATAAACAAAATTCTTTTTTTTTTTTTTTATTGCAGATAATTTATGGTACAGACGGTCAAGTCGTACGAGCAGAATCACGTCGTGGACGTGGAAAAGGACGAGGTTCTAGTACTGGGGTGAGTGCAATATGTTTTTTATAATAACATTTGTTTTAGGCTAATTGAAGTTAGACAGTTACTTGCCATCTTTGTATAGTTCAAAACGCGATTTAACAAAATTATGGACCGGAGGAACGAATTCGCTTTTCTGCACACAATGGTGAAACCAATGACTTGGAACAGAGACTGCTAAGTTGGACCTGAGAAAATAGGTTCACCACCAGTCCAAAAGTCTACAAAATAATACTATATGTAGTTTCTATACAGTGGTTAATTGAACTTAGGCAGTAACTTACTACCTTACTATGTAATCTTAATGGAACTTGGGAGGTTTTTTTTAAAAGCTCTTGTTAATGAAAACTTTACAATTTGTAGTATGTATCCTTTAAGTTAACTTAAATTTACCACACCTGATACTTTGATTTATACGGAACATGGGTATATTTCCAATTAAAATCGGTTCCTGCTTTTATTAAATCTTTGCAAGCTAATGAAAGAAGCACGAGATTCGAATGTAAACATGTCCGGTCCTCAAGGACCGTTCGTAAAGCGTCGTCTATGTTTCTATACATCAACTACACATGCATGGTTTTCGTTCCTTAATTCTTGTTGTTCATCATTTTCCCAGGATAAGAGAAAATGTTTTGGCTTTTCAAGTACTTTAAGAAGAGAAGGTATGTGCCGAACAGCAACATCTCTGAATTATTGGGGTTCGCGTGGTCAGCCAGCTGATTATCCGCTGTACGCCTTATTCTGGTAGTTAAAAGACCTGTCCGCTCTGTACTTTCTGTACGATCTATGTACAACCAAAGTCGAACGGTAAAGCCAAAGGCAAACTGGTTCTTTTCATTTAGTGCTTTCAATGTACTAAATGAAAAGAATATTGAATTAGCTGCCTGGAATCTTCCTCTTCTATCTCATCACCTTTTTTTGTGACAAAATCAGTCAAATGAGTTACCAAAGTCGTTAACACTACCTGTAGCTTCATTATCATGGATATGCTCTGCAGTAGCCCTGCCACACACAGAAATTTCGGCTTATGTATGTGTGTACTTCAGTTAAAAAAATTCAAGAATTTGAATCATTCATTGACCGCTAAATGTTGTCAACGATCTTCAAGATATCCTGCATAAACTGCTACGCAACACCCAGCTAATCCTGTTATAAGGAAATGTTTAATTTGGGAAATGACCTTTCCTATGTTCGTTGTATCAAAATTTTGCAAATTTCTCAAAGTCTCCTAGTTTCAGTGGTTGTAAGCATGTAGGCTATTGCAATACTGATTTCGCATTTCCTTGCATCTTTCACCTCCTTTTTTTAGATTGACTTATAAACTCAAAGATTGGCAGTCAAACGGTAAATTTATCTGAAGTTGCTTTTCTTACGCGTGTATAGTGAAACTTCCTTTCTTCTTTTTAATTATTTCCGAAGCACATGGCATTATCCAAAACACGTGCTTGAGATTTGTTTTCTTTTACAAAGAACTAACCCCCTGGCAACAGGTAAAGTCACGTCCCTGTTCAACATTAGTTGCCACCACCTTCGCCAGGCACTTTAAAGGACAACGTGCCAGAGTCAATGTTTATGACGTCTATAGGAAGCGGGGCTGCATAACATTCCTTTGAAAATTCAATTACATATATTGCTAAGCATTCCCTTAGGACTCGCAGAGCCGTCATCCCTAACAAAGCAAATCAATTGTTTGATCATTCTTGAGAGTGCAGTTTCAATGTCAACGATGGCAATCCCCACGTTCATTTGTAACCCTCGGCAATGTCAGTGAAATAATATCCCTAACAGCATTAAGCAAATACAGAAGCAGATAAAACCTGAGCTGTAAATATCCACAACCATCAGGCAGTCAACTCACAAGTCCTCTCTGTAAAACAAAGCCAGCCTTAAGAACCAACCACACCAACAAATTGAACTCCTTTGCCTGTGAAATGAGAAGAAACTTCTCTAACCATGTATTCTATAGAAGAACGCCACACTGTCTGGCTAAGGATAAGTAGAACACCAGAGGGGATAAAAGTATGCATGAAAAAAAAGACAGAAAAAAAAACACAAATCTGAACCTGTTGCTATAAGATCCGCGAAATTCATACTCCCAGTCCATTAAAGAATCCAGCTCCTTAACCACAACAAGCATTGTATACCTATTTGACTTCCCCATTGTCGTGTGCGTCTATACAACTCTGCTCCTGCTGCTGCTCGATATAAAAGATCTTTAAAGAGTTTACGAGATGCTGTTCAATCATCACCATCATGCGACACAGTAGCTGTGTAGCTTTATTGAATAACTCTGAGTCTGAGTTCTTCCTCCTCCTTGTGTTGTAGTATAGGGTTTGTTTTCGGAAGAAAAGAAGAGAAACCTTCACTGACGTGCGTCTGGTGAATTGCTTCCTATATTAAAACATTCCGAGAAAACAACACCTCATACCTCCCGGGGACTCCCTGTGACTGTAATAAGCCAGTGCAAACGAGGGTTGGAGGACACCAAAGCAACCAGTTCCGATGTATTTTATTCCATTTCAACTGTGCTCTTCACATCTGGATACGTCGACATCGGTCGGTTAGGCTAAGTCCCATCTACCTCTCTGTTGTGTGAAAGGAAGAAGGCTCTGTTGTTGTTGGACGCGCCAACACATCAGGCATCCATTGAGCAGTAGAGTAGCCTTCACCTCATTCCATTTCCTCAACAGATTATGTAATATTTTTATCGTCATCGTGTCGTGTAAGTGGCCATGTTTGGCTACGGCTCTCTGTCAAGAAGTTTCCAAAGACTAGTCGTTGTCGTTGTCGGTTGGGTTCGGTCCTCTTTTATTCAGAACAAAAAAAAAAAAAATTGTGGAAAAAATATATATCCACCCCTCACCTCGAAAGAAGTTCCTAACTGCCGTGCCATAGAGAGTGTGGTAAGTTTTGTTTGTTGCTTGGCTGCCTGATGGCAACGGCTCTGTGTCTGTTGTCCGTCTGGATGGTGCAGAGTAGAGAACCCAGAAAACCCCCATACCATGCTTACCGTAACCGCAAGCACACATTCGGAAAAAGATCAAATAATCGTTTGGGCCATACCCCCATATTTCGTGGCGCTGTGCCTTTGCTTTTGCTTTTGTTGTTGTTGCGAGCTGTTTCCCCCTTTGGCGGTTCTGACTGGCGCTACGCTACTGCTGCTGCTGTTTGGAACGTCGTCGTTTAAACGACAACGAATGGATTGCTGCGGATAGATGGATGGATGAACTAAACGTATACCTTGACATTGGCGGGCGCTCCATGGGTCTCTTTTCTCTCCATTCACAATCATTCGTTCGTGAAAGTGAAGTATGCGTGCGTGATGGCTTTGGCTTTGCTCCCTAATGGCTGTGTGTCGTCGCTCGTCGGTATCATAATCATCATCGTCGTCGTCGCCGTCATCGTCATCGTCGTCTCCCATGGTGTTCAAGGGAGATGTCTCACTTCTTCTTTTTTTTTTTTGTGCGAGTGGGAAAAATCGTTAAGTCAGACACCTCCATCATCGTCGTCGTCGTCGTAGTCGTTGTAGACAGAGTGTCTACTGTTTCTCAACTGTTAGATGGGGGTATTTCATGTTCAGTCGTTCAGTCCATCTTTTCATGCTAACTGAGCTAACAATAAGTCGTTCACATCCATACTGTCGTAATTCCATTGTTACCAGATCTTGAGATTAAGAGTTACCTTTGTTGCAGATTAGAAAGTGTCTGAAAAGGTTTGTGTTTGTTTGGTATTTAGCGTTTCGGGGGAACATTGCCACCCACAAGATGCATTTAAATGCGAATTGATCGTACACCCACTCGTTTTAGTTCAACCTAAACTTTAAAAACGGAAAGGTTCATTTGGGAAATTAGTGGAAAACTCTGAGCGTCTTCTTGACTTAGTTCCTTCAAAGCTCTGCATCACCAGAAAACTGCGCACAACAAGTTTCCTATCAACTGTGTTTTGTAGTGCTTGAGCATTTTGATCAAATGATAAGAAAGCTTTAAGTTTCTGATACAGGCACCGCCCTTCCTCACTCCAACCTAGGTTTTGATTATTTATAGCAGCAAAATCCTCTGGGATTCCCTATACCGAGAGAAAACCTTGAATAGGCTCAGTTTCAAAAGCTCAACTTCTTGTTTACACCGCTGGAGTATATTCAAACGAAAACGTTAATTTTCTTGTTACTTGGTCTTGTGCTTCTTCTTCTATTCCTATTCTTTATTACTTTCGCACCCCTTTTTGCAAAATTAAAAAAAATGTGAACATTTTCTTTTGCAAGGATCTGGCAACCCTCATAGCCTCTTAGTACTGCTTTGCGGAGTGTGGTATACTTCTACAATTCAACCCTATTATTCCATTGCAGACGACAACGACAGAAGTCACAATACCTTACGTTCTATGTTCCCACACTGGGACTTGTTCATCGGAGCTATAATCACTTGGCACGAGACGTGAAAAAAGAGCTACCGCACCGCGAAGATGACTTTCTCCTTCGTTTATACCAACAAGCTGAGGGCTTTGCTGAGTGTGTTTATTTGTATGTGTGTGTGTGTGTGTGCATTGAAATGGAATTCTAATCTCAAAGTAAAGGACCGCAGCTCAGACGTTCTTAGTTACCTATTTCTAGACCGGGGGAATACCCTCGTTCGTTTATTATTATTTTTTTTTTTTTGCAACTCTTGGCACGTTCCTATAGCTACACTTTCGTTTTGTATGTTAGTATGACATTAACACACTTTTTCCCGAGCTCAGATGGGGGATCTGATGTCCTCGTTCGTCTGGTGTAGTAGGTTTACTACATGTAATCCACAAAGGTATAGGAAGGAAACCGAACCACTGCAGCAGAAACAGCAACAGGCAGACAACAGTCAGCTATTATCAAGGTTAGCCAAGGCAGAGCTCAAACTACCCAGATTCCTGGTTCTGCAGTAAGTGCACATTGGCATTCAACGTCACAAACGAAAAATAAAAATATAGAAAGGAGAACAGTCCGTACACGGTGCATGAACAAATTTACAGAACGGTTCGGTGGCTTGTAAATGCACCATCGCGTTAAACGTCTGTCTGTCAGTTGACGCTGGAGGAATAAACTTGTTGATAGTTCGAATCTGGTATAGGTTGTCCTACCCTCTGCAAAGGCATCGTGTATGTTGTTCTCTGCTTGTTGTTCGCGTGAGGCGCCAGGAGCATAGACTACACTGCTTTGGAACACCCTCGTCGTATTTGGATGCACGTTGTGGCATTTACGTAACTCAGATCGGCATTTTGGAGTTAGGTGTGCGATTGGAACGTTCTCAGCTTTTGTGTCCCAGACCGAGGCATCCGCATCGTCCAGACAACCTGTCAACAAGTGGTGTGTGTACTACATTTTTTTGTAACAATGCACTCCCTGCATTTTCATAACTAAGAGTAGCGGATTTTTATGATCAAACAAGGACGACAGCCAATGTGAGGATGTGGATTTCATCGATGCATTGGCTAGCTAAATGTTTTTCCTTTTTTTTTTTTTTTTGTTATTTTTTGCGGCTTGGCAGTGGGAAATTTCACAGTTTACACTTGTTATTTGGCGGTGGACGATGTGCATTGCCAATCTGCTGCCAGTCCACACAGCCCCGGAGGAGAGCAAGCGCGATGTTCAGTTGGCTTTTTACGCGTTTTTGCCTATCAATCCGCGCTAGTGGCTGGTCGCAGTTCAGTTTATTTTTTGTTGAAATTTTTTTAGTGTGTGACTTGTGCCGGATAAAATAATTTTATTTTGAAGAGCTTCTGGGCATTGCAATCGAGACGAAATGGGAGACACTTTGCATGGAAATGCTAAACGGTTTGCCTTTAGGATCCTGGGTTCCGTTGGATTTGACGACTCAGTGATTCTATTGAGTGCGACATTGTAGATTTGTGCAACAGCCGATGAGTTTTGTATGCGTGAGTGTGTTTGTGTTGTGGTGGGTTATCGGATGCACCATATCCCAGGATCACTATAATGTAATGCCATTCAAGTGAAATGAACTGAAGAGGTGTTGAGAGTCCAGGCTAACAGCATGTACCCACTATACCTGTTGGACATTTTTGATTGTGATTTGACACCAAAACGAGGCCAATATCTGTCCTTAGGGAGGGGTGCAATACAATGTGAACTGGTATGATGGCTGCTATAAAAGTCACCATCATCCACCACCAGTTACACATATGATTGGTGTGTGCGGGGATGTGATTGTGTGATCAGGAAATGATTGTGGGAGGCATGTTGGATGTTGCTCTAATTATAACAGTTGGTGGGTTTTGAATGCATTTTATTTTTTTTTCTTTCTTTTGAAGTGAATGACGGTTTTGATGGATAGGTTTTTTGAATGAGGTGAATTTGACGTTGAACTGGTTCCTAACTTCTCAACTCTTTGTGGTTTGCCATTAACCAAAGCTCACTGTCTGTTGGATGGAAATATGAATTTATATAAAATCCTTCTTCTTGGTTAGGTAGTTAAAGTGAAATACTTTGAAGAGTAAGTAGCCCAATTTGATCTTGCTCAATCAATTCCTTGCCAATTTATACGGTTCAGTTTCTTAGAACTATGGGGCCATAGTTGTTAAAAGAAGTGAGCTTCAAAAAAATTTATAATTGAAGGTGACTTGAGCGGATGGTTCAGTTATAAGCTTGATCAACTTGGAATCAAATATTTTTCCTTCAAATATTCCTGCTTTGTACACTGCTATCATTGCACATATGGTCTCTCACGTTCCAAATAATAACTGCTTCATACAAATTGTGTGGAGAATCGAAGGTAGTTTTATGATTTCCTGAACTTTTGGTGGGCATCGTGCTCACTACTTTTGTTTTAAAGGTCATCCTTAGGACCTAGTATTTTCTCCATCCTTCAAAAGATTTTTTCAAACTTTTTACTTGTGAACCTATGGCTGGCGATAAAAGGGAAATGGACCTGATAAGTACCTGACAATACGATCATACGTACGATGTTTTTTGATGATGGAGTTGATGGAGTATCACATACCTACTTCAAGAAGCTAATGAGGAGACCTAACAGAGTTTAGAGGAATTAAAGTGGTAGGTATTCAATCCTTTCTTGACTATCTTCTATCTACACCCGCCAGTAAATTCAATGTTATGTAATTTAGTGAACTTCTTTAGGCTTGGTTAGCTTTATTAGGCTTTAGAAATAGGTTCAGACCAGTCTCAGGCACAGCTTCAAAAGCTCTTATTTTACTTCAAATGGTTGTCGAACTTAGCTTTTAAGGTGTCCCTCTTTCCAGGAAAAATATTATACGAATAATTCATCGGTGTTTTCGGGCTTAATATATGTAATCTCGATTTGGATAGCCATTTTTTAGTTTTTGAAGGTTTGTCGATTTGAAGCGACACCTAGCTCGGTAACTGTTATGAGCCTTTAGTACGAACTGCATATTAAGAGTCACAAGGTTTCTCATTGCCTATAAGAATAGCGACGCTCATACTTAAAGGACGAGAGTAACGATATTCTTTTGTCTTTTTCTTTTTCTCTATTCTTTCTTCCTTTAAATTTTTTTAGTAGGCGAAGCTTTGATTCATCAAAAAGAGAACAGAAGAATAGTTTTAAAAATATCTAACTCTCAGAAAGTCACGGACTTATTATGCCTTTTCATAGACTAGAAAGACTGTAACTAGATTAGGTGCAGTTGATGTGGCATCATAGTAATAAGAGTCTCAAGTGCTGCGTTTATATTTCACCTACATTTGTATAGATATTTTCGACCCTCTCAGACTATAAATACTTCGTCGAAGACTCCCAAAGAGAAACACACTTTACAGCAAACACTAAGGTTGTTGACCTCTTACCTATAGTCCTTTCAGAACAACCAAAAAAATTGCTTCCGGCTCTCCGCTATGCTTAAGAGGCCTTCAATTTCCACAAAAGGAAAAAAACTCCTTGAATTTGTCCCTAATGATTTAAAAAAAATTGAAGAAGAGAAATAAGGTCAAGGTTATGTGGCAAATGGATACGCTATGTTTTTCCAAGCGACCCCGTCTAACCCTTTGCAGAAAAACTTCTTACGCTTCTTTGCGTCCATTCATATTTTTTTTTTCCGGTCTTTCCTTCCTTGAATGACTCGACTTCTAATGCCTATGGGTGAAAAAAATATGTTTCCTTGGGTTGCTAGTATATGCAGAGTCCCAATGGGAGAAGTACTTAAGGACGTCTTTACCGTTGACGAAGACTATAACCATGATGATGGTGGCGATGACTTTGACTACGTCGACCGTCGTCATCAGGAAAGTTTTCTATTTTTTTTTTTTTTGTGTTCTTTTTTTTTTTCTTACTCTCTTTTTTTTCCTTATGCCGTGCTTGAGCTTTATTTGTATTATTTTTTGTTTGAAGGCAAATTAAACACGATTCAGATGGTTTTCTTTCTTTTTTTTTTTTGTGCTTCGACGAGCGACGACGACGGTCGTTATTGCTTCTTCGTGTCCTTTTAGTAGTCTTGTCTGTGTCTATGAACCCTTTTTTTCTGCTGTGAATAAATCGACACCTGATGATTCGAAAGGAGCAAGTTTTTTTTCTGTCCGAAGAACGGGTGACGCGGGCTTCCCTCTATCTTGACCTTTCTTAATGGCTCCGGAGACAAACTGTGCGAGAGATGAATAGGAGTTAACTTAAGGAAGCAATACACAAATGATGTTCACCCTGACTGTGTGTTCACTCACCTTTAGTGAATGCCGTCTATCTTGGCTTTTACCACATTGGGTTGCCTAGACACTTTGTCTTTTGTTCGAAAAGGACTAAGGCCTTAACGCCTGCTCTCACCCCTTCGGTCTGAGGGTTATAGATGGTTGCAGCACCTAGTCCTTCGGGGCTTAGACTTATGATGAAGCGTTTTTCTTGTTTCTTTTTTTTATTTTTGCTTGGCAGACTTTTTTTTTGTACTGGTAGATTAGAGGATAGACCGAAAGAACCATTATGGTTGAAAGAAGAAAAAAAACTTAAGGATATTTTTTGTTATTGTAGTATCTGTCCCTTTGTGGTTTGTTATTGTTTGACAATATATAGAGCTGGGATATCCTTGATTCACTTGTATGCCTATCATTTATCATCTTGGTGCGTCTGGCCAGTGTCTGGTTTGGTCTGTGTTGTATTTAAGGAGGACAAAAAAAAGGTCGATGTTACAGAATTAGGGAATTGAGTGGAAAGGAAGTTCTTTCCTTGACAGGCAAAGTTTTTTTTTGCTCTCTTTCGTCTGATGTTTGATACTTTTTTCTTTTTCTTTGATTGCCAGACAATTGCTGAGACTTATGTAGGTTGATTTGAAGAAGGGTTATTTAAATTGTTTAGTAACCTTGAAAGTGGACAACCTTCTTTTTGTTGAATTTTTATGACACAATGAGGACTTAATAAGTATAGGATTTTATTTTTGATATCAGACGGGTAATTGATCTGTGAGGGTTGTGTTTACCAGTGACTGGGGTCTGTGCATCCGGTAAATTGGATGATTAAGTGTCTTTGGACAGTTGTCGGATATTTTGAGTTTCTGGGAAATGAAGCATGTGATTGCTTTTTATTGTGCATTCATTTATGGTGGAGCTGAGGAGGGAAGCTATGCGTCTTCATTTCGAAACTCATAATTGTTTGTGTGGGTAACTAAAAGTCGTCTGCTTAAATGTGGAGGACTGGTGGGCTATCTTCTGTATCTTCCTGAAGGTTCAGTTTCACTTCATGACTTGAAACTAGATCGGACTGAAAAGATAGGAAAGAAGTTGAAAAATTAGGTGTGTGAATGTTTTCTATTCTCATAATGGAAGCTTTACAATAATGTTCTTCAACTTGGTTTTAGTAAATCAGAACAGATATTGAATGCTTTGTACTAGTTCTTCTGGTACGAATAAAGAGTCGATATCAGGCGCTATTTTTTGATGTTGAAAAAAGAAAAAAGTTTTAAAAGACATATTTTATTTTATTACAAGTCTGTATCCGCTGGCTCGCGTCTCGCGTGCGATTTTACTGGGATCGAAACACCGGTCTCCAACTTAAAGGTCCGAAGTTTTAATCAGTATATCACAAATCTCCAAGATGTAAAAAGAGACCTTCTTCTTCTTTTTTCCCCACGAGCGGATCTATAGTGTGAATCAGATAAGAGTGAAATCAGCGATCCCATCAAGATCACGATGCTCGTAACGTCGAAAAAGGAAGCAGAAGAAACAGTAGCGATTTAGTCTGTTCTTATGCTCAATCGGTAAATCAACTTGATGTGGCTTTAAGCAGATATTTTGTGGAAAATTCTACACAAAACAGCAGAAGACGTAACGCATACCTTCAGCAACACTTCAACGGAGCAAATTCCTACTTACGGCAGATATTTATGATGGTTATTCAACTTTTACTTAAACCACCAGTCTATTTCTCCTCAGGACGCGAGCAGTGATGAACTATTGCTTTGCTGTTTAAATTGAAAAAAATGGGTTTTAAAATTAAAATTCCTTAACATAGATTAGGGGTCGAATCACCGCACACGTGATCGAGTAATTCGTTACTGAATAATGTATTTTTTACATTAATTCTCCCGTTATCGATCACTTTATAACCACAATTTGACATTCTTTTATCAGTATTTGAACGAATTGAAGTAGATAAATGAACAGCAGTGTAATGAAGAACGAATTTAGACACTCACTCGATCAGTGAACACTGATGCGGTAATTCGGCCCCAGAGTTTTTCAGATGAATCAAGAAGAACAAATCAAGATGATGCAGTTGATACAATTGTTCCGACCTTCTCCTGCTTGTTGAATTATTTCTAACTACCTAGTACTACTACGTAGGAGAAAAATCCAAGAAGAGCATAAATATTTTCGACAGTTGAGAAAATTTGGAACAACTCCATCAAATATCTGACTGCTTAATTTTGGTATTGTGAAAATAATTCGTTCAAAATGGTTGAAGAAGTTTGCTCTTCTATTGTTTCAACTGTACTGTGGTATCCATGATTCATCAAGGAAAGCGCACATTCACAACTATACTTCGTCGTTAACTTCTTTTTTACATGATCGTTATAATAGAAGCAGCTTTTCCTTGAACAACATGACCGATCAAGGTTGAAATTTATTGTTCTAGTGTTTTAAAAGTTCCTTATTTCGCAGGTCTACATAAAACTTTGTATTGCTTGTCTAAAGCGCAGATCTGAAGCAAATTGTTGTCTTCAAGTGCACATGTTTTAATGAAAAGCGCAAAAATTGTTATCAACTTTATCGGACGGCATTTTGATCTTTACATACTTTCATTGATTTGTTAAAAACCTTCTTAGATGAACTCACATACTTGCATGAACTAGGCCAACTTATGGCGCCATCAATCAGACAGTGTAGCAAAATTTTTTTTTTTTTTTCAAAGTATTTTCAATGGAAACACCACATTTCTTTCAAAAGATATTCTGATTAAGTTTTAATTCAGTTTATTTTTAAAAAACAATAAGCAAATTGAATTCGAACTAAGATATTCATAAAGTAACGATGTCGCCTACACTCAAAATTCATAACAATTTTCCAGGATAATTAGGTTTGGTTAGGTAGAATGGGCTCACGGTTGATCTTACTTCCGCCACACTTAGATCAATGTAGATTTTGATACCCTGTAGTAATGTATCGTCCTGAAAACCTATGAATTTATGGTTTGTGGCCTTAATGAAGTTCAACAGGCTGTTTCTTGGAGTGTCTGATAAATTCTTCTAGTTCGTTTAAGAAGTAGAAATTTTTTCCTGGTGTGGCAGATTGGTGGGCAGTGACAAAGGAAGTGAGTGGTATCCTCTTGTTCATCTACGTCATTGCATCCTCTGCACAGGTAATCGGTGCAAAGACCCATTTTCTTTTTGTGGTAGCCTAGTAGGTTGTGTCCTGTTATAATCATGATAAGCGACCGTAATGATGGCCTATTCAAGAATAGTAGTCTTTCAGACCCGTTTTTATCGTATTTTGGCCATAGTTTCCTGGAAGTGACACAGGAATCACTCTAAGTTGGTTGAGGCCGCCTATGATTAGGTGTTTCCTTCCCGCGATTTCTCTGCAATGCGCTTTCGAAAACCCGTCGAGCCGGAGCGTTCGTATCCATCCGTTCTACACGTCCCAGCCAACGTAGATTCAGTGTTTCATTAAAAAAGATCTTTACACTGCACCTACTCTGCTAAGACAAGAAATGTTATCAGCTTTGTGTACTGTGTAGAAGTTACCTTACTTTGTTTAAAAAAAAAGATTACCTACCCACCTTCACGGCCTTGCTTTCAAGGATGACTTTTTTATGACACAAAAAAAAACTCTTAATTCTGCCAATTCAATTTAAAACGAATCCCTGACAGAGCATAAATTTTTCCTTTGAGAGCAAAAACTACACATTTCGTTTTAGTATCCATTAAAAATAATTTAATTGAATTTCATGTAAAACTGATACTAATCGAGTGTGAGAATATAGAACTTCCTGAAGTAAATGTGTATATACTCCAGCTATACCTACCCATCTTGCATATATCTACACCTAACTTAGATACCTATAAGATAACACAGAAAATATAAATCAAAAAGTGGAACGGGAAACCAAAACATCAAAAAATGAAAAAATAAAAATTAAAAAGAAGAGAAACAAGTAATAAATTTGAAATTTAATTCAAAAGAACATAAATTAAAGTTTGGAACATGTCATTTAACAAAACTTCCTCTTCGCCTCTTGCAAAAAAAAAAAAAGAAAATTTCTCTCGCTCTTGGTTAATTTCGAACTTGTGCAACGGAAGCGAAATTCCACCCAAAAACTGAACGTTGTAGCCCCCCTCCCCTTATCTCTAACCAAACACCAAACACCAACCCCCATGTACCCCATCTCGATGGTTCCTCCAGCTACTCCTCCTTCAATTTGTGCTTTTGATTCTCCTTCCAACGTTTTACTCCTTTTTGGAACATTATTTTGCTGATTTTGTTGATGCTGCGCCGCATTCCCCCGCACTTTGCTTGGCCTGGTCCTTCTTCGTGCCCGTTCCAATAAAATTTCTCAGTCTAAAGCAAAGAGAAGAACCCCTTCTGCCTGTCCTTAACCCCAAGTTGAAATTATTATACCTTCTTGTACTGCTGCTCTACGTCTCTATATCGAATGAACATTTTTGGTGGTGTGGTGGTGCGGCTCTGACCACCCCCCAACCCCTTCATATATTACCTACCCCTTGTCGTAAAACAATTTAATTTCATTTCCCTCTCGTAGCCATAAGCCCGAGGGTTGGTTGGATGGATCGAAGGGTGGCTGTGGCTTCTTTCGGTAGATGGGTACAAAACCCAACCAAGCGCACTTCATAAGAGCACACAGCACACACCAAACAGACGTGAATACACATAAAAGAAAAACCATTGCACATATCTACTGTATCTATATTTATATGCATATATGTATAGCTTTAATAATGTGTGTATGTGTATATGATTGCCATCATGTATGTAGGTATATACATATACTTAAATGCGAGTGCAAAATTCAGATTGTATCCTTTTTTGAAAACCAACCGGGGAACAAGGAGTAGAGAAACGAAAACGAAATTGCTTGTGCTTCGTGGTATTGATTTTTTTGTCGTTATGCCTAGCTCTTCTTTCTCGTGCGGTTCCTTCTCGCTCTATGGATCAGCGTTGTTTTGTTGTTATATTTTACTGAGAACTGCGAGAATTGCGCAAAACTTATCATCTATACTGCTTTAGTTGAAACTTGAAAGTTCTCGTTTGATTGCTTTTCTTTTTTTCTTACAAAAATGCTACCCGAAATTAAATTAATTAAAAATTTTCTTTGCCTTGATCCTTTAAAAGATTTCGGGTTCCTGATTTGGCTCCATACACAGATGTGTGCAATGGTTCGAAGGCACTTTCAAATCGGGCCCACAAGATATCTTTGCTGCAAGAAAATAAGAAATGGAACAAAAGTAGCATGCGAAACGTTCAATTTCGTTTCAAATGGCGGTTGCTGCTTGTTCTTGCGATGGATGAGGTTGGGTGGATGGCCTTTCAGCCGAGGTGCTTCCTTGGGCCTGGTGGTGATGGGCCATCAGAGTTCAAATGCCTCATACTTGGTTTGGTCTTCAATAACTCAAACGAAGGTACTATCACTGTGTCCCTCTCTAACATCGTTGAATGTTTTATGCTTGAATCCGAAGCAGAAGCACACCAAAAAGGATTCGTGAACCAGCAACCCCCAACACACATTCCACCCCCTAGCACCCCCGTTTCCACTTCTATTCGGTTGCATTTTCTTCATGTTTTTCGTGTAGTTGTGCTTGAGATTGTGGACTAGCAACGCCCGGGGTGGTTTTTCTCTGCACACACAAAGCCAAATCAGAGAATTTCTAATGCAACATAACAAAACGGCGCGGCGCTAGGACGAAAGACACGCACACATGCAGAGCTTTTCTGTCCGTCGTCGTCGTCGTCAGCATCAACTATACACTTGCAGCTGAGGATAACAAAATCCAGACAGTGTGGCTGTGGGAAAGAGGGATGATTATTATTATTTTTTTTCTTCCTTGATTTTGCCGCACACTGCTCCATTGTTAGATCAGCGATGTTTGAAGTTTCTTAAATTTTCCCCCAAAAAAAGTTTGAATGGATTGGATTTTGAGTTTTGTTTTTTGTTTTATTGTGTGAAGCGTAAATCCTCTAACGAAGTTTTATGCGTTTAATTAGATAGTTTATTGTTGAATTTTGCAAACTCTCATCAGAACAACACCACACACCACCCACTTGATGGGTTGTTGGGGGATGACTTTGTACTGCTGCATAGTATAACTAGTGTGCACGAAACACACGAGTACACTCGCATTGTCGTCGTCCTTTTATGTGCTTCTGTTGCTGGTGCCTGCATACGAACACTGTCTTCTTCGGAGAAGGAGAACGGCGAGCATTATTCCTCTATTGAACGTGTATTTTGATATTAGATTCTGCTCAGTGGAATTTCCTGCACAACACCATTTTGAATAAATTAACAATGAGAAAGAAAATGTATGTTGGGAGAGAGGGGCGTGGAACCTGACGGAGGTCAGGTTGTGGAGTGTTAAGAGAGAGAAAATTTCCATTTCATATTACTTGCGAGGATGTCAAATAAAAGTAAAAGAAAAAAAGAAAAAAATTAATTTGCCATGTACTGCTCAATAAAAATAAAGAAGAAGCTGATGACTTATTAATGAACCCGTCAAAGTAAGTCTTCTGCAGCAGCAATCGCTGCTGGAGGGTTAAGTAGGTAGTTACATATTTGCAGAAAATTATTTGTACTTTCTTTCTCTCAATTGCCTTGTTTGATAGTAATTTAAATTTATTTACCTTCCTCGATTTTTTTGCCATATTTTGCATCAAAGAGAAGAAACAACTCATGTTTGTCTTCGAGGACCACAGCAAAGAATATATAAAAAAAATTTTACTCTGTTTATGTAAACGGTCATTGTTATCGCATGTTAATAAATATTATATATTCCTACAATGTAGGTACCCACCCACCATTCACTGTTGTTCAACCTTCGAAGGACAAGCAAGATCGTTCAATAGCATAGCCTAATTGAAATCAATTTCCAAGCTTGTTAGCAGTAACAAAATATTCGGCTTTGGGTTAAGGTAGTTAGGTTAAGTTTATAATGAGACAACAGCTTTGAACCATTTGCATATTGCAGTCGTCAAACGCAATGTTCTATAAGACCAGGACACCTCTTCTCAAGCGTAAACTTATGCTGAAAAGTAGTGGTCCCAAGAAAGATCCTTGTGGAACTCTACGCAATAAGAACAAGATACTCTGGTACGTGCGGGTTGACTTCTCTTCGTGAAATGTTAATATGCTTCCTTTTTCACATGAAATCGTGATCGATGGTTTCACGAAGGGCGGTGGTGTTTTTATATTGCGACCGAAAATCGTATAGTTTGAGCGACTATATTTAAATGAATAAATCGGAATGGGTGAGTCCATTGCCATGAAAAGCGCCTTCTCGATTAGCCATTCGCAACCGGGAGAAAATTTTAGGTCCCCTCCATTCTCTTACAAAGCGTGGTTGTGAGAAATGCACTTGTCCCTGCGCCTCCTCGCTCTGTTGCGCCACCCTATTTATTTTTGTTTAGAGCGGGGCCTGCTGATTTTATCACAACCATGACTTGTGCCGATTCTGAACAGTTAATAGAAGAAATGTTCTTTTTAACAAAAGTAATGCCCGGTTACGGCAACATGATCACTTTTCATTCAACAAGCCATTTTTGTGATGAGCGATAGAATCAAGGATATCCACGGAGCCTAGTTGCATGTGATTATCAAGGATCTTTCTCCTCCTATTGAAGGTGGTGATAAGAGAACTAGCCCGAGCTTGAAAAAAAATACAGTAACAGTGGTATCCATGGCAATAAAGAATTCTGAAATATTAACAGAAGAAGACTCTCCAATCCTGCCCTTCGATATCAACCCTTTTCCGAGCCTTTATAAAAAATTACATATTTATAACTATGTAGGTACCTATAGCCTTACCTAATTGCTATGGATTCAAACTTTATAATCAATTTTCCCATGTTCCTTGTTTATCGACAAACATTAACTTTTAACTCATGCATTAAATTAAATTATTCATTTTATGAACCTTCCACATCTCGTATATGGCAAATTTGCAACTAATTTAGATTGAGATTTGCCTGCAAGTTAATAGAGTTACGCCTACTCATACTTTCCTAACATTTAGATCGTTTGATATGCGAAATTATGAAATTAAAAATAAACGTAACTAAAACAAACCCCCTGGCACTGCTGCTTCTCTCCCTCCTTTTTTCCCATTCAAAATTAATTGATATAATAAGCTTTATAAGGAAAAACACTTCCCTTGCCCTGCACAACCCCCTTTTTTTGTGATACCAGATCTGGATCCTTCCCCTCTTTCCAAACATCCTTTCAAATGTTTAATTTACGAAAGCAAAGCGGCGTTATTATTATTATTTTGTACATGTATCGATTTCGGTTTTATAACATGAAACGGTTTCTATGTTGCATGGCATATACTACATAATATTGTGTAGGTAGTACAACAAAGCAACAGCACTCTTCTATAAGTAAACGAAGTTGCGGTTTTAGAGTTGATATTGCTCTGTATCGTTTGCAACTCTCTCCGCCGCATATTGCATGTGAGTGTGTATGGGTTAAAATCACGATTTAAGACTCCATGTAATTTCACATTTAATAAAAATATTTCAGAGCGCTCCTCGGTGATGGTTTTTTTTTTATTTTCTTTTTTTTTTTATCTCTGATGTTAAACTATAGTTAAATCGGGCAATGACTTGCATATGTGCTGCATGAATTTGCAAAACAGAATCGAAACGTTATGCAAACAAGAGATAAAGTCAGGTGGGAGGGACCGGAAGCTATGTTGTCAATCTATATCGACTTAAAAACAAATACTTTGAGTCACGTATTTATTGACTATATACCTATGCAGTTGACATTAATACTTACCTACCCCATATAGAGGAGATATTGTGATAAAAAATATTTGTTGCTAGCTTATCGTGATGTCTTAAGAAAGGGAACTCCTCGTGGCTTTATTGGTTTGTGATTCAACGCCTTTAATAGCCAAATTATCATTGATCTGGAATTAGTTCTTTGCCAACACAATTTCAATTGACTTTTGCCATCAACGACAAGTTTTTCAACAGGATATTTTTTGTGTGCTAATCTGTTGTTCTTTTTAGCGATGTTTTACATTTAACAACTTTTAGTTCATTTTCTGACATTTGAAAGACAATTGTCCACATTTGGAACATTCGTAGCCCAGAATATCACAATCTTTCCGACGTAAAACATCCGTTAAATTAATGACCAGCCTAGGTAAAATCGACAAATAGCTTTTACGAATTGAATCTATCTCTTTTAAGTTTGAATACTTTTCCTTAGCTTTCAGCTTTCGTATGCTCACAATACCGACGTTCTCCGTGTCTAACTTACTCAAAGCGTTCTTCACACAAAATTGCCAAAATACCAAAAATATTTAAGAAAATCCGATGGGCTTAGCTGAAGATTGCCTTCAAGTTTTTAGTTCGCGTTGGAATAGAATTACACAGTGCAGGAGAACGGAAATTAGGAAAAAATTTCAAAAGAAGAAGTCGATCAAATTGTTATGAAACGGCAAATGGTAATGCAATTGACATTCGGAGGCTTAAAAAGAACAGTACGTCTGAAATCGGGCTGAAAATGAAACTGGTAAACTTTCAAAGGAGGGCGAGTTAGAATTGTCTGATGAGAGCGATGCCACTGGCGAATTCACTAGAGTATTGTCTGCAAAAGAAACGACAAATATCGGAAGACAAGAAACCTTACGACGATGTTTAAGTGACGCAAAGGTCCTCAAATAATTTTGAAGACTCTTATTTGAGTACTGTTCAAAAGATTCAAGTCAGTTCAACTATGATCTGATGTCCAAATATTGGAGTTCAACTTTATTTTATAACGAATTTATGCTACAACCAGATTACCGAAAATTTGAAACAGTGTCTATTCTGATATTGCAATAACAAGTGTGGAACAACGGCTTGAAGCTGCTTCCGAATATAAATAAATCAGACGGTTCAGTAGTTCACAACACTGCCTGACTATGGCTCTCTCTATACGCAGTTTGTTGTGAAATGCCATGCCTTGTGAAATGCTTGAGCAAGATCTAAACATAGAGCCGTACATATTTGGTTTTCTTCCATTGCTTTTCTATAACATCCGAAATGCGACGCGACGTACTTAGTCTACGGTGGAGTGGTTTGTTTGTAAATCCAAATTTTTGGCTTGAATTTTTTTTAACCAAGGACAAAGGAGGTCAATACCAAGCCGGAGCATTCACACCAATTTCCGTTCCATTTTTCTACTGGCATAAAAGATGGAAATGAGGTGGTGGTAATTTCTCTTATAAGCTCAATGTCGGATAAAAATTTGGAAGAATGTTCCCGGCGCAGGACTGGAACCTAAGCATTCGACGTATCAACTGAACACTCTACCACTGTACCGCAACGATAAGTCTTTTTTCTGCCCTGGATAGGCACAAAACCGACTTTTCAATAATGTGATGTCTTTGGTACAAAAATGACTTTTGAATAATGTGACGTCTTTGACTTTTTCATTGTTAGGGGCTTACGGCACACTCTAACGCCGTCGTTCGTTTTATGGCAAATCAAAACGGATGAGTTTTTGTAAACACTGGGCTGATCAAGTTCAAGTACTTCAGGAACATGGTCTCCTTGCTAAGACCGTTCTGTTTTCTGAGAAGATGACATAACAAATGGAAGGAGAAATTTGCTATTTAAGCTTAGGTTAGGTTAGGTTAGGTAAAATGGGCTGACGGTTGATCTTATTTCCGTCACACTTAGATCAATGTAGATCCATTGTGATACCCTGACTTATTGTAACGTCCTAGAAACCTATGATTTTATGTCTGTTCAGTATTAAACCATTTTGTGGCCTTAGTGAAGTTTAACAGGCTGCTTTTTGGAGCGTCTGATAATTCTTCTAGTTCATTTAAAAAGTAGTTGCCTAGAAATTTTTTCCTCGTATGGCAGAGTGCTGGGCATTGACAAAGGAAGTGACTTGTGTCCTCATGTTCATCTTCGTCATTGCATTCTCTGCATAGGTCATCGGTGCAAAGACCCATTTTCTTTTGTGATAATCTAGTAGGTTATGTCCAGTTATGATACTGATAAGCATTCGCTATGAAGGTCTATTCAATGATAGCAGCTTTTCAGATTCTTTCTTATCATATTTCGGCCATAGTTTCCTGGCAGTAACACAGAAATCTAGGCATTCCCATTTTTCATTGGATTTTCGCATTATTTTGTTACCAATGATCTGTTTCATTTCACAGGGTGGAATCCTGATTGATTTATCAATGAGAGAAGGGTCAAGTGCTGATCCCTTCCTCGCTAGTTCGTCCGCTTTTTCGTTCTCCGGTATACCACTATGACCAGGAACCCAGCAGAGTCTAACGTCATGCTGCGTGCCAAAAACCCTTAGCTCTTCGCGACAGCAAGAAACAAGCTTTGATTTGACAAGAGTGGCAGAAATCGCTTTTATTGCTGCTTGGCTATCAATGAAAAAAGTGATATCAGCATGTGATTGCGCCATCATGGACAGCTGTTTTGCAGCGTTTGTAACTGCCAAGATCTCGGCTTGGAAGACGCTGCTGTGATTTGGAAGTCTGAATGAACTGGCAAGTTTTAGGCTTTCTGAAAAGAAACCTGCCCCTGTTCCAACTTCCATTTTTGAACCGTCGGTATAGATTGATATAGACGTCTCATTCAGGTGTTTCATTCTCCCAATCCTGTCTATTGGGGAAGCTGGTGTTGAATGATTTTTTAAAGTCCAGGTATGGAGTTATGTAATCCGTGCAGATGTTGTTTTCTGCGTATCGCGATAAGATCTGTGCGTGTCCTGTTTGGCTGGTTTTCCAGACATTACACTGGTTTAGTCTAAGTGCACTGTTTGCTGCCGCTTCTTGAACAAAGAGATCAAGAGGTGTGAGATCGAGGATTACTTCCAAGCTCGCGGTTGGTGTAGTTCTCATTGCACCAGTTACGCAAATACAGGCTGATCTTTGTACTTCGGTTAGGGTTTTTAAATGCGTGGATTTTTCCAGCGCCTTCCACCAGACCAAATTGCCATAAGATAGGATAGGTCTTACAATGGCAGTATACATCCACAGGACGATTTTGGGATTTGGTCCCCAGTTTTTGCCAAAAATCCTGTTACACGAATACAGTGCTATAATATCTTTCTTGTATATTGGGACCCCAATTTAGTTTTTTGTCTAAGATCACTCCCAGGTATCTGGCTTGATCAGTGATCTTAAGAGGAGTCTTATTTAGTCTTGGTAACTCAAAAGTAGGTATTTTTCTTCTATTTGTAAATAGCGGTTCATAATCTTACACTAAAGAGGTTGATCACGTCCCTAAATTGTGGTAACACAGCATTTTAATTATAGCTGGAAACAAGAGTTGTGAATCAAATTCTAAACTAAATAGTACCAGCTCTGTTTTGAGGGGGTTAAATGCAAAACCGCATCTTTTTGTCCAAGCGCTTATCTTGGTTAGTGTATAATTCAATTGTGCGCTAATAGTGGAAGGGAATTTCCCCGTCGCCAGAAGAGCTAAATCATCGGCATAGGCAACCACTTTCACGCCGTCATGTTTGAGAGCTACGAGGATCTCATTCATAACCAGGATCCAGAGCAGGGGTGAGAGAATACTTCCTTGTGGGGTTCCTCGTGACACACACTTTTTCAGGCTTCCACCTCCCAGTTCGCTGTGGATCTGACGTTTTGCTATTTAAGCTTCCTCTGCTGTTGAATTTCATCCTGTTACAAAAAATTACGCCCAAAAAGCTCGTCCTAATCTTAGGACGTGCTCTGTGGTGTAAGAGCTTGGATACTTGAGTAAATCTACTAAGTATCCTTCTGCAATTATTCTACGAACTTAAATGATTGTCTGAAAACTTTTTTACTCGAGTAGATTTTTAGTGGAGTGCTTACAAAAACTTATGTCAGGCTACTCTACTCAGTCTTGCAGCTGCTCCTCATGGGGATGGAGGTGTTACATGTGAAATCGAACCAGCGGTGAAGATATTGAACAGGAACGTTCCTCGGTCAGGTTCTTGAGGGGTACCAACATTTAAACCTGCTTGCCTTTATTTCTCACTGAGAATATGTGCATTATAAGTAATTTTCTAACTTTGAGAGAAAGAGAAGGATTTATGAATTTCCTGTTGAGATGTCAAAAACTAAATATTTTTTCTGGGAGTATAGTTGAAAAGACATTTTCATTTCATTTTCATGACATAAATTTTGGTACAACGTTTAGTTTTGAAGTTATAACCTTGTTACAAAGAGTAGTTAGCTCACGCTAACTATATCATTGTTTGTTACTTATATTTTTTTGAAGTTCCAACCTTCCATGTACTGACTTGTTGAGTTCTTCAAACTTGAGTAATTCCAAGTAATTGTTCCTTACACCCAACCATCTTAAGATATTTGAAAAAAAGCTCTTAAAACCATTTTTCCTTTTCTAAATTAACGATACCATCCATACAAATCCATTTAGTATATAGAACTATTCCAGTTCCCAGTTCCCATTTTAAGTAGGCGAACGTCAAAACGAAAGATATTAATTTTAACAACAAATAAAATGAAATGAAATTGAAAGTATACCGACAAAAGCAAGTAAAGTAAAACATGCTGCCACAGAAAATAGAACAAACAACTCATTACTATCGTTTCAAAAACAAAATAAAAAACAAACACAATTTGTGTCTTGTTATTTCATGAAAATATAAAAATAAATGAAACAAAAAATGATTATGACACAGGAGGACGATAAAGAGAGCGAGACATAGTGAGAGGAAGACAGAGTGTTTTGTTGGTGCAACAACATCGTGTGTACGGAAAATTTCTGCTTTTAATTAAAAACCAGCAAAATGTGCAAAATAATAATAAAAAAAAAAAATATTCTTCGTCCACTCAGTCTAGCTCACCATATTCTCTCACAGCCTTAAACTTTTATGTCTTTTTTCTGTTTTTACGATGATTATTTTTGTTTTATGTATTTTAAGGATTGAACATATTGCAAACCATAAACTTAAGGAAACAAAGTTAAAAGAAACTCAATTTCATCTCACGTTTTTCTTCTACTTTGTTGCCAAATTCGTTTCGAGAGATTTAAACATTAAAAAGAAATTGAAACTTAATGTAGTATAGTAGTTGGTAGTAGTACATTATCGTTGTATTAATTGTGTCCCTGTTCGGAGTGATAAATGCAAATATTAGGAACAAAAATAAACCCCTTCGTCATGAAGATAAATAACAAGAATATATTGATTTTCTGTCACAACAAAAAGGAGCTAAATTAGAAATTTAATGGAACTTTTTCAGCTCCATAGCCCCATTCTTCGACGTCTATTTCAACTAAGCCTCCCCCTCCTACCCAAATCGTGCTTATTCTGCGCCTCCTCCACTCCCCCCCATCCAATATGGCAGCCTGTACCACTACCAACAGCGCCATTACCATCATTTTAACGGCAAACTGGTGGTACTCGCAATAGGGTTGCATTGTTGTATTCCCTTTCATTTATATCTCACAGTATACCCCCATTCTTATGTTCCTTATTAATATTATAAAAGAAGGCAAGAAAAGTTGGGGGCATGGTTTGGGGCAGCGGGAATGTACAACTTTATTATTATTTTTACTATAAAATTTGAGGTTTTTTATTTTTCGTTGTTTGTTGTGTATTATAGTTTCGTTGTCGTCCTTCGATGATGACAACAGAAGTGAGGTACGAGTATTTAAATAAACAGAACTTATTCTGTAGTTGGGTAAGGTAGAGAAGGAAATTGGAAAAAATTTTTTAAACAAGATACGTAAAGGCACCTTACAATCCTCCATTCATGTTTTATTTTTATTTATTTAAATTTTGTAAAAAAAAAAAAAAGGAGAAGAACTTAGAGGAGCAATAAAGGGCGTTAAAGGCAAAAGAAAGGAATAATTTACTTCTTAAATTAGAATTTTATGCAAATTCTTGAACGTAAAGCATGATCTTACATCACTTTCATGAACCTTTTTACAATGCCTTTTGAAAATTTATCGGCTTTTTAAGTGTTTTATTGTTTTAATATTCAGAAGCATGAATTTTATGCTGAAGGAAGGCAAAATGGCTGAACTTTAATCCGAATGAAAGCAATTTTAAAAGGTTGTTTGTTGTATGATGCCTACTCAAGAGTAAATACGACTATACTTCATTACACGCCATCGAATTCTATTAAATTCTCCCAGCAAACTACCACAACAGTTTCTATGTGAAGAAAAAAAAAGAAGTCAATTTAATTCGGTGACTCCGAAAACGTATTTGAAGGTTCTAGTTCTAAGTCGAAAATTGGTGTTCTACTCAGTATTTGTTGTGGACAGTAGATGTTCACTGAATTATCCTTTTTCTTACAAAGCACAGGCGAAGTTTAGTTTTTTGTTCTGTGAAATGACAAAATCCTATGAATGGGATGGTAATTCTATGAATTTTTGAACATTTCCACCCATTTGATGGTATTTTTTTCCACATATCATTTAATCCGAGCCTTTGTTTTGGATTAGATATGCGAAATCAGTTTATACATCTCGACCAATTCATTCTTCGTACCATTTTTTTTAGAAGGTGTGGGGGAGATTGCAGGAGTTTTAAAAATGATTCTATTACAAAACTAATAACATCTCCTTTATTTTCAATACTCTAAACCAGTGATTCCCAAAGTGGTCCAGGTGGACCCCCAGGGGTCCACGGGAGACTTGCTTGGGGTCTACGTAGGCGTGAACAAAAAATGGGGGTCCATAAGATGTTAATGGGGTCCACGAAAATTTATCTGCTTTTGATAGTAAAGAGCAAAAATGTAAGCATAGTTTTTATAAGGGCCTACTACCTACCTACCTACCTAAGGGCCTAGTACCTTACCAATCAGATAATATTTCAATAAGGCAAGCGACTGTTACTTGTCCAAACTTGCGTATTCGATATTACGTACAATTTCGTGTACAGACTTGCAAAGCGCTATCCGCCCGACAATGCTTAGTGCTCGTTCAGACATGAACTTGATCACCACTATAAATACTTGATACCAAAGGTGAACTCATTCATTTGTTTCCGGAATTTCGAAAAAAAGGTTTAAGAAAATTTATATCATCAGTGTTTGCTAGTGCCGGAGAAAAGTAAGTACCTACCTTTTTTAAGATATAGTAGTTAAGTATTTTTTTACTTGTACTAATCGTTTGATCACAACTGCTCGTATAGATAGGTAACTTATTAACTTACACATATTTTGATTGTCCTCTTTCGATTTGAAAACAAACACAGCACTTTTTATTCAGTTGATTTTTTCACGAGAGAAGTACTGCCTCTCTAAAAAGGCCGAATAAGCAATATTTCAGAGCAACTAATTTTGTAATTTTTCTTGCAAATAACTACTAATTTTATAAAACAGTAACTCCACAATCATTTTAAATTGATTTTGAAGTAACTATTTTATCAAATTTCCTTTTCGGAAGAGCGGGGCTTGAGCTTCGACGCCAGTTTGTCACATTTTAACAATGAAGCCGCAGACAAAAAATACGCAAATACACGGAGCGCGTGAACTCATTGATTTGATGAAATGTTAGTTATCGTTTTTATGGACAACTTTGCGATTTCGACTTTTATTTTTTCCTACACAAATATGATCGGTATTCGATACTGAGTACACCAATTGGTCTTAGCTCTTAGCGGTTTATTAGTTGGTTCCTTTACAAGCCGTTATTATATTTCCGCGTGCTGACAAAGGCTGCGGTTTGATACCTATAATAATAGAATGTACTGATGGGATAACCATACCTACAATCAACATTTAAGTGCATGATGACTTCAAAACCAGGTTTGAAGATATGCTGACGATAGATATAACACCATGGATCACAAATCCAATTAATGAAACGGAAGTGACCAATGTTGTATTACAAGAGGAGCTGCTCGAGCTAAGCACCAATGAGGAGCTGAAGGTGAAATTTAGAAAAGGCTACCAAACATTGTGGCTGCAAGCAGAAATACCGGAAAAATATCCTGGACTGTGGGAAACCTTCCTTTTTGAATAGCTTTTCCCTCGTCATACCTTGCGAAAGGAGTTTAAGTGCCGTTGAAAACCTTTTAACAAAAAAAAGAAGCAAATTAAACATCACAGAGCGGGGGGATTTGCGGTTACTGCTCAAAAAATAAAGCCAAACATTGATCGTTTTCAGACACTCCATCAAATACACCTGAACTCCATCAAATGACCTGAACCTATATTACCTTACTAATTTTTTCGTGTAATTCTATTCTTTTAATAAATTAAGTGTTATAAAATGTACCATTTTTCGTTTTTATTTTACCTATCATAATAAAGGGACAGATCTAAGAAGCAACTCAATTTTTATATTTTGGTGACTTTAAGAATGTGGTAGAAATGTAGCAGCAGGGGGTCCACCTAAACCAGTAAAATTTTGAAATTGGTCCACGAGAAAAATAAGTTTGGGAACCACTGCTCTAAACAAAGTTCATATACCAATTTATTACGATCGCAAAAAATAAGGAATGCAGACGAAAGTCCTTCAGGTACAAACAAATGCAAAGACAGAGATCACAATAACGGTGGCGCCATTAGATTCTAATGAGAAATGGATGAATTTACCAAAACGCGTTGATGTTCATGAAATTGTTCAAAAAAATGGAAATATAGTGGTGTTTGTCGATATAAAAATTTCTGAAAAAGATCATGAAAGTGAATTGAACTCATTCACTCTTATTACGATAAGCTTTTTGGTAAAATGTCATTAAAATGACCTAGCTCTATAGGTGCCGTAATTGGCGTTTATATAAAACGACTTTCGAAATGATGGAAAGAACCATGTTGAATTGTTGATAGAAAATAACTCTTTTTATTTTTATGAAGACACAAGCCTTCGTGTCTGGAGCTCTGTCATTCTCCAATTAGTTTGGTTATTTTGATCTTTGATCTTCATTTCGATAAAATTTTCAAAGAGATGTTGGGCTTGGAGTAAAAAACTTAAAAAATGTCACGGTATTGGCTATGAAGGCTTGGTAGAAATTTAACGAACGAAAAGCTGTTGGTTGTAAAAATTTACTCTATTTTTTTTTAACAAAAGTGATCTTGCGTATCGAACTACTACTACCTGGGAAGTGGCGGTTTGATCACTTAATCAATCATAATTGCTAAGTCGTTCGAAAGTTATAGCGTAATGAAACTGCTTCCGAACCTAACCGTTAGATGTCATAATTTTTAATGCGTTTTGGTCTCCGAGTTGCTCAATTGATTATAAATAAATATAAAAGGAAATAGTTTTTAAAATATATAAATCTTTATTTAAATGAATATTTAACTATATTTTATTTTTAGCGTTTGGTAACTAATTTTTTTTTTTTTGAGGATGCGACGCGTTTCGGAACCAAGTTCTATCGTCTGGCGCTTTCAACTCAGAGTCTCTAATGCTACCCAACCCTTATTACTATGGATTGGTTGAGAAAAATATTACACACCGGCCCATCCCGAGCTGCTGAGCCAAAATAATTATTTATTTAAAACAACTGACGGTGCCAAATGGTGACTTTTACTTGCAATTAGTTAGCATTTCTTTATTAGATTCTACATAATTATACATATGGTTCTGCATAAATATACATAAGAAGAAAAAGAACAAGATACTCGTAGCAATCAAAAATGGCCCTCTGTTTTACAATGCGGGCCTGCTAACATTTTGCAAAAATCAATCACACTGATATGTTTGCCAACTGGGTTTAATAAAACCTCTTTTGCAAGTTTAAGGATATCTGAAAACGAAGAGAAGGCTTTTATCGGTAGCGATCTTCTCTTTCAGCCTTATTTATAAACTCGTATTATCGGCCGAGTAAAGTTACTCCGAATTTAAAACGCCCTTAATACTGCAAACTTTATTTATAAAACGAAACAGTTTTAGAGGGGTAGTAAGCTAAAACTGGTTCATAGGAGTATTAGAGCCGGCGTGAGGTCGTTTGATGTCTAAATGTACTTGATAAATGTACGTCAGCTCAGAAGTCACATATCAAAAGAAAAACTGAAATTCCGGCCAATTGAAGTCCGAAAAAAGTTATATTTATCTGAAAAACTTAATGCGTTGAACTCGCACAATGAAAACAACTGGGTTTTGCTTACGTTTATAGTAACCAGAGCTTTAGATGGGTCTTGAAAATGAAAAATTTGACTAAGTAAGGCGTAACTAATACGGATTAAAAATTGTTTTTATAAATAGGTTTCGTTTGACGTTGCGTAAGGTAGGTTTAAGTGCTACAACTCGTATAAACTAATCCGAGGTTGAAACGAGTGTTAGTGAAATCTAATAAATAAGGCTGTTTGGGTTTAGAATTTCCTTCTAGGCCAAAGCCATTATGGATTAGAACGGCTTTGATTTTCGAGAATTTATTTATCATACGCGTTGAGCCTTTTTTCCTTGCAATAAACAAAACTGACTAAGGGGTCTGTGGCGGAATGGTCAGCTTGTTTGCTCATTACCTGGGTGTTTGAGATTCAAGTCAGAGACAGGATTGACTGACACTTCTGTTATGAAGCTTTAGAGACTTAAGAATCCGTAGGAAAAAAAATCTTCTATAGATATGAAGAAATTGTGGAAGCTGTCTTGCATGATGCTTTAGCCTCCGTCATGCGTTTGAAAACTAATTTTCTTAGTTCATTTTGCATGCACCAGATTTTATGAAAGAAGCTCATATCATTTTGACATATTTTAGTTATTCGAAAAAATGCATTTCTATTGATGTATGATTCTTAGTGACTCCGGCAAGGCTTCGACATCTCCAGATACAATTCAAAAATATTCCCAAAAGTATCAGTCTTTTCGTGCTATCATCAGTCACACCCAAAATTTGTAGTAAGCTGTTATGTTTTCAATATCTTCTAGAAAGCTTGGAAATAAAAGGGGGCTTGCCATTGAAGTGAATTGCATAACACTTTTCTGTATAATGAAGCTGAATTCCCTCTTCCTGCGTTTTTTTTTTCAGTTAACAAGGCTCAATCCAAAAATACAATCCAATTGAATTATCTCGGCAGAAAAATGTGTTTATTGCCAATTTCAAAATAAATGTTTTAACCCTAGAAAGATAAACTTATTTTTTAGTACTGAAAAGATAAACATGCGCCTGCGAAGCGCACGCTCAAAAAACAGTTTTTTTTCATACAAAATTAAATAATTTTTTTTTTATTTCTTTATATTATTGTTATGTTGCGTATTAAGTATTAGTTATTAGGTAAAGGAAAAAATATATTATTATTTTTTCTAAGAAAAGTAAGATATTATATATCAATGACGAAAAGGAGCAAACAATTAGAAATCTTCGGTATTTAAGTAGTAATTATTAAATAAATTATATTGTTTTCTTATGAACTGATGAATTACAATATATTCTACTTCAAATAATATCAATTAGTCAAATATAAAAAAATAATTAATTTTTATAGGCAGTTTATACATAAACATGAAAGTTACACAGAAGATAAACATGCGCCTCTCGAGCGCAACGCATTGCCATAACTAAAAAACGGTAGTACTTATTAAATCGGAACTACCGTTTTTCGCAAGTGCTGATTGACGACTGAGTTGGTTTAAAACAACAAGCCTGTCCGAGCGTTCGTTTAAAGATGAAAGCAATATTTATATTTTGCAGGCGCCTCAAAGGCGCAGTTTATCTTTCTAGGGTTAAAAGCCCTAATGAATCCTTTTGATTTCATAAAAGTTATATGTGATACCATTGAAGTAAGACAAAAAGTCACATTAAATCTCCGAATAAAAAACGATCACTTTTTGTAGGCTATAAATCAATGCTCAAACTTTTAAGTACATACCTATATCCATTGCCGATGAATAAATACACATTTATGAACAAATTTAAAATTCTTTAATAGCCAACGTTACAGCGCTTTATTATTGAATAAACTTCATTACATTCGCCATTATAAACTTTAAAACAACAACAAAAGCACCAGCAAAAGCAAAAACACAAAACAAAATATACAAGCCCAACAAAAACCACACAAAAAACTCAACCAACATGAATTCATAAAGCAAACTCCTCCAGTGTGTCTTATAGATACAAAACATAAATATACTCGCACACACATACATGCACAGAATGACTAAAAATAATGTCTGTTGGTACGTAGGTATATTCATAAATAATGTTTTTATACCATCGCAAGCGTTATATTTACCACTGAAACGAGTCGAACTTTAATTGCATAATTATGAACAGTTTGCAATTTATCATTTTTGTTGTTATTTATGGGTTTGGTATCCGCCCTTATTCGTGAGTGCGCTCGTTGCATTTTCGAAATTATATTCCCGAGACTGAAATTGAATTAAAAAAACACAAATAAAAACAAAAAAAAAATGAAACGGCAAAAACAAGGAACTGCAAAAATAAATAAAATGAAAGAAAAGGCCAAACCTACAAAAGCACAACAAACAAAGAAATTGCTTTAATGCAGAGATAGACAGACGGACAGACGAAAAGCGAATTATATATTTATATATGCACCTATATATTTATGTTAACAAATTAATGGAAAATAAAAATTAGTTTCGGATTAATGAAACACAAACAAAGAGTCATTATTATGATGGAGTGAGTTTTTGTTGAGGGAAGGACCCGATTAACAAACAAAATAAAAGCTTCAATTAAAGAAACAATACATTGATTGAAGAGAAAGAGATAAAAGGAGTTTACTAAGAAATAAAAAAAAATTAAATAAATAACCAGCAAAAGTCATCAACAAAGCGTTAACGAATTGAGCACTCATTGACGTGCGAAACTTCTGCCCCACAACTTCAGGCAGATTTTTCGATAAATTATGAAATTTTCTATATTTAAAGTTTTTTTCTCCCTTTTGTGCCAAAACTTTGTATAATTGCATTCTCATTTGGAATCATTATTTATATTTACTAAACGAAAAACACATATGCATGTTAAATGCAGTGGAACAGGAGAAAGAACAGGATGTAAGAGATGGTGAGGAGGGTGGATGGTGGAGGCGAAACGGGGTCATGCTAGTGCTAAGGCATCTGCATCTAGAAGCTAATTAAAAATAATTACATTCCCTTCTTGTTATTTTGATTCCTTTTGATGATCCATCGCATCGCACTGGGAGGAATAGAGGGAATAGAGTCTCCATTGGATATCACGTTTGGGCATTTTGAATTCTTATGGTAATCATTAGCAGCCATTAATTTGCAAGCTGCTGGGTTTATGGCACTTTGGAAGGGGAAAACTTTTTTAATATAAATTTTTTGTAGCATTTACTTTGTAAAGTGTAAAAACAACATCAATTGTGTCATCTGCTTTTACTTTCTTTTTAAGTTCAATGCTTGAAACTTAAAGTTGAGCATTAATTTTCGTTTCAAAACGTTGTTTTCATTGTAAACACATGAAATTCAACGCTTCTTTCAATTGGAATCGAAGATGCTTGAGACATTTCCAATTATAATTTTATATCATCTGTGAATTTCTATTTATCTGCATCTCCCATGCCAAAAACTAAAAACTATCTCAAGCTTTTACTATGTTGCTATAAAAGTTTCAAGTTGTTTCAGCGAAAGTTTGTAAGTGTTACCCCCTTTTTTTAAAATAGTAGGTGACTGAAGGTTTACCCTTACAATTTTCTGCCGGTTCCGAACGGCTAATCGAGAAAGCGTTTTTGATAGCAATGAATTTTCCATCGAAGGGTTTGCCAATTCCTCGCGGAAGGTGATACCGGTGGAAAAACATTTTTCAGTTTCTGCTGGGATTCGAATTACGAATCTCTCGCGTAACAAGCAGCCATGCCACAAAAACCAAAGATTTTACAGACATTTTTTTTTAAAAGTGTCCAAGTTTTATCAGCAACCTACACACACAAACAAGTTTTGCAAAATTAAAGAGAAAGAAACTTTTTGTTCAAGGTATCTGCCGTACTGTTAAACCAAAGCTTTTATTGCAATTTTTAGTCAAAATTCAGATAGCGACAGTTCTTACATAGTTGCTAAATTAACTCTAAGTTTACTCCAAGCTTTACCTGAGACACAGTAGACTACCCTCTGTAGTTAGTTGTATGGCAACAGACTAACAACTTTCAGAGGATACGCCTTATTCGAAGACCGTGTTCTTTAATATGCAGGATTGAGACAGATGCGCCCCCAGCTATATACTATCGCCCTGTGCAAGATTTACAAAAGTCGATAGTATGATACCTTTTCTAGGCCTAGTGGGATTTTTCATTTTGTTATACACCAAAGTAGACCAAGTTTCCTTTGCAGACGATGGAGCCATCGTATTTCAGGATCCTACATCCCTGCTTGAAGCACTTAACGTTTTAGAAGGTAGTGGGTATCGTATTAGGTTCTGAGATTGAGTACTTGTGTATTTACATTTATTTGAATGGAAACGTGTGAAAAGTTTAAATATCTGGGATCTATGATCAATAATAAATTCACTTGTGATGATGACATCAATCATCGCGACTAAGCGTAGGGTGGATGAAGTGGCTAAAAATCTCCGCCCTCTTCTGTCACAGAAAATTATCCCCTATGCTGAAGGGAAGGTCTTACAACGCGGTTATGCGTTCAGCACTCACATACAGTTTGAAATGTTGGATAATGTTCCAAAAGTATGAGAGTAAGTTGACGGCAGCTGAGATGAAGATGTGCTGTATGAGAGCAGCAGTAACAAAACTTGATCGTATTAGAAGTACCAAAATCCGTGAAAGTCAGATCAAGAGCACGATGTTGGAAAAAATAGGGCACAGTTGGTATTGTCATGTTCTAAGGAGAGATCCAGAGAAACTGTCGATAAGGCAATAAACGTTCAGACACGGTCGCAAAGAAACAAAAAGAAAGGCAGACCAAAACACTCTTGGTACAGACAAATCAAAAGCAGGGAACTGCAAAGCAGTTGAACTCGCCAGAAACGGAACACTTCTGCACTTCTTTCCGACAACGGAGAGTATCGGCATACCAATCGCTACATACAAACTCTTGCTCAAGCAGGACGCATACAAGAAAACTAATCTGAGATGGTCAAGCAGTTACACGTGTTACGCAACGAAAGAGATCTGGCCCAAGCTAAATCTTAAGTGGTCGATCGGCTTGATCGACGATAGCTGTTATTACAGAACATTGTCTTATTGAAAGACATGCCGCAAGGCTAGGAGTTGTCTCAAACGATTTTTGCAGAAGCTTTATAGATGAGAAGGAGGAGGAAACTATTTCCCACCTTTTTGGTTCATGCCTAGTCTTAGTTCACAAACGTAGGATACACCAATGTTCGTATTTCTTTTATGACCCTAATGATCTTACTCATATCGACGCCCTTCGTTACTCCCGCTTCATTGTAAACTCGAAATGGTTCCATTAGGATAAGGATACATTAGATCCATTGTGGTATTACAATGGGCCCAAGGAGCCTAACTGTGTTAGCCGAGCTAACAGCCACTTTAACCTAACCTAACCTTACCCCAATGGCGTATGACATATGAGAAGCAGATAACTGATAGCTGTGGTCCCTTCTAGATCATGATGCTCGTTACGTTGACAAATTAGGAATAAGTGGAAGAGTAATATGATTTTATTTTAAGAGTAATGGAATTTTACTTTAAGTTGGATTCTATTTGAATTTTTTCTTTAAACTGACAACTGAATATTTTATAAAAAAAAATTTTAACTCTTGTCAATGCGCCCCAAGGACTTAGTGTTCTGTGCATTTTCACACTTTGCACTAATGATTGGTTCGGCCTTGTGTTGAGATTATTTTGTATCATATGCAAAGTGGTGTTTTAAATTGACTTGACCTTACCTTAGTTTAAAATATTTAAATTTTGGCTTTGTGAAAAATTAAATATTTACGTCAACTTAACATCATTCATACCAATATCATCTCATCTCGACATCACATACTTTTCAATTTAACCATTCTTCTTCTTCTTTTCCATTTCCGGCGTTACGAGTAGTGATCTTGAAGCGATCACAACTCTCCCACTTTTCTGCTTCACACTAGCGATCCGCCTATGGGGTACGCCGCCACTTCAATTTAACCATTACTTAATCTAAACTTAAACTTAACTTAATTTAACCTTAACCTTAACTCAAACTTTATATCAAACCAACCTTAGCTTTAATTTAGCTTTTACTTGAACCTTACCTAACCTAAATTTAATCTAAACTTAACTTATGCTTACCCTTTACTTAATCCTTACCTGGCCTTTGATTTTTTCCAATTGAATTTATACAAGCAATGGACGAAAACTCCCAACCCATATTTTGATGGATTGCAAAATGTAAATGACTTATATTTTTTCTGTATGGGATGTTATGGCCTACTTTGATTATAGTAATGTGATTAACTTAAAACTATGTAAGTCACAATTTCAACACACACAATCAAACAAGAACTGCTAATCAAAAATAATTCAAATAAATCTAGTAATCTACTCTCTCTACGTTTTTAACTAACTTTTCCAGTTTCAAAACTGCTGCAATTAAAAATCTGAAATGAAATAAAACTCACTCTCTTAAATGCATACTTCACTTGCCATTATATACACAACCGAGCACGAGCACTGCTTTCTCATTAACTACGTTAACTCTGCATCAGCATCTGCTGCATCGATTGCCTAAACTTTTATTAGCCTGTAAATCTTTATTGCTCTGATGAAGAAAAGTAACATTTCAGTCAAAACTTTAATAGCATCGCATCATATTAACCAACTCCATTCGTATTGTTACATTGTTGGAAAAACTCAGATTGCTTATCCTGTATAGGTACACCAAAAATACCTTCGAGAGATTAATTAATTTATTGCCTCCAATCTGTACGCTACTGGGGAGTATATTGCTTTTAGAATCTAATAAAAAGCCAAACCACACCGACATCACCTTCGCTGACTATACTAAAGGGTTGATCGCGGATCGAGCGCAGTTAAATTTACAAACAGAAAATATAAAAAACAATAATAATGAAACAAGAAAAAAAAAAATTCTCTCTCCATTAATTTTTATTTGTTTCCTTTATCAGATTCGCGAAACAAGAATATATAAATTCATTCGAATCGAAAAGGAGCAAAAGAAGTCTAAAGAAGGGCAAAGCAGAAAAATGTATTTTTATCTTTTTGAACTTTATTCTTCGTCGTTTTCTTTGGCTTGTTCAGTTGTTGGGTATAGAATAGTAGATATAGGTATAGCCGGAGTAATTTTCAATGACCATGACCCTTTTACGTTGAACGCTTGCAAACAATAAATCAGATTGACCATGGTCCTTGTTGTTGTAACTGATGCATCTCCCTTTTAACACAAGACAAAATGAGTCTTAAAGGAATGTAAATAAATAAAAATAAAAAAAATGCTAAAAAAGTTTACCCACCGATGAGAGACAGACAGACAAAAAATGGATGAAAAGCATCCCGCGAAACATGAAGCACTGGAGACTGAAGTTCTCACTCAAGTTGAGAAAACAGCAACACAAACGAAAAAATAAATAACTACAACCAGCCAATGAAAGGGATAATCAAGTAAATCACGTGACAAAATTAAAAGTCGAGAAAGTTTAAATGAAATAAATAATAAAAATGCAAAAAGAATCTCCTAACGAAATTACGAGATGCTTATCAACGCGAGTAAAATCGTTTCGAGTGCTTGTGTCATTCCTTTTTTTTTGTGCTCCTACTTCCTCATCCTACTTTACTCCTGAGCGGAGCTTTCGTTGCGCATAATTTACATGGAAAATAAGATTTTCATTTGAAAGCCTGAAAATTGAAATTTTGATTAGATTTGCATCTATACAAGTTTGCTTAGAAAGACGGTGAACAACGCACGCGTTGGGTGTTAAAAGGTTTTTTTTTTGCGCCTTCTTCAATCATCATACCTTAATGCGGGTTTTGTTGCTGGGGAAAATTTGTTTTTCAATTGGAAAATTAAACGAAAATCAAATAAGTTTTTAGTGGAATTGATAAGTGCAAATATAGGAGAGAAGGAGCAAATTGAATTGTTTAGTCAGTAACTTCGTTGATAAAGAGTTTTAGTTTCAAAAAGGTTTCTAGAACTAATGAATGATTGATAAGGGTTGCAGTGTTGAAGTCGGTTACACAGCAGTTTTGATTAGTTACAAAGGAGAAATTTCGGATTGTGAAAAGATTGGATCTGACAAAACTTACTTGTTACCCAACGCAGATGCTAATGCATAGAAATCTCTGTTATTGGCTCATGTAATGGCAAATAACGAACAACAATTGTTCGTTATTTGCTAACAGCACTTGTTCTGAGAAAATGTAAAAAGTAATTTTGAATTTAGGAAATTTTGAATAGAATATAGGTACTCTGCAGAATTATGTTGTTATACGTTATAGGGTTTCACGCGAGTAGAACAATGTTTGAGAATTATTGGTGTATATTTTCAAGCGAAGTTCGGAGAAGAGAACTGCAATAAAGTTTCAAATGAGTTTTAACAGTTTTATTCGTGGATCGAGTTTTACATGCGAACATGGAAACAGAATTATTTTCATGCCGCATATCAATGCTATTCCATCCCCAGTGAGCAAACAAAGTCTACTACACTTTCAATTTATTTTTAAAACCAAAAAGTATTTCAATATACATAGTAAGTTGATATCTTATTTCAAAGTTGAGATCAAATCAAACAAAGTTTATTGAAACCTGTGCAAAGTTACCTAAATAAAAAGACACGATTATAATCAGACATTACAATCAAATTATTTATGATTGATTTAGAAAAACAACATGTTTTGGTCATTTAATTGACTATAATGCGCAACAATCTAAGCAATTACATTTGTTTCTATGAATACTTAAAATGGGTTTGAATCAAAATTACTTTCGACAGCAAAACAATGAAAGAATGTGAAAAAAGCAATCGAAACGTTCAGATGAAGAATGGGGTTTTCATGACTTTTTCTGCTTTTCTGTCAGTGTCTGATTAACGTTTATCAACGATAACTTGCTTTTTTATAATTGACGCGCACATCAGAGGTTTTAATAGGAGACACCGAAGAACATTGCTTTTGAATTTTTGCAAATCGTAATGTAGAGGAAAGACAGAGTCTGGCAAAGCATTCCAGTGCGACTAAAACATAAATCTCCATACTTTATGTCCAAAGTTAGTCTCAAGATAAGATTGACGAGCAATCCTAGCGGAGTTTTGTGTAATTTAAATTCAAAATAAGAAGTTTAAGTTTCATTTTGCTGTTTTTCATTATAGGTTTCTTTTCTAATCTACTTATCTGCTTCACACTTGTGGGGTAAACCTCCTTGATAGCAAAAAAAAAAAAACGTCCGTAAGCCTGCCGGTCTTAGATTTTTCCGTGTCTGAAGGCAACCAAATGCAGATGTTGCTGCATCTGTTTGTATCAGGAGTAGGGCTTGCCTTTCTTTCTGTTATTTCGCGATTGTATCTGAACGTTGTATGATATTGCCTTTTCGACGAAGTTCTTTTGAGATATTTCCCCCTTGAATATGACAATACCAACTGAATCGGTCGTGCTCTATTCTTCAACATGGTATTCGACGTGAAGGTAGAGGGGAGTCCGGAATTTCTCACAAGCATACCTTGTGAGGGATGAAGAGGTCTACAATTTTTTCCCGATTCCGAGCTAATCGAGAAAGCTCTTTTAATGGCAGCGAAATTTATATCGGTGACTTGGTACGGATTTTGAAACTTCCAATATAAATGGAACCTTTAAGTTACATATTTAAGAAATAAATCGGTATCAATTTTGGAAGCCACTTATCTTCAATGCCAAAAATTACTAAGATTCGTTTCGGTAAACAGAAATTTAAGTGCACTGTAAATTTTTTATAGGAATGGTATGAAATGGTTTCAAATGAAATTTAATACACATATTTATACATGATGGAACAATGTTTTGTAATTTTTTCACAGCAAAATATTCATTAGAACTAAACTTACATGTAAATAAGTAAGGGCATTTAAAAAAAAAAATATTGAGAAAAAAAGCACTTCGTTTTTGTATTTACAATAAGTGTGAAAAATTTGAAGATGATCGGTTGAACCCTTTTTTGAGTTATCGCGGTCACCGACTTCAAAAAAGGGGCTTTGAGATAATCGCATTAAAAGTTTCAAGTTGATGTAAGACATAACATAATACGCTGTTAACACGACTACGTAAATGTGCTATTGTCAACCCTCGCCACTATATACAGTATGCTTGCTAAAAGTTGTCCGTAGTTTTGTAATTTTTTTTTTTAAGTAAGCATTGTAGTACCGTGTTCACTCACCAGGTGGGACTGACTCAAATGAAAGGCACCAACTTTAAACGTCCGCAACTCGAAAACTGTTCATCAGATCGACTTGAAAATTTCAGAAGATATTCTCGAGATGTTGTACTTGAATATAGTTATATATTTATATATATATTTTTAAATCGATTTTCTTCGGACCTCCAGGTGCGACAGTGCTTTTAAGTTACATACTCTAGTGTTCACTCGATTCATTGAAAACTCGACTCGATGCACTTTTTATGTCGAGAATTGGTTCTGTCGATTTTGTCTTCTTAGATCCTGTGATTCGACTTATTCAAGACTTTTCAATAAGACTTTAAATCATTGGCCAGGGACAAATGTTGAAAGTCAAATTTTTGTGCTACTTATTTTGAAAAAAAAAAAAAAAATATTTCGCCTAGTTCTTATCAAAGAAATGTTTTGTGAATTTTTTCCATAGCACAGTCCTGTCTGAATTTTTTTTTTTTCTGAAATCTAAAAATTGCGAGAGCCATCCATCTTAAACTCCCCAAGTATTTATCGTTCAATGCTTAATCTACACTGTCATTGGTGAACTTTGCAGTTCTAAGGGTTCTCAGATGGTATAGTATCGCTTAAGCCTAGAACGATTGATTGTGATGACACCACGGGGCAGTTTCCCTGCTGGGATAGTTACCTGAGTTTTGGTGCGCCCCAGATACATTCGATTTCAAAAATAACAATCAATATCCAACCCAACTAATTTATATTAATTTTGAATAAAACTTATATGAAGGTTAAGTAGTCATAACCTCTTGAGTATTTGGTGACTTTTCTAAGACAGAACTATTCTAAGCATGAACTTCATTTTGTTTCTTTGTTTAAGGGGGATGACATTTTTCCCCTAGCGAACAGCCTAAAGTTATTTGTTTTTTTTTTTTTTTACTAGATTTTCGAATTTAACCCTCAATGAACTGAACAAGAGAAACAAAAATGTTAATCCGTTTCTAAGTTGATAGATCTATTAGCAAGAAGTAGCAATATTAGACCTCTAGATCATTTGTTCATGTTGTCTGTCTGCATAATTTCCTTTGAGACTTCAGACAATTTTACATTCTAATAAGCTCATCAATTAATCTTAATGCTTCAATAAATAATTAATAGCTATTTGAATACCTAATTGATTCCCCAGGCAATATGTACCTCCCTCCCAGTCCCATTCAACAACAATATCATGCGCCTTACTACGTACAAAAATAAAACGTAAAAAAGAAAAAAACAATTATCGCTGCAGGCAATTTAAATTTTCCCGTCATTTTGCATAATACAATGAACCAAAAAATTATTCAAAAACATGAAAGCACAACAATCTTGCACTCACGTACACTTACATCCCACACCCAATAATACTAAATTACAATATTCCTTACAACAAATTTATCGGTACGCACTTAGATTTACATCTTTTGCCTCTTAGGCCATAAAAATACTTATACACGACACATAGCAGCGCACAAAACTCCTAGAGACAAAGTAAAATGCAAAAACGGAGAACAAGTAGAAAATAATGAACAAGGAATAAAAAAAAATCTTTAAGAAGTCATTAACTCCTACCTTGGAGTGGATGAATGCTCCCTGGCGAGCAGCGAGCGGTTGCACTCTTCTCAATATAAGTTTTCTAAAAATAAATCCAACAACAGGTGTGAGAAGTTGATTCATTCACTTCAAGTTACTGTGTAGAGGAGAGACAGGCAATTTTTTTTTTTGAAACGATTTGTAGTTATTATAATTATTATTTTAATATTTCTATTTTCGCATACTTTCGTACTACAAGTGCTTGGTCGATGATGGTGGGATTAATTACATGTTGTTAAGAGTAAACTTCATCGTTTGTCTTTAAACTTTGAGTGGACAGACGTTGTCTATGGTCCACGGACAAGCTTAAGTGCACCTGGGAATAAAGTTTTTTGGGCTTGGTAGAGTGCGATGGGAAAATTGTTTATTTTATTAAACTGGTTTTTCGAAAATTGTTAACAGGCAAAAAACATCTATTGGATTTCGTGGAAATATGTTTAAGTAACTCATAGCTGAAGAGAATTATACTTTCACTTCGAAACCAGATGGTTTTTCTGGAATCCGGCAAAGACGCTAAAAAATGTTTGTTCTGACAAAAAAAAGACCGATATCATACAACTTTCTTACATGATCATGAAAGAGGAAAGGCAAACCAAAAAACACAAAACCGAATACACTCAATGTTCTGAAACCGGGATGCTTTTTGACGTGTTCTGAAACGCGTAGTACCTCACAGGCGGATGACAAGTTTCAAGTGAGAGCGAGATCCCAATGCTGGTATTTTAGAAAGAGATTTCTTATTAAAAATCATTAGGAGCTTCACCATGTTATGCTTCGACATAGCGTAGTTGGACTGAATCTAAGACTGACTGAAATCTTGCTAAGGGGGGACAACTGTGTAGACGACTATTTTTTTAAATAATTTTTTTTAAATACTGGAAGCATTTATTGAAATTAGGAAAAGTGCATCTTTTTATTGACATTATAAGCTACGAGTATCACAACAATTTTTTTTTTTTTTTGAAAAAATAAGAACAAAAATAACAAAATGGTGGCTCTATGAAAGTTGATCCCCTAGTTTTTAGGGTGCAACTTTTTGAGCATTTGAGGCCGTATGTCGGCAATTCATAGTAATTCATGTTTTTTAGTCTGTTGGAGGTTTTTAAAATACCAGCTGGAGCACTCTCAGACCTAAATACCGGTCCATTGTATTACCAGTTAGCAACCTTCTATTTGTTATAGCTTTCCAGATGTTCGGAGAAAAGCCAAAAGACCATGATAAGGAGCCTAAGTTACCATCTCTCACCATGTCTGCGCCGAGTATCTGTAACCTCAGGAAGTGCTCTGCGGTATCCTCATCTTTTCCACAAGATTCACAGAGTGTGCTATCACTTAAGCCTAACACATTTAAATGCTTGTCAATGCCAATAAGGGGGCATTGTAGTCTTCTTACTAACGTTGGGGAGCATACGTTTGGTCTGTCTGCATCCAATGGAGGCATGCCATCTACGGTTGTGCTCTTCACAGATCCAATCGTTGATTGAAGCCCTCACTGAGGACGCTGGCAGACCAAGCGACGGTTCAGGTCCTGAGAGAGCTTTCTGAGATCCTTGCCTAGCAAGTTCATCGGTGATCTCATTTCCAGTTATGTCGTGATGGCCCGGAACCCAAATGAGACTCAAGGATTTTAATCTTCGGATAGCATTCAGAGAGCTCTTGCATTCCTGGATCACTTTCGAAGTGGTTATAATTGATGTTCACTTGGGCTCAGTCTGCGATGACCAGGACCACATGGTAAGCCTTTTATTTCCATGAAATGCTCGTTTTCAAAACTTTTCCTTTTGTTTTGGGCCCAAGAACCTAGGTTTGCAGTAGCCTATCAGTATCAGGACTATCTAGCGCCTTTTAAAATTTCCTATGGGGCTAAGATTACTTGAAAAAGGGAATTTAGATCATAAACAAATTTCTTTAGCAATAAAAAAGTGCAAAATATTAAGTTTCAGTCAGTTTCACCTAAGCTTCTAACAGGGATAGAAAAATGCAAAATTTAATGGGACAGGGTGTGATAGTTAGCAGCATGTCTTCTTGTTACGTAAGAGTATGAGGTTCCAATCTCGGAAACATCTTATTCCTTTTTACGATAGGACTTGACGTGTCCTCAGAGAAAACAATTTCACTGCCATTGAAAATGCCTTCTCACTTAGTCGTTCAGAATCGGTATTGTGTTCTTTTGTTTTTTTTTTCACACGTTATGGGCCCGACCCTTCGCGACTCTTCTCTTTGATCCCGACACTTATTTGCACTTTTTTTTTTAAGAAATTATGGTATTTTTATTCAAGTCTGCAAGTTTTCTAATAAAAAATCGTTTTTTAAAAACAAACAAATGAATTAACAATATATTAGCGTTGGATTATTTTTTATGATCTTCTTATGTTCCAATTAAGTTGCACTTCACTTTTTGCCATTATAGGTCCCATAAGCATTGTTGTTTGTCAAGTAGGGGCTCAACGTCGTTAACGACCCATAGGCAACGTTGTAATAACCATTGCTGCCAGTTCCTGCATTTCCTGTAGGATAATAACCACTATTTGCATTGTAACCAGTATTTGTATTATATCCAGTATTTGCATATAATCCATTATTTGAACTCAGTCCTGTATTTGGATTTATTCCGGTGTTGACGTATGCATATCCATTTGGCAACTGCGTTGGATATGTATCTGAAAAAGAAAAAATATTGTTCAGTTACTTATGTCAAAATACTTTGGAACTTACTATACTGATTCAGGGAAGAGAAAACTGGCCTAAAAGGATAATTACTAAAAGTTTGAGGACGTGTCTGGACAAGTGAGCAGAACACAATCCCAACGAAGCAGGCTGTAATAATTTTCGTTTGCATTATATTGGTTGGAGTCTTCTACTGAATTGCCCAAAATTGTAGCACAAGCTTAAATAGGTTTTAAGTGACAAGGAAGTTTTCAATTATTATGGTAAAAAAATTTGGCAGTGAACTTGAACTGCGAAAAAAGTGCCACATTATTTTATAATTGACCAATCACCCAGATTTGTTTACCTACATTAATTCAACTTTATTTAGTTCAATCGAAGTTCTCTTCAATGATAATGAGAAATGATTTTTATTTCAAAAAATTCCATTTAATAATCTTCGCCCCACAAAAAATGTCAATTGTTTGATTTTAAAATACTTCATTAATTTTAATTGTGTGAAATGATTTTTCCTCTAGAGACTAGACAAGCTTACTGCTTGGCGTGTCATCCGACGAAAACACACAAAAATAGATTTTCCATCCTTTAATTAGTTGTAGAATTGATAATCTTACACCAACAACACAATGGCTGACAATCATAACCTCTTAAACGCTGGTATCAACAGTTCAAGTACTACCAAGAGCTTAAACGCTCTTTCATTTACAAACAGCTTTTGTAATATCAAAAATGTAACAGGCTTTGCAATATTGAAAAATTACAAATTACTTGCATCTTATATAATTTTTCACTAACGAACCGCAATGGTATATGTACATATTTTTGTCCGCTTAATGAAGTTGTCTAAGAAAAAGAATAAGTTCTACCAACCAAAATTAAGCGCTTCCGACATGCAGCCTACAGCTGTACCTTCTTACAATCCCCATTTAACTTACAACAAAATTTACGACTTATCTATCCTCTGAGCTGATACGCATAAGCATGGGTTTTTTTACACTATGATAATAATAAATATTTATAGTTTGCTGTGAAAAACTGCGAAAGAATTCGCCTCCTGAAGTGATGACTTGTTTAATCTTTCTGCGGTGTCCACCTAAGGGCAAATATTTTATCAAATATGTGCCCAGTTCTTGCGAAGTTTGTGAAAGAGAATGTTCGCAAAAATTTTCCGTCTTAAGAAAATGGCCGCCTAAAGGATTTTTCGCACAATGTTTTGGTACTCTTTCACAGCCCGCTGACCCCTTTTCCTTCCGACATTTGTTTCAGCTTACGTTTAATGTCAATGATCTTAAATTAATTATTGGCCTCGATGTCCTAGGAGATATACCGATATGATTTTCTTTTTTCTGGAGGAGGGTTTTTCAATACATATTGGGGCATTCAGACCTAAAAAGAAATTTGCAGTAATACCGGTCCACCAGATAGTATTACCTGATAGTTTTCCAGATATTCGTTGTCATGATAAAGAGCCTTAGTTACCAGCTTTCACCATTTCTACGTCAAGAATCGGTTACCAGTTTGGAGAGAAAGCAGAACAGTCACAGAGGAAGTGCTCCGCGGTATCATTATCATCTTAACAGGATTAAGAGGGTATGGTATCACTTTTCTATCACGTTCAAATATCTGGCAAAAGTTCTGGTTCTGCTACGGCCTACGGGATAGCAATCCTGCTGCTAAAGCTGTCTCTGCATCCAACGGAGGCAAGCGATCTGCGGTTGTGCTTTTGGCAGATCTAATTGTTGATTGAAGCCCAGTCCTGAGAAAGCCGTCTGAGATTCTTGCCTTATAAGTTCATTGGCGTTTCTAGTAATGCCGTGATGCAACCCAAACAAGACTCAGAGAATTTAGTTTCAAGCATTCCTGACCGCTTTCGAAGTAGTTAGGGCATTCAATAGAGCCTAAAGCACCGTTTGGCTTTCGTTGCTGACACAAATACTTCTTCCCATCTAGCCATTCTTCGTTATGTAACTTGTATATTCATTTGGATGGCATGCGTCTCCTTACGAGGCATCGAACATTTTTGAGTTCATTTCATCATCAAACAAGTTTATTCGATCTGTGCTAAAGAAATTTGCAGTAAGGTCAGTCGGACAGTCAGACAAACTGCAGTCTCCAGGCCACACTTGTCCTTTATCGAGCTCTGCTTGTGTGATTTTTGAAGCAAAAGGTAGATGTGTTAGTTCATGTTTATTACGCTCTAGTTGTAGGTTAACTGGAAACTGTACGCCGCATCGATGGCGCCGTAAAAGTATTCTAGCATGGGAAACAATATCTAAAAAATAATAATCAGAGTCTATATTTGGTTCGTTCGTTCAATCATTAGACTTGATGAATGGTCAAAGTTTTCTATCTGGCTGCTAGTTGCGCAATCAGGTTGCTTTATTGCTGATATCCACGTGGGAATTTGCTGCTCTCAACAACCTAATTTTTTATGTTGCCAATTCTACGTGTCATAATTGCAACGAAAACTACGACTTCCTGCGTACTGCAGACCGGCCCCTGGTTTCTGTGTTAAAATCACGAAGGATGATTTTTTTCATCGTAAATTTTTACATTTACATTGTTCCTTTTACAGGTACTGGGGGTTCCTATGATTTACTTATGGACGGACTTCAGAGAGGACTTTCCTTTAGATCCATAAACCTTGGTGTGGGGCTGACGGCTGATGTTCTTTACTCCTCATAAAACAGGACTCATAAAAATGTCATTAATTCTTAAAGCTGTGCAAAATAGAAACAGGACAAAAGAAAAATTAATATAATAAAAATGAGAGAAACAGAAAATGCCGAGCAAACCCATTATAATAATTTGCTACCCAAGAGAAACATTTTTATTATCCAAACGAAGCGTAAATTCCAATTTTCAACATATTTTCCGTTTTGTTGTGTTTTGTATTCTTTTATTTTCTAAATATATACATTTGTGTTAGCCAAAAACTAAATGGAGCAAGAGAATTTATTAAAAATCAATAAACAACAACATGACTATATAGTAAAACCTTAACCACCACAACTCCCTTAGAAAAAATAAAAGAAAAACGAAAAACCTTTTGCTCATAATACCCAAGCAACACAATTTATTTTTACGAGACTGAACAACAAAGCGTTATCTTTTTGGATCCTTTGTAACAACAATAGATAATTTGTGTTTTTTTTTTTAATATTGATTTTGTCTATGTGTGTTAGAGTGTATCTATTAATCACAAAGCAAAATATAATGAGAACATCACAAAGTAGTGCTTAGCTGTCAGCTTGATGTTCAAGGGATTGAAAGTTAAATGTACTGTCAAAGAAAAGCCACTCATTGAACTGCGACACAGAAAGAAAGTATTTTTATGGAGCGTGAACAATAAATGCCCACGGAATCAGCGAAAATGTACCTCTAAACCATTTGTCAACTGGAGCTTACCACTACATCTAGCGCGGCTCTCAGGTCAGCCTAAAAAAACGAAATATAGCAAACGCGGGATAAAAAAAGTGTTCAAATTCACTTTCATACTCATTTGGATGTTTTTTTTTTATGTCCAGTTTTTTTCCCGCCAAAATAACAAAAATAAAAACTGTTGAAAAGTTTACAGACGAACATCCCCGACGAATTGATTATTTTCCATTTTAATTAAAAATGGTCAATGGCCACGTCCTTCTCGCCCTATAAAAAAAAAAAATAACATGGCACAACACACAAAACAAAACGCGGTTTTGAGTGCACAAAAAATAGCATATAACCTGTTTTGCAATGATGTGTGTTGTTGTTTTGGGCACTTTTTTGTGATTTTTACTTTTATATGTTGTGATGGGGAGCAAACAACACAAGATTGGGGAACGCCGACGTGGTGTATCCTTTCGCTTTCATGCATAATACATAAAATACCATCATCATCATCATCATCCTTCCTATCGTCAATGTAGGTATAGAGGTATACCTACGTGTGACTGCTTCAGTGTTGCATATCTGATCTCCCATTCAGTCGGCATAAGAGCAGACATTTCCACTCAAAAACAAAAAATGGAGAAAAAAGATTTATCCAGCATAGCCTGGTGCTGGTAGGTCGTACTCTCTCGATGAGATGTATGAGGGTGCACACGTATGTCCAGGACATGTTTAGGTACATTTTTGTGTTTTAACCAATAAAAAAAGAACAAATTAAAAAACAAAAAATAACAGACAAAACAAAACAAATGAAACAATGCAAAAAATGTGGTGGTATCAGCGGAAAGTAAAGTGCGATTACGAGACCTAAAAGAATTGCTGAAATAATGTTTTTTTGGCATTTGAGCGGATGCTGTGGAGCTCTTTATTAGTGTGAATGGTATTAATTAGAGTAGCTACGTGTCCTGGTTTTATTTGACAAAAAATAAAGTCAGAGAAAAAAAAAATCGTTTCATCTTCGATTTCATTGAAATTCAAGAATACCTGGGATATTGAGTTCTGCTTTTTTTTAAAATAAATAAATAAATATACTCGAATTGCCAACCAAAACTCATGAGAAATGGACGGTACTTACAATTGGTAGCCAATTCAGAATGACATTAAGTGAGAACGCGCTTTTCGTGGCAGTTTATTTACTCTCGCGAACTTGCCAATTCCTCGCGAGTACAGATACCCTTGAAAAAATAATGAGATATTTCCGGAGCTCGAACACCCACGAAATAGGAAAACACGCCACTGGAACCATCACATTTCTGAGAAACTAGTTATAAGAGATGTCATCGCTGCCCTTGTACGTTGCCAAACATTTTCTGACGAAAATATCATCGACCTCATTCTTGTTTTTCTGAAAAAGCTAAACCTACTGGTAAATTTTTTCTTCTTTGAGTCTTTCTTCTCAAAATTTTTTTTTAATACGTTCAAGAAAATCATTTTTCACTCTCGTACAGTAGGGAATGCCTTAAATACTTGAAAATAAATTGAACGATTGAATTTCATTTTAATATTCGTTTGTCTTCAAATTTCGAATTCAAAACTAGGAACGGAGTAGTACGTGACAGAAAATTTAAGACAAAACTCACATATTCCATAAGCAAAGAAGTGTTCGTAAAGAAGAGCTTTAATACGTTTTAGTAATGTAAAGTTGTTTTTTTTTTCTTTTTATGAAGTATGAGGAACTTAAAGAATTTAATTTACCCAAAATGTATCTCAAGCTACACAACAGGAATCATTCATTGATGATGGCTTCTAGGTAAGAAGCTTTTGATGAGTAAATCATGGTGGCAACAAAAGTCTAACCGCATCCAAAGATGTGATGCACAGATGTGAGATGAAGACCAAAATATAAACAAATATTAATGTGTTTAGCCTTGATATCGGCTGAATGTAAATTCACATGACTAAATAAATTACATTCAATTTTCAGAAGCAAAGTGAAGGTGGTTTTTAGAAGTTTTAGTTTTTGCTCATAAGAAACCTTGTCGGAACAGATCTTTGAGCTAATCATTGTCTCCTTTCCCGAGATGTTGTCAAGTCTTCCTTCCTGCTCTGAAAAGCGTTTTCTCAAACGAAATGCATAAGGTCCTGCAGTTCCTTCAGCTTTGTTGTACAATTATATTAACTTGTTAAGTTACCTTAGGAGGTCAATTAATAAGGAAAGTTGATGCCTGCGGTAAGGCATTTTGGGTAGTACTGTGGAAATCAAACTCCGACCAAGTTAAGCTGATTCTGTCATTGAGTATTGTTACGATGCGTCTGAGTAGAAGTATTTGCTTTTTGTATCCGGTATTGAAAAAAATTAATTAAATTTAAAGAAGTGCTGAGTTGATATTTTTTTTTATAATTTACGCGCACTTTAAGGGGTTGTAACTTGTAACTACCCTTATAATGTTATAAAACACAGTGCGGCTGTAATTTGTGTCCGGAACTGGAAAAATGGAACTTAAAACCAACTAACAACATTGAGTCTGGGTCATTTTGGAACTTCAACAATTCTTTCGCCAACAATTTCAATATGTGGTGTCTTCTATCCAGTTTTGCACTTCTACTTCAGCTTCCACGCTTTTCCTGAAGTGTGCTTTCGAAAATATTAAGAGTCGGGACTCTTGGCCTTACATGTCCCAGCCATCGTAGTTTCGCGATATGTGTATACTTTCAGTTATGCTCACATCGCGGTACAGCTCATTCAGTTCGTTGTATCATCTTCTGCTCCACACATCGCCTTCACTAACAGCGCCAAAGATCACTCGGATTTTTTATATTTCGAAACGATTATAATGATAAGGGCCCAAAAATAGTTACTATAAAATATTCGTTTTATCTGCTGAATGTTTGACGAGACTTCAGAATCAGTTGAGCGACCGGCTGGCTGCGGGAACCTAGGGACATAAATTCCATGGTGATGTTGAAAATGGTTTGACGCCGTCCTAAGGTTGAAGAGTCTTTGCTAGGTGGTTTTTACTTTAGATGTTTACTAAAAATATCACTATGCAGCAGGGTCCTCAGGATTCTATTTCGACTCAGTGGCCTTAAGAAAATCTCAATGTTCATTTGGTATCAGCAGAAGATGGGAAAGGTTCAGGTGTATAGATGTTAACGGCTTAGCAGTGAGCAAATACTCTTTTTTTTTTGTGGCCTATAAAACACTCCGAATGCAAAAATATAAAATGTCAGTCCATCATCCAAACTCTTACACCAAGGAAAATGAATTAAAAAAAAAGACACGTATACGCCATGGTGTACCACTTTTCTTCTGCCAGCAGTTCTTCTCGTGTTGCTAACAAACGATTCATTGTCCTCGTTCGACTCGTAGCTTATAAGAGTAACTTAAAGCTTTTTTGGCCTTTTTTCCGCAGTTGAAATGACTTAAGTTTGAATCCGTACATCATCGTAATGGCAAACATGATCTGAAGTGTATTTGATCAATAGAACAATAAAATGCTTCCTAATTTGCTTTTGTCCATAGCATTCGGCTAAGCTTGTTGGATTGGAATCAAAATTTCAAATTTGTCTTCCATTCCTAAACAGAAAATGTTTCGAATCAACATTATAATAGAACTAAGAAATTGAATCGATATTTGGTCAATAGTCTGAAGTTGAGAAATAAACTTTCACTAGAATTTTCTGTCGCTTTATGGTTGTTCAGACCTTGGTTTTTTGAAGTTTTAAGTCAAATGTCTTTAGAGTTAGTAATTTGGGAATTCTTAGAATTTAGTCTCTTACTTTGTCAACAATTTTATCAAACGGTGGCAAATTTCGTAGCAAAACATTTACTACGAGGGCGTCTATGCTGCTAGCTTTTGGCATTCGTTGTCCGAAATTGTTACGACGCAACGGGCCTTGTCATAGAGCCCAATAGCTTTCAGACTATTTCTTAATTCCCAAACGAAGTAATCGCACTGTTGGTATCAGCTTTTCTCTTTATACTTCATATTGAACCAAAAGTTATAAAAAAATAAAACACCCATTAGTCGTATTCAATTCTCAAATATGCGAAAATTGCCTTCCTATCTCTGGCATCGTTAGGCTTATCTATCAACTAAAAGCAGTTGTAGTTTATTTCTTAGAAACTATACCGACGACCTTCCCTGAATTAATGAATTAAACGACTTCAATCTAGATCACTGTAAGTACATTTGGCTGCATAATGATGAAATATTTGCCCGATCTCCCATTCAGATTTATCGCTTGGCATACATAATACAAACGTAAGTGTATATGTGTGTGTGTTCGTATGTACAAAAGCAAAATAGTAGTTAATAATAGTTTCTCCTTGAATGTTATTTGAAAAATTACATTGAGACAACAAAAAGCTCATAAATATCTTTGTTCCCCCAATTGAACCTGTATGCAGGAACAATAAAAAACTGTCTACTTTATTCCGAACATTGCAACCAAACCAAGCAAACTCATATATGTGTATAAATGTTCATACCTACAACATCCCGCAACAAAACAAAAGATGAATGCGCATCTCAGGGTCTTTATCTGTTTTCATTGTGAGAAGCAAAAAAAAAACTGAGAAGTTTATTCACGTGAGCTCTCTTTACCAAGTTCTACCTGCTATTAAAAGGGATATCCTCTTATTGTTCGAAAGGTGAACAACAAGAAATCCATATATGTATGGGCGGATAGTGTCGAAGTGTTTTTATTATTTTTTTGTACTTTTTTTTGCGCGCATTTTTAGCGATTCGTTGGGAACTTGTTTTGTTTTTTCGTGTATCGTTTCGAATGGCTAAAAAGTGAAATATTTTTGTCGGCAAGGACAAAAGTTTAGAAAAAAGTTCAGAGTGAAGTTTTTTTTTGCTCGTACTAAATTTTGAAATTTTTTTCTCCCAAAAAAAAAAAAAAGAAATGTATCAAAGTGAGAATCGGATGGATGTTTGATAATAACTTAAATAGTGGGTGCATTTTTGTAGCAACTTAGCAATCCTCAAATCATTTCTGGAATGGGTCTTACCACTTAACACAAAAAAAAAAATTTATACTGAGGGGTCTTAGCTCAGTATTGATATTTTTGTTTTCAGTGGTAAAGGGCATTGCTCAGCTGGTTATCAGATTGCTGAGTTGTCGTTACTCAGAGGCGCCTAGTATTGGAGACGTAGTTCGAATACTAGGGGAGTTTGGAGTTCGAAATCGAGAAAGATTAAATAGTTTTTCTTCGGGTATCGATCCTTGCGAGGCAAGTCCCCCGATAGTATTAACACTGCGATGAAAAGAGCTTTCTAACTAACCCGCTTAGAATCTGCATCAAATTCCAGGTTCTTAAAAAGTTAATGTTCTTCTACCCACACTACTCCGAACGGCACCAACCGCGGCACATGCCGATCGCCATTAACGAATTAGGAGATCTTAGTCGGGCTTGCTATTTACCGAAAGCAAACCGAAAGCCAACCGAATGAAATGGATCCGTTCTCCACCTGGCAAACTATATCTAAACATGTTAATGAGAAAGGCATTTCCGAGTTTTTTAGCGACACCCTTTATATTTTTATATATGTATTTGTTCCAGGGATAGCTTGTTCTGGAAATTCTAAGGCTCTGAACTTGCTCTGAAACTTTTCGGTATTTTTCACCTTCTGAGCGTCTGGCTTTTGTAATGTTTCAAATTGTTTAAGTATTATTCGTCTAATAAATGAATAGATTGCTATAGTAAAGCTCAGAGAGCCTTGAGGTGTAGCGTATTTCTCTTGAACATAACTTGGTGAGAAATGAGGAATGTACAAATTTTTAGCTAAGAAAGAAAGCTCTTTCATGGCAGTTTAATTACTCTCCTTTTTTATAATCTTTAGCTACTTTTACTATAATTTGTCGTGCTAGACAGAGAGAAAGAGAGATAGAGAGGGAGAGAGATAGAGAGGGAGAGAGATGGAGAGGGAGAGAGATGGCGAGGGAGAACTAGAGAGAGAGAGAGAGAGATAGATAGAGAGAGAGAGAGAGAGAGAGAGAGAGAGAGAGAGAGAGAGAGAGAGAGAGAGAGAGAGAGAGAGAGAGAGAGAGAGAGGGAGAGAGAGAGAGAGAGAGGGAGAGAGAGAGAGAGAGAGAGAGAGAGAGAATAGAGATAGAGAGGGATAGAGAGAGAGAGAGAGAGAGAGAGAGAGAGAGAGAAGGAGAGATATAGATAGAGAGAGGGAGAGAGATAGATAGAGAGAGAGAGAGAGAAAGAGATAGAGATAGAGAGAGAAAGAGAGAGAGAGAGAGAGAGAGAGAGAGAGTGAGGGGGGGGGGAGAAGGAGGTAGAATGAGAGAGGAAGAAAGAGGGAGGGGGAAAGAGTGCTTTAAAAGAAACCAATTATTTCTTCGACAAGAGAAGGACGGTCATAATATACATAGTTGCTGTTGTGAAATTGTGAATACATATAGGTAATCTAAGTTGTAACTCTTTCTAAAAAAGTTTCGCTTTGAAAGTTTCAAAGCTTTCATTTGATTACTCTATTTAAAAATAAATCTTCCTAACTCTTTTAACTGTAGGATTGTACGCATTAAGGTCGCGCATTTAGGTCGTGTCTTTGGGGCATATGGGAGGCTTAATTTAAAGCGTACATATCTTGATTTTGGGAACACACAACCTATAGAGGATAATTTGCGAAGACCTGCGAGTTAAGGAAACCTCTTCAAATATATTCAATATGTTTTACCGGAGTCAAATCGCTGAATATCATGGCCTGTTCAAATTGCCTTGGTGACAGAAATCCACGTGCTGAATCTGTTAAGTAGAACATCTGTGCTGACGATAAATAAATCAGTCAAAGGCCATTCCTTTGATTTCAGTTTTTATCTGTATAAATTATTACTAGTTCATTTGGTGCGTTTACCTTAGAAAGCAGTCCTTAAGATCTGGCGTAGATCTTTTAGAAATTCCTCTGATATGTGATTTTATCAATCACAAGCCTTCTTGTTTTTTAAAACAGTTTTAACCGTTTTAAAAAGTTTATTCTACTTGCAGTCAAAATTTACAATATGGACTGTGATGAGCGAAACGTTTATCCATAATTTGAATCGATTGTCTGCTTTGACTCTTTGATTCGTTTTAAACTTAAAGCAGTAATTAAAATTAAAATGTTGATAAAAATCTGATTTAAAATCGTTCGTTTCTATTCACAATGATCCTTTTTCCACCTTAGGTTCAATTTTAATTACTCTCTTATTTAATTCTCCTTTGTAGAGCGACTGGGATCACTCAAATCCACTTCGAGAGTATCTAAACTCTTGAACCGCATGAGTTTTTCCAATTAAATCGAAAATTTAACATGATACATTTTCAAGTACCACTCCTCTCAGCACCTTTATGTGCAAAAGGCCTTTGTTTTAAACTTCGCCTAGACATGTTTACATTTGCTTTTCAGTTTTGTTTTCATACGGGAGGTAATAAAACTCTGCGTGAATATATAAAGACTAAATAACCATCAACAGTTCACAGTGCATAGTTTTAACAAAAAAAAAAAAAAAAAATACAATGAACAACCAGAAACAACGTAAAACGGCAACAACAATAAAAAGGGAAAAATGTTTAAACAAAAACGCAAAACAAGAAAAACAGTCGTCGTTCGTCTGACATTGAAAAATGGCTGGTCACGTTTTATGGCAACGCAAAGAGTCGCGCAGCATAGTATAGGATTGTGTTATGTTGTGTAGTGAACTTTGTGCTTTCAACTCATACACATGCAAAAACAAAAGTGACACAAAAAAAATTGCTTTATGGTTTGGTATGATCCTGGCATAGTATTCACATATTTTCCAATTTAATTCATTTTATTCCTTTAGCAAACCTAACTTTTTTTCGCTGTTGATGTTGACTACACACTGATGATGTGGCATGATGTGATGATGGTCCTTTTGTTGCCATGCTATGCATCATGATGTGATGTTTTCAATTTTTGTTGTTTCTCATCCTTTTTTCTGTGCTTTGGTTTTCGCTTTAAGTGAGCGATTTTGTTTTGAATGTGTCTCTCGAACCATCCAATAGCGAGATAGGTACGGGGACAGAGACAGACGCCACACCAAGCTCGAATTTACATTTTCAAGAACTTAGCCTTCACATTGAGCACATCAAGTTTTTAAGACAGAAAGAGATTGAGTTCAAAGCGATCTCAATGGTAAGTGACGGCAATTAATAAGAAATTATCTTGACCCTACTCCTCCCGCCCATCTATGGGCTTACGAAATGGATCCTCATTTCTTGAGTAGTAATTATCCAAGCGACGCAATTTTGCTCTATGTTTACTACTTTTAATTAAAAGTCATCAGAAAGTAATTATAAAATATAAAAAGTGCACCAAGCAATACACAAACAAATAATAATTAAAAGCAAAAAAGAAAGAATTAATGAAATATAAACAAAAGATATAAAATAAAGCAAATATCCGCACCAGCAGGGTTGTAATTCGTCCAAAGGACAATTAAGCAAAGAGAATGAAATTCACTCACACTCTTATATATTGGATGGAAGGTATGGGGTAGTATAACGTAGAACCAACGAACGAACGAACGGAATGTACAACCAAGCGCGTTGTATGTCTGGAGTGTTATCGATTTTTCGCCCAGAACTGCGCGTATATAGAGATAGTAGAAGTGGTTACCTATATCTAGGATGATGAATAATGCTGCACACAAAACGTTGCAGTAGCAACAACGTTCACAATTTTTGGTTGGCTGGGTATACCGCTCTAGAAACTACAGCTCACTACTACCACTTTACCATCAACTATTGAAGTTAGGTAGGTACCAACCCCCCTTTTCAAAATGAGCTAGACATGCCTCGTTTAGCTTTACTCATGCTCTTCTCTCAGTCGGTCGACTCTACATCATCATCGCCGCAATTGCACAGCCTGCATAACTCGGTATAGAATTTTCCAAAAACGCTGCTCCTGATGTGCTGATGCGCTGCATTGAAATTTTACAAATAAATTTCTGTGCACAAAAAAAAAAGAACAGAAATCGTCGACGTCGGCGTTGGGAGGCTTTTAATTTTCACAGTCTTCCCTCACTCCCATTTTTTCAGTTTTCAATCCATTGATGACGGCGCTAGCACTACTAATACTACTACTATGTGTCCAGCGTGACTTTTTGTTGGCAGCAACAAAAAAAAAGCAAATAAAAAAAAATAAAAAAATTAGTAACCTTCGTAGCTATTTAGTTGACCTCGATTTTTCGTGTGAATCACCAGCCCCCAATACATTCCGTCACACATATTGGATAGGGAAAAAATATATATTTTTCGTATTCAATAATAAAACTTTCATTCATCAGGAAAATAGGAAAAAAAAGTGAGTTTTTCTGTTCAAATAAGGATGGGAGTGTTTGGGTAGTAGAATCGAAAAGCGGCAGCGTTAGGGAGGATTGTTAGTGTAGTTTCCTGCTGCGCTGGTTCTGACTATGGTTCTGGCTTCCTGCAAAGTGTGGGCTGACTGAAAAAAAATTCATTCATACTTTTCAAGTTCATGTCGACTTGTATTGCTTTCTGCTCGTCGTCGTTGTCGTTGTCGTCCTCGTCACAGTCATTCGCACCCCACTTTAACCTTTGGGGCGGTTGTTCGCCGATTTTTTTTTTTTCATTTTATTTTTGTTTTACCCTCAAAGGACAGTACAAAAGCAAAAAAAAAAAAAAGAAACAAAGTCAGCTCCAAATGTTATATCTGATGGTTTGTTCAACTCTATGGTATAACCAGCTTTGTGCTTACCCCAGGACGCTTACACCAACCACCCATCTAGTCTCTTGGTGTCGCTCAGTCAGAATATAAATTTTGTTTTTGCAAGAAAATGACCCCCGGTACATACTGTGTACGTCAGTAGACTATACTCTCAGCTACACTCATCATGGGAAAAAACGAATTGAAAAGAATGTAAAAAGCACGTGGTGTCTGTTCGGATTTATTTTTATTTTTTTTAATGTAAAAGTTGCCGTAAGCAAAACCTACACACATGTGTAAAATCCGAGAGGGATGTTTAAATAAAATGGGCGAAAGCCAAGAGACATTTCTCTCTAGTGAATACCGGTCGGTGTCTCGATGTCGTGCTAAATATAAAACGGATTACTATTGTACCCAGAACCACTGGTAAAAGTGATTTTATGTAAATAAATACCAGTAGAGGGATCGAAAGTAGAACAAACATGACTGAATGCTGGAGGTGTTCTTCTTTTTTGGAAGCATTCGAAAAAGGCATCGGTTGCATGCCTTTGGTGCAGTTGCTGGTAGTAACCTTGCACTACTGCCTTTCTCGCAACAGACCCAGAACTTAGTACGTACCTATATAAAGAGCTGATTTTAGCAGTACACTGAATTCCTGCTGTAAATTTTAAGTTAAGTCCGAACCAATGGATCCAAAAATCAAAGGACCAATGCCATATGCATGTCTATGCACATTATATAGATGCGAAATTTGCTATTGAATGCGTTGAAACTGACCTGCTGCAAGGTTGCTACAATCGGTTCTTTTTATAGTCCACAGCGAGGATTGAACAAAAATAATGATGGCGAGGGTTTCATTCTGATGTAATAAAATATCAACTGCTTCGAAGTTGATCATTTGTGTGATGTTTCATGAAGTTTTGGCTCAAGCTTATCAAACTGTCGAATTTTAAATTCCTATTAGTTTGAGTAGGTATACAATCCTTTCTCTGATTGATTAAATAGTGCAAAGTATACAGTTCCTTAGTTTGCGAAAAAAGAAAAACCGACATTGTTTCATTCATGAGTAAAACAAAAAAAAAATATTCTTGGATGGTTCAGGACCTTGCATTTTTCTGTACCATTCTTGTAAGGATTAAAGCAGACTTTCAAATGCCTGTTCCAAGAGGATTTGAGTGAACGTACTTTCCATGGAAGTATAAATGTCGGAGGGGTTGCCAGTCTCTGCCAAACGGGACTACTATCGAGAAAGCATTTGGAATCTAATACTATTCGAGTTCGACGCTGTGTTTCAATGCAAGTATAATATTCAAAACCGTATGGGTTAAGTTATTCAGTATATACATCAAATTTGATTAAGTTGAGCCTTGTTTTCTGTATTCAAAGCAATAACTAGCTGATTGTAGATATTTGCTTCAATGCTGTTCCGTTTTCAATAAATAGATGCATGATTCTGAGACGATGAACCAATAAATCCCTTGTCCGTTAGTAAGCAGTTGACCTTCTGTTCCATTGCTCTTAATCAAAAATCCGTTTGCAGAAAGACAAAACAAGCAAAGCTGAAATAAGTCAAGGCCTGTTGGCAAATGTCAAACGGGATCTTCACAAACCCAACTCTACCTAATTGGTGCCCGTGGTGTGATGGATAGCATGTTAATCCAGGAGTTCGCGATTCGAATCCCAAGAGAGGCAAAAATGTTTTCTCCAAGGGTATCGCCTTTGGCGAGGTATTGGCAAGTTATCCGTTAGTAAATTCATTGCCATGAAAAGCGCTTTCTCGAATAGTTGTTCGGAACTGGCAGAAATTTGTAGATCCCCTCCATTCGCTAACAAGGCATAGTTGTGAGAAATGCGCTAGGCCCAGAATCTCCTCGCTTTGTTGCGCCACGCTATTTATTTATTTTAATTCGACCTAATTCTATTACCCTTAGAACCAAAATAACAAAGAGGGAAAGGACATTAACCTGAGTAAAACGAATATAATTTGATTTTTTCCTGGTTTGCCTTTGCTAAACGGAGCTAACCATTTTCGACTAGTCAAGATTGAAACTATGTACATAAAAAGGGGAAGTTTGAATTTCTCTTGTCTCTTTGGACTCCTCAATTTTATCGTTCCATGTTACTTGTTCTGTTGTTCTTCTGCGTCTTCTTGTTGTTTGTTCATCTTTCCTTCTTTTCATTGTTCTTGTTCTTGTTGTTGTTTTTGTTCTTGTTGTTGTTCTTGTTCTTGTTGTTGTTCTTGTTCTTGTTCTTGTTCTTGTTGTTGTTCTTGTTCTTGTTCTTGTTCTTGTTCTTGTTCTTGTTCTTGTTCTTGTTCTTGTTCTTGTTCTTGTTCTTGTTCTTGTTCTTGTTCTTGTTCTTGTTCTTGTTCTTGTTCTTGTTCTTGTTCTTGTTCTTGTTCTTGTTCTTGTTCTTGTTCTTGTTCTTGTTCTTGTTCTTGTTCTTGTTCTTGTTCTTGTTCTTGTTCTTGTTCTTGTTCTTGTTCTTGTTCTTGTTCTTGTTCTTGTTCTTGTTCTTGTTCTTGTTCTTGTTCTTGTTCTTGTTCTTGTTCTTGTTCTTGTTCTTGTTCTTGTTCTTGTTCTTGTTCTTGTTCTTGTTCTTGTTCTTGTTCTTGTTCTTGTTCTTGTTCTTGTTCTTGTTCTTGTTCTTGTTCTTGTTCTTGTTCTTGTTCTTGTTCTTGTTCTTGTTCTGGTTCTTGTTCTTGTTCTTTTTCTTGTTTTTGTTCATCTTTCCGTCTTGTTCGATTTCTTCCTTTTTAGGATGCAACCATCGAAGTAATTGTATGGTATATACAGGGTGATTCGCATAAGGTGTGACAAAAAGATAGGGTGTGTAGGTTGGACCTAGACAAGCAAAAAATCGTATGGGAGGGGGGGTCCATTTTCCCCCGTTTAGGCGGGAGGGGCAATTTAAGAAAAAAGTCACTAAAAATTGGAAAAAAATTATTTAAAAATAACGGTAGTACCTACAGAGTCGTACTATAGCATTTTGAAAAGCCAAAAACTTAAACATTAACTTAAATTTGAAACTAAGTTGTTCAAGTAAATAGTTTTTGAAATATTAATTTTCAAAGTCAAAATTTTGAAAAAAAAACATAATTTTTTTTCTTAAAACCATTTTTCTTCCAAATTTTACGTTATTAATTAGTATTTTTTTGGCTTATTTTCAATGCTCTTATTTATTTTTGATCAAATACAAGAAACCGGATGTCAAAATAACTTGTAGTTTTTGAGAAAACCAAAAATTACAAAAACGACTTTTATCAAAATTTTTTTTTTTAAGTTTTTTTTTCGTTAGATATGCTATAACCACGGGCAGTGTAGGTAGGCGGATTTTATCGATGTCTCACTTTCAGAACACAGAAACAGTTGAGGAATCCGAATATTTTTTATTGCATTGTTTTCCCTTTCCTTAAGACAGGATATAATAAGTTTTCGAAATGGTAGTCCTAGAATTAGTTGGTGCCATTTTAACCATTGTCTATATAGACCCGTGTACGTATTGCCAAAATACAAGTAGCGTGATATTCTGCAACTCTTGCATTGGATTTGCGTCCCATTTTCTTAAAGAAAATTGTTTTATAAATTTAAACTAAAATATGTTTTGATAAAGTCTCCTGTCCCTCTAAGTTTTCCATTCCATCTTTGAAACTTCTTGCTTTCTTAAATAAGGATAATTTCATCCCATGCAAGATGCAAACACGAACATGTAATTACATTTTTGAAAAATGAAAAAGAAACAATTTTCAATTTCGCTGCTTTTGTCTCCAAGTGAAAAGGTTATTCATACTTTCCATTCAAACGCCTCCGCTCCGCTTGCTGCCTCCAACAGGTAAAAAGGTGGTGTGTGCATGGATTCTATGAAGTGAAGGTTTTCTTCTCTCAATATTCTATGAGCCCTTTTTGTTCTCTGATTTATCTTTCCTCGTTTTTTTTTTTTTTTTCTTTCTTTTTAATACCTATGCACATTTCAATTTTATCGAAGAATGAGTTAAATTGGCAAGAAAAACAAATTAAAATAATATTTACATTGGCACGTATCTATACCTACCTTGTAACACCAATGCATAGAAAGGCAGTAAATTTTTACCTTTCTACATCTTGAAGGTAAAGACTTTTGATATCCACAATGTGGATGACAAAATGTCTGGGATTGGAAATAAATTTGGAAAAGCATTGGTTTTTGTTCAAAAGATTCAATCGAGAAGGAAATTGCTGTTTACGTGGAAAATCTTTGCACCATTTGGGGTAGCCTTCTCGCACACAGATGCAATCGCTGGGATTAAATGCATTAATTTGCACAAATACACGCGCACTCTGCTAAACTACAATAATTTTCTTTTCTTCCTCATCGTACTCCCACACTTACACACAAACATACACACTCGCTCACACACACACACACGTTGAAGAACACAAAATATAATACCACAATGGCCGAATTGCAAAGTGTGCATAGCAATAGCACACAAAGAGAAGAAGGAAAACAAAATTTTCCTTCACATAACAATGCACATTACCCCCCGTTTATGCACAAATGCACATACATTAGTGAAGCATTGGCCCTCTTACCCCTTATTTGTTCACCACTGACGAATTTTATATCCATCCCCAACCCACCAGACCCACGCCAGTGTCAGGGCCCCCAGCCCCAGCCCCACGCCAAAAAACATGAAATAATAAATTTCTGCAATTTCTCTCTTTCATTGTACATTTTACCAGCCCAGCCAGCCAACAACGGACAAAACGACGATGATGATGATGATTATGATGATGGAGATGGAGTCTTCGTTGTGTTTTGTTTCTCTTTTGCATTTTTCTTCTTCTCCTTCGGTGGATCTCTTTGGATTCTATCTTCACTTCACCATCACCCGACAGCGTCACCCATTTGGTAAACACACAAATTTTATGGAAAATATTTGTCCTAACAAAAACGAAATAAGAAATGAACAAAGACAACCAATATTAATAAGGAAGAAGCCAAAGCAGAGAGAGAAGGAGAATAAATTTGTATTTTGCGAAAGCACAATACCTATAAATTGAAAATAGTTGTTGTTTTTTTTCCTCTGTTGATTTTAAGGAGTTGGTAGTGGATGGGTGGGTGGGGGTGGCTGGAACGGTTGTGGGAAGCTACTTTTGCTCCCAAAGTCCATCTCTGATAAGAAAGACTGTGCGATGTGAGAAAAGGAAAGGATTTAGTGTGAAAAGGAAAATGAAGAAGAAGAATAAGAAGAGGAAGAGGAAGAAAACATGAAGGTAGAGTTGGTATGGAATAGAGTACTTGAAGATAGAATGGAAATTTGCTTGGTGGGGGTGGTTGCTAGTTGGTGTTGATGATGGTGAGTTTCTGTACTAAGAAGGGCTTTTGTGGTGTAGTCATCATAGAATTGTTTTATTTCTTTTCTTCCTCGTTGTTATTCTTTTGGTGTGGGGTCATGAAAAATATTTTACGGAAAAGGAAAACATTAAAACACTCAAACACAAACATGAACTCAACTAAACAGTACAGCGATCGCCCACCAAATTCAAAGAAGAAAAGCACGATGAAAAATGTCTGCAAAAATAATGGTGAAGAAAATCAGCAGGAACAAGAGTTCCGAGTAGAGTATACGAAAATATAGGGGAGGTGGTGAAGCTGATTTCGTAGTGGGTTAGTTGGGGGTGGCATGGTTTCGTATTCGTTTTTTGTAAATAGATTGGTATTAGTGTATACCTACCAGAGCATCGACCAAGAATGTGTATTGCAAGAGAAAGAGAATTTGTGGTGGCAATTTAGAAGTAAAAATATGTATGACTAGGTAGGTAGGTATATGCGTTTGTATAGGTATGCAAATTTATTGCCGGAAATGTAATTTACAAAATCGCTTTAGGGGAGGGCTTAGAAAGGTGGTTGCTGCCTTACTGCATGGTTTCTCAACATAGCTAGTAAGCAAAAAATATTGTAAGCAGCAGTAGTATGGTGATGGTGATGGTGGTGAGTAAGAAGGTGGGTAGGCACCTACCTACGTATGGTGGGGTTGTTTGGAGAATGTTATTTTATCATCATTAATAAATACGATTATTTTAGTCGTTTTCTTTTCTCTCTCTCTGATGGCGAAAGATTCATTACCAATGTTGATATGGTGTAAGGAATTTCAAATTGTTCAAGGAAGATAATTTTCCTTAAGAAGCAAAAAGGAATAATAATACGGAATTGTTAAATAAACAAAAATTAAAAGAAAAATTACGACACAAGAGACAACAAACCGTGGCTGGCTTAGTGAGGGAACAAATATACCAACCTTCCTAAAACCTTACTACTTTTTCTTTTCTTTTTTTAATTTTGTATTCTTGATGTGTGTTTGCTCTTCGTGTCCATGGCTGAGTCAACATGGATGTTGTTATTTTATCATCCACTATTCGTTGTGTTCTTGAGTCTTTTTTTTTTATTTTTTGCTTGGAAAAATCAAGAGAATTTTCCGAGATTTTTGTCTGCGAAATGAATTGTTGTTTTAGGTGAAAAGAAAATTGAAAGGGTTAACTCTTTGGACTGTGTGTCGCACCCGTAAGATGTGAAGGAGAGAGGGGCATACATTTTACCATTTCCTGCGACAGGTTCCCGTCGTCTGTGATGAAGCATTGGCAAGAATATTTCGTTTGTTTTTCTATTCGCGAAAAAATTATCCCAAGCTTTTTTGAAACGCACTCAAGGGCTTGTTTGGAAGGATTTCCCAAAAGTAGCTAAGTGCTGTGTGCTGTAATAAACAACAATATTGCATAGGTAGGTTGGTTAGGTCCTTGGTGAATATGTTAAGAACATTATGATGGTTTAGTCTTAGGTAAAGATCTGCGACCACTTCGGTTGAGCTATATTCGCGTTTGATGAATCTTTTTCTCAACATATCCCGAATTGTTTTGTGCTTAGTATCTATTTGTTCACAAAGAGGTCCTTGAGGAGTTTCGGACCGCGACTTTAATTGTTTTTGTACAAAACCTTTTACTTTTTTAAAACCCGCTAAACTTATCAACCTGTTCTGAGGTTAATCCCGTAGTATACATACGTATACTACAGCGGATAGATTTGTATTCAAATGGTAAAATTTGGTTCACTAAGTATTTTCGCAATGCCAGTACTTCCAGCTCAGAGAAAACATGATATCCAAAAAGGATATATGCATCTCCTCTGACAGTCAGGCGGCCATCAGATCCCAGACATCAAATTCCTTCAACTCTTTACCCCAGCCCTTAACTGTCGATTATCTCTCACGGAGATGTCAGAACAGTTTAACATTCACCTGTGATGAGTGCCGGGGCATAGAGACATTCCAGGAAACTGCAAAGCAAAGTAACTTGCCAGAAACGGAACAGTTTTGCCCTTCTAGCTAAAAACGGTGAGTATGGGCATACAAATCGCTAAATACGAACTCTTGCTCAAGCAGGACGCATACCCACATGAAAACTAATATGAGATGGTCGATCGAGTAGATCTTAAGCGGTCGAACGGCTTGATCTCTCTCGAAAGAAAGCACATTAGTACGATGATAGGTGTCATTACAGGACAATGATTCATGGGAAGCCATGCCGCAAGGCTAGGAGTCGCCTCAAACGATTTTTGCAGAAGCCATATGCCCCGCCTTACCTCACTAACGTAGGATACACCTAGGTTCGAATATTTCTTCGATGACCCTAGTGATGCTACTCACATCGACGCCCTGCGTCTCTCCCGCTTCATTGTAAGCTCGAAATGGTTCCTTTAGGATAAGGGTACATTAGATTCACTGTGGTATCTCAATAGGTCCAATGGGCCTAAGTGTGTTAGCCGAGCTAACAGCCACTTTTACCTGTATTTCCATGAAATGACGGGTGTGCGTGATTTTATCTTCTGTTGATTGATTGATATGATTTGAATCCTATTAATTTTAATACTTTTGAGACATCCCATTAGACTAAAACTACTCTTGAAATAGGTAATTTAGTTAACAAACAAATGTCTTAAGCAATAAAGAAAAGTGCAGAAAGAAAGTTCTAAGTCCCCATTTAATATGGAGCCGCCAAGTAAGAGTTTAGAAAGTTTTGCCATACCTAAAGGTAGTCTGTCTTCTCCTTGTTGCAATACTTATGAAGAATCGATCGAAAGAAGAAGAAGTCGGCTTTTTGTCTCCTTTTTTTTGCTGGAAATAAAGTTAAGAAACGACATTGTTCAGCAAACGTTCATAAATTTACGGTACTCAACATCATTGAGGGGTCCGTGGTAATACAAGCAATCGGTGTGTCTTAAATTTCAATAACAATAACAGGGCTTGAGTTCCCAAGATCTTGATCTATGCTGGAGCGAACGCTAGCATATTCAACTGCAATAAATCTCACCATGAAACCTTTCAACAAACGAAATGAAAGTACTAAAAGTCAAGATTTAAATTCGTCTCTTCCCTTTTTATCAATAGAGTTTTGAAAAATCCTCTAAAAGTTTTTTTTATTAAAAACTTGAGCATTGAGTTTGTCATTTGTCTTGTTCTTATTTTAAAACTAAGGTCCCTATTATGAGTAGCGAATCGAACGTTCGACTGGAAGCGAATATTTTAGAGAAACTTATTTATTGGATTATTATCATTAAAATTCTTCCATACTCTTATCTGATATACCTTACACGTCGAAAAAAGAAGTTCTCTACAAAGTTTATGTTTATAAAACCTGTAATACCACTATAAATGAAGCTCGCAAAAATGTTCGCTTCCAATCGAACGTTCGATTCGCTACTCATAATAGGGACCTAATTTTACATTTTCAGTCGAACTACGAGTATTCTGAATAAATAAAATGAATTGGAAGATGAGCCGTGCTAGACTTCTTTGTAATAACTAGACTTTAACTTTTGCTAGGACTGCATTTTTAGGAATCAAGTAAAAGAAAGACATTTCTTTGACGATTTTTTTTTTTATAATCAACGCGCACATCAAGGGGTTATGAATACCCTTATAATGTTGTTAAACACAGTGCGAGCATTTAGGAAAATAGGAGAGGATTCGAAAGTAGACACCGATGCACGTTGCTTTTGAATTTTTGTGAATAGTAATGAAGGGGAAATACAGAGCCAGGTAAAGCATTCCACATTCGGGTTGTGCGACTGAAATACGAATCTCTATACTTGACTGTACGTTCGAAGTTGGGCTCAAGGTAAAACTGATGAACATTCCCAGCGAGGCGGGTGTTGCGGCTAAATTGTTTCAGGGGAGGAATGCAACTGGCTACTTCACTAGAGCACTGCTTGTGAAAAAAGCGATAAAAGAGAGTGAGACAGGCAACGTTTCGATGATGTTCAAGAGAATCAATTGATTCTACGATTGAACTATCACCTATCAATTTTAAGGCTCTATTTTGTACCCTATCAAGGAGGTGCAAAGATGTTTGAGAAGCACCTGACCAGATATGGGAGTTATACTCCAGTTTTGGGCGGATGAAGGCCTTATAAATTGTAGCCAGATCAGAAGGGGTGAAGAACTTCCTGCATCGTCTCAAGAAACCTAAGCATTTAGCAGCGTTTTTGGCGACTTCAAATATGTGGTCATTCCAACGAAGATCATGGTTTACACACATACCAAGTACTGACTGCTTTTCGGTTTCTTCGATGCAGGTACCATTCCTGGATAATGGCAATGGGGGAATGTTAAGCTTGAACAACAAGAGACAGCATTGAGTTTTCGAAGCATTGTATTCTACTCGGTTCATAAGACCCCATGCAACAATGCTGTCAAGGTCAGAATTCAATGAGCTTATTTTGAAGAATTCTACGAAACTACTTGGAATCCAGTCTCTTAAAATTCATAATTATTTTACTTTATCTTACTTCAACAATTTCGATTTCGGGCATCAAGTTAATTAAGATATTGCCACTAAATTTCTTCTGTTAGATAATCTCTTTCGAAAATGTTTCTTGTCTTATACAAATCAAACAGCAAAGACAAATCTTCACGGCGGGAGATAACGCTCAGGCTAAGGAGCGCATCAAGCTGTCTTAATATCATTGATGTTTGATTTGCTGTGTTGTTACCACGGAAGTAATTACTTTGGTTGAGTCAGATTCTTATGCTTCAACTTCGTACTTTAATCTTAATTGATCATCTATTACAGAAACTTTCCTTTCTTGCCTTTCGGAACTGGCAAATAATCGTAGGTCCCCTCCATTCCCTCACAAGGCATGGTTGTGAGAAACGCGCTAGGCCTTGGGGCTCCTCGCACTGTTTCGCCACCCTATTTATTTTTATTTTTTATTACAGAAACTAATGAATGTACATAATAGGTACACGTTTGCAGCATGATCCTCAAGTTGAGAGCATTTTGTGGTAGCTTAAAAATTCATTTACTCACTACCCCACATTTGGGCTGCATGGAACAAAGTTGCCTTAGCTACCGATTCAAATATTTTGCATTTGAGCTGTGAACTACGAACTACTGAACTACTGTGCACATTTAGTTCAGTATTGATTTGTTTCTGAGTTTAGCTATGACAGCATCCACTCTAGTAAATTCTATTGTAAGTTCAAAAGACAATTTAATAATTTTGTGGACCGGAGGACACCGAAGGCGCAGCAATCACTTTTATACACACAATGGTAAAACCAATAGCTTGGAACGGAATATGCTAGGTTGGACCGCAGAAATAGGTTCGCTACCAGTCAAGTCTACACAATCCTACTATAGTTTCTATATACAATGCCTCTACTCCTGAAAACTGGTCTCATCGTTAAAATTGACCTAATTGTGGCTCATTATTTTGGTTTCAGCTATGATTAGTCTTTTTTTACAACGCCTATAAAAATTTTTCTGCAAAACAAAAATCTGTAAATCATTTTTTATTCATTGGCCCCGGTAAACCAATTGATTGATAAAAAAAAAAAATAAACAGATAGGTATAGGAAGATGCCTAAACCTATTTATCTACCTACCAACTTCTCTATCTCTCAATCAATTGTAGGAAAATCAAAGGAAAAAACATTGGCCTTTAAAGGGTTTTCTTAGTGCCTACTCTCCAAACCGATCCTCGATTCACCTGTTTTTCAGAAAAATATCCCAATAAAACTGGATTGTTGTAATTTTCCTTTCTTGAAATTGGTTTTTAAGAATGAAAAAGTGAGGTAGGTAGATAGGTACAGAGAAATACTTAATCAAAATGATCTTCAATACCCATTACCTATAGATACGTTGGTAGGTGGGTACCTACCTACCTATATGTTGGTGGGAATCTAGCTATTATGTACCTACTTGCATAAACCTATTTAACCTGTTTCTTCGTCTTAACCACGTTCCCATAATTGTATATTGTCTTGAAGAAAAACGTAATTGCAATAAATATGCAAATTTGATTAAATTTCCTTTCTAATTTGAAAACATTACCGTACACAAAAAGTATTAAATGGTAGAGTAGTATAGTATCCCAAAAGCAACAGAAAAAAGGAAAACATTCAAAGTGGATTTTTTCTACCCATACATTCACTCCAGTCGTACGTATACTGTAAAAGTATAAGAGGCATCCAAAATATAAACACCACCCATACTTATACTTTTTCTCAGGGTGTATGGTGTATCTGTGTGTTCAAATTGATTATTTTCTTCATTCGTATCTTTTTTTTCTGTTTTCAAGTGAGAGACGCAATAAAGAGAGAACAACGTAGAAAAAAAAATAAGAAAAATAAAGAGAAGCAATTTTGTGTTTGAATTGAATTCTAAATAAAATCAAATCAACGAACAAACGATACGAATAAGACGAACAAGAAGCAAAGTGAAGAAATTAGCGTTTTACTTCTTCTTTTTCTTCTTCTTGAGTGCACAGAACAGGGCACACAAGAAGTGGAAGAAAATGACAACGGCATAGAGGCTAACTACTAGTAAAGAGCAAGAGGAGAAGACGAAACAAAGAAAATAGGAAAGAAAATAATTGAATTTTATTACATTGTACTTTGTACGTAGTGAATAGATAAATATATTGGTGGTACACGGTATGAAGAAGGAAAAGAATAATGACCCCAAAGAGTGGTAGACTGTACTCTTTCTTGAGAATTCCAATAAGATGCAATGAATTCTGCAAAAATGATCGATAGATTTTTCTTTTCGCTTGGTGTATGGCATCGTTCTTGTATAGTATTGCAAGTGGATGCTGAAGATAGGTAGGCATACGAAGAAGATACGTATACCGGCTTTTTCATTTCAAAAGAGAAATGTAGACCAATGTAAGAGAGCTACGCAAATGTCTACTACTCCATCCTGAATGCTTTTCTGTGCAATTGTGCAATTGATTCTTATTTTTGCCTTTGATATCTTAAACTCAGGTCCTCTGGTGAAATGCAAGTTGTGCCAATGAAAAAGATAAAAGACACGACGAAAAAATGAAGTGAAAACGAAGAAGCCAAAACCGAACACCAACGAGAGAAAGACTTGCAAACAGCCATCCTTGTGCTGTGCCTTGCTTGCTCCTTCCCGAAATGCATTGGTGTGAGTGTCTAAATTAAAATTTGTATCTCCATCTCCACTCCACATTTCTGGCACTCAGCCGCCCTTCTGCAAAATTTTGCTGTAGGTATGTAGATGTACATCTCCCGCTTTCTTGTACTCAAACTCTGTTACTACCTGTGTGTACTGTACACTAGCAGTCTACAGTCTACACCACTGTACAGTACTGTGACTGTCAGTCAATACAGCTTTGGGTTTGTACTTATCTCACACACCAGTGTTCTGTCTTCGGTTGGTTTTCTTTGTTTACATGATTCCGCGCTATTTTCAATCGGCTCTGCGTATATGCATTCGTGTGTATTTTGTCACCATGTGTCTGTATTCCAATCGCTCTCTGAACAAGTGTGCTGCATTCTCGTATGCCCAGAAACAAACAAAAATAAATTGGAAAAATCGCTGCATGGTGTGCGTGCGACTAACCAACACATAACCAAAGCCATTTATGTTGCTCTCTCATTCTGTCACAATACACTTCGTTCGCGTATCTCTCAGATACATTTTTACGTTTACACACAGCCATCCGGTCATTCTGTAATCGCGATTCCTCGAGGACGTTGGTGCGACGTTCTGCACGGCACGAAACGAAATAATCACAATAATCATAAAAATTTCCTTATTTTGATTTTCTGTGCACATTAAACCAAATCAAACTAAAAAGTACACAAAAAAAAAAAGAACGAAAAGAATCTCTAAATGAAATTCTACGATTGTTGTTGTTATCTCTGGTGGTGTGCTCTTTCCATCACCGGTATCTTGGTGGCATAGTGAAGGTGTCGGAATTTGAATTATCAATTCTCATCACTCGAATAAATTCTAATTAAAATTAAAAGAAAAATACATCATCGAAGAATAAGAAACTAAACTACCATTCACCACATCTTCCCCACATTCTGTCATTTTTGTTTGTTGAAAATAATTCTTATTGTTTAGTATAATATCGTTCTCCACTTAACCTATTTAGTTCTAATTCTTGTTATTTGTTAAATAAACTACCAAGCAACAATTTGTTTCATACTTATAAAGATCATTCTATAACACCCTTCGTATCGTTGTTCAAAGTGTTCATAATCGTTTCTCATCCTCTCAACCCTGTCATCCATCATAAATAAAACTAGAATTATACTTACTATCAAATAGTGTGTTAAACAAAGAAGAAAAATCAAAGGGAATTTTGCAATATTTGTCAACTTTATCATAAAATCTAAACAAAAAGTTATAAAAATTGTTTTGTTATATTTTTTTTTTTAAATTTAATTTTCTTACTTCGAATAGTTCTTATTGAAGAAGTAAACTATGTTCGATAGCAGATTGCATAAGCAAATACTAGTGAATTATAAATCCAGTGTAAACATTACAGAGTTGTGATAAGTAATTTAAAAATAAATTCAAAGGCCGCCATCAGTGAAAAACTTAGAAAGCACGAATATTCAAAAAAAAATTCTTACTCCATTCAAAACATTTTATGACACTGACAAAAGAAATGGATTAAACAAATGTGACCTATTCACACAGAATCTCCAAAAGAAAGGATAAACAATTTTGAAAGTAAGTAGAAATGATCCCTTCTCGAAAAAATGATATAACATTCCATTTTGCATCCATGCTAAGTAAATAGGTCTAGGTAAAGAGGAAGTAAAAACTAGGAAGAATGTGTACATTGAAGCAAAATGTAAATAAAGCAGAACTTTACCAAATCGAAATTAATTATTATGAATTGAAACTGACATTTCCACCCCTTAGCGCGCTTACGGAAAAGAGAATTAAAAAAAAAAATTGTAGTAAATAAAACGCTAACCCATCCTATCTGTAGACTAACAGACAACAGCAAATAATTCGAACGTAAGAAACTATTTGCAATCAAGCTTTGAAAAGTTGATTGGTGGGTGTAATAAGGGTTGGATCGGTAGAGGGATGAATTCGTTATTTTAACTAAATCTTCAATTTCCTTTTATAATTTGTTTCGTTTTATTTTTCATCTCAATTCTACCCTTGTTATTTTTTTAATTATTTTTTTAATGATAATAACTTAGTTGGAAAAGGCAAGTGTGAAGGCAGCTTTAAAAAGAGGGGGATGATTGGAATTTGTTAAGTTTTCATTACTGAAAAATGTGCAGCTGCTTTAGATGCCAAATTACTATCAGTTCGTTCTCTCAGATACACCTGCTTATACTTACCATTTTTGTGTTTTGTCCTTAGAATCCATTAGCTGGGCACACATTTTTTCTATTTTATAAAAAATTTCAAAGTAAAGAGAGTAATGTTGCAACTTTTTTACTTTAAATTGCGCTTCCTCGCTCTGGTTTAAATGGTTTGAATATGTGAAAATGATAGTAATTAATGACGAATAGTTAAGTGTTTTCATACTCTTAAGAAAACGTTATTTGAGACATTAAATTTAAAGCTCATCGTGCTTTGAACTTTATTTTTCGAATGAACAATCGTACCTAGGAATATTCAATTAATCTCACGTTGGGCGCCATTTGAGGGAGGACTTTTTTTGTCGATTTATAAAATAACACTGACTTAATGTTGTTATTTGACATCAAGTCATAGTAAGCAATGTTAGAAGAATTAGAAAAGCAAAAATATTTTTCATGAAAGTAAATTCATTGCCATGAAAAGAGCTTTCTCGATTAGCCGTTCGGAATCGGCAGAAAATTGTAGGTGCCTTCCAATCACTCGCAATGCAATGGTTGAGGAATCCGCTCTGTTGCGTGACCCTGTTTATATACATAGTTCCAGGTTATTCTTTCTTGATGATTTTCATAGCAAAATTTTTGTTCAAAATCCAATTCGTGTTCACGTTGGGCGCCAGTTATTGCAAAGCAATCGTTTGGAATTAACCTTCCTATACCCGCAAACAAATAACTTTTTCGCAAATATTTAAGTAACGGTGCAATTTAACGCAGTGTGCTTTATGGTAGATTCGTGGATTGTATCATCCCTTATTTTAGAAGGGCAACTACAGACTCATGAGTTTCAGTCCCCGAGACCGTGCGCGGGTATACGTGTTTTTTTTACGTGGGTATAGGAAGGTTAAAAAATATTCAGGCTCTTGTCGAAGCTCTTACACTTAACGCTACCGTCTTTGGCTAAACTATTACGGAAATGTTGTCAAACCTTGCTGTTTGTGTTCTACCTAAAGTTGTTATTACTGATTTAGTAAACCTACATAGTTTGATCATATGGGAGGAAAAATTTGATTTGTTTATGCCTTTACCATCAGAATTACACGATTACTTAAGTATCCTTTTTTCTTGTAAATCCCGAAAAAGAAAAGGGACAAGCGTCCATTCAAGAAATATTTTTCTCAAAAATGAAGCTCTTAAAATTGAAAACAGATAAAAGCTGTAAAATATCTGAGTTGACACATTTAAAAATATTTGTTTAGCTCCAAAAAAGAATTTTCTTTCTAGTCTCTTTGCTGCAGTTGTAGAATAGTGATCTTCTAAACCGAAACTACTTGTCTATTTCATTTAGCTTTATTTTACAATTTACATATCTGTTCTGGGAACTTGAGTATTCCTTCGGTTCTAATTTACCTTCAAAAACATTTTAAAAGCGGAAAGTGCAAGTCTTGAAGCATTTGTTTCTATATATAGCACTATCAAAACCAAAAACTGCTCACTTTTTTCGCTATTGCGATTTTAAAATGATTGTTAAAAACTCATAGGCAGTTTTTAATCTGTTTTCAAATCAATCTAAACTTTGTAATTTTAATCTTTACGACGCAACGTTATATACATACAACTTCCTGTTGTGCGTGACGTGCTATGAGACGCTTATTTATTTAAATTCATTAAACAAAATCACCAAAAACAATTTTTTTCTTAAGCCTGCGAAAATTGTTTGCCTTTGAAAATTCAATTTTTGACCACTATTAAATATCATCAATCATTTTAATACTTAACTGTTGCAGATTGCAAAACAATTAAAAACTTACATCAAAGCAGGACTTCCTTTATTTATTTACCTTTTTGCGGCCAATTAAGATGATTTGATTTTTATTTAATGAAAAAATTTCTTTTTCATACACAAAGAAAAGTTGATACATTTTGCACACTATGACGCCGTCTTTAAGGTTATTGCGTAATTTGATCACAAAATTATTAAAAACTGCTTTCTTGTGTTGTTTTGGGATACAAGTAAAGTCAGGGGCCTGATTCTGTAACGTTTTAGACGACTATAGTCTGAATTTCAGGCTGTAAAAAAACGTGTTTAAGACCCTGAAAAATTTGTAGGATGATAGTAAAATAGCTTTTCCCCAACCACTGAAAGCAGGATTATATGAAACATCGTCTGAAAATTTGCAAAATCCCCCCAGGATTTTCCATTTCTTATAGTGAAATATCATAACATTCTTTTTTTTTTTTTTTTTTTTTTTCACTATCAGAACAGCTTATTTCAAGCTTGTGAAACAATGTATCTTTTCTTCAAGAGTTTTTTCACCCTTAAGTACTCAGAAATATGTATCACTGTCATCATTTAGCGAGGTGTTAGTAGTTAGTAAGCAAAAATTAAGTCTAACACACTCAAGACAACAGAGCTAAAAAATATTACAAAATTATTGATAAACATATACAAAAACAAATTAGATAGCTACATATAGACGTATAATTAATTATTAAACATGACAATTATAAAAATATAAGAAACATAAAAAAAACATAGTCAAGAGAGTGGAGCTCTGGTTCGAATTAAGGACTTTAACGTAGTTTTACTAATATTAAAATCTATTAAATTTGAGTTAAGGTTTAAAACTTTTATCATACGAGTAATAGGCTCATTCAATCCATAATTAGTTCTATGATAAGGACAGTGAAGTAACTCCAAGTTGCGCAGTTGGTATGAGCCTCCCCGGTAGTTAAAACTTATGCATGCGAGCAAGTCAGGAGCATCAATTTGTCCTGTTATAAGCTGGTGAATAAAGACTAAATCATTATTTATTCGCCGATGTGAAAGCATTTGCATCTGCAAAAGTTGAATACGATGCTCATACGGTGGAAGGTCATAAGGATCAGTCCAAGGAAGTCCCTTGAGAGCAAATCTAATAAATCTTCGCTGTATACTTTCTATTCTTGAATTGTGGACTGCATAATAAGGAGACCATACTTGAGAAGCATATTCTAGATGGGGTCGAACATGACAGTTATACAGCGAAAGAGTAACGTAGGGGTCCGTAAACTCCTTAGCCCATCTTTTAATAAAGCCTAGCATTGAGTTTCCTTTACTTACAATGTAATTGATATGTGATGTAAATTTTTCCTTAATACTGGACACCTTGCAATATTTGATGAGAAATCGAGTAATTATGCAAAGTCGGTGTATGTTTCTTCGAAAAAGTTATACTCTGACATTTGCTTGGATTGAGAATCAATCCATTTTTATCGCACCATATGGCAAAATTTTCAACATCAGATTGTAAAATAAGACGATCGGCTGCGCAGTCTATTTTCTTGAAAATTTTCATATCATCCGCGAAGATCAAAATTTCACTCGATGACAAGCTAAAAGTAACATCATTAATGGCTAGAATAAAGAGGATAGGGCCAAGGTGACTACCTTGTGGTACTCCTGAATGCGCCTTAAAGGAGTCTGAAAGAATGCTTCTAAATTTTACCACATATGATCTATCAGTTAGGTACGACCTGATCCAATCGACGAAGGTCGAAGGGAATCCATATGCATTTAGTTTAAACAATATAATATCGTGAGATAGTTTATCGAAAGCCTTTGAAAAGTCAGTATATATACAATCTAACTCTTGCCCGCTTTCAAGCGCGTTTGAACATTTATGAAGGAAGTATACAAGGTTTGTTACTGTTGATCTTTTCTGTACAAAACCATGCTGCTGTTTGCAAATTATATTTTTAATATCGAAAGTTAAGCTTTCACAAACAAGCTGTTCAAATAATTTGGGGATACACGAAAGCTTAGATATGGGTCTGTAGTTAAGGATATCTGATTTAATACCTTTTTTAAAAACAGGTGTAATAAAAGATCTTTTCCACAGTAAAGGGAATCGACCAGAATCTAACGATAATGAAAACAAGTAATGAAGTGGAAATGCAATTTGGGACTTACACTTTTTTAAAATTATTGGAGGGATGCCATCAGGGCCAGCAGAGTAATCATCGTTCAAAGATGAAATATTGTAAAGGACTCTTTCTAGGTTAATTGGAACATTATTAAAATTAACTTGAGGACATTTACGTAGAAACTCGAAATAATTACGATCTATATCAACAATAGAATCAGAGAAGGAATTACAAAAATGGTAAGCAAAAGCGTTGCAAATGTCGGATGTTTTTGTCAAAGTGACATTATCATATGTAAAGTTATCTGGGTATCCATCCGAATCTTTCTTTGAATTTACAAAGTTCCAGAAACTTTTTGGATCATCCCTTAATGAGTTGCCCATTCTATGAACATAACTTGAGTACAGAGTTTTTGATAGTGATTTAAATTCATCAAAAAAATAGATGTAAGAAAGGTGATCAGATTCAGAACGCGTCTTAATGTAGGTCCGCCAAGCACTATTTCTTTTGTTGCGAAGCTTTTTTAGTTCCTTAGTGTACCATGGGTGATGAGAGCTCACATTCTTTGAAATTTTGAGGGGTATAACTTTGTTCATGCAGTCGTTAAGAATAAAATAAAAGTAACTAACTGCTTCGTCAATATTGGTGAAAGCTGATATATTATTAATATTGGATCTACTTAGTTCATCAGAAAGCATTTGAAAGTTTGTCTTTCGATAGTCGAATATATGCGAGCAATCATATGAATTACTATAACTATGAATATGACCGCTTAGGTCAAGGAAAATGTCAAGAGGAGGGTGATAGTCATCTACATTAGTAATGCCGGAATTAGATTTAAGAACGACAGTACTAACAGCGTCAGAGGTAAATTTTCGATTTATTTAAATTTCGATTTAAAAAGTTTTTAATACAGCTCACTTGTTGTAAGTCAGTAGAAATTAGATAATCCAATAAGATAAGCTCTTGTTGAGAGGATGTCAAGGAAGCTTTCTGAAATGAACAGTCAATTGAAGGAGACCAATCTATATAAGATAGATTAAAGTCACCCAGCAGTAAAATATTTATATCTAAAGAAGAAAGATTGTTTAAATAATCTAACACTAAAGCCACTTCATTGTAGGCAGGGGCAGAACTTTTTGGGGGAATGTATGTGCCAATTACATAGACTGTCTTAGACTCAAAAGTAACTTCAATGCAAATTAAATCTATTGTTAAAATAAAAGGAAAAGTTATACTAGACGACAAAAAACTATTGCGACAAGCTATGAGAACACCCCCTCCTACGTCTGCGTCTACATGAGAATGGCGGTCCTTTCTAAATACTTGAAATTCTGAGTTAAAAAGTTCTGTATCCAGAATGCCTGAATGAAGCCAGGTTTCTGTAAGAACAAAAATATCATGGGCAAAAGCTTGAGAATTAATAAAAAAATCAGTAGTTTTACTACGAAGCCCCCTTACATTCTGGTAAAATAGGGAGAGTCTTATTAGTTTTTTGAAACATTATTGACGGTACTATTTTCAACACGTTTCTTCTTGGAAGAACCAACAAATTCTTTTAAAAGAGTGCCTGAAGGGCAGAAATTCGGGCTGCAAAGATAATCAAATTGTGACGGAGGGACAAAAATTTTAAAGGACGAAACAAAGCTGTTAGGTTTACTTATTTTCGTACATCTAATAATTAAGTCATTAGATATGTTGTGATTCAAAGTTAGATGGGATATAATATCATTGGATGTTAAATCAGGCTTAAGGCGGGATACAAAAATTTGTTTAGGCTTGGGAACTGATTCTACTTGTTTGGGAATTGGAAATGGTTCAATAGGAGGATAATTCACATTAATGGTTTCGGGAACTGATTCGACTTGTTTCTGTAAACATGGGGGATAAATTTTGATCTCGATAGTCTTTTTAGTTTGTAAATACAAAAAACTGAAATCTTGCGCTAGGCGCCGTTTCTTTGTTTTAAGTATAGAGGGTAAACTAAATACAAGTATCTTTTTGTGGAACCCGTGGCGTGATGGTTAGCATGTCCACCTGCTAATTCAGAGGTTCGAATCCCAGCAGAGGCGAAAATGTTTTTCCACTGGTATCGCCTTTCACGAGGAATTGGCAAGTCCTCCGTTAGTAAATTCATTGCCATGAAAAGCGCTTTCTCAAAAAGCCGTTCAGAACCGACAGAAAAATGTAGGTCCCCTCCATTCACTCACATGGTTGTGAGACATGCGCTAGGCCCAGCCCTCGCTCTGTCGCGCCACCCTATTTATTTATTTATCTATTATCTTTTTGAAAATGGAATGAAATTAAAATGCTTTGCGGTTTTATTTCTCGAATTAAGAGCAAACATTCCCTTTGATTATTAAGCATATATTCGTTAAAGGTTCTACTTCGGCTCGCTTCGCAGTAGCGTGTCACTCCAGTTTTCCAATTTCATATTTTTGGTTTCGCCATTCCTGAGGGAGTTGGCATGTTCTCCGATACCAATTTCAATACCATGAAAAGGTCTTTCTCGATTAGCCGTCAAGAATCGCTATAAAATTGTAGGCCCTTGAAATGCGTTAAGTTTCGAGGTTTCCATAGCTTAGTTTGCCACCCTCAACCCCCAACATTGATCATGCCACTTCACAATCCCCACCAAACTGTCATTCTCTGTAGATGCATTGGTTTTTCGGTATAACATGCGAATCGAATTTTTTGAGGCTTAGATGCAGCATTTTTTTTTTGTTAACATTACTTAGATGATTTTGTGACACAGTACTCACTTTGGACATAAGTTTTCGATGTTTCCCAACGTTACTCAGGCGTAAAGCTACTTATTTTGTTCCACCGAGGTCTGAAACTGGCTTTCTGCAAAGGTTTCAAGCTGCAAACAGCTGTCAGTGTCAAAATATCCTATAATATGCAAAGCGACCACTAGATGGCCTACTTTTTACAAGGGTGTGGTCCCTTTTTAGGTGTGGTTTGCAAGTAGTAAACGCGTACCTTGTATACATAATTGCAAATCTTCTGCTGAATTGGGTCTAATTACCGGCAAACTTTAACATCTTTTCTCTCGGACGGCTAGTATGATGTCTTTTACCTTAATGTTTATAGACTTGTCTAAGATAAACTGTAAAGTTGTAACATCTTCAATCTTCAAATGTACTAATTCCATTACCAGCACAAAAAAAAAATTTTTAACCCGAAATTTCTTTGATCGTAAATCACCAACAAACAAACGAAATCATGAAGTCATGATCGTGACGTTTGATGACAGCTCAATTGACACTTGATAGTGACATTTGAAATATTCAGACAGCTTTCGTATAAAATAGTTTTTAAATATGTTTATTCTGATATCCACCTTCCTACCTTTTAATCTGGTCCATAAATCATGTAAAAATGCCCACACCAAGTGTTCGGATATGATTGACAATGATTGAAATATTACAACAGATAGAAGTGTTATTCTGAAGCAGTAATGTCTATGGTCGCCTGAAACCATAAAGTAGACATGCTGAGGCGAGAGTTTGGCCGACCACCACTCACTCAATTGGTTCGGAATGGAAATTTCAATTAAACTTATTGGGGTAGATAATGATAAAACAAAAGTTCTGTCTGCTTTGGAAAATGGGAATAAAAAAATCGAAAATGTGAAGCAAGTCATGTGCATCGATTATTTTGCATTCATCATCATCGTTCGTCTTCTTCGGGAAATTACTCGCGCTGCGCTGGTTGAATAATGCAATTCTCATGTGTGTATCTTATAAATTATAAATAGCTGCAAAATAAACTGGTTTTTTTTAAACTTATCATTCCTTTTTCTCTCCGTTTGGTCGCATTTCGTTCTCGGGTGGAATTGGTGGATTGCTTTTTTCCAATTTCCTTCATTGTTTATTTTATTTTTTTATAGCGCTCTCTGCTACGTTATCGAAGGGATTCAAAAAGCAAAGGTTTTATTCTTTTTTGAGACTATCTTCTTATTGTTCCTTTATTATTTTATTCTTCATGTGTTTTTTTTTTCTTTCATTTTGTATTTCTTTGTTATCCTTATTGACTTGTGATAGTATGAAGGTACGATTTTATCTTTTCCTCTATAAATATGTGTGCAGAGAGCCACGAAAAAAATATGAACAAGACAGAAAAGAATCAATAAAGATACAAAAAAGAATGGTAAATGTATTTGTATGTGCATTTTTAAATTGAACTCATTTTTTGTCACTACAAAGAGAATTTATTTAAAAAAAAAAAACAATTTTAAGAATCGAGATCGAGACAAGGCGCAGTGGAAAACTTAAATATTAATCATTCGTCAGAGAACAGAAATGCACTAGCTCTCACTCACAGCTCTAGCTAACAGAGCAGCACAGAGCACAGCACTCATGCAAATGAAGTAGGTGCCTATACAAGAATATGATAAAAGAAAACGAGACAAACTAAATGCACATTTTATTTTTACTCCTGTACGAGTACCCAAACTTTACTTTGAAGAAGGCTACGGGCTACCTAACCTATACCAGGCGATGCGCGAATAATGCTAGCGCAGCTAAAATAATATACTGTTGTGTACATCATTATAGGTACCTACTCTTACTCCTCCACTGTATACTCCTTCCTATCTATGAGACTTTTAAAATATATTTGCATATTGAAGTGAATTTTAGATTTTTTTTTCATTTTGTTTTCTATTCCCTATGGTTAGTGAAATGAAAAATAAGAAAACTGCTAAAATAATTTACATATTATATTGCTTTTAGCTAGAAAATTAAATGATTCATTGTGGGAAGACAAAGCACAAATTCACCGCAACACTGAGTAGGTATTACCTCGACCACAGTTGTTGTTCGCTGGTTAAGTATATTGAACTCGTTTTACGATGATTCATTGTGATGGCTATTAAAAGTAATAAGTAGAAAATGCATGAAGAATTTTAAATTGAAAGTAATCAATTGATGTATGACATGAGGGGAAATACTAGCAAAGCTGTCGTGTAATCTAGAAAATAGTTTTATTGCAAGTCGTTATCTTACTTCATGCTTTTTGTGAGAATTATCAAAAACTTTGAGTGAAAAACCTTGAATGGCAGTTCGTTGATTAAAGAGATTTAACTTGCGCATCGAATGCTTGTTTGATGACTTTATCACAGATTTCTAAATCTTGAAAGCTTTACAATTACAACACAAGGATTGTTTATGATTTCGTAACTTGTTCGTATTTTCTACCAATACAACATACCTACTGAAACCAATGAAGAACTACCTACATAGAGATGTATTTTTTAATTTAAAACTAGAAACTTTTTTTCAAATAATGAACCCTGGGTACGTTTCACCCTCTTTTCGGACCTGAAACACTACGAGCATTCAGTCATATTGTCGCAATGAGTAGAGGGAAAGTAATTAAACCTTCAAGCTACTTTTAAATGTGTAACCGAGCATTTAAAGAATAAGGCTTTATATTTTCAAATATATCTCAAACCTTTCCGAACTTTCAGATACAAGTTGTGTTTATTGGTTTTAAGTCTGTTACTCACATTAAAATTATTGGTGTGCCACAAGGCTCCATTTTTTCTCCGATTCTCTTTGTAATCTTCATTAATGATCTCTTGTCTGAAACTTCTAACTCTCTCAATTATTTTGTTGAAGACTCAAGCATCAGCTTTTCATATTCGTTTCCAAATTCACTTCCCTGCTCTTCGGATGTGGAACGGGAACGGTTGTGTGTGATAAGCTCATTGAATTTTTACCTTAACAGCGTTGTTATAAATTTAATAGAGCCAAGTAGAATTCAAAGCATCAAAAAGTCAATGCTGTCTCTTGTCGTTAAAGCTTAACATTCCCCCATTACCATTGTCCATGACTAGCACCATCAACGAAACCGAAAAGCTGTCAGTACTTTGTATGTGTGCAAACGACAACTTTCGTTGAAATTACCATATTTGAAATCGCAAAAAAATACTTTCTTAAAGCGATGCAGGAAATTTTTCACCCCTTCTGATCTGGCTACAATTTATAAAGCCCACATCGCTTTTAAACTGGACTATAACTCCCATATCTGGTCAGGTTTTCCTCAAACATTTTTGCGCCTACTTGATGCTGTGCAAAACATAACGCTAAGACTGATAGTTCAATTGTAAAATCAATTGATTCTCTTAAACATTGTCGAATCGTCACTAGCCGCACTCTTCCTTATCGCTTTTCCATTAAAAGTTCTCTAGTGAAAAAATCAATTACATTCCTTCCCTGAAACAATTAGGAAGCAACATCCGCCTCACTAGTAATGCTCATCAGTCCTTGAGCCTAACTAACGGGCGTATTTTATCTATTACAGAAGAAAGTTATATTTTTCAGCACAAGTTTAAGTTTTTGTCGGACTAAAATATTCTAAACCTTGTATCCATACGTCAAGTGTAGGTATGAAGGATCCTTATGATGATCCCAATCACAATATTCGACACATATTGGAAACAAAAATTACAAATGCGACCCTAGGTCCTATTCTTGACGTACTCCATACACTACTACTACTACTACGTTTATGTTGCAGGTACCACGGCCCATTTTTTCGCAAAACAAGACGTGGTAATCCATTTAGCTTTGAGAAGTTTTTCAAACAGCTTGTTCTTGACGCATGGATACTAATTTTAAAAGGAAGTAGAAAGTATTTTAGGCCAAAATACAAAATTTGTGCAGTACGTTTTCTGACCAAGTTATGTCTATTTCAGACATTTATTTGAGTAGGAAAAGTACTTCCCCAGGCTGATTTTTGAGTTGAAGGCATACGTTGCCTATTACATAAAAAAATTGCAAATGCGACACTAGCACATATTCTTGGGGTACTACCAACACTAGTATTTATTTTAATGCTACAACTAGTGCGTCCTATTCAACTGCGAAACAGAACTACTAGTGGTATGTCCAGACCTCTACCAAAAGCTTTGAGAAGTCCTTAAAATAAGCAGGCCTGTTCTTCCTTAATGTATTGTTTGACATGAAAAAGTTCTTTAATACTCATTTAAATACTAAGTTATCAGTTCAGTGTGTAAATAGAAGTCAGTTCGATGCTTAGTGCAGCTTTTTTTTGTTTTAGAAAAATCAAAATCAGACAGAATTGAAAACTAATGGGAATTTCATCAGTTGTCAGTTCAGTTTTCAGTTCAGCTATCAGTTTATTTTTAAGCGTTTAGACATCAGCTTAACTGAATGCTTAACTGAAGGTTCAACTGATGTGAAAACTGAAATGATATCTAAAAGAGTCTTTATTATGTGTAAAGAAACACAAGTGGCTATCCACTTGACTCGGTGCTTAGACCCACACTTTTTCAGTGTCTCATTTTTAAATAATTTATGTTTGCTAACAAAGTTTTTTTTACTAAAGGATCCAATTATTTGATCACCCCAAACCTGTGCGAAAGACCTGTTATAAGTTCTTCCCCACACAACGAAACGTTCCCATAAAACACTTGATCATGATCACATAATAACAGAATTAAATTGCCTAGCAAATTTCTGTTGACAAACATTTCTAGGCAGGTAAACATGCGTCTTTCTAAATGTAAATGCTGATTTAATTCAGTAAACCAGCTTGGGCACAGGCAATATCATTACTACCTCATATTTAATATGTAATAAAATAAAAATTACACGTAACCACACATTTTGCTGATGCCTCTCTATTTACTCTTGTAAATTTTTATTTGTATATGCACTGAAAATTAAAAGCCTCATTCGTGTATCCGCACAGCATTCAGATTAGTGAATGAGTTTATGTCAACGAAATGAGGTCTCCAAATGAATAACGTATTTTCGCATTAGCACAAAATGCTAACTTGCACCGCACAGGCACTAGGCAAGCACACAACATAAATATTTTATTTGCAACCAAAAAAAGAAAAAAAAGAAGTAAAAATAGAGTGTATTAGTTCCAGTTCGTTCAGCTGGCTATACTGCAACTTATGCAATACAAAATGCATTCATCCGAATCCTTCCTCATCTAATTGCACTAATTAAGCACAAACACACAATCGCGCTCACACATCCAAGCGCACTATAGTTCATTATGAAACCATTCAATAATCCTGAATTGTTTTGTATTATAAATTTGGAGTAATTACCTGCCTTTTATCTTTTTCATTGAACAAATATATATTACAATAATGTAAGTTATTTTACTTTACATTTGGTTGTCTTAAAAAAAAAGACTTTTAATTTACTTTTTCATTGTTTATTCTTTAACGGAGTACAAAATTGAACTCAACTACTTAAGTCTACCTATCTTAATCGAAACCTCTGCTGCTATTCTAAAAGTGCTGACGACCTGTCGCCGGTGTTGGGGTGATGACCGTCGTTGAGGTCGTCTGTGCTGTTTTCGGGAATTCGATAATGCAATCATGCAATAATTGCAATTCAACTTGCTGCGCGTGGCTATGTTGTGTTGGATAATTTTGTTGACGTTAACTCCTCCGCCCTTAAATTCGAACGTCCTCGTTTGATGACCTCAGGTGTTTCTTGATGTCTTCAATTCCTATTACCATGGTTTTTGGGTTTTTGTCTAATCCTGGTGTTGAAGTTAGATTTTCGGTTTTCCCAATAGTTTTGTTTTTCCGATTTCGAAAGAATTTGAAAGCCAATATTATTGTTACTAATATTAGGCAAAATGCTAGTGCTGAGCTGGTTGTGCTATGGATGATATTGTTCTTTTCTAGCAAGTCTATTTTGTTTGTGCTATTTGCGTAGAGATTCTTAAGTCTCTCGAGTGATAAGAATTCTTCTTTGGCTTCTAGCATTGGAGCTGGCTGAAGAACTGCTGGCATAGGATGATGGTTGATGATTTCTCTGTTCGTGAATTCTCTTTGGTTTATTTGTATCAAAGAGTTTGTATGGCGGATGATGTAGGTTCCATTGAGTTCGACTGTTTCGTTATTAATAACTGCAGGACCATTGAATTGGTTGAGGAGGAGAATTCCAGGAGATATTTCTTCGAGTGATGGAATGTGTTCGTTGTTTATTTGCGTACATGTTGGTTTGATGCTCTTCAGTAAGTTTGGTATGCAGGCAGAGGTACTAATATCTATTACATTCTTTTTATTACATATGGATAATTCATTAAATTTTTTACATTCTTTAATTATTCCAAAAATCTTATCTCTACATTCTAAAACATTTTCGTAAGGAATTTTATTAATGACATTCTTTTTCTTTATTGCTTTTAGTATAAAAACACTACAGGAATAACTTTCACTTGTAGGTAGTTCTAATATGTAAATTATATTTTTATTGTTGGAAGCAATTTTCACATTTGCGAATTCTAAAGCTTCATCTATATTAACATAAGGAATTTTTTCATTTTTAATTATTGTTTCAGTTATATTGATTTCGTTATTACTTAAAATATATGAATTAACAATGTTGGCTTTAGCCCAGTGTATGCCGTAGGCAATATTTATGAGTTCTTCTTTTATTACATCGAGTTTATATTTTATCTTCATTATTAAACTTATTTCTACGTCATTTTGCTCTTTGAAGGTTTTGATTATATTGTTTGTAAGGTTAGTGATTTCATTAATTTTCTCAATTGTTATTCTATTAATTATGACTTGATTATTATTATTACTTAAAACATTATTCATTTTATCTGTTAATATTTCGAAGTCGTGCTGGTCCGGGTTTCCGGCGATCCATTTCCACGCACTTCCGATGAAATCTAATGATCTCTTATTTTTCTCTTTTATTTTTAATCTTAGAAAGTAATTTTTAATTTTTTCAATTTCGAAGGAAAGGATGGGATATATAGGATGTTGGGGTTTTACGTTGGTTATTGCTGTTTCCAATTGTCGGATGAAATTGCCATAAACGTCGATGTCGATAACGTGTACGATTTTGAAGGATCCATTTTGGATCTTGGCATTTCCGGTGTTAATTTTAATCAGTTGTGAATTGGTGTAGTCCAATATTTGGACATTTGCACTTATGGTACAAAGTTGTACCAATAACCTGAAGGGAAGGGAAAAATCTAGTTTTTAATGAGGCTTTTGTGTATAGTTTTCCCTGATTGAGTAATGACGGTTGTATTTTTGTCTTCTTTTACTATTTCCTTTCTGTATTTGGCTGATAATTTATTTCCTAATCTTTTATTGACCTTGACATAAATGGTTTCTCCGTTTGAGAACTTTTTAACAGGAGCTTTTTTCTTGTTATGGTATTCTAAATCTGCATCTTGTTTTCCTATCAGTTTGTTTTTGGTGATTTCTCTTTCTATTTCAAGTTGTTCGGGATTATTGGATAACTGTCTAGCAAAGAATATGTCTATTGGTTTTTTTCCTGTGGTTGAGTGAATGGAGTTATTATATTCGAAAATGGATTTGTCCAGAAGTTCTGGGAATGTATAATTTGGGTTTTGGGATTTTAGACAACGTATCACTTCGGATAGTGTTGAATGAAAACGCTCTACCTGTCCGTTAGCGGTACTGGTATATGGAGGAGTTTTGAATATTTTTATATTGAAAAAGTTTTCTAACATGAAAAGAACTGAATTCGAGTTTAGGGATTTTTCATTGTCGACGACTATAGTGTCAGGGACACCAAATGAAAGGATTAATTCTCTTAAGGGTTGTTTAATATCTTCGGCTGATCTTGATTTGAGGATCTTTACTAAAGCATACTTGGAAAATTTGTCGATGGCTGTCAAGATAATGCGTTTATTCGTGAAATAAATGTCTAAGTGCAATATTTGACCAGGGTATGTAGGTATAGGAGTGGCTTGAATCATTGGTTTACTAGGGTGTCTGTCATATTTATGTTCCTTGCATATTTTGCATTCTTTGACTATTTTCTCTACCTTGCGGCGCATCTGAGGAAAATAAAATTTGTTCAGAATTTGCAGTTTATTTTCTTTGCTATTTCTATGTGCACGTGTATGTTCTTTTATAATTTCGGACTCTTGTTTTTCCTCGTCAAGTAAATCTGTGACTATGTTTCTGGAAAATCTAGTTCTATATTGCTTGAAATGAGTTGGGTAGATTTCTTGAATCTGTCCCAGGATTCTTTCGTTTGTTTTTAAGCCATTTATTACGGAAGGGTTGAGATATCGTTTAAGAATGTTTATAATTTTTTCGTCGGAAAGTTCTGGTTCTACTATTGTGTGTCGATGATAGGTAGGGAAGATTATTTCGAAATTATAGGAGGCTACAGGTCCTTCTGATAAAATAATTTGGTTTTTAAACACGTTTAAAGGCTCGGTTGCAAATTGAATAAGGTGTTGTCCTGAGCTTTCGTCACTATGTTGTGTGACGGTTAAAGAATTTATGTTACTATTAATTGGTGGTCTTGATAATGCATCGGCCACGACGTTGGTTTTGCCGGGCTTATATTTAAGCTCGTAATTATACTCTTCGAGTATAGCTTTCCATCGTTTTAATTTATGGTTGGTGTTTTTGTTACTCAACGCATAAGTTAAAGGCTGATGATCAGTGTAGATCTTTACAACTGACTGACCGTAAAGGTAATTTCTAAGAGTAGTGAGTGCCCATATGATCGCTAACATTTCTTTTTCGTTTGTAGCGAAATGTTCTTCAGTTTTATCAAGTGTTCGAGAGATGAAGGTAATGGGTTTCTTATCTTGTTCCAAGACAGCGCCAATAGCGTAGTCTGATGCGTCTGTCGTTAAATGGAATTCTTTTTTTAAGTCGGGATATGCGAGAACTACGTCTTCCGAGGTTAAAGATTTTTTTATTTTGTCAAATGCTTCTAATGCTTCGTCGTTCATTGCTATGACTTTTTTACTTGAGGCATGTTTGGACGTTCGTCCATCCTCTCCCCTTAAAAGGACTGTTAGGGGTTTCGCTATTTTAGCGTAGTCTCTTATAAACCTGCGATAAAACCCTGACAGGCCTAAGAATGATCTTAGATCTTTCAGTGTATTTGGACATGGAAAGTTTTCTACTGCTTCTAGTTTCTTTGGATTGGTCTTTATTCCATCGGGTGTAATAATAAAACCTAAGAATTCTACATTGCTTTGTAAGAATTCACATTTGTCCATCTGTACTTTTAAGTTGGCTTCTTGAAGAGTTCTGAAAATTTTTGAAAGGTTTTCGAAGTGTGATTCTTCGTCTTTGCTGAAGACGACAATATCGTCTATATAGACGAAACAGATTTTCCCTATATGTTCTCGTAATATGTCGTCTAATGCTCTTTGGAAAATGGACGGAGCATTCTTCAGTCCAAATGGGAGTCGTACAAATTCATATTTTCCGTTGCTTACGGAGAAGGCTGTTTTTTCTATGTCGTTCTCGTGTAGTTTGATTTGGTGGAAACCACTTTTTAAATCGAGTACTGAGAAGACCTTGTTCTGTCCGAGTTGGGATAGAACTTCATTTATCTCCGGTATCGGATAGCGGTCGGGGATAGTGACCATATTCAGTTTTCGATAGTCGATAACTAATCGAAATTTCTTTTCGCCAGATGCATCAACTTTTTTGGGTACAACCCATATTGGTGCATTGTAAGGAGACCGAGAAGGTCTGATGATGCCGTCTTTAAGCAATTGATTTATTTGCTTTTCGACTTCATCCTTTAAGGACATAGGGTATGGATATGATCTCGTATATATTGGTTCATTAGTCGAGGTTCTAATTTTTCCTTTCACCGTTGTGGTGTAAGTTAACTTCTCATCCGGTTCGGCGAATAGATCAGAGTGTGTATCGGTGAGCTTGCGAAGCTTAAACTTGCTTTCTTCGGACATGTGTTTGTCTCTGATGGTGACGGAGTTTATTGACTCATAAATTTGTTGTTTTAATCGGATTTTAAGCTTATTTTTAATAAGCATATAACTTTCTTTTGTAAAAATGACAGCTGACAGGTCCTTAAGGCTGTCGTTGCCCAGGATTCCATGGAAGGATTTGAGTGAAGGAAGAATGAAAAATTGTATTTGAATGTTATTAATACCGAAAAGATTTATCATAGTATGTTGGCTTATTTCGACTTGACCGCCAACTGAGTTTGCAAAAAAGTTTTCTTTATTCGGGATTGGATTCTTTACTAGACTTGGCTGAATGTAGTTTTTGTTTGACCCTGTATCTATTAGAAATTTTAAAATTTGACCGTCGCTCGTCTTACATTCAAAGTATGGCAAAGACGAGCTTGTTAGCCTAAAAAATGGATGTCTGCATAATCGTTCAATTGTTCATCGTAATTGCTTTGTTTTTCAATATATTCGTTCAAGGATTCATCTCCGATGTTCACTGTGCTCATAGCGTTTACTAACGAGTTATAATCACTGATGTTTGATTGATAATAGTGTTCAATATCATTAGTTGGTTCTAGGTTTGGATTCATTACTGTTTCGGGATAGGAATTAGGATTTATTGGATTAGTTGGTAAGTGGAAATTTCTTTGAATTTTCGGTGGGTGTGCTTGTGTGGATGGGGTTGTAATATTCTGATCATTTGGCCTTTTGCCGTATAAATGATTCTGATATTTTGGCCTATTTATGTAGTTTACTCCTCTTGAACGTAGACTTGGGTCGATTTCCATAGGTTCTGGTCTAGGAAGTGGTTTTGGGGCAGTTGGTCGAGGTGGACCAAATTGGTTTTGCTGTGCAAAAGGATTTTGTGGAGGATACTGATAATATTGTTGGGGCTGTTGGGGGTATTGCGGGTAATGGAACCGACGTGGGGGATGCTGAGGAACATGTGCTAAATGTGGGAAAAATTGTTGCTGTTGTGTAACATGAGCTGTTCTGCGAGGTGGCAGTTCAATGATTGGTTTTCTGCTATGACCGCTAGGAATGTTAGCATGTTGCGAGCGGAAGCTCTGATTTTCAAGCTTTTGGCACAGGTATAAGGCTTGAGGAAGGTCAGCAGGTTCTCTTATACCTAGAAGTCTAGGTAGGTCACCTCTAAGGCCTCTTATGAATGTATCGAGAGCTTTATCTCGATAGGTTTCCGTTAACAAATGCATGGCATCTGTAGAAATGTCCATACTGGAGATTTTATTCAGTATCAATGTCAAATGTTGGTATACCATTTGATAGTATTGTTCGACGTTGTTATTACCCTGTGAAAGAGTTGTCATTTGGTACTCAAGGGTACCTAAATCGCGCTTGTCAGCATAGTGGGTAGTGAGACATTTAGAAATGCACTCCCAATTTAATGGCGTATTGTATGATTCTAAAACCGCATCTGCGTTACCTACAATTTTGTTCCTAATTGTGTTGAGGATACCAAAGTATTTTGGTGTGCCTCTAAGGTGGTTGTAGATGCTTAGGATTCTTTCAATGCTCTTTCGCCAAGAGCTGTACTCGCTAGGATTCCCTGAGAATTCCCTAATTGATCGTACCACATCGGGTACTTTATCTAGTTCACCTAAATTTCCTGCATATTGCACATCAATACTTTGTTCTACGCCCTTGTAAAAGTTGGCATGTGGATTTATTATTGATTGCACGATGTTTTTGCATTGGTCGTTGCAGACCTTTGAAACGATGCTAGTGACTAGTGCCTCGAATTCGGGTGTAGCACTTGCTGTATATGAATTTGGAGTGGATATGTTTGGGTTTGGAGGGGGAAGGTTAAAATTTGGAAGTGGAATATTTGGTAATGCATTGCTAGAACCTGTAGGTTCTGTCATGATTGCCTTTTTATGTTTTTTTTCTTTCTCGTGTTTCGGAATTTTGAAAATTTATAATGTTCTTTTCAGTTCTTATGTTTCAAACTAAATCGTAATTTCACTTTTTTTTTCTTTTACTGTTTCTATTTACGTATTTCTTTCTTTAAAAATGTTGTTCTTAATGACCTAAGTTTCTAGTTTCACTTAATTCTTTTCAATTTAGATTCTTTATTTTACTTTTTTTCTTTTACTGTTTCTATTTACGTATTTCTTTCTTAAAAAATGTTGTTCTTAATGACCTAAGTTTCTAGTTTCACTTAATTCTTTTCAATTTAGATTCTTAAAAATAACCTTACAAAAATAGTGGTGTCATATCCCACGCTGGTGACGGCAGCTTGATCCGTTTTGCAGTAGCAGCTACTCAGGTACTTTTCGTCACACTCCCTCGTGGGCTGCTATGTCCATCGACTATAGCAACTTGAGTCTTGGGTTTCGGGTACAGCCGAAGTGATTCGAAATTGAAAAAATTAATTTGCACTCGCGACGAGCTACTTAAGGTCGATTTATGCTATTATGCGTTCACTAACTTTTCACTTTTCGCGACTTCACTTATAGGCCAAACCAGGTTGGGCGCCAGTTATTTTACTTTACATTTGGTTGTCTTAAAAAAAAAGACTTTTAATTTACTTTTTCATTGTTTATTCTTTAACGGAGTACAAAATTGAACTCAACTACTTAAGTCTACCTATCTTAATCGAAACCTCTGCTGCTATTCTAAAAGTGCTGACGACCTGTCGCCGGTGTTGGGGTGATGACCGTCGTTGAGGTCGTCTGTGCTGTTTTCGGGAATTCGATAATGCAATCATGCAATAATTGCAATTCAACTTGCTGCGCGTGGCTATGTTGTGTTGGATAATTTTGTTGACGTTAACTTGTATCATAGTGTCTTTCCTGTATGAACTCAACTAAATAACGAGTGTGAAATTTCCGGTTTCATTTTAATTTATTTTATTATATTGTTGGTCTTGAGATAAATGGGTTTTTGACTGGCAAGCGAGGGAAAAGGATCAGGAGCTAAATACGCTCACTTGACTTAGATTCATAGATACAAATGAGTATAAACTAAATATCAACATTAAAATTTATGCTTCTTTCTAAACAAAATACGAGTAACTCCACATTCACCATTCACTTGATGCAAACGTAATCAATTTTTTTTAATTTTTTTTATTCAAAAAAAAAAAAAAAAGAATTGCAACGAGAGGTATATGGGTATGGGTATAGACAGAGTGAAACAAGATAACTACATCTCTGTGGGTTGTATTAGATGCAGATGAGAGAGGAAAAGAAACTGCACTTCACAAGAGATGTAGATACTTAAACTACCTGCACTTCAACTTTCTACAGTTTTCTCTTCCTTGAGAAAATTAAAATAAAAAGCTCAGAGTGCTGTGTATTTTGTTTTCCGATTAAATAGTATCTGTTAAGTGAATGGTATGTACGAAAGTACTTCGTGTGTACTAATTTATGCATACAACACTCACACACATTGATGTACATCCAAACAGCCGTCACTTACATTTAATTTCGTACAATACTGTTTGCTGATTAGATTTCGCTTGTTGTTTATTGATTAGATAATCAATAGAAATGCATTATCAAACATCCAGGACATGTGCTATTGTTGGGTGGTTAAATATATGTACTGCAATTCAAACTGTATCTTAGATAAAACCTCGTAATTAATTGCATAGTTAATTAATAACACTGCATGAATATGCATGTGTTTGCATTTCTTGTCAATAAATTAATCACGTCTCAACGGCGCTGTCTGTGCTGGTATTGATTGGTGTGATTAATTACACCTCATACAATGTAATTGGGTGTGATTATTCATTTATTTGTGACTTGCACAACTTTTGATAAGATAGAGAAAGAATTTACAATTCAGAACAGCACATTTTCATGATAACATCCTGAGCAGGGTTAACACAAGCTTGTTTGTGTTTCTCAATAGCCGGGTGTTCCTGGTTCTTGGAGAGAAGATGAGAGCATTATGAAGGACCGTTTTCTAAAGTCGATCGTCCTCAACGTTTAAATCCCATAAATTTATTTTATATAGAATTGAACTCGATGTTATTTACTGCTTGTTAAATTTTCTTTCCACCAATGTGAGATGAGTACATGGAGAAGTATTGATTTATTCATTACTTTGAACAAAAAATAACCAATGTATGAAGGACCGGATGCAACTTTCACATATGCTTTAGGGCCCTTGAATTTTAAAGGCCAGTGTCGCATAGTGTCATGTCTATAAAGTGCGACTTGGTCATTCTATCTTTTTTACAATTTACTACCAAGAAAAAGCGCTGAAAAGTTTGAGTGTCTTAAAAGAAGAACTCCATACGCCCCATATATGGTGTCAAGTGTCGCTGTGTCACGGCACTACACTGAAAAATGAATGACTCGCGTGGCACAGCAGAGCTATGGACACCATGGGGTGCAACGCCTTTCGATAGGCTGCATTTTATACTGGCCTACATTTTATGCTGATTCCGAACGACTTAGTTAGAAAGCACTTTTCATGGCAGTTTGTAAATACTCTGAGGACTTGCCAATTCCAGGCAAAACTCGATGCACCACACCACATACAACACTGTCAGGATGAAAATGGGCTCTTTGAGTTGTCATTTAACACTTGAAAGACTATATGAACTTTGAACAGGGTTCTTTTATGTCCAGTGTTACAGTGTCACTGTATCATACTGTCAAATGAAATTGTATCGATGCCACTCGATACCGAAAAGCGCGATACCAGAGATCAACTTGCTCAATTTATTCTCAAATTGTAGGAAGTTTGTGGAGGCTTCATTTAAAGTATCTATCTATGCTATCGAACCTTTTTAGGTGCTTATCTTATGGCATCATTATTTGCGATTATAGACACTACTGTAAAACATTTTTTTTTGTCGGAAACTTTTGAACTACTAACGGAAGACCTCACACCTTTTGTGCCACAAGGAATAATTTTTTTATCGTAGATTTCCAGATTTTCGTAAAAGCCAAAGAAACACTGCAATGGTAAGAAGTGCAAGTAGCCAGCTCTCTTACGCCTGCGAAGCGTAATGGTAGACTGCAATTAAAGCAAGACCGATGTTTTCATGCTCCGCAGTGTCATCAATCTCTCCGCAGGATTAAAAAAAAGGCTGTCTTACTTACTTCAGCGTAGGGGTTGTAAACACTTGACAATATTGAAGAAAAGCTATGGTAGCAGTTGTTTTTTATCCAAAAATCTTATTTTGGATTGAAGATGGAGGTACTTGAAATTCCTTGTTCAGTCATTCTATTGGTAAAAATTCAAAACTATTATGAGTTCTGTAACTCAAATCATTGTCCACGCATTCTCTTTTAAACAAAATTCATTTGAAAACTATGGTTTCCCTCAATTCCTTACACGTAACCGACATAATGGTCAGTAAGAGAACCCACATTTAAAAAATAATTGTCGGTTCAACTGTAATGAGTTTTATCTCACACATCGCGCTATAAAATTAAATTAAATTACACCTAGACCAGTCACAAGTCTTCAACTGCACCAAATGACCAACCCTATCCTATCATCAGTTCTTTTTAAATTTTATTACTTCGTTTTCTTGTTTATTGCTAACAGAAAATAATTGTTTATTGCCGATAAAAACTATTCACAAGACGTCAATTAAATGCAGTTTCTCAAGCAAAATAAGAAATAAATCTCGAAAAGATTTATTGCCAGTCAAATCTTTTACATAAACTGTCCGAAGTTTCAATATCCGAAGGAAATCCACTGCTCAGATTGCATTAATCTTGTTTCAGATACAAATAAAAAACTGTGTTAAGCAAATAAAAGCAAATCTATACATTTCCATTTGACAAAAAAAAAAAAAAAAAGAAATAACGATGTCTTAAAATAAAAAAGATGCAATGACAAGCAAATTGGGTTAGTCCTATTTACCAACGTACCTATCTATACCTCTTACTCGTTGTCTGTGTATATTTTCTAGTGTAGATAGAAGTACTTATACACGCTAGACAAACATTATATCTTAGTTCAAACCAAAAGCTAATTAGCACGGTAAATATACCTTTTGCATACTTTCTAATAGATTATAATTATTACAGTTGGACTGCGGCAACGACGACAATGCAAACCGCTTATAGCTACGATAGCATTATGCATTGGGATATTTAATATTTGAACAGAAGATAAACCGTCGGTGGACGGTCGACGTCCACACGAATACATACCCACACAATGACACAGTACTTGGCTTACAAGTTATATTGTATAATTTAATTGGATTCTCTCTAAACAAAACAACTTAGCAAACATGAATATGTAAAGTTTTTGTGTGGAAAAATAGTTTGTTTTTGAAATATTTACAAAGAAGAGGTTAACAATGTTTGGTTAGCATTCGAAAGAATATTAAATGCAATTTTTCATTTGGTGAATAACATTCAGGAGCTATATGAAGGATTGTTTTGCGGCTGAATGTGTTTTTCAATATGCAGATGCAGTTTTGAGGGAAAGAGTTATGATTTCAAATCCAATTCGGCTTGCCAACATAGATTTGTTTGATTTGGCAAAAGGCCAATACTTCTTTGTTTTATTGAATTAGGACTTGATGAGTTCTTGAAGTGAGTTTGACGCTTGTTGACTAATTTTTGTTTTAAAACAGGTCTCAATATAAGAACAATTTTAAAGACCTGTGTCACACATTGTTATGTCTAAAGAGAAGAACTCAGTCATTGCTTCTTTCCAAATTCGATGTCAAGACACAAGAGAACGAACATTGTGATCCTTCAAAAGATGAATCTCGATTTCTTACGTTCAGCATCTTACTTTTACGTGATGTAGGTGTCGCAGCAAACTTTTCATATAGAACTTGACACTGGTTTAGTGTTACTACGATTTCAATTGAATTTTTGTGTAGGCGTGTCGTATCTTTAACGGGCACTTTGCTTGTCAAAAAACACAATACCCAAAGTTTGATGCCTTCAAGAAAAATCGTCGTGAGCTAGAAATTGTGTATATCCAGTGTCGCAGTGTCGCGGAATCCCAATATCAAATGAAACTGTCTGAAAGAAATGTCTGGAGAACCGCGTTAAAAAATCGAAGTTAGACAAAGCTCCGACCTCGGCCACTGAATATACAAAAACCTAGCGGCACAAACTTGACCCCGGGCTAGTGTCATTACGGTTTCAGTTGAATTTTTTTATAATTGTTTGATTTTGTTTGCCAAGCAAAATTTGGTGACTTCAACAAAAATCGTTGTGTGCTACAAATTCTGTATATTCCGTGTCGCAGTGTCGCGGCATCCCAATCAAATGAAACTCTCTGAAAGAAATGTTTGGAGAACTGCGTCAAAAATGCGAAACCGGACAAAGCTACGACATGCTCGCTTACTGGAAAAGCTGGCTTAAAACCTATCGGCACAAACTTGACACTAGTTTAGTGTCACTACGATTTCAATAAAAAAATTTTGTAATTGTGTCATACTTTCTTTTTTTTCCGATACCGTCGCAGAGTCGCGGCATCCCAAGTGTCAAGTGGAACTACCTGAAAGAAATGTCTGGAAAACCGCTTTAAAAAGTGAAATAATATAAAGCTCTGGCACGATTGCCACCTGGAAAAAAAGAAGACCTGGCAAAAAACCACTGGCGCCAACTCAACACTGGTTTAGTGTCACTAAGATTTCTATTTAATTTTTGTGTAGTTGTGTCACATTTTCTCTTTTTTCGACACAGCTTGTTTGCCGAAAAAATGATAGGTACCAAAGTCTGCTGCCTTCAATGAAAATAGTTGCAGATCTGTGACATCTTTGAGATCGCAATGAACATAGCGCCGTCAAAGATGAAGGAAGCATTGACTTGACTTCACAACATTCAGCATCTGACACGACGCTATACACGATTGCATAAGATACATTTAATTTTCACTGTGCGGCAACAACTTCAAATGACAAGCTTGACACTTACATATTACAAGTAATTTTAATGTCATTGTCACGGTTCTTAGTGAAAATGCTTATGGCCCGCGGCTTGTATTGGAATTCTTCTATCAGGGTCATGGTACAAAGTCGGTTCATCAAATATTCCTTTTCCCTTGTGGTTTTATGGTCTTGGAATATAAAAAAAAATAACCAGTTGCCTCTCACTTTTCCCACATAATTTGATACTCTCCATGTCTCGATCTACACAAGATAATCTGCATCTAATTGGACACTCTCAACTACTTTAGAATCCGTTTCTCTGCAAAGTTTTCCGCACATGTTCGTTAAATGCCGCCTATTTAAATTGAAAACTATTGCCATATCCATACCATGCACGATATCCTGATTGAAAACATACAAAAGCGTTCTTTCATTTTAATTTATTTCTTGCACTTAACATCCTCGGTAGTCTAACAATCTCTTCGCCTATTACGTACTAATAAGTATTTTCCTATACCACTTTTAATTGCCTCAATGTCTTAAATTTTAACCATACACAAACATATCCATAGTAATGTAAGACTCCCATCCAGGCCTTCTCCACGATATTCGCAATCTCTGCTTAAAAAAAAATATCATCCGACACCATTCCGCTCGATAATTGCGAGATGATGCCTTCCAGCTAAACCAACAAACATGTCGTGATAAAGAATAATGTGTGTGCATAAATGCAATTTCAATCTTTCTCTCAATTTTTCTCTTGTATGGTGGTTCAAACCAGATGTTTATCAAAATACGTGCCATGTGGCATAATGGATACTAATATGCAACCTTCTGCCGCCTTCAAAGCAATCATTGTGGGATGGCAATAGGATGGGTTTCATATCATAATGGAATATTATATTCTACATACCTATATATTCTTCGCACACTGGCAAAGTATTTATTTATTTATTTATTTCATTTTCATTTATCTACAAGCAGTCTTACAGCTAACAGATATAGTGCTCCAAGAATAAAAAAATTAAAATATAAATAAGTACAATAAATCATTCTTAAATTGACTTCTACTAAGGATTGAAAAATCAATTTCTGAAGGCACTTCATTGAAATCAGCTATACATCTTGATAACGTTTCATTACATCCATAAACTGTTCTATGTATTTTTTGAAATAGGAAAATCCTTGTTCTCGTGGACCTGGCAGGTACATGTATAGGTAATAGAGCAAGGAGTGTTGGACACTTTATGTGGTAGCATAGTAAGTCTCTTATAAGCATTACACCATGAATTTTTCTTCTTGATTCTAAGGATTTTATTCCAAGCAATAAGCACCTAGCTTTGTAATCAGGACAGAAACCCCAGCTCATTTTGTTGAATATGTATTTTGTAAATCTTCTTTGAACTGATTCTACCCTGTCAGAATTAACTTTAAACGCCGGACTCCAGATTACATCAGCATATTCCAAACGCGATCTGACAAGAGATGTATACAATGTTAATAAAACATAAGGATCTCGAAAATCTTTGCCATTACGTTTTATGAATCCAACTAACGAGTTAGCTTTTGGTACTAAGAAATTAATGTGGTTCCTAAAATTTAATGAGGAATCAAGAATAACACCTAAGTCCTTAATGTTTGAGACACGATCTAAGACATTAGATTCAATTGTGTAATTGAACCGAATACTGGTACATTTTCGAGTAAATGAAATAATGTTACACTTTTTTATATTAAGTTTCAAGCAATTTTCGTGACACCAGTGTGTAAGAGAATCAAGGTCAGATTGAATCAATTGACAATCACCTAAGCTGTTAACTGTCAAGAATAGCTTGAGATCATCCGCATATAACAAACACCTACAATATTTGAATGCAGATATAATGTCATTGATAAAAATTATGAAGAACAATGGACCGAGGTGGCTACCTTGGGGTACACCCGATGTACACTGAATTTCCCTTGAAAAAGAATTTTCAATTTTAACCTGTTGTTTTCTACAAGAAAGATACGAGGATATCCAACGAAGGATTTGGGAATGAAATCCAAACATCTCTAGTTTAGCAAGGAGTATTTGGTGGTTTACAGAATCGAACGCCTTACTAAAGTCCGTGTATACCGCATCGACTTGAAAACCACTTTCCATAGCATTAGTTACAAAAGAAGTAAAATATGCCAGATTTGTTATAGTGGATCTACCAGATACAAAACCATGCTGTACTTCCGATAAATGTTCGCTTGTGAAGAAATCTAGTTTATTTTTCAGGATACTTTCAAACAATTTGGGAATTGCAGAGAGTTTGCAAATACCCCTATAATTTTGAATATCACTTTTTGAGCCTGATTTATGGATCGGAACTAAATAAGAAAGTTTCCATTCTTCGATGAAGATTCCTTCTTGAAGAGACTTATTAAATATCATAAGTAAGGGAGTGCAAATAGAGTTACAACATTCCTTAAGCACTGTGGCAGGAATGCCGTCGGGGCCAGAGCTAGAACTAGATTTGAGAGATAAAAGTGCTGTATTAACTTCATCGAAACTGAACTGAATGGATCCAATATTAATGCTACTGTTCAATTGTGTGAGTGAACTTTTATTAAACCTAGATACGGAATAAACCGATTCAAAGAAATTAGCAAATAATTCGACTGTGGAATCTAAGTCCGAGGATTCAACGCCACTGTAATGCATAGTACTTGGAAACCCTACTGATTTTCTTTTGGAATTTATAAAAGACCAGAATGATTTAGAATTGTTTTTGATATTACTTTCAATATTTAGAATATAAGCTCTATAAAGAAACTTGCTAAGAACCACAAAATCTTTGCGTAACTTACTAAAGTGTTCGTAATCAGGTTGACTTTTAGATTTACTATATTTTACGTATGCTTTTCGTTTTTGTTTTTTTAAATCGCTGAGTTGTTTATTAATCCAAGGTGAATTCAAGGACTTCTTTTTTGCAAAAACCGGTATATAGTTATCAAAACCCAAAAACATGATTTCAGTGAAGCGATGATACATATTTTGTAGATCAAGACATACAAATTCAGTTCGCCAATCGATATTGCAGAAATAGTCATTTAGACCGGTAAAATTAGCTTTAGAGAAATTATACGATCTTAAATCTTGTTTAACATTTTTTGATACATATGTATAAAACTCTATTTCAAAGAACAATTCCGTGTGATGAATAGAATCATTCAGCAAGGAAAAGGGAACATTAAATAATTTAACTCTTAGATCTTCACAACATATGAACACTAAATCCAATATCTTTCCTAAAGAATTGGGGATATGATTAAATTGCATTAAATTTAAAGAATATAGATAATCTACAAAAATAATTTCACAAGTTTGATTCATATTAAACGGCAGTAGCATTTTCTCTGATTCTGAATATTTCCACTTTAATTCAGATAAGTTAAAGTCACCTAAGACACAAATATTGTCTGAGTCAATGCAAATGCTGTTGATAAAATCAATATTGGATATGTGTTTATCATACAATTCTATAGAGCTACTTGGAGGCACATAACTTACAATAAAGAATATATTTGTCTTATGTGGCATGTTTACTTTGAGAGAGATGCAAACCTGTTCAATGTCATCAGATGGCAAGTTTACTTCTATACAGCATAAGTGCAAGCGGACAGCAACAATAATCCCACCTCCTCTGTCACTAGCTGATTGACAACGATCACGACGATAAGTATTATAAAGTCTACAGTCAAAAAGTTCTGTGGAGGCGATACCATTGTACAGCCAGGACTCGACTATGAAGATTATGTCGTAATAAATGTTACTCGTATTCTTAAAAAGGTCAGACACTTTAGTTCTGAGACCACTAGCGTTATGATAATATATCTTTAAAGATGATAAATAAAGACTTTGAGTTGGTGGTTTAAATAAATCCGCATGTAGAGCATCGTGTGAATCCCCCTCAGTTAACGTGGGGTCTTCGTTTCCTGCCACGAAAAAAATCGTGGACAACCGTATGTAGAGGCCAGAGCGAGCTATCATTTAGCATATTATATAATACGAGATCCCTTCCAACTTTAATCTCGAAAGAAGAATAATCTTTTTCAGGAGACATATTAAACTTCCTTATGTTAATGCTTGATAGATTTACAGTTGATGGAAGTTTATTTGAAATATATCTTTGTATCTGATCTACAGTAGTGTTTTGGGAAAGCCGAGATATAAAAAGGCTCTTGGCAGGTGGTAAGGCTATGAGTTCTTCTAAGTTAGATACATTCAAGGCTGGATTGTTATCAGTGGGTGGTATTACTAAAGTGTTAGAAAACCCCTCATCCGCAATGGAAGCTATTGGGGTATCTAGTGGTACTTTAGCAACTATTCCACTGGAAAGGTCACAAACTGGGGTAGAGCCACTTCCGACCTGTTTATTTGCTGAGTTTTTGGACGTTCCAGATCTTAATACTCTGGGTTCAGAAGTTGTTTGATATTTTCTTTGACGTTGTTTTTGTAGTTGTTGTTGTTGTTGATGTTGTTGTTGCTGTTGTTGTTGTTGTTGTTGTTGTTGTTGTTGTTGTTGTTGTTGCTGTTGCTGTTGCTGTTGCTGTTGCTGTTGCTGTTGTTGTTGCTGTTGCTGTTGCTGTTGCTGTTGCTGTTGCTGTTGCTGTTGCTGTTGCTGTTGCTGTTGCTGTTGCTGTTGCTGTTGCTGTTGCTGTTGCTGTTGCTGTTGCTGTTGCTGTTGCTGTTGCTGTTGCTGTTGCTGTTGCTGTTGCTGTTGCTGCTGCTGTTGCTGTTGCTGTTGCTGTTGCTGTTGCTGTTGCTGTTGCTGTTGCTGTTGCTGTTGCTGTTGCTGTTGCTGTTGCTGTTGCTGTTGCTGTTGCTGTTGCTGTTGCTGTTGCTGTTGCTGTTGCTGTTGCTGTTGCTGTTGCTGTTGCTGTTGCTGTTGCTGTTGCTGTTGCTGTTGCTGTTGCTGTTGCTGTTGAGGTTGTTGTTGTTGTAGTTGTTGAATTTGCTGTTGCTGTCGTTGTTGATGTTGTTGTTGTTGTTGTTGTTTTTGTTGTTGTTGTTGATGTTCTTTTTGCAGCTGTGGCTGCTGCTGCTGTTGCTGCTGTTGTTGGTATTGTTGTTCTTGTTGTTGTTGGTACTGTTGATGTTGTTGCAGTTGTTGTTGGTTAGGATGTTGCTTAAGCTTTTTAAATTGTGGTGTAGAAGTCAGTTCGTCCAAATCACGAGGAGATGTCAATATTATGAGAGGTTGTGCTACCGGCGGTGGGGTTGGAGAAAATATACTACTTTCAGTATTTATATATCCTTTATTCATGATGCTTTTTTCCATAACATCAAAATCAAACGTATTTTGCAGTTCGACGAAGATTGATGAGACAGATTTGAATAGTTTCTGCAACTTCACAATTTTCCAATGAAGATTATCCACTGAAAGTTTTTCATGCTTGTTGCAGTAAAAACGCAGACCAGAGATCGATGTTACTTTGTCTACATCCTTTCCTTTTAATCCAAGACATTTAGCATGAAATTGAAGAAAGCACACTGCACACGACAAAGCTATCTCATTAGAGATTTCATTATTGCAAATTGTGCAATCCATGATTTTTTTTTTTTTTTTTTTTTTTAATTAAGGCGTTTTACGTGAGCGACACAAAAAAAAAATTTGCTTAATTTACAAAACAGCAAGAGGCAACTCTGTAAAAGTACAAGAATATTCACTTAATGAGCAAAAAGTGCAATATCTCAAAAAGTATGCGCTTCACAGAAATTCTTTACCCAGCTTTGGAAAGCTGTCACTATTGTCAATCCAATGCACGTAACACCAATCACACTTTATATCAATGGGGGAAAATAGTACTTTACCGTTTTAAGGGTGCAAAATCAAATAATACACTAAGAAAATTAGTCTCTTAACGTTAAAATGTTGTGAATGCCAATATAAACTGAACTACACTAGTAATTGATCAAATATTTGCAAGGAATCAACACTTGTTTGGTTACGAATTAATATTCAATGTTTTTAATGTTCGATAAGATCAAATTATATTGGAAAATAGAAAAAATATATAGAGCGATAAAAGACACTTGTTGTATACACTAGGGTTGCCAACACTCTAGTGTATGTAGTAAGAATAACATATATGTATTACCAATTACCTCTTACCTACCGTGGTTTAATTAAAGAAAATATTTTCCTTAACTCACTATTTCCTGTTGCCATTATTAACCATTGTGTGTCTTATATGGCATACATATTTTCCTATCCGAGTCCATTAAAAACAAAATGCTCTATTGAGAAAAAAGAAAATAGAAATAAAGAAAAATCAAAATGAAATAAAATTATTCAATGTGCTGTGCTGTAGCTTTACTATAGAGAGCGCTAACTAGCACATGCCTTAGTTTTTTTTCGCGCACAGGTCGACGATGGTTTGATATTACTTTTTTTTTATGTTTGTATGCGCCTAGAGAGTGCCTGCTTAGCCGGCACCGTGTGGTATGGGAATATGCCTGATGCTGTTGACTTTAAAGTGTTATTTATTCATTTTGCGCATATTTAGCATAACGAGACATTTTCCATACTTTTAACTGTAAATATAAAGAGCCTTTGCTGTACGTTTTTGTACTTGTGCATTGAAAGTAATTTTTCCTATTAACAGGGTAATCCCCGTCATTATTTGTTGGAAAAATTGTTAAAAACAAATTACTTTAAGATACTCGCATGGCGACCAACTGCTTTTATGTCCCTACATGTTTTGAAAAAGGTGGTGAAAGATTATAATGGTTAATAATAACAACATTTGGCTTTTCCTTTTCTACTCGGTTACTTTGATTCAAGTTCTTTTTTCTATTTTTCGACCTAACTAAGCGAGCAATGTGGTACCCATTGTGTGATGGATAGCATGTCCGGCTGTCAATCTAAAGGTTCGAGTTCGAATCCCAACAGAGGCAAAAATGTTTTTTCCACGGGTATCGCTTTTCGCGAGGAATTGGCAAGTCCTCCGTTAGTATTCATTGCCATGAAAAGCGCTTTCTCGATTAGCCGTTCGGAACCGGCAGAAAATTGTAGGTCCCTTCCATTCCCTTACAAGGAATGGTTTGTGAGAAAAGGCCCAGGGGCTCCTTGCTCTGTTGCGCCACCCTAATTATTTATTTTTATTTAACTAAGCGAGCAAAATTTCATTGTCTTTTAAAGTTTTTTTTTCAAATTAAAGTAATGTAACGTTATCGCTTGCACGATGCAAAAAATTGCAGACAAAAATGTTTTTTAAAGGAAACAAAGGTTTTCGTTTGGTCTGGGCCAACGTACAGACTTTTCCATTCGAAACTACTTTCTGTATAGAATAAAATAATTCAAAGCATGCTATTTTTAAAATTTACTATACATACTTTAAACTAAAAATGTGTTTCAAATATTTTCTGGCCGGGACTTTCTATGTTTTATTTGTTTATTCAGCTAAGCCCAGTTTCTTACCTTTTTAACTTAACAAGTGTCATTAATTTACTTCAACATTTTCTTACACCCTCCATCCTTCTTTGTGTTATTGCTGTAATTGCTGAGCCTTTTATCAGTAGGTGTGATTCTGTCTGAGATAACGTGACAATGATAGGGCGTAAAATTTATTTTGGTTCACAGACCTGTTAATTACTGACTTTCAATATCATTTGAATATATAAACCGTATGTTATTAAGAGTATAGGCCTTAGGACAGTTCCCTGTTGTATACCGCTTCAATAAAAATTCATTTATTTGACATAAGAAAAGCATTGTACCTATTCCTGTTTTTTATTCAGACTCAAAATAGATTTTATTAAGGAGTTATAAGAATCCAAAAAGCTAAAGCATTCTGCGAAAATTTATTAGTTGAATTCGTCAATTAGTTCCCTTGGTTTGTTAATGTTGTTTAGAAAATTGATTTTATTAATTATATGTAGTTGTTGACTGTCGTAAAACAGTTGAATTCAAAATACTTTTCTCTTTATTTTGTTTCGTGTTGAAGTTGTAAACATGTTTAGGTCCCTTTCATTCCCGACAGCAGTAGTTGATAAAAATGCAACTAAACCCATTTAAATTTTTTGTCTATGAAGTTATTTGACTAACTTTTTTTAGTTTTTTAATAAAATTAATAAGTTGTGATTACCCCTAATTATGTGAAATTAACGCAATAAACACAGTACCTACAAGTGTTAAGGGAATAGGAGAGGATTTAAACTAAGCTAACGTTGCACATTTGCATACAGCTAGGTAATGCATTGCACATTCGTATGGTACGACTGAAAAAGACATCTTTACGTTCCTTGAAGAGCCAGTAGCACGGCTGAACTGTTTGCAGGAAGGAATGCAGAAACAGGACGAAATTTGTTAAAATTTTGACAGATAGTCTCTTACCCGAAAGTGCAAGTCCTACCTTTTAGCTTAAGAATATACAGATTGCATGCGACTGCTTGGTGTTTGTTTTTATTTTTAATGTTTTCGTCAAAATATTTTAGCCACGGACGATTCACATCTTGTGGGGTATTCTGATGTAGAAACAAGTATGATTTTTTCGTACATATTTTCAAAGTTTAACTGTTTAAGAATAGTCTCCAAGACCATTTCCCAGAATTCAAACTATTTTCGCAGAGAAACGTATTTTTGCTAATAAGCATCCAAACTGACTAGGTTTTATGAAGAAATTTTAAATATTTTTTTCTCGAAACTGGCCACAATTTCTCGAACTCTACTATGCTGATTTGCCTGAACTTTTTTGAGAGTTTCAGATCGGACATTTTCGCGAGGGTTTTATTCTATACTTGATACAAGTTCAAAACATTATTTGCACGAACAATTAACTACCAGCTTTTCGGCAACTCACTTCAACAGATTGTCCGACTTCATAAGTATTTTTTTTTTTTTTTTTTTTTTCAATATCTAGGTATGTATTTCATTTATTTTTGAACTGAAGTTTTCAAACTCAAACGTAAGGAATATTTTAGTTATGTTTTCATAAGCAGAGCAAATTAGACTGTTGAATTTTTCATGAGAAAAAGACGTCTCCTTTTTGTGCCAAGCCTGTCGCGGATTAATCCTTGCCAGTTTGCAGTTTAACATTTTTTTTAAACTAAAAGACTGTACTACCAATCAATATATTTTGAATAAACCTCTTCGCAACACCCTGTTTGTCTATTTAATCAACATGCACATACTTTTTTCCAAGAAGTCCACATATTTCCAGAAAAAGAGATAAAAAAGAGAAACACAATTATAAAAAAAAGTCCACACAACTGGCAACAACTACAATCTACAAGACTACAAGACTAAAAGAAAGAGCGAAGAAAATTGCACAAAAATCAAAACGTGTAGATACAAAGAATAACAAACAAAAAACGAAGAGAAAAGAAGGAAAATGTAGTTATGTATGTATGAGTGTTGTTAGCTGGTTGGTAAAGTACTTTACGTGTATATAGAATTTTCATGTTCAATTAACATTTTTATGTTGTGCTGCTTATTTTTTTTTTTTTTTTGTTTTATTTTTTAATTCTTGACTCTCCGCATAATGTTATCCGTGGAAATACAAAAACATAAAATGCATTCAACTTAAATACGTTGTTTGTGTTGGATTTTTTTAAAATTTTTTTTTAATGGTCTGTCGTGACTTTAAAATTATGAGAACGATGAAAGTAAAGTTTATGGTTATTTTGTTTATTTTAATTGCAACTATCTACCATCTGCAATATCTTGTAGAAAGATAGGTTGGTTTGTAGGAACCTGCAGTTTTGTAATTTTTTTCTCACGCGAAATATTATGACAACGAAAAAAATAAAAAATAAAAAACCGTCAAATTGGAAAGGTGCTAAAGTATTTGTAAATATTGTTATATCCATGAGTGCCAGGAATGTATTTACAGATTTCTCTCCCTGCTATTCGATAAGACTTGAGATTCGTAGTTTTTTCTTCTGTTGACTTGTAAAATATTTTTTGATGGCAAACAAACAAGTCAACGTAGGTACATATATGTCTTAAGTGTGTGCTCTTTGAAAAAGAGAAAAATATTAAAGAGAAACATTGAGCAGTGAAGTCAAGGAAATATCAATATTTACGAACAGTGGATTGATATTATGTTTGAAAAGTGCATGCATAGGTACAAACCTACCTATTACTTTTGAAAACTGATAAAAATTGTTTACGTTTACATTTTGATTACAAATATACCTATCCATAAATTCAATTGAAACTAATGATTTTCATCTTTCTTTTCTTTCAGGTAAGTACTGATGGCGAAACCAAACCAAAAGCAAAGGTATTGTTTTTTTTTTTATTATTATTATCTACTTTTATTAGTTTTGAGTATCAGTCGTGAGTAGCTAGCATAAGAAACTGATGAAACATGAAAGCACCAGCATATTTTCAAAAGTAAAGTTGAATAGTGCTGACTATTTGAGATCAAAAGAAGAACAAATCGTTAGTATTTCTTCTCCGTTCCACAATTTAAATGGCAAACGATTTAAAGCTGTCGATAAACGCCTAAGACACAAAATGTGTGGTACCTGTGGTATAATTGTTGAAGTGTCAAATCAAATTACGTGTAATTCCTCGAATCCCATTGGGATATAAGTTGGAGAATTCCGCATCTCCGAGAAAAGTCTTTCTGCCATGACTTGTGATTTCTCACTGAAAGCGACCGAGCTATTCCCATTCCAACATGGATGAGATGGTTGAGAGAAAAGCACAAGGCCTATTTCGGGCCTGTTGCCCCCAATTATTATGAATGTATGCACTTATTAGCAAAGACTCTTAAATTTAATTAACATTTTACAGCTAGCAACGAAATAAAGACGAAGTATAGAGAATCCATGAAGAGGTAAAGAGTTTTTTGGCCAAAAGAAAGTTTTTTAAAAGATCATTTAATTTCGACTGGTGCCCGTTGCATTATAGCTAGCATGTCTGTCTGTTACCGCGAGAGTTTCGAAGTTCGAATTAAGAAAAAAAAAAATTGTTTCGCCTTTCGCGTGGAATTGCCAAGTCCTCTGAGTAAAGTAAAATACACTGCCATTAAAAAAGCCATTTAACTTATCCGATAGGCATAAAATTGTCAGTTAATTCCCGAGTTTTCTAAAGCTTATTTATTCATCTATGTATTTATTTATTAATTTATCTATATTTTCGGCTTACTTACTTACTTAGGTGGGCGTTACAGTTCGGGGTGAACCTGGGCCTCACCCAACATGATTCTATAGCGACTTCGATTTCGGGCCATCTCTCTTCAGTTTTGCACTCTAAGTCTTCTTCCACTTGATTGTGCCACCTAAAACGAGATCTTCCCCTTCCGCGATTTCCCTGCAAAGTGCTTTCGAAAACTCGCTGAGTCGAAGCGTTAGGGTCCAGCAACTATAATTTCGGCTGTCTGGCTTTAAATGTTATTCTTAAATTTCCTTCAGTTTGAGATTTATGTATTGTATTGTATTTATTGTATTTTGTATTTGTATATAAGAGAAAAAAGTTGGCACCGATGTGGCACAAACATGTGTTTTGTTTTCAAAGTCTGTCTGTTTTTCATCATCGAAAATCATCAAGAAATTGAATTTTTTTATGAATCTTTTAGGTGCCTGATGTCCGCATGAAATTTCCTGTAGGTTCTTGATTTCGACACATCTTCATATCGAAACATATTTAAAGTTACATTTGATGACTTGAAAGTAAAACACCATACGAAGCTTTGCTTTAAGTCCCAACGATTAAAGAAAATAAAACTTCTTTTGAAATAAAGGCGCTATTTTTCACAGATTTAAAGGATGCTTTTCTTAGACGTGTCAATACATTTTTTTAGAGTCGGTCTTTTTGACAGCTAACAGTTGACTTATGCTCGGTTTGGTTTGCCATTTCATGCCATTGAACGAAACCGCACGACCACTAGGAACTGCGTACGTCCGCTGAATTGTCTCAACGAAATCGCTGTTGACGCCGATTTTTACATAATTTCTAGTCTCAAACCTATGAGCTACCTCGAAGATCGAAGAAGTGATTTAACACCGCTGGAGGGTTTTTTGTGGAGTTTTGTGAAGTCGCTTGCCTACGCAGATAAGCCCGAGACGATTGACGGGAAGAGAATATTCGATGCGCTGTTGCTATGACATACGGCCCCAAATGCTGCAAAAAGTGATCGAAAACTTGGTCTCACGGCTGCAATTTGGTTGAGCCCAATGCCCAATCCACAATCATTTTTAAAATATAATGAATCATATCTTTTTAATAAAGCTAAATTCTTGGCCGTGACATTGAATAACAAGGGTTTTTAATTCTTCACGTCTAAAAAAACACCCTTTAGCACCGGGGATACGATTCAAATATGGTTAAGATCAAATTCGGTTAACTTATTTCTTTTGACTTCAAATTGAATAATAATTGTCGTGACTAACTGCACAAGTAAATGCTTCTTTAGTACCTCCCATCCTAATTCTTTCATCTCACAAGCCTACCTCAGGCATTGAAAGAATCATCCTCAAATGTTTTCATGTGGGGATGATGAAAATTACGTAATGGAGTTCTGTAATTCTTTTTTTTGTGTTGGAACACTAATTGAAACGAAAGAAACACTAAAATCATTTGATCAGCAGCTGGCCCAAAAGATTCTGCTGTAAAATCAAATTGATAGGCAAGGCCTACGCCACGTGTCAGAATAAATGAAATTTCTTTGGGAAGTAAAGTGGAATTTTCAAATGATGACGGCGGTAACTCAATTAAGTTTAACTGAAATTAACTACCATTGTCTTATCAAAATCTTATTGAATATTTCCAAAATGTATCCTCTACCTGTTTCGGAACCTACTTTCTATCAGAGTGCAGAATAGGTCGTACTCAATCCTCAGAATAACCTCTTGTTTAACAAAAGCAAGCAGACCTCTTCATTAAAACAAGAACTTCCTTCAATGCAGACATAAATGATAATAAATTTATGTATATCGATTCAAAAACCCCTTCAATTTTGTTTTCTTTTTTTTTTAATTAATTTGCTTTCCGCGAAATGCTTTAATTTCGTTTTGCATTTCACATGCAATTATTCATGTTAATGTCTTTTTCGGTTTGGATCGTTGTATTCTTTGATGTTTTGCTTGTTTTTTTTTTTATGCTTCCCTTGCATCGTTTATATTGCTGTCGATTTTGCTATTTTATTTCATTCTTCCTTCGCTCCGAAACAATATTAACAACAACAACAACAACAACATCGGCAATGGCAACATAGCGCAAAACTACAGACTAAGGTATTCAAACGCCCACATAAAACTCATTTTTATCTCTGCCAATCCACCATAGTCTCAGTTGTTGGTTATTGTTGTTTGTAGTATACCAGCGAGCTCCCCCATTCCTTTTTTAACTTGAATGTGTGTTGGTTGGTATTTTACTTTTTTTTTATCGTCCTTTTGTATATCGCCGGAGTAAAATTAAGGGTCTCCCCCATGTGTACCAACAACAATGGCAAAAATACAAAGAAGAAAACTGGTGGAGAAGATAAAAAAGAAAATAAGCTGAATCCACATCGTGCAGAGGCACACGATGCAAGATGCATGAGATGTTGGGTTTAACAAAACAGAAAGAACTTACAAAAAAAAAATAAAAAATTATTCTCTCTTGCAAATATAAAAATAAAGTATCTTAAAGATACTTTTACTCGTTAGCTGGTTCGTTCGTTGGCGTCGAGTTGTTTTGCTTCCTTTTTTGTGATCCATTGTTGTTGGGTTGTTTAATTATGTATTCCCATTAATTTTGGAATGTCAAGTCGTTAACGAAATTCGCTTTTGTGTGTGAATGCTGTGGAGTTGATTCTTCAACCTCCTCCTATTTTGCTGTTGCTAACCTCCTCCTCCTCCTCCAACGCTAATATGATTTTGAATGCATATAAAAGAAGGGCGAGGACACCATTATTTTTACTCTTTCGTTAAGCAATCACTAATAGGTACGAGTATCTACTTACTTCTTTATGTCCTTACTACGACGATATAGTGGGAGTTGTAATAACATACATTGTTTACCATGAGCTGATCTATTAATAGAACAATTCTGAATGCTAATTTACAGAATTTTCTATTTAAATTCCCACTCGTATACACGTCAAACCAAAAAGGACTCCGACTCTACTTAGGTAAGCATTAAACCTCTCGTTTTGATAAGTCGCTGGGAGTGTCTGAAACTATAAGTTCCACTCACAAACGAAAACAATAACATGAAAGGGAAACAAATAAGTAAAACAAATGTTTGCTTTCAAAATTGTCTCCACAAGAAATTAGTCAATTACTGGCCACAAACAACAATCTACCTACACAAAACAAGCCAGACTAACTCATGATTTCTTCTCTTTTTTTTTTGTTCCTGTCTCTAAAAAGCAAATAGTAAAAACCCTGAAAATGGTTTATCTCTCCTTATTTCTCTAATTTCTTGAAGTTCTATAACACGAGGTTTATAAAGACGACCACCATGTACCCTCTCTAAATGAGTTTCTATTTAATTTTGCTTAAATCAACATAATTTCCATGTTGTTTGCATTTTGATTTGAAGTATTTTTTTTTTCTCTTCGTATAGATTTTGTTGGTATTATTTCTTAAGAATTTCAAACAAACACCAAAACGTTGACATCGTGTACAAAGACAGAGTAAAAGTAAAATTAGTGACTGGTGGAAATGGGTGGACCCTTCCATTACATGAGATGAATGCAAATTAAGTCAAATATTAGCTTTTGTGCAATGTTTCATAATTGTGGTGGATGAAGGAGAATAGGGATGGGGGATTTTGTTTTTAAGTGTTGATTTAAAACTGATGACATTTTTAGTTAATAACAAAAGTTTACATTGTGTAGTGAGGTGAATGCGCACGCATAAATGTGTTGAATCCTGATAATGGAAGTTTTTGCAAAATGTCAATGAAGTTTCTTAGTTTGTTTTATGACACAAGGCGAAGGGAGAGGGTGAGTTAAAAAAAAACTTTTTAGTCATTAGATTGCTCTTGTTTTCTTAGCTTGAGTTGGCAGTGGAAAATCGCAATTGTGTTATCAACCTTCATTGTGACCGAATAAGTTTTCCAAAGTTTGTGACGGATGGATAAGGGCATTTAAGTTAGTGTGCAGAATTTCAGGCAGGTGTAGGTACTTTGAAAAGTTATTGCCTCACATTGTATACTTACACATAGTTCGTTGAAAGTGATTTTGTTAAACAAAAAATATAATGCCCCCACCATTGGTTTGGATCGTTAGTTTTTTTTTTTTTTTTTTTTCAAATCGTGTTATTAGAGTAGGATCGGCAATCAAACATTTAGCATCAAACCATAATCCTTTTTTCTTCAAAATGCTTCAATACCTAAAACGTGGATGTGTTTTGATGTTAGAAGTACTACTATTTGCTTATTCAATACTGAAGTATTAAGTTATCGATTGGAGCAACTGTAGTAAACAGAGGTCCTCGAAACGCTGCCAAAAATTATAAGCAGTGCATGAAATTTTTTAATAATCGGGTATGGAAGAAACCGAAAAGTTTTGAAGCCTTTTCGCAACCCTGCCACAATTCGAAGCTTTAAAAGTACCTACGCATTCAAACTTTAGACAGTGCTCGAAATCTTTGAAATACTTGGGTAAGAAAGTATTTAAAATATTTCGAAGTTTTAAGAGTATTGGAAACCTGAGAGTATTCAAAATGACTAAAAAATTTGGCAGTATTCGTAGCTATTGAATTGTTCAATCTTTTGGAAGACCCAGAAGTGGTAGGTACAAGAAGTTCTTCATACATTAAAAACAACTTAACACCTTCACAACACTTAAAGACTGACGGAAAATGAAAAAGGTAAAAGTAATCGAAAATTTGAAGCTTTCAAATCTTTAAACATTATCACGTACTTGGCAGTTTCCGAAGCTTTCGACTCGAAGAATTTTAATAACAACACGAAAAAGTTATCGAATCTATAAAGGCGTAGTTTTAAGAGTACTTACTCAATGCTTTGGAAACACCCTTCGCTTCGTTAGTACTTGAAAACTAAAGTGTACTAAAAAATTTGGAAGAACAAGAGGACTTCAAGTATTCTAAAAGTACTCCGGGCCTTGGCAGTACGTACTCGATAGTTTTGAAAACTTGGAGGGTTCGATGAACTCGATGGTATGATTTTTTTAAAGCTTTAGAAGTAATTGAAGTTTTTCGCGCATTATACTCTTTACTCAAATCTTTCGAAGTACTCTAGGCCTTGGCAGTATTTGAAGGCTTATAGGTGAGCAATGATTTCGAAGAGCTGATAAGCTTTAGAAGTACTCGAAGTTTTCGAAGACTTAGAGGTCTAAGAAGTACTAGAAGACAAAGAGTGCTCTAAGTTTTGAGAGTTACCTTGAGTTACCTTCACAATACTTCTTACATTCAAAATTACTCAAGGCCTTGTCTGTAATTGGAGGCTCAAGAATACTTGAGTACTCTGAAGCACACAAAGACTTGAAAATATTTGAAAACCTTAAGTATTCGAAGCTTGAGAAGTTAGTTAGTAAGTATACGAAGCTTGAGAAGTATTCGAAGTCTTGGCTTTGAAAGTAATTGAATCGTAGTGAGTACAAGGAGCCTGGGATTAGTTGAAGCTTTGGAAGTATTCAACGAGGAGGTACATAATCAGCCCTATCACATATTCCACCGTAATCGAAAAAAGTCTAAGTTTCCCGATGTAACTATCACATAATCCATTCGGAGTGAAACGAATTTCGAAATTCGTAGATTCCGTATCACCAAATCCAAGTGAATGTAAAATCGTCGTCTTTATATACGAAAGAAGTTGTGTTTTGCAGATTGTGGCAACTGGAAATGCTTTCTTGAACTCCATTCGGATTTTGTGATCACAAATTTTCGTTGTCCCTAACTTAGCTTTCGGTGTGGAAGTTTTTTACGATGGAATCTGTGATAGGGCTGATTAAAAGATTTAGATATGCAGATTTTGGGGTAGGTACTCGAAAACTAAAAAGTCTTTGAAGTCTTGAACTAACTATGTGTTTGAATTACCTAGGAGTTTTTGAAATATGAAGTTTGAATTATTTGCTCAGTACTTATTGGCCTTACGTGATGTAAGTAGTACCTTCTATTGTCCCAATCAACATAAAAAAATACTGGTATTTACCCATTTGAAATGCCAAGTGAATTTCAAACAAGTATAAACCCAAATACATATTTAAAAACTAAACGTGAGTAGACTTATATGTATATTTACCTGAGCTATTATTAAATGCATGGGGTACATATAATCAGATTCGATGAAAGACCTATTATCTCAATTGAGCCATTATAATTTTAGATTATTGACTCTGATGCTAATTTACTAAACATCAACTCGAATCGTATAACTCATTGGCTTGACAAAGATTGATATATCGTTCAAAATGTCAACTAGTCATCAAGCCAACATCAAACGATTAGCCAAACCAACCACCAACTAATCACTCTTATTAATATGTCATAACCACATCATCGCCCATTCGTTTTTAGCATTTAAAATTAATATTTTTTAAATACAAGAAAGACCTCCCTCTTCAGTATATTAATTTATTCCATTGGAGAAATAAAAAAATTATTCCCACTGGATATAGTCAAAACGTGACCAAATTACCATAAATATAATAGTTATCCGTGTATTTTCTCCGAGTCCACAATTTCAATTAAAAAAAACATAAGGGAAAAAAACAACGGAGAGGAGCATTTATGTTTTGCAATTAAATATACTTCACATCGCCAGGTGGGTGGGAAATAGCGAGCCAAGAACACAGCAACAACTGTGTCATTGATGAAATGTTTTGGGTAGTGATGGCAGATACACGAGTATATCTACCTTCTTCTTGGTTCATTGAACCTTTATGGACATTCCGAAGTTGAAGAAAAAAAAAAATTATTTGTTTCCCATAAATGGGTTTATATGAAAATAAATACGAAGAGGAATTTCTTGTGCCCATTGAAGTGACAAAGATGATGATGACGATAGTCATCATCATCATCTTTATGCAACATGAGTACGTATGGTCTCTTCCCGCCAAATATTCTTCGCCAAGCCCCTACAATTGATTACAAATTCTGTATTTCCATGATTTCAATACCAAATAAGATATGAATAAAAATGTTTGAAGAGTTCATAGAAGAAGGGAACACAAACAACAGACAAGAAAAAAATGGATGAAAGGATTAATCACGACAGGAGGTTAAAGGGAACCAGTATACGAGTATACCCTTTTGCCAAAGGATGTGCAAATCTCTGACAATATTGTTTTTCTATTTATTTTTTATTTTGAATTAATATTTTTCTATGAATGTGCAAATAAACGAGGGAAACAAATGTAAAAACTCGAGCTAGAAAGCAGAAAAATAAAAATGTAATCCTTGTTGGTGATTAACAAAGGGAACAGGTTTTTTATTTTTTGTGTAGAGTTGGATATAGAAAATGAGAATAAAACCAACGAGGCATGTATTCCACTCCCTATGCTGTTCAATTTAAATCGAATTTTTATCTAGTGGCGACATGAAAACAGACAGCATCTTCAACATGTTTTGTGGGATCCTATTCAATTATAAAAATAAAAGTGCTGATCTTGAAAAACAAGAGCTAGTAAGCAGTTGTACGTATTTATTGACAATTCGACGATTGTATAAATAAACTTAAAACCCATCATCAGTAGAATCGGACAAAGAAGTAAATCGTAAACAATTTTATCTTCATGTTTGTTTATTTTTCTGTTTTTTTTTTTTTTCTTGTGAAATGAATTTTGGTACCCACTTTGGGTAAACTACAAAGCAGGAAAAATCATCAGAAAATTAATAGAAGAGAAGTTGCGCGCCTTCAAGATACCACACAAGCACACGAACACTATGCAATCGAATAACAAATCGAGCACTACTAAAACACAAAGATTAAAAAAAAAAAAAAAAACTTATCTGACTTATCTGAGTTCAATGATAATTATTTGTTTTGCAAGTTACCCGAGGTCGTTTAACCCCAGAGTTCAACCACCACCCGGTGTGTGGTGAAGCACTCTGTGAGTGGAAGTTTATTTATTTATTTTCATTCAGATTACTTTTTCTGGTTTTATTTGCTTTTTCGTTTTGTTTTTTGCTTGCAACACATCATATTGCATCTGAAGCAGGTGTTTACTGGTTGGATGCGCGTCACTTCACAACACGTACGTAACAAAGCCAGAAGCAATGGCAAAAGGGCAGCCAGCCAGATATGAAATGCTATGTTTTATAACGTAAACGTATAGGAAAGGGGATGAGGGAGAGAGCTTTTGTTGCATGTAATGCAGTCAAATATTTGTAGCAGTTTTAGTTGAATATAAATATTTTGCTTAAAACTAACAGACTAGTATGATTTTGAGTAAACAATTTAGCTGTAAGTTGACTTGACGCCACGTGACATTTTGTTTCTTTTTTTCTAAGAAGTAACCGTGCTACAATATAAAATTTCCACAATAAGAAAGGAAACTGTTGATAGCTTTACAATAATAATGTCCTTAGATCAAGCGGCTAAACCAACTTTAATTGCACCTGCTTGTCTTCGGTTGGGAGCGTATGACTTGGCTTAGCTTGAATTGCGACAAAACCGGGTTCTTCGCTTTTTGGGTCAGGGGCCGAATTACCGCAAACGTTATGGAGCAGGCCTTCGAGCAATCTAGTAAAATAGTTTGGTGGTATTCTCTCGTAAGTAATGGCACGGAGCTTGATTCGATAGATTGACAGCCGACTGAAATTGTGTAATCTATCGCGAATTCGGAAGAAAAATGCCATTGACTAACTCGCTAACTGATGCCACAACTAAGCCCCGAATTTGTTTCAAATTAGGTACTCAATGCGAAACCTATAGATTTGAAAAAAAAAACGCATGCGAAGATACCGAAGATACACCCTTAGAATGAAAGTGATCTAACTAAAAAATGCCCTTAATTTCTGATTTCTCAATAAACTGGCCTAATTTACGTACTTTTTTGAAGACTTTTCTCACAAATGCAATTTTTATTTACGTCTTTTTCATTCTAAGTGCTCGGCCACGTACTGAGCGACAAAGCGACAGAGCGGTAAAATTAAAACAAAATTGATAGCTCAGCGGCAGAAAGATTTTGAGTTCTGTCATTTTCATTCTAAAGGTGCGGTACATACTCTTGGTATACTTGACTTGTTGGTTCCAGCTTAAAACTGTTACTTTAAAGTTAAAAATGTCAAAAATGCTGTTTTTTTTATAATTAGTGTACCAATCAAGGATTTATGACAACCCTTATAATTTTATAGAACACAGTCCGAGCATTTAGGAAAATAGGAGAGGATTTGAAAGGAGACATCGATGCACTTTGCTTTTCAATTTTCGTGAATCGTAATGTAGGGGAAAAACAGGGTCACAGGGCGACTAAAATAAGGATCTCTATACTTGACTGTTCACCCGAAGTTGGGCTCAAGGTAAAACAGATGATCATTCCTAGCGAGGCGGGTGTTGCGGCTAAATTGTTTCAAGGGAGGAATGCAGCTGGCTATTTCACTAAAGCACCATTTGTGAAAAAAAGCGATAAAAGAGAGAGTGACATGTGATGTTTCGACAATGTATAAATTGTAGCTAGATCTGAAGGGGTGGAGAACTTGAAAACGCTACGTTTTCATCTTTGACAAGGCTCCCCACCTTGTGTTTAGAAACAGCAGCCTCACTTCACACAGCAGTGGTTGATAAAAATATATACTTAGTCCTGACTCTCAATGGATGCGAATGTCTCCTTCGTGTTCATTGGGAAAGTTCATTAGTTTTAGCTCAGTATTTGTTATAGCTAAGTAGATTTTAGAACTCAAAATTTCGAACAAACTCTATCTCTTGCGGGCATTTTTAGCGCCTTACTCGTTAAAGCCTGACTCATATTTTGTCTTTCCGTTAAGATTTATTCGAAAGAATTTTCGCCATGGCAGTTTACTCTGCTGGAACTTCACAGGAACAAGTTCTGTAAAAATGATACTGATTAGTATTTCATTTTATTTGGATTTCAATTTTAATTATGAAAAATGGTTTCAATTTAAGATCCCCTTCAATATTGAACTGAATATACTCTGGTAATGGTGCTCATGGCACGTGGGAGGTTCGATGTTCGAATCCCAACAAACAAACAAAGGGTATCTATCGCCCTTCCCAAGGAATTGTTGTTGCTTGTCCTCCGATAGAAATTTGATGGCAAAAACTGTAAATCCTCTCCATTCCTTACATGGTTCTGAGAAATGCACCAGGCCCCGGGGCTCGCTTCCCGCTCTGTTGTGCCATCTTATTTATCTATCATATTTTTTTCACCATAATAAAATAGAAAGTAATAAGCTGGACAGGAATTGAAGTTGATGGAACCACATTTTGTTATTATTAAGAAGAATCTTAGAGCTTGCTCCGATTTTTACAAATGGAATCAATATCAGGTGTCGTTAATATCAGTGGCAATATTTGGACAAAGGTTTTTAAGCCATTGTATAAAAAAGCAGTACAACTTTTTAAAGTCAGTGTTCTGTTACAAAATTTGTAATTTGTAGTACTTTATGTTTAGTTACTTGTTGTTTCTAATTTTTAATTATTTTTTATTAAACACAAAATTGAATATAAAGTAATTAAACTTATTATTTAAAATAAATCATCAAAACGATAAGAAGCATAGTTGAGATAAAAAAAAAATCTCCACAAAGATTCTCTCTTCGCTGAGCTGACCGACCTGAAAGGAATCCGATTGCCACACGGCATAGTGCGGACGCACCTTTATGAACCTCAATAGCTTAGCTATCAATAATAATAATCAATCACTTTCAGTAAAAATGGGATGATAATTCGTTGTTTTTTAAATTGGGAGGTAAGAGGTTGTCAGCGTGACAAATGACGAGTTTTGTACGAGACGGCTTGCTATCGTTTCTGTCGTTCATTCCATTTTCTGATATGAGGAAAGTTACCAGACCCTAGAACTTACAAAAATAAATTCAGTCAGTTTTTGTAAACAGGATCTTAGGATTATTTTGTGAGTTCATAGTTTTTAAAAAAGCTTCCCATTCAGGATAATTTTGTTTGCATTGTTAGAAGTGAAAATATTTTTTTCGCTGTGAAATGAAAATTAACTTCTTCTGATTGAGTATCTAGTACACAACTTTAGAGAAAGATATGCTCTCGGAGTCTTGTAGAGTAGTCAGAAGTGGAAGTAGTCATATTTCTAATCCACCTTTTAGCTTTCGACATGCGTTTGGTACTATCAGCCTGTTTAACATTTTTTATACGAACTTGTTACTCGCTGTTTTAAAAACCAATTAATTACCAGTCAAATCTACCACTCAAAGCTTAGTTTGTATTGTCTTGTATTAAGAAACCTTTCCATTAAAGTTCTCATCTGGTGTCTGTAACACAAAACTACAAGTAGGTAGGTACAAGTGAACTATTGCAGTTGTGAAAAATGTCTATAACAGAGGGCTACAAATTGCTTGTCTACAAGCATAATGGACATAATCCTATACAAGCTACTTTTGACTTGTATATTTGTAGCTTTGTGTTGCAGGCCCCTGATCTCACCAAAGCATACTGCCTTTCACTCTGAAATCCTCACAGTTTTTCTAAAGAAAATCAAAATCAAATTGCCCGCTTTTTTGTTTTGTACCTACCTACTCTGTTAAATTACAGACGCGCACTACCTCGAGATGACCTAATAAATGCAAGATTAACAAAGTTTCTTGCAAGTCTTTCATACTCCCACACACACGTTTTATGCTCTGCGAAGAGTGCATAAATAAACACGCTCAGCATAACATAAACGAAAAAAGAAAAAAAAAAATTATTGTTGGTTAGGTATAATAAAAATATTTTTTGCAGCCATTATTTCCCGTCCAACAACAGATGTGTTTTAAAGACATCAATCTAGGCCATGCAGGTGGTATTTTCTTGAATCTCTTGCTCTCACAAAAAATAATAAATAAAAAAAAGAATACAACAACAACCATCTACAAATTAAACGCTGTGCAAAAATAGCGAGCGCAAAGAATTACATGTCCGCCAATAAAATTGTTTTTTTTTTTTATTTGTTTATCTTTTTTTTTTCTTCTGTTAGTATAGATATACACAAAGTGCTTAGATGTGTAATAAGATTCAGTACGAGCTCATAGTTTCTTCAACCTTATTCTCAATTTTTTGCATTTGTATTTTTATCTTTATTTTGTATCGTGCCACGGTATATTTTTGCAATGAGGATGCAGATACATTGTCTAGTCTGTATAGACGCTCGCCATTCTGTGGAGCCATACAGAGTAGTAGAGGTAGGTACATCCCCACAACAAAACCTTGCCCTCCCTGACTACTGCTCCCCCTCTTTTTGTGATATTGTGAAATATACAAACAAACTATTTATTAATATCGTTTTGTGTGATTTAACTCGTTCGAATTCCAAAGAATTTCGAGCATTTTTCTTTATTTGGTCCTTCTTCGCAAGAAACTCTTTGTTCGCTTTGTCTTGTTGTTGGCCTCTGTTCTTCTTATTCGTCATGGTCTTTGTTGGATTTTTGTTGTAGTAGATATCCGACGTACCTTTATAAGAGAAAAAAAAACAAAATAAATAAAAACAAACATAAAAATCTTTATGGCAAACAGATGCAACATGTATTCAGCAACGAAAAAATGCAAACAATTGACATAAGAAGTGATAGTGGGGAAAGGGTAGAAAAAACTAGAAAATTTATGTTTTTATGTTACAAGTTTTTCTTGTTATTCACTTATGTTACTGTTGTTTTTTTTTTTTGCATCTTTTTGAAGTTTGTTTTGCAACAACAGCAAAAAGAACAACTATTGTTGTTCCAGGGCAAGAAGATGGATTTTCTGCCTTCGTTTTATTTGCGGCAAGTGTATCTTGCCTTTTAGCAAAAGGAATTTGAAAGTTATAAGAATAAAAACAAGGAGTTTTGTGTTAAGTTGGGATTTGAAAGTGTCAGTTTCAAGTCTTTATAGCTAAAGGGAAGAGTGCAAGGTTCTCTAACCTAATTTGCTTTGAGACGTGACCATTATACTCGAGTTTTCTATGCATGTTTGATGTATTTTACACATTCCTTGATCATGTTTCGTTTTGTTTTGTAAACTCATCGCTTTAACCATTTTACAGAATTAGATTGTTCGTCATACCTACATCATACAACGTTAGGTATTCCAACCATCAATTCACCGTCGATGCTTACGCTTCAATAAACTTGTTTCTTTGTTCATTAGGTCCTTTAATCACCTTTTTATGATCAATTGAAACATTTATTCGTTTACTGAAGTCTCAATATTATAACATTTACAAACTGCAGAATTAACATTTTACTTAAGCATTTTTTGGTTCAAATTTTTTGGAACTTATTTTATTTTGAACATATTTGAAACTCTCCGCTATACTCCTTACGCCTTTATAATCGATGGCAACACCTTATATACAGGATGCGCCATCTAAACAGGATCTATTGAAATGTTGAATAATTCCGCCATCTTTCAGCCGATTTTGACAAGTCTACAACTTCAGCCTATGGCATTTTAGACATGGTTTAACTCACAACAAAAAATAGGGCTGAAATTGTAGCGCAGTATACATCTAAAATAATCGCTAAACTGTTTGTGCCTATCATTTTTCGCTCTTTGACGGGGTCAATAAACAAAACTGTCGAATTTGGGGAACAGAGAACCCACACATCATTCACGAAACACCATTGCACGACGTAAAAGTTACTCTTTGGGCCGGAGTGTGCTCGAAAACTATTAGTGGGCAATTTTTTTTCAAAATTGTAGAAACCGTCGACGGCGACGGTGTACGCTATCGTTGGATGTTGGCGGACTTTGTTTGTCCGGAAGTGCGTAAACAGGGTCTGACAAACTTCTGTTTTCCACAAGGTGGCGCAGATTATTGTCACACCGCAGTTGCTACTATGAAGTTTTTGCAGAGAAAGTTCCCGGTACGCGTTGTGTCAAAAATAAGTGATTTGAATTGGCCGGATTTGACGGCAAGGGATTTTTTTCTATGGGCCTACTTGAAGAGTAAGGGGTATGCCAGCAAACCGAAGACTAATGAACAACTAAAATCAAAACAAATATTTTTTCTTTAGAAACATATATTGACAATTTCTCAGATAGTGTTTTCATGCCATGAAAAGAGCTTTCTCTATTAGCTGTTGGAAATTGTCAAAAAGTTGTCGGTACCTTACGTTCTCTCACAACTTATTGTTGAGATAAATGCGTTGGGCCCCGGGGCTCCACGCTCTGTTGCTCCATCCTGTTTATTTATTTTAACCTTCAACCCAAATGGTGTCCGTGGCGTAGCCGTTAAGGTGTCTCTTTGTTAAGTGGGGGTGGTATGTTCAAAGTTCGGATCCGGCAACATAAAAAAAAGGTTCTCCATTGGTATCAAGTTTAGCGAGCAATTGGCAATTTCTCCAATGAAAAGCGCCTTTTCGATTGGCCGTTCGAAATCGGTAAAAAATTGTAGGTCCCTTTCATTCACATATCCTAATCCCCCCCCCCCCGCTCCTTTGACAGCGTTTTTCATTCTTGTTTTATTTACTCGTATTATTGAATGCAAACGTTTTAAGTGTTCAGTAATTGATTCATATCAACGTCCACAACATTACGAAAAACTCCTGATACAAACTTGTCCAACAAAATTCGTCACAAGTCTTTGAAATTTCTTCACATCAGGAGTTTTCAAGTGGCTCAAAATTCTGAAAAGACTCCTTTATAACAGGTTATATTCTTGTAACAATGGTATTTCTAGCCCCATTCTCCCCTACATTAAAAGTTAAGAAATTGACAAGTAACACTTGAATTGTTTCGAGATATAGAGGCTCATTCATATTAAGGTTGGCAAAAGCATGTTTTTTTTTTTGTCGTTAATTTTTAGGTAATAAAAACGTGTCTGAAAAAGTTAGTAAAAATTTGTAACGTCATAGTAGAATAGATAACCTTCAATCGCAAAATACAAGCGGACGATTGGACTATAATCGTCTAAAAGGTAACAGAATCCTTGCACAATAGGTTTCATTCAGGCACTGCAGTGCCCAGAGCTACGTTAGCTCAAGCCGCCATATAATCTAACAGAATCTTGTCCCAAAATTCGTTTAAGAAACTATGAAGTCTCTACAGAATTGACAAATACACTAACGGAGAAAACTTAAGCAAGTATGCACTTGGTCATGTTTAGGAAAAGAAATCTTCTCCATTATAACCAAACCTCATCATATTATTGCCGCAAACGAAATCTCTCCCCAACATTGAATCCCGGTTGCAATAAACTGTAAACAAAGCAACTCTTCTACTTTAAAATACCTTCTCCGACTTCACTACAGCCATTTTAAAGGGCTTTTAATGGCAAAAAAAAGAACTTCTAGATAAGGATCACTTAACCTTTGAGGAAGAAAGCTTACGTAGTAGCCGCATTGTATCTTTTTTTTTTATATTTCTTTCATCGTTTAATGGATATCCCTTTTTGTCCACATTGCAACAAAGACTAACTTCAGGACAATAAAAGAGAAAAAAATGAGAGGAAAACAATAACGAAATCCTGAGAAATTGTTTTTATTACCCCATTTAATGAGTTATTATATTTTTTTTTTTTGTGCATTTCATTTGTTTATCGTTTCTTTATTATTATTCGTATATTCAAGGAATTCTCGGAGATTTCTTCACTTGTGTGTTGTTTGTTGTTTCTGGTTGTTGAATTTATATTTTGGTTTTCTTTCTTTCCTCTTTTTTTTATCATCATCCGGACATTAGACATTACTTTTAATTGCGATATAAAAAGAAAAACAAAAAACAAAATAAAATTGAGGTAAGTGAGGCTGGTTAATTATATAAGATAACCACTGCTAGACAGACCAGTTGGCACTCGGCAGTAGTCTTGAACAGTACACTGACCGAGCGTCTCGCGTTTTATGGTGGATAGCTGAGGATTGAATGAGTGTTTCTCTGTACTGAGTTCATATACTCGAATAAAGTCAGATTGGTTCAAAGACAATAACCGGGTTTTTGTTTATGTTTTTTTTTTTACTTTCTATTTTTCTTAATTTTTGTTTTTTTTTTTTCTTTTTCTACTGTCAGTTTAATGGGATAATAAATTTACGGCTATTTAATTAGAGAATTATTTTCATGACACTTTTTGTGGCATGTCGTGAGAGATAAGTTGTTTTTTTTCTGTTTGTCGTGGATACACATAACACTTATCCTATGAAAAGTGCACTTCATGTTGGCACTTTTACTTTTGAAAGACTGTTTCCTTGGATTTAGTGTATTTGATTTTTTTATTACTTCGTTATAAAGAGGAGTTATATGCTACAGATCGCAAAAATTGATTGGGAATGGATAACCCCTATGAACTCTGAATTGAGTTCACTTCCTAAAACTTTCTAGGGTCTAGAGGTAGTCGCATTCACAGGCTTGGATGTATTTTGATAACATGTTGTAATTTACAAGATCAATAGCCAAAAAGAGCAAGGAGAGAAGAATTAAATTAAATTGATGTAAGCACAATATCCTTACAGAAGGTCCTTTGAGACAACGGCAACGGTCCCATTAAATTCTTTTTTCATGTTAAGATCACTAAAAAGATCTTGCCTCAATTCAGCATTTACATTCAAGGGTCAGAGTCTTATAGTGAAGTTTTGAAATATTGATGTCTTCAGGAGACTGTTCAGTTTGTTGAGAATTGCCTTGCATGAAAGAATTTGTCAGTCAAATTGTCATTAAGTTCCAAGATTTGTGGAAGTTTAAATATCCCATTTTGTATAAAATAAAGCACAACCGGCTCAACAGGTATTGCCACGTTTAAAGGGTAAATTCGGAGAACAAAAAAATAGCTAAATAGAGTGTCGCAACAGAGCGAGGAGCCAGCCCCAGGGCTTAGCGCATTTCTCACAACCATGCCTTGTGAGGGAATGGAAGGGACCTAAAATCGAGAAAGCGCTTTTCATGGCATGAATTTACTTTCGGAGGACTTCCCAATTCCTCACGAAAGGCGATACCCGTGGAAAAAACATTTTTGCTTCTGTTGAGACTCGAACCACAAACCTCTGGGCTATCAGGCAGACATGTTAACCATCACGCCACGGGTACCACAAATTCGGAGAACCCCGTTATCATACAACGTTCCGACCAGGATAAAAGAGAGTCATGCCAAAAATTGGACTTAAACAGAAAGTAATCCAAAGTTTGGAAGTCTGTCGGCAGGCTCTGAGGTCAACTTACTTCACAAGATGATCACTAGATTGCTTTGAGATCACAAGGCTCGTAACATATTTAAGGACAAAGAAGGAGACAAACTTTTCAATATGACTTTTAGAACTTTAAATTCCGCACGCTTAGTTCGAAAAATGTGCCTTTGAAAAATTATTCAATTTTCTATAACAGATATGTCAGCCAGTTACGAAGTTACAGAAACGTCTGTAGATAAATTTTTAATATAATTCTCAATTTGACTCCTCTGTTCTTGCGAAATGTCCTTAATTGCATCATTTTATATGCAAATGTCATACAAACTGCAAAATTCATTCAATTTACATTTTAGAAATTGCATATACGAGTAAGCTGTGTCAATAACTTTCTTTTCTGCATGAATGACACAAAATGAAAGCCACCACACAATTTAGACCAGTATTTTAGAATTTCTGTTTTTGCAATGCCGTATGTATGGGTATGTACATTGTACATACATAGAGTGTTTTCGTATAAAGTCGTACCGTCGTGTTTTCTCGATCGATTCGGAAAGAGAGTCCTGTGTTACCATACCATACCCCTCTGGTCGTCGCCAACGCCACACACCACACCACACCAACCATCAATCTAGAATCTACTCCATATATAATATTAAAACGTATATATATAGTAGAGAATAGAACAACTATGCGACATAGAATGAGAGGGAAATAGAGGAAAGCTTCAAAGACCTGGGCTTTACATTATGAAAAGAAAATAAATAATGTTAGTTTAGGATTTTATGCAAATTTCAATTTGAAAGCTTTGTACAAATGAACCAACAACCACCATTCCACAAACCGAACGGACTACCCGGCCCGCCCCTATAAAACACGACAACAGTGTGATGAGGTTATAAAAGGAGGAGGATGATGAAACAAAATTATCCTGGCTTGTTGGTAGAGAAAATGCGTTCATTTATTTTCCACATTTACCTTACGAACAAAAATGTTTTGTATACGTGCTTAAAATATCATAAAATCTTTCAAAACCCCGCTTTCAAATGCCGCACACCCCCTGCCGGCTCTGTTTGTATGGGTTTGTGTGTGTGTGTTTGTGTATGTTTCATGGATGGCAAATTGCAAATTAAATTTTCATAAAGTTTACGATAAGTCGTCTTGTTGGATGATGATAAAACAGCAGAATATTATAAAGTTTCAATTTTTAAATTTACAATTTACTTCACGTGGTAGGTACATGCAAGTCCATTTGACTTACCATCTACCTGCTCCGTACATTAATGTCCATTGTTCTTAACTATTAAGTGTAGGGTAGACTCTCATAATAATGGTAAATCATTTTTTGAACACAAACAACCCCTCTAAAATAGCAAAATATAAACTCTAAAACATTCATTGTGTAGTAAAATTGAGATGCAAGTAAATATTAATCGTTTATAGCAGTGTTTTTCAATCTGTGGGTCGCGACCTCTAGGAGGGTCGCCGGCAGTAGAAGTTCTTACACAACAAAAACCCAACTTTAGATGAAGAATGCGCTTCTTTATTTTTCAAAAGTTCATCGAATTGTGGTGCTATTTTTATCCATGCTATGTCTAACAACCCATAGGCCGACGGCATGATTATTTTGTGATATTAACCCACCTCCTGTACCTCCGTGCTCAAATCGGTGCAGTAGTTTCGGAGCCTATTATACACAAAAAACAAACAAACAATCAAACCTTTCCTCTTTATAATATTGTTTATTATATTATTACTATTATTTTTACTACTATTATTATTATTATAGTAAGATTTAATTTTAAATAATTAATTTAAGTATTTTCAGGCAAATTAGGAGCCTTATTCTTCGTTGCCTTTTTGCTCTTGTTGAAGCGGTTGTGAGCAAGCAACACACATCGCCTGAGCTCCTTTCCAAATATAACTGGGTTGGAGTTTCCACCACAGACACCTAAAAACATATTTTAAATTCGTATAGCCATATTCAAAGCAAATTAAATTACCTGGCAATATTTTATTGTATAGAACGAGTGTCTTCAATCCGTAATTTCCATATCTTCCATCGTAATTGAAATCAATATAAAAACTGTCCGTAGCTACGAAGCGAAAAACTTTTTCCAGTTTGTCGCTAAATTTTGTCAAATATGTTTCCTGAAAATATTATAGGATCTTAAAATCAGTACAAAATAAGCGTTCAAATTAGGGGAAAGGTGGATTTTGGCAGGTAAATAGCCTCATAGTAATGTTCTTAAAAAAGCTGCCAAAAGTTCCGATCAGGGTTCGTATTGCGAATAATGAGGCAAAATAACGATACCCACGACCGATCATGAACAACGAGAACGTATCATTGAAAATGTCTCTTTCCACTAATTAAAGCTTCTCAAAATTTACAACAAAAAATCATTCTTATAAAAAATATATTTTAAATTTATCAATTTACTTTCTCTTTTCTTTCGCTCAATGAAAAAGTTATTTGTCGCGCTTGTAGGCCAAGGAGGGAAAAAAAAAAATTAAACCCAACATAAACTACTCTACTTTCTTCAGTGAATCTTTGAGTACAGAAAGTTGATCTTTTCATTCTTTCAACACGTTTTTTCAAAACTGAAAACTACTTTTAAGCTGTTTGCATTACGCTGCGTTGAGAGAAAGAAACTTCGGTCCATTTAAAACGTTATTTACCTTCCTATACTCGTATAAAGGGTTTTCCAATAGGTATGATATGATTTTGCAGTGTCGTTTCGGCCATTTGTAGTATGTCATGATCTCTCATTTGTTTTTATTGCATTCAGAAGTGTTAACATTTCACCATTGGACCACCGTAAACCTCGTAAACTTTCTGATTTTGCCTTGGAACAACTTGAAATCGATAACGATTTTTTAAGAAAATCATCTTTTCCGAAGAGGTTTATTTTTATTTGACTAGTGAATTAAATAAAAAAAAATCAGCGATGAAAATCCACAAAATATTCACGAAAAACCATTACATTCACCTAAATTGACAGTTTAGTGTGGTTTTTGGGCTGGTGGAATCATCGGTCCGTACTTCTTTCAAAATGAAGCTGGTAACACCATTACTGTCAATGGAGAGCGGTATAGATCGAAGATAACCAACTTTTTGTGAGAGAAATAGAAAGAAACTTTATGACAACATTTGGTTTCAACAAGAGGGGGCTACGTGTCACACTGAATTATCGCGAGAAAAATTTAGATTTTAGTGATTCGATTATTTCAAGAAATGGTGATATTGAATGGCCTCCAAGATGTCGTGATTTAACACCATTAGACTATTCCTTGTAGGGTTATTTGATGTCATTGGTCTTTCAAAATACATAAACCAGATTCTATTCAAGCTTTACAAGTCAATATTGAACGTGCCATTCATGATATGGGTGATTCTTATATAGCTGTGATTTTTACAACTCAAATTTTTTTGAAATCAAAAATGTTTTGAAACTTGTGATCTGGGTGTTATTGGTCTTTTATTATGCTCAAAATTAAGCCCGTAACGTAGCTCTACTACAACTGCAATAGTAAAGAAGCTAGAACAAAAATTAGAAATTTCAGTACCACGGTACTGACATAAAAATGAAATATTCAGAATATTTGGTAAATCTCTTAAAATAATAAAGCAAATGGTAAATTATAGGTTTTTGATAATTATACAGAGACATTTACGGTATTTTTTTTTCTTGATTTTGACAATCTTTAAAATTTATTAACAGTAGAATTAAAATAAAATTTTTTTTAAAGTCTTAGAATAAAACAAAGTTTAACATTAGTTAAATATTGAAATTCATTGAAGCTTTTAACAAATTTAAATTTAAATTTTATAACACTACATCAATTAAGCATGATGATAAATTAAAACATCAAGCAAATACTCATTTAAATATTATTTTCTTTGTTTACCATGGTACTTATATATTAATGTATAATTAATTAACCTAACTAAAATTCTCACACGTAATTTAAATGATTGGCCATATAATTTTGAATTCACATGTGAATTTATATAATTATTCAGTATAATTGACCTAATCATTCTATTAACACGCGTGAATTTCAATACCATGGTACTGACCGGTAATTTTATGACATACCTTTTAAAAAACACAACAAATTATTTCTATTTTAACATCGAGTCTAAAAACAACCACACAGCTATGCACTGTACACAAATAGTCATTCTTCAGAATGCCACTAGAGCGAGGGACAGAAACTGGATAAAAGATGGCGTTTAAGCGAGAAATATTTTAAATTTGAAAATTTAAGAAAATCCAGGACATGAAGCAATGACCATTATTTCTTTCTACTAGTCAATATTGGGATACAATTGTAGCATAATTTGATGAAATGTTTTAGTTTAGGTTTTAGTTATAAAAGCAAAACTTTGGATTATAATACGACTATTTCTAGAAATTTATGTATTTAATTCGAAAAACGAAATGCGGACATGCCACGGTACTGACATTTTGGATATAATTTTGCAAATTATTCGTGATCCATCAATACTTATGCTTCAATATACATTGTCGACAGTAAAATACTATCAAATTCATCATAATTATCATTTTTTAATAAAACATATCATGCCAAACAGTAATTACAGTACTAGACATAAAAAATCACAGTTGTATAAGAATGGTGCCGTGAAATAAGGTCGAAGGCAATAAGACCAAATCGACCTTATTGCCCAAAAATTGGGAAATAAGGTCGAATTCACCTTGCGACGCCGCGCCCCCGGTGGTCCCGCGCCACGCTGGCCCCGCGCCGCGCGCGCCGGAGGCGCGCCTCTTCGGCCCGCGTCGCACCGGGCCGCGCCCCCCCCCCCCCCACCGACGAAAGTTCAACTCCTTAAATCCAATGTTCCTCAGAACATTCCTTTTTCTACCAAAAGTTAAAGTCTTTATAAACAATGATTGCGCGCGGGGTCGGCGCGGGCCGACGACGCTCAGTAATTCCACAAAAACTTTCTACATATTATATGCATGCACTTGAAATGAAAAACAAACTAAACGTATTCTTTAAAGAAGTTGCTATTCTAAAGAACAGTTGCAAACAAGTCAACCTGCGAAGCATCAATAGTACTTACATAAAAAACAGATTACTTTGCGATAAACCTCACCACATATTTTTTTTTTAAGTACAGTTGTTCCGATAACACACAACACATGACATTGCCAATGATTTCTTTCTTCTTTACCCAACAGAAATTAAATTCGATTTTATTACTCAACGGGTTTCGACTTTATTTCTCAACTTTGGGCATTCCTATTTTTGTCAAATATTTTCGTTTTTTCTTTTCGGCATTATTACCTTTTCAATGGGAAATAAGGTAGAAAAATATTGTTGTTGTTGTTTTCGACCTTATTTCCCAAAAAAGGTAATAAAGTCGATTCGACCTTATTGCCTTCGACTTTATTTCACGGCACCTATAAGAATCACCCATATACGACTTGATTTAGTGGAAAAAGTGCTCGAAAATTAGGTTCATATAATTTGTTGCTGCAGAAGAAAACGTGGTGGCTATTTGAATGACGTTTTATTTAAAACTTAATTGTATTGATTGAACCGCACATTTAATAAAAAATATTTGAATTTCCCTTACAAAAAGTGTGTTTAAAAAAAAAAAGAAATCATATCACTCTTACTGGAAAACCTTTTACATATTACATACATATTAAAATATTTATATTTACCACTCTTAGCGCAAAATCAGGATTTTGTAGACGTTCGTCAAGTTTCGCCATTTCATCAAGTGTTTCAACTGGGAAAGTTTCTCCTATGTCTTCAAAATCGTCGTCGGTTTCCTCTTCCACCGAAGACGCTTCACGGCTTTCGTCTTCGTTTTCGTTACATTGCTATTGATAATCAAAGAAAACTATTAAGTGCAAGTTCAACTTTAAAGTAATCATTTACTTACGACCTCGCCAGTAAGCGGCAGACTTTGTCTTTCCAGACGGCTAATTCTTTTTTCCAGTTCATTGAGTCTATCTAGCTTATCGAGTTTGTCGAGTTTGTCGAGTTTATCGAGTTTATCGAGTTTATCGAGTTTATTAGGCTTATCTAGTTTATGAATGATGTAATTAATTTTTTCACAAACATCCGTGCTCGATAAGATTTCTGAAAATTTCACGAACTCTTGTTACGCTTGGCTTTATTTCTTAAAATCAAAAACAATAGTTACCTGCTTCCACTTGTGAAGCGCTTCCAAAGATATTTGCATCCTTATCGAGTTTATGAATTATATAATTTAATTTTTTACAAACATCCTTGCTCGATAAAATTTCTGAAAAAATCACGAATTCTTGTTAATTGTTAAAATCAGAAGCAATTGTTATGTACTTTCTATAGTAGTTCTGTCACCACTGGAACTTGCCTCTAAATCCTCCACTTGTGAAGCGTTTCCAATTGTATCGTTATCCATTGCTACGATAAACAAAATGAACTTTGAATAAACAAACTAAAGAATATAATTGTTCTTCCAACACCAATTTTTCTTTATACAATGACGAAACTTAACGATTCACACAAAGAATACTAACAAAGCCCACCACCTTACTTTATACGCGCACTGTTCAGTTCAGTTCGTTCATTTACAGTTCAAATAAAATGATTTAATTTTAAATAATTTTATTTTTTAACTATTTCCAGCCTTATACTTTCTCAACTTGTAAAACCGGTTGTGAGCGTGCAACACACTACGCCGGAGCTCCTTTTCAAATATAACTGGGTTGGAGTTCCCTCCACAGACATCTAAAAACATATTTTAAAGTCGTATAGCCATATTCAAAGCAAATTAAATTACCTGGCAATATTTTGTTGTATAGCATCAGTTTCTTCAACCCCAATGTATACATTGTCCGTCGCTACGAAGCGAAAAACACTATCCAGTTTTTTGCTTTTCTTTCTCAAGTATGTTTCCTGAAAATATTATAGGATCTTAAAATCAGTACATAATAAGCGTTCAAATTAGGGAAAAGGTCAATTTTGGCAGGTAAATAGCCTCTTCGTAGTGTTCTTAAAAAAGCTGCCAAAAGTTCCGATCACGGCTCGTATTGCGAATAATGAAAAGCGAGGCAAAATAACGAAAACCAAAACAACGGTAGCCACGACCGATCATGAACAACGAAAAATGTCAGAACGTATGGGCGAGGCGAAGCACACTGGGGCAGATTGACCCGATTTGTGGCAACAAAACCAACCAACATAGCCAGGATCCTGAAGTTGTTATTCAATGTTGTAAGATCTAATCTTATCACTTGTAGCTTATTTCACAAAAACTACAACTTGGCTTGACAACTTTGAAATTAATTTGGAAAGATCATTTCTGCAGACTGCTTAACGGCGATGAGGACATAAATTCCGCTGTCAGGCAGATTGTCCCATTCAGCTTGGACGATGACCAAGAATGCCGTCGTCCCGACCTAGGGGAAGTCATACTTGCCATACGCAAACTTAAATCAAATAACTGCAGGTGCAGATGGCCTTGATGCCGAACTTTTCAAGGCAGCTGGAGACCACTTGGAAAGGAGCATGCACCAGCTGATCTGCATGATATGGTCGGAAGAAAGCATGCCCAATAAGCCTCCCTAACGTCGCTTATAAGATCTTGTCTGCTGTAATATGTGAACGTCTGAAACCCCACGTCAACAACTTGATAGGTTCTTATCAAAATGGTTTTAGACCAGAGAAGTCCACAATAGACCGCAGTCACATTACGGCAGATCTTGGAAAAAACCCGAGAACATAATATCGATATTCACCATCTCTATCGATTTCAAGGCCGCGTATGACAGTATTTGCAGAGACGAGCTGTACAGAGCCATGTCTAGTTTCGGCATCCCTGCAAAACTCGTTCGACTATGCAGGAAGACTTTGGAGAATTCACGCTGCTCCGTCAAGGTCGGTAAAGAACTCACCGAGACCTTTGATGTCGAAAAAGATTTTAGGCAAGGCGACAAACTGTCATACGATTTCTTCAACATCATACTTGAAAAGATTGAAAGAAACTCAGACGTCAACACCAGAGGAGGAACAATCTTTCAAAAGTCTGTACAATTACTCGCCTCTGCAGACGATATTGACGTAATGGGAAGAAATAAGCGTGATGTCATAGGTGCTTTTGCAAATATTGAAACGCAAGCGGCAAAAATGGGTTTGATGGTTAATGAGGGCAAAACGAAGTATATACTGTCATCAAACAAGGACACAGAACATCGACGAATTGGACAAAACGTCACAATAGACAGACAACTTCGAGGTAGTACAGGACTTCGTCTACCTATAGGATCCGCTGTAGACACGGACAACAACATAAGTGCGGAGATCAAACGGAGAATAACTCTTTCCAACCGTTGCTTCTTTTGGGTTAAGAAGGCAAATGAGACACAAAACCCTGTCTAGAAAAACCACACAAAGCGTACAAATATGTATGTACTTACATATTTCAATCGAAGCAAATTTACTTAATTTTTTTTTTTTAATTTTGATTTATAGTGCAAAGAGAAATAAACTTAAGAATTCAAAAATAAATGATAAAGTAATGAAAGATTAGAAAAAGTAAAGTAAGGTGAAACATACAATTTGCTTGTGACCACCGGTGGGTCACGGTGGCACTACAGTTTATAGGAAGGACAACCCAACCTACGAGCACAATGAGATGACACATTTTGTCATTTCATTTCATTAAATAATAATCGTTTATTTTTACCATTAAATTCAGCTAGACAAAAATATACTCTTGTTACCAGCTATAAGAGAAGCGAAATTGTATCTACAAGATATTCCTTCCATCTTGCAGGGAGAAGCTACGAGTACGAGTATAGAAAAACTAAATGAAACAATATATTTTTGTGTTTATTTATTGCAATTGTGTCGTAAATAAAATGTATTACTCTAGCTGTTTGTCTGTTGAATCATCAATTCTAAAAGAAGAAAATTGCAAAAACAAAACACTATCTAACAATCTGCAAAAGAGGGCCACCAAAGTATATCGTTAAGATGCGACGACCAGAGGAGCTACCAGCTATTTTCTGTCGTTTTAGTAGTCGCTTCGTTGAAAATGGAAGATAAAAAACGTATACACATTCCTATACATCAGACAAGTGTGTCACATAAATAAAGTCTTCCTGGGTGTAGTTTTTTGTTTGTTTGCTCTCGTTGTTGTTGCACTATTTTGTATGTTACGAAATTTAATTTTTGCATTTTAGTGTTGATGCGTTCAAAAATTTTTGTTTTGAATCTGGGTGCACGCGAGAGGAAGCTGCATGTTGTTGGGTGGCATCAGAGCGTAATCTAATGCAATTTCGGTTGCGCGTCCTTACTATGCCAATGCTACTTAAAGTGACAGTAAATGTCATTGAAGATTTATGACGTTCGAAACGGCTTTTGTTTTTGAAGTTTTCATTAGGGACAATTGATACTTAGTTGGAAGAAACTTGTACTGTCTCCACATGAACGTACCTAAAGGGCTCATTAAAGAGAACGAAAGGTTATATAGGCCGGGTAACTTTAACTACAAGGGTAAACAGCTTAAATGTAAGCAGAAGCAAAAGGTATGGTGCCCGTGATGTAAAAATCGGACTACTTGTCTGGGAGGTCAAGGTTAAAATCCTCTAGTTCGATTCAAAGTGAAAGTAGTAACGATATGAAATGTGCTCTCTCAAGTAGCTGTTGGAGACCATCCTAAACTTGTAGGTTACCTCAAATTATTATGATAATGGATTAAAGCAAAGTACTAGTATATAGGCTGTCTGTTTTTTTGCCTTCAGGCCTAGATATTTAATTAAAAGTGTGTTTTTTTGTGCACACGCAGTTTAATATCTATAAAGGGTTATACAGTGACTAGTCTCAATACTTTTTTTTTTTTATTCAAAATTGGTCTTTTTGATAGTAAATCGTGAAACGCAAAGAAATACATTTTTGGGACAGTCATCTAGCCATGTGACGTTTTGGGCTTTGGGTTCAGGGTTAGGTCTTAATTTTTGGGTATTTGGTTGTAGCATCACTACAAAAATAACACGCTTCGGCCACACTCGTTATATTATGTAAATAGGTATCGTGTTCGAAGTACCGAACATTATATAACGTCACATCATATCACATCACATCAGCAGATTCGATAACTGAACCTTTGACACATTCTTCAAGAACCAGCAGTAGAGTACAGTCGCCTTCTATCATTTGTTAAATTCTCATTTTATATATTAAATAGTTTTTGTTTAAATAAAATATTTTAATTATTTAAAGCTAAATGGTCTTAGATCAAAGTTCAAAGGTCTCAGAGCTAAGATCTTAGGTCTTGTTTTATGTCTTATGTCTTATGGCTTAAGTCTTATAGATGTTAAGTTTCAGATGCTCAAGATATTCACCACTTTGTATTTTTCAACCTAAATTCTTATTTTTTATATTATTTGATTTTATTTGAAGAGTACTCGATAGTATCGTGCCAGTTTTTATTACGCCTTAGCCTACTATAGAGTTCAAGACTTTGAATCCCAGATACATTCAACCGCCCTGTCCATAACTGGGACCTACTTATTTTGATCCTTGAAAACCGGAAGCGGCAGATGTGACACTCCGTTCCCTTTGAAAAATTTAACAGCTCGTTTACTAACCGATAGTCAAAAACCAAAAAAACGATTTTTTGAAAATTTCGCAATGAATTATAAATTGTCGTCTTATATATATGCCTCGGCGGAATAATATAGAGGGTGATTTGCATAAGGTATAACAAAAAGATAGGGTGTGTAGGTTGAACTTAGACAAGCAAAAAATCGCATGGGAGTCCATTTTCCCCCGTTTAGGCGGGAGGGGCAATTTAAGAAAAAAATCACTTAAAATGGGAAAAAATTATTTTAAAACAACGGTAATACCTACAGAGTCGTGCTATAGCATTTTGAAAAGCCAAAAACCTATACATTTATTTAAATTTTAAAATAAGTTGTTCAAATGAATAGTTTTGGAAATATTAATTTTCAAAGTCAAAATTTTTTTTTCAAACCATTTTTTTCCAAATTTTACGTTATTAAGTACGTAACCTACACAGTGTTATAATATATATGTATTAAACTCATTCTGATGACTTTTTTTATGACTTAAAAATTATTTTTCATGGGAAAATTAAACTTTTTGTGCTAATTTTTTTAGAAAGCTAAAATAAAAAAAAAACATTTACGTTTTAAATATTGTTTTATTATTTGACTAAGTGTTAAACAAATACAATTATCAATTAGATTTAGTACAGTTATTATTAAATATTTATTATTAAAAGGAAATTCTTAACTATTAGACTAGAATTTTGAAACCTGATAGAAATTATAATGAAATTCAGAAGAACGATCCTTAAGCCTGAACTCCATCGAAGCGCAAAGTAAAAAGTTTCTTAAAAAAATCAAATGATATTCCGAATTCCTCTCTCAAAAACAAATTTGTATCTCTTCTTCTCATGCTACCTCATGTTGGAGCTTTCCCTTTAACCAATTTTTTGATGAAAGCTTTTCAGAGTTTTTCTAATGCTGCCTAACAGGTGTCATGCAGTAATATGTGTGTATTTTGAAAGACTTAACTGCATTTTTTTCTCTTACTTTTTTCTTTTTTCACTTTGTGTTTTGATGTTGTTCAGTTATATTTTTTCTACACAAAAATAGTTATCTGTTCTTGAAAATAATTTTTAAGTCATAAAAAAGTCATCAGAATGAGTTTAATAAAATAAAAGTCATAATTTCATACATTTCCAACTTTGAGTTTGAATATCTTCAGAACGGTTGCCTCTATGAAAAAAATCATTTAGAGCTTTTTTGTAGAACATTCAATTTCCTATTTAAATAATTTGTCAGTTTATTTCTACAATGCTCAAATGTCAAGCTATAAAAATAAGAACAAATTTTAATTTTTTTTCCATGTAATTTGTATGGAAAATAGAAATTTAAAAACAGGCACCTCTAAATGTTAATATTATGAGCTCAAATTTTGAGAGGCTTCGTTTTATACCTTCCTGAAAGTATTAAGCCTGTTTTATCGTTGAAAGAAAAAAGTTGCCCAAAAATGACACACCCTACTACCAGTGGCGGCTGTACCTGAAGTGCGCTCGTGCGCTGAACCACCAATTCAATTCAAAAGATTAAAAAATTACAAAACATGACTTCAACTTTTTAAATTACCATTTCAATATTTATTTTTTAAACATACAAAAACGTATAAGAAATTTAATTTCAAATTATGTGAAACAGTTTGAGCGCTTTGCTAAACTATTAAGACTTATTTTCCTGCAAAGATAAAATCTCGTGCGCTTCGGCGAGCGCACGAGGACTGCTAATATAACTTGTATGAGATACGAGTAATATGCCTGACGCGTGAAAAAAAGATATTTCATAGAAATGTACCAAGTAATGAGTCGGTTCTCGAGCGCCGCACGGGAAAAGAGAAACGAAGATTGCCAAGAGCACACACAGTACACACATTGAAGTTTGATTGTGCAGAAAATAGGCACTATAGAGTATAGAGAATAAAATGAAGCGACGGCAGACATGTTTGACATCTCGTTGTCAGTGTAGTTTTGCTGTATGTAGTGTGTGTGAAGTGTGACGCGTTAATTTTTGTTTGTTTATATAACCGTAATTGTTTTTTGTAATTTTCAATGTTGTTTTGTTCAATTTTCTAATTTTAATATTTAAGTAAAGTGCACCACCTGTTCGTTAACCTACCAGCCGCCACTGCCTACTACACACCCTATCTTTTTGTAATACCTTATGCAAATCACCCTGTATATTGAATATCGTAATTTAATCATCGCCTGGTATCAAACGCAGTCTTATGTATGTCCCTGAAAATAGTCGGATTGTTTTTAAACGGAGCATTGCTAGTTTAATTTTCAAAAGTAAAAAGTTGTTTGTAGTTTCTTTAAGCACCCGCGCCATCTTAAGTTGGTCAATCACTGAATCAGTAATATGTGTAGTTTTTCTCATATGAAACGAAACTAACATAATTTCACAAATTCAGCGGTTTTTGTGAGAAAATAAAAAATAGTAAACCGAATAAAGTAATCAACAGCCATATTGGATGTCATTGGACCTAAACCACTATATTTCGGCAACATTCCCGATTCTTTGCTTTTGTTTTTAGTTTTTGATTTGTTTTAGTTAGTTTTAGTCCCCTTCCTACTTGATTGTGCCTCCTAATATGTGGTTTCCTTATTTCACGACTTCGCTCTTATGAGTTTTCGAAAACTAGTGGGTCTGCATTACCCATCAGCCATCAAACGTCGTAAATGGCAATTCGTACTTTGAGTTTATATCTCCATGCAGAGTTCTAGTACTTCCTTTAGTCCCCGTTTTCAAAGCTCACTCCAATAGATAAAAATATCACTGGAAGTATTTCTCTTTTCAAAACGAACGAAGATTTCCATGTTCGCTTTGGATAGAATCCTTGCTTCTGCGCCACATAACAGGACTGGAACGACAACTCGAAATTGGTGTGGAAGTGCTGACGATAATCAAACCTAATGAAATGGATCCGTCTACCCCCCATCACAAGTAGTCTCTGTAGTCTTGAAATTATATATATATACCGGGTTTTTTCAGATGCGGCAAAAACCCAGGACAGCTAGTTTGGCTTGAGGCAACAAAAATGTCGTATAGGAAGATTTCTTCTTCCGTCTGCTTAGGCTGGAGGAGACTTAAATAAAATAAAAACTCTTTCAAATAAACTGAGTCACCTACCTCGATGTGCTATAGTTTTGAAAGCTATTACTTCGCTCTTCAATTAACTTTTAAATTAAAGTTTTTTCAGTGAATGGGTTTCGAGTAATCAAATCTAAAGTCAAAATTCTGAAAAAAAAAATTCTTTTTGAAATCAAAGGAGCAAAAATTGATTCAAAGAACGGCTGACGTTAGGTTCATTCCATTTTAGGTCCTCGGAAGCTTTAAGAATACGACAGGCAGTCCGGAAGCAAACTCATTGAATTCTAAACAATTCAAAGACTTTTTAGTGTAACCAATTCAAACCAAGCAAATGTAATCTTCATTCATATGAAGTCTCCAGACACTTGCAACAAAGCAAAAAAAAACGAGTTAAGAAATTCCCGCAATCACTTTGTTAAGACGATTAAATCGCCATTACACAGCCAAGTATTGTTACTCTTATTTGCTGAAATAATGAGCCAGAACGAAAAACAAGCATCAATTCCCCTAACAATAGAAATTAAATTGCAAACAAGACAAGAACATCATGCCAATGCGATTATAAGAAGAAAAAATAATAAGAACAACACATTCAACGATCTGCAACTATCGTTATGATCATTTCAGTTAAGTGGTAAAAGCTTCTTCCTAAAGAACAAAGACACGTCCTCTCCACACAGCACAAATCATGCAAAGAGAAGCAATAAAAGTTCAAGTATAAGAACATTCATCGATTCTTCCTTTACATCGTATTTATCATTCTCAATTTTTTTTTAATTCATTTTATTCTTCAATATTTTCTTCAGGGTTCTTGTTTGTGTTTTAAAAGTTAGGTCTCTCGAATGATGGCATTTTGATCGAAATCAATTTTCGATGCACGCATTTTAATTAAAAGGATTTTGCCCTCTTTGCTCCTTCACTATCTCACATATACTACAACATACATTTTTATATGCCAGAGAAAAACAACAAACCAATTTAAATCAAGGACAAAGCAAAAATAAAAAGGAAGAAACTACGCGAACAACAAAACTCAATTATCATCGATTAATTTAATTTACATTTTCTTATACACATTCTTTTTTGTTTATTTTTTTTTTTCCTTGCTGATTTGATTTCATTTCAAGTTCTAAATATAGTTCGACGAAATAAAAGATAAGAATGAAACTACACGGAACACGGTACACAAAACAAGAAGAAAAAAAGAATGAGAAGAGATATTTATGAGTCTTGCATTTGGTGCAGCCAACTTATAGGTACCATACCATGCCATACCAAGCCACTCCTGCTATATTCCTTTGAATTGCAGGCTATATGCAAAATGAATCGCGCAGACTATACAAAAAGGGATTTTTAATTAAGAGATGCATATTTTATTTCATTGTATCCATGGCATAGATGGAGCAGATATACCCAACGTTTAGGTGTGAGGTTTCCATTGAAAGGGGTAACCAATCCAATCATGTCTGAGCGTTATTCCTTCACTTGTTATATGTTTTTTTTTTTTATTAATTTGAGATTATTTTGAGTTAAAAAATAATTTGAAGAAAAGTGCATATCTAATGAAAGATATTCATTCTCGTAAACCGGAAGCTTCTTCTTTTTCATCTTCTTTTGTCGGTTTGAAGGAGTCGCGTCATATCGGTCGATCGTGTTATTTTTAATTTTGTTTGTTCAGCTGAGTTTTGTTTGATTTAATACTTCTTTGAACTCGCTATGTGCACCAAAATGATTAAGTAATTTAATGGCACATGATGTTAATGAATTGTTTATTTTTGTAATTTTCGAGATTTTATTTATGAGAGTTTCAGTCAGTCACCCTTCTTCAAGGAAGAGTTTTGAATTTTTTTTTTATGAACTTGTTTGGGGAACGATGATTAAAAATGTCTTTTTTTTCGTCATTGAAATGCTGTGATTGCATCAAACGCGTTTCGATTGATTTATTCATCAATCAAAAAGGTGATGTTTTTGTCGGACGGGTTGTTTCGTCATTCGAATTTCAGAATTTTAAGCCAGCTTTTCGATTAACTTGCTCAATTTTTTCAAACTTCCGAAGATATTTACAGTTGAAGGCTCTGAAACACTTAGTAAAACATTTAGTTGTTACTTAACCAAGACATCGATTGTTTTTTACTTGTGAAATTCATCAGTTTTATTTGATGCCTCGAAAGTGGTTTTCTGGTAAAGGAAAAATAGTCGTGCCCGTAGCCCGTGGTGGCGTAATGGTTAGCATGTCTGCCTTCCATGTGCTAGGTTCGATGTCCGAGGTTGCGTATTCCCCGCTTTATAGGGCCTACCCTCTTAGGACAGGCAAGTTTTAAACTTAAAAAATACGCTTTTGAAAAACACAAGAAAACTATTCTCATTTTTATTTCATTCAGTTTTGGTACAAAAAAAAAGAGAGAAGATTGGTTCAAACAAGATGGGTGTGCGCTGTTGATGAAATATCTGAAATGAATTGATTAACATTTGGTAAGGATCAGTTGAGCAGTTTCGAAGCAGCAGGGAAACGTCGTTTCGAGAAAAACTCATTTCAAGTTTTCTTTAATGAGAAATCGTAATAGGGGGCAAAGGTTGTTACGTAAACTCACCCAAATGTACAAGTGCTCGAATCTTTCATAAATTTTAGAACAATATAATTAATATGAATACATAATTTGGAAAATGCAAAAACAAAATAATCGATTTCTTGGAAATTCTAAAGAGGGTAGACTGCTCACTTTTAAACATTTGGAGTACATTCTTTTTACATGACTTGGGGAGGGAATATGTTTCTAAAATGTGAGAACTTCTTCAGTATACTTATTCGATAAACTAGTTTTATATCTCTCTTTACTTATAAATAGGCAGTTAAGCACCTAGTTTAGAGCACTAACGTTGAGTTTTCAACTACCAATTTACGCCTACGTTCATACTAATGTGTAGTTCGCAGGTCAGCCTGTATTGATTTCAATGCCATGAAAAGCGATCTTTAGGTAAGCCGTTCGCAATCGGCAAAAAATTATGGGACTCTTCCATTGCCTCGAAGTTTGAATTTTAATTTTGGTGGGACTAACGCCCCGTTTATTAGCTTAGCAAAAGCTTTAAAGAACTTAAACTAATCAAAACAAAACTTAACTATAACGATCAGAAACTGTTTAAAAGAAGCACTTTTGGACAGGGACTTGGAAGAATGAGGTCAAAAAGAAAAGGAATAGAATTAATCTTGATAATCATACGGGTTAAGGGTTCGTTGAGACCATTGGATGTACGATGAGCAGGAAGGAAAAAAGGCGAAGAAAAGTCATTGCCTCGTTGGCAATGTTTAGTTCAAGGAAGTTTTTAGAACAGCAAGTGACGAGTCGAGGTCATTTTGAAGCTGGAGAAAATTTTTGCGTCATCTGCGTTAAGTGAGATAGAAGAATATTTGATGATCTTTTCAACATCATTAATGACAAGGATGAAAAAGAAGGGTCCAAGATGGCTGCCTTGGGGCACACCAGAGGTTGCCACAAAAGTAACTGAAAGAGTAGAAAGAAGACGAACTCTATATTAGCGGTTATCTAGATTTGAAGATATCCTTTTGAGTTGTTCAGGTTGTTGTACTTTAAGCCATTGTGCTAAACTCTAATAAGCTTTTGAGTGATTTTTTCTTACTGACGCACAAGTTGCCTTTCTTCAGTAATAGGAAGTAGGAAATGACTTAAGTGTTTTCTGTGTTTCCTAAACTTTTGAAAAAGTGTGACGGGAATCGAATTTTGCTCACTCAATTGTTTAAACTTAAATAGGCTTCGTTTCCTCTTTTGAACTAGACGTTAACTGCCATCACAATTCTTCTCTAAGGAACGCAGGCATGAAAATAAGATGGCTATTAGTTCTACTTGAACTTCTGTTGTACTCCATTTTTGTGATTTGTCAACTGAACCGTTACTGTGTGATCGCTACACACGAATAGCTGAAGTAAAAATCGTCAAATGTCATTCGTGACTTGTTTTATTCTATTTACCCACCGACAACTAACATGGAACTGCAATTAACTCGCGGCTGTCAGGAAACCATTGGACACTTAATTATGTTTGGCAGTTTTAAACATTCATTTATTACTTCTAAATTCGACACGACCAGCAATTTGTTTCTACTGTAAATCAGAAAATTAACCATTTCAAAATATTTGTACTACAAGTACGAATCAATTTAAGCTAACAACCCTCATTAACCCTCAATCAGCACATATTAACTTTGCTCTCTTGCCTTTGCCCTGCACATTATCAATGGAAACATTTTCGCACAACAAATTAAAAAAAAAAAAAAAAAACAAGAGCAAACAATTCCAGTAGGACGAATCGATCAACCGCACTGCCGAACGCATTTTGCTCGTTTAAAACTTCAATCAAAATGTCTATCAAATCTATAATTAATTTCCATCATCAACTTTTCATTGTCTCACGAGCGCGTTGATACTGCGTATACTTACTTGCCCGCTCGCAAAAGACCTTTTAGCAAATGAAGGACAGAGAGAAAAGGGACCTTCATTTCAGATTGAATGCCCTGCCCAGTGCCCACAGAAGGAACTAAAAATAAAACAATTTTTAAAAAACCATTCCATACGTCTGCGTCTGGGGTAAAGTAAAGTACAGATTCATTCGGCTATCAGCATAATGCAGACACTTAATGACTGTCTGTGCAGATACCTATATATGAGTATGTAATTTGTGATGTGCCTGCGCGCTTCATTTACTGGAAAACACACCAACTCCAGTTTTATTCAACATAATGAAATAATTTTTAATTGTCAATTATTTATTATGTGTATTTTTGTATATGCGTATGCATTGCTATCGCTATATACTCGTATATACCTATATTTTTATTGTAATTCAATTAATTGGATCGCCAGTACAATAGATAACCAATTAAGCTCATCTGTCTCTCTGTCTGCAATGGTGTGGCTGTGGTGTGCTTTGTGCGAAGAAGAATTTGATTACCCAGTTTACCTAGGTAGTTTGTATCTTTTGTTCGTAGACAAACAAACACTGAATGAGACTAATTGTAATTGCCCACCAGTGCTTACAAAACAAAATTTTTTTTTAAATATTTCCAAGCAATTAAAAGAGAGCGCGAGGATTAAAACGCTTTTATGACTTAAACTGCGTCTGGTTTGCATAATTTCACGGAAGTATCTAATTTAAATTGTTTCTGCTCTTTTTGTTTTCCATTACTCGTTTTATCGTATCTTAATTTAAGATTTTTAATTTGGTTTCATTTACAATGGAATTTGAAAGATAAATATTTCAACGGAGAAGACGACGAAGAAGGAGAAGAGGAAGAAAAGCCATTATTCATTGTAAAGTGCAGTTTTTTTCTTTTCCTATGTACCTACTCTTACAATTTTCCCACTTATGAGATACACATTTCTGCTCCCTCTTCCACCCCTCTCTGTTGTTCCTGTGCACAGCACACTATTGTACTCTCGGTAAATCTATGAGATGGGGTCACGTACTCAATTTATTATCTTCCATATAATAAATTGAATACAATTATAGGTATTATCATTATTTATTGGTGTAATATCTTGAAATCTTACAAAAACACATATCTATAGCCTAACCTGAAGCCTCTGAAACTTACTTACCTCCCTGCTTCTTCACAATTCTTCTGTAAGTAGATTCGAATTTAAATGGCAAAACGTGAAGCAGTACGGTGCGATCGTGTAGCTAGCTATCTACCGCTGTTTTATAGAAACGAATGAGACGACTTTTCAACTTTAAATGAGATTCATTCGCACTTAGATTGGTAGTTATCCGATTGTTGTTTTTATTTCTTTTTATTATTTCAACCCAAGCATATACGAGTGTGTGTTATATTTCAAATTTGTTTCTTTTTTTTTTGTTCTTCATATTCTTTCGTTGCTTTTAAATAGTTGTTTCCTTTTTGGTTCAATTTCCCATGGAGATAATTCAAAGTGTAATTTGAAATAATTTAAATTTGTCTGTGATTACGATACATGAGAAAATAAATTTTATAGCACCACACGGCTACGTTGCGCTGCGCTACGTTGCCCGGTGGAAGTTTAATAGACATTACGAATTGGAATAGTTGTCATTAGACACACCGGTATAATACCAGTTGTAATGCGCAGGAGTGTCGACAAAATTAATCTATCAAATGTTCGACCAGGTGTTGAATTAATAATTTTTACTGAATGGGTATCGTATATTGAGTTGCAGAATGATCTTTTTATCAGCGGTGGTTGGTTTTGGTTGATTGAAAAGGAAATTGGTTGCTGTGATATCTTATACAACTTGAGGATTGGGTTAATTGTTATTGAACTCGCGTTGGGCGCCATTTCTAGTGTAGATTGAAGTGAAAGAACTCTTGCACCAGCACATATCGGTAATTTATCCGAAGATTAATCCATGGTTTGTACTCTTTCTTCTTTTCTTGCAATCGAACTGCCAAAACTTTGTCAAAAATGAAAGATCTCATAAACATTTCCGTTCACCGCTCTTGATAGAGAAGTTTCCACTTTTTTCTGGACTCTTCTTGCCAAGCAAGTTCACAATTGGACACATTTGTATAAGTTTTTTGTTTTGATGGTTAATTTCTGTGCTGAGCTGAGCTTTGTTGATATTTTCCACGACTCGCATTCTGTGAGTTTTAAAGCAGCTGGTAAATTACCCTCACATGCTTAACCTATTTAACCCTTCCTCAACCATTTTTTTTTTTTTTTGCTATGTCCTTGGTGGTCAAAGCAGAGAATTAAAACATTAAAACAAACTTTGATGGTTAGGGTTTTTCGTTTCCTCCCTGTATTGTCATTGCTTTCTTTTAGATTGATTGAAAAGCTAGAGAGGGTTGAGCAAAAAGTGATAACTAACTTCATGAAAGGAAAATATCTCTAAAGACTGGGAATGTTTATGAAATTTAAAAGCATTTAAATAATTAAATGAATCAATGGTGAGAAAATGCTTTACATAGCAGTTAGTAAAATAGGAGAACTTTTAACCCATCGAAAGGTAATATCCGTGGAAAAACAGTTCGATACTTCTGGACTTGAACCTCGAGCTCTCACGCAACAGGCACAACCATTACGTCATGGTTACCACCCCCAAATCATTTATATATGAATTCAGCCTTCAATTGAAGTTGAAGGGTGTGAACCAACTTGAAAACAAACTTTCTCAAAAAATGGTTAAACAAAGTTTGAGGTATCTTTTAAGTGATTTTTTTATTTGGAAGCCGTCTTCCATTAAAATTTTGTGCTACTTTCGAGATCATTCTAAAGTCTGGAGTTCTTCTTTGGAGTGATATTCCTTCTGTGTTCATCAAATAATGATAAAATGCATATGGAAAATGTATTTAGCGAAATTGGTACTCTTTTCTTCAATTGACTAAAGAGCCGAAGCGTATGACTCATTTTGGGACAGCTATAACAGCAAAACTTCTCAAAGCTCAAATTGTTGTCCTCCGTTAGTAAATTCACTGTCATGAAAAGCGCTTTCTGGATTAGCCGTTCGGAACCGCTAGAGCTTTGTAGGTCCCTGCATTCCCTTTCACAAGGCATGGTTGTTAGAATTGCGCTGAAGCTCCTCGCTCTGTTGCGCCATCCTATTCATTCGTTTATTTTATTTTATTGTGATTGTAATCGCTTCGACAAACGATTTGCTTACGAATATTTTCCATCCTTAAAATTTAATGCAATTTATAAAAATTTATGCAAAATATAATGCACTTCGAAAAGAAACAACTTTTTCATGGCAAAGTCACGAACAAAGTACGTACCTTCCTGGTAATCGATATGCGACGCATTTATTCAAAATGGCCTCCCTGTTAGTAACGGTCGAATCTTGTTTTGTCTTGTACCTAGAAACCGAACTACATCTACTTGGACGAACATTAAGAAATAAGACCATAATAAATGACCTTAATATATTACACCTCAGCTCTTCAAACTCACACCATTGCCTCAGCATCAGCAGCGTACTGTTGCTGATGCTGATGATGAAAATCCCCGTCTATTATAAATTCGAAAATGTTTGATGACGTTAATTGCAAGGAGACGATGTCGCTGTCTTCTGCAGGCCAAACGCAACGACACCATTACCATCTTACATCGTCATCTGAGAAAATTTATAGTGAATTATCCGATGCAATAAATTAGCACCATAAATTTATAGGTAGTCAACCCTCTCTTGTGTATACCGAATGTGAGATGGCTTCTGTGTAAGATTACATAATTAATGCCCTAGACAGGTTCATGCGGGATAGAAATGCTATGGCTGAAGGTGTTGGGCCTTGTTTATTATTCCTTATGTGGTAAAGTTTTTTTTCCACTTATTTTTTCAGGTTTCTTCAGTTTCAAATGCAGTTGTTCTTTTAGTGTAAACGCACATTTTTCTTAAAAATGATAACCCGACTAACAATTCAATTCTATTTAAATTTTTACAGACAAGAGGGCGAAAACCTGGTCTAGGTGCTGCCGCAAAATTGAACAAATTAAATTCGGCTATATCACCCAGACATCAGCAACAAACCAATTTAGCACTTAGTCCAGCGCCAGCAACTGTTGTGCCACATCCATCACCAAATACAACGACAGGATCGAATCCTTTGAGTTTGGGTGGTGGTAATATAACATCAATAACCGTACAACATCAACATCCGCAGCAACAGCAACAACAACAGCATCAACAACATCAGCAGCAACAACATACGCAGCAACTTCAAGTCCAACAGCAACAACAGCAAGCTGTACAATCTTCACAACAACAAGTTCACCAACAATCACATCAAATAGCAGCACAAATTCATACCATGAAGGACCAACCACAACAACCAATGGTGAGTTTTTGAAGTGAAACTTCTTATGCGACTTGCAAACATGAAAGCGTTATACTTCCGCGTTACACTTAAGCGTTACACTTCCGCGTTACACTTAAGCGTTACACTTCCGTGTTCGATTGCATACTTTTTGAAGTGAAACTTCTTATGCGACTTGCAAACATGAAAGCGTTACACCTCCGCGTTACACTTAAGCGTTACACTTCCGCGTTACACTTAAACACTTTGGCACTGCTAATAAGTTGCTATCATCATTCCGCGCTATTCATCCCAACGATTTCATTGTAGTAAATTGTGTTTATCGGTGGGAATTTTTTGAAGAAAATCATGTCTGTGCATGCGAAAATTATTTCAATTGCTCAGTGAATAATCGATCAGTGTTGTGTTTTCTTTTCTTCTCCAATGAAATGATAGAAAATATTTACTGCAGTTTCTTTTAATTTGTTTGATATATGTATGTATGTATGATGTACGTAGATAAGTGCTTACTAAATATGTAAATCGATTAAGTTAAATTATTCTAACAAAAAATAATTTGTGAAGCTTCTCCTCGAATGTGTTGACTGCGTAATCTTATTTGGAAGACAATACACAAATCAGAGCTTTTAGTGATAAGATGTAAGATGTTATTCGAATTTTAAGATATTAGTGAGTATATATGTACATAGTAGTTAGTGGAGGCATAATCATGTATATATAAGCAATTTCCATTTAAGCCCGTCTCAAAAATGTATGTCTAAACATGTTATCATGTCTAAAAATGTTTGATCATGTCTAAACATGTTTGTTATGTCTAAACATGTTTGGTCATGTCTAAACATGTTTGGTCATGTCTAAACGTGTTTGATCATGTATAAACGTATTGATCATGTCTAAACATGTTTGTTATGTCTAAACATGTTTGATCATGTCTAAACATGTATGTAAGTGTTCTCCGTCTTCGGCTTAGGTGTTAAGACTGCGGTCTTCATTAGTCTGTCAGTCAGCTTCCACTTACACTAGCCAATCAACGGTTTCAGAAAGGTTCCTGGTACTGTATTCCATACATAAGTATGGATACAATACCATACATTCTACCATACATGATACATACTACATACATCTTCAAAGTCCTTCTAATCTCCACCAAAAAATAAAAAAATTGTTCTATGAAATGGTGTTAAGTGCCTATCCCGTGAAAGTTAACTCCGATCAATTTCTTTTCTTTTTCTTTTAAAGAAACAATATGAGTTCACCAAAAATCAATTTCTACCTCTTCCTATTTTCATTTTTGGGAAGTTTCACTTCTACCGCGAGGGACTCCACGCACTATTTTTTTTTTTTTGCTTTCTAATTTATTTATCGAACTTATATGTGGAACTAGTGAATAGAGTGAACTGGTCAATATAGGATATAATAGTGAATAGAATAAACTAGTTGACTGAATGAACTGGTGAATAGAATGAACTTATATTAGAATGAACCGACCCATAGAATAAAAGAGTTCAATAGTATGAACTAATCAATAGAATGAACTAGTGAATAGAATTAACTAGTGAATAGAATGAACTAGTGAATAGAATGAACAAGTGAAAGAATGATCTAGTGAGTAGAATGAACTAGTGAATAGAATGCACTAGTGAATATGATGAACATGTGAATAGAATGAACTAGTGAATATGATGAACTTGTGAAAAGAATGAACTAGTGAATAGAATGAACTAGTGAATAGAATGAACTAGTGAATAGAATGAACTAGTGAATAGAATGAGCTAGTGAATAGAATGAACTAGTGAATAGAATGAACTAGTGAATAGAATGAACTAGTGAATAGAATGAACTAGTGAATAGAATGAACTAGTGAATAGAATGAACTAGTGAATAGAATGAACTAGTGAATAGAATGAACTAGTGAATGGAATGAACTAGTGAATAGAACGAACTAGTAAATAGAATGAACTAGTGAATAGAATGAACTAGTGAATAGAACGAACTAGTAAAAAGAATGAACTAGTGGATAGGACTTCGTTAGTGTTAATTATTTTTGAATGGGGAAATAATAATCGGTGATTTTTTTGATGAAGCCATGAGAAAATTCACTAGTAATGAAGACGGCTGACTGATCTATAACCGGATAAAGAAATAAATTTAGTCAAATTATTGGACTTAGAGAATAAATAAATCTAAAATATAGAAAATAATTCAGCAAGCTAGCAAATATGATTTAAAAATATTATGTCATGTCTGGTTCATTTAATGAATTTTTTTGGGGGAATGTTGTAAAAAGAGAAACAAATATTAAGAACAAATGTACACAGTATAAACAATTGATCTACCTGGCTGTGTGAAAGAGTGAACAAATTTTTTAAAAGATTTCCGAATGACCAATACGCCAAGCCACGTACAAGAAAGATACGGCATACAGGCCATGTTCAAAAAATAATTTTTTTCTATGATTTGATCTATTAATGAAACAGTAGATTCGAATAAATGACTCAACTCATTAGTAAGGAACTCAAGTACCCGCTTTTCATGGCAATGAATTTTGCTAGACTTGCAAATTCCTCTCGAAATGCAATACCCGTGAAAAAAAAAATAATTTCGATTGGATGGATGAATCAAGAGGATGATATTTGCTCATGAATGAATCTGTTTGCTTTCAAACAAGTGAATCTAATAAGCCCATTGCCGAGAGTGAATAGGCAAAAGAACAATTTATTATAAAAAATCGATTCAGAAAATGCGGCTAGATGATTTTCCATACGTGAGTCTATGAGTCTATAAAAAAAACCTGAAATACTTTCAAATATAGGTACATGTTTACGTAAATCAATGAATTGTTTCCTCAATCGTCCAATCAAAAAAGGGACAAATGAATAAATCTATGAAATGTGAACTAATTGAACCGAATATTTATTATATGATTATGTGAAACTAAAACTAAATGAGCTCTCATATAAATATGCACCATGAATTCAAAATATTGATCACTAACATCGATTCAAACAAAAACTAGTCATGCATCGATGAACCACTTAATCAATAATAAATTTATATATGAATGAGAACAGAATTATTGTTGAATTGCTGAAACTTTAATCATTCAATTTCGCTCAACGTTAAAAAATATTCTGCAAAAAGTTCTAATAATCGCAGTTGTTTTTTTCGAACTAAACAGTTTATAAGTCTCTCTTTCCAACCACCCCGACCTTCTTCTCGTTCATTCAATCGATAAATAAAAACCTATATCTACTCCTACACCTCCTCCTACCCTATATTCAAAAGTATAATTGAATTCCCTAACCACAAAACAAAAACTTTATAAGGAAATTTTTTTCAATAAACCTAATTGCATTTGCAAATACCCCTTTTCTTCATTATAACAACTATTTATAACAGAGCTCTTTTTTTTCTCTTTATTTTTGAACTGAATGAACGTAAAGCTATCATCATAACTTTCAATTTAAACAAAAAAGGAATGTTTTCCACATCCGTCTCACGTCCTTATTGCGTTTGGCCAATAATTCAATTCGAAAATGGAAAGGAAAAAAAGGAAGAAGAAGGAGAAATAAAAATAAAAATAAACAATCTTCTTCACATTCTATTTTCTGCAAAGTTAAGTGGAAAATCCCAAAAGATAAACCAACCTAGCCTTGCGCCACCTCCAACGTCCTTTACGTAGTATAGTACTCTTCAGTTCAAGTACAAAACAACCAACAGCCCAGGGTGCATTGATTTCTTCATTTTTTTTTCTTCGTTTTTTTCCCTTTCTCATCACCCTTAACTCAATCTCTTGAGGCACCAAATGCTAGGATGTATGTGTGTGTCTGTTAAAATATAGCTTTTCAAGTTATACACATTACACAAGTTCAAAACGCTCTAATAGTATAGATGGTGGGTGCACCCTTAAAATGAAGGCTGAGAGTAGACGCTGTTGTGCTCGAGCCATGTATCTCTTTCTCACACTATCTACCCTTCTCATTGAATTGTTCGGGTAGTTGGCCTGGTTGGTTCCTGTTCCGATCCCAGTGGAATGTCTGCAGCCAGCAAGGCGACCAGGCAGCAACAGAAGCTCACATGCACAACTTAACTACACCTCGCATTCTCTGAAGCTGGCTGTGTGAAATTGGTACCTACATAATGTATTCCAAGTACAGGGAGGCACGTATACATATTCCTCTAGAAAAGCGGTCATGGCATAGCAGCATCCCCCTTACCATCACATTCAATGCCTCAAAACTTGCACAGAAGAGAACGAATGCCTCGGAAAATAATCGTCTCCACCAACTTCTCTTCCTTCATTACCCTCATCATCATCAACATCATCATCATCGTCGTCGTCGTCGTCGTCGACGTCGTCTCTTATCACCTCCGACGTCGCTCCCTAGAGTTGGTTGTTTTTTTTAGGAGTCGCGCATAAGCAATTGCGCACCTTCGACCCATGCGGGGTGGCATGCATTTTCCACATAGAAGGGCAAACCGTCGCTTATATCGCCATAGAAAATAACAACCCCTAGCATAGAAAAAAAAGGAATTCGTGACTAACGTCATGGAGTTTTTTTTTTTTTTTTGTTTTTTGTTGGAGTGTCTAGGTCTACTCCGCATTCAAAGAAGTTAATATCCCTTCGGAATAAAACTTCAACTAATGACAGACAGATCTTTTTAATTGGCAGGAGTTTCGCTATGGAATTTCATTATGTTCTTCAGAGAGAGAGTTAACCAAAACAATGTGCCACACAATAAAGCGTGGAATTTCGAACAGAATTTACAGTCGATGAATATGTAAAGTTAATTTTGCGAATTTGATTCCAAATTCTAGCCGTTAACATTGAGGCATTTCTCTGAAATTGTTTTAAAATAAAACTGCCTTCCACAGAAAACTTTAAGGTTACATTTCAGATTCAGAATGGCATTACTCTCTCAAGTTTCCACATTCTCTCTCTCGTGTAACCTCTTCAACTTAAACTTAAAACTTCTAATTCAATATAGCCAAGCCTCTGATGCCGTTCTTTTGAGTATCCCTATCCCTTTTCTTCATTACGTGTATAGAGTATAGTTGCTAACTCTAATGGCGGTCCAGCTTTAGATGATTATGACGATAATAGTTGTGGAAATGGTGGTGGGGCTATAGCCATCACCTGTGGTGATTGTTGGGAGTTAACCCCCACTAGAGAGTGTTTGAGTGCGAGCTTTTCTCTTCTACTTGTGTTGTTAGCCGCCCAGACAATTAGAGCCCCTTCCCTGAAGGATGAAAGAGTGCAGTAGTTCTTATTCGGTAGGTTGTGTTCTGTTCTGTTTGGATATATCCTGCCAGGAAAATTAATGAGAAAATTTATCCATTCGGTATGTGTGCAGTGACTACATGATAAATTTTGGATTTGCTGCTTTTTTTTGTCTTGGTCAGCGTAATACAGTGATGCAGCAATATTAATTACTTTTTGAAACTGGCTGTAACTGTAATACTTCACAGTTAAATGAGAAATTGTGGATCTAAGTTTTTTTTTTACTATACAAATTTTTATTTGAAAGAAATAAGAAAATATGAAACATCACAGAACAAAACGACATTTTACTTTTGTCAAACTTTTGAGGATGTTATTTTTCTAATTGAAATGTCAAATTAGACCTAGCTAGAATTAGGCTTTATTTCGAGTCGTTTCTCGCCTGAAATTTCGCCTTGTCGCTTGTCAAATACGATTCCTTTTGTTTTCTAATACGACTTTCGAAAACGATTAGAAAATGACATATGTATGTGCGCATGTAGCTGTTCCCAAATTGGGAGGTTCAACATACAAAGTTTCCGTCGTTTTCGAAATAATTTTCATCCGGAATGAATAAAACAGTATGGCTTTAGACACATCAAAAGCCAGACACTGCTGTTCTGATTTAAGATGCAATACCAAATTCTATCGTCTTTGAATGTTTTCTGCTCTGAATCTTAGTTTTGTAATCTTTATAGATTGCGGAATTGAATTCGGCGGATTCTACTAATCTTTTGATTTGTTGTACTAAGAAACAAACATGAAACTCTTATTTCGAAACCGTTTTTTTTTTTTTGTGAATCCGATATTCGTGGGCTCAGATCAGCCTTGACTGTCTTTATTAAAAGACAAAATAGTAATACCATTAATCTTGCCCTTATTAGTTCAGTTTTTTTTTTTTTGTATTGAATAGGGCGAAGGCAAAACACCTTTACTAGCACGTCGACCTGAACGATCTTTTGAGCTGTTCTCTTAGGCGTTTTTTTTTCTGTTAGAACGATCTTTTGAGCTGTTCTCTTAGGTGTTTTTTTTTTCTGTTAGAGGTTTTTAAAATACCAGCTGAGAGCCCTCAGACCTAAGTACCGGTCCATTATACTGTAGCAACATTATACAGTTAGTAACCTTCTATTTGTTATAGCTTTCTATAGATGTTCGGAGAAAAGCCAAAACACGCTGCCATGATAAGGAGCCTAAGTTACCAGCTCTCACCATGTCTGCGCCGAATATCTGTAACCTCATGCGAGAAAAAGCAGGAAATTCACAGAGGAAGTGCTCTGCGGTGTCCTCATCTTCTCCACAAGATTCACAGAGTGTGGTATCACTTAAGCCTAACACGTATAAATGCTTGGCAAAAGAGAAGTGCCCGCTGGCAACGCCTACGCCAATAAGCTTTCTACAGTCTTTTCTGCTACGAGCTAGCAAAAATGTAGCAGTATTCTTATTAACGTTGGAGAGCATAAGTTTGGTGTGTCTGCATCCAATGGAAGCATGTCATCTACGGTTGTGCTCTTCACAGATCCAATCGCAATCGTTGATTAAAGCCCTCACTGATGACGTTGGCTGACCTAGCGACGGTTCAGGTCCTGAGAAAGCTGTCTGAGATCCTTGCCTAGCAAGTTCATCGGCGATCTCATTTCCAGTTATGCCGTGATGGCCCGGAACCCAAATGTGACTCAAGGAATTTAATCTTCCGATCGCATTCAGAGAGCTCTTGCATTCCTGGGTCACTTTCGAGGTGGTTAGAGGGTTGAAAAAGGCCTTAAGCACTTTAGGTGTAAACACGTAAAGTGTGGAGTTGTTCATTCGGAGAAGGGGTGTTTCTGATATCAAGGGGACTAGTGAATCCTTTATTGAATTCTTTTGGCAGCGCATTCACATAAAATGTGTTCGGCCGTTTCTGTGTCTTCGAGACAGAGATAGCAGGTGTCATCCTGGCTGACGCCCATGTTTTTAAAATGTTATCTGAGAGAGCAGTGCAGTGAGGATTACCGTAAGTAATTTTGCGTTGCGTTTGTTCATGTCAAGAATCTCTTTCATACGTCTTTGAGACAAGTCGATGAATAGTTTTGACTGGCGGTGGCCATCAGAGTTGTTCAGGGTGTGAATTATGTTCTGCCGTTCCCAAGTAATCAGTTCGCGCTTAATGCTACTGATTGGGAGAACGCAGTAGGGTTCCGGGACTTTGATATAGTTTTGAGAGCCAAGTCTAGCTAGGCGACCAGCCTCTTTTCTACCCTGTACACTTTCATGTCCAGGCATCCAGGAAATTAGTTCAGTTAGTGAGAACTTGAACACACTATGAAACTATTCTTTTACATATGCAGACTTGTCGTCAAGCACCAATTGATTATGAAAGTTGAAATATCAACAAAACGCGTTGATGCTTCAGTTCATAGTTCACTCAATTTATTTTAAATTTATTATTATAATTATTGTATATTTTTTTTAAGAGGAGGCTCATGCCAATCTGAAGCACTCAGACGTAATTGGCACTACATTGTACTACTGGGACAGCAGCCTTCCTTTTTTTATGAAACTGGGAGACTGAAATTAAAGTAGATGCCCAAAGCGTATTTCGAACCCCCGCGTCTGGTCTATCTACTGAACACTCTACCACTGCACCACGGTTGTCTTTTTCATTAAGCCTTACAAAACACGACAATTGGAATGAACTACTGAACTAATTAAATTATGGGGTTCTTACCTAGACGACTTAGTTCAGTAGTCAGAGCGCTCTTTAGAGTTAGTTTATTGATGATCTACCTTCTCACAAGAAAAATGTTGAACAGTTCCTGAATAAGGGTCCAAAGCAAGAACTATACATTTTCTTTTCCGCATTTACTTAGTTATAGTTAGGTTAGGTTCTAGGGCCGTCTAATCAAAGAAACATCAAGGGAAAAAATGTTTTTTCTCGCGGGTATCGCCTTGGCAATTTCTTTTACAGTAATTTCATGCCATGGAAAGCACTTTCTCGGTTAGCGATTCGGAATCGAAAAAAAATTGTAGATCCCAACCAGGCAAGTGAGGTAAGTACGAATACAAGCAGGCGCTAAAAGATAGTGTAGCTTTAAGATAGGTTCTACCTCAGTACTCTCTAAAATTTTATAGTCATGATACTTCAAAACAGCGTGATCTAAAAAGTGATAAAAACATATTTTGTTTTAAGACTGTTATCCTAATGGTGATGCAATGATAGGTCGACTTGGGAAAGACAGCACTTGCTTTTAGTGGTTCCAGAACGCGGTATTGAAACCCGTTTTCAGATACCAATATGGTTCAAGAGGAAGTTGGCAGTTTAAAAAGGTCAGTGACAAATTCGATAAATAATAAGACAGGTACAAAGAATGAGGGCAGATATCACATCTTGTGAGGAATGGTGGCGACCAACAAATTGTTGCCGAAACAGAAAAGTTTAGTGAGAAAGCCTTTCTCAAAGCTTTCTTAAGGCCTTTGTCAATGCTAGTTCTTACTGTGGGGAACACTTTTAGAACTAATAAGTGGAGACCCTTAAATAACATGACGGCAAATCACTAAAACAGTAAACTTCAAAATGATGAAATGTAAAACCCTGTGTGAAAGAAGAAAATAAATACAGAGGACTCTTCACTAGCAAAATGCTTTATCTTAATGCCTTGTCTTAATTGCTTTGTAAATATGTGTGGGTTTGATTAGTTGCGTAACAATTAATTTCATTCCTGTTTAATTCATTAGAAGTCATTCTTCTACAAATATTTATCTCTTCTCTTCAAAAAGGAAATCCTCTTGAACAATGTTCCGTAAGCATACACACACACAGACACAGATAGGCACATACAAATGCCTAATTTGTTTGAGATTACTACATACATAACCTTTTTGAAGGACTAGAGTATTTCGACGGTCCATGGTCCATGGAAGCTGATTGCCCTTTTAAAATCCTTGTTAATAGATCATTAAATCAGTTCAGTTCGGGACAAGGCTCTGATAAAGAACCAAACCAATATTCAAGGCCAGACTTTGACGTAAGTAGCTTTCATGTCGCATTTTAATTCTAAATGAAGGAATTACGATACATAAGAATTAAAACAAAAACCTTTCTTCAAACAATTACCAGCAAAAGCAAAAAAAAAAAATGCTTCTCGAAACAAGTTTAATATTTAATGAATTTAACTCGACATAATAGCCACATTAACAATGTGTACCTCGATGTGGGGTGCATAAATTAAGATTTTGATTGGACCTCGATTCTCGGCCCACTCCCTTTTTGCTCTGTTTTGCAACTGATAAGAGAATTCATTATAATTTTATAGAATTCCATAAAATGTATTCGAGTCTGTGTCGTCGTATTGTACCTTTTGTACGAACGAGGGGGATAAAAACTTACTTACACTCTGAGGAGCAATAAATTTAAAATTAAATATACATACACACGTTGCGTATAAATATAAATATATTTATGTATATGTATATGTATGAGTACATTCCACTCGCACATGTTCACATTCGAAAATAATAATATTCCGACTGTGAGTTACCGCCGAGCGCCGAATGAAATGAAATAGCTCACCATCATTATATGAGTGTGCGGGGTGAAATGGAAAATAAATGAAAGTATTTACTTTGATACTATTCTCTTCCACCCCAGCTACACCTTTCCTGTCTTTTCATCATATCACCCTTAACAACAACAACAACAAAAAAGTCAATTATTTTTTTCTCCCATTAAAGTATAGCGAGGGTTGGAGGGCTCAGTTAAAATAAAATCAAAAAAAAAAAAAAGACTTGAACAAAACAATATTGGTACAACAAAAATACAACCCTGAAAATGAAATAATATATTTGTATGTATGCCTACTATAGACGAATGTGAACGTGCATTGAATAGCGCCTATCCTGGAATATGGGGTATTTTGTTTTGCACCCCCTGATAAAAATAAATTGACATTTTAACGTTTTTGTTTTGGCCAACAATGCGTAGTAGTAGGGCATAATAAAAATTTTATCAATGGAGTTTTTGATTTTGTTTCCATTTTTTGTTTATTATTATTTATTTGTATGTGGAACTAAAAAAGAACTTTGTCAATGAAATTTTAGTGAATGTCTTTCTTTCTTTCGTGCTTGTTCTCACGCATTGATTTGATTGTGGGACACATTTCAAATAGAGACATGATAGTTGTTTTACTGCGACGAAGAAGAATATTTTTTTCCTGAAACTACCTGACCAAAAGAAGGAACTGAAGAACTTCCTCGCAAATACACTTTTACTAAGCAAAGGTTATTTAGGCTCTTACCCAAATTGAAGCCTTAAAGTTCATAAGGTCCTAGTAGTTTCTCTTTTATGATCAAAAAATAATCGCTCTTTATTCAGTTAACCTTCGTAAGTTTGGACTTCGTTGCCAAGAAAGTGATCCTTTGGGTATCCCTGTTTGGAAAGTTTCTCAAAAGATCGTAAACGCTACTTTTTTTTATTACCAGAGAAGTTACAAACAAAGGCCATGTAGGATTCTCATACTACTGTTTCAGTTGACAATAAACATTTAGTAAAAATTGTCGTCGTCATTAATCTTTTAGTAGACTGTCGAACAAAATCGTCGGATGGGATATTTTGCTGGCGAGTGTAATCAGCTACATAAGCTGGCTTAACTCGAAAAGCACGACTTTTCATTGAATTAATTGCTTTCCAATTTATGACCATACAAAAAAAACCTTTTGAGCCTTGAGAATAAGTATAGCAAATGGGTGCCGTGGCACAGAGATATCGTAGGTAACAGCAAAGCCGATGAACTCGCCAGAAGAGGAACCGTTTTACCGATCTCAACCAGCAGGCTGAATATTGGTATGCATACCAATCGCTTACTGCATATGCTTAAGCAAGAGGCAATGGACAGAACAAGTAATAGGTGGTACAATATCACTATGTGTGTGGCAACAAAACAGATATGGCCAGAGCTAGATATTAAACGCACAAGGCATTTTCTATCCATAACCAGATTGCACGTTAGTTCCATAATCAATGTCATTACCGGACATTGTCTGATAGGTAGTGACACCATATGACTCGGCGTTTCCTAACCTCCTCTGATCATGTTCTGCACTCTCCCTCAAAATCAAAACACAAATCAAAAACTCCAAATGGTTTTGTTAAGTGAAAAACTCACTCTCATAATTCTTATAGTATCACAATATACCTAATATTGGTCTAAGTTTGTCAGTTGTTTTCCTGACAGCCATTTAAACCTTGCCCAACCTACCTACGTTCGAAGACATTAGTTAAATTATTATCAATTTTCATAATTCCATAAAAACGGAGGTCACTTGTACAATTGGTTGTACAGACTTTGGTTTGAACGACCAATGTTGGACAATGTGAAGCCTCAGGCTACCGCTTGTCTAATTTCTTGGATGGTTTTTAAATATTTTTGAAAATTTTGAAGTTAGTCAGAGAAGTCTGAACGCAAAACTACATCCAACCATCCATTATCCATCAAACGAAGTCTGTAAAGCTCATTTTACAGTGTGAACTCCGCTAAACGTTGCTGTCATTGTCATTGAACATTTTAACTTTTTCATACAAAAATCTAACATTCTGTACAGTTTTTTCTCTCTGACTTCTTAGTGTATCTGCAAAAGTCGTTTGTCTATACCTATAAGAAATTTGACTTATCGTAGTACCGATTGGCCTATCAATGCTTACTCTAAAGGCTGGGCTTAATTTGACTAGCTGCAATACACTTTGATCCAATTGAATGTTTCAGATGATTTTAGCTTACAGAGGGTTGTAAAAAGGACATGCTGTACCGATACTCTCCAGATCTGATGAGCTAGGCGTAGGCAATACTGATTTGTATAGAAACAAGGCGAACATGTTTTTCCTTCTGCAAGGAATTGGCAAGTCCTCCGTAATTTAATAAATTGCCATGAAAAGCGCTTTCTAGATGAGCCGTTCGGATCCGGCAGAAAATTGTAAGTCCCCACCATTCCTCAACAAGGCAATGGTTGTGAGAAATGCATTAGGCCCGGGGTTCCTCGCCCTGCTGGGTTACCCTATTTATTTATTTATTTATAGAAATAGAAAACGAAAGATATTTGATTGCCACTTGACGATAATTAGGAAGTAATCGAAGCGTCAAGCCTGCTCGTACTCGGGGAAAGAAAAATATTAAACTTTCTGTAAAATAAATTGCTAAATTCACTTTTACAATCCGCTTCTTTCCAACATAATTCAACATCATTGCAAGTTACAAATTCTAGCTAAATCACAATTTCCAATCAACACTCTAATTAGGAATTGATCTTTGATCTCATTCTGAATGAACATCGCCATCTATTGAGATTTCCTTTTTTGTTGCGCTTTTTTCACATCGAAAAATTTTAGGAAAAGCAAGAGACTGCTCGCGTTCTTCGCACCGGGACTTCGAAAACTACTGTTAGTTTTCGTCGCTCTGACTGGTCAAAAAAGTCAGAAGTTTCAGCTGACATTTAGCTGACAGTTAGATTATCTGTTTTTCGAACATAGATTTTCAGATGGAAAAAAGGAGTCTGAAAATTCTTAAAAAAAGTTCTAGTTGTCAAAACAAGGAAAACACGGACTTTACTCGGTATTCTTGGGTTAGTTTTTTGTTTTATTAGTTTTCGCTTACTTGTTGAATTAAAATTGATTATTATTGATGTTGGGATATTTTGTTTTGTAAATTGATATTGAAAGTAAATTTATCAGCAACGAAAATATATTTTTGAGGGCACATAATTTTTTTTTTTTTTTTCATCAAAATTGATTGAAGTGAATTTAATTTGCATACTACGTTACACAAATACTTGGAAATCGAATTCCTTAATTTCAAACTGGGAAAATCTGTATGTTTACCAATTACTTTTACCACTATGTAAAACCGAGAGGTGAATCACAGTACCATTTTATATCTGCCACAGAGCTTAATTTGCGTTCTTGAACCGACAAATTGAATATCGAAGATTCGAAACTGCGAAGAACGCGAGCACTTTCTTGTTTTTTTTTTTGCTTAAATTGTGATGTCTGTTGATGTTTTCATTAACTAATGATCAGGGCACCCATGAATTCTCTAATCACTTAAGAATGTCAAAGCTTTTAAAAACAGTCACCAAACTAATGTCAGTACCATTTAATTAAATCTTTCATTTATTTCATCGAAATAGCCTTTAAATTATGTGTTATTATTATCGATCATGTTCCTTGTTGTATTCCACCAGCCAGCTCTCAATTTTTGATTATTTTCTTAAATTCCACTTCATGCAACTAATTGCAATTTGCGCAGCAAAAAATAATAAAAAAATGAACAAAGGACAAGCAATTAAGAATCCACGAAACTATCATTAAAGTGCCCAAGATGTTATGTTGAAAAGTTTCAGGGTCATTTCTCGAGCACAGACAAATCTATCAATATAGAGAGATACTTGCGAGTAAATATGTACATTCAACATCGTGGTGTGGATTCAAAAGCACGTAGACAGACAAGAGGCGTTATCGCCGAACCCATTAATTCTTGTCCTTCTGCGACTGCATAATTTTCCCTGAGTTCTTAACAAAAATTACCTTCTTTTTTTTCCTCTGGTATAAAACATAGAAACATGGAGTATATATGTATATACGAGCATGCTTTTGACTTGGTTTGGGTTGGTGGGCATTGCTGAAGGTTAACGTTTTATATCTCGTGAAGTCACGTTAATGAGCTTCCATTTTCAGTTACTTACATATTTTTACACTTTTTTTTAATGAAGTTATTATTTATTACTAAGAGTAGGTACTTATAAACCGCGGAACTATTGAATTTACGAATCCAAATTTGCAAAATAAAGTTAACTAAAAAAAAATGCACAACCGGTGCCGCAAAAATCAAAGTCGAGAATGACAACTGTCAAACTCGATTGAGCAAACAAAAAAAAGTGCAATAAACTGCAATAAAAAAGTAATTTGCGGGGCGGCTACTCCACGCCCACGGCTACTCAGCTGGGCTGGGTTCACAATGGTTAAAATACGATCGCGTATAAAAAAGGATATGTGTGGTAAAAAAAGTAGATGGTTAAAAAAATGATTGAATTATTTTATTGATTCAATGTAAATCAGAACAGGGTAACCTAGATTTAAATGGGCGCCAGGAAATTTTTAAAAAGAAGGAATTTCCAAACCTTGACTGGAAAATTTTAATTAAAAAGAAATGTGAAATGAAAAGAGAGATATGTATATGATTTTAATAATTTTATTGTTGGGAAAACCTTGGCGAACCAGGATTAAAATCCCAAATCTTTTAAAGAAAATAAAGTTTGTTTTACAGAATAAAAAAAAAAAACAAATAGAAACTAATAGAGATAGTATAAATATATATAAAAGTTAAGAAGACCTTCAAATGTCCTTCAAAGAACAAAAGAACGAGGGTACAAAAGTTTGAACCCTTAAAATTCGGTCCCGTAAAACTCCAAAATGGGGTTGAAATTAATAGTGGCGCGTGCCAGACAATATTCTGGAAAGTTCGGATAAAAAAAAGATCCACACAGAAAAATGTTTAAAAAGAAATTTTTAAACTGCGCACTAAATTGTTTATTTTTTTATGTAACACACTCTACTTATCTTTTCAATATGTCCCCTCCTATCTTTTCCCTCGTATTTTTCCCTTCCAAATTATTGTCCCGTCCTGACGACTGCGCTAAACTTGCTCCTTTCTCCTTCCTAAACTCAGTTTTCTAAAATTCTAAAAAGAACTTGTTAAAAACTCGCTTTAAAAAAACTCAAAAGAATAAAGAAGACTTGCTTTCGATTTTTTTTCACTTTCTGAATTTTTCTCGCAAAATATCAAAACATCTGAATCGCTTGTCAGAAGTGTGTCCCACTTCAAGTCTAACTTCTTGCCTGTTCTCAACCCCGCTCTCATGCACACATACATTCATACTCTCATCCAATCACTTTTGTGCATTCAGTGTCTCGACATCAGCCACCGTTGCGTTGGCGTGCTTGAGCCATCGCTGTCGAATACCAACAAAAGCTTACACATACATTCACAGAGTTCGACAAGTTGTTGGTGTCGTCCACAACTCGCCGTTCTCTTGCCAATCACCAAGTTCGGCAAGTGGTTGGTGTCGTCCAACACTTGCCGATCTTGATGGGTCAGTTGAGACCACCTAAAACCCTATATCAAAACCTTTTTGAGAAAACATCGAAATTGACTTAAGATGTGTTCAATGGCTTTTTTTAAGATCATAACAGCACAGCACAGCACAGAAGCAGTGAAAAACGTCAGGCAAACTTGTCAAAAAAGGCAACAACAAAAACGAAAAAAAAACAACCACCAAATTTTCTTTTTCAGATATCAATTTAATTTAGCGTATTTTCGTCACGAATAAGTAATTTTATTTTCAGCACAAGGTTAGGTGTTATTTCCTGATTTTTTAAAATTTTTTTGAACTTTTTACAACAAATTAAAACTACAAGCAAAAAGTCAACAGCTGCTGTTGACAGTTTTCACCAAACTTGCACTAGCTCAAGAGGAGGTGCAGAAAATGCTGTGCTAAACTGTTCTAGAACAGCTCATTGAACACAAAAAAGATCAGAAAAGATCAGAAAATTTCTCATTGAACACCAAAAGTCTGATCTTTTCTGTCTGAAACTGTTCTAGAACAGGTCATTGAACACTCTTTTAATTGAAAACGAGTTGCATCTGAGCATTTTCTCAGTTACTCTACTAGGAAGATTAATGAGCCTATAGGTTACCTCAATTCTTTTGAAGTAACCTATAGGAGGAGGAAATCTTTCACATCGCGAACCCTAACCTGATACTGGTGGACCCTTTTGCAGATTTAAGGATGAACACCTATCGTTCCAACCTTTCTATATACCGTGTTACAGATAATTTAGGATGGGCTTAAAGGCCATGCTACTTTAAATTGTTTCAAATGATGATGTTGTCTCCTTCGCAATTTCGAGCTCATTAGATCAATAATAGGTTTGTTCGTTGAAGCCCTGGTGTTGCCCTAGGGTCGCCACAAAGCATTTTTTGAGAAACCTAAATTCGCTCTGAATGTCAAATTGAGTGTTTTTTGAGCCATAGGTGTGCCATAGGTTTTCCCCCCCACTCGCCCTACCTTTTTGCTGTGGCGATTTGAGGGCTGTCAAATGGCATGTATTTTTATTTAAATGACAGGGATATGTGGTGATTTGTGGTTTAGCGTTTTTTTTTTTTTTGAGGACTGGAAAACTCAGGTTTTTTTGACAACTCATGGGGTTCTCAAGATGCTCAAAGCGATGTTACCTTCACACTACTAAGAGCAAACAACGGAGTAAAGGTGGTGTCAAAAAATATGATGGGAAGAAGGGAAGGTTCAAGTGGAAAAGAGAGGATATAGAAAGAAACAATATTTCAATGAATATTAAGAGAAAACGCTAAATTATGCATTAACCATGCGTGTTGACGTGTTGAATTTATTAAAGTAACGCAAATTACTATTTTTTTTTTATTGCAGGCTCCAATGGCCTTTTATCCAACATGGCAAGCGGATCCATCACAAGGTTGGCAGAATCAATTTATCCAGCAAATACCACAGAACAGCCCTGCAATAACATCGCTCAACTCGCTGGAATTCCAACCTCAAAGCTATTCGTATCAGCCGCCAAATGGATATGTTCAAACAGGCCTCGGATTCGATCCGAACTATGGGCGAACGTATGCCGCTCCAGTACAGCGTTATGAATTCCAGACACAGCAAATCTCTTCGCCAATAAATCAAGTCTCTTTACAGAGCGTGAGTTTCGCTCCGACTGTCACATATGCTGGGCAAGTGTCAACAGCTCCAGCTCCGCCTCCGGTTGTGCTTTCGAATTCGTCAGCAGCAGCTGCACAGCAACATCAGTTGCAGGTGGGAGGAGCATCTGATTTGAATAAGACTATGTCGGGAAACGACACGCCTGGATATCCGCGGGTGAGCAGCGTACCGCCGCGCTCACTCAATTGTAACGGGTATTCAGGCGATTTCAGCGGTAATCAAGGAAGTGGAGGAGCTCAAGCAGTAGCACAACAGACACCTGGAGCCGTGAGTGGTGTTGGCGCAACAACTGGCCAGCAAAGCTCCAATCCAAACGCACAGCAACAGCAAACGCAACAACAGTCATCCTCACCAATGCATCCGCCATCTGCACAAAACTCTCAAAATCAGCAGCAATCTTCCCAACAAGTTCCACAGTCACCAACGCGAGGGCACATGCAGCAACAGCAGCAACAACAACAGCAGCAGCGACACGTCTCTCAGTCGCCAAATCATGTTCCTCAATCTCCCAACAATCACAGCAGCAGCAGTAATCCCAGCAACAACATGCAAAATTATCCTATTCCACCATCTCCGAACCATAATTCTCAACAGATGTTACATAACCCCCATCAAGGTATGCATACACCTAATCAGCAACAACAACAGCAGCAAACTCAGCCCAATCACATGTCATCGCCCAGTCATTCTCAAATGTCTCAAGACTGGAATTGGAATGGGCAGAGCCAACAGCAACCAGGTGCCCCAGGCGAAATGTTTAATCAAGCTGAGCGTGTCAACCTGAACACTCGAATAAAATCGATGATTCTTCGGAAGAACGATCCCAAAGACATGGGACAAGGTGCTGATGTTCAAATGCAGACACCGACTGGCCCGCCGGGAACTCATGGCCAGTCTCAAAATCAGACCGGTCATTTTTTATCGTATAGCCACCATCTCCGAGGCGATTCTTCAGTGAACGCCAGTGGTTCTAGTGTGCCACAGCAACAACAACAGCAACAGCAGCAGCAAACGCATCAGTCACCAACAGCGACAGCAGCAGCAGCTAGTGCAACACTCACAGAACCACACGGAGGTGGTGGCGATCAAATTTGGAAGCCACAAGGTCATTCGTTCAAGAAACCCCCGAGTAGCTTCCAAAACACGGATCAAACCCATCAGCAACAGCAGCAGCAACAACAACAGCATCAAACAACATCTCACAGCAGTAAGTCGAAAAAGAAGAGCCACAGCGCACCTGACGTCGACAAAAATAGCAATGATCCTGGCGGAGGCAGTGGCCTCCACCATCACCACTCCCAGCATGGACACCACCATCAAAGGGGTTCTCCTCATCATCAAGTAGACATTAAAACTGAGAAATCAAGCTATCCGCCTATGTCCGGCTACGGCCATCACCCAGACCCAAATGCTTGTTACCCTGGAATGAATCCACAGGGGCAGTATCCAATGATCAAGCAGGAACCTGGTCTCATGCCACCCCAACAAAACAACAAAATGGAGGGATACGAACGCAACTATCAGAATTTCATTCAGTACGCTGACTATTGTCAGAATGAGGTTCAGCCGGCTGGTGGAAACAACGCAAATAACCAACAGCAGCAACAACAGCAGCAGCAGCAACAACAACAAGACTATCAACAGCAGCACGGTTATCAGAATCCTGCAGCTTCCTACTATGGTGCAGGCTATCAGCATCAAAACAACTATCAGCAAAATTTCTCGCCAAGTTACCAGCATCCGCCACCGCCGCTTCCGCCGCACTCATCGTCAGCATCAACGCCGTCTTCCTTTGGGTGTCCGCCATCTTCCAACCCGTCTAAATCTTCCAGCTCGAGCTCGAAGGGGGGTCACAGTCTAATGGATTTAGACCGAAAACATGATCCGAGTAGCAACTTGGCAATGCCTATGAACTATGAAAAAGAGATCCCCGCTCATGCATATCCTATTCCTCCGAATCGATATTCAATGATGCAGGCAGGAGACAAAGCTGCCGATCTTCAGACCAGCGAAGAGGTGGACAAAATCACCGGTTATCCGTTCCTAGGCGAGGGTGGTCCGGCGGCAATAAAGAATATCATTGGCTTTTCGTGCTGCCGGCAGGGTGGCACACGTGTGCCGACAATAGAGCATCTCAAAGATGGCTCATGTATGGGCTTGCAAACCAAGGATGAAATCCTTGATGAGGACGAAGAAGAGACTGATGAGAATGGCGAGCCAAAGGCTCCCAGCAATAAGAAGAAAAATGCCAGTGAGGATGGTGCCAGCGAAGAGTCGTCTTCTGCCCAAACTGAAGTGGTTGTGAAACGCGAGACCATCAATCCTATGTTCGATACAACGGATCGACTTGAAAAGGGCAACAAGGCTGAAATACCAGAGTGTGATTGTTTCTCATCGGACAAAAATCCACCAGAGCCAGGAAGTTATTACACACATTTAGGTAAGTTGCATGACATATTCGTCTTGAATAAAATTCTAATCTATGAGTGTCCTTACAGGGTCTTCATCGACTTTGTCTGAATTGCGTAAAGAAATAGAAGATCGCTGTGGTATATCAGGAAGGCAACTGCGCATTGAAAAGATTGTATATACCGGTAAAGAAGGTAAAACGACCCAAGGTTGTCCCGTGGCCAAATGGATCATTCGACGAGCTGATCCTGAAGAGAAGATTCTCGTTGTTGTGAAAAAACGCCAGGGTCACAAGTAAGTTGATAAGTCAGCGTACCATCGGAAGGAATGTTTGTTATTCAGGGAAGGGAAGTGGAATTTCTATGCACTTTTACTTTCGTTGAAGTACGACGTCACTACGTTTGTACCGTTCCTCTTTTCACAAAACGCAAAGCTCAATTTATTGTCTTTTTCAGGTGCCCTGCAGCGTTTATTGTCGTCGCCATGGTAGCTTGGGATGGTATGCCCAGGCAGGAAGCTGACAATGCCTATAAAAATCTAATCGGCAAGCTTAACAAATACGGTCTGCCTACAACACGTCGTTGTGCTACTAACGAAAACCGCACATGTGCTTGTCAAGGTGAGTTTTCTGAATAAACCTTCCCCCGTTCCTTTTAATAGTTCCGATGTTTTAAATTGCAGGGTTGGATCCTGAAACGTCTGGTGCGTCCTACAGTTTTGGTTGTTCGTGGTCCATGTACTACAACGGTTGTAAATACGCCCGTTCCAAGACCGTACGTAAATTCCGTCTGTCGGTGAAAAATGAGGAGAGTGCCATTGAAGATCACATGAACCTATTGGCAACTGTGTTGGCACCACTTTTCAAGCAAATTGCACCACGTTCCTATGACAATCAAACAAAGTACGAGAAGGAAGCGCCTGACTGTCGACTCGGTTTAAAACCGGGAAAGCCTTTCTCAGGTGTGACAGCTTGTCTGGATTTTTGTGCACACGCTCATAGAGACTTGCACAACATGCAGGATGGCTGTACGGTTCAAGTGGCTTTGCTGAAACCATCAAATCGTGATGGTCGACAGCCGGACGATGAGCAATTTCATGTACTGCCGCTATACACAATGGACGCAACGGATGAGTTTGATAGTGCCGAAGGCCAGAAAGAGAAGCATCGCACTGGTGCTGTGCAAGTCCTCGACAAGTGAGTGTAGCGTTGAGTTTTGATTGTCAGACTCAGTTCTCAAAATATTCTTTTCTCCTAGAAATGCAAACAAGTGCTTATTTTTGATTTTTCTTTCTCTCCCTAAGGTATCCCTGTGAAGTCAGAGTTAGGTCTACGCCACTAGTTCCATGTCGAAGGCATGGCAAAAAACGCAAAGACGGCGAAGAAGGTGCAGATGGGGCTGTCGCTGCGATTCCACCACAGCAGACGACACCTCAGCCACCGCCTGTGACACCAAATCCACCACCTCCAACGAAAAAGGAATCCAGTAAATCAAGATCAAAATCAAAAGCTAACCAACAACAGCAGCAACAACAGCAATTGAATCCACCATCGACTCCATCGGCGCCTCCATCAACACCTTCGCCTCGATGTCAAACGCCAGTGACTAACAACCCCAGTCCGGCGGGCAGTGCTTTTTCAACGCCGCCTGTCAACAACGGTCATAATGGAGGCAACAATAATCTTATGTCGTCTAATTCAAGCCTTATGAACATGGCGACAATGATTGACACCTTCACCGATGCCCAGCTGCAGTCGAACCAGATTTCAAGCACCGTCTTAGACTCACCCTACTCATATGATTATCAAACGGGATCTTACATTGATTCACGTAATTACTACGGCAACTGGCCCCCTCCACCAGCAGCACACCCTGCTAATGCTCCACATCCTGCAGCGGCACAACATCCAGCCACTCAGCATCCGGCGGCTCAGCACCCGGTTGCCCAGCAGCATCCTTTGGTGCCTAACTTGTCAACGCCACCTAATCCGCCAATGACACCCACCACACCAAATAGTCACCATCACCAGGCGCCGTTGCCACCCGGGCCTACGGCCGTTCAGCATCATGATGGGTATGGTAACTTTAACAGTCATCTTCCACCAGTTGGGAATCAGTTAACCCAGTTGCAAGATGTACGAGGTGATGTGAAGAGTCGCGGAGGAAGCGAGGAGAATCCAGACTCAACTACACTAGTGAACAACCTGAGCGAGAGTAGTAAACTTACACCTTTGACTCCAATCACGAACTTAGGTCCTCCACCGCTAGAAGAAGGTTTTGTTAAGCCGAAACCTCCCCCTGACTATCAATACTCGCAGTATCCGAATAATTACCAGATGTATCCTCCACCACCCCCGACGTACTCACCATACGACGCTTACAACAACATGAATTACAATTACGGTTACCACCATCAGCCGTATTCCCCGTACAGCATGTACCCGCAGCAGACGCCACCGCCCACGCCGCCACCACCGTCACCCAACTGGAACATGTATCCACCGTCCACGTCGACGCAGCATCCACTCCCACCACATGCAGCAGCTGCCGCTGCCATGCATCATCAGCAGGCAGCTTATACACCAACAGCACTGCCACCAGTTACACATTCACCACACGCACATCATCAACAGACCAATCTGCCGCCCCAGCAACAACAGATGACACACCATCATCATCTGCAATCGTTGCCACAAACCCCGTTGCATCATCACCAGCAACAAGGGCCCTCACAACAGCAACAACAACAACACCAGCAGCAACAACATCAACCACCATTGGCAGCTCAATCAAAGCATGGTCAAAACTCCCAGCAACAACAACAACAGCAGCAGCAGCCACAAATGTTAACGCCACCGCTACAACCGCCACCAGTTCAACAGCCCACACCACAGACAGATCTCTCACCGGCTTCAAATGTCAACAATGCCGGTGGAGCTACAGTTAAAGCTGAACCAATTGGCGAAGTAACGGAGATCAATGAAAACCTTGAAGCATTCCAAGATCCACAAATGGGCGGTGTTGCGATTGCTCTCAACCATGGCAGTGTTCTCATCGAATGCGCCAAGCACGAGATGCATTCCACAACGGCCGTTAAACGACCAAACCGCCATCATCCGACCCGCATGACACTGATCTTCTACCAGCATCGCAATCTTAATCGCACACGACACGGCATTGACGAGTGGGAAGAGAAGATGCGTGTCAAGAAGATCAACACGGAAGCCGATGCAAAAGCCAAAGAAGAAGGCCAAACAAAAATAAAAAAAGAACCCCTTGACGAGGACGAGCTTGACGAGCTTGCCGAATGCAGTGGTGGAAGTGTTAATCGGAAGGAAGGCAGCAGTACTAAATCTGATGGCAGCCATCAAGAGCCAAAGCGAAAAAAAGATACAAGCGGCGAAAGCAAGGCAAAAAAAAACTCCAACAATCACGAGCAGTCAAAAAACGAGAAAATGGTCCTCCGTGCACCGACCCTAACAACTACTTCGTGGACAACTTTATTCCCCATGCATCCATGTGTGGTGACTGGGCCCTACCAAGAGGGCAACAGTAGTCCATCATCAACAACGGCCTCATCACAGGCCTAGGTGTCGGAGGGCTGAACAATTTCGCTCTATCATTTAAAACAAAAGTAGTAAACAAAATATAAAGAATAAAACAAATGAAATGAAAACAACTCTGCTCAATGATTGTGATTTAAAAAAAAATGTAATTTCTAAAAAAAAAAAAAACAAAAAGAACGCAAATAACTGCGCTGTGCCATAAAAATATGAAGATTGTTGAATATAATTCGCAAAAGGATCACGCATCATTTTCACATCGCAAAACTCTCTCATTCTCTCTTTCTCAAACACCAAACATACGATCCACAACAAACGTAAAACAAATCAAGTTGTAGTATTTTTCATTAAGTTGCATTCATTCTCATCTCAGTTTTATATTTTTTAGAAGAAAAACAAAAAATAAACGAAAATTTAAAGATAACAAACATCGTTGCCAAAAGTACAAAACATTAATAAAAAAAAAAAGAAAATGATAAAAACAAACCGAACTACAATTAGTTTCTCAGTAACAAAATTAGAAGAGAAAGAAAAACCTCTCTTTCTCTCTTAAGATACAAAAAATACAAAAACACCAACTAAATCAACTACAAAAATCAAATAAACTGCTAGGTTAGTTTTACTACACACGAACAACCACTTTTAAAAAGAATTATTTTTATTGTCAAAGCAAAAACAAAATTATTTTTTAGTTCGTTCTTTGCTTTTAATTGTTTTACAAAATGTTGTGAGTTAAAAGCAGAAAACAAACAAAAAGTTAAACCAATCCCACTCTACGCCATGTATCTCATAATAAAAACAAAAAACACTAAATCCCTTGGGAAAAATTCTCATTGTTAGCAAGATGTTTTATTTCTTCAACTATTCTAACTGAAGAATACAATCCACAACATCTTGCTAACGATGAGAATTTGAAAACAATTTATCAATCTAAAGAAAATGCAAACGATTTTCTTTTAATTTTAAGAACTACTCGTAGGATTATTATTAATTATAATTTTAAAAAACAAGCAGAACAATTGTTTAAATATAAAAGTAAGAAAAAAATAAACAAATACAAAAAACCAAGTGAAAGTAACGAAGACATTAGATTGATTTTAGTTTCTGTTTTTTTTTCTATTTTAATTTAATGTTAGGTGTTTTAATTTTAATATTTCAATTTAAACACATGTTTTTTCAAGAAGAAAAATACAAAAAAAAAAAACTGCAGACATTATTGTGGATCAAAGAAAGACTCGAAACCAAGAAGTATTAAATAACAAAAAGAAAAGAAAAACAAAAATTATTTAAAGTTAATGAATATGAAAACAAAAATGCATAATGTTAAATATTATATGTTAATTGTAGTAGTATGCATCGCGCTGACATTTTCGTTTCCTCTTATGATTTCTAATTTAATTTCCATCCATACATACGTTGTTTTGTTTTCCCAGTGAACTTCTGCTGTGGAAAAAACAACGTTCATTTTATTATGATTACTCTGAAGTTTCTATGATGACATACTATGATGGAATGCAGTTCTCTTGCATTCAAGTTAAAAGAAGATAAAAGAAAATGAAAAAAAAATTCTCCTTAGTTTCCTGTTGTAATGTATGCTATTTCTAATTACAATTATAAAAATTATTATTTATAAAACAAAATGCATATGTTCTTTTAGTTTTTCTTTTTCTTCTCTTTCTTTAATTAATGATTTATAATTATTATTATTAAACGACAATGATACACAATTAAACATACATATATATATATTTTTCTCTTTTTGATAAATAAACATGATTTTTTCGCTATAAAATTGAGTTTCTTTTTTATTTGTTTTTATTTTTCAGTTTCGCTTGCTTTTTTCCTTTTTTGCCGAAAAGATTGATTTTTGAAGGTTTTATGAGTCGTGGGCTTTCCCTCCTTGATCAGCTTAAGAAATATTTTTGACTCTCTTGGCAATACAATTTTGTTTCATTTACAGATGTTTCAATTGTATCAATTTTTTTTTTTTCAATAATGAAATTATTTTTAGAAACATTAATGTTTCTAGTTTCAAGTCATTGTAAGTTGTAACCGCGGACATGCCACTATATCGCGTTTCCAAACAGGTGGAGTCGAAATGTGACCACAAAAAGTTTCAATAATTATTGGTAGACAATCAAAAGAATAATGTTTCGTTTCCTGAACCAAAGTATAAAAAGGTTTATTAGTTGACTACTGAGTTTACAATGAAATGTCTCTGAGGACTCGTCATTGTTTAAGAGACCGTTAGTTGCATACAAAAAACTGAAAAGGGCATTTACTGTCCTTAAGGAGCAAAGCTTTTGTTTTTAAAAACCAAAAGGAAAAGCCATTTATTATTTAATTAGCTTTGGGGGTTGTCGAGAAAATTTAGGTTCATTACCTTTCACCTTTGGTCGGTTCAACGAACGAACCTTTTTTAAACGGATGAAGCAACGCAAAGTCGGGTAATGAGTTGTCATGAGTTTCGTTTAGAAATATTTATCGAGAAATCCTCAGGAAGGATTTAATTTAATAAAAGTACTACTGATGCTTAGAGTGAATTCAAAATTAAAAAATTACAGCAAAAAAGTTACATTTCATTTGCATATGCACTGCGCAATTGTGTATGAAAATAAATTCATACTATGGGATATTCCAAAGAGCTCGGATCGTATTTTCTTGAGTATTTTCCAAATTTTATGTCAATACAATAGTGAATAATGTTTATGTAAATGTTGATGTAAATAACACACAGAAGGCAAACGTATAACAAAATTTAACTTTGTTAATAGAACTTATTTGAGTAGGTACGTTCGTTGTCTGCGTTACATTTTGCTACCTATACGAGTGATAAATGAGAAACGACGAGCAATGCTTTACAAACCCACGCAGATTTGAAAGCTACTAGTGTCTTCTTCTCTTCTTTTCTTCCGTTTGTGAGAGTAGAGGCTTATTTAAGAATATATTGAAAATTGATTCTCAAACCTTATCTTCTCAAAAAGGTTGATCTAAAACGACTGCCGTATCAAGTACGTACCTAGGACCTTATTGGAAACTAGAACCTCATTGGAAACAGATGCCACTGGATAGCTTAAAATCAACGTTATTTCCCGTTCCAGGTAGCCAGTAATAGATTTCAACCATCTTTAACATCATCATTGCGTAAGCAAATTGAAAATAACAATTTCGAATGTAATTTGCGATCGTGTTTGCTTCTAAAGAAATCCAATAGACGAAGCGGATTCGAATAGAGTTATCACTTTCACTATCTATTTCAATGAATCCCTACACACAAAATTTGCAAAGTAAGTCTTACCCTAAAAAAATTTAAAAATAGAAGGAATGAACCCAGCTTAATATTAATACTTGAGAGGTTCGCAACATCGCAACATAATTAGTTTGTTCGTTGAACTTTACCCAGGCTTGACGCAGGTTTCCATGACAACCCCAAGAATGGTAAGAAAAACGCTAAACCACGAAATCACCACACATCGCTGTCATTTGAACAAAAATACATGTCATTTGGGAGGCCTTCTTCACTACCTAAACTTGACCAGCAAAAACCTAGGGCGAATTGAGGGCAAATTCAGGTCTCAAAAAATATTCAGTTTGAATTTCAGGACTAGTTTAGGTTTTCCAAAAATCGCTTTGTGGCGACCACACGGCAACAGCCCAGGGTTTCAACGAACAAACATAATCTTAACATTACACATTTGCTAAAGCATTTGATGTACAAGGATTACGTTTAAGAATTTATCCATTCTTCCCCTTCGGTAATGAAGTCATTTACCTTTGTGTTCATGTAAATCTTTGCCACAACACAAAGCTATCCAGATAAGGTGTGATGAACTTTTTGAACGCATTAATTTACTCTAATTTTTACTTGTTTTGCCTTTGTATTTCTGAATTGCATACTCTTGGGCCATTCAAATTATATTTTTTAGCCTTTATAGTCTGTTTAAGACATTGTGATCAGATCACGTTCAACGAACCTAATGAAACATGTTTTTATTTTTTTAAAGGCAGAGGTAAGGCTTAAAGCTTATAATTATTTTGTAATTAAGACAAATTTCTAATGAGCAAATTCAAGAATGATAAATATAAACTTCATAAAAAAAATTTTTCTGGGGTTTTCGCTGGATATCGAACTAATGGGCCATATTAGGAACGAAGAGAAAAATTTCCAGCAGCCCATGCGATGGTCTCCAATTGTACATTGTAAGAACGAAATTAATGAATTTGTCTACAATTCTCACCAATTTTAAAATCCTTGTGATTTCAAATATCCAAGTTTCGTCTTGAGATTTTCCTGGCATCCATCGTCACAAATCATGGTTTGAAATACCTCAACTTGCCTTTAATACGAATCTATGTTTCTTGTGAGCCCTGGGTTTGACCTCAAATCACCTTAAATTAGAACTAGCATTTTGCTGGGACGAGTTCAGGTACAATACAGCTTTCGCTTTTTTTCTTACTCCTCTACGAAGAGAAGTAAAGGCTTTCCTTTTTTTCTTTATTTCTCTATAGTAAGGACAGTGTCCTGAACACAGAGTAACTAATACATATAGAGATAATAGAGATACGTCTCTAAACCCCTTTTGTCTGGGGTCTGGCTGAACACCATCAAATGTTTTCTGAAGTGCAATTAAAGATTATGTCTTATTTGAATTTAATGGCACTTTAAATTGGTTTCACTCGGGGAAGCACTCATTTTAAAAACCAATGGAACACCTAAAATTGTTTTTGCTCAACTTAACGTGTTGGCTTTGTGTGAGTAAAACACCAATGCAACATGAAAAATATTTCTTGTGGAAAATTTTCTATTTGACATTTGGGTAACATGTATTAGTGCTTCTTGAGTGGATTCTCATTTCAAATCGAGAAGCGGCTGTCACTTCTCAGAATCATGAGCGATCTTTTTGCACCAATGGAACGGCTTGAGAATGCTTCTGGACGCTCCTGGACGGTTCTTTTCGTTCAATGGAAAGTGCCATAAGTCTATCAATTAATTTGGTGATTGGTTTTCTTTAATGTCATTTTCCATGAATTTTACTCGGGGAAGCACTCATTTTAAAAACGAATGGACCACCTTGTTTCTATTCAGTTTAACGTAGCTGCCTTTGTGTGAGATGAACACCTATGGCTCATGAAAAATATTCCTTGAAGAAAATTTTCGTATTGACATTTGAGTAACGTGTTAATCCTTGAGTTAATTCTCACTTCAACTCGAGACGTATGTCACTTCTCAGAATCATTAGAAGCAATCTTTTTGCACCAATGAAACGGGAAGCTCCTGGACGTTTCTTTTCGTCCAATGGCGACATAAGAGACTCCAACAAAGAGAATCTATCATCTGTCATAAGTCATCAGTTTTTTAAATTGGATTGGATGGACTCAATAGTTATAATTAATTTCCTCGATTGTCTACCAGTAGAAGAGAACTGGTGCTTTTTGTTATTGATTTCCTCGCAGACCTATTTCCATATGCGTTTTAAATTTAAGATCATCATTTAAGCCATCTTTGCTACAGCACAGAAAACCTTAATTAAAAAAGATCAGATTTACATAACTGTATATACTAGGTGATGAAGGGAATAATTTGGCTTCACGAAACAGAGAAGTGTTTACCGGGCTATCAATGCCAATCACGGCTTGTCGTCCTCAAGATTCGAATTTAATTTCTGTCTTTGTAATAATTTTAAATGCATTGGTACTCTGTTTGTAAATGTAAAATGTATATGTATGTAACCACCGATGGTAAATTTTTTTGACTATGAACGTAACTCTTATGGTTTGTTTCAATTTTTCAAAAAAAAATAAAAATAAGAAAGTGAACGATACGATTTGAAACTCAATGAAGTTCTTTCAATTTATAGATTTGTATTTCCTTATGCAGAAGCAACCTTCGAGCTGTGAGTTGCGAAGTGAGACAATACGTCCCAAATTTAACTTTTAGTTTCCATAGCATACTTCGACACCTCCTAATTAATTTGGTTACAACTTTTCTTATAGTCGATTAAATTTGTATTTGAAATATAATTTAAAAACTGACTTATTTATTATTCGAAAGCCAAAAGAATAAAACAAATATCCACATTAATGTTTGCTGCTAAGCAATTAAGTGCTTTTGCTACGCTTTTGATATTCGCTACAAGCAATAATTCGAATAAAGTTAAAGTAAATTTCGTTTTAAAATCGAAGCAATCAATATAATTTGAAATCGCTCAGCTTGAACATTAATAATTTAAATATTTAACTATTCAATTGTATATGTATGTACTTGTTGACAACAACTGAACTATGTAAATCGAAAGCGATGACAAACATTAGAGAATAATAAATTGAATCAACAACACAAAAAAAAACTAATTAATTGGAAATCCAAATAAGATTGATAACAAGCAACTAATACAAAAATTAATAATACTATTTTTGGCAGAAAAAAAGATTAGTAAAACAGAAAATGGAAACAAAAATTAAACGGAAAAGACATGCTTAAACATAAATTGAAAATGGAAAAAATCGTACGGAAAAAATTATTGAAAGTTTATAAAGGCATATATTTTAGATATAAGAAAGTATGTATTACGAAAAAAAAACAAGAATCATAGGCATTATTATAAAGTATAATTGATAAATATTAAAATAAACACTTTAAATGAAAAGCATACCCGAAATTTGGTTGAAGGTGAAGCGAAAAAGAACAAGAAAATTCAATGTACATTAGAACACATTCAAGTAAACTTAAATTTTAAAAAAGTATATAAATAAAGAAAAACAAAAAAACGGGAAGAAGTATTCCATATTTTTTACTTTACTTTAAATACTTTTTATTTCAACGCAAGAAAAGCGGTAAGCGCATAAAAAAAAAGAAACAAAGAAACTGAATATTTATTGATATGCCATAGAAATACTTATTTTTGATTTGAACGCAGTTTTAAGGGGTTTTTCTTTCGATTTTGGAATAATTATTATGATTATTATCTACCAAAGAAAGACTTTAAAAAAAACTATATTCCATTAATTATTTTGATTAGCAATTTTAGAAATGCTACATTTTATTTTTGGTTTTCAATGAACGTACGTATTATTAAAAAAAATATATATTGAACAAAATATATATAAGTATATATATATTGTGTATACATAAATCAAATATATGTATATTAAAAATGAGATTGAAACAAAACAACACAACAAAAAAAAAATTAAACATACAAATATATTTATTACATATTTAAAACAAAAATAAATTTAAACTAAAACAAAATTGTCGTTTTATTATGAGTATTCAAGGAACTTTGATTAGATTCTGACAGAAACTAGTTAAGCCTTAGGCTTGAAGCTAGAAGAAGGTAATATACTATTTTCAAAACGGTATATTTCTAATACCATCCATTTACTTGGTAATTTATATTAAATACGAATAAAGCATATGTCTTTATATGTTGTATATAATATAATATAATATAATATAATTCATAATGCCGTTTTACTCGTTTAAGGATGGTGTCTTTCAAACTTGATTAAATTACTCTACTTTTCAGAAAGAAGAAAAAACTTAATGCTGTGGAAAATATCTGCTCAAGATAAATTGAATTTCGCAAATGATTCTTGTTGCTGTAGCATGATAATAACATGGCTGTTCTGATTTTCGTACCGATTCAAAACATGTGACGAAGCGTCACAATTTCTCCACAACACCGCACCAAAACACTATACGTGTTTGTTTTTTATTATTAAATTGCCCACACGCAATTAAATCCCACACTAAAAGTGTATTCCAAGGCCAAATATTGCTTGCCGCTTAGTTTGTGTGCATTTTCTTATGGGGAAATGCATTGCCAATAGCCAGTCCATTTTTGTATGGAATATTATCATTGCCTTTCAATTCACACTTACTTATAGTAGGAAAATCTATGAATAGGAGTGAATTAATTACGATAATTCAGAAAGAGATTTACGGGCTTTTATGCCTTAACGTATATTTACTTTTTCTCTTCCCAAGAAAAAGAATTACGGGCTTTTATGCCTTAACGTATAATTACTTTTTCTATTCTCCGATTTCTAAGGGAATTACATTGAGGCGGTTTAACTGGCCACTCGTGTAAGTTCTTCTTGCATTATCCTCCGATTTCCAAGGGAATTACATTGAGGCGGTTTAACTGGCCACTCGTGTAAGTTCTTCTTGCATTATCCTCCGATTTCCAAGGGAATTACATTGAGGCGGTTTAACTGGCCACTCGTGTAAGTTCTTCTTGCGTTATTCTCCGATTTTTAAGGGAATTACATTGAGGCGGTTTAACTGGCCACTCGTGTAAGTTCTTCTTGCATTACCCTCCGATTTCCAAGGGAATTACATTGAGGCGGTTTAACTGGCCACTCGTGTAAGTTCTTCTTGGGTTATTCTCCGATTTCTAAGGGAATTACATTGAGGCGGTTTAACTGGCCACTCGTGTAAGTTCTTCTTGCGTTATTTTCCGATTTCTAAGGGAATTACATTGAGGCGGTTTAACTGGCCACTCGTGTAAGTTCTTCTTGGGTTATTCTCCGATTTCTAAGGGAATTACATTGAGGCGGTTTAACTGGCCACTCGTGTAAGTTCTTCTTGCGTTATTCTCCGATATCTAAGGGAATTACATTGAGGCGGTTTAACTGGCCACTCGTGTAAGTTCTTCTTGCGTTACTCACGATTTCCATTTGGCTGAGCGATAGATTTTCCTTAATACGGTCGACATTAATCATTCGGAAAGGAAAGCTCGTCCACGCAACCGCAGACGGTTACTACGAAATCCGCCGCCGCCGACATAGTGTTTTGCTTCCGAGTATACGCATACACTTCCTACGAAGTCCGCCAACGCCGATGAATTGTTCTGCCGTTCCCAGGAGTTGAAGAAATCCAGAGGAGAAATCCACGCAGGCACTTCCCACGTAGTCCGCCGCCGCCGATATATTGTTCTGCCAACCACGCTCCGCAGACCTTTATTACGAAATCCGCCGCCGCCGACAGAGTGCCCTGCCTAAAGCTGACAGACGTTCACCATCGATAGACAGAAGTTACAGTTGCTACGACCTATACACCGGAGGGATCTAATATCGCTACCCCAGGAAGAAGAGCCGCCTTGAAGACCAGCGCCGGGAACGAACTCTAAGCCCAACAGGGCCAAAACTTATTGTTTGAGAATCATCGTAAAAAGAAAACCTTTGTAAAATTTGTAAAACCGAATCCTGAGAGAACCGAAAGAAATAAATTTAGACTTAGTTAAAATATATCCGACCGTCTCCTCGTTTTCATTTAAGAAGTTGGACCGCCGAAGCCCAAGTCTTACGAAGCTTCCTTGGGTAGACCCTGGACACCCTGAGTATACCCCAGCCTAAGTAAAAGAAGCATCACAATTGGCGCCCGAGCAGGGACCTGCAGAAAGTTCAGCCGCCCGCCGTACCTGTCCAGGAACTGACGCAGAGTCCACCGACCGACACCGAAACCTGACCAACCAGCTTCTAAAATGCCTACCGAGACCGACCAAGTACCTGAAGAAGATGCCCAGGGATTAGAGGAGAATTCGAATCCATACCAGAACTTAGGATTCATCTATTTCCTGAAAAAAACCGAATTAATAGAGACGCTGTCCCAGCGTGGACAAGACACCAGTGGAACGGTTCAGGAGTTACGCCAACGCCTGAGTCGCCACCTAAAAGAAGCACGTACGCACCGCTCAACACAGAATTTGTGCGCTGAGTGGGAAGACAAGGTGGAAGAAAGAAATAATGCCGACCCTTCGGACGAGGACGACCATGCTACTGGATCGCACGTACCACCATCCACGTCGGAACATAAGCAGCAGAAAGTGTTCCAAAGCAGACTTCAGGTACCAGTGTTCCAGACACCAGCCATGCCCGCACCCATTTCTTCTCGAACAACGAATTACTGGCCCCCCGCCAGATCCGAACGAGCAGTTTCCGCCCCTCCGCAAGTCGAGCCGCACGACAGTTCTCATACGTACCAGACCGCCGCCCCATATCCGCCACCTGGCCGTTTCGGACGCAGTGTCGAAGCCGAATTAATGAATACGGTGCGCAAGTGGGGATTCCGTTTCGACGGCTCCGGGAAACCTTTAGAATTCTTGGAGAGAATCGAGGACCTGGCAGCGTGTTACGAGATACCATTAAACGGCATGCTCCGGACACTGCCCGAAATTTTCCGCAACACGGCTCTAGAGTGGTTCAGGATTAACCGAGACGCTTTAACCACTTGGGCAGTATTTCGCCAGGCCTTCCTACGTCATTTCTTGCCAGCACGTTATTTCCATAAATTGGAAGATGAAATAATGCGCAAGAAACAAGGCCCCAAGGAGAAAGCGAAAGACTATGTACGTTCATTCCAGTACCTGATCCGACAACACCCACGCATGACTATCGAGGATAACGTAGACCGCATCTATGACGCACTACGACCAGAGTACCGACTCTACATCAAGCGTATAGACTTTACGACTTTAGATGAGCTGATGGATCTTGCGGAGGAATACGAGTTCGTACGCCAAGAAGAGCGAAACTCTCGTCCTGCCTCAAGTCATCAGCAATACCAGTACCCGACCGCACCTGTTCCTCGATTGCAAGTACAGAGGCCTTCACCCGCCTTCTCTAGTCAAGCCGTCATGCCACGAACGCCGATACCGCCACCTACCGCCGCTTACGACAGAAACACGCATTGTTGGCAATGCAAGCAAAGGGGACACAATAAGAGAGATTGCCGACGCCCTTTCAGATTGTTCTGTTCCTACTGTGGGGAGGACGGTCGCCTCACCAAAGATTGCCCTTGTCACCGGAGTTCCAACGCCGTTATCCGCCAACCTGGCCCAACCAGTCCAACTGACCCCCGAGCGTTCGTGCAGATCGAGGCTGGTGAGCGAGTATATTATGCCTTGGTCGACACCGGTTCCTCTCGATCTTTTATCGGCCCTGGCCTACGAGAAGAATGCCGCCAACTCAGAGTAGCTAGAAGAGACCAGCCGCATGCCGTAGCATTTGCTGACGGCCGAACAGCCGTACCATCCGAGCATTATGTCCTGTCTCTAAATTTAAATGGTAAAATAGTGCAAGGAGAAACTATTTTCCTACCCACCTTGGCAGAAGACGCCATATTAGGTATGGACCTTTTATCAAAAGCAGGATGCACGATAATGCTTGGAGGCCGCAGACTTGCCATGCACACAGCTGCTACGAGCCGAGCACCTATACGAAATCCGAAATCGACCACAGCGACAGCAAATGCATGTCATATAGATACCGACAACAGCCCAGCCGCTATTGCGCAGACGTCCACAAATAAAGAAGACCTCAGTCGATCACCGACTGTAGTGAGGCAAAGGCCTTGTTTAGAGACCAGGAAAATGAACGTCGTGCAACGACTACCGACAATGGAAAACGTGGACTGCTCATCGATGCCGGTTCTCGAAACTGAACCGTCAACGTCCAAGACCAGAAGACCATGGCCCGCCTACCCGAATAACCGCTGCAAGAGACGACCAACGCAACCCCGACAGCCACATACCAGAGTCCGTCCAGACCTGATACAATTGGTAAAAGCTGAACCAGCCAGTGAAACTACTACTCGCCGTGTGAGCCGCAAGCCTGTGCATCCACCAGCCCTACTTATCCGAACTCCGCCGAGCCCCGAAGTCCAAATGGTGTATGGCCAATCAGCGAAGGACAGGGCAAGCCGGAAAGATCACCGATTTTACCCACCGAGAAAGAAATCCACGGTCATGTCCGAAATCCAGAGCCCCAGCCTACAGAAAACCCGCGAGCAGCCTCCGCTCACCAAAACCCAACGAAAAAGAACCGACCGCCAGAAGAATCAGACAGCCGACCCGTTCCGTGGCATCAACTCCGTATCCCGAAACAACACCAGCCCTTTCACCATCCAAAAGAGGGGCAGAAGTATTGACGTGACTCCCAACGGCGCCGGGACCGAAGCTTTGTTATCGTTCCAGGGTAGGAACAAAGTTGTACCGATGAAGCTGCGGCAGTGTTGAGACGAGCGGGTTTGATTTTTTTGGTTACAATAATAGAACGATTATTATTTAGTCTCTCAGGATAGGTAGTAAGTTGTTTTGTTGATTTTTTTTGTAACGTTTAAGAAAAAAAAAGAAGAAAAGAAAAAAACAAAAAAAAAATTATTATAAAAGAAAAAAAAACACGAAACAAAAAAAAAAGAGAAAGAAAAAAAAATATATAATAAAAAGAAAAAAGAAAAAAAGAAAAAATATATATAAAAAAAAAAGGAAGGGCAGGATTTAAGTCCCTCAAAACATATACGAACTTTTCCAGTCAATACCGGAGGGCGTTAAGACGAGAGGGTTCTCGTCTTTCTAAGAAGGGGGGATCTGTGACGAAGCGTCACAATTTCTCCACAACACCGCACCAAAACACTATACGTGTTTGTTTTTTATTATTAAATTGCCCACACGCAATTAAATCCCACACTAAAAGTGTATTCCAAGGCCAAATATTGCTTGCCGCTTAGTTTGTGTGCATTTTCTTATGGGGAAATGCATTGCCAATAGCCAGTCCATTTTTGTATGGAATATTATCATTGCCTTTCAATTCACACTTACTTATAGTAGGAAAATCTATGAATAGGAGTGAATTAATTACGATAATTCAGAAAGAGATTTACGGGCTTTTATGCCTTAACGTATATTTACTTTTTCTCTTCCCAAGAAAAAGAATTACGGGCTTTTATGCCTTAACGTATAATTACTTTTTCTATTCTCCGATTTCTAAGGGAATTACATTGAGGCGGTTTAACTGGCCACTCGTGTAAGTTCTTCTTGCATTATCCTCCGATTTCCAAGGGAATTACATTGAGGCGGTTTAACTGGCCACTCGTGTAAGTTCTTCTTGCATTATCCTCCGATTTCCAAGGGAATTACATTGAGGCGGTTTAACTGGCCACTCGTGTAAGTTCTTCTTGGGTTAGTCTCCGATTTCTAAGGGAATTACATTGAGGCGGTTTAACTGGCCACTCGTGTAAGTTCTTCTTGCGTTATTCTCCGATTTTTAAGGGAATTACATTGAGGCGGTTTAACTGGCCACTCGTGTAAGTTCTTCTTGCATTACCCTCCGATTTCCAAGGGAATTACATTGAGGCGGTTTAACTGGCCACTCGTGTAAGTTCTTCTTGGGTTATTCTCCGATTTCTAAGGGAATTACATTGAGGCGGTTTAACTGGCCACTCGTGTAAGTTCTTCTTGCGTTATTTTCCGATTTCTAAGGGAATTACATTGAGGCGGTTTAACTGGCCACTCGTGTAAGTTCTTCTTGGGTTATTCTCCGATTTCTAAGGGAATTACATTGAGGCGGTTTAACTGGCCACTCGTGTAAGTTCTTCTTGCGTTATTCTCCGATATCTAAGGGAATTACATTGAGGCGGTTTAACTGGCCACTCGTGTAAGTTCTTCTTGCGTTACTCACGATTTCCATTTGGCTGAGCGATAGATTTTCCTTAATACGGTCGACATTAATCATTCGGAAAGGAAAGCTCGTCCACGCAACCGCAGACGGTTACTACGAAATCCGCCGCCGCCGACATAGTGTTTTGCTTCCGAGTATACGCATACACTTCCTACGAAGTCCGCCAACGCCGATGAATTGTTCTGCCGTTCCCAGGAGTTGAAGAAATCCAGAGGAGAAATCCACGCAGGCACTTCCCACGTAGTCCGCCGCCGCCGATATATTGTTCTGCCAACCACGCTCCGCAGACCTTTATTACGAAATCCGCCGCCGCCGACAGAGTGCCCTGCCTAAAGCTGACAGACGTTCACCATCGATAGACAGAAGTTACAGTTGCTACGACCTATACACCGGAGGGATCTAATATCGCTACCCCAGGAAGAAGAGCCGCCTTGAAGACCAGCGCCGGGAACGAACTCTAAGCCCAACAGGGCCAAAACTTATTGTTTGAGAATCATCGTAAAAAGAAAACCTTTGTAAAATTTGTAAAACCGAATCCTGAGAGAACCGAAAGAAATAAATTTAGACTTAGTTAAAATATATCCGACCGTCTCCTCGTTTTCATTTAAGAAGTTGGACCGCCGAAGCCCAAGTCTTACGAAGCTTCCTTGGGTAGACCCTGGACACCCTGAGTATACCCCAGCCTAAGTAAAAGAAGCATCACAAACAGAAACCGAAATTGAATCCGAACGGATTTGAACAATGTGTTTTTATTTCCGAACGGATTCACTACTGATTTTATGTCACAAAACTTACTTACTTACTTAGGTGGGCATTACAGTTCGGGGTGAACCTGGGCCTCAACCAACATCCTTCTATAACGATTTCGATTTCGGGCGAGCTCTCTCCAGTTTCGCACTCCAAGTCGGTTGAGGTCTTCATCCACTTGATTCCGCCACCTAAGACGAGATCTTCCCTTTCCGCGATTTCCCTGCAATTTGCTTTCGAACACCCAACGAGCCGTACAGCAGGACTGGGATGATTAAGGTTTTATACAAGGTCACCTTGGTTTTTCTAGACAGGGTTTTGTTTTTCATTTGCCTTCTTAACGCAAGGAAGCAACGGTTGGCAAGAGTTACTCTCCGTTTGATCTCCGCACTGATGTTGTTGTCCGTGTCTACAGCGGATCCTAGGTAGACGAAGTCCTGTACTACCTTGAAGTTATGTCTATCTATTGTGACGTATTGTCCAATTCGTCGATGTTCTGTGTCCTTGTTTGATGACAACATATACTTCGTTTTGCCCTCATTAACCATCAAACCTATTTTTGCCGGTTCTGTTTCAATACTCGCAAAAGCACCTATGACATCACGCTTTTTTCTTCCCATTACGTCAATATCGTCTGCATAGACGAGTAACTGCACAGACTTTTGAAAGATTGTTCATCTGGTGTTGACGTTTGAGTTTCTTACATCTGTTCAAGTATGATGTTGAAGAAATCGCATGACAGTTTGTCACCTTGCCTAAAACCTTTTTCGACATCAAAGGTCTCGGTGAGTTCTTTACCGACCGTGACGGAGCAGCGTGAGTTCTCCAAAGTCATCCTGCATAGTCGTACGAGTTTTGCAAGGATGCCGAAACTAGACATGGCTCTGTACAGCTGGTCTCTGTAGATACTGTCATACGCGGCCTTGAAATCGATAAAGAGATGGTGAATATCGATATTACGTTCTCGGGTCTGCCGTAATGTGAAAATTTGGTCTATTGTGGACTTCTTTGGTCTAAAACCACATTAATAAGCCCCTATCAAGTTGTTGACGTGGGGTTTCAGACGTTCACATATTACAGCAGACAAGATCTTATAAGCGACGTTAAGGAGGCTTATCCCTTTTTACCTTTTGGTAAAACTTCCGAATCTCGTTCCTGTCATGGCACCTCTCTATTTCCTCAAACGAGCGCTTCTCATGCTGCTTCTTTTTCTTTTTTAGAAGTCGGTGTTCTTCCCTTCTTTTCTCCTTGTGGATCTCGTTATACTGATCGTAAGCAGCCCTTGTTCGTTTTTGCAAAAGCATTTGTCGTGCCTTTTGCTTGGCTGCATTTACCTGCCTGCATTTTTCATCGAACCATGGGTTTCGTTTTGATGGCCGAGTGAAACCCAGAACCTCAGAGGCAGAGGTTCTGATGGCTTAACCCTACGCACAACCCCCAACCTGGAGGGCCAGGTCCTTTTGGATCCCTTCGGACACAAAGGGCTGGAATATCCAGAGTCAGTACCCTGCTGCAGGGGTGTGAGTGCTGCCGTTGGCTCACTAGGAGCTCGTCCGCCACCATCTCTACCTAGTATTGAAAGACCCCAAAATACCTTTAAACCAAATATGTTGGAGTAGCTCTTTCAGGGGTTTCTGCTTTTATGGCTGCTGAAGTCCACCGTTGATTCTGTCCTTCGAATTCATCCGCTGGGACATTTACACGAAAGCTCTCGTAGACCACTAAGATTCGTGCAGTCAGTCATTGTTCGCAGAGCAATTATAGTGTTGATCGGTCACAATTCTTTGTTCCGGATTCCCTTATCAACACTCGCACTTACAAGTTTAGCAGGTCAGCTCTGGACGGAGCATCCCAGGTCCCAGTGGATACCGCTTGGAGGTATAGTAAGCACAATTGACGTGTACTATAAGTTACAGCATCTGGGCGCCGCCAAGTTGGCACCAATCAGAGCCTACCCGAACAGTACAACGCCCATGTCACAAAAACGTCTTGAAAATTTAATTTTTGTGTTCATTGTTACTGTTTACCACTTCAGTACATATATGTATATGTATATGCAAATATACATGGCTGTTCTGATTTTCGTACGGATTCAAAACGGAAACCGAAATTGAATCCGTACGGATATAAAAAGTGTGTTCTTATTTCCGAACGTATTCACTACTGATTTTTGTCACAAAAACGTTTTGGAAATTAAATTTTTGTGTTTATTGGAACTATTTACAGCTTTATTGCATGTTAGTGCTAATATAGTTTATTATTTTTCATTTCTAGCTATAAATAATATTCTACAGAATTCATTTACCGGATTCAATTCCGCTAACAAAATCATAAGCGAATTGAAAACGTACGGATTCGGAATTGAGAACCGCAAAAATTCTAAAACGGGAGGATATGGTATCCGAACGAAAATCAGAACAGGGGTGATAGTGTTTATTATTTTTCATTTCTAGGAATAAATAATGTTGTACAGAATTCATTAACCGGATTCAATTCCGCTAACAAAATGATAAACGAATTGAAAACGTACGTATTCGGAATTGGGAACCGCAAAAATTCTAAAACGTGAGGATATGGTATCCGAACGAAAATCAGAACAGGGGTCATAATTTTTTTAGCTAAATTGAATTCAGTAGATGAGTCATGTAAAACAATGTATAATAATGTATGAGAAATCACAAACTATATTGACAGTTTCATGTACTAAATTAGTAAACAGTTAAAATACTTCAAATGGGTAAAAACTTTGATTTCTTAGTGTGGAAAGCATTTCTGTCTTTAACAATTATTCCACAAACAAGTGATGACCTAAGCAATTATTTATGAGTAACTGTTATAACATTAGAAGTTACTTCCGAATAACTGTTATTCCTAGCAGTTACTCATCTAAAAGCTGGGGGTCGATTTCCGAACTGTGAAGCTGTGAAGTGAAGCTATATATCACAGCTTCATGATGAATTCGATTCTCGTTCTGTGAAAAAATGAAAACAAACTTCAAAATTTCTTCACATGAAGTGTTTTGAATTTAAAAATATAAAAAGAAGAACACGGTTACAAAAGTCTTCAACAGCCCGAAAATTGTTCTCAATCGAAATCATAGCCTAAATTATAACAATTACGGATGATTTGATTTTAGAGCTTCAAAATTTCATCTGCATTTTTTGCTAAAAGTACATGTACTGTACAACATAATTGGTTTGCAAGCTAATTTTGCGAATATGAAAATGAATCTCTCCAACTTATTTAACTGGGATCTTGGCAATGTACGTAAATCTTAATTATTACTGAACATTTTAAAAAGAAAAAAAATTTATTAAAAAATGTATGTTGAAGATCGTAAAGATCACCTCAAGTCCATATTAAATAAATCATATATATAAAATTCTCGAGTCACGGTGTTCGAACTTGAACTCCTCCGAAACGGCTCGACCGATTCTTACCAAATTTTATATGCGTATTCAGTAGGTCTGAGAATAGGCTACTATCTATTTTTCATCCCCCTAAGTGATAAGGGCCATCTACCATTAACATTGTTTTTTAATTTACACTGTGACACGAGATTTTTATATATTAGATTCTAGAGTCTCAGTGTAAATGTCATATCAACTATGTATATTGTCAACTAAACTTATTATTAATTTGTTGGACAAAAATTATTTATTCTTATTTTATTAAGTGCAGTTTGCATGATTAGTTAATTAACTGATTTATTACACAACCTCAAAAGTACTCAACACGTGCCACTAACTCCCGCAAACAGGTATTGTGTTGTAAGTATAAACTATTCTTAATCTTAAAATTTTGTTTCCTTCTAACGCCCGTAATTTTCAACAGATTCTAATGAATCTTGGTTACCTACTATGTATCTATTTTTCATACCCGTAAATGTCGGCTCAGCAGATGGCGTTGCAGTCGGTATCTATGTACGTTATTTTACGAATCGGCTTAACCGATTTCGATGAAATTTTTTAAATATATTTTGTGGCTCCGAGAATAGATATACAACTTTTTTTCATACCAGTTTTCCCACAGGAACGGGGATAGGAAAGGGAACCGGAATGGGATCGAAAACTCGAAAAATTCTGAGCCGATATTAAAAATTCTTTTTATATTAGGATGTTACATTATCTCTTCCATAGACTTTATTTTATGACCATATTCCAACGGAAACTAGAAACTTTCCGGCTATTTTCAGCTTAGTACAGCGGGTGTGTCTGACAATTTTTTAAATAACTTAGATCCGAGCAACGCCGGGCGGGTCAGCTAGTAATAAAAAATAATTTCTTTTAAATAAATTTATACCTTACCAAGGAAAACTTTTGTTTACTTTTCTAAGTTTTTAATAATGTCTTGTACATTTGCTTAGAAATTAAAATTCACTGCATGTGAGCGCAGTGAATTTTATAAGTGTCGGTGTATTCCGAACTAAAATTGCGTCTTAGAAGGGTACGGCAATCATCTAAGGCTACGCGCACAGTAGTGCGAGAAAGCGATGCGATGCGAGAAACGTTTGAATGCGAGAAAACTGTTTACATGTTTTCTAATCCACGTGCGCTCAGTGAAGCGATATTTGAAGCGACACTTGCGAGACTGTCGCAAGGTTCTCGCAAGCTTCTCGCACGAAAACTGCTCCGACCACTTTTTCAAGCGATATTGTGCGAGAAGTGTTTGTTTTGACGTTTGGAGAAAAAAAAAACAAAGTAGTTCATTTCAGTTTTTGTGTTGTGTCTTGTGTGGTGCAATTTGGAATTTATGTTGGAGGTAATAATAACAAGAAAATAAAATTAATTAATATAATCAAACGTTTTGATTGACATTCTCATGTACTGAAAAATTTTTTTTTTCATACTTTCTTAATTGGAAGTACAAATGATGAAATTCTCCAAATTCTTTTCTCATCAAGTAAATTTGGTTAATTTTCATCCTTTTTCTTCCTCTTAAAAGCTTGAAATATAAATTTTCATTTAAAAATTCATCTTCAAATGACGAATCCATAATTTTGACACAAAACACAACCGCACCTAATCGCTTTTACTGTGCGCACTTTGTCGCATCTAATATCGCTTGTCGCATCGCTTCTCGCAACGCTTCTCGCATCGCATCGCTTTGTCGCACTACTGTGCGCGCAGCCTAACTGATGAGCCCAACTGCCGTGCACGGGCGAAACGCAATATGGAGTTGAGGTGATCTTTACGATCTTCAACACACATTTTTTAATAAAATTTTTTTCTTTTTAAAATGTTCAGTAATAATACAATCAATTACAACTCCAGGACAAAACCAAAAACAACAACAAACACTTGTTTGCTATTTTTCTTTTAAGTAAATCTTAAGTACAGTACGTACTCGGTTTGCGCAACCCTCGATTCGTGCAACTCCTCAATTTTCGCAACACTAAAATCGTAACACGTCTTGACTCTATAAGTGCAACTTTTCAAAAAAGCTACCTCGATAAGTGCAACTTCATGTGTTTATTTATCCGTTTTTTATATTCACGTTCTTCTTTTGATTCCTTATTCCTACCGTCATTTTACAGCTAGTTTGACTGCACAAAATTTCTTGCAAGAACATGAATACGAACATAAAATGCATTTGTGTTTATTTGAGTGGGTTGCGATCTCGTTAGTGTTTAGGGGCATTCAGACTATGAAATTTGTTGGATGAAAAGTTTGAAGGAAAATACCCACCAAACAAATCGTCAAACTAAATTCTGATCTGAATTTTAACTACGAAGGATGTAGTAGGAGCAGCGCTGTTTAGGGATGAAATTTAAAAAATGCAAGAAAAACGTGTGTTAGGACCAAAGAGGTGTACTACCTGAAACCATCATAAATTCCTCTTTCAATGCACCCAGCAAAGAAAAAATATTTTTTCCGTTCGATATGGACTACTTGAAATTATTTGGGAAATGAAATTTCTTGCAAATTTGACGAATACCGGTCACATTTGTCAAACTTGTTGTCCAACTTGCAAAAATATCAAAAAAATTTGAAATACATCCATCAAATTTGACAAGCTTCTTGATGGAGAGCTCACACCAACAAATTGGTTTGGCGAACAAAAAAAAAGCATTCGAAAATGGTAATTTTTTAGATTTTGAGGTCAAATGATAAGCACAAGCACATAAATGATACGTCAAAAATTCAGAAAAATTCCCTTGATTACAAAAAAAACTGTGTCCCAGACGATATGGTTTCAGCTTTCTACTTGCCCGACGTATTTTAAGGTTAACATATTTATCAAATTGAATGAGAACCAAAAATTTTACTAAAATAAAAAATACTGTAAGCAATTGTGCGTAGCCAGATTCATCAGATGAAAGATTCGATGCGTCGTAGCCTTCTTCACTTTCACTATCATCTTGGTTTTCATATAATTAATCAATGGGTTCTGGGGCCATCTTGTCCCCCATTTTCCAACCACAGTGAAATGGCGAAAGCCTTATGTTTGCATTTACTACCTCATTTCTATATGGCATATACAGGGTGTCCCGTAATTCGTGTTACATACTTTTGGATGTAATCCTTAGTCATATTCTATGAAAAAAATTGTTATACAGTAAAGTCCGTTTCTCAAGTTTGACATCATTTTTTGACAAATTAAAAAAAGGTTAACTTTGGTGTACCCTGACCTGTGTTAAATTCGATTTCTCTGTCAATACTGATGGTAGAGGTATAATTTTAGACTTATTTTTTTTCTAGAGATAATAATCTTTAAAACTGTATATAAAATGGGCTCATATAGGTTTAGGGTTGCCAGATTTTCAATTTTAAATGGTGTTCAAATTTTCTTTCCCCAGCAAAGTTTTGACTTAAAAGTAATTTTTTTTTTTGAAAATGCTTCTAACAAAGAGTTTCTCCATTTTTTACAGATGAACAAAACAATAATAAAATAAAAAAACTCATTAATAAGTGCACTTAAAAACCCATACATTTTATGATATTTGGAAAAATCTAAAATAGGTAAGAAATCTAATCTTACGATTTTTACGGATTCTTATTGCATATTTTTTTTACATATTTACAAATTCTAAGCTCTTTAAGAATATGTTTTTTTCGAATCTGTTCATTTCAAAACAGTTTTCAAACTCAAAAGAAGAGAATATTGTGTACAATATATAATAAGCAAAGCAAATGCAACTGAGGTTCATGAGAAAAAGACGTCTCCTCTCTGTGAGAAGTATGTTGCGGATTAATCTTTGTTGTTATTTTGTTTGCTTATGACTTCGCCAGTCAGCTTTAAACTTTGTCTTTCCAGACGGATACTTCTTTTTTCAAGTTTACCGAGTTCTTTAATTATATTATTCAATTTCTCACAAGCATGCGTGCACGCTAAGATTTCTGAAAAATTCACGAACTCTTGTTACGCTTGGCTTTATTTGTTTAAATCAGAAACAACAGTTAGGTACCTTCCATTGTAGTTTCACTTTTTTTCATAACGTCACCACTGCAACCTGCCTCTGAATCCTCTACTTGTGAAGCGTTTCCAATTGTATCGTTATTTATTGCTACGATAAACAAAATGAACTTTAAATAAACAAACTAAAGAATAAAATTGTTCTTCCAACACCAATTTTTCATTTCAAAACAGTGGCCACCATTTTGTCGAGTTCTACTCTACTGATTTACCTGAAATTTGTCGCTAGCTTTCATTGTATTTGCATATTTTGTGAATGATTTCAACTTTTTCGTTGCTCCGACCATATAGCGACATTATTATTGATTAATAGTCTTTTTCGTTTTTTTTCCGTTAGCTGGAAGGGTTGGAATCGTGGCCATGGTCATGTGCCAATTTTTTGAGGCTCTCCACTTCATCAGCTGCTATTTTTTTTTTTTTTTTTTGAATTTGTAACTTTTTTTTTCTTTTTTTGGAATGTTTTAATGTAATTTAAAAACTTCCTTTATATTTTATATTTTATTTTATATTTTAAAATTCAAAACATTAATTGAACGAAGCAACTAAATCGCAGCTTTTCGACTACTCCGAGTAAAGGTTCTCCCAAACCAAAGCGTTTTTGCCGTCGCGGCAGCGGCATTTGCAGTTGTCAAAATTAGTTTACACAGCGGCATATGAGAGTTTCCACACTAACGCGGCGAAGAGCAGCGACAGTCCCATATATGCAGTGTTTTCGCCGCTGCCCTGCCGCTCTCATTTGTCAGTTGTCAACTTCAAATATCAAATTAATTTTTCGTTTTGTTGTGAGACCAACTAAAAGCTAAAATCATCTTTAATTAGTTTTTTTTTTTTTGCAAAAACGGTGCTAAAGATTTTCAGTTGAGTCCTCAAATAACAAATGGAAGAGCCATTTATGTATATGGCTTTAATTCAACGTGTTCATTGTGTTCATCTGTTCTTGAGTTCTTGCATCGCAGATCGCACAGAGAGTGATGAAATCTATGGAGCTGTATGTATGTGACTTCCAAGTACGCTTATTAGCGGGAATTGATTGAATTCTTGGAATATTATACCTCGGAAACAATGACAAACACATTCCTTACCAAATAGCGAACATTCAGGCTATGGGTCATCGAATATACGTATCGGATCTTGGATGTACAGGATTCTGTATTCTTTGTGCGTCACAAACGTGCCGAAAACCAATTGATCATATTTGCCGATGATACGCATCTAAGATGGATAAGTGCAACAACAGATTACGATACTATTGCAATTGCTGATAAGTTTAGGAACGTTTCCATTTTGCGATTACCGCATTCGGTTACAGACGACGTTGATGAGGATCCGACTGGAACAAAGTCGCTGTGGGATTGCGCAAAAAGCAGAAAACATTTGCACATTTCACATCGGGGAGATTATATTATGTCGCTTCAGAAAGCAACTTTATTACCTGGCGGTTCTGAATCTCTCAGATAAGCTACACTTAAGTGGGACTGTTGTTCAACATTGAAATGCATATGAGGAGATACAGAAGCGCGTATTATCCAGTCAAGAACGTTCTCGATGGAGATTTATGTGAACAGTATTTGTCTATTGACCCAACCAAACAGATCAAATCAAACCGTAAAAAGCTTGAAGATATCCGATATATGAATACATAAATATATACACATTAGGGTGGGTCAAAAAAAAATCAAAAAACTTTTTTTTTGATCCGACACACGAAAACTTGTTTTTTGGTACCTCTAGATAGTACTTACAAAATTTGAGCTTTTAATATTAACGGGAAGATGATGCTCATCGTAGTTTTCCATTTTCAGTTTAGTATCATATAAAAATGGTCATATCTTTTTAAAAATAGATTGTTCAACCAGTCGCAAAAACAGTATTTCTAGGAAATTGAACGGTCTACAAAAATGGTCTCTAATTTTCATTAATCTAACCATCAAAAAGATATTCAACGGTCAAAAATTGAAGTATTTTAAGGAAAATAACTTTTTTGTTTTGAATTTTGTAACTCACTTAAAAATAGTTATTATTAAATGAACATCAATTATTTCTATAGAAAATTGAACGTTCTACAAAAAAGGTATTTTGTTGTAAATCGTTTACTCTAACCAATTAAAAGATATTCGCAGTAGAACTGCAATTTCTACGAATTCTCATAATTTCTTAATAAATATTTCCAATACATATATTAAAAAAAATTTTTAAAGTTATTCGCACCATAATTGCATCTCCCACTTATTTTAATAGCTTTTTAATCAATATTTCAAGTTTATCTGTTTAATTTATAAATTTTAAGGTAATTTATAATCTACTGCAGAAAATATCGTTAAAAAATTGAGTCCAATGAAATATATTCTCAAACAAAAGATACGACATAACTTGCAAACTGTAATTTTTTGAGAATAAACTTAAGTTCACATAAATATTATAAAAATTCATAAATTAAGTAGATAAATTGGAAATAATTATTAGGAAATTATTAGAATTCGTAGAAATTGCAGTTCTACTGCGAATATCTTTTAAAAACAAAAAAATTGTTGGTAATAAAAAATAAAACTATTAAGTTGAATACATGAAAAAATTGCATTTTTCTTTTGCTATGAAATGGCTTACTAAGATTTGCAGATAACGCAATACTTAAAATATAAAAAAAAATATTATAATTGTTTAGTAAAACTGGCATTTTTGTGCTCTTTTGGCAAAAAAAAAACAGACGAAATAAGCCATTATCTTATCCAGAAAATTGGCATAATTCGAAAAAAAATCCGTTTGAATTCACATAAATTCATTTAAAATTTTGACATAAGAAAACCAATGTCATATTAGCCTGACAAAATGTTTATATCACCATTTAATTATTTTAAAGCTTAATGGCATAAGACACTTTTCACAAAATTTAATTTGAAGAATCTCACTGCTTTTTTTGCTGAAAAATGTAGCAATCTAAAAAATATCCAAATAATGAAAAAATATTTTCCGGTTGCTGCTTTATTATTTGGCATTTTCTTAGTTAAACAGCAGAACTAAAAAAATGCCATTATTGCATACAAAATGATTTGGATTTTTGTGAAAATTGACAGGGGCACTTTTTCACAACGCGCAAACTAGAAGAGGTAGGTTAATGCCGATTAGACAGAAAAATTGGTTATTTTTTTTAATCAGTTCTGTGTTCTTTACTCCAAAACGACAAATTTTGACTTGTGCCACTCTGCCGGAAAAGCGACGATGTGTAAATGCAATATTCTCTTCTTTTGAGTTTGAAAACTTCAGTTTAAAAATAAATGAAATTGTTATTTTAAAATAATACTTTTGTAGTCAAACAAGCTGTTATTCGGAGTAGGCGAAAAGCTGCGATTTAGTTGCTTCGTTCAATTAATGTTTTGAACTTTAAAATATAAAATAAAATATAAAATATAAAGGAAGTTTTTAAATTACATTAAAGCATTCCAAAAAAAGAAAAAAAAAGTTACAAATTCAAAAAAAAAAAAAAAAAAAAACTAGCAGCTGATGAAGTGGAGAGTCTCAAAAAATTGGCACATGACCATGGCCACGATTCCAACCCTTCCAGCTAACGGAAAAAAAACGAAAAAGACTATTAATCAATAATAATGTCGCTATATGGTCGGAGCAACGAAAAAGTTGAAATCATTCACAAAATAGCGACTGCCTGAAAAAAAACGATTTAACAATAACCTACTTTTTAAAAATGAAGTTTTAGTATAGGTGTGATTCCGACCATATAAAACAATATAATGAAAGCTAGCGACAAATTTCGGGTAAATCAGTAGAGTAGAGCTCGACAAATGGTGGCCACTGTTTTGAAATGAAAAATTGGTGTTGGAAGAACAATTTTATTCTTTAGTTTGTTTATTTAAAGTTCATTTTGTTTATCGTAGCAATAAATAACGATACAATTGGAAACGCTTCACAAGTAGAGGATTCAGAGGCAGGTTGCAGTGGTGACGTTATGAAAAAAAGTGAAACTACAATGGAAGGTAACTGTTGTTTCTGATTTAAACAAATAAAGCCAAGCGTAACAAGAGTTCGTGAATTTTTCAGAAATCTTAGCGAGCACGGATGCTTGTGAGAAATTGAATCATTTAATAAAAGAACTCGGTAAACTTGAAAAAAGAGTGAGCTGTCTGGAAAGGAGAAAAGCTGCGAATTAGTTGCTTCGTTCAATTAATGTTTTGAACCTTAAAATATAAAATAAAATATAAAATATAAAGGAAGTTTTTAAATAACATTTAAGCATTCCAGAAAAAGAAAAAAAAAGTTACAAATTCAAAAAAAAACTAGCAGCTGATGAAGTGGAGAGTCTCAAAAAATTGGCACATGATCATGGCCACGATTCCAACCCTTCCAGCTAACGGAAAAAAAACGAAAAAGACTATTAATCAATAATAATGTCGCTATATGGTCGGAGCAACGAAAAAGTTGAAATCATTCACAAAATAGCGACTGCCTGAAAAAAAACGATTTAACAAATAACCTACTTTTTAAAAATGAGGTTTTAGTATAGGTGTGATTCCGACAATATAAAACAATATAATGAAAGCCAGCGACAAATTTCGGGTAAATCAGTAGAGTAGAGCTCGACAAATGGTGGCCACTGTTTTGAAATGAAAAATTGGTGTTGGAAGAACAATTTTATTCTTTAGTTTGTTTATTTAAAGTTCATTTTGTTTATCGTAGCAATAAATAACGATACAATTGGAAACGCTTCACAAGTAGAGGATTCAGAGGCAGGTTGCAGTGGTGACGTTATGAAAAAAAGTGAAACTACAATGGAAGGTACCTAACTGTTGTTTCTGATTTAAACAAATAAAGCCAAGCGTAACAAGAGTTCGTGAATTTTTCAGAAATCTTAGCGAGCACGGATGCTTGTGAGAAATTGAATCATTTAATAAAAGAACTCGGTAAACTTGAAAAAAGAGTGAGCTGTCTGGAAAGGAGAAAAGCTGCGAATTAGTTGCTTCGTTCAATTAATGTTTTGAACCTTAAAATATAAAATAAAATATTAAAATATAAAGGAAGTTTTTAAATTACATTTAAGCATTCCAAAAAAAGAAAAAAGAAGTTACAAATTCAAAAAAAAAAAAAAAAACTAGCAGCTGATGAAGTGGAGAGCCTCAAAAAATTGGCACATGATCATGGCCACGATTCCAACCCTTCCAGCTAACGGAAAAAAACGAAAAAGACTATTAATCAATAATAATGTCGCTATATGGTCGGAGCAACGAAAAAGTTGAAATCATTCACAAAATAGCGACTGCCTGAAAAAAAACGATTTAACAATAACCTACTTTTTAAAAATGAAGTTTTAGTATAGGTGTGATTCCGACCATATAAAACAATATAATGAAAGCTAGCGACAAATTTCGGGTAAATCAGTAGAGTAGAGCTCGACAAAATGGTGGCCACTGTTTTGAAATGAAAAATTGGTGTTGGAAGAACAATTTTATTCTTTAGTTTGTTTATTTAAAGTTCATTTTGTTTATCGTAGCAATAAATAACGATACAATTGGAAACGCTTCACAAGTAGAGGATTCAGAGGCAGGTTGCAGTGGTGACGTTATGAAAAAAAGTGAAACTACAATGGAAGGTAACTGTTGTTTCTGATTTAAACAAATAAAGCCAAGCGTAACAAGAGTTCGTGAAATTTTCAGAAATCTTAGCGAGCACGGATGCTTGTGAGAAATTGAATCATTTAATAAAAGAACTCGGTAAACTTGAAAAAAGAGTGAGCTGTCTGGAAAGGAGAAAAGCTGCGAATTAGTTGCTTCGTTCAATTAATGTTTTGAACCTTAAAATATAAAATAAAATATTAAAATATTAAGGAAGTTTTTAAATTACATTTAAGCATTCCAAAAAAAGAAAAAAGAAGTTACAAATTCAAAAAAAAAAAAAAAAAAACTAGCAGCTGATGAAGTGGAGAGCCTCAAAAAATTGGCACATGATTATGGCCACGATTCCAACCCTTCCAGCTAACGGAAAAAAACGAAAAAGACTATTAATCAATAATAATGTCGCTATATGGTCGGAGCAACGAAAAAGTTGAAATCATTCACAAAATAGCGACTGCCTGAAAAAAAAAACGATTTAACAATAACCTACTTTTTAAAAATGAAGTTTTAGTATAGGTGTGATTCCGACCATATAAAACAATATAATGAAAGCTAGCGACAAATTTCGGGTAAATCAGTAGAGTAGAGCTCGACAAAATGGTGGCCACTGTTTTGAAATGAAAAATTGGTGTTGGAAGAACAATTTTATTCTTTAGTTTGTTTATTTAAAGTTCATTTTGTTTATCGTAGCAATAAATAACGATACAATTGGAAACGCTTCACAAGTAGAGGATTCAGAGGCAGGTTGCAGTGGTGACGTTATGAAAAAAAGTGAAACTACAATGGAAGGTAACTGTTGTTTCTGATTTAAACAAATAAAGCCAAGCGTAACAAGAGTTCGTGAATTTTTCAGAAATCTTAGCGAGCACGGATGCTTGTGAGAAATTGAATCATTTAATAAAAGAACTCGGTAAACTTGAAAAAAGAGTGAGCTGTCTGGAAAGGAGAAAAGCTGCGAATTAGTTGCTTCGTTCAATTAATGTTTTGAACCTTAAAATATAAAATAAAATATTAAAATATAAAGGAAGTTTTTAAATTACATTTAAGCATTCCAGAAAAAGAAAAAAAAAGTTACAAATTCAAAAAAAAAAACTAGCAGCTGATGAAGTGGAGAGTCTCAAAAAATTGGCACATGATCATGGCCACGATTCCAACCCTTCCAGCTAACGGAAAAAAAACGAAAAAGACTATTAATCAATAATAATGTCGCTATATGGTCGGAGCAACGAAAAAGTTGAAATCATTCACAAAATAGCGACTGCCTGAAAAAAAAACGATTTAACAAATAACCTACTTTTTAAAAATGAAGTTTTAGTATAGGTGTGATTCCGACCATATAAAACAATATAATGAAAGCTAGCGACAAATTTCGGGTAAATCAGTAGAGTAGAGCTCGACAAATGGTGGCCACTGTTTTGAAATGAAAAATTGGTGTTGGAAGAACAATTTTATTCTTTAGTTTGTTTATTTAAAGTTCATTTTGTTTATCGTAGCAATAAATAACGATACAATTGGAAACGCTTCACAAGTAGAGGATTCAGAGGCAGGTTGCAGTGGTGACGTTATGAAAAAAAGTGAAACTACAATGGAAGGTAACTGTTGTTTCTGATTTAAACAAATAAAGCCAAGCGTAACAAGAGTTCGTGAATTTTTCAGAAATCTTAGCGAGCACGGATGCTTGTGAGAAATTGAATCATTTAATAAAAGAACTCGGTAAACTTGAAAAAAGAGTGAGCTGTCTGGAAAGGAGAAAAGCTGCGAATTAGTTGCTTCGTTCAATTAATGTTTTGAACCTTAAAATATAAAATAAAATATTAAAATATAAAGGAAGTTTTTAAATTACATTTAAGCATTCCAAAAAAAGAAAAAAAAGTTACAAATTCAAAAAAAAAAAAAAAAAACTAGCAGCTGATGAAGTGGAGAGCCTCAAAAAATTGGCACATGATCATGGCCACGATTCCAACCCTTCCAGCTAACGGAAAAAAAACGAAAAAGACTATTAATCAATAATAATGTCGCTATATGGTCGGAGCAACGAAAAAGTTGAAATCATTCACAAAATAGCGACTGCCTGAAAAAAAAACGATTAAACAATAACTAACCTACTTTTTAAAAATGAAGTTTTAGTATAGGTGTGATTCCGACCATATAAAACAATATAATGAAAGCTAGCGACAAATTTCGGGTAAATCAGTAGAGTAGAGCTCGACAAATGGTGGCCACTGTTTTGAAATGAAAAATTGGTGTTGGAAGAACAATTTTATTCTTTAGTTTGTTTATTTAAAGTTCATTTTGTTTATCGTAGCAATAAATAACGATACAATTGGAAACGCTTCACAAGTAGAGGATTCAGAGGCAGGTTGCAGTGGTGACGTTATGAAAAAAAGTGAAACTACAATGGAAGGTAACTGTTGTTTCTGATTTAAACAAATAAAGCCAAGCGTAACAAGAGTTCGTGAATTTTTCAGAAATCTTAGCGAGCACGGATGCTTGTGAGAAATTGAATCATTTAATAAAAGAACTCGGTAAACTTGAAAAAAGAGTGAGCTGTCTGGAAAGGAGAAAAGCTGCGAATTAGTTGCTTCGTTCAATTAATGTTTTGAACCTTAAAATATAAAATCAAATATAAAATATAAAGGAAGTTTTTAAATAACATTTAAGCATTCCAGAAAAAGAAAAAAAAAGTTACAAATTCAAAAAAAAAACTAGCAGCTGATGAAGTGGAGAGTCTCAAAAAATTGGCACATGATCATGGCCACGATTCCAACCCTTCCAGCTAACGGAAAAAAAACGAAAAAGACTATTAATCAATAATAATGTCGCTATATGGTCGGAGCAACGAAAAAGTTGAAATCATTCACAAAATAGCGACTGCCTGAAAAAAAACGATTTAACAAATAACCTACTTTTTAAAAATGAAGTTTTAGTATAGGTGTGATTCCGACCATATAAAACAATATAATGAAAACTAGCGACAAATTTCGGGTAAATCAGTAGAGTAGAGCTCGACAAATGGTGGCCACTGTTTTGAAATGAAAAATTGGTGTTGGAAGAACAATTTTATTCTTTAGTTTGTTTATTTAAAGTTCATTTTGTTTATCGTAGCAATAAATAACGATACAATTGGAAACGCTTCACAAGTAGAGGATTCAGAGGCAGATTGCAGTGGTGACGTTATGAAAAAAAGTGAAACTACAATGGAAGGTACCTAACTGTTGTTTCTGATTTAAACAAATAAAGCCAAGCGTAACAAGAGTTCGTGAATTTTTCAGAAATCTTAGCGTGCACGGATGCTTGTGAGAAATTGAATCATTTAATAAAAGAACTCGATAAACTTGAAAAAAGAGTGAGCTGTCTGGAAAGGAGAAAAGCTGCGAATTAGTTGCTTCGTTCAATTAATGTTTTGAACCTTAAAATATAAAATAAAATATAAAATATAAAGGAAGTTTTTAAATAACATTTAAGCATTCCAGAAAAAGAAAAAAAAAGTTACAAATTCAAAAAAAAAACTAGCAGCTGATGAAGTGGAGAGTCTCAAAAAATTGGCACATGATCATGGCCACGATTCCAACCCTTCCAGCTAACGGAAAAAAACGAAAAAGACTATTAATCAATAATAATGTCGCTATATGGTCGGAGCAACGAAAAAGTTGAAATCATTCACAAAATAGCGACTGCCTGAAAAAAAACGATTTAACAATAACCTACTTTTTAAAAATGAAGTTTTAGTATAGGTGTGATTCCGACCATATAAAACAATATAATGAAAGCTAGCGACAAATTTCGGGTAAATCAGTAGAGTAGAGCTCGACAAAATGGTGGCCACTGTTTTGAAATGAAAAATTGTGTTGGAAGAACAATTTTATTCTTTAGTTTGTTTATTTAAAGTTCATTTTGTTTATCGTAGCAATAAATAACGATACAATTGGAAACGCTTCACAAGTAGAGGATTCAGAGGCAGGTTGCAGTGGTGACGTTATGAAAAAAAGTGAAACTACAATGGAAGGTAACTGTTGTTTCTGATTTAAACAAATAAAGCCAAGCGTAACAAGAGTTCGTGAATTTTTCAGAAATCTTAGCGAGCACGGATGCTTGTGAGAAATTGAATCATTTAATAAAAGAACTCGGTAAACTTGAAAAAAGAGTGAGCTGTCTGGAAAGGAGAAAAGCTGCGAATTAGTTGCTTCGTTCAATTAATGTTTTGAACCTTAAAATATAAAATAAAATATAAAATATAAAGGAAGTTTTTAAATAACATTTAAGCATTCCAGAAAAAGAAAAAAAAAGTTACAAATTCAAAAAAAAAACTAGCAGCTGATGAAGTGGAGAGTCTCAAAAAATTGGCACATGATCATGGCCACGATTCCAACCCTTCCAGCTAACGGAAAAAAACGAAAAAGACTATTAATCAATAATAATGTCGCTATATGGTCGGAGCAACGAAAAAGTTGAAATCATTCACAAAATAGCGACTGCCTGAAAAAAAACGATTTAACAATAACCTACTTTTTAAAAATGAAGTTTTAGTATAGGTGTGATTCCGACCATATAAAACAATATAATGAAAGCTAGCGACAAATTTCGGGTAAATCAGTAGAGTAGAGCTCGACAAATGGTGGCCACTGTTTTGAAATGAAAAATTGGTGTTGGAAGAACAATTTTATTCTTTAGTTTGTTTATTTAAAGTTCATTTTGTTTATCGTAGCAATAAATAACGATACAATTGGAAACGCTTCACAAGTAGAGGATTCAGAGGCAGGTTGCAGTGGTGACGTTATGAAAAAAAGTGAAACTACAATGGAAGGTAACTGTTGTTTCTGATTTAAACAAATAAAGCCAAGCGTAACAAGAGTTCTTGAATTTTTCAGAAATCTTAGCGAGCACGGATGCTTGTGAGAAATTGAATCATTTAATAAAAGAACTCGGTAAACTTGAAAAAAGAGTGAGCTGTCTGGAAAGGAGAAAAGCTGCGAATTAGTTGCTTCGTTCAATTAATGTTTTGAACCTTAAAATATAAAATAAAATATAAAATATAAAGGAAGTTTTTAAATTACATTTAAGCATTCCAGAAAAAGAAAAAAAAAGTTACAAATTCATAAAAAACCTAGCAGCTGATGAAGTGAAGAGTCTCAAAAAATTGGCACATGATCATGGCCACGATTCCAACCCTTCCAGCTAACGGAAAAAAAAACGAAAAAGACTATTAATCAATAATAATGTCGCTATATGGTCGGAGCAACGAAAAGTTGAAATCATTCACAAAATAGCGACTGCCTGAAAAAAAAACCATTTAACAATAACTTACTTTTTAAAAAATAGAAAAAAATGAAGTTTAAGTATAGGTGTGATTCCGACCATATAAAACAATATAATGAAAGCTAGCGACAAATTTCGGGTAAATCAGTAGAGTAGAGCTCGACAAATGGTGGCCACTGTTTTGAAATGAAAAATTGGTGTTGGAAGAACAATTTTATTCTTTAGTTTGTTTATTTAAAGTTCATTTTGTTTATCGTAGCAATAAATAACGATACAATTGGAAACGCTTCACAAGTAGAGGATTCAGAGGCAGGTTGCAGTGGTGACGTTATGAAAAAAAGTGAAACTACAATGGAAGGTAACTGTTGTTTCTGATTTAAACAAATAAAGCCAAGCGTAACAAGAGTTCGTGAAATTTTCAGAAATCTTAGCGAGCACGGATGCTTGTGAGAAATTGAATCATTTAATAAAAGAACTCGGTAAACTTGAAAAAAGAGTGAGCTGTCTGGAAAGGAGAAAAGTTGCGAATTAGTTGCTTCGTTCAATTAATGTTTTGAACCTTAAAATATAAAATAAAATATTAAAATATAAAGGAAGTTTTTAAATTACATTTAAGCATTCCAAAAAAAGATAAAAGAAGTTACAAATTCAAAAAAAAAAAAAAAAAAACTAGCAGCTGATGAAGTGGAGAGTCTCAAAAAATTGGCACATGATCATGGCCACGATTCCAACCCTTCCAGCTAACGGAAAAAAAACGAAAAAGACTATTAATCAATAATAATGTCGCTATATGGTCGGAGCAACGAAAAAGTTGAAATCATTCACAAAATAGCGACTGCCTGAAAAAAAAACGATTTAACAAATAACCTACTTTTTAAAAATGAAGTTTTAGTATAGGTGTGATTCCGACCATATAAAACAATATAATGAAAACTAGCGACAAATTTCGGGTAAATCAGTAGAGTAGAGCTCGACAAATGGTGGCCACTGTTTTGAAATGAAAAATTGGTGTTGGAAGAACAATTTTATTCTTTAGTTTGTTTATTTAAAGTTCATTTTGTTTATCGTAGCAATAAATAACGATACAATTGGAAACGCTTCACAAGTAGAGGATTCAGAGGCAGGTTGCAGTGGTGACGTTATGAAAAAAAGTGAAACTACAATGGAAGGTAACTGTTGTTTCTGATTTAAACAAATAAAGCCAAGCGTAACAAGAGTTCGTGAATTTTTCAGAAATCTTAGCGAGCACGGATGCTTGTGAGAAATTGAATCATTTAATAAAAGAACTCGGTAAACTTGAAAAAGAAGTATCCGTCTGGAAAGACAAAGTTTAAAGCTGACTGGCGAAGTCTAAAGCAAACAAAATAACAACAAAGATTAATCCACAACATACTTGTCACAGAGAGGAGACGTCTTTTTCTCATGAACCTCAGTTGCATTTGCTCTGCTTATGAATACATATGTAAATACAATATTCTCTTCTTTTGAGTTTGAAAACTTCAGTTTAAAAATAAATGAAATTGTTATTTTAAAATAATACTTTTGTAGTCAAACAAGCTGTTATTCGGAGTAGGCGAAAAGCTGCGATTTAGTTGCTTCCTTCAATTAATGTTTTGAACTTTAAAATATAAAATAGAATATAAAATATAAAGGAAGTTTTTAAATTACATTTAAGCATTCCAGAAAAAGAAAAAAAAAATTTACAAATTCAAAAAAAAAAAAAAAAAACTAGCAGCTGATGAAGTGGAGAGTCTCAAAAAATTGGCACATGATCATGGCCACGATTCCAACCCTTCCAGCTAACGGAAAAGAAACGAAAAAGACTATTTATCAATAATAATGTCGCTATATGGTCGGAGCAACGAAAAAGTTGAAATCATTCACAAAATAGCGACTGCCTGAAAAAAAAACGATGTAACAATAACTTACTTTTTAAAAAATAGAAAAAATGAAGTTTTAGTATAGGTGTGATTCCGACCATATAAAACAATATAATGAAAGCTCGCGACAAGTTTCGGGTAAATCAGTAGAGTAGAGCTCGATAAATGGTGGCCACTGTTTTGAAATGAAAAATTGGTGTTGGAAGAAAAAGTTTATTCTTTAGTTTGTTTATTTAAAGTTCATTTTGTTTATCGTAGCAATGAATAACGATACAATTGGAAACGCTTCACAAGTGGAGGATTCAGAGGCAGATTGCAGTGGTGACGTTATTAAAAAAAGTAAAACTACAATGGAAGGTAACTATTGTTTCTGATTTTAACAAATAAAGCCAAGCATAACAAGAGTTCGTGAATTTTTCAGAAATCTTAGCGAGCACGGATACTTGTGAGAAATTGAATTATATACAGTGAAATCTCCCTTTGCGGACACCTCCTTTAGGCGGACACCTCCCTTAGACGGAGAAATTTTTTTGCACGGAAATCGCTCCATATAAGTTTCATTGTTTTCAGTTTCCTTTAGACGGACACTCCCTTGGACGGACGCGGACATAAATTTCACGTATGATAGACAAAATATTTTCTCTTAGACGTACACCAAAGCAGGATTGAACATGGCATCAGGCTGATAACTTTGGCAGCGGTATTTTTTTTTAAGTTGCAGTTTACAGCGAGCATCAAATTCAGTATTCAGTATTTTTTTTTTCAGTATTCAGTATTTTATTATACAAGGTGTACAAATAAGACTTAGTCTTTTATAGTACCTAACATGATCAATTTATAAAAATAAGTGATTTTGTTTTCACGTGAAAAATTGTCCATTTTTTTGATTTTAGTTTATTTGCGCTCAGGCAGTTTTAAATTCTTTTAATTATTTTTAACTATGTAGATTTTATAGAAACATGTTTTCAGGATGACACCAAAAAAGAGAACTTTGATTTTAAAGGGAAAAGTATACGTAATTAGCTTAAGTCAAAAATATAAAAAAAGGCATTCGAATAAAAGCAACAGAATTTAAAATAGGAAAAACACTAGTTGGTGATCTACTGAAAAAAAGAATGAGCTTTTGAGAGAATGGCGGTCAAACTATACAATGCAACTCATCCTAAAAGACGATTTATTTCCTCAAGCGGCCTTGATAAAAATGTTTTCAATTGGTTCAATGCAACTCGAAACAAAGGGTTTCAAATAAAGTGCAATTCGATAACAGGCAACAGAAGTTGCAACACGCTTAGGAATCACAGATTTTGAAGCATCAGATATTTCTTTTTTTAAATTGTTGTTTTTGTTTGATTTCCTTTAAACGGACAACTGCCTCAGGCGGACAAAAACTTCTGCACCATGGCTGTCCGCCCAAGGGAGATTTCACTGTAATTAAAGAACTCGGTAAACTTGAAAAAAGAAGTATCCGTCTGGAAAGACAAAGTTTAAAGCTGACTGGCGAAGTCATAAGCTAACAAAATAACAACAAAGATTAATCCGCAACATACTTGTCAGTTGTCACAGATAGGAGACGTCTTTTTCTCATGAACCTCAGTTGCATTTGCTCTGCTTATGAATACATATGTAAATACAATATTCTCTTCTTTTGAGTTTGAAAACTTCAGTTTAAAAATAAATGAAATTGTTATTTTAAAATAATAATTTTGTAGTCAAACAAGCTGTTATTCGGAGTAGGCGAAAAGCTGCGATTTAGTTGCTTCCTTCAATTAATGTTTTGAACTTTAAAATATAAAATAGAATATAAAATATAAAGGAAGTTTTTAAATTACATTTAAGCATTCCAGAAAAAGAAAAAAAAAATTTACAAATTCAAAAAAAAAAAAAAAAAACTAGCAGCTGATGAAGTGGAGAGTCTCAAAAAATTGGCGGGGAGAGTACGATAACTTTCGCGACAAAAAATAATAACGGTTTTTGATAGAGAAGTTCAATACAAGCATTTTTTACTATGGGAGGGGGGGTCTATCTCCCCCCGTTTAGGCGGTAGGGGCAATTTTATAAAAATTGACTTAAAATCTAAAAAAAATATTGTAGAACAACGGGAAAACTTACAGATACAATTTATACTTTTTATGAAAGCCAGAAACTTGCACTTTATAATAAATTTTAAATGAAGTGGTTTCAATTTATAGTTTTTGAAATAACTGACTTCAAAAGTCAAAATTTACGAAAAAAAATTTTAAAAAATCACTTTGAGTATTATGTTTCTCGTGATTACAAATGCCAATAAAAAAAATTTTGATGTAGTTAGTTGCTTCAATAAATTTTTTATCAAACGATATTAATTACTTTTTTCTATGTCTTATAGTTTTTTTAGATAATTGAAAAATAGTAAAACTATATTTCTTTTTTAAAGTCAAAAAATTTTCTAATCTTAAAAGAAACTTTTCATATAAAAAATTTGCACCCCAAAGCTTATGAGCAGCTTAACCCTGCGGAAAAAGGGTTAAAATAATGAGCCCCGCGAAGCGGGCCATGCGGAAAGCTGTTGCATACGGAAATTAATTGCTATTTTCATATTTAGCATGAGCAGCTTAACCCTGCGGAAAAAGGGTTAAAATAATGAGCCCCGCGAAGCGGGCCATGCGGAAAGCTGTTGCATACGGAAATTAATTGCTATTTTCATATTTAGCATGAGCAGCTTAACCCTGCGGAAAAAGGGTTAAAATAATGAGCCCCGCGAAGCGGGCCATGCGGAAAGCTGTTGCATACGGAAATTAATTGCTATTTTCATATTTAGCATGAGCAGCTTAACCCTGCGGAAAAAGTGTTAAAATAATGAGCCCCCGCGAAGTGGGCCATGCGGAAAGTTGTTGCATACGGAAATTAATTGCACATAAGTACCTGTCTTATGAATTTTTATACTTTCACTAGTCTATTTCCTAACATTATTGTAAATTCGTACGTATTTCCATAATTTTTTGAAAATAATGCATACTTCAATAGTTTTACTATTTTTCAATTATCTCAAAAACTATAAGACATATAAAAAAGTAATTTATATCGTTTGATAAAAAATTTATTGAAGCAACTAACTACATCTAATTTTTTTTTATTGGCATTTGTAATCACGAGAAACATAGTACTGAAAGTGATTTCTTAAAATTTTTTTTCGTAAATTTTGACTTTGAAGTCAGTTATTTCAAAAACTATAAATTGAAACCACTTCATTTAAAATTTGTTATAAAGTGCAAGTTTCTGGCTTTCATAAAAAATATAAATTGTATCTGTAAGTTTTCCCGTTGTTCTACAATATTTTTTTTTAGATTTTAAGTCAATTTTTATAAAATTGCCCCTACCGCCTAAACGGGGGGAGATAGACCCCCCCTCCCATAGTAAAAAATCCTTGTATTGAACCCCTCCACCAAAAACCGTTATTATTCTTTGTCGCCAAAGTTATCGTACTCGTGCCAGTATTAGTTTAAGTACTTAATTGAATCTTAATGTAGGTCTGAGCACAGTCAAACCATACTGGTGCACCATAAGTAAGCACCGGCTGGAAAATGGTTTTGTAGACTAAAATTTTATTATATATGCTAAGGTGTGACTTTCTATTAATAAATGGGTACAGAATTTTAACTTTATTTTATGAATAGAGTTAGATACAGTCAACCCTGGATAAGTGAGAACTGGATAAGTGAGAAAACTCTATAAGTGAGAGTAATAGCAAGGACCCCACATTTTAAGCTCGTTTTTCCCTCATTGACCTCCGTAAGTGAAGAGCCCGACCCATAGAATCCGTTGCGTCCGTTCGCTGCCGGATTCACCTGACAGCTTTGAGTTTTACCGTACACAACGGATTGAGGTGACCCATAGAATCCGTTGCGGTGTGTCAACTCAACAAGACCACTCATGTTAGCAGAAGAGAAAATTTCAAATTGGTTCTTACTGCGCATGTCATCAGAGAGAAAATTTCAAATTGGTTCTTACTGCGCATGTCTCTCTTTTGCCGGACGCAAAAAGTTAAAAGTTGGGCTACTTTTTGCGTTGCGTCCGTTGCATCCGATGCTTATGGGTCACCTCTCATAAGATCGTGTGTATTTAATCGGGCTGTCAGTTGAATCCGAGAGCGAACGGACGCAACGGATTCTATGGGTCGGGCTCTTGAGACTGCTACTTAACTGTACATCTCTAAGCGACAGTCGAGCAAACAAATTTAACATCTGCTATTTTATGACTCGTTCTTAAGAGCCCGTCCCATAGAATCCGTTGCGTCCGTTCGCTCTCGGATTCAACTGACAGCCCGATTAAATACACACGATCTTATGAGAGGTGACCCATAAGCATCGGATGCAACGGACGCAACGCAAAAAGTAGCCCAACTTTTAACTTTTTGCGTCCGGCAAAAGAGAGACATGCGCAGTAAGAACCAATTTGAAATTTTCTCTCTGATGACATGCGCAGTAAGAACCAATTTGAAATTTTCTCTTCTGCTAAAGTGCTAACATGAGTGGTCTTGTTGAGTTGAGACACCGCAACGGATTCTATGGGTCACCTCAATCCGTTGTGTACGGTAAAACTCACAGCTGTCAGGTGAATCCGGCAGCGAACGGACGCAACGGATTCTATGGGTCGGGCTCTTTACTTTCGGGGAACTTTCTACCAATGTTTTTGTATTGTTTTCTCGTCAATAATGTACCAAATCTATTTCGTGGAACTAAATTTTTTTTGCTATTTTATCGCATTCTTTTCGAATGGACACTTGTCCCTGTGTTTATTTAATTTTATCATTATTACATATTAGGTCTGTTCGTTGAACTTTCCCCAGGGTTGACCCAGGTTTTCCTGACAACACTATGAGTTGTCAAAAAACCTGGGTTTTCCAGTCCTCAAAAAACGCTAAAACACAAATCACCACACATCCCTGTCATTAAAAAAAAAAATACATACCATTTGACAGCCCTCAAATCGCCACAGCAAAAAGCAAGGGCGAGTTTGGGGAAAACCTATGGCAAACCTATGACTCAAAACAACTCAATTTGACATTCAGTGCAAATTTAGGTTTCTCAAAAAACGCTTTGTGGCGACCCTAGGGCAACCCCAGGGCTTCAACGATCAAACCTATTAACTACATTCGTTCTCGCCGTCACTTGTTATTGCTGCGTACCTCTATAAGTGAGAAACGCTACCCATGTACCTTAATTAGCGAGAAACTCGGGTTAGTGAGAAATCTCTATAAGCGAGAATGAGATTGTGCTCCCTTGAACTCTCGCTTATACAGGTTTGACTTATATGTTTTTCGAAAGTGAGCTTTTTCAATTATGATACCAAGGTATTTGCAACTATCTGTCCATAGCACACTAGTTGAATTTATTTTAATTGGGGCTTGCGGGAGGAAGCTTTGCTTTCTACGACGAGTGAGCCACGTAGCTTGACATTTTTCAGCATTGACTTTAATCTTCCATTTTTTTAAATAGCTAAGAAGAGTATTAAGGGAACTCTGTAAAGAAGTTAGTGCGTTTTGGAGAAGAACACTCGACGTTAAAACCGCAGTATCGTCTAAAAACGAGGCCCCCAGAGTTTATACCTAGTATGAAAGACCTCGCGATTCCAGTAGATACAAAAATTGTCTATTTTTCAAAAAGTTCCATATAATTTGGACAAGGTGACACGGGAAATTGAACAAAATTAGTTTGTAGACAAGTTCTTCGTGCCAAACAGTGTCGAAAGCCTTTTCAACATGAAGCAATACTAAACCAGTCGACCGCTTTAAAGTAAGGTTATTTTTGACATGCTGTTTTACTCTTAGAACTTGGTGACTGGTGGAGTGACCAGCTCTAGATCCAAATTGTTCCAGAGGGTATACAGGGTGTCCAGTAATTCGTGTTACATACTTAGGGATGAAATCCTTGGTCATATTCTAAGAAAAAAATTGTTATACAGTAAAGTCCGTTTCAGAACTTTGACATAATTTTTTGACAATTTAAAAAAAGGTTAACAGGGTTGGTGTACCCTGACCTGTGTTAAATTCGATTTCTCTGTCAATACTAGCGGTAGAGATCTAATTTTAGACTTAATTTTTTGTAGAGATAATAATCTTTAAAACTGTATTTAAACTGGGCTCTTATAGGTTGCCAGATTTTAAATTTTAAATGGTGTTAAAATTTTCTTCCCCAGCAACTTTTTGACTTTGAGTTAATTTTTTTTTTTTTCAGGAAAAGCTGTTTTGAGTTTCTTTATTTTTGACACATGGACAAAACAATAATAAAATAAAAAATCCATTTATAAGTGCACTCAAAAACCCATACATTTTATGATATTTGGAAAAATGTAAAACAGGTAAAAAATCTAATTTTACGCTTTTTACGGATTTTTATTGCAACTGCTTGCAATGGGAGTAGTTTGCAAATAATTGATTATTTTAAGGTAATTTTTATAACTGTGCACTGATGAAAAGGATAAACAGTGTTTTTGACCTGGAACCAAAATCCTAGTTGACTTACCATTAAAAACAAAATGCTCTATTGAGAAAAAAAATAGAAAATGTGCTGTGCTGTAGCTTTACTATAGAAAGCGCTAACTAGCACATGCCTTATTTTTTTTTTCACGGACAGGTCGACGATGGTTTCATATTGTATTTTTTTTTATGTTTGTATGTAAAGTACTTTAAAGTGTTATTAATTAATTTAGCACATTCAGCAGAACGAGATATTTTCCATACTTTTAACTGTAAAAAAAGTGCCTTTGCTGTACGTTTTTGTACTTGTGAAAAAAATTATTATTATTAAAATATTATCAAACAACAATTTGTTTTAATTCCGCACACGACCCTTCAGTAGGGAGCCGACCTCGCGAGTGAGCCGCGTGGCATGATCGTGATCTTAACCCACCTCCGGTACCTCCGTGCTCAAATCGGTGCAGTAGTTTCGGAGCCTATTCGAGACAAACAAACAAACAATCAAACCTTTCCTCTTTTTGATATTATTTATATTATTATTATTATTGTAACATCATTCATCATGTCTTTGGTTGGTAACCCTATCGTATCATTTCGCCTACTCATTGTGCTCCCGACTTTTTATCGGGTTTTCTTTCAATCTATTGATTTAGTTTACTTTTAAAGTGGAATAAACAATATATGAACTGCATACGCATCATAAAACATAAATAGTGTATAGGATTTTGTGCTACTATGATAGTTTGAATAGTTAATTCGCTGTCGATAAAAATCAAATACATTACAATAAAGTGTACCGTAATTTTCTTTAAATCTGGTGCATTATTCGTTTTTGATTCGGTACAATTTTATAATCCAATTCTGCCAGATATTTCTTAAAATCAATTACTGCCACATAAAAAGAAAAAGAATATTTCCAAAGCTACATGGTATAATAAGAGGCTGACACACCTTAAAAATTTAAAAAATAAATCTTTCGCTAAGTATAGGAAATCAAATGATTTGGTTGACCAAATACGGTTTTGTATTTGTATTTGTTCGCAGGCAATTCAAGGTGTTAAGTAAATTCTCGCACAGAAATTATATTATGCAGGTTGAACTCAATTTAAAAAACCACCCGAAAAGTTTTTGGTCTTTTATAAATTCAAAAAGAAAATCGGTCGGGATTCCAAATTCTATGTTTTTTAAAAATCAAGAATCTGATGAAATTGAAAACACGTTCAGTTTTTTGAATCGGTCTATTCGAACATGAATATCTAGTTCACCTTTCTGGTTATAATCCTAAAGTAAGTATAGGATCCTTACTGTTAGATCTCAAGGATGTCTTAGCAGGATTGCATGATCTCAAGCCAAACGCTAAACCTAGCGTTGATGGTATACCTGCGATAGTTTTGAAAAGATGTTCCAGTTCTCTGGCTCATCCATTACTAATTATTTTCAATTCTTCACTGTCATCTGGACTATTCTTAGATGAATGGAAATCCTCTTTCTTGATTCCAATTTTTAAATCGGGTTCCAAAAACAATGTAGAGAACTACAGAGGAATTTGTAAACTATCTGCAATTCCTAAGTTTTTTGAAAGCCCTGTCATAAAAAAACTTGATTTCCTAGTGAAGGAACATATAAGTGATGCCCAACATGGGTTCATCTCGGGGAGATCAACAATCACCAATTTAACATGTTTCTCTTCTTTCGTTGCTGACGCTATTGAAAGTAAAGATCAAGTGGATGTTATTTATACCGATTTTAGCAAAGCGTTTGATTCGGTGTGTCACAAAGTACTGCTTCAAAAATTGGAAACATTTGGAAAATGGATCTGTTCCTTCCTCATAAAAAGGGTTCAAAAAGTCAAAATTGACGAATCCACCTCAAGGCAGATAAATTATTGTACCTCTGGTGTTCCACAGGGTAGTCATCTAGGCCCTCTACTTTTTATCATATTTATTAATGATATTGTTAACTGTGTCAACTTCAGCAAATGCCTCATATACGCAGACGATCTGAAACTTTTTCTTAAAATAACCTCTATTAGTGATTGCCAAAAACTCCAATTGGATCTTGATTCTTGATAATCTATCTCGCTGATGAGTGTTAAACCGCTTGAATCTTAACGCCAAAAAATGTTTTGTGATTTGTTTCTCAAAAAAGAATCATACGCAAGAGTTTTCATATTATTTTGATTGCAATCCTCTTCAGAGAACTGAAAAATTTAAGGATTTAGGCGTACTTTTTGACTCCAAATTCTCTTTTACACCACATATAGAAGCTATTGTATCAAAAGCTAACTCAATGTTAGGATTTATCAAAAGAAACTCAACAGACTTTACTAACCCCTACACCCTTGTGTCTCTTTATACCTCACTGGTAAGACCCAACCTAGAGTATGCTGACATAGTTTGGAACCCTTACCAACAATGTTTTTCCGATCGAATTAAGAAAGTTAAGAATAGTTTTACGAAGTATGCATTCTGATATGTATCTTTTTCAGTCAAGGCACAGAACTAATTATGACATGAGTGAACCAATTTCAAGATCAGTTAGAGAGTTTAATGAAATTTGCTGTCATATTGATTTAACCTTCTCCAGAGATAAATTCCGAGATGAATCGTATTACTTACTTTTAAGAAATTGAAACCTATTTTGTTATAATGTGTAATCTGTTGAGCTCACTGCTCGTAGGTGAAATAAATAAATAAATGAAAATAAACAAATAAAATGATTTAAATTTAAATAATTTTATTTTTATTATGTTATTTCAGGCGAAGCCTTCTTCATGCTCTTGTAGAAGCGGTTGTGAGCCTGTAAAATGCAGCGCCGTAGCTCCTTTTCGCACATAAATGATTTAGTGCCTCCACCACAGACGTCTAAAAACAGATTTTAAATTCGTATAGCCATATTCAAAGCAAATTAAATTACCTGGCAGTATTTTATTGTACAGAACGAATTTCTTCAACGCTCTCTTCCGTCTTCCCCGCTCTCCCATCGTAATTTAATTGCATGTATAAACTGTCCGTCGCTACGATGCGAAAAACACTTTCTAGTTTTTTGTTTTTCTTTCTCAAGTATGTTTCCTGAAAATGTTATAGGATCTTAAAATCAGTACATAATAAGCGTTCAAATTAGGGAAAAGGTCAATTTTGGCAGGTAAATAGCCTCTTCGTAGTGTTCTTAAAAAAGCTGCCAAAAGTTCCGATCACGGCTCGTATTGCGAATAATGAAAAGCGAGGCAAAATAACAAAAACCAAAACAACGGTAGCCACGACCGATCATGAACAACGAAAAATGTCAGAACGTATGGGCGAGGCGAAGCACACTGGGGCAGATTGACCCGATTTGTGGCAACAAAACCAACCAACATAGACAGGATCCTGAAGTTGTTATTCAATGTTGTAAGATCCAATCTTATCACTTGTAGCTTATTTCACAAAAATTACAACTTGGCTTGACTTTGAAATTAATTTGGAAAGATCATTTCTGCAGACTGCTTAACGGCGATGAGGACACAAATTCCACTGTCAGGCAGATTGTCCCATTCAGCTTGGACGTTGACCAAGAATGCCGTCCTCCCGACCTAGAGGAAGTTAAACTTGCCATATGAAAACTTAAATCAAATAAGACTGCAGGTGCAGATGGCCTTGATGCCGAACTCTTCAAGGCAGCTGGAGACCAGTTGGAAAGGAGCATGATGCACCAGCTGATCTGCATGATATGGTCGGAAGAAAGCATGCCCGATGAATGGAACCTCAGTATCGTATGCCCAATCCTAAAGAAGGGAGACCCTCACAATTGCGCCAATTATAGAGGGATAAGCCTCCTCAACGTCGCTTATAAGATCTTGCCTGCTGTAATATGTGAACGTCTGAAACCCCACGTCAACAACTTGATAGGTATTTATCAATGTGGTTTTTGACCAGAGAAGTCCACAATAGACCAAATTTTCACATTACGGCAGATCTTGGAAAAACCCCGAGAACATAATATCGATATTCACCATCTTTTTATCGATTTCAAGGCCGCGTATGACAGTATTTACAGAGACGAGCTGTACAGAGCCATGTCTAGTTTCGGCATCCCTGCAAAACTCGTTCGACTATGCAGGATGACTTTGGAGAATTCACGCTGCTCCGTCAAGGTTGGTAAAGAACTCACCGAGACCTTTGATGTCGAAAAAAGCTTAAGGCAAGGCGACAAACTGTCATGCGGTTTCTTCAACATCATACTTGAAAAGATTGCAAGAAACTCAGACGTCAACACCAGAGGAACAATCTTTCAAAAGTCTGTACAATTACTCGCCTATGCAGACGATATTGACGTAATGGGAAGAAAAAAGCGTGATGTCATAGGTGCTTTGGCAAATATTGAAACAGAAGCGACAAAAATGTAGACACGGACAACAACATCAGTGCGGAGATCAAACGGAGAGTAACTCTTGCCGACCGTTGCTTCTTTGGGTTAAGAAGGCAAATGAAAAACAAAACCCTGTCTAGAAAAACCAAGGTGACCTTGTATAAAACCTTAATCATCCCAGTCCTGCTGTACGGCTCGTTGGGTGTTCAAAAGCACATTGCAGGGAAATCGCGGAAGGGGAAGATCTCGTCTTAGGTGGCGGAATCAAGTGGATGAAGACCTCAACCGATTTGGAGTGCGAAACTGGAGAGAGCTCGCCCGAAATCGAAATCGTTATAGAAGGATGTTGGTTGAGGCCCAGGTTCACCCGAACTGTAATGCCCACCTTAGTAAGTGTTGCATAGTCACCCTGTTTTGCTGAATGCGACATTGCTACCAATCACGTCGACACAAGATGATGGGTATTGACGTTTGGCGACAGACGGCCAGTTCCTGTATAGCACGCGTTCGACACTTAACCTTTTTGATCTCTTAAAATACCTGAAGTAATTAACCTAACGAGAGACAATAAATTATATCTATTTAGAGAACGTGGAAATCTTTTATTAAAACACAATAGTGGCGACGAGGATGGGATCGCTGGGAATCTTTGATTAATCGAAATGTCCGATTTATCACAAGAAGAAGAAATTCAGACCAGCGATATTAATAAGGAGAACTTTCCACAGCTATACCCTAAAAGAGAAAATACAGAAAATACTTCGAATTGTTCATCTTCTAATCTTCATTTCACACCAAATACAATGCAAAGTTCAGGTTCTATCGGGCACATGGAAGCATTCGATGTGTTGCGGTTGTCTGCTTGGGGATCTTACAAAAGACGATTCGACATTTTTTTAGAGGCAAATGGTATCACAACACCAAGTCTTCAACGAGCTACATTTCTTACTGTGTGCGGAGCACCGCTATTCGATCTGCTGGAGTCATTAATTTCACCAAAAAAGGTAACTGAACTCGACTATAATATGATTTGTAAGACTCTTTCTGATCATTTCTCACCTCCCCCTTCGGAAATCGCTTCGTTCTACAACTTCTTTAAGCGAGATCAACTCACCAATGAAAAAACATCTGATTATGTTGCTGAACTTCGAAAAATCGCAAGCCACTGCAATTTCGGCGATTCATTAGACCGAATGCTGCGAGACCGGTTCGTGTGTGGACTTCGCGATAGCAGGTTACAACAAGAGCTCATTGCCACACCAGCACTGACGTTCCAAGCTGCTCAGGAGAAGGCAGCTGTAGCTGAAGTAGCGATTCGCAGTTTACAGATGATTAAATCAACCGCGCCTGAGAGGAGTGTCTCCGATGATCAAATAAACGTCGTACAGAGAGCAGCAGGCAGACAAAAGGAGAAAATATTGAAGCCTCCGAATAATATTTCCCCTAGTAGTACATCACGTTCAGTTACGTGTTACAGTTGTGGAGGGCCACATTTACGATCTGCTTGCAAATTTCGAACAGCTGTCTGTAACAGTTGCGGCAAAGTGGGACACATTAAAAAGGTATGTCGGGGGGGAATGAGAGATGGTCAGGGTCATGCGAGTTTGAAAAGGGCAACGAACTCTATTGTAAACATGATATCCTGCACTCCGAATTTAAAACAAAGAACAATTTTAGTTCTAAATGGACGTAAGTGTGAGTTTGAAGTAGACTCTGGGTCAAATTTTACGATCATTTCTGATTTAAGTTTCGATAGACTGTGGCCAAACTTCAAACCACAACTATCAAATATAGAAACACACATAACGGATCTTCAAGGCAACGCTATTACATTCAAAGGACAATGTGAAGTAAACGTGTGGTATAAAAGCAAAGAAGTCAGAAATCTACCACTTTTTATAGCTACGGGCACACGAACGAACGTTTTGGGCTGCAATTGGTTTAAGGCGTTAAGAATTTCTATTCAAGGCGTCCATTCACTCAAAACTTCTTCAGTTGTGGATGAGGTAGTTGACGATTACCAAGATTTATTTTCAAATGACCTAGGTGTTTATAAAGGACTACCTATAACGCTTTTATTGGACCCCGAAATTTCGCCTATTCATTTGGCTGCAAGAAAAATACCTTTTGCGATTCGGTCGAAGGTAGAAGCGGAACAAGAACGTATGGTGGCACAAAACATTCTGGAGCCTGTGGATTATTCAAGATGGGCAACACCTATTGTTCCGGTGACAAAATCAAACGGAAGCATACGCATTTGCGGTGATTATAAGGCAACTGTAAATAGAGCTTTACAACCGCATTGTTACCCGATTCCGTCTATGCATGAGTTGATCGCGAATATGCCAAGAGGTGCTGTTTTTGCCAAATTGGATCTAGCGCAGGCTAATAGGCGACCAATCGCATATTATTCAAGAACATTAAATCCTTCAGAGCGAAGGTACGCGCAGATCGATAAAGAAGCAATTGCAATAATTGCAGGTATTAAAAAGTTTCACGACTATTTATACGGCCGACCATTCTTAATTATTACGGACCATAAACCACTGCTGGGTTTATTTTCACCTTGCAAGCCTACACCGAACACCCTGTCAGACAGAATGCTACGCAACATTGTTTTCTTAAGCGCCTACAACTACAAACTTCAACACAAACCAGGCAAGGAAATTGCCCATGCAGATGCGTTAAGTCGCTTACCAATTAACAGGGACACCTGTTCTGATAAAGGAGAAGAAGTCTTGATGATTGATTTTCTGGATTCACCAGTTATTCAAGCAACTGATATTGCAAAAGAAACTAAAAAAGACAAAACCTTATCACGTGTTTTGCACTGGTCAATGAGAGGATGACCCCTTACTGCCGAAAGAGAATTCAAGAGTTTCTTTGATCGAAAAAACGAAATTTCATCATGCAAAGGTTGTTTAGTATGGGGGCAAAGAGTTATTGTGCCTGAAATTCAGCGTAAAAAACTTTTAAATGCACTTCACGTAAACCATCCGGGAATAGTACGCATGAAGGCGTTAGCAAGGAGCTACGTCTGGTGGACGGTGACATCGAACAAACAGTAAAGAGGTGCATGACCTGCCAACAAATGCGTCCCGATATCCCCCCGGTTAAAGGATATACTTGGGAAGAAGAAAAAAATCCATGGTGCAGAATCCACTTAGGCATTCACATCTCATGAATTCAAATATTTTTGCGAAAGTAATCTAATAAAACATATCTTTTCAGCTCCATTTCACCCATCAACAAATGGCCAGGTGGAGCGAATGGTACGCACGACTAAGGAATATTTGAAAAAGTTTCCTGGATCAGATATTCAATTGCGTTTAGCACGTTTTTTGTTAGATCAAAACATAACACCGCATTCCGCTACTGGACGGTCGCCTGCGGAATTACTTTTCAACCGTAGACCACGAACGTATTTTGATAAAATACATCCTGAGTCAATACCGGTTCAAATAAGAAGCTCGCAGGAACCTTCGAAAGAAAGCAAATTCAAAAACGGTTAATCGATTTGGTATCGTAACTATGCAGGAACACCAAGATGGGTACCGGGCGTTATATCAGAGGTTAGAGGTCCTGTTTCAATTGTTATCGAATCCCAACAGGGTCACGAAATTCACCGGCATGCGGATCAGGTCCGTCAAAGATCAACAGAGCAGGAAGCCACATGTCCCGAGGACTCAACAGAAATGCTAATTACACGACCAATAAACGAAGCACCAGGAACTCAATCCGAAATCAGTCGTTCAGAGGGATACAACATCGAGACGGCGGCGGCGCCAGCGGTTGCAGAAATTCAACCCGAAATTCGGCGATCAGAAAGGCTCCGCGCCAAGGCAAAGAAATAGAAGCATAGTTCAATCTTTGGTTGAAGGAGTGTTGCATAGTCACCCTGTTTTGCTGAATGCGACATTGCTACCAATTACGGCGACACAAGATGATGGGTTTTGACGTTTGGCGACAGACGGCCAGTTCCTTTATAGCACGCGTTCGACACTTAACCTTTTTGATCTCTTAAAATACCTGAAGTAATTAACCTAACGAGAGACAATAAATTATATCTATTTAGAGAACGTGGAAGTCAAGTAAATGAGTACACAGTACATATATAAAATATTAATATTTACCACTCTTATCGCAAAATCAGTATTTTGTAGACGTTCGTCAAGTTTTGCCAGTTCAATTAATGTGGATACAGGAAAAGTTTCTTCCATCTCTCTCTTGGTTGCCTCTTCTTCCTCCTCCTTCTCATTTTCCTCCTCCTCTTCTTCCTCCTCCTCTTCTTCCTCCTCTTCTTCCTCCTCCTCTTCTTCCTCCTCCTCTTCTTCCTCCTCTTCTTCCTCTTCTTCCTCTTCTTCCTCCTCCACCAAAAACGCTCCACGGTTTTCACTTTCGTCGCTACATTGCTGTTGATAATCAAAAAAATTTATTAAGTGCAAGTTCAAGTTTAAAGTAATCATTTGCTTACGACTTCGCCCGTCAGCTTCGGAATATGTCTTTCCAGACAGCTCACTCTTTTTTCGAGCTTACTGAGCTTACTGAGTGTCCGAATTATGTAATTTAGTTTTTCATAAATGTCCATGCTCGTTAAGATTTCTGAAAAATTCACGAACTCTTGTTACGCTTGGCTTTAATTGTTAAAATCAATATAGTTCTATTACTTTGTTCCATAGCGGCACTGTAATCTGCCTCCATATCTTCCACTTGCGAAATGTTTCCAAAATTATTTGTATCCATTGCTACGATAAACAAAATGAACTTTAAATAAAAAAACTAAAGAATATAATTGTTTTTCCAATACCAATTTTTCTTTGTTCAATGACGAAACTTAACGATTCACACAAAGAATACTAACAAAGCCCACCACCTTACTTTATACGCGCACTGTTCAGTTCAGTTCGTTCATTTATAGTTCAAAGAATATAGTTTTAGAGATTTAGAACAAAATTCCTTTCACCCATAATACAAAAAAATTTATAACAATATTTAAATGATGATAAACATAATAATATAAATGCAAATCAAGGGAAAACACTATAAGAAAAAACCCTCATATTGAACTTAAAAACCATTATTGCACACAAACCCAATTTTAGAGTCTTGCAACTTGTACAAAACTGATTTTATAGAGCTGACATTTGCTCTTTACAATGGAGTAACATCGTCGTGACGTTGTTAAAATGTCAAATATGTTCTGGTGGTTGTCTGAGCACGAAACTCAAATTGATATTGATAGCGAGTCGCCAATGGCTGGCTCACATAGGTTTAGCGTGTAAGTCTTAGGGGGTGGGGGTGGGCACAGTGGCAAAAAAAAAACAAAAAAAAAAAAAACAAAAAAAAAAAAAATTTAAAAACCAAAAAAAAAAAAAGTACAAAAATTAAAAAAAAAAAATCATAAAACATAAAAATTCCAAAAAAAAAAAAAACATAAAACATAAAAATTCCAAAAAATACGAAACAGAAAACAAAAAAAAAAGCTACTGTGGCTGCTCTAGTTTTTAGTACATTTAAATAGATTTAAGTAGTTTTAATAAAAATCAAAAAAAAATATAATCCAGCAAACTAAGTTTTTTGTTTTTAAATTTTCATAGTTTTTAACCATATTTCTAGTTTGTAAATTCGTAAGTTATCTTTAGGCCGAAAGGCATTAGAATTAAGATATTGAGTAATTTAGAGTACCCGCTTAGGGTCAGTAAGTTAGTTAAGTTGTTATATAAGCTATTTTTATACATTTTTGGTAGCTCCTAAGTAGATTTAAGAAAAAGAAATAAAAAATGAATTAAAACTGAAAAAAAAAATGAAGTAACATTGCGGTAGATTAAGTATTAGTTTAAGTACTTAATTGAATCTTAATGTAGGTCTGAGCACAGTCAAACCATACTGGTGCACCATAAGTAAGCACCGGCTGGAAAATGGTTTTGTAGACTAAAATTTTATTATATATGCTAAGGTGTGACTTTCTATTAATAAATGGGTACAGAATTTTAACTTTATTTTATGAATAGAGTTAGATACAGTCAACCCTGGATAAGTGAGAACTGGATAAGTGAGAAAACTCTATAAGTGAGAGTAATAGCAAGGACCCCACATTTTAAGCTCGTTTTTCCCTCATTGACCTCCGTAAGTGAGACTGCTACTTAACTGTACATCTCTAAGCGACAGTCGAGCAAACAAATTTAACATCTGCTATTTTATGACTCGTTCTTACTTTCGGGGAACTTTCTACCAATGTTTTTGTATTGTTTTCTCGTCAATATTGTACCAATTCTATTTCGTGGAACTAAATTTTTTTTGCTATTTTATCGCATTCTTTTCGAATGGACACTTGTCCCTGTGTTTATTTAATTTTATCATTATTACACATATTAGGTCTGTTCGTTGAACTTTCCCCAGGGTTGACCCAGGTTTTCCTGACAACACTATGAGTTGTCAAAAAACCTGGGTTTTCCAGTCCTCAAAAAACGCTAAAACACAAATCACCACACATCCCTGTCATTAAAAAAAAAAATACATACCATTTGACAGCCCTCAAATCGCCACAGCAAAAAGCAAGGGCGAGTTTGGGGAAAACCTATGGCAAACCTATGACTCAAAACAACTCAATTTGACATTCAGTGCAAATTTAGGTTTCTCAAAAAACGCTTTGTGGCGACCCTAGGGCAACCCCAGGGCTTCAACGATCAAACCTATTAACTACATTCGTTCTCGCCGTCACTTGTTATTGCTGCGTACCTCTATAAGTGAGAAACGCTACCCATGTACCTTAATTAGCGAGAAACTCGGGTTAGTGAGAAATCTCTATAAGCGAGAATGAGATTGTGCTCCCTTGAACTCTCGCTTATACAGGTTTGACTTATATGTTTTTCGAAAGTGAGCTTTTTCAATTATGATACCAAGGTATTTGCAACTATCTGTCCATAGCACACTAGTTGAATTTATTTTAATTGGGGCTTGCGGGAGGAAGCTTTGCTTTCTACGACGAGTGAGCCACGTAGCTTGACATTTTTCAGCATTGACTTTAATCTTCCATTTTTTTAAATAGCTAAGAAGAGTATTAAGGGAACTCTGTAAAGAAGTTAGTGCGTTTTGGAGAAGAACACTCGACGTTAAAACCGCAGTATCGTCTAAAAACGAGGCCCCCAGAGTTTATACCTAGTATGAAAGACCTCGCGATTCCAGTAGATACAAAAATTGTCTATTTTTCAAAAAGTTCCATATAATTTGGACAAGGTGACACGGGAAATTGAACAAAATTAGTTTGTAGACAAGTTCTTCGTGCCAAACAGTGTCGAAAGCCTTTTCAACATGAAGCAATACTAAACCAGTCGACCGCTTTAAAGTAAGGTTATTTTTGACATGCTGTTTTACTCTTAGAACTTGGTGACTGGTGGAGTGACCAGCTCTAGATCCAAATTGTTCCAGAGGGTATACAGGGTGTCCAGTAATTCGTGTTACATACTTAGGGATGAAATCCTTGGTCATATTCTAAGAAAAAAATTGTTATACAGTAAAGTCCGTTTCAGAACTTTGACATAATTTTTTGACAATTTAAAAAAAGGTTAACAGGGTTGGTGTACCCTGACCTGTGTTAAATTCGATTTCTCTGTCAATACTAGCGGTAGAGATCTAATTTTAGACTTAATTTTTTGTAGAGATAATAATCTTTAAAACTGTATTTAAACTGGGCTCTTATAGGCTTAGGGTTGCCAGATTTTAAGTTTTAAATGGTGTTAAAATTTTCTTCCCCCAGCAAAGTTTTGATTTAGATGTCATTTTTTTCAGAAAATGCTTGTTTAACATAGAGTTTCTTCATTTTTTACAGATTAACAAAAGAATAATAAAAAAAACTCATTAATAAGTGCACTCAAAAACCCATTCATTTTATGAAAATCTGGCAACCCTAAGACTATAAGCGCCCAATTTAAATACAGTTTTAAGGATTATTATTTCTACAATTTTTTTTCTTAGAATATGACCAAAAACACATCCTAAAGTATTTAATACGAATTACGGGACACCGTGTATAACTGCAACTATTTATTGTCATAGTTCAGTGAAGTATGAGGAATTCACTGGAACTGTTTCGGTAGAAAAAGTAAAGCTCATCATTTTTCAGTCCCAAGCTATAGGTGCATATAGTTTAACGTAACGCAAAAGCAACTTTTTTGATCTATGTTTTTTTGTAAAAAGGGAAAAACTTGTAGCTTAGTTGTTTAAGAAAACCCTAAAAGCAATGCTAATGTAACAAGACTTGTCTGTTTCCGGTTACAAAGTTCAAATTTGTGCCACTCAGGTAGCACCCCACTCCTGTCTAAACCAGCAAAGTTACTGAAGCCTGGATTTAAACTGTTGGACGTTTTGGGTTGGTTGGGTTGAGCTGATATGAGCAGAATCGTCGTATATCATTAACTTAATAAATTTGTCGATAGGTTTGCTTCAATTGCGATATTTTTGTAACCAGCGCTACAGATTTCGAGAAAGTGCTTTTCATGGCAATGAATTTTCTATTTGATGACTTGGCAGTCCCTCGCGAAAGGCGAAACCCGTGGAAAGGCATTTTTGGCCTCTGTTGGGATTCGAGCCACGAACCTCCCACGTAGCAGGCAAACATGCTAACCATAACGCCACGGGTAAAGATGATGATAGCACTTGGTCATTAAATCAACCAATTTTGTTATAAAAATAGTCATCTCATGTGAGTACAGTATTCGAGTCCTGACCGAAATCTTCGGTGGGGATTTGTTTTGAAATGTTAGTGACGGCCTTTTTTTACCTCCTTCTAACATTTTGGGTGTGTCCCTCAACAAGTGATTCAAAATAATATAGAACCTGTTAATAATCTCACTAGCGCCATAAGGCTCGAGTTAACCGACTTAGTTCCACAAATTTTAATTTAAATCTACAATCGTTGTTCCAGATTTAGAGAAACTAACACAATCTTTATTGATTCCTATTTGAGCATTGTTTTTAAACCACTAGAGCGGCCGGAGCGCGGACTAATGCCACTTTCCATTGGCCGAAAAGAACCGTCCAGGAGCGGCCAGAAGCATTCTCAAACCGTTCCATTGGTGCAAAAAGATCGCTTCTCATGACTCTGAGGAGTGACAGCCGCTTCTTGATTTGAAATGAGAATCGACTCAGGAAGCACTAACACATGTTACTCAAATGTCAAAAAGAAAATTTTCCACAAGAAATATTTTCTATGTGCTATGGGTGTTTCACTCACACAAAGCCAACACGTTCAGTTGAGCAAAAACAATTTTAGGTGTTCCATTGGTTTTTAGAATGAGTGCTTCCCCGAGTGAAACCAATGGAAAGCGCCATAAGAGACTAATGGCACTTTCCGTTGGTTTCACTCGGGGAAGCACTGAGAAGCGGTCTTTTTGCACCAATGGAACGGTTTGAGAATGCTTCTGGCCGCTCCTGGACGGTTCTTTTCGGCCAATGGAAAGTGACATAAAACTACGGAAAATATAGGTAGGTACATTTAAATAATGATAATTGAATGGTGTAGGTATTATTCTTACCTTAAAAAACTAGTATTTTTGTTGTTAGCAAGCAAGTGCCCATCTGTAAAAATTCTTCATCCTATGCATTAAGAATTATTTCCACGAGCAGAAAAATCAACTTGAATTGACTTGTGTTTAAACCTTCCCATGAAAACTGAAAACTTAAAAGTGCTATCTAAACATTACCGAAACTTAGGAGGATTTCGAATAGACTCTGGGTTTAGTTCAAACAGTTCATTATTTCTACCTATATCTGTATAGGTATCTAGTTAAAGCATTCTTATCAGAATATTTGCAGCTATGTGTATATCTTCCAGTGAATTTTCAAACAGCAGACAACCGCCCACATTGTCGGATTATGTGTTTATGTTTGACTAATGTGGGATCTTTAAAATTGACTTAAAGGTGATCGATATACATACTTTGCTGGTCAAGGTTAGAAACAAATCTAATCACCGAACACTACCATATATTTATATTTTAAAAATTGACCCTATTGCTGTCATATGGGCCCAATTGCAACCAATTTAACCTCACAATAGATAGAAGTTCTCGTAGTGTTTGTTGGTCGCAAATGTTTATACTTTAGACAGAGAATCTGTTTAATGTTATCTTTCTCTTTTCTATAACCAAAAAAAAAAACTCAATCATTTGATTCCAAATATATCTCTCAAGGCTAACAACAACTGAGTTCTTCGCAATCAGTTTTATTTTATTGAACTTTCATCGATGTGATAAAGAATTTCGAAGTTGTCATTGACATTGAAAATTTGATTAAGTAATACAAACATTTGGTTAAATTAAGCTTATCGGTACAAATGAAGGAGCTTGTGCACCTATCGAAGTTGATTATTTACCAAATTTGCCAACTGTTTGAAAATGGTGTGAGTGAGCATTAGGTGATTTCACAATTTATCATCAGAACTTCATATACGTACATGAATATATGTACGTTTGTACATAAGAAATGAGATGAAAAATGAGTGTTTAGCATAGAAAAGTAGACAGCTGAAAGAAAAGTTAGAAAAGTTAAACTTAAATGAAAGAAAGTTATTAGGTCTGTTCGTTGAACTTTCCCCAGGGTTGACCCAGGTTTTCTTGACAACCCTGTGAATTATCAAAAAACCTGGAGTTTCCATTCCTCAACAAACGCTATACCACAAATCACCACACATCCCTGTCATTAAAACAAAAATACATGCCATTTGACAGCTCTCAACTCGCCACAGCAAAAAGCTAGGGCGAGTTGGGGGAAAACCTATGGCAAACCTATGGCTCAAAAAACACTCAATTTGACATTCAGGGTGAATTTAGGTTTCTCAAAAAACGCAACCCCAGGGCTTCAACGAACAGACCTATTTACTATATAAGTCGATGATCTTTTCTTTGTGTTTGGAATGAAAGGTCTTTGAAGAGTCAGGTACCTATGTACAAAAAAAATGTATGAGTTCAGTTTACACATGGTTGAAGTAAAACTTTCAAAAATGTTGGCTTCAAGATAATGAAGCGAATATTTTTGAAATCGGTTCAGTAGTTCTTATGTTCCCGTTTCCGTTTGAATATGCGGATGGAATAGGTAGAGCATATGTTACAGAGGGACAAATTAGTATCCTAAAGTCAAAGCAAATCTTTCGAGTAGTTTTGAGGTTCCCGTTATCGTTCCCTCAGCGATGAAATATAGTCTATGTTATTCAAGAATAATATAGCATCCTAACGTTGAAAGAATTTATGAAATTGACTCAGTACTTTTTAAGTCCCCGTTCCCAATCTAGTTCTCGTGGTAATAGAGGAGTTTTGTGGACTAAACTAAAATTACATATGAGCGGAGCATTATGATTCCTACCTCATTTTCTCTCACGTTAAATCTTGTTAACTATGTTTGTGTCTCTTTTACTGTCACTCTTTTTCACATCAAAAAATTTAATTTCGCAATGAAGGCTTGAGTTTTCGACGGTTGCAAACTTCACAGTCTACAATTGACACAGTAGACAATTGAGCAGACAAAATAATAGTATAAGAAGAGTTCAGTTAAAAAGCTAAATGGTGGATTACATTAAATTATTACTGCTGCATGTGTTTTAGATTTTCTCTTCGTTAAGTCAAACTTCGCAAATTTAAATTATTAAAAGTTAAAACTATTACTGTGGGATATGATTGTACTCATTTTTTATGGTGAATTTCTTAAACATTTATGACTAAAGTAACTTCGGAGTTACAGTTTTGGAGATCAAGCTCTGAGAAATCACACACTCGAGGTCAGCTAGGCTAACTCACTCAAAACTTGAAACACGTTTTTCTCGAAACGCTGTTTTTAAAATCGGTTGTCAAGATTTTCGAAGAACTACTCAACCGATGTTGATGAAATTTAACACAGGTCTTCGAATACAATCCACAAGGACTTGGAGGAATTTTTTATTTCGTTTTACACCTATTTCTTAAAAAAATGTAAAGATATTTTGACTGAAAGTCTCACTTTTCCGTTTTTTCATTATTTTTTTAAATTTCTGCCAAATATCAAGTTTTCAATTTTTTTGATTTTCCTTCTTCTCAGTTCTAATTTATGGTTCACCTTTTTAGTTCACTTCAAATGATTCTTTGAAATGATCCGCTGTCAATGCGGACTCACTCAGTAGTCAGCGGAAATGACTTCACCATGACAGAGTTTTGAATATTTCTTTTTCTTTTAGTTTCGTAAACTGTTTATGAAATGTGTATCTATCTATCTAAAAAGCTAAAATGAAATATTTTATTTTCTATATAGAAAATAGTTTTTTCAATAAAACAGTTATTACTCGCGATTATAGGTATAGGTACTAAAGCTTAGTTGAGAGATAAATTTCGAGATAACAATTAAACGTAACAGTACGATCAAAGAGAATACGAAAAAGTGGGTTCTGCAATTCTTTCTGTCTGTAGGTCTGCCTGTGTGCCCGTATGTGGATCTACAGCCTGAACCGCTTGACCGATTTTCTGCAGAAGGGTTTTTGGAATTGGGTCTCTAGGTCTTGAAATAACGGTACCTGCCTGCCTGGTATGATAATACTTAATTTTCTCAAAAACGGCTATAACAATTTCGATAATATTTTATATAAAGGATTATTTTTCAATTGTCTTCCTTTTTTTGGGAAAGTCTAAAAACGTCCTCGTTAATGGCTGACACGATTTTGACAAAATATTATACATATTTAAGAAGTAGTAAGTGGTTTGAGAAAGATTGCATATCAACATTTGAAAAATTAAAAAATTTGGAATTTTTATTAATTTAAAAAAAGTTTGCATTTTTAAGAATATGTACATGTACATGCTTTCGAAACGGTGTTTGCTGATTTATTTCAAATTTTTTGTCAAAACATCTTCTGGCAAGATCATAAAACTTGCATGCCTTACTTAAATTTTTTTTTTTTTTTTTTGAAAACTGCTGTAACGATTTCGGTTAAATTTTCAGCGTTTATATTGTTAAATATTTAATAATCAGAAATAAAACAATCACGTGTGACTTCTTTCGTAATTCATTTTATTCTAACCTCTTCCTTTGCTACACGTTTTATTCGTCGTATATGACATTTATCATCTGTCATTTGCCAATTGTCATGCTTCTAGCACAGAGTAGATAACATTAGATAGTTAACTCTTTGGCCTCTACTACATTGTTTGTTGGTTGCGTTCAAAGGATAGTGCGTTCACGTAACACTACACCTTTCTTTAAGGAGTTGATTCATTTTAGAATCGACTATGTTGTCGTTCGATCACAGGGGACAGTCGGTCACGATGTACAGTTTAAATTTTTCTTGAGCCTTCTTTTTTAATTCGGTACATGACTTCACCTAGGACTTCTGTGACTGTGCATGGGCCTTCCCAATCCCGTTGCAGTTTTGGGCTCTTTCCTTTGGTCCGTTTCGGATTGCATAGCCATACTTTGTTGCCTGCGCTAAGAGATAGAGCGGCTCAGGTAAGGGAAGTTGGATTACACCCTTATGTACAAGATCTCTTTAAATGATGCTGCACAGAGCTAAATACACATCAAATATTGAAATTTAAGAGCTTCCTCCTACGTTTTCAAAATGTTTTTTCTAAGGGTCCCGAAGACCGGGGTAGGACCAACATTTTAAAACACAAAATTGATACTGGTGATGCACGTCCGATGAAGCAACCACCTAGACGCTTACCTTTTGCGAAACGAGAAGAAGCGAGGAAACTTATTGCCGAGATGGAAACACAGGGCGTAGTGCAGCCATCTAACAGCCCTTGGTGTAGCCCGGTCGTCCTCGTTCGAAAAAAAGACGGAACCATTCGCTTCTGTATAGATTATAGGCGTCTAAACGAGGTTACGAGGAAAGATTCCTATCCGTTGCCGTAAGCAGTTTTAATATTTGATGCGGTCGCAGCATCGAAATAGTTTGCAACTTTAGACACGGCGAATGGGTACTGGCAGGTCGAAATGGATGAAATCGACAAGGAAAAGACAGCTTTTTCAATTGGGGATGGACTTTGGGAGTTTAATGTCATGGCATATGGATTAGCAAATGAAACAGCAACTTTCCAGCGTGTAATTGAACTGATATTAAAGGGTTTATCCTCAGAAGTTTGTTTGCCTTACATAGATGACATTGTGGTACACGCAAAATCCTTCGACGAATCCTTAAATAATCTGGAAGCTGTATTTTCCAGACTAAATGAAGCAGGATTGAAATTGGCTCCCAAGAAATGCCATTTATTCCAGAAGCGCGTAAAGTACTTGGGACACATATTGAGTGAAGAAGGGCTTCAACCAGACCCAGATAAAATTACCACAGTTAAAAATTGGCCGTAACCAAAAAATCTCAAAGAGGTCCAATCGTTCTTAGGTTTGTGAGCATATTACAGGAGATTTATTAAACATTTCTCTTTTCTAGCAAAACCACTTAACAAGCTATCAGAAAGGAATCATCCATTCGTATGGAACCAGCAGTGCGAAAATGCCTTCCAGGAATTGAAAACTGTTCTTACCACCGTACCTATTCTCGCACATCCTGCTGGGGATGGTTGTTTTGTGCTAGATACCAATGCCAGCAATCATGCGTGGGGTGCCATATTATCACAGCGCCAAGAAGGCGACGAAGTAGTTATAGAGTACCATAGTAAAACTTTGTCAAGACCAGAACAAAATTACTGCACGGCTAGAAAGGAGCTGTTGGCAGTGGTTAAAGGAGTTCAGCACTTCAAGCACTATCTGACTGGTAGACCCTTTCTAATACGGACCGATCACGCTTCTCTGCGCTGGCTACTCAGTTTTAAGGAACCAGAAGGCCAAATAGCTCGATGGCTAGAAAGTTTGCAAGAATTTGATTTCCAAATTCAACATCGTCCTGGAAAACAACACGCCAACGCGGACGTCCTCTCTCGTCGGCCCTGCACTGAAGAATGCAAGAAACGCAAAAAGTTGGATAATAGAGAACAAGCTTTGATCCGCCTTACAACCATAAGTAACGATTTGCAGATTGCACAGACAAGCGATGGACATCTAGGAGATTTGAAAAAGTGGCTTTCGTCAGGAATACGACCTACGGACAACGAGATTAAAGCGTTGCATCCACACCTGGAGGCATATTTAGTAGAGCTCTTAATACCCGGGTACCCACCCGGGTACCCGGGTACCCGCAATGTCGGGTATCACCCGGGTACCTAAGAACCGGGTATTACCCGGGTACCCGTTTATAGCGTAAAAATATGGATGAGGAGTAAAAACACATAAAAACAAAGGAATCTGATGATATGATTACCAACTGTGAAATAGCTTAAAGTGTTTGCGTTGCATGTTGTGCTGTTGTGATTAGCTCGAAAAACTGAAATAAAATTTAACAATTGAATCTTAATGTATAAATAAAAATATCAATTAAGATTTGCTCATGTATCAAAACGCCCTTTATTGATTTCCTAGATTGATGTTTTAAAATGTTTTAAAAGAAGTCATACCTGCTAATATTTATATCATTTGATGTCGATACCCAATAGATATTTCAATGCGCATTAGAGAATTTTCACTCTCCGCTATCCATAACATAACACTGTCAGTTATAGCTTACTTTGTCGGGTAATCGGGTACCCGACGCGTTACCCGGGTACCCGCCAATTTGGGTAATACCCGCGCTACCCAGGTACCCGGGTACCCGGGTAATTGTTGTGATGGGTATTACCCGGGTTAAATTAAGAGCACTAATATTTAGCAATGTGGTCTACTTTGGCGCTGCAAGACGGCACATTATTGGTGAGAAAATTTAATGACGGTCGTGAAACGCGGATGCAAATCTTAGTTCCAACTTCACTCAAACTACAAGTGTTGATGGTTATGCACGATAGCCCAACGGGAGGCCACTTCTCAATAGAAAAAACCATAAAAAAAAATAAAAACCAAATGCTACTGTATTGACTGCGCAGCCGATGTTCGACAATGGTGTCAAAGCTGCCTCACTTGCCAATCCAGAAAGGGTCCACTCCCTAGACAGAAGGCTCGGCTTCAGACATTTAACGCGGGATTTCCGTTTGAGCGGGTTGCTGTAGACATTTTGGGTCCACTTCCACTTACTACAAGAGGTAACAAATATATTTTAGTTTTTGGGGACTATTTCACCAAGTGGCCAGAAGCTTTCGCGATCCCAAACCAGTCAGTAGAAACTTTAGCCGAAACCTTATTAAACACGTCTTTGCACGAGTTGGGGCTCCACTTGCACTTCATTCAGACCAAGGACGAAACTTTGAATCCACTGTGTTCGCTGAAATTATGAATCGCTTTGGTATTGAAAAAACCAGAACGACTCCCCTTCACCCTCAATCAAATGAAATGGTTGAAAGGTTCAACCGTACGATCTTGGATTACTTAGCAAAATACGTGGACCAGAACCAAAGAGATTGGGACGAACATTTTCCACTCCTCCTGCTTGCTTACAGAACAGTTGTTCACAGCAGTTCAAACGAAACTCCAGCCATGCTTAATTTTGGAAGGGAACTTCGCTTACCACTGGAATTAATTATCGGCGCGGGACCAGAGGAGCTCGTTTCAAGTTCTTCTAATATTTTAAACCTACGGAAGCGACTAGAGACCATCTATAAGTTCAATAGAAGTCAACTGAAATCAGTCAGCAGAAGAATGAAAGATCGCTATGATTTATCATCTCGGGGAACTTGTTTCGTTATTCATTTTATTCTAACCTCTTCCTTTGCTACACGTATTATTCGTCGTATATGACATTTATCATCTGTCATTTGCCAATTGTCATGCCTCTACCACAGAGTAGATAGGTAATATTAGATAGTTAACTCTTTGGCCTCTACTACATTGTTTGTTGGTTGCGTTCAAAGGATAGTGCGTTCACGTAACAATGGGCCATATGCATAAAGGCTAGTAAATGCTTTTACTGGCAAATTTCTATAGTATATACTAATTCTCGTATGCATAAAACCATAGTAAATACTGGGAAAAAAGTATCTACTAGGAAACAAAGTATTTACTGGTTTCGGATGAATTAAACCAGTAAATACTTTAATCGATATGCATAAAAAATATTTTGTTCAAGTATATACTGCAATTTTTTCAAGCTTTTAAAAACTAACTTGAACATTTGCTAGTAAATACTTTTTTGTGTAAAATGTCCATTTTAGTCGGCAGTCTTATATCGAATCATTCGGTTGACTTTATTAATTTTAAATAGCCCGTTTTTTACGTGTAATCGTAGAAAAAAAGTTATACGGAGCGAAGAGATCCCGGAAATAACAATTTCAAAATGCTTTCCTGTTTTGAAAAGGAAAACGTTGAGTGGCTAGGCCAGTACTTTACCAGTAAGAAAATTCATTTAAAATTTAATGGAAGCAAGAAAAAATTAATTTATTTGTAATAAAATAGTTATAAAATTAATAGTAATAATAAAAATACTAATATAAACATTTAGGTACTCCAACTGAAAAAAAGAGAGTTAAAACTTTTGCTCTACATTGTTAATATATAAGGCCGAAAGCCATTAGCACTAAGATATTGTTTAATTTAGAGCACCCGATTAGGGTTAATAAGATGGTTAAGCTATTACATAAGTTAGTTTTATAATTTTTCTTATTACGAGGTAAGTAGATACAAGGTGATCAGAAAACTGGGCACAACTGGGTCGCACAAAATTCTTGCTATCGTGTGCTAAGTATAATACCAAAATCTTTAGGCTGAGTAAAGGGTTTAAGTATCCGGTCTTATTATATTTGGTGGTACTGGGTTGCCAACTAAACATAAATTATGAAAATTATTTAAATTTCGCAACATACTAAAAAAAAAATTCCAAAGGTTTCAAGCGAAAGTCTAAAAACGCCATTTTTTTGCAATTGCTAATACCTGTAAGCTCTACAAATGTAATCGAAACCATTACAACCATTTTAAAAAAAAATCGGGTTTTAATTTTTAATTTTTTTTTTTTTAGATGAAGTTTTAAAAATTTTAGTACATAAATCTTAAAATCTTGCTGAAATTTGTATTGACAAAAAATTTGAATTAAATTTGAGATCCGTTTTGAAAATATTCGAAAAAACATTTTTTTTTTTAAATGAAAATTTGATTAAAACTAAATTTTTCAAATGTAGATATGCAATCTTTTTTTTCGTTTTCGGGAAAAATAAGTATTATCATATCGGTTGTAAGGCAAGTACCGTTATATCAAGATCTAGAGACCCAATCAAAAAAAAGTGAATCTATACAGGGTGATTCGCATAAGGTGTGACAAAAAGATAGGGTGTGTAGGTTGGACCTAGACAAGCAAAAAATCGTATGGGAGGGGGGGGGGTCCATTTTCCCCCGTTTAGGCGGGAGGGGCAATTTAAGAAAAAAGTCACTAAAAATTGGAAACAAATTATTTAAAAATAACGGCAGTACCTACATAGTCGTACTATAGCATTTTGAAAAGCCAAAAACTTAAACATTAATTTAAATTTAAAACTAAGTTGTTCAAGTAAATAGTTTTTGAAATATTAATTTTCAAAGTCAAAATTTTGAAAAAAAAACATAATTTTTTTTCTTAAAACCACTTTTCTTCCAAATTTTACGTAATTAAGTAGTCTTTTTTTGGCTTATTTTCAATGCTCTTATTTATTTTTGATCAGATACAAGAAACCGGATGTCAAAATAACTTGTAGTTTTTGAGAAAACCAAAAATTACAAAAACGACTTTCGTCAAATTTTTTTTTTTTTTTTAATTTTTTTTTTCGTTATTGGACTTTTAAGTGAATTCTCAATAAAAAAGTAAAGAGAAAATCCATCCTTTATTTCGTAAGTTCACTTAAGAATCCAATAACGAAAAAAAAACTTAAAAAAAAAAAATTTTGACAAAAGTAGTTTTTGTAATTTTTGGTTTTCTCAAAAACTACAAGTTATTTTGACATCCGGTTTCTTGTATCTGATCAAAAATAAATAAGAGCATTGAAAATAAGCCAAAAAAGACTACTTAATTACGTAAAATTTGGAAGAAAAGTGGTTTTAAGAAAAAAAATTATGTTTTTTTTTCAAAATTTTGACTTTGAAAATTAATATTTCAAAAACTATTTACTTGAACAACTTAGTTTTAAATTTAAATTAATGTTTAAGTTTTTGGCTTTTCAAAATGCTATAGTACGACTCTGTAGGTACTACCGCTATTTTTAAATAATTTTTTTCCAATTTTTAGTGACTTTTTTCTTAAATTGCCCCTCCCGCCTAAACGGGGGAAAATGGACCCCCCCCCTACCATATGATTTTTTGCTTGTCTAGGTCCAACCTACACACCCTATCTTTTTGTCACACCTTATGCGAATCACCCTGTATAATGGAAAAACAGAAAAAAGATTAGGATCTACTTCTTCTGATGCAAATATGCGAATCTTTTTGAGATATGTTAGAGATCCAGGATTTCAAGCTTGGGCTGGAGAAGACACAGGCTTCCATCAGAGTACTGTTTGCAGAACTGTGCATCATGTAGCAAATTTAATTATTAATAAATTATATACTTACCTAGTACCTACTGCCAATTTCTGATGAATTGGTAGTATTTACTTGGATGAACCCAGTATGTACTACAAGTATAGTCTTACAAACTAAATTTTATGCATACCAAATGAAGTATATACTCCAAGTTTTAGCTTTTACTGGTAGTACTAGTATATACTATAGCCATTATACTACTAGTAAGTACTTCTCTTTTATGCATACGCCCCATTATGTATTAGCAACTGAAGAATGGCGTTTTTAGATTTTTGCTTGAAACCTTCGGAATATTTAATTTAATTTTTTTCAATATTTTGCGCGATTGGGCTAAATTTTCATAATGAATGTTAGTTGGCAACCCTGAAACCACCAAATATATTTAGAACGAATACTAAAACCTCTTACTAAGCTTCAATATTTTGGTATTGTACTTAGCACAAAATCGCAAGTTCGTGCGACCCAGTCGTGTCCATTTTATTGATTGCGTTAGTATAATAAACTTTGTTTAATTTCGAATATAATGAAAGTGCTTCTATGGTCGATGCAATAGTTTTTATTTATGGCTCTAATATGCAGTTTAAAAAACTATTTCTGAGTTGATAGTCATGCTTCATGTTGCAACAGTTAGTGCAAAAAATCTCAAGGCTGAAAGACAAAGAATAAGAAATCCGATGCAAGATGATGAATGCATCCGTGATTTCTAAACTTAAACCGATCAGTTTGGCCATATCCATAAACTTCAACAAGCCTAATGTAGCAAAATTTCATAATAAACAACTTGTGGTCATAGTCCATTTATCGTTTCAAATTTTGACACAAGATAATACTAAATATCGAAATAAATATCTAAGCACAGTCCGCACAACTAAAAAAGTTATTGTTTGAACAGTTCTTCCATTGTGGTCCAATCGAAAGAAACGCTCGTAACATAGAACTTTCACCTCTTTTTAACTGCATTATAAAACATACAAAATGTTACTTCCGACCGTACTGTACCAGAAAAGGAACCCTCTTCAAACACACGTCTTAGCAACTTGGCTTTTTTTATTTTATAAGAAAAAAAAAAAAAAAAAAGCAATAATGACACGCTGTTTTGCGATGTCTCTTAACCCCGCTGTCTTAGATCTTATTGGAATGCTGAGAGTGCAACGAATTTTGATATTTTCGATTCGTTTTTAGCTTGACAATATCTCAAATTCAAGGCCATCGATATGGCAAGCGTTAGGTGAAATAATAGAACAGCATTATTTGTTTGCATCAATGTTTTTTTTTCGTGTACCTAGCATCTGCAGCAATTTCATCTCTTATTGTTTTTACTTGATAACAACAACTGGAAAAAAGTTCCCACAGCTGGCCCATTATTATTTCTATGGTGGAATTGTTGATAACTTAAAATACAAAAATTAAATTATACCTTTTTTTACTATTGTTTATTTGAAAACAATTAGTTGACCCCATAGATTGAATGGGTGTAGATTTCAAAGACAAAAAAATTTAATTCTCTTCTAAGTTGACTGTTACTGAAGTTTGTAAATGAAACAACAATTTTTTGACTAAGAAGGTAAATATTACTGTCTTCTTTGTTCGTTAGACAAAACCATTGATCCAATGTTGCGACTTCTCTTGCATCATTTTGAAAGATTTTTTTATACTCTCATGAGCTTATTACATCAAATGAAATGTTTAACCATTCAGAAAGAAGGCCTAGTACGTGCCTAACGTGCGTATTTGAACTGCATCTCAGTGCCAACCTACTGATTGTTACGTGCTGAAAAAGTAATTCACGCAAATTGCTGTGGCACCGTTTCGGGAACGTCAAGCAGAAGTGATATGCATGTACATTGTACATATAATTTCTATATATATGGCAGCTTTCAACTTAAAACATTTAACCTCCACCAACACGTTTACCTGACTCAGGACTCGTTCAGTGGCTTGGAATGTGCCGGTCTTTGAGAGAACCCAGACTTAAGCGATAGTGTTGCCAAGTGTGGATTAAATATGTTGCGTTTGTTGTAGAGAGCTATTAACTTTTATTTACAATTTGTTTCTAATAAGTGCATTCACAAAAAAAAAAAGAACAGTGAAAAGGTTGCTGGGGTTTTAAATTTAGCTTTTAGCTCTGTTGTCAAACTGTCCAAGTAAGTAACAAGGGAGTTATTTTGATACCTAGGTTCTGTTTAACTTACAGACTACAGAGGGATGTTCACTTTTTAGTATAGAATATCAAAACCTTGGGCCTATGCATTTCAAAAACCTACAATTTGAAGCCGATTGGGAAACGATAAGTTAGAATGCGTTTTTCGTGGCAGTGTGTAATTTTGTTGAAAGTTGAGATTTGATACTTTGTTTTTAAATACTTTGTTTATTTTATTGTTATCAAATTGTTCTAATTTTTATAGAATTATTTACTGTTCAGAATCTTAAAACATCAGGTTATGGGCCTTATCACGAACTAAATACAAAATAATAAGGAAATTTGTATTGAGAAAAGATGTCTGAAACGAAATTCAGTATTGAAAAGCTTCGGGGAAGCGAAAACTTCGAAGACTGGAAATTTTCCGTTGAAGCTTATTTCCAAATGAAAGGACTTTGGACGGCTGTTTCTGAAGGTAGTGAGACGGAGAAGGATGCAACGAAGCTCTTAAACGCAAAATCGGAGCTTATATTGCTTGTTGAAACATACGATCGACCAGAATAAGAAATCCACCTGAAAGATACGGTTACCTTTCGCACATGGCTAACGACAACGAAGATCCAAAGACAGTCGCTGAGGCAATGAAGAGCGAACATATGTCTGACTGGAAAAAAGCAATGAACGATGAATATACACTATACAGCTCTTTTGAAAAATGACACTTGGGAAATAGTTTCATTACCAAAAGGGAAGAAAGCCATAAATTCCAAATGGACATTCAAGACGAAAAAAGATGCAAGTGGTAATGTCGAAAAATATAAAGCTAGATTGGTCGTTAAGGGGTATTCGCAACGTCAAGGAATCGATTATCAAGAAACATTTTCTCCCGTCGTAAGGTACACGTCCATAAGGGTACTTTTAAGTTTGGCTGTACGATATGATTTGGATATCGATCAAATGGATGTTGTGACTGCTTTCCTGCACAGTGAACTTAACGAAGAGATTTACATGAATCTTCCTGAAGGTTTTGATAATGTTCAAAATAAAGTATGTAAACTCAAGAAATCACTGTACGGCCTCAAACAAGCTAGCAGAGTTTGGAATAAGAAATTGGATGAAACTTTAAAGAAAATTGGACTTAAACAATCCAAAACCGATCCGTGTATTTATTACAAGACAAAGAGCACAGATAAGACTTTCGTCGCTATTTACGTAGACGACATACTTGATTTTTACAAACAACAAAGATGAAAAAAGAATTATCAAAGAAAATTTGGCTAAATCATTCGAGATGAAAGATTTTGGAGAAGCTAAATTTGTGCTTGGTATGCAAATAACTCGCGATCGAGAAAAGGGAAAGTTATGGATAGACCAACGGACATACTTAAAGAATATTCTCAAGCGATTTAGTATGGAGGATTGTAATCCGGTATCCACACCCTTAGATTTTAACCAAAAGCTTATAAAAGAAACACATCAACAAAGCAAAGACGAAACTGACTACATGAAAACCGTTCCATATCAAGAAGCTATTGGAAGTATTTTATATGCAGCACAAGTTAGTCGCCCAGATTTATCCTTTGCAGTGGGGGCTTTATCAAGATTTAATAATAATCCTTCAAAATCTCACTGGATAGCGGTTAAACGACTTTTCCGTTATATTAAAGGAACAATAAACTACAAGCTAGAATACACGCGAAACATTGAAGGACGTTTAGAAGGATTTTCGGATGCTGACTGGGCTAGTGACTCAGATGACAGAAAATCAACTACAGGTTATCTCTTTTAATACCAAGGAGGACCTATTTCGTGAAATTCAAAGAAACAACCTACTGTCGCTCTCTCCACCACAGAGGCTGAGTATATGGCTTTAGCCTCAACATCTCAAGAAGCACTTTGGCTTCAATCTTTATTGCAAGAACTAATTCATTGGAATCAACAACTTATATTGCAATGCGATAACAAGAGTGCAACTAAGGCCTTAACTTAACAAACGAAAAAGATACATCTTTATGTTAGGTTTTCACAAAGAGAAAACAGGGCTCTCTGCGTACTTATGTTATTTTAAGGAGCCTCGGCTATCATAGATATAGGCACTATAATATAAAAAAAAAAAATTGAAAAAATGAATAGCAAGAAGTATTTTGGCACCTGTCTTCGACACTGGAAAAGAACCTACTTTTAACGCTCTGTGTCTCTACTGTCAAAATTTATTTTTAAAGGCTTTGTTAGAATCGTGAAATAAGTTGTCGAAGCGTAGCAGTAGTAGTTGTCGATGAAACCTACCAGAACGTACTGCGATAGCCGATAGCAAGTTCTTAGCTAATTGTGCCAACAATATGCTAAAGTCTTATTACGTTTTAGAAATTTCAATGAACATTCAAAAACTTATGATTTTAAACTTTTATTAAGACTGCGGTATATCAGTTACAATGTGAGAGTTTGCCCTAAAAAATTATATAAATGAATCGACAAATAAATAAATATGGTGGCGCAACAGAGCGAGGAGTCCCAGGGCCTAGCACAATTCTCGCAACCATGTCTTGTGAAAGAATGGAGGGGACCTACAATTTTTTGCCGAGAAAGCGCTTTTTATGGAAATGAATTTACAAACGGAGGACCTGCCAATTCCTCGCGAAGGGCGATAAACGTTGAAAAACATTTTTGAATCAAACCACGAGCCTCTTGGCTTACAGGTACACACGTAAACCATCACACCACGGGTACCACTAATTAATTATTGAATTCAAATAATTTTGATGATTTTTTCTTGACGCAGTGTCTTCCATGAGTGAACATCCTTTTCCCAACCTGAGTTTGTGTGCCTTGCTAACGAACTAGTTCAATGAACTAGGTCAGTTATTTGAACTAGTAAACAAAGTTCGCATGCTCCTACTAAATCTGTTTTGCAGTGCGTATTATTTTGGATTTTAAGCTTAAGTTTAAGAATAAAAAAATTCTACAACTCATTTGCGTGAATGGAGCGGTTATAGAAATGAAAAATCTGGTGACCTCAAACAATACATCGAACTTTATACTACCGCAATTTTAAAGGTTTAAATGCTTTAGAATCGTCAAACAACCAAACATAAAGTCGCTGACGAAGCTTCTGTCATTAGTACAGCAGTTTCCATTGACATGACTGATCTAAAGTCACACCAAAGGAAGCTTCTTCTGAAATCTGTATGCTGCGTATGGCAAAAAATATAAAAAAAATGTTCGTAATTACAAAGTTCAAATCTCAAAATTTCTTCAAAACTATGAGCTTCCAAGATTTTTAGCCTGTCACTAATGAAGAAACACTCTTAATTTACCATTACTTTGACTATTGGGAATTGAAGGTTTCCAGTTTATTGGCTCATCATTTTGATAATCCTTGGTTGCGGTTATTTTTCTAGGAAACACAATATTGAAGTTATCTGTGGGTTAATTTCTAGTTCAGCCGCTGCTTATTCTATTTGAAGTAATAAAAACAGCAAATGGCAACCCTTTTATGATCTGAGGTATGTGAATCTTCCAATATTCCTTGGAATTTCCTTTTCAAGTCTCATTTGAAAGAGGCAACAGACTTTAAATGGGTTAGAGCTTCACCCGTGGTGGCCTTAAAATTGTGTTATCTCCTTGTTGCGAAGCAGCCAACGCAACATATGAAGAAAAAGACAACATCAACGCCACGCGAATCGCCCCATATATACATTGGTGGCACACAAGAGCGTTGAATTCCAACTAAAAGCAGTGCGAAAGTGTAGTCAAAAAATCAATTCATGGAGAAAAGTATCTCATCGCGAGGAAATATGTAGCTCCAAGCAGAGCCAAAAGACAAAAAAAAAAAGAAAGAAGAAAAATGCGATGTTAATGAACCAAGACGGGATCCCCTGCATCTGATACACACAGACACAGACTCAGGCATATACATAGGTACATTTTTGACAGCGAAAACAAAGCCAAACCAGACTAAAAAGCATTAGGATGGAAAAAATAAAACGGAATGTCCAGTTCAGTGTCATATACCCTATACGCTATGTGTTTCTAAAGTTCATCTCTCACGCACACATTGAAGCAAATTTGAAAACCAGTCTAAACCTGAATTCCGAAAGCTAAGTAAGGCTTTAAAGATCTGATACAAGCCACTCCGATCAAATTCCAAAGAATAAAAAATTATGGAGCTTATTAAGGGGGTGATTTGTTTAGGTACTCGTATGTCTGTGAGGTGCATCATCAACTGCGTTTGATTAGGAACCGAAATTCCATTTAGACCCTGGCTAAGTATTTTGAGGGCAAACTTACATATAAAGAAGTATGGGGAGTTATTTTCCCTAATCGTGATCGAGCTAAAATCCGAACTTGTATTTAATTGGTAAAAACGAGTAGCTCCAACGTAAAGTCCATTACAGAATTACGTGGGCTCTAACTAATTCTCACTTATTGAAGACAGCACTTCCGTTGTTAGGTTTTACAACCATCTGTACTACGCTTAAGCACCGTTCTCGAAAGAGACCTCTTTATGTTGAATAATTCTTAATCATAGCGTAAAAAACAAATTTTACTTAGGAACAATCGCAGTACCCATACAATTACATTTTGTAACAGCAATTGAAGCTAAAAGACATAAATTATTTTGTCAGTTCTATTTTCATTTCCATTCATTACCGTCAAACAACTTGCGGGCGCCAACGTGTGAATTTGTATAGAGTGCATTCCAATAGCCAATGTGATGCAGGAAAAATGCATATTATGTTCCTCTTTGGCGAAAGAATATTTGTAATTTGTAGCAGACGGCAGACGTCTGCTTAACCGCCCGTTTTCGTGGTTCGACAGAAACGTGCAGTCTTACCGACAGTTATACTTGTGGCTACACACTCTTGTCCTTGGTTGTGGCTGGTGGTGCGCTCGCCACATTGTACCCATCTGGAGTTGGTGCCGAATATATTGGAGGCTTGGATTGTCATGTCGCACACCGATACTTGCGCAACATACCGAAAGTAGCGGCAAGAGTTCACGTCGTCAAGTGGTTTGACACGAAAGGGATCAACTCACTCCCTTTTGTACCTAAAAATGAAAATTTTCTTCATTGATGATGCAGTTCTCTTTTCACCAGAAAATCTGAGATTTAGCAATTTGCACACACCACTACCTACCTACATGAACGATGACGAAATTCCTGAATCATGTGTCACTGCTGATTTTGTGTTTGCGTTTGCTAGAAAAAAACTAGAAATATGATGCACTAATCGTTATCTGGAACTGCGTTACAACCGGACTGCGGACACGTATTTATGAAAGCCTGTGAATAGCTAGAATGTCTTTATCTTGAGTCATGTAAGGGGCCGGTTTGAGGTAACGCTTGCTTCTTAATGTCTTATTTGACGATTTGAGTGAATCAAGTGTATAATAAACAAGCTACTTTATTTCCTTCCAGCTTCTGCGCATCGAGCAATCTAAGATGTGTTTGAATATATTTGTTTCTTACTCTGAATCAAGAGAAATTCAATTTACCTGACAATAATTGTAGCTTTCATGGGGGTTTAATTTTTTTTTCATAAGATTTGCTTCAGCTTGTGCAAGACTATACCTACCTTCGCTAGTATGCTCCCTACGCTCTGCACGTCGATATAGATAAAACAAGATAAATAATTTATAAAAAAAGACTTGGAGGTCTACCAATCTTTTTGTAAGAATTTTTTTTTTTTTTTTTTTTTGAAATTGTTTTCTAATGTCGATTTCCTTTCACCAATTTGCAGTCGCCTGCAGTCGCTACTTAATTCAATTCTTTTTTGGGTAGGTATTTAGGAAATTAAAAAAGTTGCGATTTTTTTATGAATGTGTGTGTGCCCAACTGACTAATGAAGAAAAACAAGCACAATGGAACAAAACAATTACATTCATATTGTTAAGCACACAATTTTTTTTTTTTCACCAAATGTTTAAATATATGTATATTAGGGTGGTCGTTATTTGTATGGATGAGAAAAAAATGTTTTTGTTTTTGTTGCGTACCCTTTTTTTATATGCTATTATATTTCAAAAGTGCACAAAAAAATTTTTTTTGAGATCGGAATAAGTTAACACGTGCCGCAACAGCCTTGAAATCTCAATGTGGTGTAATATTCCAAAATATTGGGATGGCTACTAAAAACCGCTCACAGAAGAATTCTTTTCCGATAGTTAAGTCAAATCAAGTAACACCTTCGCACGGTGTCCAACCATTTGATGAAATTAGGCAAACAGTTTGTCCTGTAACTTATCCACCCTCGCAAGGTGGTTGCCCAACCCAACTTATCGGAGATGAATTTTTTGAAAAACAAGCTAAGCCTACAGTGAGGAGGTCATTCCCTAAAAATGTTATTGCTTCTAAAGTTACAGTGACTTTAGAAGCAATAACATTTTATGGAATTCCAATCAATCCATATATTTTTGTACTTCTGGTTTTATTTTATGTCAACGTTGGTTTTATTATTTTTGGCTAATTTCATGTACAGCAACCATGTCCAGTTGGTATTTTTACTGTGTCCTAATGATGACTTGGTCTTGCACCCATGCGCAATTCCATGTATCGGTATTAAAGAATGAGACGGGAGTCCATGGAGAAAAAGTGGGAATAATGCAGCATTCACTAAACAATTGGAAGATTGTCTCGCACCTCCAAGGAAAAGACGTAGTTGCTGAGTCAGACCTACTTATTACAGCCGTCAACCATTTCTTCAACACGTGCAACAGCACTTTGGCGCAGCCGGTAGGATCCGAACCTACGCTCCCATCCTACCGGCTGCACCAAATGGTCTTGATTTGCCGATAGCCTTTGCAAGTAGAATTTTAAGTGCTACAAAACGACATAAACGACATTTACTCTAAATTAGAAAATTTGACAACTCTAGAGCAGATATATAGTTCAATCGACAAGAAAATAATGTTTTTGACAACTGAATCAGTTAGCCTAGAGTTTAGACAGAACCAGATTCTAGACATAGTAAACGATGCAAAAATGGGGCACTTGAATAGGTTTCTGCTATCGTCCCCGGAACTTAAGAATGCTTTGCAAGAAATTCAGTTAGAGAACATTGCAACTTTTAAACTGCCCTTCAAGGTAAAGAGCTTTGTCCCTGCTGATTTACAGAAAATTGTTGAGGTAACGGTCAAATATATATCATCTGAGCTCATGATAGTGTTAGATATTCCGTTAATATCCGACGAATATGAGCTTTACCAACTTACCCCACTCCCACTCAAGAGCAGAAACAATATTTATTGGTACGTGGAAGTTGACGAGCCTTATTTGGCCATTAATACCGCTAAACGTGGTTACGCCTTCTTAAGTTCCAACAGTTTCGGACATTTAATAAAATACAAGGAAGACTTATTTTTGAATAAAAATAACTTGGTTGTTAGGAATGAAAATTCAGGCAACTGCATAATAAATTTAATGGCAGGGTACAAGAAGCCAAAAAACTGTAATATTCGGGTTTTCAATTCAACTCAAGAGATTTGGTACAACCTAAATAAAGCTAACACCTGGTTATATGTGGCTCCACATGAACTCCCATTAAAAATAATGTGTAGAGAATTCTACAAAATAGCTCTCATCAAAGACACAGGAATAGTTAGCCTAGATCCAGGATGCAAGGCCATGTCCACGGAAATAACTTTAGAAACTGTGCAACAGACGGTAAAATTGTCAAATATTACTATATTTTTCAGTTCAAGTTTCATGGCAGATATTGAGATTCCTGACGTAAGTTTCGAACATCGATCTCATTCAAAAGATCTTAACATTGTAGGGTTTGAGTTGGCCACAAATAGTCTTCCTCTTGAAGTTCATCTGCGGGATCACAAATACAAAAACGACACTTGGCTAACTAAATCAGCTATTTACGGAGTGATCATCCTACTCCTCATGTTCTTTTTATTCCTACCGTTTAAAACTATCCTGCTTAAAATAATTTGCATTAGATGTGCAAAAAAATCTAATTCCTTCACTACCAACAACTCCCATCCTATAAAAATGAAGGGGGCACGAAGTCTACCATTGTTAGTTTCCACAGATGAAAATACAGACCTAACCTATCCAATCAATCCCCTTCGCCAAAGCCTACCATTGTTAGTATCCACAGATGAAAAAACAAATGGAAAAACAGACCCTAAATATCCAATGAATTCCCTAGGCCCCGTTTCCAAAAGCAAAAGTTATAATATAATGTAAAATAGATAAAAAAAAAAAAATAATAATTAATTAATTGAACTTATGTAACCTAAATAACATATTTAAAAATTAAACAGCTTGTCAAAATGTTCAGACATGATATGTATAAATACACGATATGCACAATTACACGTTTAATTATAAATCAAAAAAAAAAAAAAATCTGTAACTAGCTTATGCAAAAAAAAAAAAAAAAATTAAATAAATACAATAAAAATAAAATAAAAAACTTAGAGTAAGACCTATATTATGGTAAAACTAAAAATAAAATAATAATTTTACTAGAAGATGTAAACTAAAAAGTAAATAAATATCTAATAATAAAAATACAAAACAAAAAAATCTTAGAGTAAGACTTATATTAATGTAAAACTAAAAATTGAACAACAATTTTACTAGAAGATGTAAACTAAAATTATAATATCATATCTTAAATTTTTTTATTGTAATAATTTTTAACTATGATCTTGTTTAAATAAATTGAAAGCTTTTCAAAAGGGGGAGGAAATGTGGTGTAATATTCCAGTTGCATGCACGTTTGGCTGTCATAATCTAATCCGACTGCGTGCAACCTGGCCCAGACACAGGTAGCCAAAGTCACCGAATGCATTTATGCGCAGTGCTTGCATATTTCACTACGTGTAATATGCAAGCCATGCACTTTCCCACGTTCAGTGATTTTGCGTTGACCTTGTCTGGACAACGATGACATTGAATCTTCCTAATGAAAGAGTTGAGTTGTTTCTTGACAGTCAACCGTGTCGGTCTTTTTATTGATTATACCACATCAAGTCCTCCCTTCCATATAAAAAAAAAAAAAATTCAGATAATTTTTTTTTTTATTTTTGAAGTTGTTTTTTGCATAAATAGTAACATATTTTTATGATTTTGTAATGAATACATTTATTGGTGATGTTTTTAGGTGTAATTATTGCACCGACCGAAAATAGATGTTTTCATGATATATTTGCAAAAATTCAATTGAACGCAGGCTAGTAAGTTTTGATTGCCAGAAGTAAAAAAATGATTTTTGAGTTCCATTTACGCCTACATAGTAAAAGAAAATTAATGCAAGAAAGAGAAAGTAGCATATACAATGCAAAAATGAACCTCCATAAAAGCGTCAGCTTTAAGCTCAATGCGGCACGTGTTAATGTGGTCGTTAGAAAAAAAAAAAATTGTGTAATGTTTTAAGAAGTCAAGGAACAAGAAAAAAGGGTACTCATTAAAAAAATCCAACTTTTGAAAATAACGACCACCCTAATGTATATATATATATATGAAATATATATACATTTGACAGCTTCATATACCTAATAAGTAGAGAGTCTAGCTCTGGCATCCGTGGAAAACTCGCACGACTCTGCAGGATGACTTTGGAAAACTCGCGATGCTCCGTCAAAGTCGGTAAAGAAATCACCGAAACCTTTGAAATTGAAAAATGCTTTCGACAAGGTGACAAATGTCACAATAGTCAGACATAACTTCGAGGTAGTACAAGATTTCGTATACTATAAGGATCATCTCTAGACACGGAAAATAACATTTGTGCAGAAATCAAACAAGGCATTAATCCTGCTCCGCTGCCTTTTTGGGTTAAGAAGCCAATTGAGAAAGAAAATCGTCTTTAAAAAGATCAGGGCAACAATTTACAAGACCTTGACCATTAAACGTGCTTTACGGCAGCGCGGGAGCATGGGCCGTATCTTAAGCGGATGAGGAAACCCTTCGTCGTTTTAAAACAAAATTTGAGGACGAAATGATATGTGAAGAATAGTGTATGAGCTATATCGCGACATGAGCATAGCAGGAAGCTACTACGTATCGCGACATGTAGAGCGGATTGACATTGAGGATCCGGCTCGACGAGTGCTCGGATACACATTGCAGGGATATCTCGGAAGGGGAAGACCTCGTCTTAGTTGGCACAACGAAGTGGAAGAAGACTTCAACCAACTTATAAAGAGAGATCGCCCGAAATCGAATTCGTTATCGAAAAATGTTGGTTAAGGCTCAGATTCACCAAAAATTGAATGTGAACCTTAGAAAGTAAAGTGAGTTAGAAATATTGGAATGAAATAATGATGTTCGATTTACCGTACAAGCTTACCGTTATTGCAAAGAATACACTTTTGCAATTACAAGTGTGTTTTTGAAATCTAAACATCTACAAGTATGAATAATGTTTCAGTACATGCATACATACGTGTTAAGAATACAAGCCTTTAATCAATAGCGTTAGACTCCTGGTATACTGAATAACTATTTGATTCCATTTGAATATCCGATTTCTTGATCCTCATCCGATTCAACAACCCGATTCTCTTGTGAACACAGGATAAATATGAGCTTTAAAATAGGTAGAAGACGTTCCTTACAATATTTTACTTGCAATTATAAATACTATAGAGTAAGTTTTGCAGAAAAAAAAATTTTTGAGATAACTATCAAGCATGTTGACAGAGAATACGAAAAAAATGGGTACTTCAATTCTGTCTGTCTCTAAATAGATCAACAGCCAAAGCCACTTGATCAATTTTCTTCAGAATTTGCAGTTAGTGTCTGGGCTCTGAAGGGCAGTATACAGAGGGATTTTTAAAACAAGGTCTCAAGATCTTGAGATAACGGTACCTCCTATAAAGCTTATGTGATTATTGTTATTTTTTTTGAAATGGGCTCCAACGATTTCTATGAAATTATATTAATGTGATCATTTCTTAATTGTCCTCCATATGATATTTTTTTTTTTTTTAAATCCTAAAAACGGTAGCCTCCAAGGTGCTCGTTTTCAAAACCGACTTTCTCCTTAATGGTTTTTTCGGTTTTGACGAAATTTCATTTTTGAGAAGCTCTAAATTGCTTTCGAAAATTGCAATTGAGGTTTTTTTTATTTTCGATTGAAACCCTTGGCGTATTTAATTAATTTTTTGTTTTTTTAATATCTTATGTGATTTTACTCATTTTTCGTAATAAATGTGTTGTTGGCAACCTTGTACCTACAGCCAAAAACAGCATAATGATCGAATGCTGAAAAATTGTATTCAGCCTTAAAATGTTGATACCGTACTTTTCACACAATCGCAAGCTCGTGAGACACAGCCGTGCCCATTTTTATGTATTTCGCATGTATTCAAAATATTCGTAATGTACCAAGTGTTCTAATACATACTCCTCTTTATCTTTCGTCCCAAATAATGTAAACATTCCCCCTCATATAACATCACTAAACACTTTCATACAAGTCAGAGTCCATGCCCTATAGCAACAAATAAAACACGATCGGCTTAGTTGGTATTGCCAAGTACAGAGGAAAGATCTAGAGAACACAGTACAAAAGCCAATATCAAAATTTGTTCAAATGCAATGAGGAAGAAACAGGGAAGGAAAATAAATAAGAGGCAATGCCGTACAATATGTACTATTTTAAATAAATAAGTAATAGAAAGACAGTCCAAAACATTCTTGGGGCAGCCAAATGAACCGACTTCCAAGACCGGGAGGGTCACCGACACTTTCTGAGGTAAACAAGAAGTATTCTATAGGTACCTATGTACATATGTGAAACTATGAAATATATAAACAGAAGAGTTGAGACCCAAAGCCCCATCGACACCTCAGTGCTCGTAACGTCGAAAAGGAAGAGAAGAAACCCATTGTCCAACTATACCTCATCAATTTTCGACAGTTCAACCAATAATCATGACGATGAACCTCTTCTCAATTCGAAATTATCTCATTCGATAACGGCTACTGATCTCATTAGGGAATATGAGTTCCATAAAACATAAACTCTTTTCCAAAAAGAAAATAAACTTTTGTTCTTCATTTAAACAAACAATTTACTTGAAATAGTTTTTGTGTTGCATCTGTTATAATAAAATTAATTACAAAGGATTTCATTGACTCAATGGCTCTTGCGAGACAGACTACTCGTATTTCATAAGAAAATACCGACCTTATCATGTAAATTGCTTTTCCTCATAGAGCCTCCAAAAATAAAATTCTAAATATTCAAAGCTAGATTTCTTCCATCGAAGCAAATCTAAGTCAAAAGTTTCCAGCCAATCTCACGTTAATTGGACAGGCCCAAAAATGCAAAAACCATTCTCATAAACAACAAACAATGATAATGCTATCCTCAGATGCATCGCCCCTGATGACTCCGAGTCCGCCATGCGCGATAAACTTATTATAACTTTTTATTTCATTTGTGTTATCTGCACATTCACTTCGAAATGCACTTGAACCTGTTCCTGAACCTCATTTGCCCGTCAAAATGACAGAGCAGCGAGATACAGACGCACTATAGTCTATAAGTTGGTGCTTAACATAAATTTGCCATAAATTATAAATCCCTCCAACCGTGCGATAATCGCAACCGGAAGATGTGTGTCGTCTCTCTCTAGATAGGATCGTTGTTAATAACGTCCAAACCAAACCAATGGGCCACCAGCACCTTGAAGTCGTTTGTCTACATCCACTAAGTTCTACGAATGACAAAAATATTAATTGTTTCCATCAGGCTTACTGATGTGCTGCTGCTCCTACATTTTACTAAAGGATATACTATATACGTACCTACCTAACCTGCCCTTGTACGTAACGTACATAAATGCGACTTGCAAGTTGTGGGGGTGGGCCTGATCATCATCAGATCAGTGATGGTGCTGATGATGACGACTAGCTCATTTTCACACAGCTATACAAGTTTTTTTCATCGAGTGTAATAACTGACCTCGAACTCTCTAGCAAATGTGATTGAACTGTCCCGCAAGTCATTTGCATTGAAAATATCACTGGCGAATAACAACACAGATATACATAATTACCTACACAGCGTACAGCCAGCGTGAACACACATTCAGGCGGCCAACAAAAATGGTAAGCTGCGCCTCTGGCCAGGGCGCGGTGCGGTGCGGTCTACATAAGCATTCAACAACCCTGCAGCGCAAATTGACTTCCAACTGAAATGCCACCAAAATAAATAAAATTCAAATCGTAAACAAGAAACAAATATAAGCACAGAATTATAATGAAACGATCTACCTTGCTTTTGTATACCTATATGCAACCATGTTAAGTTGAAAGCTTTAAGCAAAACTGCCAATAAATTTATGGAAAGTCTAGTAATTGTAACGTGAGGAAGGATGCCGATCAAATATATGTGCTCGCACAGTCAAAAAAAGAAAAAAAGCCGAAACTTACATATGTGTAATAAGAATGTGAATCAGTTGTTTAGAAAAATCAGTATCATTGCATCGAGGTATTAGGGTATAGACTAGGTATAGAGTCTTGAAACAGAAAAAATTCGAGTACCTACGTCTAGAAAAGAAATTGCTAAGTTTTTATTCTTAAGCTCAAGGTCAAAAGAAAATGAACTTGGTTCACTTTTAGATATGCCTTTTTGAATAGTCTAATATCGTTATCGGTGAAGAAAAGACTGAAAAGAGGATTAAAGCTATTCATTGATGAGAGTGATCACATGAAGAGCTCTTAAGTTGAAAGTGCACTTTGGTTGAGGTGTAGATCTCCAATATTGTATGAGTATGTATCGAGTTTTATAAGAATATTCATGTAGTTGACTAAACACGTGATTTTAGTTTTCGACTTTTAATTTAAGTTAATATATTAAAGCTCTGTTCTTTTATTCATGCTTTAACAGTTTTTGATTTGTTTCTTTTTTTTAAGGGGGTGTGTGTTTTTTTAGTTTTGGCAATATATTACCAGCTTCTATCAGTAAACATCAACAGAAAACTGTAAACATTTGGCTTTTCAACTTCATTTTTAATTTTTAAATGAAAAGATTAGTAAAGTTTTTTAACAATTAAAACACTTTTTATATTTCCTCAGATGTACATTTCAGAAGCAATGCTTCCATCGTCAGTGAGATTTATAAATTAAATTAAATTAAATTATTTGTCAAAAAACTAATAATAAACAAAAATGTTTCTAAACAAATTCACAGTTAAGTTGAGTTGAATCTATTAAAAAATTTTTTGAATATTGAATCTTTGATTGGTCCATCATCACTATTCATTAGATTATTTTTGTTTTTAAATATGTAAAATGACTCAAAAGCATCTAATTCATAATTGCTATTTACATTTCTTATTAATTTTAAATTTTGCAAACTAAAGCTATGACTATTTTCTAGCATATGTTCTGCAACACTTGACTTTTCTTTTTCATTATATTTAAGATGTGCAAAATGTTCTTTAAATCTTTTTAGAATAGGTCTTCTTGTCTGTCCTATATATTCTTTTGCACAATCATTACATCCGATAGAATAAATTCCTGATTTTTGAAGCTGTTCAATTTTATCTTTAGATCCTCCAATCAGATTTTTTATTTTTATTTCGCTGCACTCACTCATACGGATATTATATTTATTAAAGATTGGTTTTATCTTAGATGTTCTTTCTGGATAGAAATAAAATTTTGAATATTTCTTTTCTTCATTTCTTTCATTTCTTATAAGATCTAAAGTTGTATAATTTCTCAATTCCTGTTTTCTTCTATGTGCAATTGTTAAATCTTCAATAAACTCTTCAGTATCATTAATTTTGGCTATATCTTTAATTTTTTGGAATTCTTTTATTTTTGTTTCTATCGTCATTGGAATATTTAGAGCTCTAAAAATCATTGAGTGAAAAGCTGACATCTTATAAAGGAATGGAACGAGTCTGATGTAATAGTAGGGGAGCCCGAGCCGCTAAATTTGCAGTTACTAAAGCGTCATGGGGACTTATTGGATTGTGAAGTTTACGTTCTAAAACGAAAAAAAGTGTATGGCAGTTTTTCATTTTAGTGGGGCGATGGGCGTGTATGAGCTTTTAAAAATGTAAAAAAAAACAGATAAATTGAAATACTCGAGCGCGTCAGATTTTCATAGAGTATACGCGCTTTGTCTTTCTGATAACGGATATATATTAATCTGACGATTTACGGGGGGCAAATGGCCGTAAAGAGAGGTTAAAAAAAAAAAAAAATAAAGTTATTCGAGCGTGTCAGATTTTCAAAGTGAATGTTAAGTGTACTCTAAAAAGTGTATATTTCAATAATCTGACAATTTGAGTGGGGCGATCAGTCATGGCTGATTTTTAAAAATGTAAAAAAAAACACGTGACCTTGAAATACTCGAGCGCGTCAGATTTTTATACAGAGTGATCAACTTGATGTGTTCGTCCTCCAGGATGATAATCTGACAATTATATGGGGGCGTACACTTAGTCTGACAATTTTAAAGTAACAATTCTTTGTTGTTTCTATTTTTTGTTACTGGATGCAATCAAAAAATATGTACACATATTATGTATTTAAAAATTTTGTATCGAAATTTTGTTGAAAATACTTTTAAAAAAAATCCTGAAAGTTTGAGCCCTTAATATTATTTTTAAGTGCTCGATCAAGAGGTGTGAAGATTTTCCATTGAAAATACACGGAAACTCTGATTTTTTATTTTTAAATTTCTATAACTCAGCGGCATTTCATGGGATCGCTTTAACCGAAGATGTTTTTTTCTCAAAATTGAAAGCTCTACAAAAATGTTCTTTTTGGCAAAGTCGTTACTCATACCGGGAAGGTGGTACGGGCCACTTAACCAGATTTTTCCATAAAATTCACGTTTTATCGCAGTTATCTCCTAAATAACAAAAGCTACAGAAAAATTGTAAATCACAAACTTGTAGAGAATTTAGTTTTCTACAAAAAAAGTCTTATGGACCAATTGCTAATATCAATATTAACCGAGATATAAACCATCATATATTATACATTTCACTGACGATTTTCCCTCAATCGCCCCAACCAAAATGTCAGATTATATGTTTTCCGTAATCCTGATAAAATTACCTTCAAAATAAAAAAAAAATTTATCGCGCTCGAGTATTTCGAAACATCGATTTTTTTTTACATCTTTGTGACTCGCCTACTTACGAAAGCCCCGCTCAAATTGTCAGATTATTGAAATATACACTTTTCTCGATGTAATCAACCTACCATCTTTTAATCTGACGCGCTCGAGTATTTCCGATGATCGACTTTTTTTTACTAATCTGACGGGCTGCCCTCAGCGAACGCCCCAACATTTAGGTTTAATATATGGTAGGAGTACATTACATGGTGCAAGGTTTCTCCCCATATGATTTTCTGACGCGCTCGAGTAACGCGCGAAATCCCCTCTTGGGCTCCCCTACTATAATGTATCTCAGAGTATTCGTTGGTTTTCTGTATATATCCAATTCGAAATTGTCTCCATTCCTAGTTATACTTAAATCCAGAAAATTTAGTTTCCCTTCAATTTCTTCTTCATATGTAAATTGTATTGATGGGTATTTAGTTTTATTTAATTTGTTAATGAACTGTCGGAGTTCATGTTTTTTGATTATCGCCCATATATCATCTGCATACCTTAACCAAATTCTTGGAAAATTTACTTGATTTTTCATATCAGTTTCTATATGCGACATAAATAAATTTGCTAAAAATGGACTCATATGTGATCCCATACTGCAGCCAAATTTTTGTTTGTAAAACTTTTCATTAAATTGGAACCAATTTTCATCCATGCACAGTTTAGTAAGTATTACAAGTTCATTTATTTCTTCTGGCTTAAGTGCATTTCTTTCTAGCCATTTTCTCAGAAAAACTAAAGTTTCATCAATTAGAACATTTGGATATAATGAAACAACATCGAATGAAACTTGAATCTCGTTGCTAGCTATTTTGAAGTTCTTTACTTTTTCTGCAAATTCAATTCCATTTTTTATAGCTGCTGTTTCAAATTTGATTGGGAGATTATTCAGTTTTTCTAATAACCAACATTCAAGTTTTGATAATATCGATCCAGTTGTTGATGTAATTGGTCTTAGTTGTTTTCCTGGTTTTTGTAATTTCAACTGAGAATATAATCTTGGTAAAATTGGATTTGAAACATTTAATTTCCTTGATAAAGTAGGATCATTAAAAACTTTTACTGCTTTTTTGGTAGCTTCTTTAGTTCTCCTTACCATTCCTGGCAAAGGATTAAAAATTACTTCTTCATAAGGTCCAGTTCTTATAAATTGTTCAGTTATTTCAATATATTCTTGTTTATCAAGTATTACAATATTATTGCTTTTATCACCTTTACTGAAGATAACTGAAGTTTTCTTTTCTTTTAAACTTTTCGCTGCTCCTCTAAAATTTTTCATTTTAGCAGTCATGTTCGGTAGATCGTTAAAATTAATTCTATCTATAGTTTCGGACCTTACTCTAACTTTATCATCAGGATCATTGAAATGTTTCAGAGCTGTTTCAATGTTAATCAAAGCACTTTGGATAGCTTTTTCTTTTGTTTGTTGCAATGCAAAATTTAATCCTCTATTAAGTAATTCCAATTCATTTTTTGTAAATTCCAAACTTGAAAAATTTTTTACGAAATCTTCTACTGGTTCTACCTTCTTTAAAATCTTCTTTTGCTCATTATGGTTGACTCTACCTATTAAAAGATTGAATTTTTTAATTAAGATTTGTTTTTTCTTACCAAGTTACAGTCAACTGTATCTTGAACATGCATAATAAAATTATTCCAATCGCTTGATTGTTCCATTATTTGCATTTGATTAATTCCCTCATGATTCAGTTCATTGCTGAGATATAGATGCAGGGAATATGCCTCACGTTCAATTACAGACAGCTTTGAATATTTAGACTTTATTTCAAGATTAAGCCACATTTTCTGTCCTGCATAAATAGCTTTCTCTATAATTCTCTTATTTTCTGAATTTGTTGGACCCCAAAGTTGAATAAAATTCGGAAAACATTCTCTTTCTTACATCTTCTAAGAAAAAATATACATATCTGCTTGTAAATATTTAATCTTCGTCCTCAGTTTCAGGTATCTATTTTTTGTTTTTTTTATCTCTTGAAGCACGTTAGCCATAAATTAATTTTTAAGCCTATTAAAAGTATTAGCAAAGAATTTTGATGGAAATATTTACTAAGTACTACGTGAAGCAATATTTTTTTTGTTTTAGCAGTAGCCGCTAGCAGCCAAAAGTTTGTCATTTTTTGTCGCTGCTTAATACTAACCGGCTGGCAGCGAGAATTTCTAGTTCACATAAAGCTGATCAGCGCCAATGGTAGTAGCGGGTACACGTCTCCTCGCTGGCAACCAGCCTTAACTCGTCATTGGTGACGCAAATTCGACTTTAATCAATTGCGACATCGGTCTAACGGACCGGGCTACTCAAGTGCAGGTTTTTTGAAAAGTTTTACAAATTGTTTGCGTTTTTTTTTTTTAATACTTCTTGACAACAAAAGAAAGATATTAAACCAACATAATTATGCTCTTTTATTTCAATACAAAAATTCACAAATTTTTTTCTATAGCGGAGGAGAATAAAGCTATTCGTATTTTCTTGCACACCTGGTCTCACAGACCAGTAGCTCACCATTGGCGAGTTAAATTTCATTTCCGAATTTCCACGGGAACGGGAGCTCTAAAACTACTAAGCCGACTTCATAAATTCTTTTATCATTAAAATGCTAAGTTATGAACAATGTCTTTGAATCGTAAACTTCTTGCATCCAATAAATGGCGCGGTATATTAATTTTATACCCTAAAGCCCGTGATACATTTGGTTAGCATTTCTGCAGCGAGTTCCCAGGTGGGAGTCCCAGGCAAAATACTGTTTTTCCATGGGTATCGTCTCAAGCCTCAAGGAGAGTTAAAATGCTATGAAAAGCACTTTTTTTTACTGAAATACGATAGGCCCCGAGGCTCCCGAGCTCTGTTGTGCCGCACCACTTTATTTATTCACTAAAAATTTTTTTAAAGAGTAACAGTACTCGACCATTATGAGCGACTACTGCTGTTTTACCTTTTTCTGGGCAGCATCTCTCTTCAGGAATGGAAAAGTTTTTCTAAAGTGATACTGTCATGAAAAATAGTTTTTTTCTTAGCTACTCGTAGTCGAAATTTGTGAAAGGACTGCACTATACTCTGCTGAGAAAATATTTTCAGTACAGTCTATTCCAGAACCATGGACAGTTATTCGATTAGAAGTGTGATTCAGAAGAGGTAAAGTAGTAAAAAACATCAAGAGACTTGTGGCTATCAGTTTGACTATTGGTGGTGCATTTGTTGCAATTACACTTTGCCATTTCACAATAAATAGTTTAGAAATTGTTATTGAGAATATACGGCCCCAGGTTGGTCAAAAATTGGACTTCCTGAAATCGCTTTCAAGGAATGGCATTTTTTTTTTTTTTTTTTAATTTATAGGGTGAAGGTGAAAATTACCTTTACAAGCACGTCGACCTGAAAGATCTTTTGTGCTGTTCCCTTAGGTTTAGTTACACGTAGTGTATAGGTTTGTTCATTCGAAGCTGAGGTCGTGTAAGAACCTAAGAATCTTCGAGGAAGAAGTGTTTCTGATATCAAGGGGACAGGGGAAGCCTTTATTGAATATTTTAAGCCTGGATCTAGCTAAGGCAGGGCATTCACATAAAATGTGTTCAGCTGTTTCTATGTCTTCAAGACAGAGACGACAGGTGTCATCTTGGCTGATGCCCTTGTTTTTAAGATGATACTTGAGAGAGCAGTGTCCCGTGAAGAAGTCCGTAAGTAACTTTGCGTCACGTTTGCTCATGTCAAGGAATGGCATACATGTGTGTAAATAATTGTCACTTTTAAAAAATCCGGCAAAGAACGACCTTGAGTCAGTTACCCAATTAGTTTTGAAGTCAGTTGTCGCTGCTAAGGAAACTTAATCAATAAGCCTTGTCCTTGATTTGAGGTATGTTTTGAGCCCCGTCCGTCGTTGAGTTTTGCATTGTAGCAAGGTTCCGTTCGTTTGTTGACGGCTCAACTTTGTTCTTCCAGATGCTAGTAGAATAGACAAATTCAGGAGTATGTTACAAATAATTCTGTGCACGGTTTTTCATGAATAGTTTCCATTTTATTGGAAAACATCTCAATTTTGTAAAATACAAGAGTTTATTTAGAAATCGATCTAGCAAATGTCTCACGAATTAGTCAATTTATGGTACTTATGCAAATTATACCACGGAAACAATTATACCAGAAATAAGTTCAATTGATTTTATTTTTTGTTCGTTATTCACAAGCAATAATTTAGCCGCAACCCACCTCGCTAGGAATAGGAATGCTTATCAATTTTACTTGGAGCTCAACTTTGGATGTACATATACAGTAAAGTATGGAGATTCATATTTTCGTGGCACCACCCGGATGTGGAAAGCTTTGCTACCCTCTGTTTTTCCGCGGCATTACGCTTCGTAAAAATTCAAAAGCAATGTGTAAATCCTCTCCTATTTTTCTAAAAGCTCGCACTGTGTTCTATAACATTAAAATGCTGTTCATAACTCGCCTTGGTGTGCTAGCTAATTATAAAAAAAAACTGAGTATCGCATCCCTCGATTTTGTTTTAAACACTTTTTAAAGTCTTACTCAAGGGATTTTGTCGTTTTGTAAAAACTTTCTCCCAATCAGCAAGTCTTCACGATCCTGGTGAAGGAGCTGTTGATAACTAAGGTGAGGAAATGTAATTAGGTCAACTTGACCGAAAACCCTAGCTCACCATTTTATTGATTTGAAATCAATTTAAAAAATTGAACTTTTTTGGGAATGTTTTTGGATTTGCTAGAGTTACAATATAAACATTCTTGATTCGAACGGTGACGCAAAAGCACATAGTAGATATGCACATATATGTACATATATCTGAGGTTTATCTGAAACTATCTAAAATATTTCAAATAAAGTCAAGATCATTTCAAGAGCTCGAATTGTAAATGGAAACGCAAACAGGTTGCGACAGATTAATGCTTGTTGACTGATCATCCCATATAAAAGAGCATAGAGCATTCCTTCATTTAAAAAATTGAATTGAAGAGTAGGTATCCAAGCTGTTTTTGATTTCACGTACATACAAACTATGTGGTGCCTATTGGGCAATGGTTAGCATGTTTCCTCTTACCTCGGAGATTCTCCATGAGCATCGCTTTTCACGTCAGTAATTTTAATTCAAAAATCTTCGGCCTCAGGAGTCAGGACATCTTAATAATGTGGAATACGGCCAATTACTTCGATCCTCAATATACTGACTATCATAGTGATGGGAAGGGGATTGTTTTACAAAATATTCTTTTCGATTATCCAAATTTGAATAAAAAATAAGTTATTCCTCAAGCGCCAAGTCCAATTCCATCTCCTTTCCGTCTAATTAATTGCGTTTTCAAACTCTCTCGTGCTTGTAAGACGACCAAACAAAACAATAAACATTAATTAATTGTTCAACACATTCCCACTAAGCAAGGTCATCGTTCTAAAAAGCATTCTTCTTAATTGATTGCAAAATCCCCAGCCCCACACGGGAGGTTTTTAAACCTTTCAAATGAATTTTGAAAAGTTCATTGCTATTCTTTGTTCAAATGGGGTGTGTGTATAGGTGCAGTCACTTCTACCCCATTGCTTCAGTATATCCGTTTTTGTCCCGGTAAACAATAAATTGACGAAAACAAAAACAACACAAAAAAAACACCTAAAACAAGTTGAATGACTCTCTGCCATGTTAGACGTGTTAATTGCTTGAGATAGCACAAAGAAAGTAAAATTGCATGTTGGTCCCCCTTGTCTGCCTGCTGCTCCTCGCACATTCATCTCATCAAGGAATCGCATTTGTTTTTGTACGCTGGGCACCAGTTTATTTGCGTTTCACAACAAACTAGCGCAGCGCACATGAAACATCAAATGACGTAATGCTCTACGATCGTGATCGTAAAAAGTGGGTAATTTGGTTTTTGTTGTCTCACCGTCACCACCCCCGCTTCACCTGGTATAGTGGACACCAAAGGGACACTGACTCGAGTTCGAGGACAAGTAGTATGAGTGCTGCCACTACATACACAATCATAGCAGACAACGACGATGACAACGACGGCGCGGCGGCGTATGTGGGCCGCAACTAAGTCGCAGGAGTGGTTTGCTTTTGTGCACGCTGAATGTGAAAAGTTTACTGAATCGCATGTCATAATTCACTTTTGCCTCGAAAACCACAAAAAAAGGAACTAAACGGGAAAGTATTAAAAATGGCAAAAATTAATGCTGGTGACAATGACACCGTTGATTGTCATCCATTGATGAGTATCATTAGTGCTCTGGGCAGTCGTGTACGTACATCGTACACAAACCCGACGACTTTTGTTCTCGCAAACAAGTTTATAAGTTCAGTTCTAATGAAATCCTCGGGAACTCGGTGGATTGCAAGTAAAAATATCGGCGCAATTTTTTTTTACTTAAATTGTCAAGGTCAAGAATTCTTGGCCCTGTACTTGCCAAAGAAAGAGAGAACCGCTTATCGCAGCGCATACAAATCGTATTAAAATCACTGTCGGTCGATCTGACTCATTTGACAAAATGGCAAACTGTCAGATGACAACGTTTGTTGAACCACAAAAGAGCACTCAAACAAAAGCGAACGCCCTCTGTGCGGGTAGATTGCTTGTTAGCGGTCGCCGATCGTTTTTGTTAATTTGTTTTCGTTTTCTTTTTTTATTTTGTTTTGAGACAAAGTATAAAATAAATACTTTCCTTTACTTGTATTGACGAATATACTTGCATCGCAACTGTGTGTGCAACTGCGTTTTTCTTTGTTTTTTTAATTTTTTTATTTTTTGCTTTGAAAAGATTTTGGAAGTAAATAAAATAATGAAATGTTTTCGCACTGCGGTGTGATGGTGTGTGCGATTGAGTTATATTTTTGGGTACAACATCGAGTTGAGAAAGTAAATATGAATGGATGCGAAGTAAAAGCTGAGGAGGAGGACTGCTGTTTTTATTAAACGTGTGTTGGAGAATTGGAAACTAAGTACGATTTTAACACAGTGGGGAACTCACAATTTAAACGGAGATTATGGAATTAAAGAACAAACGTGATACTTATGAAGCCTGAACAGGGTGGCCATAGTTTCATTACTGTTTCTTAGCTTGGTCTCAAAGAAGTCATTCGGTCACAGAATGAAAAGAATATCTGATGGAAGTAGGTACTGCTTGAAATGCCTTCTCAAAAATATCGAAGTACCTATTGTTACAAAAAATTACTTTTTAGCTACCAGGGACAGAGAGTTTACCGAAATTATTTAATAACTACATAGTATGTATTTCACTTTTCACTAAACGAAACCCTTTACCGCTGGTGGGAGTCAAAGCAATCGAAGCAGACACACCTACTTCTAATTTTTATTTTTCCACACACCTCAATTATTTCAGAACTTCAAAACAGGTAGGTACCTAGTAATTGCTGTTTTTACTAGCCCAACCTAAAAAAAAGTAAAACTGATATCAGTATCTTATCCCTTTTTCAAATTGAAATGGGTGTCAAAAGCCAACAGAGAATACCTACATCATAATTTTTCAGAATTAAGAAAGATTAAACAAAAAGACGAAAAGAGTTCCCAAGTCCAACATACTGACAGAATCTTATCATATGTTTGTTGAGGACTCTGATTCTTCAGCAATATGATAATGTTAATACTAGCTACTACAATAGATCTGGAAACACTACAGTATTTAAAGGATAAAGTATACAGGGTGTCCCGTAATTCGTTTTACATACATTGGGATATGATTCTTGGTCATATTCTAAGAAAAAAATGTTCTGCAGTAAAGTCCGTTTCTCAAGTTTGACATCATTTTTTGACAATTTTTAAAAAGGCTAACTTTGGTGTACCCTGACCTTTGTTAAATTCGATATCTCTGTCAATACTGATGATAGAGACCTTATCTTAGACTCAATTTTTTGTAGAAATAACAACCTTTAAGACTGTATTTAAATAAGGCTTCCATAGGTTTAGGGTTGCCAGATTTTCAATTTTAAGTGGTGTTCAAATTTTCTTCAAAAAACAAAGTTTTGACTTTGAGGTCATTTTTTTGGAGAAAAGGCCTGATAAACATAGAGTTTCTTTATTTTTTACAGATGAACAAAACAATAATAAAGAAAAAACTCAGCATTAAAATAGCTCAAAAATTAATACATTTTATGATACTTGGAAAAATACGAAATGGGAAAAAAAAAAAAAAATAAAAAAAGAGTTTTTGCTTTCAGGTTTGTTTGAATAAAACAATAATATGATCACTTTTAGTAGTTTTTTTATGTATTTAATACAAATACAATTATAACAAGTGCTCAAAGCGCCCTCCTTCGTTTTGAATCTATGCCAGAGCCCGTTTTGGGATTTTTCCAAGTATCATAAAATGTATTAGTTTTTGAGCTAACTTTATGCTGAGTTTTTTCTTTATTATTGTTTTGTTCATCTGTAAAAAATAAAGAAACTCTTTGTTTATCAGGCCTTTTCTCCAAAAAAATGACCTCAAAGTCAAAACTTTGTTTTGGGAAGAAAATTTGAACACCACTTAAAATTGAAAATCTGGCAACCCTAAAAATATGGAAGCCTAATTCAAATACAGTCTTAAAGATTGTTGTTTTTACAAAAAATTGAGTCTAATATAAGGTCTCTATCATCAGTATTGACAGATATCGAATTTAATACAGGCCAGGGTGCACCAAAGTTAGCCTTTTTTTAAATTGTCAAAAAGTGATGTCAAACTTGAGAAACGGACTTTACTGTAACACAATTTTTTTCTTAGAATATGACCAAGAATCATATCCCAAAGTATGTAAAACGAATTACGGGACACCCTGTATTCTTTGAACAGGTATCCAAATGTAAAAAAAACTCCGTAAATATAATACCAGTTCTGCCCCTGTTGAAGGGCTATTTTTTTTTTTGTGGAATGATTATGAGGCACCATAGGCAGAATATGAAAGACGAACTCTATGCACAAACACTAGTTTTGAAATCAGTTATTACACATACATCAGTACATAGTATAAAACAAAGTCGCTTTCTCTGTCCCTATTTCTCTTTGTATGCTTGGATTTTTAAAACTACGCAACGGATTTTGATGCGTTTTTTTTTTAATGAATAGAGTGATTCAAGAGGAAGAAAGCCGAGAAATTTAAAGATTTGTAATGTGATGTCGTAACAAACATATTTTGCTGCGTTTACATTGCAAACGCTGGCTAAACCCTACGAGATAGATCAAATTTATGTAAATACTACGGAATTGTACATCTTAAAAAGACGAATGAAAATTCTGCGACAGCATATGTTTATCTCAAGGATAACCGACTGTAACCATTTTAATCTTTTACATATTACATCGAAGAAAACTTAGTCACCAAAAAAGTAAATTTTAAATGCTCACCTGAAATTTTTTTGTGCAATGTATCTATTTGTATATCCTCGCATCAAGCCAAAAAGTCAAGTATTTCAAACCAACTTTGCTGTTAGGTAGACCGTCCTAAATCTATAACTTTTTTTTTTTTATAAAACTAAGCTGATTAAAATTATTATATTAAAATTGGTTTCAGTTTAATGAAAAGTTTTACAGACAAAAATTTGGCTCGAACTAAATTCATTTGAGCCAGAAAAATTCCAATTATTTTTTGCCTTTTCTTTCAAAAATATGCATAAAGCTATGAAATCTAATATCCACGCATATTTGTTATCGAAGTGGCAACCTTTGACACATCAGTCCAGTGCAGAGACACATACAAATTCATGAAATAAGTCGGAGAACATCGTGTTATTTTCTTGTTCTTGTTCGAAGCAGAGACCTACCACCTACCTCAACCGGCAAACCTGCCATATACATTTTTGTTTATAAGCATGTGTCCATGGGAAGAAATACGAAGGAAAGCGTTCTTTTCTTCTACCAATATCATGCAAACACCGAAGTGTGCAGAAGCAATGCCGAAATAAGCACTGGGCTACTGCGCCGGCGCTCTGCACAATATTCACCTGCTCAGAGTCAGAGCCCAAAGAATAAGAGATAACAAACAGATTTACCAAAAAATATGACGTTAGCGTCTTATTTTCTTTCATAAGAAAGCATGTGTTGAACCATTGGACCACCGTAAACGTCGCGTCGTGAGTATCCTGATTTTGCCTTGAAACAACTTGAAACCGACAACAATTTTTAAGAAAATCATCTTTTCCGATGAGGCTCACTTTTGACTGATACGGTAAATAAACGAGTAAATAAACACAACAAGGGCTAAGTGCCACACAGCAAATGCATCAATTGAATTATTGCGAGAAAAGTTTGGAGATTCGATTATTTCAATAAATGGTGATATTAAAATGGATTATTTGAAGTCAGGATAAACCAAAGTCTCTTCTAGCCTTACAGTTACAAGTCAATATTGAACGTGCCATTCATGATATACAGTTGCGGTCAAAATAATAGTAGTGTGAGTAAAAGCATTGCACAGATTGGTATTTTTCCACTTTGCATTGCGTTGATAGTGAAAACCCTTTACACTTTAATTGTTTTAAGGGGTGGAAAAGGATCTCGTCAATATGTAAGAAGACCTCCAAACACCGAATATAATCCACACTTCACAATTATAATGGTATGGGCATGTTTTTTCTTCTACGGAGTTGGACCCATAATGCGATATGCGATTGAAGGCATTATGGATCAGCATCTCTATGTTAGGATAATGCAGGAGGTAATGCTACCGTATACTGAAGTTGAATGCTACCGTAAATGAAGTTGCTTCTTGGTCTTCCAGCAAGAAGCAATGGTTCCAGTAAAGTAAAGTAGATGTGATGGAATGGCTCGCACAGTCTTCGGACTTTAATCCCATTGAAAACCTATGGAGCGCTGTAAAAACATATTCTTCTAGATGTAAACCAAGCAACAACACAGTCCTTTGCGAAGCGTTACAGCAATCATGGAGTTCGATAAGGACAGGAAGGTGTGGAAACCTGATAAACTCTATTTAACGTCTTTATACTACTGTTATAGCTAACAAGGGACATGCAACTAAATAATAATTAAAGGTACGAACACTCAGCCACATATTGTAATAAGAATTTTGACCTAATTTTTCGATTTCGTAACATTTCAAGGTAGATTTTTCTATCACTACTATTTTTTTGACCGCTAAATTTCAACATCTGTTCAATAAACTTGCAACTATCGGATAATAATATTAAACTAATGTGGTAGTTTAAAAAAAAAACTAAATGGTTTTTGAAATTAGAATTGACGGATAAGTTTTTTTCAATTTTGTTGTTTCTTAAGCTCTATACTACTATTATTTTGACCGCAGCTGTACATACGTCTTGATATAGTGGAAAAAGTGCTCGAAAATTAGGTTAATCGAATTTGTTGCAGCAGAAGAAGTCGTGGTGACCATTTGAATGACATTTTATTTAAGACTTAATTGTATTGATTGAACTGCACATTAAATCAAAAATATTTGTATTTCCTCAACAGCAAACGTGGTTTTTCTTAGAAATCATATCACTCTTATTGGAAAACCCTTTATTACAGAATGTTTTTATGTACAACAACGTTCACAGCTTTCTTGTCATTAGACAATACAAACATATTTTCTCCAGAAGTTACTCTTGACATAGCGACACACAGTCGGCCATGTGAAAATGGAACATTAACCATAACCAGCTCCCGAAAACATTTTTAATTTTTGACAAATAGGTTATTTTATTGTTTTGTTTTGACATATTTAGCCGTCGAAAAGATCTTCGAAGTTTTTCTAATGTTGCCAACAGGTGAAATTATGTGTATTTTATAAGCTTTTACTTTATTTAGTTTTTTACTTTTTTCACTTTGTGTTTCGATGTAGTTCAGGCTTGCAGCAAACGCTACGTCTGTCTGCTACAAATCTATAATCTTTTAAAATATCACATGCTGTAAAGGGCAATTTTGATCTACATGAAATGCACAACGTACCAATCTAATGTATTTAATTGGATAGGGGATGATACTGTATCGTTTAAAATAGTTTGGTAAGTGGCGAAGCGTCCATATAAGTCGATTATTTCCGACTTACCTTTTGAAATTCATATCCGAAACATCTTAGACCTCTGGCAACATGAATCAAACTTAATCATACACATGAACTCGCTGCCAACATTTTTTTTAACAAATACCACTTTGCTTTCCGTCATATTCTACACACATGTCATGTTGGCGCTTCAACTCACTCCATAAACAAACACAAAACTTTAGCAACATATGTACAAGGTAACCCCAAATATTGCGTCTTATAAGATTTGTTGCTGGATAGAACAAATTTATGTTCTTTCCTCTTTTTTCTTTTACGAAAAAATATGACGGTAGAACATCGTCTTATTTTCTTCCTTAAGAAACATGTAACTAGGCACCTCTCTGGCTCAAATGAATTCACGTTTGCTGTTGAGGAAATACAAATATTTTTTATTTTATGTGCAGTTCAATCAATACAATTAAGTCTTAAATAAAACGTCATTTAATTGGCCACCACGACTTCTTCTGCTGCAACAAATTCGATTAACCAAATTTTCGGGCACTTTTTCCACTATATCAAGACGTATATCATGCCGTGCCGTTCAATATTGACTTGTAAGTCTTGAAGAGACTTTGGTTTATCCTGAGAGACCAATGACTTCAAATAATCCATTATATCATCACCATTCATTTATCGAAATAATCGAATCTCCAAACTTTTCTCTCAAAAATTTAATTGATGCATTTGCTGTGTTGCACTTAGCCCTTGTTGTGTTTATTTACTTGTTTATTTACCGCATCAGTCAAATAAAAGTGAGCCTCATCGAAAAAGATGATTTTCTTAAAAATCGTTGTCGGTTTCAAAATGTTTCAAGGCAAAATCAGGATACTCACGACGCGACGTTTACGGTGGTCCAATGGTAAAATTGTAAACACTTCTGAACGAAATACAAAAGAAATGACAGATCATGACATACTGCAAATGGCCGAAACGCCACTGCAAAATCACATCACACCTATTGGAAAACCCTATACATTAATTGTTGTAAAAATAAAATAAATAGGTAAAAATGTAAAAAGTAAATAAGTTAAAATGTTGTGTATTAATATTCCAAAGATAGCAGGAAATCTTCATGGTATAGGGAAAGGGGAATTGTTTTACTCCAAATTTAACGCGTGCTGCCCACGGACAGTAATGAATAAATCAAAACTATTCTATCGATCTTAATAATTTTTTCAGTGAGTGATAAGGCTATATATTTTATTTCACAGTTTTTCTTTAGTGTATTTAGTATCAGCAGTAATATATAATTAAGTATTACTTACTTTTTATTTATTTATAAGCAAGCGATAAAAAGCGAGAAAATTGAGTAAAATTGAAATAAAAAATTAAGAAAATTACACACGCGAACGTCTTTGACCTCAAGTTTGTTCGAATATGGTTTGACATTGACAGTTGACTAGCGGGCAAAGTTTTTTTTCGCATGGGCCTCAATGTTGGCATTATTGTTCTAGTTGACAATGACAACACTACGATCCCGATCAGTGCGTTCGTAAATAAGGTAATCTTAGATTTAAGAATGAAAAATTGTAATATACCAAAACTATTTTGTATTTTATAAATACCTACTAAATATTTCTTTAAAGCATTCCAAATAAAATACAAAATACATTTAGAAAAAAAGTATTTCAAATATTAAATAAAGACAGGTATTCTGTATTTTGTATTTGCATTTCAAATGTGTGTAGTTATTTCAAATAATTCACATTTCTGAAAAACTGATCTTTTTTCATCACAATACATGGAATGAACTGTTCAAAGGCTTCTTCGATTGTCTCATTGTTTAAGTTAAGGAATATCGCAAATTGCAAATTGAATTCAACGGAATTCAATAAACTGTCAATGGTTCTCAGGACTCTATGAAAAAAAACAGTCTTTTAAACTTGAACGCATCCAAAAAGATATTAAGAAATTTACACCTCTGGTGCAAAAAAACGTAGCTCACCAGTATTTTTCAAATCCACGATCAACAGTTGATACTCGACAGATTTGTATGAACTTATAGTCAAGTCATGAAACAACAGCTCATGTTTAGAGTGCTTACTTATCACAATTCAATTTGATACTACATGGTTGGGATACTCATCAAAACATCTTACAACTTCTGATGAAAGTATCTTGACCAAGAAGAATGGCCTTCTTAAGCACTTTTGTACTATTTCTAGTCTAGTCCTTCTAAGTCTAGTATGTCTTCGCACAATATAAAGTTAAAATTTTTTTAATAGCATAATTATTGATAACAGTTGCTCTAATCAATGCGCCCCCAGAACTTGGCGCTCTGTGCATTTGCATATCATCCACATATGGTTGGTTGGGCTCTGCTAAGAGATGGGACGTGGGATAGAATTCATCTTACTTTCTTTTTGAGCTCTTTTAGCTTTGTATCAAGGGTGAACAAACACAGAATGAAAAACATTATTGCAACAGTAGCTTTGAACTGAATTGGATTGGTTAAAGTAACACTATTTCTTTAATGCGATATTGTTTCTTAATTCCTCAATATGATAAGAAAATCCAATTTGAAACTCTTGAGCGGAATTATGTATGAACGTAAGTGATTTCAATAAAATCTTTGATGGTCTGGCATATTCTGGAGGACAAAGTTAATGCAAAAATTACTATAATTGATAACAAGATGTAGCTAAAGCGAAAAACAGTATAAGAATGAAGCCTTGAAATAAGTTTTGTCAGGAATGTTTTTAAACAGGTATATTTTGCTGATTCAAAAAGTATCAAATCCTAAATGTTGACTACTTTTGACTTATGACTTGTCATCACCTGCTGAAATGGTCTTTACAGTTACAGACTATCTGTAATGAAAGAAATTCTGCTATTATCATTTTATGTTGGCCCTGTCATTATTTTGTTGTAGTAAAAGATTCCAAAGAGAGCATTATTTTTTTTTTTTCAAATGATCACTTCTTGTGCCCCTTTCCTTTGTAACTGAAAACATGGCGTTGTATTTTTTATTTTTTTTTGCTTGTAAAACTCGCCAAGCACTAAAGCAGAGTTGTGCAATGGTGGCTTAGAAATATCATTGCAGGGTCTAAGGGTTGAAAGAGGCTACTGAATAACGCCAAAGTGAGACTAGCGACACTTGTACCAAATCAAAACTTTCCCCCATGTCAAATGGGGCGCATGCGATCTTATGAATTCGATGACTGGAGATCACCTGTACAAAGATCAAACTCGAAAAAGGAAGAATGCACGTTTCGAAAAATTTCAATATATTATGAAGAAGTTAATTTGGTTGCCATTGGTGACTTTGACTAGATTGGAATGCATCCATTGCATTGGCTTGAAGTATAATACATGTGTTGATTACTGCAGCTGAACAATAGTATTTGGCAAGACTGATCGTAATAAGAAGTGATTGCATTTAGCCAAGAGTTTAAGGACTCTATGTCTTTGGAACAAATTGATTGCTTGATTTACTCTTAATCCTATTTCCACGGGTATCGACTTTCACGGGGAATTGGCAAGTCCTACGATGGTAAATTCATTGCCATGAAAAGTGCGTTAGGAACCGGCAGAAAATTGTAGGTCTCATCCACTCCCTCATATGGCATGGTTGTAAGAAATGTGCTAGGCCCCGGGGCACCTCGCACTGTTGTCCAGCCATTTATTTATTTATTTAAAAACTTTTCCCTCAGGTCAACTCTTATGAAGATCATCCTTAATATCTTAAAACCTGGCGAGAGCTAAAATGACCTACGATTGCGATCTATGGAACGTATTCTCTTGTCATGTACCTCCAAATCTCGAAAACGTATACAACCAGTAAGATAACGTGTTTCATTTTGACAGTCTAATTTCTTAAATTTAGTTATCGGAGACATATGGCAACACTGTCGAGACAGAGATAACACAATTTTTTATCTCAAATAAACAGCGTTCAAATCGAATTCGATTTAAATTTAATTCGATGCTTATACCTGTACTATTTTTTTAAACTTGATTCAATTGCTTTGCATTTGAGTTTAATTCTAAATAAAAATTGTTTGAATCGTGTGCAGGACACATCAACATGCTAATTCATTGTTATGATTATGTACAGCAATTTCGTTGATTTTTCATTCTTTTTTTTCATTTAATATTTGATTAAGCGAGTATATGCAACAGTGTATCGCATAAGAAAACACTGATGAAATAAAGACGAAAAAATATATAAAAAACGAAAAGTAAACAAAACCTATATATGGTTTGGCTTGGTTTGATAAGAGTGTATGAGGGGACGGGGGCAAATCAACAAAAGCGACAACCAAGACACACATTCACATAAATGAAGGAAAAATTAAGAAAAAGAGAAGAATTTTTTAGCAAAACTCCACAAAATAAAATTAAAAAAGAAAAAAGTTCTCCATCGTCTTCGATAATAATACACCAAAGCCAAACGACCAAACGCTTGACGCTCACACCGACTCATACTTGGGTTGTGTCCGTCGACCGTCGCCGTCGTCGTCAATGTTGATGACGGTTACGGTGCGGCAGTGGCAGCAGCATGGAGAAGTTGGCAGTGACGGAACGGAAATTCTTGTACGTGTGAGAATTACCAGTTGGACTATAAAAGCTAAAATTCATTTCGAACTCAAGTTTATTCAAATGTGAAGTGTGCGCAAGTCAACATGGATTTAAAACCGACTCCGACATAAATCGATACGAAAATCTATACTCTACCCTGAGAGGGCTGTAGATAAGTCACAACATGGATTCACCTAGCTATCTGGATTTTACACAGCAGTATGACACTAACTGTGGAAAAATTATACATCAACGTCGTCGGCCCGTCGTTTGTAACGGCACAATGGAAACTAATAGTGATTTAGATTGCCCGTGTAGTTCCGTTTACAATTCTCTCATCGAATGGATGAAAATAAAATAGAAATAAAAAATAGAAAGACGAACGAAAAGGGAGAATAGTTTTGTTCGAATTTCGACTTTCGAAATAGAAACGAAAAAGTGAGAGTGAGACTTGTCTTGTAATCGGAATATTTTGTTCGTGTGTGCGTGTGCCATTAAATAGCCTTGAAAACGGTTTTTTCTTCTTTCGATTCAATGTTCTATCTAATGTCGGTCAGTGGGCACACGATCGTTTGAAAAGTGTGTTTCTAGGAGAAGGGGCCTGCCACCGAGCTTTTAATAGACAAACATGTATTCGTATTTCGTATATCTATTGTGCGGCTCTGAATGAAGACGTCTGTGTGGTGAACTTGAACTTCTAAGTTTACATTAGCATAACAAATGGATGGCAGGCCGTCTATTTTTGGATTTGTCATGTGGCAGAAAGTGGAATTAATTTGACGTTTGATAAAAGTGAAAGTTGCAGTAGAATTGTCAACAAAAAAGTCTTGGTACGAATCTAGCCTCTACTAGGCTTTGTCTGTTCGAATTCAGAGAGCTTTGCCTTTCAGACATAGCCTAAAAGAGGTTAGGTGCAACCTGGATATCAACATTAATCATTTGCATATTAAACAATCTCGTTTTTTCTCCTTTCTGAGTCTAGACTTTAGACACAAAGAGAGTAGAGCTTACGTCAGAGGTTTGGGACTTAAATATAAAACGTTGTTCGCTGATAATTTATATTTTGCGTATGTGTGAGTCTTTTTTAAAAATCAAAATTTCTTGCGATTGCTATTCCGTTGGCGTGGCGAAGATTAAGCACACAAACAAAAAAGCGAAAATAACCTGCACTCAAGTATATATGGAGTATCGCGAAGAATTAAAAAAAAAAAGAAGAAAAAACAAAGAACCTTGATGGCAGACTAAAGATCAGTGCAAAAATGTTACCTCAGGAAAGAGAAAGAAATAAAAAAACCAAGCGTCTCATCGCACCGATCTTTACAAAAACGAGACCCGCCTTAGCCTGTCGGTTGATTTGATATTGGTCTTTATCGCCAATGGATTCAGTCAACATTCTGGATCGGGACATCGCAAATCGCAATGCCCCCTGGAAAGAGAGGTATAAAGAAAGAATGATTTTGCGAAGTTGGTTTATCAAGGGTGTAGAGGGAAAGCAGAAAGAATGCAGCACACATACACATGAGTGGGTGTTAAAAACCGTTTTGACGATTATAAAATATTTCTCTTCATACTATGCAAAATAATTACACCCCGCTCTTTATCAATATTCCTAGCTCTTTTGATTTTAATTTTCTTTTTTCAATGAGTATGGGGAATGGCTTGACGATGATTCATTTTCAAGGCATGTGTGTGTCTTTGCTTTTCTCGGTTTTGAGACAAATTGTTATGAAGCATTAATGCATAGGGTCATGTCCCCAGTTGTCGAAAACTTAGTGACTTGCTCACTGCAAGAGAACCTTTAATATTTAATATACGAAGTTGAATTAATAAGATTTTTAAACTCAAACTTTATTTTATAAACTTAAACTGTTTTCTGTAATTTTAACTGGTTTTTTATAAAATAATATAAACTGGAAAACAGTCTAATTCCCCAGTAATCGAACACTTGTTTTCTAAAGCCGAACATTCAGTTTCCTTATTTCGAACACGGTGTTTTGGGTTAAGACTAACGTTTAAATACTACATAAAACAGAAATTTTTAAAGTTTTTTCTATTTTAAATTATCCAAACATTATTATTTATATTTTTATATTTGTTTTTACATTTATATTTTCTCAATTTTATTGAAACACATAAATCAGATAAGATTAGAAGAGTTGCACACAAAGTCTTTACTTTGAAAATTGGGTGTACGATAAATGATTACGCTAAATGTTGACAGCCTATGTTTCTTAAGCCATCTTCTTCGGCTAGAAGTTATGAGACAGCTCCGTCATAATTGAAATTGTTAACTGTTCGAACAAAGGAAACCAAAAATTATACAGAGTTTCCTTGATTCGAACACTGAAAAAAGGTGTTCGAATACTGGCCCCAAAGGTTTTGTTACTTTTATTGATAGAAAGAAGTAAAAATTATTTAGTTTCTTATAACATGTAAGGCCTGAGCTTAAAAAAACTATTTTGATGAAGTTGCCTATATCGAACACTAGTGTTCGAACAGGAAACTCACAACAATTTAATTTCCTTTAATCGAACAGCAAAAATCAAATAAAACTAATGACTTTTTTTAAGATAAAATGTTAACGTAAATGAACTAAAATAAGTATTATATAACGAAAAAACCTTACATCATAAATATTTAGCTTTAATTGCCCCTTGAAATCGCAGTTTCTGACGACCCTCGCAACAGTCTCCTTCTAATATGGAAACCCACAATTGCCCTAATCTGTGAAAGCTTACCACAAACTACTATTCTTGTTGGTTGTTTCTGAGGGTTAAAGGTTATAAGTTATAACATACTTTACAATTTCGCATCAAAAGAAATTAAAAAAATTTAAAATAATGCAGTTTGAGCGATGTTTATCAAAAAGTGTTCGACAACTGGGAGTGTTCGAATTTAGGCGACCTTATCCTACCTATATGTACCCAATTGTTGAAAACTGAATGTTTATTTGAGCTCATATGTAGAGAAAAGCTGTGAATATGGAACTTAGGAGAGTTTTTATAAAAAAAAAGTTAAAGAAGATGAGTTTATACGGTGAGGTTCTGTTTGTGTTGCCATTTCTGTTCCTTATTTAGAGAAAAACATTTTCTTACTATTTTCTTTTACCGACTTCCAACCTATACAAGAAGTGTTAGAAATACATATTATGTATGTGCACTTGCGTCACTTAAGAAATCAATTTAAATGTACCTAATTCAAAACAGGACAATGTGCTAGAGAAAAATGGAGAGATTTTGTATTTTCCTTTTTTTGTAGAGGCAAGAAAAAGCTTTTGAAACTTAAACTAGACTTAACCTAAAAAAAAGAAGCACTCCGGGAGTGCCGACGGAAGTGAAAACAGAATTGAATTTTCAGTAAATATTTTAATATAGGTACAGGAAAATCTTTTATAATATACTTATGTAGATGTACATATAGAGGAACATCAATGAAACTTATGAGTTTTCATTCACAATTCCATCTCTACAATCATCGTATTCTAATACTGAAATAATAGGTCTATGGTAACTTAAATAGGAAACGAACAATTTTGTCTCAAATCTATTTAAATATATCGCAAAGACTGCATCAATTGTCGCTTTATATTTCGTTGTTCTAAGGCTGCGGTCATTCGTCATTGTAAAATAGTATTCTTCTTTTAAAAATTGAAAAAGTGGCAAATTTGTAGCATCGGCGAAGTTGATGTTAAAATCACCACTCAAAATCATTCGGAAATCATCAAATCTCTCCCCAATTTTATCGTGAAGGTATGCAGAAGCGTCTTCAGACTAAATAAATAAATTTTTATATAAAAACTGTCGTATTACACTTGAAGACGTATTCGGTGAATTATAAACGCCTACTGTTATAACTTGCTGTTCATTTCCAGAGTGGCATCGAAAAACACACAAATCGCCGTATCAAAATCATTAGTACTAACTAAACATATACTAGTGTACCTCGTATGCAAACCCATATGATTTGAGCAAAATATGGCAGTTGTATCAGACAACCTTCTACAGATAGCTACTCCTGCTGCTGGACGATCGTGCCTTCTGAAACTTGCAAATAAATTGAAATCTGTTGTGAAATTCTGTTAAAATCAATACATTCAATTTTTTAACGCTAGATCTTGTAACTGCGCTCGTAAACTTTGACAAATAAAATGAAAAAAAGGACAATGCATTAAGTTTAGAAACGAAATTAATTAATATTTGAGTAATGCTTTTCAAACTATTTTCATGCAACCATTTCAATTCCATCGATAAAATTAATCATCGCGATGAAAAACTGGGCTCAAGAAGCAAAGGGCTATGACGACTTTAAATACGATGAGCCAAAAAATTAAGTCGGCCGCGAATTCAATGCTTTACCCCCATCGCAAAAGTGCCAAACGCGCCTAAGGAAGTTTTCACTTCAATAAAACGTTTTAAAAATATATTCTTGTCCGATATAGGTAACTAGGATCATGCGAATATAAAAGAGGTAAAGCTAAAACTATCATTTTTTCCACAAAATTGTGCAGTACAGGGAAGATAGGGATGTTTAGCTCTCATCCGCACTCTTCTGTTTTGATACCTATAAGCACTTTTCAAAGAAAAGCTCTGACAGGGTTTTGGTAGTATGCACTTTGAACTGACTGAGATCTTGAAGAATAATATGTAGGGCGTAAGTCCTCTAATTAATAGTCAATAATGTTTTTTGAGTTCGCATTCAACTACTGAAATTCAATTAGAAGATAATATCACAAAATATATGGCATTTAAGTCCTTTGAATATTTTGATAATAATCCAAACAAAACAAAGCAACACAAAAAAATTTTATTGTAAAAATATCACAATGCACCTTCACCATAACAACACACGAAATTAAGAAACCAAGAATCAACGCAAATAAATTTCTTTTGAAAAACAGGTTGTGGTGAACTTGAAAGACACTCTTATAAGAAAATTGTGTACATTTCATTGGTCTTCTAAAAAGTCTCACATAAGACCAATACTGCACATTTTTGTTGAACAGAGTATAGTATGCAAATAAATCTGAAGATAGGCTAAAGCAAATTGAAGTAAAGAAGAAGAAGTCTTCTAGTCTTGGGCTTTAAATTTAAAGGTATGTAGCTTTACAAAAATTTTTTTTAGATACTAGCACAATTCACAGTAAACACTAGGAGGACTCTTTACAAAGCTAAAGAAACAACGGAAATAGAAAAACCTTGTCAAAGAAGATGTCGTGACTCGCCAATACCAATACAAATGAACTATAATTATGTTGCTTATTTAATTTTAATATTTTTTTATTACCTTTAATAAGTATGATTTTTTATGCTTTCAGCTTTCTGTAAACACCGGATGACTTATCCAAACGAATAGAGTTAATTCATTTCGGTATGTCATGTATGGTAGATGTCAAATGTCAACATTACAACTATAAGCTCGTACAGAAATCCATATGACGAGAGTGTTGCCACTTAACAAAATGAAAAATTCAACCAAACCTCCACTGGTGCAGACAAATGTAACGCAGCTGCTTTTCTGACGCGTCCTGGAGTCAACGTTATATACTTAAACTTTTTATAAATTTGATTTTGTATTTTTTTATTGAAAAAAACTTAAGACTATGTGACCGTTCAATAATTCATTTATTTTTATAAACCAAACACATCGATCTTGTTTGATCTTTGTGTAATTTTTCGAAAGCAAATAAATGTATTACATGTTGTAAGAGAAAAAACTGTACTATCAGCTACATAGGTTTCCACATTTCACTTTCACGTGAAATGAAATTGAAATCGATCGAAATTAAGATAAGGTGTTCTGCATTTCACTTTTATCGGTACCGATTTCATATTTTTCGAAATCAAAGTGAAACGATAGTTGTGTTCCACAATTCGTTTCAATCACCTTTTCTTGGTATCGGGATATGTATATTCTAGGGGTGCCGTGAAATAAGGTCGAAGGCAATAAGGCTGAATCGGCCTTATTACCTTTTTTGGGAAAACAAAGGCCGAAAACAACAACAAAAATATTTTTCTACCTTATTGAAAACGTAATAATGTCGAAAAGAAAAAACGAAATTATTTGACAAAAATAAGAATGCCAAAAGTTGAGAAATAAAGTCGAAATCCGTTGAGTAATAAATTTCAAAAGTTACTTGTTACTTCGGCCTTATTGCCTTAGACCTTATTTCACGGCACCTATTCTAGGTAACTACCGATCTCAATCAGCAGCTTGAACATTCCTATATCAATCGCTACATGCAAACTTATGTTAAGGCAAAAAAAAAAAAAAAAAAACAGGGAAAGTAACACCACTACTTGCGTGGTAACAAAATTCATATGGCCTAAACTAGATCTTAAACGTACAAGACACTTGCTAAGCAGATTGCACATTGGCTCCGTAATCGGTGTTAGTACTGGACATTCGGCGTTCCATTTAAGAACTTAAGCAGAAGTTGCTTAAGAAAAGACAGTCCCACACCTCCTCTGCTCATGTCCCCGAATATACAAGTCTCGAAATACAAAAATTTTGAATAAATGAATTTATTTTTGGGACTATGGTCACAATTTCCGAAAACCTGTTTGGACAAGTACATAGCCCATGCAGTTTAAGAATGGTTACCTGAACTTAGTTTCCATTGGTATCGTGAGTAAGGTGAGCCTAAAAGTTAAAAATGAAACTAACCGAAACTGCCACAATTAAAGACAAATAAATATCGAAATCAATGAATTTTTTTGGTTGAATTTAATTGTTTTGGGCAACCAGAAATTATAAATTGTTTCTTAAACAAAATATTAAATGCTCTTAATTTTTTTGGGCTTAAGCTCTTTGAATAAAGGAAGAAAAAAATCTCGAATTCACTTCTTTTCGAGACACAGCCCATAAAAATTAGTTTTTTTTTTCAAAATTTCTGGCAGTGGAGAATTTTTGTCATTCGAGATAAGGTAATGATCCCACTCATCACAAATATACCACCATTTGCCAAATTGACGGTCCCTTAAAACAGTGTTGCCAATTCAAAAACCAAACTTATAAAATAAACACCCTTTAGAAATAATGGAACACCAAGTAACGTTCAATGTAGAATACCTTCGGCTGTAATTTGTTTCGCTGTGATATCTCACTTAAATAAGCTGTGAAAAACGGGGCTTTTAAACACTGATTTTTTCTAGTCTTTGCTGTTACACAGCACTTACAGATTCGTTTTCAGACTATTCTACTCGATAACATAAAAGAATTATCACAGAGACTCAGCAAGACGTGCTGCACTCTGTATTGAACAGTATTAATTTTCTTTACAATAAAATTAGTAAACACCACAGAAAAATTATTTCTCTAATTTCTTTACCTAAGCTACCTCTCAGTGAATAGGGTAAGTAACAACAAACGCTGAGTGAATGTGTTGTTTTTTCATATTGCATATTTTCCAACCAATTTATTTTTAGACATAATTTTTAAAATATTTTTTAGTTTTTTTTTTTGGTCATTATTCAAATGTTTTGCTATTATCTTGCAGCGAACCCGATTTTTGAGATTTGATTGATAAGTGTGTATGTGAGCAGAGATAAGAAGAAAGTTAATTTGTGTTGGTTTTTTTTTTCTTTAGCCTTCTGATGGCTCGGTAACTTCGTGTGTTATTCTATTTTTGTGATCAGCGTTATCATCTTTGAGGCACGGTATTTTAACGGATCTGGGAGTATTTTGTTTGTTTTTGCTTTTTGTTTTCTTTCTAATGTCAAGGTAGATCAAATAATTGCATACGTTTTTTGTTGTCAGTGGAAATGTTTGGATTCAACCACAAAGAACACTGATTGTGTAGCATTGGTGTGTCATAATGTTTTTCTTATATTTTGAGAAAACTTTGTATGTAGTCTCTTCAGAGATAATAGCTATCAATGAAACAATGAAAATCATATTTGTGCTTCGAGCTTTTTCGCCAACTGTTTTCATGTGAAAAGGTGAGTGGGTAGACAGTTGTTGAGTCAAATATTTAAGAAAGACAGCTGGCTCGCTTCGGCTGCAAAATCATAAAAAAGTCATGTTTTGCAAAAAAAAAAATCAGAACGAAGTCAGAGGCTCAGTTGTGCTGACTCCCAACCTACCCATAAAATCTACATCTGCATTAGTGTTGCCAGCAAGATTTATTTTGTTCAGGCTCGTGTATTGACAAATCTCGTTTATCATTTTAGTTTCCTTACTTTAGAGAATATTTTACATTTAAAGGGGACTCTTTTTATATGACTACAATAATTTTTTTATTTTTTGTTAAAACTTAAAAAGTAATATCTACACCCGTATTAAAGGAAGAGCCAGCAGCTGCTGCTTTCACCTGACTAAGTTAAAGCTTAAAAAGAATTTTGTTTTTTCATAAATAGTAGAAAAAATATACAAGAGTGTTTAATAGAATCCAAACCATGTTTCGCTAGCAGCTGGACTCATAAAAATGGGAGGACCTTCGATGTTGTTAGTCAGAAGTGATGATAGCCCGCCCGATGGCGTTGCTGGGGAACTATTTTGGTTTGATGATGCTGGCAAACATTGAAAGCAGTAACTTGCACCGAAGTTATTGTCCCAAAATTGTTGTCCTTTGCACTGGAATTGTACAGCGAACTAGAGACGATTTCCAACTTGCATCGAATTGCCAAACAAAACAATTGAACTTGTCCGAAAAACCATCGCAAGAATTGTCTACATATGTTCCTTGCTTGCTTGGTATATCGAATGTGTACTAACTTATGGAAATCAAGATTCCTTCTTACCGAACCGCTTATTGTTTGGTTGACGTGATCGGGGGGACAGCAGCATTCTCTAGAGAAACTTGCTTTTCACGAACTAGGTCGAGGTATGTTGGCAGACCGCCAGGTTGTTGTTTGGTATTTCGTCAAGGAAAGTCTTTACGTCAGCCAAACCGAGACCTAGGACATCGGCAAATCTGATAATTTTCTTGCATTCTGGAGTTCCTGATGGTGGTGTTTTTCCAGTCTTCTGTGACTCGATGAGGTCGGCAGTCGTCCTCATCATCAGTGTCCAGCACTGATGATGTTATCTTGCCTGGGTCACTTCTCGTAAGTGTTGGAGGTTCTTGCGATTCTGTGATGCTTACCACGATCTGAAGTTTCATCGACTTAAATTTTTTGGTTTAGCTCATCAGCATTATTTTGAGGTATCTTATGATTGAGTTCTGTTTCGTCATCATGAATTTTGTGGCCATTGTGCGTTGAAGAATAGACATGACTTATCTGTTGGAGTTCATTAAGGATTTTTTTTTGTGTTTCAATAAGGTCTGCAGCCTTGGCCACAGTTTCAAATTCACTGCTGTCTTGTGATGGTGATGGGGACAAAGAATCACTTTCACTACTTTCTGCAGGAAGGCGTAGTTTTTGCAAGCCATTGCACATGTCTTCTTGATCATTATGATCACTATGGCCGTTCGTCAAGCTTATTTCTAGTGATTCTACAACTTCATTAATTTGAATAGTTGCTTCATCTTCTGCAGTGCTGCTTAAGCGTGGCTACTGAATATGTATTTGCTGTGAAACGACACTCTCTGTTGTTTTTGGATCAATGTAGGGACCGTCGGAAGAGGAACTATGACTAGCTGATTTTAGGCAGTTGACTTAAGTCAGTCATCTTTACATAGCCTATAGTTAAGTAAACATTTCTGCACACAAGAAGTAAAATTCAATTGTAAATCTCATAAATAATTTTTTTTTTTTTTACTTTCAAGTTCCAGGAAGAAACTAAATATTCAGTTAAATCGGCGAACACCCATACTTCCATGTAGTAGTTATAATGCAGTTAACCTTTTTTTAACCATGCTAGGTTGCAACTATTTCGCAGGTCATGATGACATTTAACCTAGGTACTTCCAGCAGTATTTTGTTTAATACAATTAATAGGGTGGCGCAATAGAAGTGAGAAGCATTTCTCACAACCATAGCCTTTGTGAGGAAATAAAGGGGACCTACAATTTCCTCCCAATTCCGAAAGGCTAATCGAGAAAGCGCTTTTCATGGCAATGAATTTGCCATCGGATTACTTGCCAGTTCCATGCGAAAGCGGATACCCGTGAAAACTTTTTGCTTCTTTTGGGATTTCAACCACAAACCTCCCGGTTAACAGGCAGTCGTTCCAACCATCACGCCACGGTTATTTGTTTGGGACCGCAAAATTCGTTATTAGATAGTTTTATTTTTCCCCACTTCATTTTTTTTCTATTTATATTTTTTATTTCTTTTTTTTGACTTGTTTGCACTTATATTCAAAACTACATTTTCATTTGTTACAATTTTCTAATATCCATTAAAAAATTAAGTCCATCTTCAGGTCCACGAATTTATAAAATGATAGTTTCCTGTTACCGGAACCCCAATTGATCCACCATCCATCGGTGTAGTAGCACTGTAGCAGTATTCACTTTTGATTGGATCAGGACTAATAGGTGAAAAGAAAGCCATTCTAGATTCTTATGCAAATTTAACATGAACTGAAAAAGCTTTGTTTACATAAAGGCAAATTTAAATAACATTCTCTATTTCAGTAATACTTGCATAATCTTAGGAGCTCGCTGTTTGTAAGTTTTCATGTGTCCCAAAGTTATGCTACATTTGCCGTGTATATTCAAATGAAAAATCAGACGAAATTATTTTATGAAAATGAAAATCAAGAAGTGTTTTCCTCCCAAATAAAAAAATTAGTTTCCTTTAGGCAATAGATGATGTGTTCCTATATATAGAAATGGCTTACCAAAAAAACGTGTCTCTTATTTATGTTTGAGGGTTGGTGTCCTTGACGAGTTGTCAGACCCAATAAAAGTCAACAAATGATAAATGCGAACTTATTCGCACACAAATACAAAAAATGTTTGTTAAAAACCTTAAGTTGTTATATACCCAAATGGAAAATGCTAATTCATTTCCAAGAAATGATGTCATCCATCTACGAATCAGATGAATTTCAGCAGCCATTTTCATCGTCATTTTGAAAAAAAAATTCAAGTAATTTCATACATATGCTTTCATATGTAAAAAGATTGATTACTCAATAAATGAAAAGATAAGTAAAGTTTTTAACAATTAAAACACTTTTTATATTTCCTCAGATGTACATTTCAGAAGCAATGCTTCTGATGGATGGAATGAAGCATCCATCAGAAGCATTGCTTCTGAAATGTACAAAAAAAAATGTGTTAAAAACTTTACTAATCTTTTCATTTATTAGATTAAAAAACACGTGGATTATCTCAACTAAAAAACTCATTGATTACTCAACATGTTTAGTGCTATAAATGAAAAGTATTGAAAAAAATTAAGTTTTTTGGATTAACCTCACCTTAATGCTTTTGATTGGAACCCTGAGTTATATCATAAAAAAGAGATTTTGATAAAAAAGGGCTTATCTGAATCTCAGCACGGCTTGGTTTCTGATCGTTCTACTGTCGCAAACCTGACTGTTTTTTGAAGTTATTTTAAATTGCTGTACTATGTTGGAGAATGAACGTTAATTTGATGTGGTGTACTTAGATTTTAGCAAAGCGTTTGACTCAGTTAATCACGACATTGTTATTAGAAAACTTGAAAACTTTGGTTTACATTGATAAATTAGATTATGTTTGTTCATATTGTACCAATGGATCTCAACGTGTGTAAATCGACAATAAACTGTCAAGGACTATGAGTTGGACTTCTGGGGTCCCACGAGGTAGTCACTTAGGCCCACTGCTGTTTAACATTAATATTCTAATAACATTGTCAACGCTTTAGAAAATTGTAGCTATTTGCTCTATGCTGATGACCTCAAGCTGTTTCAACAAAATCCGATCAGATTTTAATCGTTTCTCTCACTGGTTTCTACAAAATAATTTGAATCTCAATACTGAAAAGTGTAATTCTATAACTTTCAGTAGGACTTCAAATGTTTTTCAATTTCCCTACCAAATAAGTTCTGCTAAACTAAGTAATGTAAATGATGTGAAGGGCCTTGCTGTATGTTCCTTGATTCTACATTTCCTACAAATACTCATGTTAATCATATATGTATGTAGTTGTAAAAACTAATTCAATTGTAGGATTCATTGAAAGAAATTCGAAATATTTCGCTGACCCACATGTCCTGTTAGCCTTGTACAACTTGGTGGTAAGCTATCATTAGATATGCAGATGTTATTCGGATTCCTCCTTATAACGCACAATCTAATGGAATAGAGTGAATTCAAAGAAGTTTCACGAAATTCCTTTTTTATAAAATAGGCTGGAATTTTGCTCTCGACTATAAAGCAAGATGCGAATTATTAGGTGTGAAATCCATGGAATTATGCAGAAAAATGAATGATATAATGTTTGTCAGGGAATTTCTGTGTTTTTATATAAGAAGCCTTTTTTTGCTTTGTTACGTTCCTATTTACATCTCTTCAAGATGCTCAAGACCGAGAGATTTCCTTTTTCAACATCCTCAGAGAACAAATTATGGAACAAATGAATCTGCTCAAGAAGAGCAATTTTCTCATTCAAAGAAATAAATATGCAATGTTTTTGACTTACATCTGAGACATGATTTTAAAAACAAATTGTTTCGCAATTACGTATTTTAACTATTACTTTGTATTATACTTAAAATAATATTTTTATAATTTAGAATCTGCTCAAATCATCTTCTGCAAATGTCCTAACAATTCTGAAAATGTTTGCAACTGTCTTAAAACCTCTGAAAAGCACATTTCGGAAGCTTTGGAAGCTTCTTAGAGCTTTTCTAGATCTAGACTATACTTGAAACTTCCAGAACTCAGAAAGTCAAATGAAGCTATGGAACCTTTTAAAAGTATAGTAAAACCCATTGAATATGAAAAGTAGTGCTATTCGCAATGAAGAAGTAAAAAATGGGCACGACTGGGTCGCACGAATTTGCGATCGTTTGCAGGGTAGCCAACTACACATTAATTATGAAAATTGAATCAAATCACGAAAAGAATTGAAAAAAATTAATTAAATATTCCAAAAGTTTCAAGCGAAAATCTAAAAACGCAATTTTTTCGCAATTGTTTATACATATAAATCCTTAAAATTTAATCTAAATCGTTAGAGCCATTTTTTAGAAAAACGGTTTTTTGTCTTTAATTTCTTTTTAAATATAAGGTTCTAAAAATTGAAGTACACAAGTTTTAAGATATTGCTTAGAGATGTATTGACAAAAAATTTGAAATAAATCAAAGATATCGTTTTGAAAATGTTCGAAAAAAACAAAATTTTCTTAAAAAAATTAATGAAAATTCAAAAAAACAAAATTTTTCAAATTTGATATGCGATCTTTCTTAAACAACTTAGAACTTCTTTAATGTGAAATTTCGTCAAAATCATGTTAGCCATTACTGAGAAAGTCGGTTTTGAAAAAAACGGTATATGGTACTATGGGGGGTATCGCTTTTAGACTTTTTCCAAAAAAGTTTTTTACAACATAAGAACAGCTATTAAAAAAAAAATACCTCACGTAAAATTTTATCAAAATCGTTAGAGCCGTTTTCGAGGAAAATAGGTATTGTCATATCGGTTGTATGGCAGGTACCGTTATTTTAAGAAAACGTTTTTGCCTAGTGAAAATTTATGACTTGGTTCGATTATATTTTTAAATGAAATCTTATTTTTGCATTTAGCAGAACCCTGCATTAGGAGGTGCCCCATCTCCCCTAATTAATATATGCATCTTAATGTATTGTGTTAAAGCCCAATATCAAACACAAAAGATTAAGTTTCAGTTACGAATGAACACTTTTTTAATAGGTGCGCAAGGCTTTGCTTTGAGGGAATGAAAAAGGAAGTCCTTGCAAAATGTTAGCTCAAGAGAATTTTTTGTTGTGACGACATTTTATTTGAAAACGGATCGGGTTTCTTCCAATGGAGGAATACTCGATTCTAAAAAAGTTATTCATTTATAAATAGTTATATTTGACATAGTAAATTCTTGTCTAGTCAAAGAGCAATTTGGGAACGACTGATTTAGGCTCGTTCACAAAAAAAAAAGTTTTCATACGCCACGGTAACTTTGGTGAAATAAAATAAGCTATCTAAAATAATAAAAAACATGTTTTGGTACTAACGTTTAAGGTAGTACTAGTTTCGCCCTGTGGTCGAGCTTCGACCATTAAAGTTATTCTTTCTTTTTTACAAAAAATTTTAATATTTTTGTTTTTGTGTGCTAAACATCTCTGGTGCTCGTCCCGATAAAAACATTTGTTAATTTTTTTGTTTACTTAAGAAAAATTATCTTGAATCTGTCATGACTCCATGTGTCAAGTGCTATTTTTTTTAATTTTTTTAATTTTTTAAATTTTTTTCATTATTGAAATAAAGAAGAAGACAACACTTACATCAACCGTCAAACTTGGCACGTATTTAAAAATCCAAAATTAAATATCCAAATTACGTTTAATAAGACACACACTCTCCTGAACCGATGAACTCAACTTACATTTAGCTTTTTCTGCACAGTGAAAACGCTCAAAGAAAAAATAACAGTTTTGCATTTACACTTAAGCTGAGACGGAATAAACGCACACACACTTCTCCGTTTTCAGCGTCGCCGTAAATTCACCACTTCCAATGGTAATCATATCCAATTGACCAAACGCTCACGTATGCGAAAGGCAATACCAAAGCTGAGACGGAAAAAATGCACACACTTCTCCGTTTTCAGCGTCGCACCACTTCTTCGTCAATTAACCACTTCCACTGGTAATCATGTCCAATTGACCAAACGCTCACGTATGCGAGAGACAATACAAAAGCTGAGACGGAATTAACGCACACACACTTCTCCGTTTTCAGCATCACACTACCTGTTCGTAAAATCACCTCTTCCACTGGTAATCTTGTATGCACTAATGTATGCGAGAGACTGTGAGATTGTGATGCACAGTGTAAAAAACACAGTGTTGTTGTTGTTTTTTGCACGATTTTTCTATCGCAATTTAACCGGGTAAACGTTAACAGATCCGGAAAAAATGTATATTCTTCCATTCTATGGCTAAATACCTTTCAGAAAATATATACTTCATGCGGGTGCGTCATCGATAAGTGGGGTAAAAATGTACCACAAAAAAACCACTTGCCGATTAATATTGTAACGTGCGCTTAGTTCGAAAAATAAAACTTCACTTTTCAATTTAATTCTATCACTTTTATTCAGTATATATGCTTAATTCGATCGCAACTCGACTTTTGGACTATCACTGTATTTACTCTTAACTTTATCACTCTATAAACCAAACTGCCCTCTGGTTGCCTCGGGCGGGCTATTTATATCGAATGACATGCCATCTAGAACTCTCCAGTAACTTCCACATTGTCTCCACATTTGCTGTCAAGCATCTCTACACTCACACACACTGGCTTACAAGCAACGCCTGTCATTTATACCATTCCATTAAAGTGTTGCCAGTTGTGTTTTCGGTTGGACATTTTTCGATTAGGAAATTGGTATAAAATGTTGGGTTCACGTTACAATATATAGATTACACTATCATATACAATGTATATATATATATACATATATATATATATATATATAAATATATTTATTTATTTATTTAACTATAACTACAGATACACAATTGTTCACAGTTATTTTGCATAATAATAATTAAAAAGATTATAATTAATGCCTAAGGCGATTATAAAGTAATAATTCCTTTTTGAATTTATAAGAACTGAGATTAAAGTCCACAAAAGAAGTATAAGTATTAAATTGTTTACATAATTGAGAAAAAGGTTCATTATTCAAATAATTTAATGTTGATTCATTCGTTCGCAAAATCTTAAAATTTCGACTTTGCCGAAGTGGCACATTTAATTTTATTAACGAAAGCAGATGAGGTGAACTTATTTCACCCTTCAAAAGTTTGAATATAAAGGTGGCGTTAAGTGATGACCTCCTGTCCTCAAGGGTATTAAGACCAATCAGCATAAGTCTCGAGCGATATGGAGGAAGATGAAGACGATTATCCCAGTTAAGATGACGCAGAGCAAATATGAGAAACTGTTTTTGAACGGATTCAATTCGAGCAATGTGACAAGCATAATACGGGCACCACACTTGACATCCATATTCCAAGACCGAACGAACCAGCCCAATAAATAAGCTTTTTGTGACATATGGGTCACTGAACTCTTTAGACCAACGTTTAATCCATTGACATAATAGATATGGACTGCTAGTTAAATGTCATTTCAATACAAACCTTGCAGAACTTTTGTCGACAGCGACGGTGCTGCTTTAGTTTGTTGTGCCAAAAAAATATAACACCAGTTCTACTGAAACCAGTGAAAAGCAAAAAGTTCTTCTCATTGCAGTACTTCAATGGTTATTCTGTTGCTATAGTGGTAGCTTCATAAAAATACCACCCAAAACTAAAGCGCTGCTCTTAAATGGACCCCTCGTAAAGTTGGTTACTAGCAGTCCATATCTATTATGTCAATGGTTTAATCATTCCCAGACGAATAGAAGCTTTTACAGTTATGGAATCGATATGCATTCTGAAGTCAAGTTTCGGATCAAATATGACTCCCAAATCAACAAAATAATTTACTCTTTCCAGCTTCGAGTTGCTTATAAAGTAATCATTTTCGAAAGTATTCTTTATTCTAGCAAATGTCATTACTTTGCATTTCTTAGAGTTCAGTGTGAGACTGTTGTTATTGCACCATTGAAGTAAATGATCGATATCAGACTGCAGTTGAATGTGATCAGCATTATTTTTGTATGAAAACGAGATTTTCGCATCGTCAGCATATAGATGTATATCACAGTATCTTATCACAGAGGGTAGATCATTAATAAATATCACAAATAATAGTGGACCCAGGTGGCTTCCTTGTGGAACCCCGGATTTAACTTCTATTGCGCAGGAAACTTGAGATTTGAACTTAACATATTGAGTGCGAGATGATAAGTAACTTTCAATCCACTGAACAAGTTTTGGAGATATATATACATATATTTGGACAATACTGTTATATAATATACATATGACTGATTTTCTCTATGTATAACAAGTGATATTACACTGCGCCGTATATAGTATAGGAAAACTTGAGCCCAAATATTGAAAATATTGCCACAACATAAATATGTATGGCTATCACACTAAAATGACAATGTTGCGCCATGTTTATTTAGCTAACTTGTCATGTTTACATGAAAGTGTAATACATATTCAGCCAATATATGGTGAAAGAAACTTGTTCTAAAAAATACAATCTCACAGGTACTTATTGCAAATGGTTTGAAGCTATTTGCTTGCTCGAAGAGGACTTAGTCACAACTAGAAAGTTTAATTTTTTGTGCAAGAAAGTTCCTTGAAGAAAACACCTACTGGTCTCTCGTTTGGGTCTTCACATCGAGAGGCATTCGATAAGAAATGAAATCAATTCGAACATAACCTGAGACCTATGCGAGTTCATGACCTATTAGGTCATATATCAACTGATTAGATCTTCGAAGGTTAAAGCATTAAATTCTGCTACCTATCCAAAAAAATCCATAAAATCATTTGCTTAAGTTTTTATTACTTAAAACTGAAATTAACGCTCTCTAAAAACAACTTATCGTTTCACAGCGGAATTCAGATGCCAATCATTTACCCAACTAAACACGATGCCGCCAAAAGACCTAATATCCCATTATGTGCTTGTACCCTTGACCACAATATCTAAACTGTAATTCTCTTCCAACCATTATACAAGATCTCATCAAAAACAAAAACAAAAAAACAAAAACAGCTGCCTCTATGTATGAAAATGAAAATTAATTAACTGAATTTTTCAGAGGCCTCTCCTTTTTAGAGGAAGATACTCGTGCTTTCACACGCTAATTTACTCGTATCACGCGGGTGCGACTTCTATTATTTCTTTTAAAAACCCATGGGCATTTTTGACTGACAGACAAAACATTACCGAAAAGAAGCCAAGCAGAGTTAAGAAATGTGATATACAGTCGTGTGCGGCCTATGCCATCCAAGCCAGCCCCAAACTCAATTAAACAATAAGAAGGAAAGATGCACAGAAACGGAACATGGTACCCTCCTCATTAGAGAGTCATAGCGGGTTAGGAAAGATTATGTAAGTAAAAGTGGCCAAAAGAAACTGTGCCGTATGCCAACATCGGCATTCAGACACCACAACGCGGCAATGGCAGCGGCGCATAGTTTCTGTTATATCATCCTACTAGGCTATAACAATTAGTTTTATTGTTACAAACAGGACAAGAAAAAAAAATTCGATTTGCATTATTGAAGCTCTGTGACTACGGGATGTGGAATCAGTGTAAGTGTTTGTGCTTCCAACGTATGAATAGTTGTGTTGTTTATTCTGTGGAGTAATTTGTTTGACCATCAAACGAGCAAACATGTATTTTGAAGGGTGGAATTATGGACGGCTGCAAAGCTTGGATTCCTTATTTGAAAATGGAATGCTATGCATTTAAGCGCTATCCTCACCCCCGATGATATTGGCACCACAAACAAATGATCGTTACGCTTCTTTTTGTAGAACAATAGGAACTCTACAGCTATGGTCACTTATAGAAAGTTATAATTAAAAATAGGCGAACATCGATCAATCTTCCAAGTCACTCTATACCTAAGAGCTGTAACACTTTCATTTAAAAATAAAAAAAGTTTAAAAATAATCAGCTTTGAATCTGAAAACCTATTATCTTATTCGCATAATGACTAACATTCGAGATTTTCATACTCCCTATATCTGAGAATATGGAGTTCATATTCAACTGAGCCAAATCCATGATATCTTACCTGACTATTTGGTTGAGACAAACAAGTTTAAACATCCAACCCAAACGATTTGTGAGCTGGGATCTTAATTGATATTTATATCATGTTCCGTGTATAAACTTACTTCGAACAATTGTTCCAAGGCAGCTAGTTGGCTACTTTAATACAAATGTACTTAGAGAAAGGCTCTTCATAATGAGAGATGTACCAACCTCGCCATCATCGTCAGGTAGCTCTTCCATAGTCTGATTATGTGTGCAAATACAAAGCAAATGCACGTCACAACGATTGATGTTTCTTCGATCCCCTATAATAGTGGCTGGGATGCCAATTGCCTAGGAATTGTCGTAATTTTGCCGTTGCTCTGTAGCTTTTGGTTTAAAATTTCATCAGCGGAACAAACTTTTCAGTACAATTTGTGTGGGAATTTGGTAACTTTCACATTTTGTTTTGTTTGGAAGTCTTGTAAGGTTTCCGATTGGGGGAGTTTCTTCTTATTTGGAATTTCAAATACCTTATAGTTGGTCTGCTTGTGTTTTTTCTAAGCTTGATTTTTTGCACGGTATTTTAACATTTATAACATCAATACTCTGTTAGGGTACTTATATCAGCAAAAATCAATATGTATGATGACATCTAAAAATTTGCATTAAGCTAGGCATATGCCTCATGTATTTGGAAATCGTAGCATGCCAAGGCCAATACTATAATTGCCATACAACTGCTTATATTGCTAACTAAGCCAGGAACCGGAAAGGTAAGTCAAATTGTGAAGTTACACTACATGACATAACGTAGCAAAGATGAGATCTGGAGAAAGAAGTTTAAAAGAGCCATTCCTGTGAATTGTGGTACTAAAGTGTTTGATAATGTGAGAAGAAACTCCTAAAACACATAATTCAGTCACGTATTACTCGATCACGTGTTCTGCATTTTGGCTTCTGAATTCATTCCCGAGCTCGCAAAATTTTCAGTTTTGATGGATACAAGGAAACCCCGTAATTTATTTTCAACTAAACCGGTGTACAATTTATATGATGTTGTACTTGAACCTGGAAGGGTTGCGGGGTAAAGCGCGATTAGAATCTCAGTGTACCTATCTTGTAACGCTAAGAGAAGTAACTGGTATAAGTTTAAAAACGTGAGATATATACTTCAGGATTCAGGTCATTATAATGGCTTCACATACAGGGTATCCCATAGTTCATGTTGCATATTCTAAAAAAAGAAAATTGTTATACTGTAAAGTCCGCTCTTCAACTTTGACATCACTTTTCGACGGCTCAAAAAAAGACTAGTTTTGGTGTACTCAGATCTATGTTAAATTCGATTTCTCTGTCAATATTTTGCTCGAGGAAGAAAATTTAAACGACGTATAAAGTTGAAAGTCTGGCTATCCCAAAACCATATGAACCCAGCTAAATACAGTTTTAAAGATTTGTAAAATCTTCTCTACCATTAGTATTGACAAAGAAATCGTGTTTAACATAGATCAGGGTACCTCAAAGTTATAAAAGTTAGCCTTTTTTAAATCGTCGAAAAATGATGTCAAAAATGAGAAGTGGACTTTAAGGTAGAACAATTTTTTTTTCTTAGAATATGACCAAGGATCACATCGCATAGTGTGTAACACGAATTACGGGACACCCTGTGTATTAAAATTTGACAGTAAATAGGGTCAACTGTCAACCTAATAAGCTAACTGTATATGCCGATGTCGATGTTTTCATTGAATTTTTCGAGATATTTCGCTGCTACAAATTCTTCAGTTTGAAAGACGCTGGAAAATCTGGCATATTTGCTGATAAAATTTTTAGGTGATTTCAGCGAGAATGAAACTGACACAACTCCTTAACAAGTTAAAGTTAAAGAAATCTTTAGGTTTTCTTGTCCACACTTGATTGTTTATACAACGAACAAATCTTTTTCTTTTCACTTTTCATTATTTTACTAAAAAATATAACGTTCATTCAATAAATGCCAAGAAGAAAAATGGCTGCCTCTTCATTTAGACATGGAGGAAATGAAACAAGACAGTAATAGTTTACTCATGTTAACTAACGTAATAGAATTTCGTTTACTCCCGCCAGTGTGGGGGTGTTTACACTTGAACAACACTCTTCGGAGCAAATTATGAAGAAGAATCATAAGTGATTCAAATTTTATGTATGCTTGTTGGGTTTAGGAGACAGCACCATAATTCATCGAAGAAAGAACAAGTATCTCTACAAATGTGCCTAGTATGCCTGTTTCGTAACGGTTAGCAAGCTTGGCGGTCATACGAAGTTGTTTTAGGTTTTCGATTTGTTTTTCCACGTCTTTCAATTTACGAAAGGAACTGGCAAGTCCCCTTAGAGTAATCAAACTGCCATGAAGAGTACTTTCTCATTCAGCCATTCGAAATTGGCAAAAAATTGATTATTCCCTCGCATGGTATGGGAAGACTGCCTGAGCCCTGATGTGCAACTTTATCCATTTACTTACTTATTTATTTGTTTTTTATAAGTCTTTCCAGTATCTATAGAAGAATGAAAAGTGGACTGAAAGGGCAGAATTTGTTTTATTGATGGTATGTTCAAGCATCATTTAAAACTGTACACCAGAATCGATCCAGTGATGTTTTTAAAGCTCGGGAGTATCATTTGATTGGTGATTCTTCTGGGCTATGTAAATCTGTTCTCTGAGGCGGTTGGCAAAAAAGCCTATAAGTTGTCAATAAGGTATATAATTTCTAGTTTCTAAGATTTCACTTATGGTATGTATGGTTCCTAGAAGTCAGAGTTTTCAATGCGACTTTTCGGAGCATAGCAGCGACATTTTTAGACTCAATATTCGCCCAAAAATTTCACCGATGGCATTTTTTAATTTTTTTTTAATTCACCGTCATAAATACTGCATCAGTAAGGGAATGTCATTGTGAAAAGATTCTTTACGCTCCAGTTGGCCTTGAGGTATTTAGGAAAATATGAATTGATTGATAAGTGAGGAGTGTTTTTTATGTGGCTGTCGCATGTTTGGGAGCTGCTTATTTTTTTTTTTTTAATTTTTCTTGAAATTAAATGTTTTGAATTTGCTGCAGTTACAACTCGAACATGAATTTGATAACTATTGTAGCTTGTCTTAGGTACGCTTCATGATTTCATAAACTTCTATGTTGTCAATTGAACAAGGCATGGCAGAAAAAAACTCGTCAGTTTCTGGAAGAAATATTCATGAAGTACCAAAAATCTACTTTTCGAGGGCGTGATACTTGTTGCACTCTTCAATATTCGTTTTTAAATAAATATACGCCTCGAAAGGAAAACTCGTTAAACGGAAAAACACGGGTTTAACCATGAAAAACTATGGTGATATTGAGGCTCGTTCATTGAGCTCAGGCAATAAAAATTCGACATGGGAAAAACTGTTTATAAGTATGTAAAACAATAAACACTTCGAGTACAAAAAAGGGAAGTGTTATGCCTCTACTTTCATACATCATTTGAAAAACAATAATGACAAGGAAAACAATTCTAATGGCCCCCACTTATGGTCAAGTTGAAAACATGGGTTTGATGTCCCAACCTCAACTCAAGCCATGAAATTACTATTCAAGTTATCTTTCTTTCAAAATATCAATCATTTTTAACGACCATATTCAACCGCGGTTGAACTTTAACAAAATATTGATGAGCAATCCCCATTCATATTATCTTCCAATCTTTTTTCAATTTCTCTATGATTATTATAATACTCGTATTTGCATCCCTACCAGTTCCTCTTAACCTGCAGCATTGCACTGCACACTGTCCACTTCAAATGCGCACATACTACCAAAAGTGCTAATTTACTAATCGCCGATATTATGTAACCAACAAGTTTGACTGCATCCTAAAGAGCGCTGCGCTTCATACCAAACAACCAAAACTAAGCTGGAAAGGAGACCAGTAGTCCACTGGCCCAGAGCAGACCAGTACTACCAGTAGACACCACCGACAAAAAGGTCAACCAGTGCAAGGAGAATGGGCATAAATAGCATGAATGAGTCGTGGTCGTACTCGCTCACCGGTCTTACCGTGTGCCAACGTCATGCCAGAGCATCTGTTGATCTCTGTCAAATCTGAACATCTTTGGCAGATAAGCTAAAAAAAAAACAAAAAAAAAAAAAAGATCGAAATGATGATTTTGCATTTGAAGGTGGGAAGCGGAGTCACATATGTCCATACTTTTAGGGACTTCTTTTCCTAGCTTCCAAATAAAATGGCGGGGCATTACCATTAGTTATGAAGCGAGTAGGATGGTGAGCTATAATTTAAACAGGATGCACACACACCCATAATGAGGCCCTCAACATAGTCCACAAGAAAACTATAAATGGGATGTTGGAGTTGAGCCAACATCATCAACATCAACAGCATCGTCTGCGTGCTCACTCGTAAAGTTGAAAGTTTATCGCTGATCATTTCACTATTTCACTTTTATCCAGCGAATTTAGCTCCTTTGTTGCAGCGATGCATAACAGTCATTTTAGTAGGTAAGTTGTAACGGTTATCGTGTGTCATGGCATGTTATTGTGGATATCTCTTCTGAGAAATTACCTTGCCGATTGCATTCACAATTTGTAAGTTGGATGAGTTGCATGCCATAGAGATCCAAAAGGTCAATACTAGCTGTGGTTTCGAGTGAATGGACTATCAATCAGATGTGGCCTTACTACAAAATCTATTGTTTCTACAAAATTCAAAAGAAAAATTTTACCAATACTCAAATTGTTGCCAATTCACTTGTTTGTTTCGAGATAGTGACATCACACAAAGCGCGTTTGAGAGCCATCTTTTCGGCATAAAAATTTGATGGTTCCTTGTGCTTGAAGCTTGAAGGAGCCAAGAAAGAAGTTTGAATGAAATTTGTGGATGATTTTTTCTAAATAAAAACCTTTCCTTTTAAAAAGCCCACATAATACGCCACTTGGATGTCCAACATAGAACAGTAAAAATGTGTAAATCTGCGACAGAAGATTTTTTCAAAGAGACTGGTACTTGATGTATGTTAAAGTTCACTACAAGTGTGTGTAAGGAAAATGTTGTGAAAGGTCAAGGGTCAAAATACCAGTTATCTGTGAATATTTTGGCTCTCATCACGAAAAGCTGAAGGCTTTTCTTTTATATCGACATTGATAGGTGTGCTGTGCTAAAATATCGACTATTGCAATTCGGTTTTTACTTCAAAATAAAAAAGATATAATTTACTATCGAAAAGATGCTAGCGCTTTCACGATAGCTAACTATGATGTTTTATCGGAAATCTCTAGCAAGTCAATGGGCTCATGGCTATGAACTATGAATAAAATGAACACTCCAAGAAAACTGTTTATCTGCCTTCTACAACACTTTGCATAACACCATTTTAAAAGCAGTAGAAGCTCGTTCGTGGCATCACATTTCCTCAAGAGACATTTCAGTTTTTATAGCTTGGAAACTCAGCAGATTAAAGCGATTCAAAAACCTTCAAAACATTGCAAAAAAAATTCTGAAAAAAAAAATACTTTTAAGACTTTGAAAAAGTAAAGGTGCCTTACGGGAAGCCAAGAAAATTGGAAAACTATGCTCTTGCCTTCTCGTTTTGTAGATAATTCGTAAGATATGTTTTTGGGACACAAGCAAAGGTTGAATGTTACAGTTAAATGTGACACCCCAAAAAACTATTCCATACAGCAGTTTGGATTGAACAAGACTATAATAAAATATATTTAAAAGGTTTTCAGTACAAAATTTTCTTAGATGTTAGAACATATAAGCAGATTCTAACATATAATTTTTAAGAATTTTCGTATGTGAATACCAATTCATTTTACTTTCAATTAAATGGTCAAGATATTTGAATTCATCGACAACTTGAATAACAAAGCGTTTTGTGGAACAACTTGAATTTTTATTGAAAGACGTACTGCATAGTCTTGAATAACATGTTCTCGAGCTTATAAATATGCTATTACATTTACAACTATGAAATATAAGCTTTGGTAAGTGAAGATTAAGATGGTTGAAGGTCACAATTTTAGTCTTTTCACTGAGCACAAGCTTATGAGTAATAAACCAGTGTCTTAAGATTTCCAAATCATGATTGATATGAGCTACTAAATCTATCAAGGATGAAGCGGAGTAAGCGCAAGCTGTGTCATCTGCAAACCCAGTAGTACTACCTCTAAGAGGGTAAAAAAAGAGAGTTGATGTAAATTAAAAACAAAAGCGGCCCAAGGACAGAACCTTGAAGCACACCAGAGTCTATGTCAAGCCATTCACTAAAAAAACCTTCGTCTCTTACTCTTTGTTTTCTATTTTCAAGATATGAACCAAACCACTTAAGCCTGAAACCCCGGAATCCAAACTACAATAGTAGAATACTGTGATTATCGAAAGCCTTCGTTACATCAACAAACAGAGAAGCAGTAAGTTTCTAAGACTATCAAAGGCTTCGGAACAAAAGCTCAGAAGAGCATCCTCTGTAGATTTATTTTCCCTGAAGCCATATTGACTTCCACTAAAGAAGGAATATTTATCCAGAAAACAAATGATTCTTTTTTTCAACAGCTTGGGAAAAGATTTGGAAAAGACGGATAGCAAAGAGATAGGTCTATAATTATTCAACTCTTCTGATCACCTTTCTTAAATATGGGAATGACTTCTGCCATTTTTAGACAGTTAGGAAAGACTCCATTGAAAATGCTTTTGTTGAAGATATGAGCCAGAACGAAAGCAATATTATTAGCAATTTGTTTTTAAAATGTAATTTGATAAACTGTTGCTGGTAGACGAGTTTGAATTGTCTAATGCCATAATTTGCTGATAAAGTTCAAAGCATGAAATCGGATCATAAAAATGCATTTATCAATTGATACATCCGGCATTAGCCCAGAATCTCTCAAAGCTTTAGACGCAACATTCGTAAAAAAGCTATTAAAAGTATTGGCAACATTTGCCAAGCCTACAATAACTTTATTGCTTTAATTTAAACATGGCGGAGACGACGAGGACACATCTTTGTTAAAAAGTTCATTTATAACAGCCCATTCTTTTTTTTTAAGTCCCCTTTAGCTCTGTTTATATAAAATCTATCTTGTAAGTACCTACCTCTTTCTCAACTTCATCGCATAACTTTTCGTACCTATTTCTAAAGACAATATTGTGTGGTTGTTTTATGGATTTTACGCACAGTTTATTCTTCTCCTTAATTCTTCTAACGAGATCTAGTGTAATCCAAGGTTTAAGTCTTTTTAATTTCAAATGTCTACTGGTTGACGGTTCTGAGCATAGATCAATATAAAAATTCGAAATATTGAGAAACTTATTAAGGTCATCGGTATCCTCATAATACAATTCAAACCAATTTTCTAGATGTAGGAGCTGAATCAACCTCATAAAATTGATTTCACCCTCGAGTGAAGGGATATCCTTATGAGACGGCTGATCTACTTTTTCATGGAAGGAGAGAAATTTCATGCAGTGATCAGAGATTTTTAAATCCGCTATAGAACTGACTAATGATATCTCATTTCTTCGATCCAGAGTGGCATAGATATGATCAATTTAAGTTTCGGATGATCCAGTAATTCGAGTTGGTTTGCTAATGAAGGATTCTAACCCATTGGAAGACATGACAGATTTATAATTGCCCGTATCACAACATTCACTTAGCAAGCCAATGTTCATATCACCCAAGATCTAACACAAAACTGCAAGCCTTCAAGAGCCACTTGTAGGATTATGTCCATTCCACTTGCAGGCGAGCAAGCTAACTTGTAATTTTGTGTTCTTTTAGTTTTCTGTTACAGGTCGCAAATCCTCAGCAGAGACTGCGTATTGAAATGATCCTTTTGCATTTTTGTGAAGCTTGCGAATATGATTCCAGGCATGTTGCTCGCTCGAAAACATTGATACATGTTTGTCAATTTTAGTCAATTTTAGTGAGTAAATATTACTGAGCGTTTGGATTCAAAGGAGGTATTCAAAATACAGGGTGTCTCGTAATTCGTTTTACATACTAAGAGATATGAATCTTGGTCATATTCTAAGAAAAAAATTATTTTACAGTAAAGTCCGTTTCTCAAGTTTGACATCACTTTTTGACCATTTAAAAAAAGGCTAACTTTGGTGTACCCTGACCTGTGTTAAATTCGATATCTCTGTCAATACTGATGATAGAGATCTAATCTTAGACTTAACTTTTTGTAAAAATAACAACCTTTAAGACTGTATTTAAGTTGAGCTTCCATAGGTTTAGGATTGCCAGATTTTCAATTTTAAGTGGTGTTCAAATTTTCTTCCCAAAACAAAGTTTTGACTTTGAGGTAATTTTTTTTGGAGAAAAGGCTTGATAAACATAAGTTTCTTTATTTTTTACAGATGAAAAAAACAATAATAAAGAAAAAACTCAGCATTAAGTTAACTCAAAAACCCATACATTTTATGATACTTCGAAAAATACAAAATGGGTAAAATAAAAAAAAAATAAAAAAAATTTTTTGGTTTGAGGTTTGTTTGAATAAAATAATAATATGGTCATTTTTAGTAGTTTTTTATGTATTTCATACAAATACAATTGCTCAATGCACCCTCCTTTGTTTTGAATCCATGCCAGAGCCCTTTTTTGGATTTCATTGTGGATGTTTGCTTTAAATTTGAGGTATGAATGTTCAATAGGTAAATAAGTCGTATAAAAGAATAAGAAAACAAATTTGTTCATTAGTTTATCAAATTAAGTCACGATTGCAGTTTGATCAGAGAGTTTTTTGAAATGCTTTCATTTATGAAAGAACAATACGCAAACATTTTTTTTCTTATATGAGTTTTTTAATCGAAATTCAAGAAAAGCACAACAAAGATACCAGATGCTTAGTACAAGCCTCGTGCATAGTTGGCAATAGACAGACATGAAGTCTGGTGTACCTCAAGAAAGCCAACTGGGCCCACTGATATTTGTGACTTTCATTAACACATAGTTTACAGCTTACTTTTAGCATGTCTACCTGTTGCCCGAAAGTGTTAGGTTCTATTCATTTGGTTGAATATTATCGAGTATTTTTCGATTGTAGTCAGATATATTGTCAAAAGAATAAGTGATATTGACAACCTCATTTTTACTGATTTTGAGGAAAACTTGAAAAAACCGTACCTGTAAAAACAAAAGTGACAATCCCCAGTAGACATAGACAAGTTTGTTTTAATCACTAGTTCTTAAAGACAAATTTCTATTGGATATCGACGTATTTTAAACTGACAGTTTGACAGATCGATAGCTTTGAAGCCCCACAAGTAAATGGCGCTACAAGTTGCAATCCTAGAAACATAGTCTCCTTGGCTTCCATAACCTTCATATTTTGTCTTTACGCAATCTTAAGTAATTTAAAGTGATAAGTTTGGATCAAAACTACAAACTACTAAAAAAGAAAGGTTTGATCATATTCTTCAAACGGATTTTGTGTGATATGAAAACATATAGACAAACACACCCCGTGAAATGGTGGTGCTTGTGGAGTAAGAGTGAGCACGTTTCTCTATTACGTGTTAGGTTCGAGGTTCAAATCCCAACAGAACACAAAATATTATTAGTCTACAGGTGTAGTCTTTCACGAGGAATTGGCTAGTCCTCCAAAAGTAATTTTACTGCCGCGAAAAGTCCTTTCTCGATTGGCCGATCGGAATCGGCGAAAATTTGTTAGTCAAAGAGGTTCCTTGCTCTGCTGCGCCACCATCAGATATTATATGAACCTACCATCATGCAGCTGAGGAATATCGGTAATGAGGCTAAGTACACTTATAGGAATCGAACATAAAAAGACAATTGAACTTTAGAAGTACCATTTGATCTAACACCTTTGAGTTTATAACTAAAACTACAGCTACTTTATTTCCGTCGGCTCCACCACAAAGAAAAGAAGTTTGTAATTGCAACCTTGGTAGTATAATGAACCGATAATTTGGTTTGATTCTTCAGCTCATAATTATAGAAAAAAAACCGTTTGATTGTTTGCCATAACAACATCCTATTATCAAATCGTGTAGACATAAATTAACTTTTAATCCATGCGAGTCTCACAGAAAATTTCCCCGACAGTTAACGACACGTGAGCAATCTTCTTGGAGTAAAAATATATACCAGTGACATACCGCAGACGACTATTATACAACAAAACTCAGTCACAAGTTCAAGATCTACAAAATCACGCGACATTAATTGTGGCTGCTCCGAAAACAAACACATTGTAAACGACATTCATATTAAATCAAAATATAGAAAATAAATTAAACAATCTAATAAATTCCGATTTATAATTTATTCAAAAATATTGTATTCCATCGCTCAATTAATACGGATTGATTACCAGAAAGCGGTTTCTGCTTTAAAATAGAAAAAAAAAAATATATCTTAACAAAATACTAACCTCGATTGTAGCTGGACTTTCATTAAATACAACATAATTATCAACAGTACCACAATCCACCGCACTTATCTATGTAAATTTCCTATGAATGAACCAACAGCAGTCCAAATTGATTGTTTTCCTAAATCTTGTTTTGCCAAGCAAGCGAAAAAAGTAAAGTAGATACATTAAAGCGTCGAAGGAAGCAAAAACCACCAGAGTAAGATTTCGTCAGATGGGGCGTTCCATCGGCAAAAAAAAGATATACATATATGTTGAAGAAAAAATACATACCAGCCATAACCTGTTTAATGTGATTTTAACTAAAACAAAACCCGTCTGAAGTTATTAATTATTACCAGCACTCTTTTATGCGGATCGTAAATCTAGAGTTTTGTGAAATTGTATCTGAATGGTAAGAAAACCTTCAAGCTGCCACCCAATTGTCTGTCACCCAGAGACACCGAAAAGTCTGCCCCGATAACAATAGACACTTGCGACAGATACTTCAATGGCAAATTAATCATTTTGTATTAAACGACTTCGAATGAAATCTTAACAAAGTGCTCTAGGCCCCGCTTAATCCACCATTCGATTGACTTAATTAGATACGGATGATGGACTATGGGAATTGTCATAGATCACCATCCATTCACACCCTGCCAACACGATTTGCGATAACATAACCACCAGAGAAGGAAGTGAAAACCGGTTGGAGGTTCGAGCCGATGCTTGACAAAATCCTGGTGCCCGCACACTAATCCGGCTAGGGAACTGCGGGCCTTGTCTGCGGTTGAACTTCATCGCACAATATGCGTGTTGCTAATCAATGTAGCTGCTCTACATAAGCTGGTTGAGTATTTCCGATTTGAAAGGTCAAATTCCCTTGTAGATTAACCGCACCGAACAGTGGCAACCGTAGCAACCTGTCAACCTTAGTTTGCGAAAACTCGTATGAATGTTCTGAATGCGACTGGAGAAGAAAACGTGCCGCCAATATTGTCGATAGCCAGTTGCATGTTTCCTCGAACCTCTTACCCAGAACTATGACTATAAGTGGCGACCTATCTGATCTGATTTTGTTGATGGTTTTGACAACAATTAAAACCGCGCGCGACAAAAATGCTTAAGATAAACAGTGTTGCGCCTTATGCAAGTTTTCTGTCACAGTCGGGGGCAATCGAGAAAGGCCGACAATAAAAAGAAAGAGATACAAAAAACAAAAACATTAGACCATGCGTGCTTTGAATTAACTCAGGCGTATACGTAACCTTTTTTGTTCGTTTATTTTTAAAAGTTGGGTGGTATCCTCGATTTGAACTTTGGGTTAGTGCGCTGAGTAGCTGCAAGAGGGCTAAAAATAATAAAGCAACAGAAGGAAGGAGCAGAGAGGAGTATAAAACAAAAGGGAAAACGAAGAAAAGGAAAGGGGTTAACCTTGTAGAAACTAAACGTCCAGCAACAGTCTCGGCGAGCAAGTCTTATTGTGTGTACTTGCAATTTCGTTCCTGTCCAGAGACGTTATATGCTGATCTTTTAATGTTTGGTATTTTTTTTTTATTCTATGCCTTTTGTTATTTGTAATTTCTTATTTATTACGAGAATGAATATCAGAAAAAGTGGCTTAAGTGTACAGTTAGTTGGAGAGACTTCGTTTGATGGATGTTGGATGGTCGGATGTAGTTTGCGTTCGGACTTATCAGACTTCTCATTCAACATTATGTCATATATTCCTCCGCTCCGTCAAACCTCAAAATTTTCAATGGTTCATGGTTTTCATGGTTCATGGTCCTTGGTCGTTCAAACCAAAGTCTGTCCAACTAATTGTATAATCTGAACATCCCTATTCTACATTTTATTAAAGTAAAATTACTGAAAGACACTCATTTAAGAGAAAGAAAAAGAAATAATAAAAGAACAAATTTACTTTATCTTAGAATATGGTAGAATTTTAACGCATTACCTTTCAACAGATCGAAGTCGACTGATGTACATTTCTAGTATGTGTGCTTCCTCTAAAGAGGAAAAAATGTTGAAATGATTCTCACCTACCAAGTGGACATTTTTATTAAGCTGACACCAACAGTATTTTCACAATAATTTGATAAAAGTATTCTCTCAAATGTGTGCTATAAGTTATTTTAATGGTTCATATACTCCTGTTCGTGCAACTGTTTAAGATGGCTGATGAATAATTGTGCATGAAAATGAGTGATGTGCATACCAATTATAAGGAAAGAATGCGACTGTTGTTTTCAGTCGTTTACTGCCTCGATCATCTTAAAGGGATCAATGATATTTCTGCTGACTTAAAAGCATTTGACATGGATGATTTTTGTAGATGAGAATGAGAATGGTGGTGATGACAGATGAGATTATTTAAACTGATGGACACTTTTTTTTTTTTTATATGGAACAGGGCAGGGCAATTTTTTTTTTTTTTTTTTTGATAATATATATATTTATTGAACTTTGCACTGAGTTAATTAACATAAAAGGGTATCGGAATTCGCACAGACAGACTTTCACTATTCGGACACACACAGAGCGAAATGTGCATGCGATGACAAGCAAATCGGCAGTTGATTTTAACTTCAAACTTTCATTTAGTCACTCTAAATTTAAAATGAGGTAAACCCCATTTTCAACATATTTATTCAATATTTAAAATCATGCTTTAACTGAATCTGAAGTTTAGGATTTGCTTTAAATTTTATATTACCACTAAACTTATCTATGTTTTGAACGAAAGTATTTCCCGAAGTAAAAAACTTTTATTCAAATTTTTGTTTTCATGGAAAATTTATGTAAAATTTAACTACTCTGTTCATTTTCTTCACTTCCTAAGCTCTGTTACTTAATTTAACTTATGACTAGGTTTAATTGAATTTCAATCAAAGTAAAAAAAAAATTGTGTAGCTTGTAATGATTTATTATCACTACTGTCACAGCACTTAAATTTTTGCTACGCGTTTCGGGATATTTATTCCATCTTTGGATTACATTAACTTTTGTTTACTTTTTGCCGAACTGTCAAAATAAGGAACTGTTAAATTTTTTTTTACAAAATCTTTTTTTATGCTGTCCATTTTTAAGTTGTGTGAAGATACTTGTAAATCGTATGTATTCAATAAGCCTTTGATGTTAGAGAGATAATAAATAGAATCGACACTTTCTCTTAAAAAGGCGTTGACTATACGTTTATTAACTAATTAATTGATTTTGATTTTGTATAAGATTCTACTTCAAGGAGAGCGAAAAAAAATAATACATTACTGAGGTTGAAATAATGCTCCGGATTGTACCATATTTTTAGAGTTTTAAGTTCTTGCTGAGTCCCTCGTAAAAGGTTCATTTAACTTTAATATCTTTCTCATAATCGTTATCGATCGATCGAATCGATAAAACTATAAAAAAAGCGAATATAATATAACGCTAATTTTTCCCACACTACTGTGTTTGTTTTTTTATTTTCGAGCTCAAAGATATGACCTCATCACATGTTTAAGTTTAATGCCGAAATAAGTGTGTTACGAGTCTTTAGTACAAAGAGTGGAATCATAGGTACCTAAGTCCTACAATAGTTTCATTTAAACCTTTAGACAATTTTTCTTTGAGCAACATGGTGAAATTCAAAAATGCTCAAAAGAAACCACCTCTTAACAAAAACTAATCTGGAATAACTTGTCCAACCTGACCAGCCGATTTTTTAAAGGTTCATTTGAATTTCAAGTCAAAGAACCGAACGAAAATATGCACCAGCTTGTCAAAGCACCTCTGATATTATATTTTATAATTAAGAATAATAACTTGGTAAGAAGGAAGGTAGGTTAGGTACTTCCTGGACAGTACAGCTTATAATTACGCCCCACTTAATTAAGACCCATATCACAACATACATCTTTTTTTTTCAGCGCGACACGTACAACCCTATCTTTAAAGATTGCCGCTAAACTAATAGTCACGCCGCGCCGGCCGATATTTCAACGTTAATGAGAGTGGGAGATGTTCTCGCTATCTTCACAAACAACAATTAAAACACGTTAATTCTGCTTTGTGTAACTGTCCAATTATCAGTATGACTAAATATCAGGAAAATGTTATTAAAAAATAATAGAATATTGCGATGGGTTCACATGTTTGCATCGCACGACTTTATAACATCATTTTCTTTAGCACTTTTCACGATGCATATTTAAATAGGTGAATTAGATATCGAATCGTCGACATTGTCATTCCAAACCTGTGTTACATATTATTCTCTGGCAATAAATTAATAAATCAATTGCGACTTACTTACTCAATCTATCATTTCATCCCTATCATGATTCATGAAGACTGAAAGACTGAAACTAAACACATCTATGGTTGTAATCTTCATCGCAAAACCGGATAAAAAGCCGCTTACCAAAATATAATAACAAAAGGAGACTAGCAGTGAAGGTGTTGTGTTATAAAAGCAATGCTATAATCCAACCATTTAACCGTTCTTTTCTTATTTTATCAAAACAAAATTATAACAGCACTAATTATACGTTATACCACCCCTTTACAAAGGAAAAATTGAAACAGCAAAAATCAAGAAAATTACATATGTTTTATAAATTTTAAAAGCGTAAACTCACTTAAATTAAATTCGTTTTTACTCAAAACAATCACTAGAATCTCTTTATAAGAACAGGTTTAACTTTTCACGTTGAAAATCAAAGCGAGACTGATATGCTGATCTTTTAATGTTTGGTATTTTTTTTTTTATTCTATGCCTTTTGTTATTTGTAATTTCTTATTTATTACGAGAATGAATATCAGAAAAAGTGGCTTAAGTGTACAGTTAGTTGGACAGACTTCGTTTGATGGATGTTGGATGGTAGGATGTAGTTTGCGTTCGGACTTATCAGACTTCTCATTCAACATTATGTCATATATTCCTCCGCTCCGTCAAACCTCAAAATTTTCAATGGTTCATGGTTTTCATGGTTCGTGGTCCTTGGTCGTTCAAACCAAAGTCTGTCCAACTAATTTTATAATCTGAACATCCCTATTCTACATTTTATTAAAGTAAAATTGCTGAAAGACACTCATTTAAGAGAAAGAAAAAGAAATAATAAAAGAACAAATTTACTTTATCTTAGAATATGGTAGAATTTTAACACATTACCTTTCAACAGATCGAAGTCGACTGATGTACATTTCTAGTATGTGTGCTTCCTCTAAAGAGGAAAAAATGTTGAAATGATTCTCACCTACCAAGTGGACAATGGACATTTTCATTAAGCTGACACCAACAGTATTTTCACAATAATTTGATAAAAGTATTCTCTCAAATGTGTGCTATAAGTTATTTTAATGGTTCATATACTCCTGTTCGTGCAACTGTTTAAGATGGCTGATGAATAATTGTGCATGAAAATGAGTGATGTGCATACCAATTATAAGGAAAGAATGCGACTGTTGTTTTCAGTCGTTTACTGCCTCGATCATCTTAAAGGGATCAATGATATTTCTGCTGACTTAAAAGCATTTGACATGGGGGTAAATTTGTTGCGGTTTTGAAGAAAAAATTAATTCTACTCCGATCGACGATGCTCCTAATTTTTAGAGGCTTAGCTCACTTTTTACACATCGAAAATTTTGAATACCTGAATTTCAGATAGCTATGAAAAGGCTTGAAATTAAAATAATAAATAAGCAAATGAAGAAAGCAATAGGGGCGCAACATCCAACAACTTGAGGAGCCCCGCGGCCTAGCTCATTTATGTTGAATCCTAAATGAGATGATGTTTTTTATGGCAGTGTTATTCTCTTGACGAGGTAGTTCTTTCCCAAGTTGTTGAAATCACAAAACATCGGTATTTCACAGTCCCCGCAAAAAATGGTAGAAAGGGGTCGAATGGCGTCTCCGAGGCTGCCAATTGACACTGCCAAGATAGCTGATAACACGATATGGCAACTTAAAGTTCCAAAAATGGAGGCATAAGCAGTGTGGCATGAAATGCTATCCTGCATAAACCAGAAGTCGTCTAATGTCATCAATCTTTAAAAAAAATGGGCACGTCTGTTTCACATGAACTTGCGATTGTGTGCTAAGTACTATCAGAATCTTAATACTGAGAATAAGGTTTTAGTTTTTTTACTTGAACAACACATTACTTCTGAAAATTGAATGAAATCACAAAAAAATATTAAACTAAAAATTCCGAGAGTTTTCAGCTAAAACATAAAAACGCCATTTTTTGCAGTTGCTTACACATCATATAAACGCTAAAGTTTTATCAATATCGTTAGAGTAGTTTTTTCAAAGCACGGTTTACTATTTTTTTTTTTTTAACACAGTTTTTTAAAAGTAACACATGCAAACTTCAAGATCTTGCTTGAAGAAGTTTTGACAGAAAATTTTACTAAGATCCAAGATATCATTTTGAAAATATTAAAAAAATGCATTTTTTCAAAATTTTATAAATAATTCAAAAATGAAAACCTTTCAAACTCTGATACGAAATCTTTCTTAAAAAATTAAAGAAGTTTTTAAGATAAAATTTCTTCAAAATCGTTTAACGAGAAAGTCGATAAACTATACTATGAGAGGTACCACTTTTAGACTTTTTCCAACTTTTTTTACACCATAACTAATTGTTGTTGGCAATTGAGAAAAAATCTTTCACATAAAATTTAATGGAAATCGATGGATAGGTTGGATCATATAGGTTGTACGACAGGTACCATCATTTTAAGATTTAGGGGCCCAATTTTGAAAATCCTTCTGTAGGCTGCCATCTGTAACGCCCACCGCGTAGAAATATGTTCGTGGAGCCACATTGTGGTTTGTGTGGGCCATACGTCGCGACAAGGAACTTGGGAGTTGTTCACTAGCATCACTATGTACACACAATTGTTTAAATAGGCGCACTGGGCGCTTCATTTCCAAAACTGGTTTAAAAAACATCACTTGTTTGGGCACACATTACTAGATTAGTTGATTAGATTAGATTGATTCTTTATTTCATCAACAGTTTTGACAATAAGGTTTTCTAAGAATAAGGACATGTACTAACTTCGATAATAAAAATTATTTCGTTGCGCAGAGGTGTATTATTGACTTTCTGTCAAAAGTTCGAAAGGGAGGCAGCTGTGAGTGTCAAAAAAACCAATAATTAAAAAAGAAGCCATAGATGCTTACCCTAAAGATTCCAAACCTACTCTGGAAATTTGGCATTTACTCCTGTTTTTTTTTCAAATTTGCTCCCAAATTTTATGCCTGAGGTTCGAGTTTAGATCCAGTGGGTTAGATGAAGAAACATTTCGAGATAAATTGAAAAGAAATGAAAGGGTCTACCCTCTTTAGAATTTTATGCATTTTTCAATTGTGTTATAACGGGTGATTTTTTAAGAGGCTTAGAACTTTTTAAAAAAAAAAACACAAAAAATTCGAAAAAATGAATGAAATATTTATTTGTATCGATAGTTTAAACCTTGCAATTTAATGTTTAAGGATAATTTCATGCAAATGTTGACCGCGGCTACGTCTCAGGTAGCCCATCCCCTGAGTCCAATTTTGGCATACTCTTTCACACATATCGGCCGGTATCTCACGAATCGAAGTGGGCTTGTCCCTATAGACATTAGCCTTGACATACCCCCACAAAAAATAGTCTAATGGTGTCAAATCGCACGATCTAGGCGGCCAATTGACCGGCCCGAAACGTGAAATTAACTGTTCACCAAACTCGCCTCGCAATTGCGCCATTGTTTCGCGTGCTGTGTGGCATGTGGCACCGTCTTGTTGAAACCACATATCATGCAAGTCAAGAACTTCCATTTGGGGCAAAAAAAAGTTTGTTATCATCGCTCGGTAGCGTTCACCATTGACAGTAACGCTGCGATTCGCATCATCTTTGAAGAAATATGGCCCAATGGCGCGCGATGAACATTTCGAACCGAGCACGAATTTTGATAGTAAAATTCAATAATTTGCAAGCGTTGTTCATTTGTAAGACGATCCATGGTTAAATTGCAAACCAAACTGAAGCTGTTTGACAGTGACACAAGGTACTAAACACACGTCAGCTGTCAAAACCAGTCTTGCCAAAACCAAACCAGCTAAAAAATCACCCGTTACTTGAAAGAATTATTCTAAGATTTTAAACAGATCCGAGTAGTCTAACTCTAGTTTGCTACCTCAGTCCCCTAATATGACGATTATTCGTTAAAGAAAATTTTGTACGAAATAACGATTTTCTGCGGCTTGTAGATAAAATTTTCGAAACTACTCAAACGATCCATACTAAATTATCGCCACAGGTTCTTTAGCTATGGCGCATATCATACGATTTTTTATAAACGACGTTTTCTTTGCAGTTTTTAGAAAATAAAGTAAAAATCATAAAGATTCTGGTCACACATTCTAGATGAAAAAAAAAAATTGTTTCAAAACTGTGAACAGTCGACAGAAGTCGAGTTTGAATTTTTTAACGAATTTATGATTTTATGAATTTCATGAGAAGTAAAATCATTAAAAAAAAAAACTATCTGAATTCAAATTATCTTCTTTCAAAATATTGTCACAACACAACGCACTAGAGTTAGACTGAAAGTTATAACTATTGTGCTGAAATATATTTGAGAAAAAATCATTGAATAAGTTCGCTCACCAATGAACTGTCGCATTCAATGGAAAACCCTACTTCAGTTTTATTTCTATTTAAAATGTCATTAACGATCTCCCGCTCGTTTTTTTGAATTTTCTAAATTTTCGCTTAACTTATTTCTATAGTACGAGTCTCTACAGAGAGGAATTTCAGTTTGTAGATCAAAGCAAAGTTTTTGGTAGAGAGCTTTCAGTCTTGCATTGTTTGGATGTTTTTTAAGACAGTTATGTAGTTTTTTCTTCTTAATTATCTTTTTTAGCAAAGGGATATTCATCCATGGCTTACGACACGTTTATTTTGAATCTTTAATTTCACATGCTAGGCAGTTGTTTGAAATGTGTAACTGGAGTTTAGCTAGAAAAATATCGAAAGCTAAAGAGGGGGCTTGTGCTTCAAAAACGTCATCCCAAAACTCATTAATTAAATCATAAACTGTAGCAGATGCTTCTGACAATAAGTCAATATTAAAATCGCCAAGCAGTATTTGGTTCTTGCAGCTTTGATTACCCAAAAACACAGAAAATTCATCCACGAAAGTCATAACATTAATAAAATTGAATCTGTACCTGTACACACAAAAAAAACAGAATGAAACACCTGATATCTCACAATTAACGGTCATCAAATCAGGAGTATTGAGTTTAGGAAAAACAATATCACACGAAATATCACTACGACAAAAAACCGCAACTCCACCAGCTGCATAAGTTTCATTACAACATGCACTAAGTTCAAGTTCAAGTTAACTTCGGCAAATTGAAACTTTTCAAAGTAATGAAAGTTTTAAACTGTAACATTCAACTGGTTATGCTTGCTTCTAAAAGAACAGCGAAAGCTATTGAAACCAAAGGTAGCAACATTTAAAATTTATTTTTCTTATAAATGTATAAAAATGAATTTCTGGTGTTTCTGCACATTTGGTTTCTTTTCATGTTTCGTGCTTTTTGAACTGTATTCAGCTTCAAGGGGTGTCTCATACTTTTGGCGAAGGCTGTATACGCGGAAAATGTTCACTATTATAAAGTACTAGCTGACCCGCACATCGTTGCTGAGTCTAACGTGTTAAAAGCATTGTTGACACAAAATTGCCACGAAACCAAAACTTGTCAGGAACACCCGCTAGGCTAAGCTTGAAAGTGTTTTATTGCGATGAAATATAATCTTGCTGAAAGATTGATTGAAATAGGTCCAGTAGTTTATAAGTTTTCATATATATTCCCGCTGCCGGTCCCGTAGGAATATGGGCATGAAATATAGTCTATGTTAAAGAGGGGCTGTATAGCATTTTTAATATTACACTCCAGCTTCCGTTCCCCAGAAATTAGTTTATAGGAGGACTGTTTCTGTAACAAGTTTCATTCAAAACACTTCAAGTAGAAAAACTGATCGTTAAGGGTTGTATATTAATTTAACTGCTCAATTGGCTAAATACAAACAATAACATCGCTGTGTCTCTGCTTGTTCACTGCACGTATTTCTCGCTTTTATGGCTGTTGTTAAGTTAGACTTTTTCTTAAGCAAAAAGTAAATACTCTAACTAAACTCAGTCTTAGTAGCTGGCGCAAGTAACAACAAAAATGAAAATAACTTTATTAAGAAAACCTAAAATTCACAGTCAGTGACCACTGGCCAATACCACCATCACAACTAAAGAAGGTAGGTATAGGTTAGGTACATTTATAAAGTTACCCAACGAACGTAATCTGAGAATTGCATTGTTTCATAATTGAAATAAGTGCATTTTGCTATGTGCGTGTGTGAGTAAGTATGTGTATTTGTTTTTGTAACACAGTCCAATTGGCTGGTTTGACCGACTTTGTTTGGTTTGACATTATCGCTTCTTAATTATTGGAGCTTAATAGTGCTTCGAGTCTAGCCTCTGGTTCTACACTATTCGAATATTATATTACGTATAAAGGACAGGCTGCGAAGCACATGGACTACATTCTCAACTCATACTAATATCAGTGTCCAAGTCCAAGTAAGCCGAAAACACCTTTTTTTGCTTCACCGTGTTAGTGTCTGACGGTAAGTGAAAGGTTGATGTAATCGCACTAGTAAGATGTCTTGTTAGATATCAAAAATGCGTGTTGAACACGGGAGTGCCGACACAGAAACAGCCACAGCCACACTTTGGTGTCATTTCATGTTCAATATGAATGTGTGAACACACCAAAGCACCGCACCGGTGCGGTATTGCGCTTCTCATTTGTGTTTAATGATAAAAGGGCCTCTTTTGTGTAGATTGTTTGAAATGAATACGTTTAGCTTGATAGTTTGTTGATGGAGCAAGGTTGAGTGATGGTTGGACATTAGGAGTAAGTCGATGCGACGCACGGTGCGAAAGTATGCTTGTTTGACTGGTCATAATTAATGATTGTTATTGGCTTATCAACACTAAATTGAATTGGTGTTTGGCATGCTAAATCATTTCAAACATGTCAAAATTGATAACAATGAGTTTGAGTGGACAGTTTAAAAATTTGAAGGTGATTCGGGTGTGAATGTAAATAAGCCACTTAGCTTTGGCAGCCAGAGCGCTTGCCGATATATGAAGTGATTTTTTGACAGCAGCAGCACGATGTATTGCACGTCTTTGTTAAATGAAATCATGATTTTCTTGTACACGGGAGTTAAATTAAATGATAGTGTTAAAATAATTGTAGTTTGGACAAGGATAATAAGGACATATGATCTGGGGAGCTATAGAATATTTTTTATTTTTCGTTAGCACGAGTTTTGACAAAGGACACACAGGCCACGAAGAAATTTGCAGAATAATATGTTGTCTTGTTTTTGAACTGAATCAGTTGTGAAATGAATAGATGCTTTAATGAAGATTTCTACTATAATCCTTGAAGTTTATTAGACAGAAAAATATTGGTGTAATAAGCAGAGGAACAAAGAGGCCACCATATTTGTCTTTTAAAAAAACTCCTCTGCTTAAAGTAACAAGCAAGAAGAAGGCTTTTTGAAAACACTTTGTAAGCACTAAAACAATTATTGGGAGAAAATTCAAGCGCATAAGAATAATTGCGAAGCAAAAAGCTTAAAATTTATCCAGGTAACTAACTGGTATTGGGAACTTGTAACCATGCAGTCTCCTTTTACGTCACCATCTTAGCGACAAAATACCATTTCAATGCAAACTACAATGTACTCCACCGGCTTGAAGTCAAGCTCTGATGGCAACTGCCATTTTCACTAAAGGAAACTTAGTATTCCATATCAAATAACAATCTAAAAAAGAAAAGCACCAAGAGAAGGGAGAATAAAGTTTACAAACTCTTTTATAGCTCAACCAACATGGCCCTCCAGCCAGTCCAGGCCCTAGTTAGTTTCCTCTTGTAATGCACTTTTTGATGGTTAGGGTCGTTCTGCTCTTAGTCGCTGCACGTGAGGTAAGGTCATACCCAGCAGCTCATAAAATTAAGGGCTCAATAGGCTGGATGGACCGATTTTCTTCAAAATTTACAATTAGGGTTTGTGGAGCAGCCCACAGAGGAATTTTGGAATTGAGGCTCTAGGTCTTGAAATAACGGTACGTGCCATACAACAGACTTTGACTCGGACCACTACCTTGTTGCAGTTAAGGTACGAATGAGGATATCTTGTTCATGACCAGCACGAACTAACGCTGTGAAGATACGACGTCGGAAAGCTACAATCGCAAGAGATTGCCAATGCCTTTTCCAATCGAGTGTCCCTTCAATTATCCTTGATTCCCATGCCGACAGCATTAAGCATTGAAGACCAGTGGCCAAGAAGCCATCAGAACTACTGCCTCTGAGGTTCTGGTTTTCACTCGGCCACCAAAACGAAACCCATGGTTCGATGAAGAATGCAGGCAGGCAAATGCAGCCAAACAAAAAGCACGTCAAATGCTGATGCAACAACGAACAAGGGCTGCTTACGATCAGTATAACGAGATCTATAAGGAGAAAAGAAGGGCAGAACACCGACTTCTCAAAAGGAAAAAGAAGCAGCATGAGAAGCGCTCGTTTGAGGAAATAGAGAGGTGCCATGACAGGAACGGGATTCGGAAGTTTTACCAAAAGGTAAAAAGATCCTGCCAGGGTGGCAAACCCCGAACTCAAGCCTGTAAAGACCAGCAGGGAAACATAGTTATAGAGTCACAGTCGCTACTGAGGATCTGGAAAGATCATTTCTGCAGACTGCTTATCGGCGATGAGGACACAAATTCCGCTGTCAGGCAGATTGCCCCATTCAGCTTAGACGATGATCAAGAATGCCGTCCTCCCGACCTAGAAGAAGTTAAGCTTGCTATATGCAAACTAAAATCAAATAAGACTGCAGGTGCAGATGGCCTTGATGCCGAACTTTTCAAGGCAGCTGGAGATCAGTTGGAAAGGAGCATGCACCAGCTGATCTGCATGATATGGTTGGAAGAAAGCATGTGCGATGAATTGAACATCAGTATCGTATGCCCGATCGTAAAGAAAGGAGACCCTAACAATTGGGCCAATTATAGAGGGATAAGCCTCCTTACTAATTAAATTAAATTAAAATTATTAAAATTAAGTCCACAATAGACACATTACGACAGATCTTGGAAAAAACCCGAGAACGTAATATCGATATTCACCATCTCTTTATCGATTTCAAAGCCGCGTATGACAGCATTTACAGAGACGAGCTGTACAGAGCCTTGTCTAGTTTCGGCATCCCCGCAAAGCTCGTACGACTATGTAGGATGACTTTGGAGAATTCACGCTGCTCCGTCAAGGTCGGTAAAGCACTCACCGAGACCTTTGATGTCGAAAAAGGTTTTAGGCAAGGTGACAAACTGTCATGCGATTTCTTCAAAATCATACTTGAAAAGATTTTAAGAAACTCAAACGTCAACACCAGAAGAACAATCTTTCAAAAGTCTGTGCAATTACTCGCCTATGCAGACGATAATGGGAAGAAAAAAGCGTGATGTCGTTGGTGCTTTTGCGAGTATTGAAACAGAAGCGACAAAAATGGGTTTGATGGTTAATGAGGGCAAAACGAAGTATATGCTGTCATCAAACAAGGATACAGAACATCGAGAATTGGACAAAACGTCAAAATAGACAGACATAACTTCGAGGTAGTACAGGACTTCGTCTACCTAGGATCCGCTGTAGACACGGACAACAACATCAGTGCGGAGATCAAACGGAGAATAACTCTTGCCAACCGTTGCTTCTTTGGGTTAAGAAGGCAATTGAGAAACAAAACCCTCTCCAGAAAAAATAAGGTAACCAAGGTATAACATCTTGATCATTCCAGTCCTGCCTTACGCGGAAGCATGGACTTTATCGAAAGCGGATGAGGAAACCCTTGGTCGTTTCGAAAGAAAAATTCTCCGAAAGATCTTCGGTCCCGTATGCGAAGACAATGTGTGGAGAAGGAGATACAACAACGAGCTGTATGAGCTATACCGCGACATGGGCATAGCCAGAAGAGTACGCATCGCGAGGCTACGATGGTTGGGCCATGTAGAGCGGATGGACCCAAACGCTCCGGCTCGTCGGGTGTTGTGACGAAGCGTCACAATTTAATTTCCGCCCCCACCTCCAAGCCATCGCATCAAAACACTCTACGTGTTCTCCCTTTAATTCGCGTTGCCCACAGCAATTAAATTACATTTATTACAAGGCCAAATGACATCACTGTGTGTGCATCTCCTTATAGGGGAATGCATTGGCAATAACCAGCCGTTCTTTTTATTCACCGACTTACAGTTCACACTTGATTTCCGTGGAAAAATCAATAAGTAGAAGTGGTTTTTGCACTACAAATCAGAAAAAGATTTACGGGTTCTCATACCTCGAACGTAAACTTTACTTTTTCTCTTCCTGGACTATTTTAGTCTCACCATTTTAGGACGTTACATTATTGCGGTGTTTGCACACCGAGTGTGTAGACGTTCCTCGCCGATTCAGTTGCCCTAAGGTAGATCTAATCGATTGCGGTGTTTGTACACCGAGCGAGTGGATTCTTCTTTTTGGTAATCCTCTTTACCGTTTCTAGGAAGTTACATTGCTGCGGTGTTTGTCCACCGAGTGTGTAGACGTTCCTCGCCGATTCAGTTGCCCTAAGGTAGATCTATTCGATTGCGGTGTTTGTACACCGAGCGAGTGGATTCTTCTTTTTGGTAATCCCCTCTACCGTTTTAGGAAGTTACATTACTGCGGTGTTTGTCCACCGAGTGTGTAAACGTTCCTCGCCAATTCAGTTGCCCTGAGGAAGGTACATTATTGCGGTGTTTGTCCACCGAGTGTGTAAACGTTCCTCGTCGCCCCAAGTTGCCGTAAGGAACTTACATTGCTGCGGGGTTGACTATCGAGCTTGTGAGCTTCTTTCTTCAGTCAACCTCCATAGCGAGAGTCATCCTCAACCGCAGACTTTTTCTACGTAGTCCGCTGCCGCCGACGAAGTGTCTTGCCCTGAGTAAGCGCACACACTTGCACACACGCCAAAGCCGATCGATTGTTCTGCCGTTTGCTACAACGCAGGCACTTCCTACGTAGTCCGCCCCCGCCGATAGATTGTTCTGCCTTCCCCATAACGCAGACCTTTACTTCGAAATTCGCGGTCGCCGACAGAGTGTCTTGCCTAACGCAGAGCCAGTCAACAATACACCAGTACCGGACAGGGGACGCCAAGGCCGTAGCGTCCAACCCCCCCCCCCCCCAGGAGAAACGTCACTGCGACCTCCGAGAAGACCAGACGTCCCGAGAAGACCAACCATCCCAAGAAGACTAGTGCAAGGGACAAAGAAACGGAGCTCCCTTAGCTTGCATGCAACATCGTTAATTATTCATTTGAAAAATTTGTAAGGCCTAAAGACCGAATCCTGAGAGAAATTGAAAAATAAAATTCAAAGTTATTTGTAAAATACCCGACCGTTTCCGCGTCTTCATTTCATTTTGAGAAGTTAAACCGCCGAACCCAAGTCTTACGAAGCTTCCTTGGGTAGACCCTGGACACCCTGAGTCCTACCCCAGCCTCGTAAAAGAAGCATCACAAATTGGCGCCCGAGCAGGGACCTGCAGAAAGTTCAACCGTTTGCCGTACCTGTCCAGGAGCTGACGCAGAGTCCACCGACCGACACCGAAACTTGACGACCAGCTTCCAAGATGCCTACCGATACCGACTCCATCGCACCGGAAGAAGATGCCCAGGAATACGAGGAGAACCCGAATCCGTACCAGAACTTAGGATTCATCTGTTTCCTAAAGAAGCCTGAGTTAATAGAAACTCTGTCCCAACGTGGACAAGACACCAGTGGAACGGTTCAGGAGCTACGGCAACGCCTGAGTCGCCACCTGAAAGAAGCGCGTATGCACCGGTCAACACAAAATCTGTGCGCTGAGTGGGAGGACAAAATAGAGGAAAGGAACAATGCTGACCCTTCGGATGACGAAGACTACGCAACTGCTTCTGGATCGAATATACCGCCGTCCGCGTCGGAACGTAAACACCAGAAATTATTCCAAAGCAGACTCCAGGTACCGATGCTCCAGAAACCGGTCATGACCACACCCGCTCTGTCACAAACAGCACACTATGCTCCCCCCGCCAGACTCAAACGAGCAGCCTCCGCTCCTCCGCAGGCTGAACCACACGCCGGTCCCCGTACATACCCCGCCACGTCCACATATCCCCCACCTGGCCGATTCGGACGCAGTTTCGAAGCGGAACTAATGAACACCGTCCGCAAATGGGGATTTCGATTCGATGGCTCCGGAAAACCATTGGAATTCTTGGAGAGAATCGAAGACCTGGCGGTGTGTTATGAGATACCATTAAACGACATGCTCCGGACACTTCCCGAGATTTTCCGCAACGCGGCTGTAGAATGGTTCAGGATTAACCGAGACGCCTTAACCACTTGGGCAGTGTTTCGCCAGGCCTTTCTACGTCATTTCTTGCCAGCACGTTATTTCCATAAACTGGAAGATGAAATAATGCGCAAGAAACAAGGCCCCAAGGAGAAAGCGAAAGACTATGTACGTTCATTCCAGTACCTGATCCGACAACACCCACGCATGACTATCGAGGATAACGTAGACCGCATCTATGACGCACTACGACCAGAGTACCGACTCTACATCAAGCGTATAGAATTTACGACTTTAGATGAGCTGATGGATCTTGCGGAGGAATACGAGTTCGTACGCCAAGAAGAGCGAAACTCTCGTCCTGCCTTAAGTCATCAGCAATACCAGTACCCGACCGCACTTGTTCCTCGGTTGCAAGTACAGAGGCCTTCACCCGCCTTCTCTAGTCAAGCCGTCATGCCGCGAACGCCGATACCGCCACCTACCGCTGCCTACGACAGAAACACGCATTGTTGGCAATGCAAGCAGAGAGGGCACAATAAAAAGGACTGCCGACGCCCTTTCAGATTGTTCTGCTCTTTCTGTGGGGAAGACGGTCGGCTCACCAAAGATTGTCCTTGTCATCGGAGTTATAACGCCGTTCTCCGCCAGTCCGGCCCCACCCGTCCACCCGATCCTCGACCGTTCGTGCCTATCGAGGCTGGCGATAGAGTATACTATGCATTGATCGACACCGGTTCTTCGCGATCATTTATCGGCCCTGGCTTACGGGAAGAATGCCGCCAAATCGGAGCAGCTAGGAGAGACCAGCCGCATGCCGTGGAATTTGCTGACGGTCGAACAGCCAAACTGTCCGAGCATTATGTCCTGTCTCTGAATTTAAATGGTAAAGTAGTGCAAGGAGAAACTATTTTCCTACCCACCTTGGCAGAAGACGCCATATTAGGTATGGACCTTTTAGGAGAGGCAGGATGCACGCTAGAGCTAGGAGGCCGCAGACTTGCTATGCCAACAGCTGCTACGACCCGAGCACATACACGAGATATGAAAGGAGCCGCAGCGACGGCAAAATCATGCCTTGTTGACACCAACAATTGCGCAGCGAATATTGCAAAAATAAATACAAACCAGGAAAACTTCATTCGACCGCCGACCACCGAGCCACACAGACCTCTTTTTGGCAATAAAGAAATTTCGAATTTTGAACAACCAGACCGAAAAATGGACAAAGACAAGCAACCGAAGAAAAGACCCCCGCCGACTGCACCCGACCATCCTTGCAAGAGGAAGCCGACGCACCCTTGTCGACCGAGCCCTGGAGACCGTCCGGTTGTATTGCAACTGGTGCAAGCTGCACCAACCAAGGCAACTACCTCCCGACGGGTAACTCAAAAACCCACTCACCCGCCGGCCGTACTCATTCGACCTCCGCCGGGCCCAGAAGTGCGGATGACCCAGATCCAATCAGTGCGGGATAAGGCCAGCACGCTATGGGACGAGCGCCAACTCAGAGAGCTGCAGCGAGCTAATCCCAGCGATCCTCCGTCGACGGTAGCAACGCCCGTGTGGAAGCTCTACGAGGTCGACTTGCCTCCGATGGACGAGGTGCGACGGTTGATCATCCACAACGTGTTGGGGGGCCCAGCTGCCAGACAATTGCATCGGTTGGATCCCAGGCTATTCCCCCCTGCCAAAGAGTCCGCGGATGCGTCCGGGCCACAGAGCCCTAGCTCTCCAGATGCCGAAACCGAAGCCGATTCTACGAATGCCGGGGACGCCAGCACGGATCAGATAGCAGCAGAGCCAAAGAAACGCTCGCAGCCTCCGCTCACCAAGACCCAGCGAAGGCGAGCCATCCGGCTAAGGAACCCAGAAGCTGACCCGTTCCGAGGCATCACTTTCGTCTTCCGCCACAACACGCGACCTTTCTTCATTCAGAAAAAGGACAGGAGAATCGTCGTGACTCCCAACGACACCGGTACAGAGGCGGTGCTGTCATGCCAAGACAGAACCAAGGAAGTCCCGATGGAACTGCGGGAGGTGTAGGCAGAGCAAGGTTAAGTCTTCTTTGATGATGATCGTAGAGCGATCGGGTTTTGTTATGATCGTAGGACGATCGAGTTTAGTTTCTTTTGACATCAGTTCTCTCTCAGGATAGGAATTAAGTTTAGTTTTTTATATTAAGCCGGAATGTGAGTTATGTTTATTTTTTTTTTATAACGTTTACAAAAAATTTTACAAAAAAAAAAAAAGGACAAAAAAAATAAAATAAAGGAAAAAAAAACAACAACAAAAAAATAAAAAAAATAAAAATAAAAAAAAAAATGTATAAAAAGAATACAAAAATAGGAAAAAAAAAACAACAAAACATAAAAAAAAGACAAAAAAAAAAAAAAATATATATATATATACTATATATAGAAAAACCACACAAAAAAAGAAGGGCAGGATTTAAGTCCCTCAAAACGAAAAAACATACACGAACTCTCCTAGTTAGTGCCAGAGGGGTCTGAGACGAGAGGGTTCTCGTCTTTCAAAGAAGGGGGGATCTGTGACGAAGCGTCACAATTTAATTTCCGCCCCCACCTCCAAGCCATCGCATCAAAACACTCTACGTGTTCTCCCTTTAATTCGCGTTGCCCACAGCAATTAAATTACATTTATTACAAGGCCAAATGACATCACTGTGTGTGCATCTCCTTATAGGGGAATGCATTGGCAATAACCAGCCGTTCTTTTTATTCACCGACTTACAGTTCACACTTGATTTCCGTGGAAAAATCAATAAGTAGAAGTGGTTTTTGCACTACAAATCAGAAAAAGATTTACGGGTTCTCATACCTCGAACGTAAACTTTACTTTTTCTCTTCCTGGACTATTTTAGTCTCACCATTTTAGGACGTTACATTATTGCGGTGTTTGCACACCGAGTGTGTAGACGTTCCTCGCCGATTCAGTTGCCCTAAGGTAGATCTAATCGATTGCGGTGTTTGTACACCGAGCGAGTGGATTCTTCTTTTTGGTAATCCTCTTTACCGTTTCTAGGAAGTTACATTGCTGCGGTGTTTGTCCACCGAGTGTGTAGACGTTCCTCGCCGATTCAGTTGCCCTAAGGTAGATCTATTCGATTGCGGTGTTTGTACACCGAGCGAGTGGATTCTTCTTTTTGGTAATCCCCTCTACCGTTTTAGGAAGTAACATTACTGCGGTGTTTGTCCACCGAGTGTGTAAACGTTCCTCGCCAATTCAGTTGCCCTGAGGAAGGTACATTATTGCGGTGTTTGTCCACCGAGTGTGTAAACGTTCCTCGTCGCCCCAAGTTGCCGTAAGGAACTTACATTGCTGCGGGGTTGACCATCGAGCTTGTGAGCTTCTTTCTTCAGTCAACCTCCATAGCGAGAGTCATCCTCAACCGCAGACTTTTTCTACGTAGTCCGCTGCCGCCGACGAAGTGTCTTGCCCTGAGTAAGCGCACACACTTGCACACACGCCAAAGCCGATCGATTGTTCTGCCGTTTGCTACAACGCAGGCACTTCCTACGTAGTCCGCCCCCGCCGATAGATTGTTCTGCCTTCCCCATAACGCAGACCTTTACTTCGAAATTCGCGGTCGCCGACAGAGTGTCTTGCCTAACGCAGAGCCAGTCAACAATACACCAGTACCGGACAGGGGACGCCAAGGCCGTAGCGTCCAACCCCCCCCCCCCCCCCCCCCCCAGGAGAAACGTCACTGCGACCTCCGAGAAGACCAGACGTCCCGAGAAGACCAACCATCCCAAGAAGACTAGTGCAAGGGACAAAGAAACGGAGCTCCCTTAGCTTGCATGCAACATCGTTAATTATTCATTTGAAAAATTTGTAAGGCCTAAAGACCGAATCCTGAGAGAAATTGAAAAATAAAATTCAAAGTTATTTGTAAAATACCCGACCGTTTCCGCGTCTTCATTTCATTTTGAGAAGTTAAACCGCCGAACCCAAGTCTTACGAAGCTTCCTTGGGTAGACCCTGGACACCCTGAGTCCTACCCCAGCCTCGTAAAAGAAGCATCATCAGAAGAAGCACATTGCAGGGAAATCGCGGAAGGGGAACACCTCGCCTTAGGTGGCGCAATCAAGTGGATGAAGACCTCAACCGACTTGGAGTGCGAAACTGGAGAGAGCTTGCCCGAAATCGAAGTCGTTATAGAAGGATGTTGGTTGAGGCCCAGGTTCACCCCAAACTGTAATGCGCACATAAGTAAGTGAGTAAAGTAAGCCATACAACCGATATGATAATACTTATTTTTTTTTAGAACAGATTCAACGATTTCGATAAAATTTTTTGTGAAAAATTAATTTTTTATTATCTTTCATATGAAGTAAGAAAAAAATTTGTAACACGTCTAAAAACGGTACCTCCGATAGTACCGTTTTTTTCTAAATTGGCTTTCTCGTTAATGGCTTGCACGATGTTGACAAAATTTCGTATTTTAGAAGTCATAAGTTGTCTTAAAAAGACTGCATATCATTATTTTGAAAATTTTAAATTTTGAATTATAACAAATTTAAAAAAAAAATTTGATTTTTATATTACTTCAAAATCATATAACTAGATTTTCTTAAAATTTTTTGTCAAAACAACTTCAGTCAAGTTTTTAAGCTTTGCTTACTGTATTCCTAAAAAACTCGTTAAAAATAAAAATAAAAATAAGAACCGTTATTTTAAATTGGTCCAAAGATTTTGATTAAATTTTCAGCGTTTGTACTTGTTCCTAGATGACGTACATACTTCGTTTTAACTCGAAAATAGCCAGATCCATTATCGCCCCTTTCATTTTAATACTAACGAAAGCTCCACAGTCATTAGCTTAACCGAGTTGCTAAGTGGTTTTTTTCAAAAAGTATACCTCTATTGAGTACTGTATAGATGCTTCAAGAATGATGTTGAAGAGGTTAGATTATAGCCCTTCAACATGTCTGGAGCCTGTGCGACTGTGTCGACATCAAATTAATCAGTGAATTTCTAGTTGGCTTTGACGGAGAAGCCAGACGGTTATTAAGGACACTCTAAAATAATAACAGCCTCGTCTGTTTGAACCAGCTTCGACTTACATTTTTTTTTTAACTTTAACTAGATATAGGAAGAATGGAGGACCTCTTCTCTTGTGGAGCGATCTGAAGGTTTCATTCGCGTTACCACAATTAACAAATATTTGTTTCTTTTCGGACTCTTTATGGCATTGCCTCTGCCCAAACACTCTAAGATAAGTTGACTAGTCTCTTTCCATGTATTCACAGAAACAAAAATTTAACCGCTTACTTCCTACAAGAAAATGACTCCAGCGCTGCTCAATATGAGCAAATTATTTAAATTTTTTTGAATCTGGCAAAAAATTCACATTGTGTGCAGGCTAAGATCCTTGATTATAATTGTATCTTTCGTTCGTTGTATTATGATCGTAGAATCTGAGGAATGCATTTACATATAAAAATGAATACCTATATCCCTTGGTCACGCCGTCACGCGTGAACGTCTGGACCGATTTCACTATTTTTTTTTTTGTTGTGTTTGTTACTGTCAGGAGAAGGTTTTGTCCATCCCTATAATCCCACGGTAACAGAAACGGGAACGGAAACATCAAAGTTACTTGACCGATTTCAAAAATTCTTTCAACTCTAGGATGTTACATTATCCCTGAGTGACATAGACTTACATTTAATTCACATATTTCCATAGGTACAGAAGATTCCCACGGAAACGGAAAATTAGAAACTTCTGGACAGATTTCAAAAATTCTTTCAGCACTGGGATGTTACATTATCCCTCAATAAAAAGGATAACACATATTTCATCCCCATATTCCCATGGAAGCTGAAGAACGAGAACGGCAACCTTAAAACTACAGACCCGAGCAACACCTCCCGGTGTATCTCAGCTAGTATTATTATAAATTTGTAAAAGGGGATAAATGTTTGGTTCTTTCGATTTGTTTGTTGTTGGCAAAAACTTAGTTGATTTGTTCTTAATGTATTATAAAATTATTCGAAAGGTATTTAAGTATACACAATAAGCAAAATCTAAGTTGAACACCTAAGCCAAAACTCTCAAAAACCGCTGAGCCAACAAATTGTGAATTTTGGCAGCAGCACGATGGCAAACTATCGTTTCCGTTTCGTTGTGTTGCTATGGCTTATAAATACAATTGTTGGAAATACTACTTTATTAAAAATAAAATAGAGAAAGTGCATTTTACTTTAAAAATAAAAACAAACACGAAAATTTAATCAAAAGTACCTACTATGTCGATAAACATATCGTGAAATTGAATTCATGTTTACCTTAAATATAGAGTGTTACAAAAAATAGATAGTTTTAGGTTAAACCGCATGGACATCGCTGGCCTTCGAGTTATTATAACCTTAAATTTAACCTACTGAAGGCCACTCACAATGTTAAGCTTGAAGAACCATTCCAGTCAGAACACCACTTATTAGTGATGGGGCAAGTAAATTATTCAACTTACTACACTGGTCACACTACATCAGCACCAATGCTCTCGATATTCTCCACTTCATTCAACTCTCTTCCGTTCTGTTATCACTTGACTTGGCTCACACTCTCCCCAAAAATACATTTTCTCTCAAAAGCCCAATCAACTCCCGCAATTTCTGCGAGCACTGAGAGAGTGCATTTCATAAAAAATTGCAATCCAAACATTTACACCATCACTTGCAGATGGCTTCAACCGAAACTCTTCAACAAAACACCAACCAACCATCCCCGTCGTTGTGCCCGTATCCAACACTACTTTACATTTTTTCCACCTCAGTCAGCTTCAACTCCACAACACCAAGCAAACCATTCTTGTGTGGTATCTTTTGTTTGATATTCTGCACGGAGTCAGCTCCGCTCAGCACCAACAGTAACAACATTTTCCCAGATCCCCCATTTCGATTCCAACTTTGTCCGATGGAGGGGTTCATATATAAAATCGAAACGATAAACTTACCATCCACCAGTCGATAATTTCAAACGAATTTCAAATGAACACGGACCGCTGCCACAGTTGAACGTTATTTTTTCTTGCTCTCTTGGATGTTGTGCAATATTGTTTGTTTCTTCAAAATTACCAATTCATCTGATTAACGTTATTTTGTTTTTTCTTTCCTCGCCTTTCCTTTTAATAATTAACATCGATCAATAAATTAAATCACAAAAATAAATAAAGTTTTAGAAACTTTAAATTCGGTTCTTGTGTTCATCGGAATTAAAAATAATAATATTCGAACAATTTCGGCACTGCAAAGTATCTGAAAAGGAATTTTTTGTAATTGTTTTGTTTATTTACTTAAAAAATTATCAAAAAAGAAAAAAAATTAATAAATCCTCAACAAGTGTTGTATCGAAGTGTGTGCAAATAGTAATAAAAAAAAAAATTAATGTGTGTATAGGTAAATAGCAGAAAGTAAAAGTATCTCAAAGGCAAAATAAATTACAAGGAAAAAAATAAATTGCAGTTACTCTACAGTTGAGAGAGGTTCTTTTTGTTGTTGCTGCTGCAGTTGTTGTTGGCTGGTCCCAAGGAGATTTACGTTCGGAATAACCATTCATGCATTAAGGTGTGTAACAAATCTACTATTACTTGTTTTGGTATCTATTTTTTCTCTTTTTTGTGTTTTTTGTGGCACAGATACATAAATATGGGTTTTGAGGGTAAGAATTTGGATATTTTGCAATGAGCCGTGCTTTGGAACAGGTGCAAGCCAATCTTCAAGTTCATCTTTCCTTTGAGACAGATACGAAAGTGTCTGTGGGATTGAATAATAATAGCTTCACTTGCATTTTCATTGGAATGCTTGCCTTACTTCTTAATATCCGCAATCGGTATTGCTAACCACAAACAGACGATGCTTGACATCTCTGAAGATACTTTTCACAATTACTGACAGCACCACAGAGGTGGTGCGCGGTAGCATGTTGCATGTCACAAGTGGTGTCTGTCTGTATGTAGTAGCATTCTTTGGAGATTTTATGCTGAACATTAGTTGGCATTGTCGTCATCGAATCGCAATTACTCGTATGTGCTTGTGCATGTTACTTCGAGCGGTCATTATGAACTGTGGATTGTTTCTATTAGTTTGCCAACGAATTGATAAATTACCGTGGCTTGCTTCTAGAAGCTAAAGTTACCCCAAGGAATGCTCGTCTGTAATGTGAAATGTCATCGTAAATTGTTGCAAAGAGGTTATTCGCCAGCAATAATTTAATGACCGCGCACTTTAAACATGTTTTATGGGTGCTAATTTTGATTGAGAAGGATATAGCCATAGACAATAGGAATGGGAATCTCATGCCATTTTGCAGTCTCGCAGAGTATCTTCATTTGGCCATCAATTAAATTTTTCTTCATCTCCATCATCATCGTCGTCTGCGTCCGTCGTCCGTCGTCAACATCACCGTGCTAGATATTATAGCACAACTGTATGACAAGGCAATACCATTAAATAACGTCGATATGTGAATGGAATTTCTTTAGAGGTAAAGTAAGCACATTGTGTGAACAGTATTCCGTAATAAGCTTAGTGCCGTGTAAGTCCCGTGAGTCGTCTACGTCTATGGCGAAGCGCTAAAGCTTCTCCTGATTTTGCCAGCACCTCTTTTATCAGGTGAAACGTGTTCAATTGTGTTTTTGTTTCATGCATTTGATGAAATATCACAGTTTAGTTGAGCAATGTTGCAATGTGTGACCTTGTACTTTTGCTTCATTAGATTTATTTTAATTTGTTTCAGCTTTTTTTCTGCTTGGTATATAAGCTGTGTGGATTTTAAGTTGTTTTTTTTTTAATACTTTTTTTTGTTATTCTAATTGTTCACCTACAATTAGTGTTTTGAATGTATTGACTTGGGAAGTGTGGCAGTAAACAGTGATGTTGTGTTTTCATAAACAGTGATGTTGTTCGGTAGTCTTGTTCGTACAACATTTAAGCGATCGTAAAATATTTTATTTCGAATAGTCAACTAAGAGACTGTAAGCTAAGCTTTCAGACTTCGAAGATAAAAAGTAAAAGAGTGGAAGTGTGGTATTGGAAGTAAATGTTTTGAATAATTGAATATTAATGCCATTTTAATGTTGCAAACAAAGCACGAGAGAATTTCTACTCAAAGGAGCTGCTAGAAACATTCAATTTGCAAAAGAAACCGTTTTCTGCATGGGGCTATTCATAGTAGTAAACTTTTAACAAATAAACAACATCCACTGCTGATTTTATGGAATATCTCACAGAAATGTGGAACCAATCTTTGCACTACTTTAGAAAAAGTAAGATTATGGGCCTCGATAGTTCTAAAGCATTCGACAGAGTTTGGCGTTAAGTTCTCTTATCAAAAATGCGTGCTTTTGATATGTTGAGTCTTTTCTTTATTGGACTAGAAAATACCTTTCCGAACGTTCAATACAAGATAATTTTTAGTTTGATACTCACTTTATAAATTCTGGTATGCCTCAAGGCTTCGTTTTGTCACCTACTCTCTTTTTTACTTTCATAAACGATCCCTTGTCTGCAATTTTTAATGATCTTTGTTTGCTAACGACTCAGCCCTTGGTTTCTCATACTCGTTTCCAAATTCATGTGTATGTTCTTCGAATGTAGAACAGTCACATGTCGATTAGCTCATTAAGTTCCGACCTTGAAAGAATTGCTTCATGGAGTAATACGTAACGATTAGAATTCAGTTCTTCGAAGACTTAAAGCTGTCTCTTGTCGTCAAAGCATACCATTCCCCCATTACTATTATCCATGAATGGTACTAGCATCCAAGAAACCGAAAAGCTATCAGTATTTGTTAGGTGTGTAAACGATGATTTCTGTTGGAGTGGCTACATATTTGAATTCGCCAAAAATTTTGCTAAATGCTTTTGCTTCTTGAGACGATATAGGAAATTCTTCACATCTTCTGATCTGGCAACTACACTACTCGCTTAAATTAATGGATATTAAAAAAATTTCAAATTTTTCGGTGATTTTCCACTAGTGATAACTCAGAGAGAATAGGTCGTACAAAAAAGCTAAAAAAAAAAGTTTTTTTTCGTCGACTGTTCTCAAGCAAACAATTTTTTAATTTTTGCTCGTCTTTTAAATTGTCTGAGGACTTCGTCTAACAACCATTCGTTTAGGAAATTTAATAAACTTAAATTTGAGTTATAGTTGAGCTCGTTATGATGATTTGTTGCGAGTAATCATCAATTAAAGCAAAATAGTCTATTTTAACTTTGACAATTAATTACTCGGAAACGAACAATCGCACGAAAGCTAAATGTATGGTTCCGGAAACTGCAAAGCACTCTCTATGATATGCAGTTTGTGACTATCCCATCCGCTCAAAATTGAAGAATAGTTCCTTTATTTAGTCAGGTGCTCCTCGAACATCATTACACCTGCTAGATAGGGTTCAAAACAGGGCTTTAAGTGCCTGGCCATACGTCGCTTAGAGTTGCCGCTCAGCCGCTCGCCGCTCAGCCGCTTAGTGCCTGGCCATACGCCGCTTAGAGTTGCCGCTCAGCCGCTCGCCGCTCTGCCGCTCCGCCGCTCTGCCGCTTACTGCGTGGCCGAGGCCTAAGACTGATAGGTGATAGTTCAATTGTAGGATCGATTGATTCTCTTGAACATCTTCGAAATGTTACCTTTCTCTTTATTTTACCACTTTTTTCAAACAGTGCTCTAGCGAAATAGCTAGCTGCGTTTCCCCCTTGAAACAATTCAGCCACAACACCCGCATCGATAGGAATCCTCAACAGTTTTATCTAGAGCCCAACTTCGGGTGTGCAGTCAAATACAGTCGAATGTGGAAAGCTCGACCGGACTCTTTTCCCTGCGTTATACGATCGTCCAAAGTTCTACTGCATCTACTATTAAATCATTTCTTATTTTCTTTGATGCTCGCACTGTGTTCTATAACATTGGAAGGGTTTGCATAAATCCTTGATGTGTTACGTTAATAATAAAAATACAAAAAAAAAAAATAGTTCCTTTCAATTATATTGAAAGTAGCACTAGGTTTTTGCTGTGAGTTCAGGTAACAAACAGGGCTGTCAAAGAGTTTGCATTTTTGTTCAAATGCAAGAAATGTGTGGTGATTTTGTTGTTTGGCGTTCTTCGAGAACCAAAACCTGAGGATTTTTCGGTAGTTCCATAACAAAGAAGTGTTAAAAAAAAATTCTCATTCAACCCTGGGAAGAAACAAGAAACAAGAATAAAAAGGAATTTTACAAAAAGATGCTTGTTAATTAAGGAAATGGAGTGACCCCTCCTCTACCTCCTCATCGTATCGCGTCCCTGAAATAAATCGGATGTTATTATGACCATAGTAAGGATTCACATCAACGAAGAAATCCAAGGCATGTTCTCTAAGATACAATACATGACCACCATCTTTCGTTGTTAGTTGTAAGAATGTTTTGGAGAGATCCGATTATTTCTTGCTCTATAGCTTTAAGTACATATACAAGTACAGTACATGTCTTATTGAGTTCTAGTGGTTATTTTGTTTACTTATGCGCCTTTACCTTTCCGTTTTCATCAAAGTGTCGTGGATCCCAAATTAAAGAGATGGTGTTGGTTGTACTGAGCAGTCTTGGTTGCCACAGCAACATTCTAACAATTTAGATGTCGTCACTATGATGAGATAGCTTTTACTGTCGTCTGGCTGTCTGTCAAGCAATATAAGCTATATTTCATCTTTACATTCCATGGGGGACGGGAACGGGGACGGTGGCTTCAAAACTACTGAGTCGATTTCAAAAAACTCTTTCAGCATTGGAATGCTACATTATTCACGTGTGGCGTAAACAAATAAGCGTCTAACTTAAGCCCTTTTTACGTGCGTTCAAAAGTACACACAGAGTTTTCTTTTAAAGTGTGTGTTGTTAAAAATCAAAAAACCAAATGTAAGTTTGACGATTTTCGTATTTTTAATGTAGCAAGATCCCGGATCAAAAGTATTGTATGACGTATATTTTACCTTGTATGAAAACAATGCCACTAAATCACAAACTTCTTCTGTTAATAGACCAAGTGCTGGAAGCAAATTTTTGGAGTGGCGTGATAACCAAAAATATTGCACATGTATGTGTAGATACACGCAACATTATATCAGATTCAACCGTCTGGCAGGTTTCTTTTTCAGCCGTGGGCGGGGGTGGGCGTTCGAAAATGGTAATTTTTCAGATTTTGAGGTCGAAGTGATAACCACATAAATGATACATCAAAAAATCAGAAAAATTCCCCTGATTACAAAAAACTCGGTCCCAGACGATTTGGTTTCAGCCTACTGCTTGCCAGACGCATTTTAACACTTTTCAAGTGCATTTTTCAGCTTTAAGTATTTATAACTTTTTTCCTATTACATATAACCAAGAAAGTGGTACGCCAAAAAATAAGAAAATTTACCCTGATTTCAAAAAAGTGTATTTCAGATGATTTAGTTTCAGCCTACTGCTTGCCAGACGCACTTTAACATTTTTTTAAACGCACATTTCAACTTAAAGTATTGATAACTTTTTTCTTATCACATGTAACCAAGAAAATGGTTCGCCAAAACATCAGAAAAATTCCCCTAATTACAAAAAAGTCGGTCTCAGACGATGTGGTTTCAGCCTACTGCTCGCCAGATGCATTTTAACATTTTTAAGTGCATTTTCAGCTTAAAGCACTAATAACTTTTTCCCCATTACAAATAACCAAGAAAGTGGTACACCAAAAAATAAAAAAAGTTACCCTGATTTCAAAAGAGTTCGCTTTAGACGATTTGGTTTCAGTTTACTGCTTGCCAGACGCTCTTTAACATTTTAGTAAAATGCATTTTTCAACTTAAAGTACTGCTAACCTTTTCCTACCACATATAACCAAGAAAGTGGTATGTCAAAACATCAGAAAATTTATTCTGATTACAAAAAAGTCGGCATCAGACGATTTGGTGTCAGCCTTCTCCATGCCAGACGCATTATAGCTTAAGCATGTTTATCAAATTCAATGAAAATCAAAAATTTCATTTAAATGAAATACTACAAACAATTATTCATTGAATTTTATAAACATGCTTAAGCTAAAATGCGTCTGGCATGGAGAAGGCTGACACCAAATCGTCTGATGCCGACTTTTTTGTAATTAGGGGAATTTTTCTGATGTTTTGGCAAACCATTTTCTTGGTTACATGTGATAAGAAAAAAGTTATCAAGTAATTAGAAAAATGCATTTGAAAAATGTTGAAATGCGTCTGTCAAGCAGAAGGCTGAAACGAAATCCTTTTGGACACACTTATTTGTAGTCGGGGGAACTTTTGTGATGTTTTGGCGTACCATTTTCTTGGTTACATGTGATAAGAAAAAAGTTTTCAATACTTTAAGGGGGAACGCTGGTCTAGATTTTTGAAGAAACCGAATTTTTTTTTTGTGTCTGAAAAGGTACTTTAGGGTCTTAAAAATAACATACCAAAGGATGGATGCCGGCAAAAATGTCTAAATGCCTAAACTTTCCATTCTGCGGCAGCGCCCCTCTGGTATGCCGTATGATTTTATAGTATTTAAAACTTTAAACGCGTTTTTCTCAAAATCACTTTTATTTGACTGGCCGAAAACATAACTTGAACAAATCTTCACCGATCTATACGAAACTTTGACGGTACATTCAAAATATCTTTCTTCAGAGCCGTACGTAGGATTTTTTTTCTATGTTGCATAGTTTTTTTTTAATCAATAATTTTGTCGCATTTTTTTAGTGAAAATTTGAATTTTTTGTTCAAACGTACACCATTTCGCGAAAAAACAAAATATCGAAAAAATCCTACGTACGGCTCTAGCTGTTGTTATAAGAAAACTAAAAAATTTTGGGATTTTGTTCCAGGATCAAAATTAAGGAGGTTACACTTTCGGCCATGGACCCATCTAAAAAATGAAGTGCCTCCGAAGAAATGCTGAACAGCGGCCATTTTGAATTTAATTGACACGAAAAAATTTGTATTTGTTTATTAAGACCCAAATTATAAAACCTCTTTCACAGATTTTCGATTGATCTTTTTGTTGAGTCACAAAAAATTCATAAATAATGCTCATTTTTTCACGCTCTAGACCAGCGTCCCCCCTTAAGTTGAAATGTGCGTTTAAAAAAATGTTAAAGTGCGTCTGGCAAGCAGTAGGCTGAAACTAGATTATCTGAAATACACTTTTTTGAAATCAGGGTAAATTTTCTTATTTTTTGGCGTACCACTTTCTTGGTTATATGTAATAGGAAAAAAGTTATAAATGCTTAAAGCTGAAAAATGCATTTGAAAAGTGTTAAAATGCGTCTGGCAAGCAGTAGGCTGAAACCAAATCGTCTGGGACCGAGTTTTTTGTAATCAGGGGAAAATCTGATATAATGGTGCGTGTATCTACACATACATGTGCAATATTTTTGGTTATCACTCCACTCCAAAAATTTGCTTCCAGCTCTTAGACTATAACTAATGTTACAGTATGTTATTGCTATACACTGTAGAACCCGAACTTAGACTGGCCATCTAATGTTTTTGTATTTTGCAATTGGTTTTCTTGAGCAAATCAATGAATTCTAACATTCACTTTTTTTAAGCAAACTATTGACCACAGGTTTGAGAGAGAAAAGATGTTTGTGCATGTACAATGTACATATACGTGATTACAGAGTAGACCAAATGGAAGCAGATCTTTTGCGTTGAGAGTAACTTCAAGATCCAGAAGTAAGCCTTTTGACAAAAAGAGTAACGCTTTCATCACTGAAAAACTCCATTACAGAAACTATACAGTGGATATTCCGTACTAAATTGAAAGTGACAGGGTGGAATAAATAACTTGAACGTAACATCCTTTCTTTCACTGCCAAGATGTAAGACATTTTTTGGTTTCGTCTGCAGTCCCCCTAACGTTGAAATGGTCACAATAAGGTTTCAATTAATTGAGCTATTGAAAGGATTTCTAAAAAAAATTGTGTTCTAAGGAAGTTTGTTAATACCACTTTTTTGAAAGAAAAATTTAAAAAACATAGTAGGTATCAATGATATTTTGATTTGCGGGTGGAAAATTTAAACCTTTTTTAATTATGAAACATGTAACAACTGGACAGTCCTTGGCAGATATAAGATTCTAGTGCTTGCTCTGATTGGGGTTAGTAAGTTAAATAATTTTTTCTAAGCATGCCTCCAGTTCAGAAAATATTGTTATAAGATAGCACGAAAAAGAATCTGCAAGGACGAAAGGGTCGTCATTGAGCCCGACAAGCCTGTATTTTCCTTTAAAAAAGGATAAAAGCACGTAAAATACAAGCTGCACTATTTATTAATAAGTTTAAATAATAGAAAAAGAAAATAGCCACATAAGCAGGAAAAATATTAAAACATTATTGCACAGAAATTGAAGAGACCTAGGGCTTAGACCCAGAGCGTTTCTCCCAACTACTGACTAAAGACGACCCTTAAATTTTGTCATTTCCGAAGGGCAATTACCCTCAGAGGATTTGCTCGTTTCCTACGAACGGTCAAACTCGTGCATGTTTTTTTTTTTTTATTCTATTATTTTATTTATTACAGCAGCGTCTTCCATGCCAAGATCTCAGGAGTTACAAACGCTGCAAAACAAGTGTCCATGATGGCGCTATCACATGCTGATATAACTTTTTTCATTGATAGTCAAGCAGCAATAAAAGCTATTTCTGCCACTCTTGTCAAATCACAGCTTGTTTCTTGCTGTCGCGAAGAGCAAAGGGTTCTTGGCACACAGCATAGCGTTAGACTCCGCTGGGTTTCTGGTCACAGTGGTATACCGGGGAAAGAAAAAGCGAACGAATTAGCGAGAAAAGGCTAAGCATTGATCAACCAATCAGGGTCCCACCCTATGAAATTAAACAGATCGTTGGTAACAAAATAATGCGAAAATCCAATGAAAGATGGGAACGCCTAGAATCCTGTGTTACTTCCAGGAAACTATGACCGAAATACGATGAGAACTGATCTGAAAAGCTACTACCATTGAATAGGCCTACATTACGATTGCTTTTCAGTATCATAACTGGACACAACCTACTAGGTTACCACGAATAGAAAATGGGTCTTTGCACCGATGACCTGTGCAATGACGAAGATGAACATGAGGAGACCACTCACTTCTTTTGTCAATGCCCAGCAATCTGCCACACCAGGAAAAATTATCAGACACTCCAAGAAACAGCCTGTTGAACTTCATTAAGGCCGCGAAATGGTGAAAAACTGACCAAACATATAAACTCATAGGTTTTAAGGATGTTACATTACTCTATTGTGTCACAATGGATCTACATTGATCTAAGTGTGACGGTATTGAGATCAAGCGTCAGCTAGGTTATCACAAAAAGAAAATGGGTCTTTGCACCGATGACCTATGCAGAGGATGCAATGACGAAGATGAACACGAAGACACAAGTCACTTCCTTTGTCAATGCCCAGCACTCTGTCATACTAGGAAAAAATTTCTAGGAAATTACTTTTTAAATGAACTAGAAGAATTATCAGACGCTCCAAAAAGCAGCCTGTTAAACTTCACCAAGGCCACAAAATGGTTAAATACTAAACAGACATAAAATCATAGGTTTCTAGGACGTTACAATACGCCAGGGTATCACAATGGATCTACATTGATCTAAGTGTGACGGAAATAAGATCAACCGTCAGCCCATTTCACCTAACCTTACCTAACTAGCAGAAATTTTAACCATCACTCCTTGGGCACGACAGTTTCAGGAGCTGTATCTCGCACATTGCTGGGAACGTATACATTGGAATGTTCGATTTTGTGAAGATTCGATGTAAAATCGAATTGTTGACCATCTCAGTCATAAGGTGCTGTTGATTTTTCAATTCAGAACTCAAATCCAAAAAGTCTATGAAATCAACTATCGTTCTTCTTTTTCTTATCTTTCATTTACACTCACTTTTATATCACTGAGCATTTTTCTCTGAACTAAATATTCAGGTCTTTACTTGTTTTTTTTTTTTTTAACTTAGAGAAGAAACTCATAGCCCTTCAAGATCGTTACTCTCAACCAAAGTTTATCAAAAAGTTTCCGACAGTACACAGAATTTTTATAATAACAATGAGTGCACTAACCAGCATCGCGTCGCCTAGTCAAGCGCAGTGTTTAGCATATTTTTAAGTATACCGCTAACCAAACCGGGTTTACTAAAAACCCCAACAAAAATAAAAAAAAACAACCAACTTTAGTGACAGATACATCCGGTTTCCCTCTATTTTCTGCCGCACCCGTCGCCGTCGCCGTTATTGTCATTTACCTGAAGGCATTAAACTCGAGTATATCATCAGACAAGTTTTGAACTGGGATTTTCTCAGGATTGGTACGATATAAGCTGTTTCTTTGTATCATCATCATCTTAATCAACATCTTCACCAGCGTGTATATTTATTTGCATTTTGTTACTTTTTGCACTTCATTGCTAAACAACTTCGATTTGCCCTTGTACCTCATTTCGAAGACGCCAACAGCGACAACTCTACAACAGCGACAAACATCAAGACTGTGTAGTATGTGTTCGATTATTCGTACATGCAGTAGCATTACAATTTGCAACTTTTCCAAATGCCTCCGAGCTGAGCGGTAAACGCGATAATCAACTAGGCCCCTCACCCTAGCTCAATCTTCTTCTGCGTATGTTTCGCATGGAGCTTAATCTGCGTCTGCAGATGTATGAGACTATACGCATACTATTAAACAGCAACAATATAGTGATAACCAGATACAAATTCAAGATCGTGTAAGTTAAGGAAGTTTCACAATTTACGAAAATCGCGAAAAGTTAAAAGTGAATTTACAATTTCCTATAAAGCCGGTTACACACAGATGAATGCCACGCTACTGCTGCCACAACGCCGGCCATCGAAACATAATCTTCCTCGATTATGCAAATAGCAGAAAAGACATACGCATTCGAACATCTGATTGTACAAGTGGCCATAAGTAGGTTTCAATTCGAAAATGTGGCCAACTGCGTGCATAGACTACCATTGAATAGGTACGCAATGCACAGTTGTTGTACATGTTCATTGCAGACTTGATTATATGAATATTTGGGGAAAATAACATCATCTGCAGAGGCAGTGTATCGAACAATATGACCAACCATCGTGCAGAGGCAGACAAACGCGATGGGGGGCACAAGACACATACGTAAAAGAAAAATAACTTTTGCGGGTATTTGTTCATCATCGTCCCGGTTGTGTCTGCATTAAACAGAAAGTGAAATCTCTGTCGCACTCGTACATAGTTTGCATTCAACTTATCACCTCAACACACCACCACAAAATACGCTCGCTAGCAGGGTTTTTGCTCGATAATTTTTTGGACTTGGCACCACTTTATGAGATGTGAAATGCGTTGAGCATGTTGGACCGGTAAACAAAGGCGTAGTGCAAGTTACTAAGGGAACTATTGACCTTCAAGCAAGCCAGTTGCACTCTTACCAGTTTTTTTTCGCTATGAACCTGTAAATCAACTATCACACTGTTTTGATATCAACTTAACTTCTTTTTCGTGACAGAGGAAGTTCATTAGCCCCGAAAACAAAATGACCTTGCTCTGGAAGCATTTTTTCTTTTTTTTTTTGTGATTATAATTAGCTATACTCTGGAAAGATTTATTACTATCGCTTTGACGGAATAAGTTGTCCAACTGGCCTGGAAACTTTTTAAAGATAAACAATTTATTTGGCTTAGCTTTTTTCTTATAACGAGCATACGAATTGCAGAAAAGGATTTGCAAATCGCAAGGTTAAAAACTAATATTGTAAAAGTCGGAACATGCGTGATATGAAACTTCTTAATAGGCTTCAATTTAATAAGTGACCCCCTGCTCATACTCTTTCTAACCGATGAACGTAGATCTACTAATGGAAAGTTCTTTAGTTTTTGTTGGAAAAAAAGTATTTCCACTCAGTCTACATTAGACTTTAGAGCTTCACAGCTTCATTTCAATACACTGCAAATTTAATAAACACAAAAACGATAAATTATTATTTAAACACTATTTGTTTATGAAAGTGATCACTTTTCAATGCACTCTTTCAGCACTCCAGCAAGTAAACCTTTTCAAGGAAACGAAAGGAATTTTCGGAATTTCGTATTTTGTCAGTCAGTTTTGTAGGACCCGACAAATTTATCCAACAGACCGAACATTTAAATATTTTAAATTTCAATTGACTACAGTTAAGTTGATCCTGTGGAAGTGGTAGTTTTTATTTATTATTATTTTAATTCCTTATTATTACTTTTTTGATTTCTTGCCTGCTCCACATAATTTCTTAAACAATTGATTGAGGAGTTGTTCAACCTCAGACTTAATGTTTTCAATTCACCTAATGCACAACTATGTTTTGACGAGCAACTGAAATCATTCACAAGTCCTCTGATATTTTCCGAATTTCAGTTCCCAATGCCCAAAAGTAAAAGGCATAAAAAATAATTCATTTTTATTATGGTACATTTCATCCACATTACATTACTCTTTCATATTCTCTTCGACCTAATAACGTGATCATAGGAATGGTTGAGAGGAAATGCTTATGCACTTGGCTCTGGATTACTCTAAGCTGTTCTACTAAAACTTGCAATTAGATTTATTTGCTTTTTAAAATACAAGCCCATCAGGTAGCAGCCTTTTTTGTGGAAGATTTCCAGATCTTCATAACTTCATCATGCCCTCCTCAGGAATTTAAAGAGATAGAATCTTCAGAGTTTTCTTCTACTTTTTCTTCTTCTTAATTTTCTTCTTCTTCGTCTTCTTCTTTTTCTTCTTTTTCTTCTTCTTCTTCTTATTCTTCTTCTTCTTCTTCTTCTTATTTGAAGATGCTCGCTTCATTAAGACTTACGAATGTCATTACTGAATATACAAGAGTAGATCCGATTAATGGCACGAAATCAGTAATTGATCATATCCTTGTAAGCGAAATTGGTAATGAAATTAATTCTGCTGTGATTGAGAGCGGCATAACCGATCATTATCCAACTTTATACTACACTGGTACTACATCGACGTCAGAAAATCACACAGTAAACACTTCATACATATGTAATAACAAAGTGAATAATTTCATATGTGAAGAAAACTGGGAAGAAGTCTTAAACGAAGAAGATCCTGATACTATATATAATAAACTTGTCAGCAAACTCGATGATATATACAAAAAATCAACTTTAACTAGAGGATTTCAGAACAAAAGAAATAATTGCCCTTGGACAACCCCTCATCTCATCGATGAATGCAGAAAACGGGATGAACAATGAGGAACAACAAAGGCTATGAAATGGAATATAAGAGATTCCGAAATAAAACCAACAAAATGATTGCAGCTCAAAAAACAAACTTCTATAAAGACCAGTTTATACAATTTAAAAAAGATCCTAGAAAGACGTGGGGATTAATAAATCAAATACTAGGAAGAAAAAAGTCAAATGTCGACGAAATAATGGCAAAAAATTTTCCAAACACTGCAGTACAAAACTTGTCAAACGAATGTGCACAAATTTTCGCTACGCAAATATCGCAAATTATTCACCACTGCAGATTTGTCACATCGAACCATATTAGTGATACTATAGAAAATACTATATTTGCTAGTCCTACAAATATACAGGAGATAAGCAGTATGGTAATGTCACTTGGTGAAAATAAGTCGCCAGGAATTGATGGAATAAGAATAGCTGATATTAGAAAAAACATGGAAATTTTTGCTCCAATACTATGTTAGCTAATCAATTTAAGCCTGACACAGTCTAAAATCCCGTCAACTATGAAAACTGCTTTAGTAAGACCAATATATAAAGGTGGAGTTTGCAATCAGCTTAGTAATTACAGACCAATTTCGATACTTCCTGCAGTTGAAAAGTGTCTAGAAGGAGTTATACTGGCAAGACTACAGAGTTTTATTGATAAACACTCGCTCATAGATAAAAGTCAATACGGATTTCAGAAAAACAAAAATACTGGAAAACTGCTAAGCGAATTTGTGAATTGTGTCAATGAAAGCTTAAATAAAAGTCACCATGTCCTGGTAATTTTCATGGATTTTAGTAAAGCCTTCGATACTTTAAACCATACAAAATTGGTACAAGCACTAAACAGGATTGGAATAAGAGGAGTAATGGCTGATTGGATCATGGACTATTTGCACAACAGGTCGTTTGTTGTCAAGATTAAAGACGTGGAGAGCGAGAAAGAGTACGTGGAATATGGTGTTCCTCAGGGATCTAAACTTGGTCCGATCCTATTCATTCTCTACACCAACGAATTACTTCGCGTTTTTAAGAAGGGCATTCCGTTCGCCTTTGCTGATGACACAGCGATTGTGGTCCGCCACAGATCTTTGAACATGGCAACGATGATAATGCAGGAGGAGTTCAATGCCGCTGTTAATTGGTGCCACGACAATGGATTGGTCATCAACGCTTCTAAGACTAAAATGATGCACATTCGCAGCCCACAATTCAAATCCACACAAAGCAGGATACTAGTAAAGAATGATGCCTGTCCCAACACCCCAATTGAAACAATCGAAATTGTAGAAACTTACAAATATCTTGGAGTGATTATTGACTGTCACTTTCTATGGAGCCAACACATCAACAAGCTGCGCATGGATCTTAAAAAGACTGTATATGCACTGTCCCATTTGCGGTACTATACCACAGTTCCTGTTTTGAAGCAAGTGTATTATGCATTAGTGGAGTCCAAGCTTAGGTATGGCATACTTGCCTGGGGGAATGCTGCAACAACGCATATTCAAAAAATACAAAAACTTCAAAACTCAGCATTAAAATTAATAAGAAATGGAAATACGCGAAACAATGATTGCACATTTAAAACTCTCAACGTCGAGCAAATTTTCAAGATGACCCTTATACTGGAGTACTACGATGACAACCGATTCATTCGACCAATTGATCATATGATCAACACCAGAAGACGCGCTCAAGGAATGCTGAAATTGCCCACCAACTACAATCTATACGGAAGACGTCAACTCCTTTACAGCGTCCCTTCAACAATCAACGAATTACCAAGATATTTAGTAAATATTGAAAATTTTAAAACTAGAAAAAAACAAATTAAAAATTTCTTTTTAAACTCACATGAGTAAAATCATAATTATTTTTTGAATTACCTATCTTAATTATGTAAAATCATGTAAAACTTGCTTTAAATTAAATTTTTCTTTGAAACGCAATCTCCTGCAGACAAGCCAAAAGGCTTCGCGGGAACATATAATATTGTTAAATACTTTTTCATACATAAACAAATTAAAGTCTAAAAAAAAAAAGTCTTCTTCTTCTTCTCCTTCTTCTTCTTCTTCTTCTTCTTCTTCTTCTTCTTCTTCTTCTTCTTCTTTTCTTCTTCTTCTTTTCTTCTTCTTCTTCTTTTTCTTCTTCTTCTTCTTCTTCTTCCTTCTAATTCTTCTTGCTTTTCGTCCTGCTAGGTACCATACTGGATTGTATTAGCGAGGTATTACCTTTGCAAATTTTCTCTCTTTTGCCAAGCATTTAAGGTGTTGGGTCTTAGAGATACTACACTCTGTGAATCCTGTGAAGAGGATGACGACACCGGGTAGGACTTCCTCTTGAGAGTGCATCTTTCTCGAATCAGTTAACAGATTGAGTATCGCTGAGTGCGCAGACATGGCAACCAAGGCTTCTCATCCTGCCAGCGTCTTTTGGCTTTTGGAAAAACATTGAAAGCTATAACAAAAAAAGATTGCTATCTGGTAGAACAATGGATTGGTATCTTGTTTCAGTGCTCCAGAAACCTCCAACAGAAAAAGCATACAAAAAATATTACAAAAAATATGACTCCCTTATCATAACTTAAAAACTTTCCCGCGAGGTTGAATCTCATACTGAGATTGATTGTTATACCTCTTCCCAATGACTATCAATGTTCAGTCAGAATTTAAGCCCAAATCCTCTTATTAAATTAAATTTCTTTTCAAATATTCCATTTTCTTATTGAATACAGACTTAGCCAAATAGCCTACCATCTCAAATTTTACCAACAAATTTATTAGCTTGTTGGTGAAACGAATTTATTGCTTCCCCAAATGACCTTGATATCGATTTTGTTTTCTCATCCTTTTTATTTTTATAATGGATCTTAGCCAAATAAAAAATTATATGTATCAGTTTAATTTAAAGCAAAGCAATGTCAACTCAAATCACAACATGGACCATTTAAATAAAATCGAAGCTTAACATTTATCAAATGAGGTAATGGTAATAGCTTATTTCAACCATTTCAGTCGCTGCCTGCAAAAATTTTGACGAGATTGATTGCCCAAGACATTAATTCCGTCCGAACCAAGTAGCCCCGATTAGCATATTAAGCTACTTGAATTTTTCATTAGATGAAGGCGTTGATGGTTTGGATTTGGATTGGCTATGTCTGTTTTAAATCGATCTAAGACGTCCGACGACAGCAGAATAAATTTTCCTTTTGTTGAAATACCAGTTTATGGTTTGGCATCAGTTGGTGTTAGTATTGCACTTCGGACAAAGCTTAAAGCGAAGACATTAATTAAGTCTTAAGGCAAGCGTTTAGTGTGTTTTGTCTATTTCTGACAGGTATTTATGCCACCAATTGGCTGCGAGGGCGTTTGTTTCCACTTTCAGTTTGCTATGTGGCCAGATAGTATGTGAGTGACAAAAAAATTACTTTCTTTGGAGTTTTGAATTGTTGCTAAATAAACAAATACGTAAGCGCTTAGCCTGGCTGTGATCCGAAACAATTTATATTGGAGACACGGAGTGTAGAAAAGTATGTACTTGCTGAAATGATGGAAGGCACATACATGATTTACATGAAATGAGTTTATGAAGCAATTGTATCGCATTGCAATGTTCACGTAGGATGACTTTTTACTATAAAACTACAAATATCTATACTATCGGATGATTCTCTAATAAATACGGCAACTTTCTTAAAAATAGCCTATCAATTTACTTTAATTTGCTACGATTTTTCTTCCTTAAAGTTGAAGCTTTAATCGATTCGTTTTATAAAAACTCAAGTGCCGACTTATAAAGTGTTTCCTTCGCACTGTCATTCGCAACGTTAATCAGTCGCGTGTTGGTGATTATAGAAGAAGAAGGTAAATGGAAAAGTATACGTTCAACGATGGGCAGTCATGTTTTTCTGTTTTTCTCGTCAATTTGTGGTCCAGCGAATCTACGCTTCCGTTTGTTTTCTGTGTTACTTTTGTAATTTTCTCTAAGGAAATAGGAGCTGATAAGTTTATATGTAAAATATCACACATAGTTACTCTTAACTTAATGGGGAATGAAAATTCCAATGCTTCATTGAAACGATGTTAAGTTTTGAAGCTTTAGTTTAGTAGATTGTCAGACGCTGCCAGCACTACAATTTCTCCAATCTATACTCGCGAGCGGGCCAAAAAATATTAGATACGATATTAAAATAAAAATCGCAAAAGGTGGAGTAATAAGCTTATCAGTTGTAGTTGGTTTGGTTGTAACTAATATCTTTAACAATAGCTAACAACTCGGTAACTGTGCAAGAGAATTTTATGAAAGCGTGTTTTCTTGATTATTATTAGTACTGAAATCTGATTTTGATAATAGCTGCGAGCATTCAACGCAGCTTCAAAGCTCCGAAGCTCTAATCTTGAGATCATGCAAGTTAACTTCACTAGGATTGTAAGTTCTTTACGGACATAGATAGTCCTATAGGCAAAAACCTGATTCGCCAAGACCAACAAAAATTGCCGGGCTCATAAAAACACGTCTAACCTTAGCGGCTGCAACACACAAAGTTAGCAATGAACATACCTGTTAGCTGAAAATTTTATTATACTTCAAGGAGGTATATACCAACATAATAAAAAAACAAAAATTAACTATTTGACTCTCCAAACCTGCGCATTAAACTTCTGATTATTTTCTGAAGAGACCTAAACGATAGTGTTCGAAAAACTGAAAGTCTTGTTCTTTTGACCAATCACATCTAGGAAAACTGACAGAAACTTAAGGCAAGATTAGCATTTTACTCAGCCACTTATGCGCAACATAATAATATAATATTATATAATATATTTTTGTCAGACGACGCCAGATGACAGATGACAAATGACATATGACAGATGGCAGATGACAGATAACAAATGACAGATGACAGATTACAGATAATAGATGACAGATGACAGATGACAGATGATAGATGACAGATGACAAACGACACATGACTGATGATAGATGACAGATGACAGATGACAGGTGACAGACGACATACGACTGTTGCCGGATGACAGATGAGAGACAAGACGTGACAAAGCACAGAGGACAGATAACAGACAAAATGTGACAGAGCACAGAGGACAGAAGATAATGATATTTCTCGCTTATTTGACGGAAACTTTTTTATTTTAAGTAAAAAAAATGTTTGCTAAGAAAATTACTGTGATATGAAGTTTCACCAATATCGATGATAAAACAATTTCAATAAAATCCATGGCAACTATTCGAGTCATATAAGAAATTGAGCTTGCAATTAGTTTAGCGTTGTCAGCAGACGCGCAAATCCAATCCGTTTTTGGATGTGTACTGATGCAACTCTCGCAATGTCACATGGTTCCTAACGAATTCGGTAATTGTCAAACAAACTTTTCTTACATTTGTTCTCTGAAGCAATTAACAGGTCTGTTTGTCGAACTTTCCCCAGGGTTGACCCAGGTTTTCTTGAAAACCCTATGAGTTGTCAAAAAAACCTGGGGTTTCCAGTCCTCAAAAAACGCTAAACTACAAATCACCACACATCCCTGTCATTAAAAAAAAAAATACGTGCCATTTGACAGCTCTCAAATCGCCACTGCAAAAAGCTAGGGCGAGTTGGGGGAAAACCTATGGCAAACCTATGGCTCAAAAAACACTCAATTTGACATTCAGGGTGAATTTAGGTTTCTCAAAAAACGCTTTATGGTGGCCCTAGGGCAACCCCAGGGCTTCAACGAACAAACCTAACATTAAAAATGTTTTCACTATAAGATACAGCTAATACACAATGCTTCTGAAGGTTGTCAAATCAAAAGCCATCAGATTACCTTTTCATATGTTGCTTTCTGACGCAAAAGCATTCCAGTGAGGTACCCCCAACGAAACTGAAATTCAATATTTCATCTCCATCTACCATGTACCTCTTAAGAGACGATGGCCTACAAATTCTTTGGACCACACTCTGATTGTGGTTCTTCATAAAAACCACAGCAATACCATCGCTCAGTCAATCAAATTTTTTAAAGATTCCATACTCATCACTCAAATAAGGCAAGGTAATCAATCACATGATACCATATGAATGTCATTATCACTGCAACCGCCCTAATTTGTCTCACAACCGAAGTATTTTCTTGCTGAAACTAAAAGAACCAGATTATGACATTCGCTTGGTTCGTGCCGCTCACTTAATGTATAATATACCGTCACCCCAGCTCAGCTAGCCTTGACAACTTTACACAGTTTCTCATTCTTCGACATGAACTAAGAAAAAAAAGACTTCCAAGGAAAATAGCTTCTAAATTTGTTAAATGGAACAAACCACACACATGCCCTCGCTGCACCGCTATCAGCTCCACTACCAACAGTAACTATCACTAGCTATGGACATCGATATATTCCCCGCACCCAAAGTTGAATGCGCCGCCTCATGAACGGAGTTTAATTTTATTTTCCATTCGAATCACTGCGCTCACTTAACTACATATGCCTAGAGCCTAATTAAATCATAAACTTGTAAAACTTATTTATTTATTCTTTGAAATTAATTTCCTTAAAAGTAACGTGTTGCTGGCCTGCGGGTCCGGTAATGTAATGAATTAGCGAATCCGATCTAAATTGAGCGTGATTGCTTTGAATTACTCTTGCTTTTCGAGGCAATGGTTCAGTGAGTGTACTCTACTCGTATCTCTGCCTACTCTTGTTGTTTTCCATTTCAACTCAATGATCGATAGGATAGGGTGAGTTAATTTTGATAAATGGTTTGCAGCACCACACGTAATAATGTTTCAATTCTTTACTGCATATTAAACCATTTTTGCCACATCGTCACCCACGGAACACCCACCCTGACAGTGTTTCAGAAATTATTGAAACAACCTTTGATCTGCATTGAAGCAGAAATGAAATAATCTTTGCGGGCGGGGCATTGGACATGGGCAAGTGTTGATATATTTTCTTATTTTCTGTAAAGTGCAATTATAAATGGTTTCTTGGACATTGTAATTTCCGATTCAAATTTTCCATCCAAACCAATTAACTGGTGAACCTCGCAGGGAAGTGGTTACGGCGCGGCGGTCCCGAATTTTTTATAGATGTGGTTTGATGATCAGCGTGATATAGTAAGCTTTATACATAGTTTCTGATCTTTTTCAATAGAAGTCTTTGTTTATCTAATATATATGTACCGATAAAAACACCCACCCGACAACGCTTAGAAAATTGCTTTAAAAACACTTTCTCATCCAATTACTGCGAGTACTAATTACCCAAGCATTTTCGAATACTCGTTTATTTGATCTCAAATACTCAGCTGTTAGAAAAATACATGGAAAATTCAAATCACGTTCGTGCCAAGAAGGTTACACCACTGGCCTCTTCTTACAGCCAAACGTGTCCATTGCACAATAATCCCAACTTCGTCTTCTTCTTCTGCTTCCATTTGCTTGTTTTGTATTTTGCTTCTTTCTCTGTATTTATAGAATCTGCAAAATGCTATCTCCCTACCCGCTGTATCCCCACCACACTAAACAGCTCATACCAAATGTGTTATGCGCTGAGCATATTTTTTCTGTTAATATTTACCTAAAGCTACTCTTCTTTCTGCCATTGGGAATAGCCAAATCAGGCATAGAGCTCTAGGAAAAATTGGTACCATGCCAAGTGGAACTGCCTGCAGTCATAATAAAAATACATTTTTCGATTGCGCAATCTCCAATGCATTGGCATTAGGAGGTGAAGAAGGGGTATTTATACTTCACTATGATTGTACTACTTTCCGATCAATGAAAAAGGAGAGCAGAATCATCATCATTATCCATGGCCTGATATTGGTATGCATTGGATCGCATTTGGATGTCTTTAAAGTTGTAAGTGTAACGAGTTTAGTAGAGAAAATCTTACAACTAATCAGACACTTAGCTATGTAGACTTTGCGGAAGTTCAGGGGGAATTCGAACAAGAGGTTAAGTCAAGATTTTGATTGAATGCGCATGTTTTGCTTTGACTATGTTAGGCAGCCTGTTTCAGATCTGCTTCTTGTACATACTAAGATTATGGCTTGGTTTAGTTTTGATTTTGTCTGATAACTGATTTATTTTGAACTTCTTATTACTGAAATCAGCTTGACTTTCGCCCCACATCAAAACACATTTACACAACAAGTTTAAGCTTAGAGGGGTCAGTCCGGAAGTTTAGATATAGATGGAAAGATATAGATAGATAAATTATTAATTTCTAAAAATCCAAATCCCTACATAATTATATTTTACAATTGATTTGCAATTTCTATGTTCTATTTAAGAAATACAAGGGAAATGACTTTTTATATAATAAAAATAGAGTTATTCTCACTACTGGAATAATTATTTACATTACTATTTAGAATAGGTGTTGTGATTGTGACCCATAAATAAGATTTAATGCATTATTATCAATTGTTATTTAAAAAGTAGAAATATAAAAAACTACTTTATGGTTTACCATTTTAACAAAACATTAGAAACTACCAAAAAGAAAATAAAACAAATTATTTATCATTGATTCAATATTTTCTAAATCAAAGCCAAAAAGCCACTTTTTCAACAAGTATTCCAAATAATGATTGAGATGTAAGAACTCTGATAGAATTTGGAAGTTTGTTAAAAATACGACATGAAGTGACATTATAAAATTTTCGAAATGCAGTTGGCGGAAAGAAGGTACATTAACAAGACTTAAGAAACTACCACGTATATTAAAGTTTGAAGTTATTCTGAAATTAATTGGAATCATAAATAAGTCCCACATATTTGATTTCACTAACGTTTTCTAACCAGAAGAATCCAAGGGCGGATGCTGGCAATGCTGCTCGCAAAACTCACCACATTATTTCGTTGAGTGATAGAAGCCGCCAGTTTGTTAAAAAAAATGTCAACGAGAGATAGAAGCCGCAAGGAATCGACCAATCAGTAAACAAAGGTCAGAGAAATGGTTCGTTGAGTCAATGAACATTAACGAGATTTCAGCAGCAGCAGTGACAGACAAATCTCGGCAATTTATTAAATAAAATAGATTATCCAGTATGGACGATCCTAAATCCATTATTTAAGGGGGGACGCTGGTCTAGAGCGTGAAAAAATGGACATAATTTATGAATTTTTTGTGACTTAACAAAAAGATCAATCGAAAATCTGTAAAAAAGGTTTCATAATTTAAGTTTTAATATACAAATACAAATTTTTTCGTGTCAATTAAATCCAAAATGGCGACTTTCCAGCATTTCTTCGGATGCACCTCATTTTTTAGACGGGTCCATGGGCGAAGAAGTAACCTCCTTAATTTTGGTCCTGGAACAAAATCCCGAAAATTTTTAGTTTTTATATACCAACATCAAGAGCCGTAAATAGGCCTTTTCGATATTTTGTTTTTCTTCGTGAAATGGTGCAGGTTTGAACAAAAAATTAAAATTTTCACTATAAGAAACGACAAAATTGTTGATTGAAAAGAAACTATGCAATACGTACGTCTCTGGAGAAAGGTATTTCAAATGCAATGTCAAAACTTCGTATAGATTGGTTAAGATTTGCTCGAGTTATGTTTTCGACCAGTTCAAAAAAGTGATTTCGAAAAAAACGTGTTTAAAATTTTAAAATCATTTTTAATGCGTATTTACCTTAAATCTGCGATGGCCAAACGCGGGCCATTTAGACATTTTTGCGGACACCCATCTTTTGGTATGTTATTTTTAAGATCCTAAAGTATCTTTTAAAGACAAATAAAAAATTTTCGGTTTCTTCAAAATTCTACACCAGCTTCCCTCCTTACGGCATTACTAAAAATGTCAACGGTGGAGTTGGAGACACAAAAACCGTTCAAGAATTTAAATTTTTGGAACCCGAAGCATGAAACAAGCTTTAGTCCCAATTTATATGCTCTGTAAGATTATGGTAGCTGCTTGCACTAAAGCTGTTTTAGCTACATCATCTGCAAAAGCAGTGAATAAACCTTTGAAAGGAAGTCTAAAAAGTAAATGGATAAATCAAAAAGAGGATAGGTCCCAAGACTGACCCCTGCAGAATCCTTATTTAATAGGCTTAATATTGCTCTTAACTTCATCAAGTTTCAAATTTCCTTGCCTTCTGTCTCTCAAATATGATTAGAACCAAACACAAATGAAACCTCGGAAGCCAGCATTTTCAAGCTTACTGAGAAGTATTGTGTGATCCACCATATCAAAGGCTTTTGAAATATTAACAAATAAAGCGGCAGTATGCTTTTTACTATCGAGGCTAACGAATATTTGAGAACAGAAGCGCAGCAAGGCATCTTCCGTTCACTTTTCACTTTGAAAACCAAACTGAAAACTACTAAAGAATTTGTTTTGCTTAAAAAACTCAACATTCTTTTGTTAACAGCTTTTCAAATATCTATTCTAGTTTTATTCTTATATTTAACCTCTTTAGGAAGACTATACAGGTTATCAACCTTAAAAGAAGAAAATGAAGAAGAAGTTTCAGGTATCTATCTACACAAGGTGCTTGAAAAAGTGCCATACGATTTTGATGGATCAATTTCAGCAAAAACTTCTTCCCACAGTTCAAATGATAAGCAGCGCTTAAGCCTATCGAAATCAATCTTTGTTGCTAGTTTATCAGAAACATCAAAATTCGAACTAATTTTATTAAAGCATATGTACATCAATTAAAAGTAATTCTGAAGTCAAAAACACGTTTTCTCATGAAATCACAGAGGAATGAGCTAAGCGGCCATATATATGGTCCAGGTATTTACCAGATCTTGGTCTAGCAATTTCTTTGATAAGAGAAACAAGTTCATTTGAAGCTAATATATCGAAGTAAGTTCCAACTTGTTTGCTGCTTTCAAATATGTCTAAATTGAAGTCGCCAACACTTTCTAAAAGAGTTGAAAATTCCTCTCAAAGAAACTCCGAAACTGTACAAATGAAAACTATAAACACACAAAATAAAGAAAAGTTTTTGATTCATTTTGAAGCTAATTTTTAGAATATGGGCACTATTGGAAAAAAAAAATTGACAATGAAGGTGCTTCAAGGGTAGGCGTAGGGAACCAGATGCTATTTTAAGATATCTTGCTCTTTTGGCAATGTGACTTTGTACTCTCTCAGCTTGATATTTTTCTAGTTGATATCCATTGGCTCCTACATTATTCATTTCGTTGAGCTATAGCTTTGTAGTGTGGATAACTTCTGACATATTTGATATACTTAACAGGCTTGGCAGCAGATATCTCCGTTTACACAGAGTTTTTAAGGCGTTCGTTATCCTGCCCTGAAAGATTCATTCATTTGGCGATCATTTTTTTCTACCTTCTCGAAGGAATTGCAGCTCTCTCACTGTCTTTGTAATCCTTAGAATGTACGCAAACTTACGCAAAATGCGAAAAGTACGCAAATTAAGTCTACAAATTACTTACCTTTGTCTTGGATTGTGGCTTTGGTAAGCTCACATTGCCAAGGTACGTTACAGTGTTGTAATGTACACCCAATATTTATACCAATTTCCTAATCGAAAACGTTCAACCGTAAACACAACTGGCAACACTATAATGGAGTGGTATAATGAAAGACGTCGTTTGTGAGTGCAGAAATACCGGGAGGAGAATGTGTCTAGACATCATGGTTCATAGCAAAACTACTAGAAATCTCTCGAAGTTTCACACTGCTATATAAAGAGGCCGCTGACGCAACCAGAGTCAGTTTTGATTATAGAGTGATAAAGTTAAGAGTAAATTGTTGTAAACAAGTGA